>CM038671.1:718941827-720247380 GCA_021605145.1 Aegilops bicornis
AATCATTTGCTACTCATGTTGATATCCCTAAGGAGAAGTGGTTTAAATATAATCCTCCCACTGAAGTAAAAGTAGTTTCACCTATTACAGTTGAAGAAAAGACTATCACTTATAATGATCCTACTGTTCCTTTCACTAATATTGAGAAACCACCTTTCCCTGTTAGGATAAAGGATCATGCTAAAGCTTCAACTGTGGTTCGTAAGAGTAATACTAGAACATATACACCTCCAGAGCAAATTAAAGTTGAACCTAGTATTGCTATGGTTAAAGATCTCTTGGCTGATAATATTGATGGGCATGTTATTTATTTCTGTGATGCAGCTGCTAGAATTGCTACACCCGATGCTAAGGAACATAGACCCATTGTAGGTATGCCTGTTATTTCTGTTAAAATAGGAGATCATTGTTATCATGGCTTATGTGATATGCGTGCTAGTGCTACTGCAATACCTTATTCCTTATATGAAGAAATTATGCATGATATTGCACCTGCTAAGGTAGAAGAAATTGATGTTACAATTAAGCTTACCAATAGAGATACTATTTCACCAATTGGGATTGTTAGAGATGTTGAAGTCTTGTGTGGGAAAGTTAAATATCCTGCTGATTTTCTTGTTCTTGGTTCCCCACAAGATGACTTTTGTCCCATCATATTTGGTAGACCCTTCTTGAATACTGTTAATGCTAAAATTGATTGTGAAAAGGATGTTGTTACTATTGGTTTGGGAGATATGTCTCGTGAGTTTAATTTTGCTAAATTTTGTAGACAACCCCATGATAAAGAATTACCTAGTAAGGATGAAATTATTGGTCTTGCTTCTATTGTCGTGCCTCCTAATGATCCTTTAGAACAACATTTGCTAGACCATGAAAATGATATGTTTATGAATGAAAGAAGGGAAATAGATGAAGTATTCTTTAAACAGGGTCCTATTTTGAAACACAACTTGCCTGTTGAAATCTTAGGGGATCCTCCACCACCCAAGGGTGATCCCGTGTTTGAGATTAAACCATTACCTGATACTCTTAAATATGCTTATCTTGATGAAAATAAGATATATCTTGTTATCATTAGTGCTAACCTTTCAGAGCAGGAAGAGGAAAGATTATTGAAAACTCTGAAGAAGCACCGTGCTGCTATTGGATATACTCGTGATGATCTAAAGGACATTAGTCCCACTCTATGCCAACACAAAATAAAATTGGAAGAAGATGGCAAACCAGTTATTGATCACCAATGACGGTTAAATCCTAATATGAAAGAAGTGGTAAGAAAGGAAATACTAAAGCTCCTCGAGGCAGGTATAATTTATCCCGTTGCTGATAGTCAGTGGGTAAGTCCTATTCATTGTGTCCCTAAGAAGGGAGGTATTACTGTCGTTCCTAATGATAAAGATGAATTCATCCCGCAAAGAATTATTACAGGTTATAGGATGGTAATTGATTTCCACAAGTTAAATAAAGCTACTAAAAAAGATCATTACCCTTTACCTTTTATTGATCAAATGCTAGAAAGACTATCCAAACATACACATTTTTGCTTTCTAGATGGTTACTCTGGTTTCTCTCAAATACCTGTGCCAACATAGGATCATGAAAAGACCACTTTTACTTGCCCTTTCATTACTTTTTGCTTATAGACGTATGCCTTTTGGTTTATGTAATGCACCTGCTACCTTTCAAAGATGCATGATGGCTATATTCTCTGACTTTTGTGAAAAGATTTGTGAGGTATTCATGGATGATTTCTCCGTTTATGGATCCTCTTTTGATGATTGCTTGAGCAACCTTGATCGAGTTTTGCAGAGATGTGAAGATACTAGTCTCGTCTTGAATTGGGAGAAGTGCCACTTTATGGTTAATGAAGGTATTGTCTTGGGGCTCAAAATTTCTAAGAGAGGTATTGAAGTTGATAAAGCTAAGGTTGATGCTATTGAAAAGATGCCATGTCCCAAGGACATTAAAGGTATAAGAAGTTTCCTTGGTCATGCCGGTTTTTATAGGAGGTTCATTAAGGACTTCTCTAAAATTTCTAGGCCTCTGACTAATCTATTGCAAGAAAATATTCCTTTTGTCTTCAATGATGATTGTGTAGAAGCATTTGAAATACTTAAGAAGGCTTTGATTTCTGCACCTATTGTTCAGACACCTGATTGGAATTTACCCTTTGAAATTATGTGTGATGCTAGTGATTATGTTGTAGGTGCTGTTCTAGGACAAAGAGTTGATAAGAAACTAAATGTTATTCAATATGCTAGTAAAACTCTAGATACTGCCCAGAGAAATTTTGCTACTACTGAAAAAGAATTCTTACCAGTTGTATTTTCTTGTGATAAGTTCAGACCTTATATTGTTGATTCTAAAGTAACTATTCACACTGATCATGCTGCTATTAAATATCTTATGGAAAAGAAAGATGCTAAACCTAGACTTATTAGATGGGTTCTCCTACTACAAAAATTTTATTTGCATATTATTGATAGAAAGGGAGCTGAGAACCCCTGCTGCGCATAACTTGTCTAGGTTAGAGAATGTTCTTGATGACCCACTACCTATTGATGATAGCTTTCCTGATGAACAATTAGCTGTCATAAATGCTTCTCGTACTGCTCCATGGTATGATGATTATGATAATTACATTGTTGCTAAATTTATTCCACCTAGTTTCACATACCAGCAAAAGAAAAAGGTTTTCTATGATTTAAGACATTAGTTTCGGGATGACCCACACCTTTATAAAGAAGGAGTAGATGGTGTTATTAGACGTTGTGTACCTGAGCATGAACAGGAACAGATCCTACGCAAGTGTCACTCCGAGGCATACAGAGGACACCACGCTGGAGATAGAACTGCACATAAGGTATTGCAATCCGGTTTTATTGGCCTACTCTCTTCAAAGATGCCCGTAAGTTTGTCTTGTCTTGTGATGAATGTCAAAGAATTGGTAATATTAGTAGACGTCAAGAAATGCCTATGAATTATTCTCTTGTTATTGAACCATTTGATGTTTGGGGCCTTGATTATATGGGACCTTTTCCTACCTCTAATGGGTATACACATATTTTAGTTGCTGTTGATTACGTTACTAAGTGGGTAGAAGCTATTCCAACTAGTAGTGTTGTTCATAACACCTCTATTAAGATGCTTAAAGAAGTTATTTCCCCGAGGTTTGGAGTCCCTAGATACTTAATTACTGATGGTGGTTCACATTTTATTCATGGTGCTTTTCGTAAAATGCTTGCTAAGTATGATGTTAATCATAGAATTGCATCTCCATATCACCCACAGTCTAGTGGTCAAGTAGAATTGAGTAACAGAGAGCTTAAATTAATTTTGCAAAAGACTGTTAATAGATCTTGAAAGAATTGGTCCAAGAAACTTGATGATGCATTATGGGCTTATAGAACTACATATAAAAATCCTATGGGTATGTCTCCGTATAAAATGGTTGATGGAAAAGCTTGTCACTTACCTCTCGAACTAGAACATAAAGCATATTGGGCTATTAAAGAGCTCAACTATGATTTCAAACTTGCCGGTGAGAAGAGGTTATTTGACATTAGCTCACTTGATGAATGGAGAACCCAGGCCTATGAGAATGCCAAATTGTTCAAAGAAAAAGTTAAAAGATGGCATGAAAAAAGGATACAAAAACGTGAGTTTAACATAGGTGATTATGTGTTGCTATTCAACTCTCGTTTAAGATCTTTTGCAGGAAAACTTCTCTTAAATGGGAAGGCCCTTACGTTATCGAGGAGGTCTATCGTTCCGGTGCCATAAAAATCAATAACTTCGAAGGCACAAATCCGAAGGTGGTGAACGGTCAAAGAATCAAACATTATATCTTAGGTAATCCTATAAATGTTGAAACTAATGTTATTGAAATCATAACCCCGGAGGAATACATAAGAGATACTTTCCAGAATGTTTCAGACTTCGAAAAGGAATAGGTATGTGGTACGGTAAGTAAATCGACTCCAAAACAGTTCTAATAGCAATTTTTCTCTGTTTTGGAATATTTAAGAAAATAGGAAAATAAGAAGTAGTCCGGGAAGTACACGAGGGTGGAGGGCGCGCCCTACCCCCTGGGCGCGCCCCTCTGCCTCGTGGGCACCTCGTGTGCTCTCCGGACTCCGTTTTCTTGCACGATACTTCTTTCGGTCGGTAAAAATTCATTATATGATCTACCGAAGGTTTTGACCACCGTATCACGCAAAATCCTCTGTTTTTGTTTCGAGTTGTTTCTGTCGCAGATTTAGAGCAAGATGTCTTCTCAAGAGTCAGTCGGGGAGAGTCGGGTGTCTCACCCGACGCCAGGTCCAGGAGCAAACAGCGATGCTTATCACTTTGGGCCATCAACGGAGGATGAGATGGAGGCCGACTTGAAAAGGATAGATGCTATGGATGAGGATTAAGAAGTTACCTCTCATTTCCAAGCCGGATTCACGATGGGGGAACTACAGAGCTCAGCCATTCCAAACTCGGTCATCCCTTCCAATGTTAAATTTCTTTCTTATGAAAATATGAAAAAGAGTGTCACTTGTTCTCCAGCAGCTATGCAACATCCTTGGGTGAAAGGAGCTTTAGCCGCCACGGGCAAGCTCCGCAAGGAAAATATGGACCTCAAGCAACAAGTCAATAAGCTCGAGGAGGAGAATCATATCCTGAGGGGCATCATCGCCAAGAAGATCACACCAACAACTCCAAAGAAGGAGACATAATCACATGGGTATGGGCACTCCCCTTGGCAACTGCCAAGCTTGGGGGAGTTGCCCCGGTATCGTATCACCATCACACTCCTATCTTTACTGTTTTACTTAGTTCGATCCTTTTAGTGATATTTTGATCTAGTAGAATAAAGTTTTGGTATGAATTAGTTTTGAGTTTTGCTTTGTGATCCCTGTATGTAATTGAGTCCGTGAGTTATATATAATAAAGATAAGTGTTGAGTCAAGGGCTTTGCTGTCCTGCTATAATCTTGAGAAAATAGAAGAATAAAAGAAATAACCATATTGATCCTATGGAGAGTAATGACTTCACATATAAAGAGTATGATGATTAAAAGTTGTTGAGAGTTGGCAAACATAGTTTTGGTCATCGTTGCAATTAATAGGAAGTAATAAAGAAAGAGATGTTCTCACATATAAATATACTATCTTGGACATCTTTTATGATTGTGAGCACTCATTAAAGTATGACATGCTAAAGGGTTGATGTTGGACAAGGAAGACAACGTAATGGGCTATGTTTCTCACATCTCAGTTAAAGTATATTGTCATGGATCATCCAAACATGTTGAGCTTGCCTTTCCCCCTTATGCTAGACAAATTCCTTGCACCAGGTAGAGATACTACTTGTGCTTCCAAATATCCTTAAACCCAGTTTTGCCATGAGAGTCCGCCATATCTACCTATGGATTGAGTAAGATCCTTCAAGTAAGTTGTCATGCTGCATGCAATAAAAATTGCTCTCTAAATATGTATGACTTATTAGTGTAGAGAAAATAAGCTTTATACGATCTTGTGACTTTGTCGCCGACCAACTCTAGATGAAGTTCTCTAGTGTTTATCCTTGTTATTGCATTTTGTCTCATGCATATTTGTTCCTCTTTCAAAAAAACTTCATCTAGACTTATTCTCTTTTATTTCTGTTCTGCATTTCTCTGCATCTAATTCATTGCAAATCCTTTGGTTAATTCCCTGAAAATCCTTGTCAGATCTTATTTGCTTAGTGAGGTGAGCTGACTAGTCCATTTTCTCTAAAATGAACTCAGACAAACCGACTTTCCTCTTTTGGTCGAACCGAATCTTCTCGGTGCCACCGAAGGAATCGACTCGGTGCAGCTGACTTCAGCACTGAGAAATCACACTGTCACTTGCATTCTGCACATTTTGTTATAGCTCCACTCGATGATTCTTATCCTCTATCAGCATCATATTCCATGTGTTGCTTTGCTCTATGACTCAAGGACCAAACCTATTTTGACTCACACCCCAAAAGACCCTTCTTGGAAATTGATGCCAAAGGGGGAGAGAGAGAGTTCACATCAAAGCTAAATCACTCCAACAGGGGGAGAGAGCAACAGGGGGAGAGAGACACTCCTTTTCTTTTCAAAAGAAAGACCTCAGTTGCTTGCTATTCAAAGAGGAGAGAAGTTACATGTCTTTAGAGGGGAAAGACATGTTCATATGGTTTTTGTGTTTGCTTTGCTCTGATTTTCTATTCCCTATCTTCTCCCAATATCCATTGTAAGATTCAGGGGGAGCAAGACATCTAAGGGAAGGAAATCTTCAAATTCATTGCATATCTTTACCTTTGGGGACATGTCTACACTCAATTGGAGTACCTAGTACTCACTCTATACATGTCATCTCAATCTTGGTACTCTTGTGATTTATTGCTCTTGCTATGCTTAGTAGATGTTTCTGTGTTTTCTAACCTTGTTTACTCAGGTTCATCTCTTCCAAAGCCAGTTCAAGACCACAAGGTAAGTATATGCATCACACTCGTGTACATGAGGATCTCTTGCTGATGTACATATTGTTTGCAAGAAGGACTCATGAGCATGAAGGTACATTTCCCATGTTCACACCATTTGCTCTGATGCATATAGCCAAGATACATGTAACTCATTGCTTTCTCTGTCATGATTATGCACTCACATGATCCTATGTTCTAAATTTACATGATTGCATACATGTAGGGGAGCCTATGCATGTTACATGTCTTTCCAAAGCTTTACTTGCCCTTCTTTATATCTTTATCTAAAGCTTTGATGTATGTTGTCATCAATTACCAAAAAGGGGGAGATTGAAAGCACAAGTGCTCTCTGGGTGATTTTGGTAATTAATGGCAACATATCTCTCGTTGGACTAATACTTTCATCTAGTATATTTCAGATAAGCTCAACAGTGGAGTGGCATGGACAAGAGGATGTGGAACCCCTTCAAGATGCTAAGGACAAAAGTGTGACAGCCTGGTTTTTGCCCTCTCTTCTTTGCCTGGTTTTCATCTCATTTGAATTTGAGTTTGAAGTTTTTGAATCATTTCATTTGGACTTCACCACTTGGGTACCCCTTGGCTTTCACCCAAGTGCTTCTACTCCTTCTCAAACCATCACTTCACCTCTGGATCATCTCAAAATATTGCTTGGAATATTTTTCTTAAATGAAAAATATTCATTTTGCCCTCCCTAGCTAGCCCTTGGTGCTCCAAAGCAACCCTAATTTTTCTTGCCCCTAAAATCCTGAGAAAAATCCCAATTATTCTTTGAACCCTAGGGCACCTTTATGAGAAAAAATATTTCATCACTCTTTGGAATATTTTGGCTACAGAAAATAATTTCATTTCTGGACAGAAATGGTCGTTTCTACAGCAACTACCATTTTACTACCTCCATTGTAGCTGGTTTTTCTTGTGCCTCTTTACCTTAGTAAGTGTTGGCTAGCCTCCAAAGCCCAGCCCTCAACTCCCAGTGGTTTGACCACAGTAAACCTCCAAAGTTACTGTCCAGAAACTTACTTCCAGTACAAATTCATCTCTACTACACCTGGAACCAAACCCAACCGTGCTAACACTCTAAGCTACCAAGGACTACACGCAGACATGAAGTTAGTGCTTAGGCTAGCCTGATGTCAAAGTTCACGCGGTGACCACGTTCGTCCAAGCGTGCTGGCATGCAAAACACGCGCCCTGCATGCCGTCTAGCGCTCTCTTGCACGCGTGCTCGCTGCCTAGCCTGCCTGAGCATGCCAAACCGCACCACAATCCCCGTCTCCACTCCCTTAACTCCTCCCTGGCACTCGCCGACGCCGGAGCTCGCCGTAGCGGGTATGGGCACGGTGCACGGTGCATTGTGCTCGTCGTCTTCCCCCTCGCAATTGTTCTCGTCCGCGCCCGCCAATAGTTCCCACGTGATCTCCGTCCTCTTCCCCCTCTCTGACGGGCGTCGTTCGTCGCCGGGCGCCGTGGACAGGTGTCCTCTGACGGAGCCCGAACCCCTCTCGCTGCTCGCCTATAAATGCCGCCACCCCCAGCCTCCTCGAGCACCCGCAGCCACTCCCACACTCACCACAAGCTAGTAGAAGCTGCAGCCTGGCCGGGCAAGCCGCGGGCTGCCGTCCCCGAGCCCGAGCTCGTCGGCAATCCAGGCTAGGGCAACCCTGCCAGGGTCTCCGCCACTCTTCGGTGAAGCCATTCCACCCTGTTGGAGCCTCGAGCGCCTTTAGCCGCTGCCGTCTTCGCCTCCACGACCGCTTCTCCGCCTCCGCTGGAGAGGCCGTTTCCGACGCCGTCCGGTCACCTCTAGCCACGCTACAGGTACGGGCAGGTGCGCCATCTTCTTCTTCTTCGATTCCCCCCTCTCGTTTGGTCCCAAGAGTTCTCGCCACTTGGCGCTCAAGGCCTCCGAAGCTCCGCCACTGCTTCCCTCTCCTCTCCTCTCGACTGACTAGCGGGCCCGCTAGTCAAGAACTCAGAGCGCGCAAGCGGTACAAGTGGTGGCACCCTTGGCTTTTACGCCTTCTACATCACCCCCCCCCCCCCCAGTCTGTTTTATTTTAATTCAAATTCATTTAAATCCAAAAAACTTCAAACAGACATAACTTTTTACCTGTAAGTCCAAATGCATTGATTCTTTTTGCATTGTGTTCTTTGTCCAAAAATCTAGCAGCACCCAAAAGATGGGATTTTTCCTTGCTGTCTAGATTTTCTGGTGAATTTCAGAAGGTTTCTTGATGTTTTCTTTTTGTGGTTTTATTTATTTTCAGAAGAGCTGGCTTGTCTTGAGGATCACCATGAGGTTTGTGAACCTCATCTGCACTAAGGCAATCCACAGCAACATTTTCATAGTGTCACTTCAATCTTTGTGATTTTCCTACTTGAACTTATGATTATTCATGCATTTAAATTATTATTATGATAATTACATTCTGTTAGATGCTTGTCATGTTAAATATGCTTGATTTACAGAAATCTTGAAGTAAATCTTGTTCATAAGCTAACAAGAATTTAGTTATGAGTAATAATAAAATGATATGATCATGGAGATAAATAATCTTTTAAATTATTATTCTTGCATGATGAAAAATGATGAGATTGCTAGAAATGATTCTGGTTTAAGTGAGGTTTGATCTTAACCAGAGGAGTATCATGAGTTGATGGTGGCTCCATGGGAGCGTAGTTGACTTAGTTATTTTCATGGATATGTGATGCATATGTTGGTGATGCATGGCATGGCATTATGACACCGGTTACTTTCAATTTAAGTTGAAACTGATAAATAACTCAACTTGAATACGTTGTTGACCGGGTCATGGTGCCGCTGAAACGAGTTTTTCCCAGTGCAACCACATTTCCGGTATGGGACGGCCTTAATGTGTTTCATTGTCATGCCTCTGGTCGGTGCCTCCATCTAGGGAAGGTTATGGGCGTGTTGTACCCTGGCCCGGTAAGCAGGCATAACCTTGTGAGCCCGTTGATGAGTTAAGTTTTTGGTACCGGGTCCCAGAGTGGATTGTGGCCACGACGGTGGTCGAGGTGTCTTGAGGTAGACACGGGGCCACCCACGAGGGTGGTCGAGGTGTCATGACAATGAAGTGGTTTCGTAGGAATGTCGTTGGTCCACCCGAATGGGAGTGCGAGGCCATGGGTTCTGTAGTGTGGGTCCAGTGCGCTACCTCTGCAGAGTGTATTAATCTATCGATAGCCGAGTCCACGGTTATGGACACGCTCAAAAGTAGGGTACACCATGGGTCAACACTTAATAAATTTGCACACTAAGACTGCACTGAGGTGATGGCAGTGAGGCCATCATGTTGAGTTGGACCAGGTGTGGTTGGGTTGTGATCGCCGTAAGGGTCATGGGCCATTTATTGGTCGGGTTGTGATCACCGTAAGGATCACGAGTTTGTCTCTGAGTTCATCATGTTTGTGGTCTGGAAATGATCACGTTCGGTAAGCCAGTCCATGGGACGAGTACTTCTTGAGTATAGTCACAGCATGTTGGATATATTGTTGCATTGTTATTAATTGGTTAAATATCATGATATTGTTTGTCATTATGTTTATGCTTGTTGTGAGCTTGCAAGTACATTCAATGTACTGACCTGGCGTGTCATGCCAGATTTCAGGAAAGTCTTGTTGGAAAGGAGAGATGTCCGAGTCTAGATCGTGTCCACATCGGTGTCCCTGTGCTATGGAGTTCCGCTACGATGTTGTTCCGCTGCCGCGTAGTTGCGATGATCAAGGCCCCTTTATGTTCACTAAATAATGTACATATTGTTCAGCCGCACCGTGTGTGCCGCTTGGCCTCGCAAACTGTTGTAATATGAACTCTTCTCCGCTATCATCAATAAAGTGGTTGTTCTTCTGTACCAAGTTGTTGTGTGTTGCCAGAAGACAAGGTCTCTGGGCTGGCAATGCATGGTAAACCGGTCGCTTTGAGTCGGGGTGCCACAACGCTTGGTATCAGAGCCGCACTGACTGTAGGCCACGCTAGACTACGCCAAGTTAACTAGACATTAGATACGGGTTGTAGTTGAGTGCCGGTAGCGTTTCTAGCTGGTTGTTGCATTGCATGCATTGATTTTTATTTTTATGCTAACTTGCTAATGGTTGTGAGTGTAGATGGCTCCGGTGTTGTATCCGTGCCAGTTGCAGCTAATGCCGTACATGTCACCGCATCTCCTTCGTAACGTGTGGCGTCGGCTGTACCCCCACGGTGACGATCTAGTCTATCGTGTGTACCAGGAGCGTCTAGCTGACTCGGTGTACGAGTATCACGCCGTGATTACTCTGTGCACCAGTTCTGATTCCAGCACTTACACTCATACCTCTCGAAGCGGCTACGCTTCTACCACTTCTCAGGTTGTCCAGTTTGCTGCATTCGAGGTACTTGTTGAGCTCCGCTACGATGAGGTCTGGATGCAGAACCACCCAGGTTTCCACTACTATCCTTCTCTCCACGATAATGGTCGTGTCCGTTTCCCTGTCATTGATCCGGAGTCTGATAGTATAGCTAGCCACCTTTCTCGCTATATCACTGCTAGCTATCTTCTGATCTACGAGCTGGCTCGCGAGCTGAGTCGTGCCCATACTACTTTAGCCTCTGCTTTAGTCTCTGCTAGCTAGCCACTACTCCAACATCTGTAGGATTTACTCTCTATATTCCTGCTAGTTCTAGATCCCCTGTTTCCCCGGTTACTCCTCTGAGTAGCTTGGGCACCATGATAGTGAGTCCACTTAGTGCTCCTGTTGAGTGGGTTTCACTTCTCGCCACTCCTGTAGCCCCGATGATTCACCCTCCACCCGCCCCGGAGGGAGAGCCCTTGAGGCAGCGCTGTCGTGTCACCTTTAACCCGGAGGTCTCAGTTAACCCCGTCAGTTCAGGATCCGAGTCCGCTTCAGGAGAGGACCCCGCGGACCAAAGCAGAAAGAGAGTGACCGAGTATTCGCAGTCGTCAGGATGGAGTATGGATGTAGTCGTACGTGACATGATGTTTCGTTTCATGTATGAGGGTAGTTGGACCTGGAATGTTGTTATCTTTTATGTATGAGTCTATGTATAATTATGTTGGAACTTTATTTTATTCGCCACATTTTCTTCGCCATTTCCGTTTTTCTCGGGCTTTTGTTGCTAGCTTCTCCCCAGTTTATTTTGAATGCTTCTCATCGGTTGCGTTGCCTTGGGAAAAATCATATTAGGATGACGCGGGGAGGCTGCAGTAGCAATGTTCGTGAGGGTTCTCCTGTTCGTCATTCCGCACGACGGGCAGGACACTCACCCGAGCCGTACGTTCCACCACCGCCTCCACCGCCAAATCCGCCCTCCACCAAGCAAATTTTGCGTATGTTTGAGGAAAGACGAAATAATGATCTGATGGAAATACTAAGAAGTATTCAAGCTGTGGTTGGACAGAATGGAAATCAGCCCGGTCATCACTCCAAGCTATCAGATTTTCAAAGGACTAAGCCTCCCGCTTTCGGGCCAAGCCATTGATCCCTTGGATGCAGATGATTGGTTGAGAACTATTGAAAAGAAGCTTGAGGTTGCTCGAACTGATGAAGGAGATAAGGTTCCATTTGTAACACATTATCTTGAAGGTGCTGCTGCCATATGGTGGGAAAATGAAAAAGCCATGTGGTGTGCTGATGCAGAAATTACCTGGTCAAGATTCAAGGAACGATTCCAGAAATATCACATCCATGCGGGAATTATGAAGACTAAGCAGCGTGAATTTCTCGCGCTCCTCCAAGGAAGTCAGTCTGTGGGAGAATATTTGCATAAATTCAATCATCTGTCACGTTATTCTCAATATGACGTGGCCACTAAGGAAAGAAAGATTGACAGGTTTCTTGGTGGATTAAACCTGCAACTCCGGTGTACTCTCAGTATGTTCGATTTCCCAGACTTCCAAACCCTGGTGAACAAGGCTTTTATTGCTGAAAGGGAACAGAAGCTTGTATCAGATAATAAGCCTGTCAACAACGATCACAAGCACAAGTTTGAGCAAAGAAAGGAAATGCAACCAGTGCAGAAGGCTCATACCTGGTGAGGGAGTCCTGGATTAAGGGGTCCTCGGACAGCCGGATATATACTTTAGCCGGACTGTTGGACTATGAAGATACAAGATTGAAGACTTCGTCCTGTGTCCGGATGGGACTCTCCTTTGCGTGGAAGGCAAGCTTGGATATTCAGATATGTAGATTTCCTTCTCTCAGAATCGACTCATGTAACGCCCCTCCGGTGTCTATATAAACTGGAGGTTTTAGTCCGTAGGACGAGAACAATCATAATCATAGGCTAGCTTCTAGGGTTTAGCCTCTACGATCTCGTGGTAGATCAACTCTTGTAATACTCATATCATCAAGATCAATCAAGCAGGAAGTAGGGTATTACCTCCATCCAGATGGACCGAACTGGGTAAAACATCGTGTCCCTCGCCTCCTGTTACCATTAGCCTTAGACGCACGCTCGAACCCACTACCCGAGATCCGCCGGTTTTGACACCGACATTGGTGCTTTCATTGAGAGTTCCACTGCGGCCGTCAGCCGTAAGGCTTGATGGCCCCTTCGATCATCTTTCAACGATGCAGTCCAGAGGAGGTGTTCCTCCCGCATGCATCTTCATATTCGGTGGTTTCGCATCAGGCCAACTCGCTTGGCCATCTGGAGCAGATCGATAGCTACGCCCCTGGCCATCACGTCAGGTTTGGAAGCTTAAACTATACTGCCAACATCCGTGGAGACTTGATCTTCGACGGATTCAAGCCCATGCCAGGCACGCTGAGTGGACACGACGGGCATGACTTTGATCTACCGTCGGATAGTATTCGGGCGATCGCGCCTGCGGTGGCACCGGGAATCAATCCAGAGCAGATCGTGCCTTCCGAGGGCGGGTGGACGGACCCCGCCACGGAAGCCGCACACTCATCGGCGTTGGAGCCGAACATTGATTCCACCTCCTGTTAAAGTGGCGTCATCGGACCCTCGGACTCGTCTCTGGCCATAGGATCCGAATCATGCGCGGCGTCTGCGTTTCATCGAATCTGATTGGGCACCGTCATGGAGTTCACCGTCATGATATTTTTTCAGCTCTCGCCCTTGGGCGACATGCTAAACTCATTAAGGTATGTTTCCTTGTCAGGAGATTCTTGGCCGAACTATGTACGGCTCGAGTGGGGAGAGGACGACGAAGAAATTCGTCCCCCACCCACCACCCACATTATAGCCACTGTCGATGACTTAACCGACGTGCTTGACTTCGACTCCGAAGACATCGACGGTATGGACGATGATGCAGGAGAAGAACAGGAACCACCTCCTATAGGATGCTGGACTGCCACCTCATCATATGATATTTATATGGTGGACACCCCTAAAGAAAACAATGGCGATGAGGCAACGGAAGATAGCCCCTTGGGGAAGCAATCTAGACAACGGCACCATCGGCGCCACTCCAAGCCCCGCCATAGCAAAAACAGTGATACCGGCACAAGAGACAACAATCCAGATGGTGCCGAAGATGAAGACAATCCTGCCCAGCCAGGCTTCGAGATGGCCGAGCAAGAGGATGGGCAAGCTATCCCTAAAGAACAGACAACTGATCGAGAATCAGAGGATGATAATTACATGCCTCTCTCCGAAGACGAAGTGAGCCTTGCTGACGAAGAATTCATCATGCTGGAGGATCCCGTTGAGCAGGAGCGCTTCAAATGCCAGCTTATAGCCACTGCAAAAGCTCAAGAAAAGCAAAGAATGTTTTCAAGCTGATCAAGATCTGCTAACTGACAGATGGACTGATGTCCTGGCTGCCGAGGAATACAGACTCGAGCACCCTAGCAAAAGCTACCCAAAGCACAGGCCCCTACCTCAACTCAAGGAGGAGGCTTTAAAACCTATGCTACCAGCGCATGATGCGGATGACCGGCCACCCTGTGGCCGCGACAAAATGGCGTACCAGCCCGAAGTCCAGACCGCACTCCATGGCCAATCAAACAATGACACTAAAGCCCGGGGCTACACGAAGGACCTGCGAGATGTATTGGAAAACAAAGCAGGACAGTCAAGATCGATCTAGGGATCGCGGGGATGCGCCCCAACGCGTGACAAGAATCATCAGGACGGATACACTAACAAATCCGGTAGGGCCGAATACAATGAAACCCGGCACAGAGGCACCGCACATCCCCTATGCTTCACTGATGAAGTAATGGATCATGAATTCCCGGAAGGGTTTAACCCCATGAACATTGAATCATACGATGGCACCACAGACCCTGCGGTATGGATAGAAGGATTTTTTTCTCCACATTCACATGGCCCGCGGAGATGATCTACACGCCATCAAGTACCTCCCACTAAAACTAAAGGGACCGGCTCGGCATTAGCTGAACAACTTGCCGGCAAACTCCATCGGGAATTGGGAGAACCTGGCAGACGCATTCCTTGATAACTTCCAGGGCACTTACGTGCACCCACCGGATGCTGATGATCTAAGTCACATAACCCAGCAGCCCGAAGAGTCAGCCAGGAAATTTTGGACCCGGTTCCTAACCAAAAAGAACCAAATTGTTGACTGTCCGGATGCCGAAGCCCTAGCGGCCTTTAAACATAACATCCATGACGAATGGCTTGCCCGACATCTCGGTCAGGAAAAGCCAAAGTCCATGGCAGCTCTCACAACACTCATGACTCACTTTTGCGTGGGGGAGAATAGCTGGTTGGCCCGTAGCAACAATACAGCAAGCAATCCAGGCACATGAAAAGCTAAAGATAACAATGACAAATCACGGCGCAACAAACACAAGCGCCGCAAAAACGGTGATAATGTCGAAGACACATCAGTCAATGCTGGATTCAGTGGCTCCAAGTCCGCTCAACGGAAGAAACCATTCAACAAAAACAATTCAGGCTCGTCCAGTTTTGACCTCATACTTGACCGTCCATGCCAAATTCATGGCACCCCTGGAAAACCAGCCAACCACACCAATAGAGAATGTTGGGTCTTCAGACAAGGCGGCAGGTCAGACGCCGAAAACAAGGGGAAGGGGTCTCAAAGCAACAACGACGACGAAGAGCCCCGATCACCGAATATAGGAGGAAAGATGAAATTCCCTCCCCAGCTGAAAACAGTGAATATGATACGCGC
This sequence comes from Aegilops bicornis, assembly GCA_021605145.1. NCBI lineage: Eukaryota > Viridiplantae > Streptophyta > Magnoliopsida > Poales > Poaceae > Aegilops > Aegilops bicornis. The sequence goes on from CM038671.1 coordinate 718,957,481, forward strand.
AAGCCACATTCCCAAGTGGAACATGAACTAAGGGAGGTCTACAACCGACCCAAAGTTCAACCCATGGTCCTCTTGCCCGATCACCTTCGATCGCAGGGACCACCCTACCAGTATCTGTCATAGCGGTTCGGCCGCATTGGTCCTCGACCCCATCATTGACGGATTCCACCTCACACAAGTCCTTATGGACGGCGGCAGCAGCCTGAACCTGCTTTACCAGGATACAGTGCGCAAAATGGGCATCAACCCTTCAAGGATCAAGCCACAAAAACAACCTTTAAAGGTATAATACCAGGTGTAGAGGCCTATTGCACGGGCTCAATCACACTGGAAGTGGTCTTCGGATCTCCGGACAATCACCGTACCAGAAGACTTAGTCTTCGACATCGTCCCCTTTCGCAGCGACCATCAGGCACTGCTCGGACGAACCGCATTATCTCAGTTCAATGCGGTGCCACATTATGCCTACCGTAAATTAAAGATGCCCGTTCCACGTGGTGTCATCACGGTTAATGGCAGATCCAAATTCCCCCTCACGGCCGAAGAGTCTACCACCACTTTAACAGCAAGAACAATGAATGGCACCTTACAGTCGAACCTCGAGTCGAAGGCAAAGTTCCCGGACACCACCAAAGGAATCCGAACTACTGCGCGGCAGGATAGCCCGGCCTGCCCGGAGATTAATTAAAAACACTCCGGAAAAGGATAGAACAAGCCACATACTGCGGCTCAACTGCCAGGTGGCGCAAAACCATTTCTTATGTTTTCTTTATAGGTTCACCTCTACGTAGGCTATGATGGAGGGCGTGGGAACAGTTCGAGCGCGTTAGGGAATCTCTAGATATTCCCCTATAATCATCCGACTACACCCCGAATCCGAACGCAACTCCCGCACGTCTGGTATCAGCAGGTTCCGCAATCATATTTCTTTTTATCACATCACCTGTACTCATACGCATTGACGTATTACTCAAATACAACATGTGGATTTATATGATGCTCACCTGTTACAATTTCTTATTTAAAATACCTTTGTTAAAAGGCGGTTGCTTATCGCGATATGCCTCAATATGCCAGGGGCTTCATCACGCCCATACTATGGCAAAAAAGTCCGAACACCTTCACGGTAGTTCGACACCCCGAACTTATAGCATTATATGCATCAGCTCTGAATCATGTCTTGGGTCAATAGTTGGGTTTGCCCGGTTCCTATGTTTTGGTACCTTACGTTCCACTATATCGGCTAAGGTAGCATCGAGAACTATCACGATTGTGTCCCGGTTCTTCCTGGACGAGCACCTCAAGAGAGAAAGCTGAAACCGATCATTATGATGTAGCGAGAGCTGGTCAGCTGTTCGAGAGGTTCTAAAATCTTTAAGGATTTCTTCCGCATAATGCTATAAGCCTATAACCAATGCAGCGTGCGATGGATTGGCCTTTTCCGATTAGGCGCTTATAGAGCCCCTCGTGCGGACTTCCGAACAATAGGGGCTGCGCCTACCTTCCTCGAAAAAACTCCTATGGCTAAGTGAGAGCAATAAAGCCCTATAGTCTGATTGCCTAGTTCGCTGTGTTGAACACCTCCTTTAGGGACCCAAAACTGGGATAAAGAGTGCTCAGGTTTATCCCGAACACCCCCGTACTCACTACGTATGAAAGTTTACGACTGGCCGACTCTCAGAATTATTATATACAACGGCCGCACAGGATGAAAAACATTCATACGACAAAGCAATAGATGATAAGAATGCTCTTGTTCAAATATTACAACGGACAAACATGACCATATTTATGGAAATATAATGTCCTCGGTGCATTGCTCCGCCGCAAGGCGGGCTCCTTTCAAGACACCTTCATAATACAGTTCGGGCTTGCAGTGCTCCTTCCCCTCTGGCGGTCCCTCGGTCATCAGCCTCTCCACATCCATCTTCCCCCAATGCACCTTGGCACGGGCGAAGGCCATTCGTGAACCCTCTATGTAGACCGACCACTTGATGACTTCGAGTCGAGGGCAGGCACCTACAAGCCGCTTCACGAGCCCGAAGTAGCTGCTTGGAATTGGCTCAGCAGGCCACAGCCGGATAATTAAATCCTTCATGGCTAATTCGGCCGCCTTGTGCAGCTCGACCAGCTGCTTCAGCTGATCGGAGAAAGGCACAGGATAATTTGGCGCCAAATACTGCATCTAGAAGAGCTTATCCGCAGTATTCCCCCCTTCGGCTCGGTAGAATTGGGCGGCATCGGATATGTTGGCGCTGGCAATTCAAGAAATACCCATGTATACATCAAAACTCAAGATTGTCAAATTTGATTTTCTCATCTCCTATACTTGCTCTTTACGGGAAAAGCCTTACCAGCCACAATCTTCCTCGCCTCCTGGATTTCCTTCAGGGCACCTTGGGCTTCCCCCCGGGCATCACTTGCGGCTTGGCGAGCCTGAGAGAGTTCGGATTCTTTCCCTGCTAAACTCTGCTCCAGGGTCTCGCATTTCCACACGGCCTCTTGAAGCTCTCGCTCAGCCTCAATAACTCTGGCCTTGTGCTTCTCACGGAGCACCTGCTCTGCGGCTGATTTCCTCTCGGCTTCGGTCACAGCCTTCTTCAAGGCCTCAATTTCGGCCGACGCCCCTAGAGCACATTATCAAAAGATTGTTATCATGCACACTCATCCTTTCGTGCTACATAAACAAGGTTTCTACATACCTTGATTATCCTCCAGCTGTCTTTTCACTTGGCCAAGTTCTCCTTCGGCACGCTTCAGACTACGCCTCAGTCCGGATACTTCCGCGGCTTGATAGGCCGCAGTCGCTACAGATATCAGCTGATTAAAAAGAATGATAAATATCATCAAGTGAGTCTCCTGCGAACATGAATTTGATCCCCTATCCGGTTCTTTCTTTCACCGAACAAAGGTATCGTGGGCTACTATCTATACCATGACATTCTCCCGTAAACTCATAAAACATACCTCAAAGCCTCTTATGAGGTCGACACAGATTCGCTCACCCACTCTCGCCGGATCAATCTTCTCAATCACCGCACCCATGAGGGCACGGTGTTCATCAACGATGGAGGCACCCTTCAGCACTGCCAATAAAGTATCCGGCACCCCTGGTTGAACAGAGGCGGCCGATGGATGGGACTCGGGGACCTTATGGGTCTCTAGAATCGTGTCCGGCTTGGGTCCGGATTCAGGATGACCCCCGCCGTCGACACCCACGGGAGTTTTCTCTCCCGTGTAACCGGCCCCAGAAGTATGGCCTCCTGGTGCTGCCTTCGCGACCTTCTCCCCTCCTCCGTGCCCTAGGTCCTTCTGGGACGAAACCCCGGTTTCATTCCTACGTTTGGAAGAAGAGGCCTTCAGGGATGTCCCGCTCCCCATAGCGACCGAACCTAGCAGATCTTCTGACGAGGATTGCTCGGTGCGGGGCTTCGCCGGACTGAAAAAGAAAAGCATGGCTCAGATTAGAATGTGATGCCATGACAAGTCTGGATGCGTGAGTGTGTTCGGATTTTATACTTACGGGTTCACCAGGGGCTCGGCCCTGTTATCCCACTCCGAGCTGCTATCGGTGGCGCCGGTGGACTCCTCTTGAAGAGGAGTTTTTCCCCTCTCAGGCGAATCGGCCTCCAAGGAGCTGGAGGCGGTTCTTTTCTTCTTTCCCCCTGCAGGGGATTCGTCCTCCTCCTCCCCGTCCTCTTCAGAGGAAGAATGGGAACTTGAGTCTTCGGATTTTGTGTCCGTGGTACCACGGCGACAGAAGCCGCCCCTGGTCATTTGGCCTCCTTCTCGCTCTTCTTCTTCGGCGCTTTATATGGCGCCGGGACCAGCATCTTCGCTGGCGGGCCGGCCGGTTCTTTCCGCGTAGGGGCAGGACAGTAGATCCGCCCCGCCTTCTTCGCCCATCCCTAGGAAAAATGATGGGAAATACGTTAAGTGTCTTTCTGAGGATGTACGGACAGAATGCATGAATTGTCAAACATTCAGTTGCTTACCGAACTTGCGGGGCGGGACAGTTGGTACCCGCGGTCCTCGGTGGAGTCCGGCCACGGTTTGCCGGACTTGAAAAGCACCTTCCAGATGTCCTTGTGTGTAGAGCCAAAGAGCTCTAGCAGGGTCTGGTGCTTGGCCGGGTCGAACTCCCATAGATTGCAAGCTCGGTGTTGACATGGTAGAATTCGGCGAACCAACATCACCTGGACTACATTGACAAGCTTGACGCTCTTGTCTTCCATGTCTTGGACGCGCGTCTGGAGCTCTGATAGCTCGTCAGACGAAGCCCGGCTCAGGCCCTTCTCATGCCATGACGTAAGTCACAGGGGGGCACCGGATCTGAACTCCGGAATGGCGGCCCACTCCTTGCCACGTGGCTCGGTGATGTAGAACCACTGCTGCTGCCACTCCTTGACAGAATCATTGAAAGTCCCTGTCGGCCATGTGACATTGGGCATCTTGCTCACCATGGCACCTCCGCATTCGACATGCTCGCCGCTCACTACCTTGGGCTTTACATTAAAAACCTTTAGCCATAACACGAAGTGCGGCGAAACGTGGAGAAAGGCCTCACACACGACTATGAATGTCGAGATGTTGAGGAAGGAGTTTGGGGATAGATCATGGAAATCAATCCCGTAGTAATACATAACGCCGCGAACAAACGGGTGGAGGGGAAACCCTAGCCCGCGGATAAAGTGAGGAAGGAATACCACCCTCTCGTGGGGTTCCGGGGTGGGGACAATTTGTCCCGCCGTCGGAAGACGGTGGCTAATTCTCTTGGCCAGATACCCGGCCCCCCGAAGCTTTTTGATATCCTTCTCCCGGACGGTAGATGCCATCCACTTGCCTCCTGCTCCGGATCCGGACATCTTCGGGAAGCCTTTTTGGGCGGAGAAGAGGAGCGCTTGGGCACTAGGGCTCGAGCGGAAAGGAATGGATGAGTATAGAAGGGCGTGGGCGAAAGGGAAGGTTCTTATCCCCTTATAAAGGCAGCAAAGATCCTACGCCTTGATACATCTCCACCGTATCTATAATTTTTTATTGCTCCATGCTACTTTATCTATTGTTTTGGACTATATTGGGCTTTGTTTTCCACTTTTATATTACTTTTGGGACTAACCTATTAACCGGAGGCCCAAATTTCTGCACTGCTGTTTTTATGCTTTTTCAAGATTTCAAAGAAACAGAATATCAAACGGAGTCCAAACGGAATGAAACCTTCGGGATCGTGACTTTCCAACCGAACGTGATCCAGAAGACTTGGACCCTACTCCAAGTAGTGTCCGAGCAGGTCACGAGGGTGGAGGGCGCCTCGGGCGCCGCCTCTACCTCGTGGGCCCTCGAGCTCCACCGACGCATTCTTCCTCCTATATATACCTATGTATCCCCGAACGATCGTAACAGGAGCCAAAACCTAATTCCACCGCCACAACCTTCTCAGATCCACGAGATCCCATCTTGGGGCCTGCTCGAGCTCCACCGAGGGGCATCCACCACGGAGGGCTTCTACATCATCACCATAGCCCTCCAATGAAGTGTGAGTAGTTTACTTCAGACCTTCGGGTCCATAGCTAGTAGCTAGATGGCTTCTTCTCTCTTTTGGATCTCAATACAATGTTCTCCCCTCTCTCGTGGAGATCTATTCGATGTAATCTTCTTTCTGCATGTGTGTTTGTTGAGACCAATGAATTGTGGGTTTATGATCCAAAGATTATCTATGGAAAATATTTGATTCTTCTCTGAATTTTTTTATGTATGATTGAGTTATCTTTGCAAGTCTCTTCAAATTTTCTTTTTGGTTTGGCCAACTAGATTGGTAGTTCTTGCAATAGGAGAAGTGCTTAGCTTTGGGTTCAATCTTATGTGTCCTTACCCAATGACGTATAAGGCAGCAAGGCACGATTGTATTGTTGCCATCGAGGATAACAAGATGGGGTTTTATCATATTGCATGAATTTATCCCTCTACATCATGTCATCTTGCTTACGGCGTTACTGCTTTTTAACTTAATACTCTAGATGCATGCTGGATAGCGGTCGATGAGTGGAGTAATAGTAGTAGATGCAAGAGTCGCTTCGATCTACTTGTTTTGGACGTGATGCCTATATACATGATCATTGCCTAGATATACTCATGACTATGCTCAATTTCATCAATTGATCAACAGTAATTTGTTCACCCAATCAGAGGAAATCTATGCTCTTGAGAGAAGCCACTAGTGAAACCTATGGCCCCCGGGTCTATTCTCATCATATCAATCTCTATCACTTTATTTACTTGCTTTGTTTTTACTTTGCCTTTACTTTTACTTTGCATCTATCTATCAAAAATACCAAAATTATTATCTCTATCAGATCTCACTCTCGTAAGTGACCGTGAAGGGATTGACAACCCCTAAGCGTTAGTTGCGAGTTGCTATCGTTTTGTGTAGGTACGAGGGACTTGTGCGTGGTCTCCTACTGGATTGATACCTTGGTTCTCAAAAACTGAGGGAAATACTTACGCTACTTTGCTACATCATCCTCTCCTCTTCGGGGAAATCCAACGCAGTGCTCAAGAGGTAGCAAGAAGAATTTCTCGCGCTGTTGCCGGGGAGGCTCACGCAAGCAAGTCAACCGTACCAAGTACCCATCGCAATCCCTATCTCTTGCATTACATTATTTGCCAGTTGCCTCTCGTTTTCCTCTCCCCCACTTCACCCTTGCCGTTTTATTTGCCCTCTCTTTCCCAATCTCCTCCTCTCTTTCTCGTTTGCCTTTTCTCGTTGCCTTTCTTCTTGCTCATGTGTTAGTTTGCCTATTTGTTGCGATGGCTCTACCTTGATTTGGTGACCTTCACCTTAAAAGGCTAGAGGAGATCGAAAGCAATGTTAGAAAGTTTATGGTTTTGCAATTTGAGCACAATAATTTCTTTAGAAACGAACTTAAGGAACAAAAACGTTTTATGAGCTTTATGAATAAAGAACTCAATGATATGTCTAAAGAATTTGATGGTATAAGGGCCCAAATTTCTCGTCTTGAAAAGATGACCGCTGAAATTTCGGATATGCAAGCTACCTTAGTCAATAAGATGGCCGCTAAACCGAATTCCTATGAAAATCAAGATGAAGATCTAAAAGTTATTGATGTGTCCCCCATTAAATCTTTGTTTTGCAATATGCATCTTGATGAATCTGAAGATTATCTTCCTTTACCTAGAAGGCGTTCTAAGAATTCGGAGTTTCTAGATCTTGATGATGAAATTGATGAAAGTGGGATTGAAATAAATAAAAATCATGATGTTGCTAAACCCACTATTTTGGATCTGAAGGAATTTAATTATGAAAATTGCTCTTTGATTGGTTGTATTTCCTTGTTGCAATCCGTGCTATATTCTCCTCATGCTTATAGTCAAAATAAGGCCTTTACCGAACATATTGTTGATGCTTTGATGCAATCTTATGAAGAAAAACTTGAGTTGATAGTTTCTATCCCTAGAAAACTCTATGATGAGTGGGAACCTACTATTAAAATTAAAATTAAAGATTTTGAGTTTCATGCTTTGTGCGATTTGGGTGCTAGTGTCTCTACTATCCCCAAAACTTTATGTGATTTGCTAGATTTCCGTGATTTTGATGATTGCTCTCTAAACTTGCATCTTGCGGATTCCACTATTAAAAAGCCTATGGGAAGAATTAATGATGTTATTATTGTTGCAAATAGGAATTATGTGCCCGTAGATTTTATCGTTCTTGATATAGATTGAAATCCTTCATGCCCTATTATTCTTGGTAGACCTTTCCTTAGAACGATTGGTGCAATTATTGATATGAAGGAAGGGAATATTAGATTCCAGTTTCCCTTAAAGAAGGGTATGGAACACTTCCCTAGAAATAAAATAAAATTACCATATGAATCTATCATGAGAGCCACTTATGTATTGCCTACCAAAGATGGCAATACCTAGATCTATCCTTGCTTTTATGCCTAGCTAAGGGCGTTAAACGAGAGCGCTTGTTGGGAGGCAACCCAATTTTATTTTGTGTTTTTTGTTTTTGCTTCTGTTTAGGAATAAATAATCCATATACCTTCTGTTTTTATGTGGTTTTATGTTTTAATTAGTGTTTGTGCCAAGTAGAACCTATAGGATAACCTACGATGATAGTTGATTTGATTCTGCTGAAAAACAGAAACTTTATGCCAAGCATTTAATTTAGTTATGATAAATCACAGGAACGTGTTTTTCGTTGATTCTTTTTGCTTCTGATCAATAAACAAATTTTCCAGGACTTCCTATTTTGGTAGAATTTTTAGAGTTCCATAAGTTTGCGTTAGTTACAGATTGCTACAGACTGTTCTGTTTTTGACAGATTCTGTTTTTCGTGTGTTGTTTGCTTATTTTGATGAATCTATGGCTAGTAAATTAGTTTATAAACCATACAGAAGTTGGAATGCAGTAGGTTTAACACCAATATAAATAAAGAATGAGTTCATTACAGTACCTTGAAGTAGTCTTTTGTTTTCTTTCTCTAACGGAGCTCACAAGATTTCTGTTGAGTTTTGTGTTGTGAAGTTTTCAAGTTTTGGGTGAATTCTTTTGATGGATTATGGAACAAGGAGTGGCAAGAGCCTAAGCTTGGGGATGCCCATGGCACCACCAAGATAATCCAAGGACACCAAAAAGTCAAAGCTTGGGGATTCCCCATAAGGCATCCCCTCTTTCGTCCACTTCCATCGGTAATTTACTTGGAGCTATATTTTTATTCACCAACATGATATGTGTTTTGCTTGGAGCGTCTTGTATTATTTGTGTCTTTTTAGTCTACCACAATCATCCTCGCTGTACACATCTTTTGAGAGAGCCATACATGAATTGTAATTTGCTAGAATACTCTATGTGCTTCACTTATATCTTTTGAGCTTGATAGTTTTGCTCATAGCGCTTCACTTATATCTTTTGAGCGTGATAATTTTTGCTCTAGTACTTCACTTAGATATTTTAGAGCACGGTGGTGGATTTGTTTTAAAGAAACTATTGATATCTCATGCTTCACTTAGATTATTTTGAGAGTCTTTAATAGCATGGTAATTTGCTTAATGTTAATATACTTGGTATTCAAGATATGTGAAACTTTCTTTTGAGTGAATTGAATACTAAGATAAGTTTGGTGCTTGATAATTGTTTTGAGATATGGAGGTGATAATATCAAAGTCATGCTAGTTTGGGTGATTATGAATTTGAGAAATACTTGTGTTGAAGTTTGCAAGTCCCGTAGCATGCACGTATGGTTAAAGTTGTGTAACAAATTTGAAACATGAAGTGTACCTGGCTTGTGCATCCTTATGAGTGGCGGTCGGGGACGAGCGATGGTATTTTCCTACCAATCTATCCCCTAGGAGCATGCGCGTAGTACTTGAATTTTTGATGACTTCTAAATTTTTGCAATAAGTATATGAGTTCTTTTGACTAATGTTGAGTCCATGGATTATAGGCACTCTCACCTTTCCACCTTTGCTAGCCTCTTCGGCATGCAGTGCATTGCCCTTTCTCACCTTGAGAGTTGGTGCAAACTTCGCCGGTGCATCCAAACCCCGTGATACGATATACTCTATCACACATAAACCTCCTTATATCTTCCTCAAAACAGCCACCATACCTACCTATCATGGCATTTCCATAGCCATTCCGAGATATATTGCCATGCAACTTCCACCATCATCATCATGACATACATTACTTTTGTCATATTGCCATTGCATGATCTTGTAGTTGATATCGTATTTGTGGCAAAGCCACCATGCATTATTTTCCATACATGTCACTCTTGATTCATTGCACCATCCTGCACATCACGGAGGCATTCATATAGAGTCATATCTTGTTCTAAGTTTCGAGTTGTAATCCTTATGTTGTAATCAACAGAAGTGTGATGATCATCATTATTAGAGCATTGCCCAAATAAAAAAATAAGAGAAAGGCCAAAAGAAAAAAATGGCCCAAAAAAGGAAAAAAAGGGGCAATGCTACTATCTATTTTTCCACACTTGTGCTTCAAAGTAGCACCTTGTTCTTCATGTAGTGAGTCTCATATATTGTGCTTCAAAGTAGCACCTTGTTCTTCATGTAGTGAGTCTCATAAGTTGTCTTTTTATACTAGTGGGAATTTTTCATTATAGAACTTGGCTTGTATATTCCTACGATGGGCTTCCTCAAATGCCCTAGGTCTTCGTGAGCAAGCGAGTTGGATGCATACCCACTAGTTTTCTTTTGTTGAGCATTCATAGCTCTAGTGCATCCGTTGCATGGCAATCCCTACTCCTCATGTTGACATCAATTTATGGGCATCTCCATAGCCCGTTGATTATCCTCGTCAATGTGAGACTTTCTCCTTTTTTGTCCTCACCACATAAACCCCATCATCATATTCTATTCCACCCATAGTGTTATATCCATGGCTCACACTCATGTATTGCATGAAGGTTGAAAAAGTTTGAGATTATTTAAGTATGAAACAATTGCTTGGCTTGTCATCGGGGGTATAGAAGTAGGGAACATCTTTGTGTGATCAAAATGAAGCATAGCCTAACTATATGATTTTGTAGGGATGAACTTTCTTTTGCCATGTTATTTTGAGAAGACATGATTACTTTGATTAGTATGCTTGAAGTATTATTATTTTTGTGTCAATATGAACCTTTGTCTTGAATCTTTCGGATCTGAATATTCATATCACAATTAAGAAGATTTACATTGAAATTATGCCAAAGTATCACTCCGCATCAAAAAACAATTATCATTTACCTACTCGAGGACGAGCAGGAATTAAGCTTGGGGATGCCTGATACGTCTCCAACGTATCTATAATTTTTGATTGCTCCATGCTACTTTATCTACTGTTTTGGACTATATTGGGATTTATTTTCCACTTTTATATTACTTTTGGGACTAACCTATTAACCGGAGGCCCAGCCTGCATTGTTGTTTTTGCCTTTTCAAGATTTCAAGAAATGTAATGTCAAATGGGGTCCAAACGGAATGAAACCTTCGGGATCGTGATTTTCCAACCGAACGTGATCCAGGAGACCTGGACCCTACTCCAAGTAGTGTCCGAGGAGGTCACGAGGGTGGAGGGCGCTCGGGTGCGCCTCACCTCGTGGGCCCCTGAGCTCCACCAAGTACTCCTTCCTCCTATATATACCTATGTATCCCCGAACGATCGTAACAGGAGCCAAAACCTAATTCCACCGCCGCAACCTTCTCAGATCCACGAGATCCCATCTTGGGGCTCGTTCCGAGTTCACCGAGGGGGCATCCACCACGGATGTCTTCTACATCATCTCAATAGCCCATTCCGATGAAGTGTGAGTAGTTTACTTCAGACCTTCGGGTCCATAGCTAGTAGCTAGATGGCTTCTTCTCTCTTTTTGGATCTCAATACAATGTTCTCCCCCTCTCTCGTGGAGATCTATTCGATGTAATCTTCTTTTTGCAGTGTGTTTATTGAGATCGATGAATTGTGGGTTTATGATCTAGTATTATCTATGGAAAATATTTGATTCTTCTCTGAATTCTTTTATGTATGATTGAGTTATCTTTGCAAGTCTCTTCGAATTATCCTTTTTGGTTTGGCCAACTAGATTGGTAGTTCTTGCAATGTGAGAAGTGCTTAGCTTTGGGTTCAATCTTGCGGTGTCCTTACCAAAGGATGTATAAGGGGCAGCAAGGCACGTATTGTATTGTTGCCATCGAGGATAACAAGATGGGGTTTTTATCATATTGCATGAATTTATCCCTCTACATCATGTCATCTTGATTACGGCGTTACTCTGTTTTTAACTTAATACTCTAGATGCATGTTGGATAGCGGTCGATGAGTGGAGTAATAGTAGTAGATGCAGAGTCGTTTCGATCTACTTGTTTTGGACGTGATGCCTATATACATGATCATTGCCTAGATATGATATACTCATGACTATGCTCAATTCTGTCAATTGATCAACAGTAATTTGTTCACCCACCGTAGGAAATCTATGCTCTTGAGAGAAGCCACTAGTGAAACCTATGGCCCCCGGGTCTATTCTCATCATATCAATCTCTATCACTTTATTTACTTGCTTTGTTTTTACTTTGCCTTTACTTTTACTTTGCATCTATCTATCAAAAATACCAAAAATATTATCTCTATCAGATCTCACTCTCGTAAGTGACCGTGAAGGGATTGACAACCCCTAAGCGTTGGTTGCGAGTTGCTATCGTTTTGTGTAGGTACGAGGGACTTGTGCGTGGTCTCCTACTGGATTGATACCTTGGTTCTCAAACACTGAGGGAAATACTTACGCTACTTTGCTGCATCATCCTCTCCTCTTTGGGGAAATCCAAAGCAGTGCTCAAGAGGTAGCACGCCTCCCCACTTCCCCGCTAAAAACGCTTATTCCCCCCAAGCGCCACGATTGATGGCACGGTTGCATTACCCACACCCGCATTGATGAGAATCCCGCAATGAGGGGACACGATCTCTGCTTCGACGAAGACGTGTCAAGAAAACCGCCTCGCATTACGTGCGGTAGCTGGTTGTGAAAAACGGTTCGAATAATGACCGAACCGTGGCGTGATGTCATGCTATGAAAAGCTGTCACCAGATTAGATTTGTGGAATATTACACTCTCTACGGTGGAATGTGGAATTTGTTTTGCAGAGCCGGACACGATCCTTGTGTTCTAAATCTCTTACGAAGTATTCGGAGAAGGAACCCGCCTTGCAATGCCAAAGACAATCTGCGCGTCGGACTCATCGTGAAGCCTGGTTCAGGGGCTACTGAGGGAGTCCTGGATTAAGGGGTCCTCGGACAGCCGGACTGTTGGACTATGAAGATATAAGATTGAAGACTTCGTCCCGTGTCCGGATGGGACTCTCCTTTGCATGGAAGGCAAGCTTGGATATTCGGATATGTAGATTTCCTTCTCTGTAACCGACTCTGTGTAACCCTAGCCCTCCGTGTCTATATAAACCGGAGGGTTTAGTCCGTAGGACAAGAACAATCATAATCATAGGCTAGCTTCTAGGGTTTAGCCTCTATGATCTCGTGGTAGATCAACCCTTGTAATACTCATATCATCAAGATCAATCAAGCAGGAAGTAGGGTATTAGCTCCATCGAGAGGGCCCGAACCTGGGTAAAACATCGTGTCCCCTGCCTCCTGTTACCATTAGCCTTAGACCCACAGTTCGGGACCCCCTACCCGAGATCCGCCGGTTTTGACACCGACACCTGGCAGCCGACTCAGGTAGCATACAAGCCCAATTGGCAACAAAATGTTAACAAGGCCACCACCCAAGTCAAGAATGACGTGCTCAACCCAATGGTTGAGAATCTTCTGCGCAGCAATTCTTGTTACAATTGTGGGCAAACCGGACATTATGCCAAACAGTGTCCCATGAACAATCGGACAAATGCTACATTCAAGCCACAAGTCATTATATGGAGGCATGCCCAAGTCAGCACGACATCACGGGATACGTTCATCACATCTCCGCCGACGAAGCCCAAGAGAACCCCGAAGTCGTCATTGGTATGTTCCCTGTTAATAACATACCTGCAGTAATTTTATTTGACTCTGGGGCTTCCCACTCTTTTATTTCTCGGATTTTTGTTGCCCAAAACAAAGTTCCTTGTTCGCTTTTGGGCAAGAATATGCTGGTACAAACCCCGGGATCTCTAATCAGAAGCAATCTAGTCTGCCGCAATCTGGAAGTCAATATCAACGGAGTCTGTTTTCCAACTTCTTTGATACTTATTGAGTCTGATAAGTTGGATGTTATCTTGGGTATGAATTGGCTGACTCAGTATCAAGTGTGCATAAATTGTGCGACCCGAGAAGTCAACTTGACCAGCCGAGAGGGACAGACTACAAAATTTATTGCTCGTAGAAGCATACCCTCAAAGGAAATGGTCTTCACAGCAATGGCTGAATTGGAATTAATTCCGGTGGTCAACAAGTTTCCTAATGTATTTCTAGAAGAACTGCCAGGCATGCCACCTGATCGAGAGCATGAGTTTGCAATAGGTCTTGTGCCCGGAACCACACCAATACACAAGAAGTATTATCGAATGCCGTCATCAGAATTAGTGGAGCTAAAGAAGCAGCTTGATGAAATGCTCCAGAAAGGGTATATCCGTCCCAGCTCTTCACCATGGGGATCACCTGCTATCTTCGTGGACAAGAAAGATGGAAGCCTCCGCATGTGTGTGGATTATCGTCAGCTGAATGATGTCACAATCAAAAACAAATACCCTCTACCAAGAATTGATGATTTGTTTGATCAACTCAGTGGGGCCAAGGTTCTCCAAGATTGATTTACAGACTGGATACTATCAGCTCAAAATTAAAAAGGAGGATATTCCCAAGACCGCATTCACCACTCGCTACGGTCTTTATGAATATACAGTTATGTCTTTTGGCCTCACCAACGCCCCTGCTTTCTTCATTCACATGATGAATAAAGTATTCATGGACTTCCTCGATAAGTTTGTGGTCGTCTTCATCGATGATATACTCATTTACTCAAGAAATGAAGAAGAGCATAAGGAACACCTTCGAGCAGTGTTACAACGACTCCGTGAGCATTAGTTATACCCCAAAATCACTAAATGTGAGTTCTGGCTCAAGCAAGTTGGATTCCTCGGATTCCTCGGACATGTACTATCCGCTGAAGGTATGTCCGTGGACCCAAGCAAGGTAAAGGATGTGCTCGATTGGTTGCCACCCGCAACAGTATCTCAGATCTGGAGTTTTCTTGGATTAGCCGGATACTACCGCTGTTTCATTGAAGGGTTTTCCAAGATTGCTAAACCCATGATAGAGCTGCTCAAAAAGGATAAGAAGTTTGAATGGACTAAGGACTGTGAGAAAAGTTTCATCGAGTTAAAGAAACGACTAACAACTGCACCGGCATTAACTCTCCCAGATATCTACCGCAGCTTTGATGTGTATTGCGACGCTTCCAGGCAAGGACTGGGATGCATACTATGCAAGATGGCAAGGCAGTAGCTTACGCCTCACGATAGCTACAACCCCACGAGGGGAATTACCCCACTCATGATTTGGAATTGGCCGCGGTGGTTCATGCTTTAAAAATTTGGAGACACTACCTCATCGGAAAAAGGTGCCAAATTTTTACCGATCACAAAAGCCTCAAATATATATTTACTCAGCCGGATTTAAATCTCCGTCAACGAAGATGTCTTGAGTTGGTCAAGGATTATGACCTTGGAATAAATTACCATTCGGGTAAGGCCAACGTGGTTGCCGATGCACTCAGTCGAAAGCCCGTCAGTTAAAATGTCATAGTGGAATCTTTGCCTCCTGAACTTAAAGAAGAGATTGCTCAGCTCAACCTGGTCATAGTTGAGGCTGGTCTTGCTAATATTCTGGAAGTTACCCCTACTCTTGAGGAATAAATCCGCAAGGCCCAGCCAGGCGACGCCGATCTGCAGAAACGTGTCAAGCATTCCGATTTCTCGAAGGATCAGTTCGGTACCCTCCGATTCAAGGGAAGGATTTGTGTGCCTAATCAAGCGGATTTAAAGCAGAAGATCCTGTCAGAAGCCCACGAATCCTCATATTCCATTCACCCTGGAGGTAAAAAAATGTACGAAGACCTTTGACAAATATTCTAGTGGGATGGAATGAAGAAAGATATTGCTTATTTCGTGGCCTGTTACATATGCAACAAAGTAAAGGCAGAACATCAGAAGCCAGCCGGACTTCTCCAACCGTTGCCAGTGTCACAATGGAAATGGGATGATGTCTGTATGGATTTCATCACAGGACTACCTAAGAATCGACGGGGCAATGATGCAATCTGGGTCATAGTGGATACATTAACCAAGGTAGCCCACTTCCTCCCGGTCAGAACCTCATATCAAGCAGATGAGCTTGCACAACTGTATGTATCCAGAATCGTCAGTCTGCATGGAGTCTCCCGAACCATCACTTATGACCGAGGTTCACTTTTTACCTCCGCTTTTTGGTCCCGTCTCCATCAAGCCTTAGGGACAGAATTGAAATATAGTACCGCTTATCATCCTCAGACTGATGGACAGACAGAACGGGTAAACCAAATACTCGAGGATATGCTGCGAGCCTGTGCTTTGGCCCAAGGCCCAAAATGGGAAGATTGCTTGTCGTACGCCGAGTTCTCGTATAACAATAGTTTCCAGACCAGTTTAAAGATGTCACAGTATGAAGCTTTGTATGGCCGTAAGTGCCGCACTCCATTGAATTGGTCTTAAACCGGAGATAGCCATATTTTTGGAACGGATCTCATGCTGGAAGCCGAGAAGCAAGTCAAGGAAACCAGAGACAGATTGCAATTGGTCAAATCGCGACAGAAAAGTTATTATGATGCAAAGCACCAACAGATCAGCTTTGAACCCGGAGAACATGTCTACCTTCGAGTCACGCCTATGAAAGGTATCAAGAGATTTCAGACTCGTGAAAAATTGGCACCCAGATTTATTGGTCCATTTCCCGTTATGACACGAGTGGGTGCTGTGGCATATCAGTTGGAGTTACCCCCTGAATTGTCAGACGTGCACAACGTGTTCCATGTTTCACAATTACGACGGTGCATATCACCGCCTGAGAAAAAGACCGATTTGACAGAAAGAGAGCTGGCAAAGGACTTTACATATGAAGAGAGGCCGGTGAAAATTTTGGATCAGATGGAAAGAGTCACTCGCAGTAAAGCAAGGAAATTTTACAAAGTCCAATGGAAACATCACACAGAGTCATAATCAACATGGGAATCAGAACAATTTCTAAGGGCATATTATCCATAATGGTTTTCCCAAGCAACCGAATCTCGAGGACAAGATTCATTCTAAGTGGGGGAGGTTTGTGACAGACTGGTTTTTGCCCTCTCTTCTTGGCCTGGTTTTCAGCTGATTTGAATTTGAGTTTGAAGTTTTTGAATCATTTCATTTGGACTTAACCACTTGGGTACCCCTTGGCTTTCACCCAAGTGCTTCTACTCCTTCTCAAACCATCACTTCACCTCTGGATCATCTCAAAATATTGCTTGGAATATTTTTGTTAAATGAAAAATATTCATTTTTCCCTCCAAAACCCTAGCTAGCCCTAGGTGCTCCAAAGCAACCCTAATTTTCTTGCCCCTAAAATCCTGAGAAAAATCCCAATTATTCTTTGAACCCTAGGGCACCTTTCTGAGCAAAAATATTTCATCACTCTCTGGAATATTTTGGCTACAGAAAATAATTTCATTTCTGGACAGAAATGGTGGTTTCTACAGCAACTACCATTTTACTAGCTCCATTGTAGCTGGTTTTTCTTATGCCTCTTTACCTTAGTAAGTGTTGGCTAGCCTCCAAAGCCCAGCCCTCAACTCCCAGTGGTTTGACCACAGTAAACCTCCAAAGTTACTGTCCAGAAACTTACTTGCAGTACAAATTCATTTCTACTGCACCTGGAACCAAACCCAACCGTGGTAACACTGTAAGCTACCAAGGACTACACGCCAGACATGAAGTTACCGCTTAGGCTGGCCTGATGTCATAGTTCACGTGGTGACCGCGTTCGTCCGGGCGTGCTGGCATGCAAAACACGCGCTCTGCGTGCCGCCTAGCGCTCTGTTGCGCGTGTGCTCGCTGCCCAGCCTGCCCGAGCATGCCAAACCACGCCACCATCCCCGTATCCACTCCCTTATCTCCTCCCTGGCACTCGCCGACGCCGGAGCTCGCCGCAGCGGGCACGGGTACGGTCCAGCCAACGACACAGTGCATGGCGCACTGTGCTCATCGTCTTCCCCCTCGCCCCTGTGCTCGTCCGCGCCCGCCAATAGTTCCTGCATGATCTCCATCCTCTTCCCCCTCTCTCACTGGCGCCGTTCGTCACCGGGCACCATGGACAGGTGTCCTCCGACGGAGCCCGAACCCCAATCGCCGCTCGCCTATAAATGCCGCTACCCCCAGCCTCCTCGAGCACCCGCATGCACTCCCACACTCATCACAAGCTAGTAGAAGCCGCAGCCTGGCCGGGCAGGCCGCGGGCTGCCGTCCCTGAGCCCGAGCTCGCCGGCGATCCCCTTTGGATCGTCCCCGCAGCCTTAACCCCTCCTAGGCCAGGGCAACCCTACCAGGGCCTCCGCCACTCTTCGGTGAAGCCATTCCGCCCTGTTGGAGCCCCTGGAGCCGCCCCTAGCCGCCGTCGTCTTCGTCTCCGGCGACCGCTGCCCTCTGCCTCCGCTGGAGAGGCCGTTTCCGACGCTGTTCGGTCACCTCTAGCCATGCTACAGGTACGGGCAGGTGCTCCATCTTCTTCTCCTTCGATTCCCCCCTTTCATTTGGTCCCAAGAGTTCTCGCCGCCGGCGTGCGCTCCAGCGAAGCTCCGCCACTCTCTGTTTCCCTCTTCCCCTCCTTCTGACCTGACTAGCGGGGCCCGCTAGTCAGCCACTCTGTACGCGGTGAAGCGGTATGAGTGGTGGTGCCTGAGCTTTACGCCTGACGCCACCCCCCAAATCTGTTTTATTTTAATTCAAATTCATTTAAATCCAGAAAACTTCAAACAGCCATAACTTTTTATCTATAAGTCCAAATGCATTGATTCTTTTTGCATTGTGTTCTTTGTCAAAAAAACTAGCAGCACCCAAAGATGGGATTTTTCCTTGCTGTCTAGATTTTCTGATAATTTTCAGAAGGTTTCTTGATGTTTTCTTTTTGTGGTTTTATTTATTTCAGAAGAGCAGGCTTGTCTTGAGGATCACCAGGAGGTTTGTGAACCTCATCTGCACTAAGGCAAGCCACAGCAACATTTTCATAGTGCCACTTCAATCTTTGTGACTTTCCTACTTGAACTTATGATTATTCATGCATTTAAATTATTATTATGATAATTATATTCTGTCAGATGCTTGTCATGTTAAATATGCTTGATTTACAGAAAGCTTGAAGTGAATCTTGTTGATAAGCTAACAAGAATTTAGTTATGAGTAATAATAAAATGATATGATCATGGAGATAAATAATTCGTTAAATTATTATTCTTGCATGATGAAAAATGATGAGATTGCTAGAAATGATTCTGGTTTAAGTGAGGTTTGATCTTAACCAGAGGAGTATCATGAGTTGATGATGGCTCCACGGGAGCGTAGTTGACTTAGTTATTTTCATGGATATGTGATGCATATGTTGGTGATGCATGGCATGGCATTATGACACTGGTTACTTTCACTTTAAGTTGAAACTGATAAATAACTCAACTTGAATACGTTGTTGACCGGGTCATGGTGCCGCTGAAACGAGTTTTTCCCAGTGCAACCACATTTGCCGGTATGGGACGGCTGAGGGAGTCCTGGATTAGGGGGTATCCGGACAGCCAGACTATATGCTTCGTCCGGACTATTGGAGCATGAAGATACAAGACTCAAGACTTTGTCCCGTGTCCGGGTTGGACTCTCCTTTGCGTGGAAGACAAGCTTGGTGATCCGGATATTGTATTTCCTTCCTTGTAACCGACTCCATGTAAACCCTAGCCCTCTCCGGTGTCTATATAAACCGGAGAGGTTGGTCCTTAGAAGGCCGATCACAATCACAACCATAATCATCATAGGCTAGCTCCTAGGGTTTAGCCTCTATGATCTCGTGGTAGATCTACTCTTGTACTACTCATATCATCAATATTAATCAAGCAGGAAGTAGGGTTTTACCTCCATCGAGAGGGCCCGAACACAGGTAAACATTGTGTCCCTTGCTTCCTGTTACCATCAGCCTAAGACGCACAGATCGGGACCCCCTACCCGAGATCCGCCGGTTTTGACACCGACATTGGTGCTTTCATTGAGAGTTCCTCCGTGTCGCCGCTGCAAGGCTTGATGGCGCCTTCAATCATCAACAACACGGTCCAGGGTGAGACTTTTCTTCCCGGACAGATCTTCGTGGTCGGCGGCTTCACGCTGCAGGCCAATTCGCTTGGCCAACTGGAGCAGATCGACAGCTACGCCCCAGGCCACCAAGTCAGGTTCGGAAACCTGAACTACACGGCCGACATCTGCGGGGACTTGATCTTCGACGGAATCAGGCATGTGCCAGGAACGCCGGACAGTCACGATGAGCACGGCTTAGACCTGCTGTCGGACAACGATCAGGATATCACCCCTGCAGTAGCTCCGGACCTAAATCCGGAGCAGGCTGCGTGGCCCAAGGACGGGCGGATGGACCCCGCCCCGCAGGCCGCACACTCATCAGCAATAGAGCCGAACACAGGCCTCACCTCTAAGGAAGCCTGTGACTCCGGACCCCCGGACTCGTATCCGGTTGTTGGTTCCTGTCCGCGCGCTCCCAAGCCAGCCGAGCCAGGTTGGGCTCCAGTAATGGAGTTTACCGCTGCGGATATCTTCCAGCACTCGCCCTTCAGCGACGTGTTGAACTCGTTAAAATCTCTCTCTTTGTCAGGAGACTCATGGCCGAACTATGTCCGGCTCAAGTGGGAAGCAGGCGACGAAGGAATTCATTGCCCACCCACCACCCACTTCATTGCCACGGTCGATGATTTAACCGACGTGCTAGACTTCGACTCCGAAGACACCGACGGTATGGACGACGATGCAGGAGAAGAACAGGAACCACCGCTCACTAGGCGATGGACAACCACCTCCTCATACGATATATATATGGTGGACACTCCGAAGGAAATCAAAGGCGATGAGGCAACGGAGGATAACCCCTCGGGGAGAAAAGAAAAGCACGGGCGTCGTCAGTGCCGCTCTAAGCCCCGCCACAGCAATACCGGCCCAGGAGACGAAAACAATCTGGATGGTGCCGAAGAGGAATACAACCCTGATCAGCCTGCCTTTGAGCAGGAGGACGGGCAGGTCAGCCTGCATTTAACAAAGCGACGGACGGATATCCGGAGGAGGACAACTACATGCCCTCCGAAGATGAGATTAGCCTCGGCGATGACGAAGTTCGGGCGTGCTCGAGGATCCCGCCGAGCAGAACGCTTCAAGCCGGGCTTATATGGCCACCGCGAGGAGCCTCAAAAGAAGCAAAGAACTCCAAGCTGATCAAGACCTGCTCACGTATAGATGGATCAAGTCCCGGCAGCCGAGGAATATGGACTCGGCGCCATTACGGCTGACCGCCACCTCGTGGCCGGGATAAAACGGCATATCAGCCCGAATACCAGCCCGCACCCCCACGCCAATACACTACGGCCCGGGGCAATAGGCAAGACCTGCAAGATATACTGGAAAACAAAGCAGGACAGCCAAGATCGATCTATGGATCGCGGGGGCACGCCCCAGCACGCGATGATGACCTTCACGCCGGATACACTATTAACAAGTCCGGCCGGGCCGAACACAGCCACCTGCACCAATTTGAATCACAGAGCCACATAGCTCGCACAGAGGCGCCACAAGACCCTCTACTTCACCGACGAAGTAATGGATCATGATTTCCCGTATGGGTTCAAACTCAGTAAACATCGAATCATACGATGGCACAACAGACTCGCAGTATGGATCAAGATTTCCTTCTCCACATTCACATGGCCCATGGAGACGATCTACACGCCATCATGTATCTTCCCTTAAGCTCAAAGGACCCGCCCAAGATCAAGCTAAACAGCCTGCCCGCAAATTCCATTGGCAGTTGGGAAAACCTGGAAGACGCATTCCTCGACAACTTCCAGGGCACATATGTGCGACCACCGGACGCTGATGACTTGAGCCACATTACTCAACTGCCCAGAGAGTCAGCCAGGAAATTCTGGACTCGGTTCCTAACTAAAAAGAACCAAATAGTCGACTGTCCGGACGCCAAAGCCCTGGCGGCCTTTAAGCATAATATCCGAGACGAGTGGCTCGCCCAACACCTCGGCCAGGAAAAACCCAAGTCCATGGCAGCTCTCACGATACTAATGACCCGCTTTTGCGCGGGCGAGGACAGCTGGTTGGCTCGCAGAAGCACTATGCCACATTCTGGCACTTCGGATGTCCGTGACAATAACGGCAAGCCACGGCGCAACAGACATAAGCGACGGAACTACGGCGACAACATCAAGACACGGCAACAACGCCGGATTCAGTGGATCCAGTCCGCCAGCGGAAGAAGCCGCTCAAAGAAATAATTAGGGACCGCCCGCCTGGACCGTGATATCGAACGCTGTACAAATTCATGGCACCCCGGACAAGCCAGCCAACCACACTAATAGAGACTGCTGGGTGTTCAAATAGGCCGGTAAAATAAACGCCGAAAACAAGGACAAGGGGTTGCACAGCGACGATGACGATGAGCCCCGGCGTCCGAACGTGGTGGGGGGGGCAGAAGAAATTTCCTCCCCAGGTAAAAACGGTCAACATGATCTAGGCCACCCACATTCCCAAGCGGGAACGAAAGCGAGCACTACGGGATGTCTATGCGATGGAGCCAGTCACCCCCAAATTCAACCCATGGTCAGCTTGTCCGATCACCTTTGATCGTAGGGATCACCCTACCAGCATCCGTCACGGTGGCTCAGCCGCATTGGTCCTAGACCCAATCATCGACGGGTTCCACCTCACGCGAGTCCTTATGGATGGCGGCAGCAGCCTGAACCTGCTTTACCAGGACACGGTGCGCAAAATGGGCATCGACCCTTCAAGGATCAAGCCCACCAAAACCACCTTTAAAGGTGTAATTCCTGGAGTAGAGGCCCGCTGCGCGGGCTCTATAACACTGGAAGTGGTCTTCGGGTCTCCGGATAATTTCCGAAGCGAAGAGTTAATCTTTGATATCGTCCCTTTTCGTAGTGGTTACCACGCACTACTGGGACGAACCGCATTCGCTAGATTCAATGCGGTACCACACTATGCGTACCTCAAGCTCAAGATGCCAGGACCGCGCGGGGTCATAACAGTCAACGGAAATATGGACCGCTCTCTCCGCATGTAAGAGCATACCGCAGCCCTCGCGACGGAAGTACAATGCGGCCTCCTCCGATAAAACCACCAATCCGCAACGGCAACCTCGAGCACCGCTGCGAGTCCGGAGCACCCCACAACAGATCACCAGCACGCCAAGAGCGCGACTAGCAGTCCGCCTCCGCTCAAGCCCCAAAGAAAGCAAAGATTCGTACACGCTGCACAATTACGCACTCAAAATACCATGGGCATAGGCAGAGGCGCAGCGGTCAACAGTGCGGTATAACCACAACATACCTTCATAACCCTCCCTTTTTATCTTTCAGGACACTGCTTTAGTGCAGCCTCTTCAGTAGAGCCCGATTATCGGACTTACACAGGAGGGAAGACCAATGAGGCAACAGGCTTTACGCACAAAAGGAAATACCCAGGTGGAATCTGTTCATGATCGTTATACCTATTTTATATACCTACATGCAGCCTGCCCTTGGATAGGACATGTTAAATAGTCCTATTTACTTCTTCTTAAAACGCAACCATTGTAAACATACGCTTAAATGTATTATTCAATGGGAGATAATATATAGCGTCAGCTTATTATTCCTATTTGCGCATTTTTCTTGCAGACATTTATTTACTATGGCATCCGTACACCTTGGTACGATTAGTTTGCCAGGGGCTTCATATGGCGCCTCATAATACGGCAAAACAAGTCCAAACACTTTCAACAATGCGGCACCCCGAACTTATAGCACTATATGCATCAGCTCTGAATCACGTCTTGGGTCAATAGTTGGGTTTGCCTGGCTCCCTTGTTTTGGTACCTTACGTTCCGTTATATCGGCTAAGGTAGCGCAGGGAGAACTACTGCGATTGTGTCCCGGTTCTTCCGGACGAGCACCTCAGTAGAGAAAGCCAAAAACTGACCAGCATGATGCGGCGAGAGCTGGTCGCTGTTCGAGAGGTCTTAAAATCCTTAAAGATTTTTTCCGCTTTAGGCGATGAATCGGCCTCATCCGACTTAGGCGTATATAGCGCCCCAATTCGGCCCTCCGAATTCTAGGGGCTTCGCCGAAATTTAAAATTGTAGACTTCTATGGCTAAGTGAAAGTTATAAAGCTACATAGTCCGATTGCCTTGTTCGCTGCGCCGGATACCTCCTTAAGGGACCAAAAATTTGGATAAAGAGTATCCGGGTTTTTCCAGGAACACCCCGATACTAGTTACGTGGGGGCGGAAGCCGACGACTGGCCTAGTTTCAGAATTTTATAAACAGCCGCACAGAAGGTAATATTTTAAATCAAACAGCGCTACATAGCGCAAATAACTTCGTTTCTATATTACAAGAACGACATAGGTACATTTACTCAAGGATTGTGTCCTTGGTACATTCATCGGCCACGAGACGAGCTCCCTTCATAATGCCATCGTAATATTTCTCGGGATAGCGATGCGCCTTGCCCTCCGGTGGCCCGTCCTTCACCATCCAGCTTGCCCCAATGCACCTTCACGCGGGCAAAGGCCCGGCGGGCACCGTCAATGCAAATGGATCTCTTGATAACTTCAAACCATGGACGGGCATCCACCATCCTCTTGATCAGGCCGAAGTAGCTAGTGGGCAAGGGCTCACCAGGCCACATCCGGACTATGAAATCTTTCATAGCCACTTCGGCCGCCCTGTGGAGTTCAACCAACTGCTTCAGTTGGTCACTCAGAGGCATTAGTGTTCGCCCCAAAGATACTGGGACCAGAACAGCTTCTCCGTGGAGCTCCCCTCCTTGGCACGGTAGAACTCCGCGGCATCTGATATGCTGCGTGGCAGATCTGCGAATGCCCCTGGAGAGCTCCGAATTCGGGTAAGTAAAAGAAACGCCTCCTCCACATGTTTGCTTTGCATAAAGAATGTCTTACCCGCCGCTATCTTCGTGGCCGCCTGGATTTCCTGCTGTGCCTTTTCGGCTTCGGCCTTGGCGTCTTTCACACTCGTCAGGGCCTTTGCAAGCCCAGTCTCTTTAATCTTAAGATCATGCTCCAAGGACTCAAACTTCTTGTCGAGCTCCTGGAGCTCTTGATGTACCTCGCCCACTCTAGCATCCTGCTTCTTGCACTCCTTGCACTCCAAGGCCGCCTTGTCTTCGGCCTCGGACAGTGCTTTCTTCAAAGACGCCACTTCTGTGGTGCCCCTATTACAAAGTCGCGACGCTTTGTCGTTAGAATTAACTTTGTCTATCCTTCATTATATGCGAACGGGGTATCACTTACCTTTGTTCTCTTCGAGCTGCCTCTTCGTGAGGCCGAGCTCCCCCTGCGCCTGCTCTAGGTCCCGCTTTAGTCCGGCGACCTCGGCTGTGCGGACAGCAGCGGCAAGCAGCACAGCCTGCTTATTCACATACACACTTACTATTAGACTCCTGCAGATTATAATTGACCCTCTGTTTGGATTTTCTTTCCGAACACCGAACAGAGTATCAGGGGCTACTACCTATCGGGTGGTAATTTAACATATTTCTTGCTCACCTCAAAGCATGTTAGGAGGCTGGTGCAGGCTTCGGTTAGTCCGCTCTTGGCGGATAGAACCTTCTGAATCACCACACTCATAAGAGTACAGTGCTCTTCATCCATGGAAGCGCCGTGAAGCGCTTCCAGCAGACTATCCGACGCCTCTGGCGTAACGGAAGTCATCGGCGCGGACGGTTCGCCCTCCCTAGCGAGGGGCCGCCTGCCCAAATCCGGAACCATCGCAGGTTCCGGCATAGTATCCGGATGAGAGCCCGGCTTGCTGCGGCTCTCATCCGCACGATCCGTGGGGATCTTGAACCCCGCGTGTCCGACGTCTGGAATTCCACCTTGGGGTGTCTCCAGAGTCACCTCCTCCTGCTCTGGGAGCCTTTGGGACAACACCTCCGTGTCATCCGCAGGCTGAGGAGTAGTGGCCGTCGGGAGTGAGTTCATCGCCGAATCACTCAAGGATCCATCCGAAGACGATACCTCAGGATGGTCCCTGGCCGGACTGCATACGTGTTCGGTGTTATAACAAGACTATGAAGCGAAGTCGCACTAAAGTACAATAGAGTGCGGAGAGCCAGGGGCTTCCCCCTGGGCAGTCACCCTTCCTTGCTATGAGCGGCTGTGGTGGAGTAGTCCGGAAGGGACGTCTTTCCCTTCTTGGACGTCCCAGCCTCCCCCTCCAGGGCGGCTTTCCTCTTTTTCTCCTCCCTAGTGCGGGGGGGCAGAGTTTCTTCTTGTTTTCCCCCGCCTCCGTGGGAGGAATCTGCCTCGTCGTCTTCGGACAACGTGGGTATGACGGCCTTGCACCGGGGGCCTTTCCCAGCCCCCTGGTCCGCCTTCCTAGGTCCCCCATCCGCTCCTGATGGGGCGGCCTCTTCCTCTTCTTCCTCCCCTTCGGGGGAGGAGTGTGCCTCGTCGTCTTCGGACGAGGCGTCCGGTGCGACCTTACGCCGGAGACCCTTTCTGGCCCCCGGGGCCTTCTTTTCCGGTGCCTTGTAGGGCGCCGGGACTAGCATCTCCGTCAGGAGAGCATCGGCTGGACCTTCCGGGCAGCGGAGCCGACAAATAATCCGCTTCCACTATCTCCACATAATCCTAATCAAATATACACAATTATTTAAGACTCCCCCATGAATATATTGGGAAGAACTGAATCCGGTGGTAGCCAGAAAGCTCACCGGACGAGGAGGCCCGCGCGGCGTGAAGTCCACGGTCCTCGGATGTGGGAGGAGGTACTTCAGAGGCCTTGAACAGCGCCTTCCATGCGTCTTTGTGCATCATGTCGTAGAGCTTCCGAAGCGTCTGGTGTTTGGCTGGAACGAACTCCCACAGATTAAATGCCCGTCTTTGGCACGGAAGAATCCGGCGGACGAGCATGACCTGGATCATGTTGACAAACTTGATGTTCTTGTCCTTCATATTCTTGATACAGTTTTGGAGTCCGGTCAGCTCTGCTGGTTCGCCCCAGGCCAGGCCCTTCCTTTCCCAGGAGGTGAGCCGCATGGGGGTTCCGGGTCAGAACTCGGGGGCCGCCGCCCAGTTGGCGTTGCGCGGCTCGGTGATGTAGAACCACCCCGATTGCCATCCTTTCACGGTCTCCGCGAAGGAGCCGCTAAGCCAAGTGACGTTAGGCATCTTGCCCACCATGGCCCCTCCGCACTCCGCTTGCTGGCCGCTCACGATCTTCGGCTTCACGCAGAAGATTTGTAGCCACAATCCAAAGTGAGGCTTGATGCAGAGGAAGGCCTCGCACACGACGATGAACGCCAAGATGTTGAGGACGAAATTTGGGGCTAGATCATGGAAATATAGCCTGTAGTAGAACATGAGCTCGCGGACGAAGGGATGAAGTGGAAATCCCAGTCCACGGACGAAGTGGGCGACAAACACGACCCTCTCATGAGGTTCCGGAGTTGGAATGATCTGCCCGGCGTCTGGTAGCCGGTGCGCGATGTCTGCGGCCAAGTATCCGGCCGCCCGAAGATTCACGATATGCTTCTCCTTCACGGTGGAGGCCACCCACTTGCCTCATGCTCCGGACATGTTTAGCTGTGCGGAGAAGACTTGGGCTAGGGCGCTGGAGCTCGAGGAGGCAAGGGTAAGCAAAGGAGTAAGAAGGCTGGGTAAAAATGGGGAACCCTTATCCCTTTATAGAGGCGACGAAAGCGGTGCGCCTCCCCGCTTGCCCGTTAAGAACCGCTTACTTCCCAAGCGCCACGATTGATGGCGCGATGGGATTACCCATACCCGTATTGATGAGAATCCCGTGATAAGGGGACACGATCTCTGCTTTGACAAGACGTGTCAAGGAAACCGCCTCGCAATATGCGTTGTGGCTGGTTGTGGGAAAACGGTTCAAATAATGACCCGACCATAATGACATGTCACGTCAACTAAAAAAAGAGTTGTCAGCAGATTGCATTTGTGAAATATCATTCTCTCTATGGTGGTATGTGAAGACCATTTTGCAGATCCGGACACGGTTCAAGTGTTTGATAGTTACTTTGGAGTATTCGGGAATGGAACCCGCCTTGCAATGCCGAAAACAAGACTGTGCGCCGGACTCATCGCCATTGAAGCCTGGTTCAGGGGCTACTGAGGGAGTCCTGGATTAGGGGGTATCCGGACAGCCGGACTATATGCTTCATCCGAACTATTGGAGCGTGAAGATACAAGACTCAAGACTTCGTCCCGTGTCCGGGTGGAACTCTCCTTTGCGTGGAAGACAAGCTTGGCGATCCGGATATTGTATTTCCTTCCTTGTAACCGACTCCATGTAAACCCTAGCCCTCTCCGGTGTCTATATAAACCGGAGAGGTTGGTCCTTAGAAGGCCGATCACAATCACAACCATAATCATCATAGGCTAGCTCCTAGGGTTTAGCCTCTATGATCTCGTGGTAGATCTACTCTTGTACTACTCATATCATCAATATTAATCAAGCAGGAAGTAGGGCTTTACCTCCATCGAGAGGGACCAAACCTGGGTAAACATTGTGTCCCTTGCTTCATGTTACCATCAGCCTAAGACGCACAGATCGGGACCCCCTACCCGAGATCCGCCGGTTTTGACACCGACAACGGCCTTAATGTGTTTCATCGTCGTTCCTCTGGTCGGTGCCTCCATCTAGGGAAGGTTATGGGCGTGTTGTACCCTTGCCCGGTAAGTAGGCATAACCTTGTGAGCCCGTTGATGAGTTAAGTTTTTGGTACCGGGTCCCAGAGTGGATCGTGGCCACGACGGTGGTCGAGGTGTCTTGAGGTAGACACGGGGCCACCCAGGACTAGCCCGATGGGGATTGAGTCGGAGTGGCCGGGAGAGTGTCATGAAAATGAAGTTGTTTCGTCGGAATGCCGTTGGTCCACCCGAATGGGAGTGCGAGGCCATGGGTTCCGTAGTGTGGGTCCATTGTGCTACCCCTGCAGAGTGTATTAACCTAGTCCACGGTTATGGACACGCTCGAAAGTAGGGTACACCATGGGTCAACACTTAATAAATTTGCACACTAAGACTGCACTGAGGTGATGGCAGTAAGGCCATTGTGTTGAGTTGGACCAGGTGTGATCGGGTTGTGATCGCCCTAAGGGTCATGGCCATTTATTGGTCGGGTTGTGATCGACGTAAGGATCACGAGTTTGTCTCTGAGTTCACCATGTTTGTGGTCTGGAAATGATCACATTCGGTAAGCCAGCCCATGGGACGAGTACTTCTTGAGTATAGTCACGGCATGTTGGATATATTGTTGCATTGTTATTAATTGGTTAAATATCATGATATTGTTTGTCATTATGTTTATGCTTGTTGTGAGCTTGCAAGTACATTCAATGTACTGACCTGGCGTGTCATGCCAGATTTCAGGAAAGTCTCGTTGGAAAGGAGAGTTGTTTGAGTCTAGATCGTGTCCACATCGGTGTCCTTGTGCTATGGAGTTCCGCTACGACGTTGTTCCGCTGCCGCGTAGTTGCCATGATCGAGGCCCCTTTATGTTCACTAAATAATGTACATATTGTTCAGCCGCACCGTGTGTGCCGCTTGGCCTCGCTAACTGTTGTAATATGAACTCTGCTTCGCTACCATCAATAAAGCGGTTGTTCTTCTGTACCAAGTTGTTGTGTGTTGCCAGAAGACAAGGTCTCTGGGCTGGCAATGCATGGTAAACCGGTCGCTCTGAGCCGGGGTGCCACAAAAAGATTGGCTCAAACTTCAAAGTCCAAGACTCTACATTTCCTATTTTAGTGATCCAAGATCACATTGAGTCTATAGGAAAGCCAATACTATTAAAAGGGGATGAGTTGTTGCTTAATGGCTTGCTTTCTCAAAGTGCTTAGTGATATGCTCAAAAGCCCTCAACCACTTTCTCATATCCACATATGTCCAAAACCAAAAGTCAAACTCAGCCCCACCGATTTGATCTATCCGGCACCATCGAGTTCATTTGACTTAGCCACTGCCAGAAACCCTAATCAGTTCGGTCACACCGATGGGATCTTAGTCTCACCGAGATGGGCTTGCAAACTCTCTGTTGCCTATTGCAATATTTTCGGTCTCACCGAGAAGATGTAATCGGTCACACCGAGTTTGCCTGACCAACTCTCTGTTTTGCTTATTACCAAATCGGTCCCACCGAGTTGTGTAATCGTCCAAACCGAGATGAGGTTTTACCCTAACCCTTGCACATCGGTCCCACCGAGTTGATAATGTCGGTCCCACCGAAATTGCCTAACGGTCACATATGTACTGAATCGGTCCGACCGAGTTTTCCGATTTGGTCCCACCGAGTTTAGTATAATGTGTGTAACGGTTAGATTTCGTGTGGAGGCTATATATACCCCTCCACCCTCTCCTCATTCGTGAGGAAAGCCGTCAGAACGTGCCTATACTTCCAGCATTCATTTTCTGAGAGAGAGCCACCTACTCATGTGTTGAGACCAAGATATTCCAATCCAACCATATGAATCTTGATCTCTAGCCTTCCCCAAGTTGCTTTCCACTCAAATCATCTTTCCACCAAATCTAGTCCTATGAGAGTGAGTTGAGTGTTGGCGAGACTATCATTTGAAGCACAAGAGCAAGAAGTTCATCATCAACACACCATCTATTACCTTTTGGAGAGTGGTGTCTCCTAGATTGGTTAGGTGTCACTTGGGAGCCTCCAACAAGATTGTGGAGTTGAACCAAGGAGTTTGTAAGGGCAAGTAGATCGCCTACTTCGTGACGATCTACCCTAGTGAGGCAAGTCCTTTGTGGGTGATGGCCATGGTGGGATAGACAAGGTTGCTTCTTCGTGGACCCTTCGTGGGTGGAGCCCTCCGTGGACTCGCGCAGCCGTTACCCTTTGTGGGTTGAAGTCTCCATCAATGTGGATGTATGATAGCACCACCTATCGGAACCACGACAAAAACATCCGTGTCTCCGATTGCATTTGCACACTCCAATCCCATCCCTTTACTTTCTTGCAAGTTGCATGCTTTACTTTCTACTGCTCATATACTCTTTGCATACTTGCTTGATTTGTATTGTGAATGGTCAAATTTATGCTTAAACTCCACCCAAACTTGAAAACTTAAAAACAGCCAACTTTGTGTGTTGAGTGTCTAATCACCCCCCCCCCCCCATCTAGACACCTCTTCTCGATCCTTTCAAAATAAAAAGATCCAAGCCTAAGCAAGGCGTTGGATTCACATCCAACGGTCGGTATTCTTCTTCAATCTCTCGTCATCTTCCCCCGGTGCTGCTGGGACCGCCTGCTCCAGCCTCCGACGTCCAGCAGGGCTGTTTTGCGCGCCTCACAATGAAACACTACCCCACCGACGACAGGCCATCCCTCCACTCCTCCGCACCTCCTGTTGTTCTCTGCCGAGTGTAGGCCCACCCCGCAACCGAAGCAGTCAAGTTTCCCACTCCTCTCTGTCTGCGACTCCACTGCCGCGTCATCCCCATCTCCGGGGCACTCCAGTCTGGGGCCACGTCGTCGTCCATCGGCTTGGTGCGCTCTGCACAGTGTGGTCAACATGGTCAACAAATGAGAGTCATCGGAAGATGACTATACTTGGAGAGGCGGACAGTGGGGACGCACCATGCCCATGGATGCATGCATGCAACTGCAACCTTTTTACCCTAAAAATAATGTTTTCAGCCACTGACAGCTAGGACCCACCAGCTACACCTTCGCACGCAAGGAAGTGCGTCCTTATTATGGGCAAAAAATGATTCTCCCCCCCTAACAGCTAGGACCCACCAGCTATATCTTCGCACGCAAGGAAGTGCATCCTTATCCTCCCTGACAGCTGGTACCCACCCAGTCGAAGCATACGTAGCGTTGCTTGTGTACATATCAGCCGATCGGTCTGTCTGCTATGATGAACCGTGGCCGAGTAAGGAGCGGTAGCAGTTCAGGCAGTCCAGTCCAAACCGTGTACACGTATGTACAGCCAAGGTGCAAGAAAGTAAATACGGCCACGTACATACATGCAGGCTGGGTCTCGAACGCGTACTCGCACATACGTACGGACAAGGCTCGTGTACATGGAGAGGCCACGACGGCAGCAATAGCATCCTGTTCATTGGAAGGCAACCGGCTGGGTCGGGAACGGAGAAACTGCGGCGTGTTCATGGGGAGGCAACGAAATGTGTCATGTTCATGGGGAGGCAACGAAATGTGTCGTGTTCATCGGGAGGCAACGGAATACGTCGTGTTCATCGGGAGCCAATCGGCTTGGACGGAACAGCTGAAACGAGGTCTGGCGTGTCGCAGAACGGAGGAAACGGGCCTTCTGGGACCGCGTACGGTCGAAACAGGGTCCTGTTCATCGGGAAGGGTCTGGCGTACCACAAAATGGAGGAAACGGACTTGTGTTCCACCGCGTACGGTCGAAACTGGGTCGGGAGGGTGTGGCGTACCACAAAACGGAGGAAATGGACTTGTGTTGGAGCGCCTATGGTCGAAACGGGCTACTGTTCATCGGGAGGGGTGTGGCGTACCGCAAAACGGGACTCCACGGGCTACTGTTCATCTCCACCGTCAACCTCCTCCAACCTCCACGGGCTACTGTTCATTCACCGTCGACCTCCTCCAGCCTCCACCTTCGATTGTTCATCCACGGGCTCCTGTTCATCCAGCCTCCACTGCTCGTCCACTGGCTACTGTTCAACCAGCCCTCTCCACGAGGTCCTGTTCAACCACCCCTCCACGGGTTACTGTTCATCCAGCCCTCCACCGGCTACTGTTCAACCAGCCCTCCATGGGGTCGTCTTGTTCATCCAGCCCCAACCGGCTCGATCGGGGTCATGTTCATCCAACGGCAACAGCCTCTACACCCCCACGGGGTCCTGTTCATCCAACCACCATTGGGAATTGTTCATCCAACCACCAACAATGCTCACTGTTCATCAAGAGGCATCAGGTTTGATCGGCTTCAGTTAGCAGCAGTAGCGAAGGAATCGCTCGATCGGGTTCAATTAACAGTAAGGGATCGATCGGGTTCAGTTAACAGCAAGGGATCGGTCGGGGTTCAGTAACATAGCTAGTGCAATCGCTCGGGTTCAGTAGGCGAACACCTCGCTCAGGTTCAGTCAGAGCCCAATGCCTCGCACTCACGCTCGTACGTGTACAAGAGAAACATGCAATCCCTCCGTGCATCGCTCGGCCCTGACCACCCACCGTAACCAGGAACTCCCCGAAACTGTCCTCGCCCTCGCTTCTACCATGATTTTTTCCGTCATGGACGGCCCAAAGAATGTCATGCAGGTGCGTCTCCGGCCCGCCTAGGATGAAAAGACCATTTTTCGTCATGATTTTTTTCATAGAAGTAGGAGCTCACCACATCTATGATGATACCGGGTTTTGTCATAATTATCGTCATAGAAGTGTCATAAGTATGACAGAAAAAAATTTGTTTGGCCCAAAATTTCATGGATGTGTCTTTTTTTTGTAGTGCATAGATAATCAAACAAGGCATACACTGACGTGATGCCCTCCATGTCCATCCTCTCCTTTTCCAGCGACAATTCTCTCCAGCCTTCCTAGACACATTTGCATTTAATGAACATATGAGTACCATCCTCGTCAGCCCGCCCACAAAACAGGCACTTTGTGTCGGCGATAGGGATTCCTCTGTTCTCAATGTTAGTCCAAAGGGCAAGGGACTCATGCTTATGTTGGGAAACATAGCATGCAATTTCAAAAAAATTCCTACGCTCACGCAAGATCTATCTAAGAGATGCATAGCAACGAGGGGCAGAGAGTGTGTCTACGTACCATCGTAGACCGTAAGCAAAAGCGTTTGACAACGCGGTTGATGTAGTCGAACTTCTTCTAGCTCCGACCGACCAAACACCGAACGTACGGCACCTCCGAGTTCTGCACACGTTCAGCTCGGTGACGTCCCTCGCCTTCTTGATCCAGCAAGGTGTCAAGGTAGTAGATGATTTCCGTCAGCACGACGGCATGGTGACGATGATGGTGAAGTGATCCTTGTAGGGCTTCGCCTAAGAACCGCGAGACCATGATCGGGGGTGTAAACTATGGAGGGGGGCGCCGCACACGGCTAAAAATTGATGTTGTCTGTTCTAGGCGCCCCCCCCCCCCCATGTATATATAGCTGGGGGAAAGGGGAGGCAACCATGGGCGCCCCAAGTAGGTCAAATCCTACTTGGGGTCTCTCCCCAATTCGCCCCCTCCCCTTCCTTATTTGCCGGAGAGGAAGGGAATAGGAGGGAGGTGGGAAGGAAGGGGGAGGCCGAATCCCACCCCCCTTTCCTTTTCCCTTCCTCTCTTTCCTTATCCTCCTGGTTCGGCCCATATGGGGGGTGCACCAGCCCCTAGTGGCTGGTGTGTTTCCCCTCTTGGCCCAATAGGCCCATATCTTTTGCTGGGGGTGCCCGAAACCCCTTCCGGTGACCTGATACGTACCCGATACCCTCTGGAACACTTCGGGTGTCCGAATACTATCGTCTGATATATCAATCTTTACCTCTCGACCATTTCGGTACTCCTCGTCATGCATGTGATCTC
This sequence comes from Aegilops bicornis, assembly GCA_021605145.1. Classification (NCBI taxonomy): domain Eukaryota; kingdom Viridiplantae; phylum Streptophyta; class Magnoliopsida; order Poales; family Poaceae; genus Aegilops; species Aegilops bicornis. Next base: position 718,991,894 of record CM038671.1, read on the forward strand.
ATCCGGGACTCCCAACAACATTCGGTCACCAAATCACATAACTCATATAATACAATAGCGTCATCGAACGTTAAGCGTGTGGACCCTACGGGTTTGAGAACTATGTAGACATGACCGAGACACCTCTCTGGTAAATAACCAATAGCTGAACTTGAATGCTCATATTGGCTCCCACATAATCTACGAAGATCTTTATCGGTTGAACTATTATGACAACATACGTTATTCCCTTTGTCATCGGTATGTTACTTGCCCGAGATTCGATCGTCCGTATCTTCATACCTAGTTAAATATCGTTATCGGCAAGTCTCTTTACTCGTTCCATAATACATCATATTGCAACTAACTCATTAGTCACTTTGCTTGCAAGGCTTCTTATGATGTGTATTATCGAGAGGGCCCAGAGATACCTCTCCGATACTCGGAGTGACAAATCCTAGTCTTGATCTATGCCAACCCAAAAAACACCTTCGGAGATACCTGTAGAGCATATTTATAATCACCCAGTTACGTTGTGACGTTTGATAGAACACAAGGCATTCCCCCTGTATCCGGGAATTGCATAATCTCATAGTCGAAGGAATATGTTTTTGACATGAAGAAAGCAATAGCAATAAAACTGAACGATCATAATGCTAAGCTAATGAATGGGTCTTGTCCATCACATCATTCTCCTAATGATGTGATCCCGTTTATCAAATGACAACACATGTCTATGGTCAAGAAACTTAACCATCTTTGATCAACGAGCTAGTCTAGTAGAGGCTTACTAGGGACACGGTATTTTGTCTATGTATTCACACATGTATCAAGTTTCCGGTTAATACAATTCTAGCATGAATAATAAACATTTATCATGAAATAAGTAAATATAAAATAACAACTTTATTATTGCCTCTAGGGCATATTTCCTTCAATCTCCCACTTGCACTAGAGTCAATAATCTAGTTCACATCACCATGTGATTTAACACCCATAGTTCACATCGCCATGTGACCAACACCCAAAGAGTTTACTAGAGTCAATAATCTAGTTCACATCACCATGTGATTAACCCCGAAAGATTACTAAGGTGTGATCATGTTTTGTTTGTGAGAGAGGTTTAGTCAACGGGTCTGCCACATTCAGATCCGTATGTATTTTTGCAAATTTCTATGTCTACAATGCTCTCCATGGTGCTATTCTAGCTAATTGCTCCCACTTTCAATATGTATCCAGATCGAGACTCAGTGTCATCTGAATTGGTGCCAAAGCTTGCATTGATGTAACTCTTTATGACGAACTCTTTATCACCTCCATAACCGAGAAACATTTCCTTAGTCCTCTTTAGGTACCTGAGGATAATTTTGATCGTTGTCCAGTGATCTACTCCTGGATCACTGTTGTACCCCCTTGCCAAACTCATGGTAAGGCACACAATAGGTCTGGTACACAACATGGCATACTTTATAGAACCTATGACTGAGGCATAGGGAATGACTTTCATTTTCTCTCTATATTCTGCCGTGGTCGGGTTTTGAGTCTTACTCAACTTCACACCTTGTAACACAGGCAAGAACCTTTTCTTTGACTGATCCATTTTGAACTTCTTCAAAACTTTATCAAGGTATGTGCTTTGTGAAAGTCCTAGCAGTCTTCTTAATCTATCTCTATAGATCTTGATGCCCAACATATAAGCAGCTTCACCAAGGTCTTTCATTGAAATGTTTTATTCAAGTATCCTTTTATGCTATCCAAAAATTCTATATCATTCTCGATCAACAATATGTGATCCATATATAATATCAGAAATGCTACAGAGCTCCCACTCACTTTCTTGTAAATACAGGCTTCACCAAAAGTCTATATAAAACCATATGCTTTGGTCACCTCATCAAAGCGTATATTCCAACTCCGAGATGCTTGCACCAGTCCATAGATGGATCGCTGGAGCTTGCACACCTTGTTAGCACCTTTAGGATCGACAAAACCTTCTGGTTACATCATATACAACTCTTCTTAGAGATATCCATTTAAGGAATGCAGTTTTGACATCCATCTGCCAGATTTCATAAAATGTGGCAATTGCTAACATGATTCGGACGGACTTAAGCATCGCTACGGTTGAGAAAGTCTCATCGTAGTCAACCCCTTGAACTTGTCGAGAACCTTTTGCGACAAGTCGAGCTTTGTAGACAGTAACATTACCATCAGTGTCAGTCTTCTTCTTGAAGATCCATTTATTCTCTATGGATTGCCGATCATTGGGCAAATCCACCAAAGTCCACACTTTGTTCTCATACATGGATCCTATCTCAGATTTCATGGCCTCAAGCCATTTATCGGAATCTGGGCTCATCATAGCTTCTTCATAGTTCGTAGGTTTGTCATGGTCTAATAACATAACTTCCAGAACAAGATTTCCATACCACTCTGGTGAGGATCATGCTCTGGTTGACCTACAAAGTTCAGTAGTAACTTGATCCAAAGTTTCATGATCATTATCATTTGCTTCCTCTCTAGTTGATGTAGGCACCTCGGAAACGTTTTTCTGAGATGTACTATTCTCAATTTTGAGAGAAGGTACAATTACCTCATCAAGTTCTACTTTCCTCCCACTCACTTCTTAAAAGAGAAACTCCTTCTCTAGAAAGGACACATTCTTAGCAACAAAGATTTTGCCTTCGGATCTGTGGTAGAAGGTATACCCAATTGTTTCTTTCGGGTATCCTATGAAGACGCACTTCTCCGACTTGGGATCAAGCTTATCAGGCTGACGCCTTTTGACATAAGCATTGCATCCCCAAACTTTAAGAAACAACAGCTTAGGATTATTGCCAAACCACAGTTCATACGGTGTCCTCTCAACAGATTTAGACGTTGCCCTCTTTAACGTGAATGCAGTTGTCTCTAATGCATAACCCCAAAATGATAGTGGTAAATCGGTCAGATACATCATAGATCGCACCATATCTAATAAAGTACGGTTGCAACGTTCGGACACACCATTATGCTGTGGTGTTCCAGGTGGCGTGAGTTGTGAAACTATTCCATGTTGTTTTAAATGAAGGCCAAACTCGTAACTCAAATATTTTCCTCCGCGATCAGATCGTAGAAACTTTATTTTCTTGTTACGATGATTCTCCACTTCGTTCTGAAATTCGTTGAACTTTTCAAATGTTTCAGACTTGTGTTTCATTAAGTAGATATACCCATATCTACTCAAATCATCTGTGAAGGTCAGAAAATAACGATACCCTCTACGTGCCTCAACACTCATCGGACCGCATACATCGGTATGTATTGTTTCCAATAAGTTTATTTAGCTCGCTCCATTATTCCAAAGAATGGAGTTTTAGTCATCATGCCCATGAGGCATGGTTTGCAAGTATCAAATGGTTCATAATCAAGTGATTCCAAAAGCCCAGTAGCATGGAGTTTCTTCATGCGCTTTACACCAATATGACCTAAACGGCAGTTCCACAAGTATGTTGCACTATTATTATCAACTTTGCATCTTTTGGCATCAATACTATGAATATGTGTATCACTATGACCGAGATTCAATAAACCATTAACATTGGGTGTATGACCATAGAAGGTTTTATTCATGTAAACAGAATAACAATTATTCTCTGTCTTAAATGAATAACCATATTGCAATAAACATGATCATATCTTGTTCATGCTCAACGCAAACACCAAATAACATTTATTTAGGTTCAACACTAATCCCGAAAGTATAGGGAGTGTGCGATGATGATCATATCAATCTTGGAACCACTTCCAACACACATCGTCACTTCACCCTCAACTAGTCTCCATTTATTCTGCAACTCCTGTTTCGAGTTACTAATCTTAGCAACCAAACAGGTATCAAATACCCAGGGGCTACTACGAGCACTAGTAAGGTACACATCAATAACATGTATATCAAATATACCTTTAATCACTTTGCCATCCTTATTATCCGCCAAATATTTGGGATAGTTAAGCTTCCAGTGACCATTTCCTTTGCAGTAAAAGCACTCAATTTTAGGCTTAGGTCCAGCTTTGGGCTTCTTCACGGGAGTGACAACTTGCTTGCCATTCTTCTTGAAGTTCCGTTTCTTTCCCTTGCCCTTTTTCTTGAAACTTGTGTTCTTGTTAACCATCAACACTTGATGCTTTTTCTTGATTTCTACCTTTGCCGATTTCAGCATCGCAAAAGCTCGGGAATCATTTTCGTCATCCCTTGGATATTATAGTTCATCACGAAGTTCTAGTAGCTTGGTCATAGTGACTAGAGAATTATGTCAATCACTATCTTATTTGGAAGATTAACTCCCACTTGATTCAAGCGATTGCAGTACCCAAACATTCTGAGCACATGCTCACTAGCTGAGCTATTATCGTCCATCTTGTAGTCAAAGTACTTGTCAGAGGTCTCATACCTCTTGACTTGAGCATGAGTTTGAAATACCAATTTCAGCTCTTGGAACATCTCATATACTCTATGGCATTCAAAGCATTTTTTAGGCCCCAGTTCTAAGCCGTAAAGCATGGTACACTAAACTATCAAGTAGTCATCATATCGAGCTTGCCAAACGTTCATAACGCTGCATCTGCTCCTGCAATAGGTCTGTCACCTAGCAGTGCATTAAGGACATAATTCTTCTATGCAGCAATGAGGATAATCCTCTGATCACGGATCCAGTCCGCATCACTGCTACTATCATCTTTCAACTTACTTTTCTCTAGGAACATATCAAAAAACATAGGGGAGCTACAATGCGAGCTATTGATCTACAGCATAATTTGCAAATACCATCAGGACTAAGTTCATGATAAACTAAAGTTCAATTAATCAAATTACTTAAGAACTCCCACTTAAACTAACATCCCTCAAGTCATCTAAGTGTAACATGATCCAAATCAACTAACCCATGTCCGATCATCACGTGAGATGGGGTAGTCATCAATGGTGAACATCTCTATGTTGATCATATCTACTATATGATTCACATACGATCTTTCGATCTCCAATGTTCCGAGGCCATGTCTATACATGCTAGGCTCGTCAAGTTTAACCCAAGTATTCCGCATGTGCAAAACTGTCTTGCACCCGTTGTATGTGAATGTAGAGTCTATCACACCCGATCATCACGTGGTGTCTCCACATGACCAACTGTCGCAACGGTGCATACTCAGGGAGAACACTTATACCTTGAAATTTAGTGAAGGGGTCATCTTATAATGCTACCGTCATACTAAGAAAAATACGATGCGTAAAACATAAACATCACATGCAATAAAATATGTGACATGATATGGCCATCATCATCTCGTGCTTTTGATCTCCATCTCCAAAGCATCGTCATGATCTCCATCGTCACCGGCTCGATACCTTGATCTCCATCGTTGTGTCATGGTCGTCTCGCCAACTATTGCTTCTACAACTATCGCTAACGCCTAGTGATAAAGTAAAGCAATTACATGGTGTCTGCATTTCATACAATAAAGAGACAATCATAAGGCTTCTGCCGGTTGCCGATAACTTTACAAAACATGATCGGCTCATACAATAATGTATATCACATCATGTCTTGACCATATCACATCACAACATGCCCTGCAAAAACAAGTTAGACATCCTCTACTTTGTTGTTTCAAGTTATACGTGTCTCCTACGGGCTTCTAGCAAGAATCGTTCTTACCTACGGCAAAAACCACAACAGTGAATTATCAAGTTTGTTGTTTTAACCTTCTTCAAGGATCGGCCGTAGTCAAATCCGATTCAACTAAAGTAGGAGAAATAGACACCCGTCGGCCATCTTTATGCAAAACTAGTTGCATGTCTGTCGGTGGAACCAGCCTCATGTATGTGGGCATGTAAGGTTGGTCCGGGCTGCTACATCCCACAATACCACCGAATCAAACTAAGACGTTGGTGGTAAGTAGTATGACTATCACCACCCACAACTCTTTGTGTTCTACTCGTGCATATCATCTACGCATAGACCTAGCTCATGATGTCACTGTTGGGAAACGTAGCATGCAATTTCAAAAAAATTCCTACGCTCACGCAAGATCTATCTAGGAGATGCATAGCAACGAGGGGGAGAGAGTGTGTCTATGTACCCTCGTAGACCGCAAGCGGAAGCGTTTGACAACGCGGTTAATGTAGTCGAACTTCTTCTAGCTCCAACCGATCAAGCAACGGACGTACGACACCTCCGAGTTCTGCACACGTTCAGCTCGGTGAAGTCCCTTGCCTTCTTGATCCAGCAAGGTGTCGAGGTAGTAGATGAGTTCCTCAGCATGACAACGTGGTGACGGTGATGATGAAGTGATCCTTGCAGGGCTTCGCCTAAGCACCGCGAGAATATGACCGGGGGTGTAAATTGTGGAGAGGGCACCACACATGGCTAACAATTGATGTTGTCTATTCTAGGCGCCCCCCCCCCCCACCCCCATGTATATATAGGGGGAGAGGGGAGGCAGCCAGGGGCGCCCCAAGTAAGTCGAATCCTACTTGGGGTCTCTCCCCAATTCGCCCCCCCCCCCCTTCCTTATTTGCCGGAGAGGAAGGAAAGGGGAGGGAGGATAGAAGGAAGGGGGAGCCCGAATCCCCCCCCCCCCTTCCTTTTCCCTTCCCCTATTTCCTTCTCCTCCTAGTTCGGCCCATATGGGGGGCGCACCAGCCCCTGGTGGCTGGTGTGTTTCCCCTGTTGGCCCAATAGGTCCATATCTTCTGCCGGGGGTGCCCGGAACCCCTTCCGGTGACCCGATACGTACCTGATACCCTCCGGAACACTTCTGGTGTCCGAATACTATCGTCCTATATATCAATATTTACCTCTCGACCATTTCGAGACTCATCGTCATGTCTGTGATCTCATCCGGGACTCCTAAAAACATTCGGTCACCAAATCACATAACTCATATAATACAATATCATCATTGAACGTAAGTGTACGGACCCTACGGATTCGAGAACTATGTAGGCATAACCGAGACACCTCTCCAGTCAATAACCAACAGCGGAACCTAGATGCTCATATTGGCTCCCACATATTCTACGAAGATCTTTATAGGTCGAACCGTTATGACAACATATGATATTCCCTTTCTCATCTGTATGTTACTTGCCCGAGATTCGATCGTCGGTATCTTCATACCTAGTTCAATCTCATTATCGGCAAGTCTCTTTACTCGTTCTGTAATACATCATCTTGCAACTAACTCATCAGTCACTTTGCTTGCAAGGCTTCTTATGATGTGTATTACCGAGAGGGCCTAGAGATACCTCTTCGATACTCGGAGTGACAAATCCTAATCTCGATCTATGCCAACCCAACAAACACCTTCGGAGATACCTGTAGAGCATCTTTATAATCACCCAGTTATGTTGTGATGTTTGGTAGAACACAAGGCATTCCTTCGGTATCCGGGATTTGCATAATCTCATAGTCGAAGGAATATGTATTTGACATGAAGAAAGCAATAGCAATAAAACTGAATGATAATAATGCTAAGCTAATGAATGGGTCTTGTCCATCACATCATTCTCCTAATGATGTGATCCTGTTTATCAAATGACAACACATGTCTATGGTTAGGAAACTTAACCATCTTTGATCAACGAGCTAGTCTAGTAGAAGCTTACTAGGGATACGGTATTTTGTCTATGTATCCACACATGTATCAAGTTTCCGGTCAATACAGTTCTAGCATGAATAATAAACATTTATCATGAAATAAGGAAATGTAAAATAACAACTTTATTATTGTCTCATGTCTAGACCAAGGACGCGGGATCCAAGGGTCAGACCAAATGTTAACGTCTGTGCCATACCCAATGTGCCAAATGTATCCCTCCTTGAACAACTCAAGCACATGCAACAGGCTGCGCCAAGCATAGGAGATACCATCCTTAGGTGCTGCTTCGAGGATATGTGTGTCTGGGAAGTATTTTGCTTTCAGCAACTTGGCGCAAAGTGTCTAGGTTCTAGACCAGTCTCCAAATTTGGCGTGAGAGCATCGCTACTTTGAAGTTGTACATGTCCCAGAAACCAAGCCCCCCTCTCACTTTTGATTCCGTGAGTTTTTGCCAACTGATCCAGTGCATTGTGTGCTCCCTCTCCTACTGACTCCACCAATAATTACCAATGAGTGAGATAAGCTCCTTGCAAAAGGACTTTGTCAAATAGGAACAAGACATTGCAAAGGTTGGTATAGCTTGTGCCACTGATGTGACAAGAGTCTCCTTCCCTGACTTCGCAATCAGTTTCTCCTTCCATCTGTATACCCTTCCCGCCATGCCACTCTTTACAAAGGAGAACACCTTCTTCCTAGACCGACCAACATGCACCGGCAGACCAAGGTACTTCTCGTTCCATGTCTCACTGCGAATTTGTAGGGCCTCCTTCACATCTTCTTTCCTTGCCGATGAAGTGTTCGGACTGAACATGATAGCTGATTTCTCAGTATTGATGCATTGGCCCGAGCAATCCTCATATAAATCTAGTATCTCTTTCAAGGCCGCCCCTTGCTCTTGACTTGCTTTCGTTAACAGCACTGAGTCGTCAGCAAAGAGAAGATGGGAAACCATCGGGGCTGTACTACACACTTTAACTCCGCTCATCTTCCCGGCCCTCTCTGCATCATGGAGTAGAGATGATAGCCCTTCCGCACAAATGACGAAAAGATATGGGGACACCAGGTCACCCTGTCATAGACCTCTCGATGGGCAGAAATGTTGTGTTAGCTCTCCAATGATCTTGATCTGCGAACCGTGGTGGTACATTTCATGATCAGCTCAACCCAGGCATGCGCGCTTTATATGTACACAATTACAAGTGAACGGTTCAAATTGTGCACTATTATTACTCCCTCCGTCCCATAATGTAAGACGTTTTTTTATACTAGTAAACGTCTTACATTATGAGACGGAGGGAGTAAAAAACATTATGCACACGTTGGTTGAAACCTTGAAGTATGATTTACTAACTTTGGACGAAACTGTGAGAAAATAACCGGGCCTATCAAATTTCTTATGACTGGAATATTTGATTTTGTTTGTAATTAGCTTTAGTATATGCATTAAAACTTACAAGTGAGATTATGTAAGCTTTACTTTTAGCAAGATTTTTATTATTGAAACATGTCGTGCATGTGCACAATTACTAGTAATCGCTATAAAAACTAAGAGAAGATAAGTTCTGAAACTTTGAATGCTAGATAAATTGAAAACTTATATCCATGTTTGTCCAGAGAAATACAATGCTTAGGTTCTACCCCCTCTGCTCCTAAATATAAGTCTTTTTAGAGATTTCAATAAAGAACTATATACGGAGCAAAATGATTGAATCTACATTTTAAAATATGTTTATATACATCTGTATGTAGCTCGTATTGAATGAAACATCTAAAAAGACTTATATTTACAAACGCAGAGAGTAAAATATCTTGATTCAGTAAACCGTAATTGACAACGGCCTCACTCTGCAGTACAATCTTTGACCTTGGTCTGCCCTAACAAACATAGAGTAAACAGAATATTCCAGAACGCAAACCAGATTAAAGTGAAAGAGATCAATTTTGGGAGGCCTGTGATTATACCACAGAACACAAAAAATCCAACTTAACATTATTATCCCTTCTCTGTAGAGGAATGATAAACAGTATATGGTCCCAACCAGTCTTCGCCATGTAATTTAAAAAAAACTGAAAATCAAACATTATTATCCCCATCAGATGATTTATTAATACTGCATTAGCTATGCAAACCAGACAACCCTATACTGTTTCCAGCGCTCGGGATCAACCAAAGTAGCTGAACCAGGAACTACAAGTTAATAGACAAACATAGGAAAACTACTATAATAACAAGCTAGAAGGGGTTTAAGAACAAGACAACCAAAGCTATCCTGTTACAAGATCATCGGTTACAGCCGGAATGCGCGCTCAGACTGGTGCCCCCCCTCGGCGGCTGTTTTTCCTCTTCCTTACCTAGCGACCCTCAGCAGCTCCCCTCTTTTTCATCCAGCAGCAGAATACACTCCCTCAGCAGCTTTGATTGAAGAAGACGACTTATCTTTCCCAGAACAGTCCTGACATCCTTCCACACAACCCCCTGAAAACAAAGATCATTTCGAGATGTTCATAAGCTCCAAATGGCAGCAATCCCAGCAATACCAACCACGCTGGATTTATTGTTTCTATTCCAAAGATGTCAGCAGAAATATCCACAGTAGCAGAGAAAACAAAAATGTCAGCTATGTCAAACCACAAATTCCTAGCAACAATGCAATCACAGAAAAGATGCTTAGCAGATTCTTGTTCACAACAGAAAAGGCAAGAAACATCATCCAGATGTTGTCTTTTAATGAGGTTATCTCTAGTTAGGATTTTGTTGTGAATAGCAAGCCACACAAAAACTAAATATCTATGTGGGACCTTAATCTTCCAGAATTTGTCCCATCCAGGAGTATAGACTCCATCCCAGTTAACTTGCTTATAAAAAAATTTGGTGGAGTAAGCACCAGATGCTTCCAACATCCACAGAGGCTTATCACTTACAGTAGTTGGAATGAAATCACTAATAGTCATTTCCAGAGCATTCCACACTTGTAGAATTTTTGGTCCAACACACCTTCTAAATGTCAATTTCAGAGTCTGACCATCCCAAACTTGTTTGACAGTACAGTTCTGCTGTTGGCACAAATCAAACAGCACCCATAATTGAGTTTTAAGAGAACAATCTCCCACCCAAATATCATGCCGAAAGGAAATGTTTCTCTCTCACTACTTAAATATACATGGCATTAGTTAATTTCTATAATTACTATATAAAACTGAGAAAAAACAACTTCTGAAACTATGAATGCCACAGTACATAACTTGAGAAACTATCCATATTTGTCCCAAAAGAAAAGTGCTAGGTTCTAACATACTATTGATTCAGTAACTGACACACCAAAAGTTTTGCATACTTCTAATCTGAAGTTTGCTAGTCAGTAAACTGTGATTAACAATGGCAATAATCAAACCTCAAGGCACATTAGCATGATATTATTTATCCTTTTATCAATGTAAATAGCATGCTAAGTCAATTACAACTGAAAATAAACTGGTTTTCAAGGTAATATCAGATAACCCAACAAACAAGAACTAGTTCGGATATGAGGATTAACAAAATTTGCACCATACCTTCAGATTCTCAAGTGTTTGAGATAGCCCTCTTCCAACAATATCTTCTGCAGGTCAGGTAAAAATTCAACATTCAGCGCCAAGATGAGTGAGAGGAATTCCTTAAGACTCCCTTTGGCCTTATGTTCACAGCAATTTCTGATAAGTTGCAGGATACCCATAATGTTGTTGTCATACTGTGCTGCTTTGTGTGTTACCGGATCTTCCCAGCATAAAGTCTCCTTCAGAATACTGCAAAAATACCAAGACTTCCAGACCTTGTATTTGCGAAGATTCTCAGCCTCCAGCATCCTCTTAAACTCAGGATTCCTCTTCTCTTTAAATTCCAACATGCAATGATACATCAATGTAAACATCCCATAGGCTGCTTCATCTTGCATCATTAACAGGTGATTGGATATTAAGACTGGACTAGAGGGGGATTGGACACCCTTCGAAATAAGATCCAACCAGTTTGAAACATCTTGCGGAACTATCTCTCCTTCATACAAGCTTCTAACCATCCTGACAAAAGCTTGGTAATCCATGTTACCCACAGTTTCAGAATATTGCACCAAAGGAGCCAGGTTTACCATTTTGATGCTATGATCAGCAAGACAGACCACATAGTTCTCAGGACCAAGTTGTCCACCCAAACTGCCATTTTGCTTGTGGACCTTTGCCAGTTCTGAAAATGAATCCATATAAATTAGCTTCACCTCGTCCTTGCTTCTCCTTACGATATCATTGCTTTTAGTAACTCCACTGGACTTTCTTTTTTTTTCGACCTGGAACTTCACTGAACTTTACTAATCTGTTCTTTGATGCATAGCTTCGCAGAGTTACACTTTGAGCAACAGATGCTGTTACTTCCACTGAATCAGGGCATTTGTTCGGCCGGGCCTCAGCGGTGTCTTTACTGCAACTGCCTGTCACCTCAGACTTAGAGATGCTACTGCCAATCTTCACCTCCAAATCAAAGTTTCTGCTGGCATCAAGATTAAGAGACTTTTTGCATTTCGGATGATCAGTTCTGTGGGTCTTCTGGCAGACAAATTCATGGTCATCGTTGTTGATAGAACTTCGGTTGCGTTTACTTCCTGTGGAAAGTGCACCCCTGTGGAGATTTACATAGCAATTTAGCACAACACATTGCAAATTCTTTGTATAATGAAATAAAGCATGTAGACATCAATTTAGCACAACACATTGCAAATTCTTTGTATAATGAAATAAAACATGTAGACATGAAACTGAAATAGTTTTCACCTTTCTAGCATAGCAGGAGACATGTGGGGTCTAGCCATTGAATCTTTGGTATCAGTGTGCAGCATACGGAGATGGGAGCTGGCTGTGGGTTCTTTCATTGGGGTATGCTGCCCCTGCTTGGTGTAATTGTCAAAGGGGAGAAATGTCCACTGGAGTACGCTGCAGAATTGTAAACAAAATTATCAGCACAAGGTGGAGAATAGCAGTACAGATGCTAGTTAAACTATACTTACCAGTCTCTTAGCCAATTAAAATTCACAGCATCAGTTCCCATCTTCTGAGAGAGATCATAATCACGACCTGGTATTTTGTAATAAAAACAAACATTAAGTGTTGAAAGACAGAATGAATTGCCCAGGAAATTCGTGAAGAAACCAAACCTTGAAAGGCATTACAGATGAGAAGATCAGCATCATACATCTCAATGTTGTCACTAGGCTTCGCTCCAGCTACTTCAATTAATTTCTACATACAATGGTTAAACAACATTCAAAATTGAGAACTAGTTTCGAAAGTGGCGTGACTGGAACTTGTATTGTAATTTGGCAAACTCAAATGTGAGCTTAGAACAATATACCATAATGTAATTTGTGTTTCTTTCTCCATAGCCTGCACAACAGATATTCAGCCCACTGAATCCAGGTATAGACTGTAGCCCTCTTGTTGGCATGTACAATATCTGTACAATTACACGATCTCCAATTAGATGATGTGGCGATCAAAATACAGAACAGAAACAAAATTAAAGTGAGACTTACTCGTTCGGGATCCTCAAGCTTGTTCAAGGAAAGTGAAAATTCAACCCATATTGCAGAGACGACCTTTGACCCTTGGTGTCTTGCCTCCACACACTTGTGGTTGTCCTATAAATACAATTGAACAATAATAAGTTTGTGAACCAGCAATACGTCAGCATCATCAGAACTATAAGCAATGAAGGAGGTATCTAATATTGATCACAGTTTAATACAAGTACTGTTTGAACTATAAGCAGTCCAACTAAGATACTCAGTCCGGAGCAGACATTTAGACAGAAACAAAGTACAGCACAGTGCTGAGTAGCTTCAGTCAGGGGAAATGCAGTTAGGATCAATAATTTGAAGGTTGAAAGGTCTGAGACTGCCGAGATATTTGCAGGGAAGCACCGAGAATCATTGTAAAATAACAAGACCACGACATCCTATATCCTTTTGACAGTACACGACACATTCTTAATACCCACAGTAATAAATCAATCTTCAAATGGCTCTAATGTATGGTATGAGCATCCACATGTACAAAACATGCACCGACTTCATCAGACAAAAGTAAAGTACGGTGAGCTCATTAAGAGGGTTTCGCATGGGCGGAGCTTCACAGGCAGGCGAGCAGCAGTGCAGATGAACTCTCTAACACCTAGCTCGCAACCTATGTATTTGGATGAACTCACGAAACACACCCAGAAACGTGCAATCAAGACTACAGCATGCAAGAGTACTCACAAACAAGACGAATCTGTCAACAACAACTACAGCCCCCAAGGATACTCACGAATAGGACCGAATTGTGGACGATCAAGTGCGTGCATCTTGTTGTAGCCACATGCCCCCTGGGTTCTTCTTCTCCCCCGCGCGGCAGAACCGGTGTCCGCACCTGGATTCAAGCACCGTGGGCAGGGATTAAAAGGGCTCGTCAATCAAGTCAATAGCGAAAAAAAAAAACTAGGGATGCATGCGCACCTGCGACACCGATGCGGCCCCATGCCCAGGAAGCTCGTATCCGCCGCGCCGTACAATCTCTCCTCGAATCTGGGTTCAGGAACAAGGGATTATAAGGGGTCCTCGATCAAGCCAGTAACGAGAAAAACCCTAGGGATGGATGCGCACCTGCGACACCGGTGCGACCCCATGCCCAGCAACCTCTTGTCCGCCGCGCCGCACAATCTCTCGCCGAATCTGGATTCAGGAACCAAGGGGATTATGAAGGGGTCCTCGATAAGTCAGTAGCGAGAAAACCCTCGAGATGCGCACCTGTGATTCCGAGGCGGCGTCGAAGCCGTACAGCGCGAAGTGGACGCCGGTAAACAGGCGCGCGTCACGGCCGCCGCCGCCGCCGCCGCCGTCGCCGCCGTCATCGCCACCCCCGTCTGGGCGCATGGCGGCTGAAGCGCGGGCTAGGGTTTGGGAACGGGGTTCCTGTTGGGTGGGGCGGCAGAAGGAGAAAAAAGGTCCGTCGCGACTGTGTTGGTTCCGGCGATTTGTGCCGCGGGAGGAAGCCGGAAGAGATCGGTGCGGGATTTAGAAAGGGGGTTTCTGCAAAAGTTGCCGTGCTAGCCGTTGATGATGGCGTCGTGTTGGGAGTGTGACATGTGGGGTACTAGGGGGGATTGGCGTTTTCTTCTGAAGGAAAGGGGGCCTTTGTAAAGTTGCCTTGCTGGTGTTGAGGATGGGGCTGGGGCGGGACTAGGGCCCAGTTCTTTTGGGCGATTCTCCCAGAATCGCCCCCCTCCCCAGCTTCTCCGAGAATCGCCACTTCATATTTTTTTGACAATCCTACCTAGTTAAGGTCTAATTAGCTAGGATTGTAAAAAATATATGGAGTGACGATTCTGGGAGAAGCTGGAGAGGGGGGAGATTCTGAGAGAATCGCCCAAAAGAACTGGCCTCTAAGGAGGATTGGCATTTTGGTTTCCCGCGGACCAGCCAACGGGACTCTCTTTCATTTTCTCGTCTCGTGGCTATCTAAATTCAGTCTCTTTCCTTTTGCGAACCATCTGAATTCAATTCCTCGTTGTTGGATCATCAAGAAAAATAACAAGTATAACCATTTCTTTGCGACGAGAAAAGAAATTCATTAATCAAGTGGCGGCCATGTTTGCATTGCAAAGAATAGGAACCTCATGCGGACATGATCGAAGCCATACCAAAGTGGGCGTCTTAACTCTATTAAAGTTTGCTAAATAATGAGCAACAGTTTATTTTATCTTGCCTAACATGCTTGACTACAAATTCCCTACACACAGCAAGTTTGGTCTGAAGAGGAAAGCCACATTGTCGAAGTTCACCGCACAATGAAAAGATGATTGCACCAGTCTCGTTCCTGAGAGTCATGCCAGTGCCTGCGTTGCCATCCTTCTTCGAGAAGGATCCATCAATGTGAGTGTCACCCAACCCGTTGATGTTGGTTCTCACCGCTCGAGATGACGCTCCACCCACACAAGCGATCAGTGGCGGAGCTTAGTGGAGATCAACCTGGGCCATCGCCCCCCCTGCCCAGGAGATTTGTTCATATTATCATGAGTAATTTGCCCTTAGATTCATAGAAATCTAGCCTAAACTCAATGTTGGTTGCCCTCTAGCCCATTTGCCCCTTCTAAGATGTGTCCCAAGCTCCGCCACTGCAAGCGATGACACGTTCATTCTAGGCTTCACGTTAGTCACCATATTCCCTTTAACATGGTCACCGTGAGGATCGTTCCGGATAGCTAGTAGAGAGTTGATGTAGCTTGTTAGGACCTGACTCGAAGCCTCCATAGGTGGTGACCTTTTATTGTGGATAATTTATTTCCTCACATGCCAACATCTCTCATATCATCATGAGTGTGAAGAGGCGCTCCTCCTCGGCAACCACAAGAGCCACTTGTGGCCCGTGTTCACAAGCTGAAGGACGTTAGTGTTGCGCCATCGACTGCCACAGTGCTACTGCTCGGGGCACCTGCAAAGAGCATGGAAGGTGTCCTCCCGCTCGGTGGCTCATAAATGACATGCTCGTGGGTTGACCTATGAAATGTTTGTTGATTCTTTTTACCGATTAATAGATAATTAGTTTTAATTGTGTTAGCCACCTACCAGCCAAATTGATGCGTCGGGATGGCTACTAAGAGGGACGATGGGCCACGTCCTCACTTCCACGGCTTGGTGCGGAGAGGAGGAAGACTTTTTTTAGCCCGGGAGAGGAGGAAGACTTGAAAAACCTAACTAGTAACATACATGACACGGCTTGATATGTTTGATGTTATGGTAACATATTGATGTTGCCATATCATCTATTGTGCCTAGACATGTATAATTTTGCTACTTATGTTACTCTCACCATGGGAGGACAAAACGGTCTCTCCAGTGCATAAATGGTTGTGAGTTTACGTTTTCATCATCTTTGGTAAAATCAAGTCCGCCAAGTAGATACTCATAACACGATGTACCATATATATTTTTTGCTGATAATCTCAATTTTGGTTTAATAGTACATCCCAATAAAGGAGGACCACTTTTGTTCAACTTATCTCTTTCAACCTGGATACCATGAGGAGGGCCTTGGAAAGTTTTTGAATAAGTAGTGGGAATTCGTAGATCCTCCAAACGTAGAGCACGTAGGGCTTTGAAAACCAAATACATTACCCACAATGGAAGTAAACATGTTAGTAACGGAATCCTCTTCAAATAGGTCTAATGGATAAGCTACATAACAGATCCATTGGTTGTCTTCCCCAGCAACAGGCTCGATGTGATAGCATCGTACTTTGTAACGATCAAGACTGATAAGTCCATCAATCCAAACAGTTGTCCATGTACCAGTAGAAGATTCGGTAGCTACTGCAACCCTGCTTCTTCGGGCGGAACCCCAGGCTGGGGACTTACTTGGAATGCTGCCAAGATATCAGTATCCTTAGTTTCATAGTCTGGGGTGTAGTAAGTCAATTTATAATCTTTAACACCTACTTTAGTTTATGTTTGTGGTGATATAAGTCCCTCCTTATAACTCTTGAATTAAGAATTCTCACAGTAACAGGGTCTACCCGATGTTAATTAGACGTAAATGAAACTTTAGCAAAAATCTCGTAAAACAAAAAGGATATCCAATTAATATAATATCAACTCATTAAAGAAAATTGAGGGCATGCTTAGGTTAATGAATATGTTTCATTCATATATAATGCGTACACCCCGTGTATGTTCTATCCTACATGAACTCGATAGGAATTGAGTTGTTGTTATGGTAAGTTAACACGGTTCGTTATTAAACCATGGATTTGATTTACCAAATCCATAATTATTGTATACTCTTCGATAGATATAGCGCAACCCAAATTAATCCCTAATCCTTAGTTTACAAGTTCTTCATAGTTTTCTTTTCTTATTGTGAATGCAAATACCTAACTAAATACTAATAAAATTCTTTTTGACAGCAATCTATGCTTCACAGTAGTATATATTTTGTATATCGAAGTCCTAGATAGGAAAGTAGAGTAGGCACAGATCCTCCACAAAAGGCAAGATGTATATGAAAAAAAGATTGATTGAACTTTCCAACGGACTCATTCCATGAGTAAACGATTGAATGGGATTTGCTTGGGCAACGAAATCAAGTCCTAGTCCCCTTTTCTCTCTTATTGAATTAACTAATTCGTTTCCTTTTTACTTTTGGAATTTTTATTTGATTTGGCATTATTCAACAATAAAAAAAGAAAATTCTTGACAAATTCCTTTTTTTAATTATGTGATAATTATGAGAACCAATCCTGCTACTTCTCGTCCCGGGGTTTCCACAATTGAAGAAAAAAGTACAGGTCGTATCGATCAAATTATTGGCCCCGTGCTAGATGTCACTTTTCTCTCTATGCCAACCCCTTCTCTTTTGCGAACCATCCGAATTCAATTCCTCGTTGTTGGATCATCAAGGAAAATAACAAGTATAACATTTTTTATGAGGAGAAAAGGAATTCGTGGATCAAGTGGCGGCCATGTTTGCATTACAAACAATAGGAACCTCATCCGGACATGATCGAAGCCATACAGAAGTGTGCGTCTTAACTCTACTAAAGTTTGCTAAATAATGACCAACAATTTTTTTGCTCTTGCCTAGCATGCTTGATTATAGATTCCCTACCTTCATGAAGAAGCGGTTTTAAGTGCACTATCGCCCCCCTCCCCTCTTCTATAGTGATCAGCTTGATGGCTTCCAAGCAACCAGTTTGAATAACAACTAGCAAGGGTGTCCATTGGGTCACGATGAAAAGGGAGATACCATTCAAACACACAAAAACTTTGGTCTGGAGAGGAGAGCCACATTGTCAAAGTTCGCCGCACGATGAAAAGATGATTGCACCAGTCTCGTTCATGAGAATCATGTCAGTGCCTGCGTTGCCATCCTTCTTCGAGAAGGATCCATCAATGTGAGTGTTGCCCAACCCGTCGGTGCTGGTTCTCACCTCTCGAGATGATGCTCCACCCGCACAAGCGATGACACCTTCCTTCTAGGCTTCACGGTAGTCACCATATTTCCCTTAACATGGTCACCATGAGGATCGTTCCGGATAGCTAGTAGAGAGTTGATATGGCTTGTTAGGACCCGAGTCGAAGCCCTCCATAGGTGGTGACCTTTTATTGTGGACAATTTCTTTCCTCACATGCCAACATCTTCATATCGTCATGAGTGTGAAGAGACGCTCATCCTTCGGCAACAACAAGAGCCGCTCATCCTTCGGCAACAACAAGAGCCACTTGCGGCCCGTGTTCACAGGCTGCATGACATTTGGGATGCTCTAGTGTTGCGCCATCGACTGCCACAGTGCTACTGCCCGGAGGCACTTGCAAAGAGCATGGAAGGTGTCCTTCGGCTCGGTGGCTCATAAATGCCATGCCCGTGGGCTGATATATGAAATGGACGTTCGGGAAGACTTTTTTTGAGCCTGAGAGAGGAGGAAGACTTGAAAAAACTAGGTAGTAACATACATGCCACGGCTTGATATATCTGATGTTATGGTAGCATATTGATGTTATCATATCATCTATTTTGCCTAGATATGTATAATTTTACCACTTATGTTACTCTCTCTGGGTACCTGAGTTGGTTCTACGCTATGGGCTCTTTACTAGCCATTATTGTTTGAGTCGGCCCGCTTGCAGTTTATTTTTTGAGGTTATCGTAACGAAACAATGAATAGATTGAAAATTTTCCCGTAAAAAATATCTTGTTTTAATGCTAAAGAATAATATTGGTGGACGGATAAAAAAGAGATACGAACCATCCTTTTTTAACACAGTACAGTCGAAGGTGCTCATACGAGCATAGACTCGTCCCTATAAACACACGCACGCACACTATACCCCTATGAGTACCTCCGAGAGACTGAGCTGGCATAGCATCTTAAGATTAACGAAGTCCCTACAGGCACATCGTAGTCGATGGAAAAGTTTCTTCCCACTAAACGAACATCGTCGAAAAGGCTAAAATAATTCCAAAAAAATGCGATCATCAATATAGATGAAGTCGTGGAGCGATTCAAGTAGCTATGGGCTGATTGCGCGTCCTGTATGTGTACATGCATACAACCTGCGTGTGTGGGCATCTCCTTTTTCCCTAGCACTAATAATCCATCACAATCTAGTCCCCAGTTATGTTTTGTCAAGTAAAAAAGAGAAATCCAACTTGCCAATTTCCTTAATTGGGACGAAGGAAGGACGGACCGGCAATATAAGAGTCATGAAAATTCAAATTTCAGGCCCTTCTTCCTCCCGTTCTCAAATCCTTCCCTCTTCACCTTCGTTCTCGACGCCTCGCCTCACTTCTTCCGGCCCAAATCCATCCAATCCCAATCGCTGGAACCCTAACCTCCGTCGCCATGAAGATCTCCAAGCTCTCTCAGGAGTACCACCGCCCGCAGCCATACGCCGGCCACCTCACCGACCTCACGTGGGTCTAGATCGCGGTTGCTAAGGGTCGAGATCGAACGACCAATAACACTTTGCAAAAATTGATCGAATGCCCCAAAAGCTAGTGGATATGGAGGCTTCATTTTACTTAGCTCTCTAACTTTGGAATGCGTGCGAAATCAGCAAAACTAGATATGCAATACTTGACTTGCATGAACATTTTACGTTACGCCCCATTCATTTCAAATAGTTGAATTTCATTATTTTTTAATATTTTTTTTATGGATGCTTCAAAAGCTTTAAACTTCTTTATTTTTTAATATATTTTTATGGATGCTTCAAAAGCTTTAAACTTCTTTATTTTTTAATATATTTTTATGGATGCTTCAAAAGCATTGCGTAGTTTTGAATAGCTGAACACTTGCATTTTTATATGATCTTTACTCTTGTGCAGCTGGCCTGTTCCTAGTTTACTTTTTTTTACTGCTTTATATTTTGTTATTAAATATAACCCGAGTAATAAGGTGTACTCCCTCTGATAAAAAACAAATTGTACTAAACGTGCGTCAATTAATTTGGATTGGATGGAGTATTAAGATTGTTACCAAATTTAAAACTCGTACAAATAGTTTAGGCCGGGCCTGGTAACTGACAAGTCTGGGTGGTGTAGTTGGTTATCACGTTAGTCTCACACACTAAAGGTCCCCAGTTCGAACCTGGGCTCAGACAACTTTATTTTTATTTTTCTGCATATGCTTGATTACCAATTTCTAGCGCCTTTCTTTTCTTCCTAGTACCCCTCTCTCTCCTTTAGCAGTCATCATGTAGGTCTATATTCTGAACATTGAATTCCTAAAAGGTAATCAATGTTAATTTGGTTCGAAATCAATCCACTTCAACACATTCAGCCAATTTCATCACACTTAGTACTACGTATCAAACTAAAAAAAACACAAAAGCTAACACATACTCCATCCAATCCAAATTGGCCGAGCCTCTGTTCACTTGCCAATTTGTAGAAATGATTAACATCGCATGGATAATGAACTTGGCAGTGTAGCAGTTCGTACAAAACGGGGCCACGAGGGAAGGAAGGACCGAATTCACAAAAAAAAAAGAAAAAAAAAGGGGGAAAGGAAGGACCGGCACGGTAAAAACAATTCAAATTTCGTGCCCTTCCTCCTCGCGTTTTCCGAACCCTCCCCCAATTCCCCGTTCCCCACGCCTCGCCGCGCCGCTTCCCGCCCAAATCCGCCCAATCCCGGCCGCCGGAACCCTAGCCCCGGCCGCCATGAAGATCTCCGAGCTCTCCCCCGAGTACCACCGCCCGCCGCCGCAGGCCGCCCACCTCACCGACCTCGCGCGGGTCGTCGCGGACGTCGAGCGGTACGACGCCCCCGACCCCTCCCCCCCGGAGAAGCTCGCCGCCGACTTCCGCCGCGTGCTCACCAACCTCGGCTCCGCCGGCTCGTCCCTCACCGACGACTGCAGGCTCCAGATATGGAAGCTCGCCACCCGCCTCTGGAACGCCGTGGTCGACCGCGCCAACTCCGCCGCGCTGGCCCGGGACCCCTCCGTGCGCGCCGCCGAGGCGGAGATCAGGCAGGCGGCGCCGGAGCTCCTCCTCCTCGCCGGCTGCCCCGACGAGGTCCCCCTCGCCGCCGCCAAGGCCGCCTCCTTCTTCCTCCGCGCCGGTCAGGAGTGGCTCGACCTCGGCCGCGTCGACCTCGCCACCGCCTGCTTCGAGAAGGCCACGCCGCTCGTCTCCGCCCCCGCCACGGAGGATGAGCGGGACGTCCTGCTCGGCCTCAACCTCGCGCGGGCGCGCCGCGTCCGACGCGGGCGATCAGTCCCTCGCCGTCGCGCTGCTCGGCCGGTCCAAGCCCCTCGCGTCCGCGTCCCCCAAGGGGACCAGATCCCTCGCCGAGGGGTACCTGTCCGTCGGCGAGGCCACGCTCTCCGCGAAGCCCTCTGATCCCGCCGTCGGAGCGTCCAGCCTCCTCACCGAGGCGCTAGATCTCTTCGAGAAGCTGGCCTCCCCCTCCCCCTCCAGCGCCAGTCCCAAGACCCCAAATCTCCAGGAGCAAAAGGGTCGATGCCTCCGCTACCTTGCCCTCGAGCGTCACGAAGCCAAGGATTACGAGGGCGTCCTGCGTTGTGTCCAGGTCTCGAGGGCTTCAGTGGGGCAGGCGGATGAGCACGCGAGCGTGGGGTTCATGGCGCTGCACGCGTGGCTTGGTACCGGCAACTTGGCGGAGGCCGAGAGGGAGCTCGAGAGACTCATGGCCAACGCCAACGCATCAGAGAGTCTATGCGTGGGGGCTGCTGAGGTGTACCTTGCCTCCGCGGGGCCTGAGGCTGCACGCAAGGTGCTCGTTGCACTTGTTGCACGTTGCCGCGCGGGAGGTGCAGCTGCTGCTGTGAGAGTGGTGACCAAGGTAGTTGATTGTGGTATCGGTAGCCCTGGGCGCGCAAGGGCGATCGGTGAGCTCGTGTCGGATGAGAGGGTGGTCGCACTGTTCGATGGCCCGGCTAACACCAGTCACCGTGGAGCAATGCATACACTGCTCTGGAACTGGTCTGCACTCTCTTACACAAGTAATTTTACAGCATTTTTATGTACATATGAGTTCTTGCTGAGGCTGACATTTGGAATTTGGGACAGCGGGTTTGAGCATTTCAATGCAAAGAACTATGATATATGTGCGGACTTGTTTGAGACATCGATGCTTTATCTATCCCGTGAAGAGGGAAGCAGAGTCCGGCGAGCACAGTGCCTCCGAGTCCTTGCCGTTTGCTATCTAGCCCTTCAACGTCTGGATCGAGCACATGAGTTTGTCAATGAGGCTGACAAGGTATTGATCCCTCTCCTCATCACTTCATTAAATAATCTTGCCTATTGCTTCTTACGATTGGCTCAAAATGTGTATCTGTAGGTGGAACACAATGCCCACTGTGCCTTTATGAAGGTAATAAATATACATGTTAATTGTTCAGGGGTCTCATTTAACTCTGGTATTGTTTGCTAACCCAGAAGAATTGTGTAGATCAAAATTCATCTTCAGAAGAACGACGAGGACGAGGCTATCAAGCAGATAAAAACCATGATGGGTTGCATTGACTTCAATCCCTCGTTCCTAATGCTCACAACTCATGAGGCTATTGCCTGCAAGGCTGTCCGGGTAGCAGTTGCTTCATTGACCTTCCTTCTTGGTCTCTATTCTCCCGGAAAGCCTATGCCAGAGCGTGAGGTTACTGTCCTCCGCACTCTTATTGAGCTCCTCCGTCGTGAGCAAGGTACTGAGGATGAGATCCTGAAGTACTCGAGACGTGCCAAGCTACGGATGTCTGACCTTGGCGTGGAAGACTTTTTTCGCAATGGACCTGTTGGGACGCGTGAACTGAACTGGTTTGCAGGCAATTGCTGGAATATGGGTAGAAGGGTGGCAAAGGAGCAGAAGTATGATCTTAGTGCTGAGTTCTTTGAGCTTGCAGCAGAGTTCTTTGGTGGTGCAAGTAATGATGAGGGTGATGGAAATCGCCCCACACTTTGCAAAGCGTTAATCATGAGTGTCACTTCCATGCTTCAAGCTGAGGAGCTAAACAATTCTCCCTTGTCGGATTCTGATGTTAAAAAAGGTGTTGAGATGCTCAGCAGAGCTGGCAAGGTAAAAACATGGGGTTTGACAAATACCAAAATTTACTACCCATTTGTGTATGATCTAAAGTGGTTCAGTTTTCTCTACTATTATTCTGATTCAGTTCTATTGATGTGCAGCTATTACCTTCAATCTGGCCCTCGGTTTCAGTCTCCTCTGATCAGGCTGAGGCCAACAACTTTCTGTTTCTTCATACCTTCTACTCCTACCAACTCCTTGACAGGATGGACACCAGCGCACATCCTCAGCAGCTCCAACTAGTCAAGAACTTTGCTTCCTCTAAAGCATGCACGCCGTCCCATCTTCTCAAACTTGGAAAAGCTGCTTCTGAAGGCACCCCACCAAACCTGCTAGTTGCTGAATTTTCCCTGAAGGCTAGCATCAAGACCGCCTTGCTTCTCACTCCCCAAACTACAGGGTAATCAGTGCTGCCCTCAGGAACCTAGCCTGCCTTGCTGGCTTGCAAGACTTAAGTGGTAGCAAGAGTGATGCAGTGTATGATGTATATCGACAAGCCTACCAGATCATGGTTGGACTGAGAGATGGTGAATATCCATGTGAGGAAGGGCAGTGGCTTGCAGTGACTGCCTGGAACAAGTCATATTTGGCTAGGCGGCTTAATCAAGCTTCAGTTGGTATAAAATGGATGAAGATGGGATTAGATCTCTCTCGGCATGTTGAGAGCATGAAGCAGTATACAGCAGACATGGAGCAATGCCTTGAGTACTTCCAGAAATTGTTTCATAGTGAAGCTGGTGAACATGCTTTGCTCGGAAAAAACCCTGATGAATGTAGTCAGCAAGAGGGGGCACCAAGCACAAGTATGTCTGGTAGCATGTCTCAGCCTGTCTTAGTATAGTATAGATGCTTCTAAATGGGGCAGTTCACAACCATAAATAGATCATCGAGTTATGTACTTGAGTGGTTGCATATGACATGCCAAATATTGTCAGATTTACATCTCTAGTAAGTATGTGGATTCTTTGTCGATAGTAACCGTGTCTGTGAATTTAATGCATGCTGATGTATAGGTGAGATGACTGATTGTTTGTAATACAGTAACATTGATTTGGGAACCTACTGGATTTGTTCAGGCAACCTTTATGTCCATTTTCTGTCAGATTTGACAAATCTCCTGATGTCCCTATCATTCAAACTATTATAGTGGAAAATTGGAGAGGAGCAGAAATACAGAAAGAAGAGTAAGGACTCACTGAAACCTTCTATAGTCTACACAACCATATAACTACTTCAGATTCATAATGCTGAACTAACACTTGTGAAATGATGTGTATCCTCTGTGAATGCTACTTCCAGTTTTGCTATGAATATCCTATTGCCTTACACAAGGACCAGGTTCATATGGTGCTGTACGACCGTTGCCAGCTAATGGTGCAGCAGCTACCCCTCTCTGATTCAGCAAACACCTGAAGCGTGACAGTCTTGATGTGGCTGACCTGGTGTCTTCAGCAATCTGCTCAAGTGGACTCCAGAGTCTCTCTTCAAGCCAAAACAGTTTAAAGTATATTGGTGAGTCAAAATATGTCATAGAGAAAGCACTGCATTCATGCATCTAATGATGAATAATATTAACAGCCAACATGACATGCACAGAAAAGGAATATCAGAATCGACAAGATTGAATATAGGTTCAGCTTCTATAGCTGTAAATCATGCTCAAGATGCCGATATATAGGGTATAGCAAGAGGAATTTTGTTATGAGCATTCATGAGGAATCAGGATGCCAGCCCTCCCAATGGAAAAGTGTGAATGCAATCATCTTTAACTGCTCAGCAATGTGCTAAAGTATTTATGCCCTCGATAATTGATGCCGTGCTTGGGTTTTCTCTTCATAAGCATGGAACAGACCTGAGCATTGCGCACTTAGATGATATATTCAATTGCACTATATGGGAATAGGAATATTACATGTTTCTGAGTGTGCTCAGTTTTTCATTCAGACATCCCTGGCATGTGCATATACAGAGAGGAAGCTACCATTCCAATTATACCATTATATTGCATCAACATAACCGATTTGAATATGTCTAATCAGGCAACATGGTATAGTGTCCCTTCAATCATGAAGGAATGCAGTGTAGTTGGTCATATCATATAACTAACTAAGATAATTCCCGCAAAACAAAACAAAACTAACTAAGATAATGTTTCGATAAAACAATGCATGCTCCGAGTTCGAAACATTTCAAGGCATAGATTATGAGTCTGAAACTATTTGTATTACTTTACCTGCAGCTGCTGCAGCACGTGGCCAAATAGTTTGTTCAATATCCGATGCATCGATTTGCTCTCCCCACATGCAAACCTCACCACCAATAACCAACCGTTGCTGTTCTGTGTTGTTGATTCCTTTCAGGGGTTCATTCAGGTAAAATCCTTCCCATGTGGCATCCAAGTGATCTAGGTACCACTTATCCTGGTTGCTTACTATGCATCTCAGCCCTGCAGCAACCACTTTTGGTGCTACATCCCCCCCAAGCCTGTTAATTTATGAGCATACGGGTTGTTAGTTACTGACACCAGCAACAAGTGTCTGAGATGCTATATCTTACTTTACTATGAGCATAAATGTCAAGAACAATGATAAGCTTGTAAATGAGTCTAATTCCATTTTAAGTCCTACGGTGCATTGAAGATTCATCACTGATTCTTTGTGCATGCATGTATTATTCTACAGTTTCCAACAGAGCCCTTTTCATGATTGAGGAAGTACCAGTTATGCACCACGGTTTTACGGTCCAACTTATCTCCGAAGTTGTTGAACGTTTCTTCCCTGCAGACATGGAATGGTGTCTGTTAAGGGTTAAGAATTCTATCGACCCTGTGAAATTTTCCACTAATAGGTATAGTGGTATACCAGTTAATGACTTCGTATCCATGTGATATTGCTATCTTTTGGGCTCTCAACACAAAATATCTGTATGCGTCCGACACATTCATGTGGTTATTATTCAACCTGTGTGCCATGAAAAGGATGATCATTAGATTAACTGGCTGATACAAAAAAAATGACTGATTTGCTTTTGCATTGATAACATGGTATGGAAGCACATCAGGCAAAGTTATCGATTTTGAGTTCTCTTATGTTTATAGGAATGTACCATTCCTTAATGTGGGGTGTTTCAGTCCAGCAACCTGAAATTCAAAGGAAAAGATAAAATGGAGTTAATCTGTAGGTTCACTGTCCAGTAATACTATGACAACTGTAAAAGCAATAACAGCTCAAAAGAAAAACTGTAAAAGCAATGCTTCGTCTTACTTGTATTGACTTCATCACCTCCTAAGTGGACAAATTTGAATTTGAAAACCTTGCTAAAATCTGAAAGAAAACAGAGTTAAGAATCCATTTAGACTGTTGACTAATATTTGCCAATAGCTACTGAATCTAGATAATGTAACCACTATATATTATGTGCATTGGTCACTGGTTTCTTTTGGAACACACCCTCCGGATAAATGGTCTTTTGAATAAACAAATGAAGAACCTAACTCCGCTGTTGCCAACAAAACTAGTATGATTCATCACCTGAAAGAATACCATCAATAACTTTGAAGGTAAAGTTGTTACTGACATCAAGCGGTTCTCTGCAGCTATCTGATGGCCACAATTCTGGGTAGCCAACACCCCTGAAAAAGTGCAACATCTACAACTTTCAGCCATGCTTATTGCTATGCAGACTATATAAATTAAGTTGCACATTTGAACTCCAATAAGGTATCTTGACTCTACGCTCACTGGATAAAATGTGCCTTTTTGCTACAGAAGACATCACAGAATTGTGGACTATATGCAAGTCAAGGTTGGTTCCTTTGCTTTGCAGATACAAAGTTGATAATTGTTTATGGACATTAGGAAGCCAGCATTTTCACACCCGCTGTGTCTTCTAAACACTAATGTGAAATATTTTAATTGGTCCGACGTGTTCTAGCAACAGTCATGATTTTGTAATGTACATGAGCAAATTATCAATTTAGAGTATGATCCAGCAAATGCCAACCAATTGAAGCGCATGGGAGTCAATCTTGCCTATTTTCAATATACATTACTGACAGAGTGGAATGTCTTACCATGAGCGAGCATGGCCAGGAACATCAATCTCGGCCAAGACATTTACACCTCTTTTTTCAGCATATCTGCAAAGTTATGGATTAGCTATATTATTTCTAGTGTCATAGCTTCATAACTGCGTATCTAGCTATGTGCATATCTAAGTTAGTAGATCATGGAATCTATTATCTATGCCATTTCTTCATGCTGCAGTATTTACACTGTAAGTGCAGATGTGAATTACGATTGTAAGAAAATACACCTGTTAGCTTTCTTTGCTGTGATATAAACAAATATCAAAGGCCAAGAATTCTAATATGAATGTGGAAATGAAAACAAAACACACCGTACGATGTCGATGGCATCAGGCATTGTGTATCTCTCAGAATATGAGTATGAACCGTTCCACAGTTTTGGGTATGAAGGTATTTCAATTGGAAATGACTGCTCATCCACGATATGCCAATGGAGAACGTTCTGCATGACAATAGAGTAAGAGTGCATGGTATCATAATGAAAACTAATGTGGAGAAAACATAAACACAATGATATTTTGAAGTCTCATGCAACTTATCAGTTCATGCAATTACTCCCTCTGTACCCAAATACTTGTAGTTGGGGGAACTTGGTACTAGTTTCCCCCAACTACAAGTATTTCGGTACAGAGGGAGTAGTATTGAATGGTCATCAGACCTACCAGTTTACTGTATGTCATTGCATCAATCACTCCTTTAATTGTCGCAAGAGGAAGATAATGCCTTGAGGTATCTGCAAGCGTCCAAGCACAAGTTAGTATTGATAATCAGCAGTGCAATAATCATGAGCAGGATGGGCATATTAATAAGATTTAACATATAGAAGCCTATGAGAGAACTTTGGCATAGAACTGAGTTTTTTTTATGTGGCTGCTCATTTAAAAAAAATCCTTCAATACAAAGAAGTAATTTCAAGGTTCTGCTTCTTTTTTTTGAACGAAAACAAGGTTCTGCTTCTAGTTAATGGAATACAACAACTGCTTGTTGGGCGAAAGTTAGATAATACTCCCTCCGTCCCAAAAGTTGAGACACTTTATACTACAATTAGTACAAAGTTGAGACACTTATTTTGAGACGGAGGGAGTAGTACACTGTATCTCACCAATAAGAAGGCCTCGGTAAGGAAATCTGGGCGCATCACTAATCATCCACGGAGCTGAGTTGAGTCCAATAAGCCTTGATGTGAACTCAAAGTGACACAGTTGGCTAAATGTCTGCATTCACAAATAATTTACTGTTGGATCACCTCAAAGAAGATTTAGTGTCCAGAAAATCATACTGGAGTAGTAAGTTACCTGTAAGGCGTGTAGTGCTCCAAAACTGTTTGAGCCTACAAAATATTGCAAAGGTGCCATCAATCATTTTTATGAATCGTATCATGCTATAAAAGGCCGGCTTGCATCTTTCGTAAATTTGAACACATCACTCATTTCATAAGCTGAAGAACATGCAGGGCATTACCTGTACTAGCAATTATTTGTTGGTAACCAGGTTATAGCATTATGCATGTCACAAGAGATGCTGGAATACGGTGAAGCACAAAAGAGAAAACTAGCTTCATGCCTCCGTAGTATGTAATAACTTGCCTATTCAAATTCTATTGAAGCATTGTATATGTAGCAACTGGGTTTTATCTTGATCGAAAAAGCAACCGGGTTATGTTTTGCAAAGTAAGCATGTTTGAAATACTGCTAGTAGCATGCAACTCTATGCCATATCTGAAGTCTGTTGTTTGTGTGTAGAACAGGAACTGTATGGTTTATCTCTCTGTAGGCAGGATACTCTGTCAGGCAATTATCACAAAGAAGAGAGGAGTTGCAGTAACTAGAAGTAAAGCAAACAAGTAAGTTCAGATGCCTTCCCAGAGCATTATATTAGGAATTTTCACAAGATGAAGCAATCAGCTTTCACTGACCTCAATCTGCGCATGCAGTGGCTCTCCTATTGTAGGAACAGTCAGGTTGTATGACTCGTCTACCTCAAAGCCGAGCTGCAGAGGATGAACAGCAACAGAGTCAGGCATTTGCAACTAGCAACGGAACTCGCAGTTCATCAGATGAAATGAGAGCAGGTTACCTCATCTTGTGTCGAAAGAACGACTATGTTAACACCGGTAAGCAGGGAGGAGCTTGGGTTTGCACCGTCGGCATTGTGGTTCAGCTTCATCAAATCAAGCATCCTCTGGAACGCGTCCTTGAGGATCCCTTGCCGTCGGAATACTTGCTTCCCGCCATCGACATGGTGGCGTTGTTGCTGACGTAGAGCCTCTGCGTCCCGTGCGACACCGACTTGGGCATCGGCCACAGGTCGACGTGGTCGGCAGCTGTGCAGGATCCAATTGCCAGGAACGCGAGGAGGAGCCGCAGAGCTAACGCCATCTTCGCGAATGGAACAGATGATGATGCATGCGGCAACTAGTGGAAGCGCGAGGCGAGTAGAAAACCCTCCCTCCTCTAGCTAATAATCTCCATTGTTTCTGTCTCACTTTTGGAAGAGAATGACCGTGGGAGTTTGTGCTGGGCTGCTATCTTGGGACAGGGACGAGTGACGAGGAGGTAGAGGAGGAGGAGGAGCGTGAGGCGGGGAGGGTAAATGAAGAGCGGGTGAGAGTGGCGTGGAGGGTGGTTAGATGGAGGGAGGAAATGGCATGGGCAGGTCCGGCGCGCACTGCATTTGGTGACCCAAAACAGGTACGGACGGCCTGGCAAGTAGCTCACTACCACGGCTAATTTTGGTACGGATGGCCGGCCAAGGACGAGCAGCACTCACTGCCCCCATATATATAGCCTGGAGGATTCAGGTTTGTCAAAGCAAGCTTCCAAATTTCATTTCAGTTGCTCTGTAATTTGCTGCCGTTGCCATGTCATGCTGATTCTGCATATATTTTGCTGGCGTGCCGTGCTTATGTTCACCTTCACTAAAATGTGGAACCGGGAGCGCCAAGGGATCATATATTGATTACTTTTTTGGTTTGTCTGTTCTGCAGGCTCCGTGGGTTATTCGCTTGGATATGCCAAATTGGGGGAGCACGCCGGATGCGGCCAGTGTGAGGAGATAGGGAGGGGCCGTTGGGGTAGGTCAGGCATGCTGCTGCCATTGGGCGTTCACGCTGTCTGTCACTCATGGTCATGGCGCCGCGCTTTCAGATTCAGAGCGGGTCATGGCTTGTTGGCCTTCCTCCGACCTCCGGTCCAATCTGGTCTGGTAGCTGTGACTCGACGCCGACGGCAACAGGATTGAGAAACAAACCAAGGAAACGGTAGGAAGTCGTCTGAAAGTTTTGGTCTGTTTCACTCAGCTGCTGGTGCGTAACGCGGCAGGTGTCTCGTTGAAGTCCAAGTGTGACGGTGCACGAGGTCGCGTCAGGCCGTCCAGGCTGCTCTTGCACAAAATAAAGAGGCCGGTTGGCACACTTGTCTTGCGCTCAGCTGCAGCCCAGTTTTGTTTTGCAGGGCCGGATATCGTCAAAAAGGGCTTTTACTTTCTTATTGGCTCAAAATGGAGCATCAAGAGGATACAATCACAATGAGCACATGTCTGACCTTTGCATAGTTAGAATGCACATAGCAAACACGAACACACGTGTATACGCTTAGCAAATAGTAAAGTCATATACATCAAACCTATGATAGGTGAGTAAAAAAAACCCAAAGCATCTAATCTGTGATTAGCAAACAATAGAAACAACCATATCCGCTCCTGCCAGTTGTCGCTGCCCCAACCCCTAGCCACCTTCGGCAGATGGGTCTGCTGCCATCGCGGCCGAGATCGGCGGTAGTGGCGGCGAGAGAGTGGCCGCAAAGAGGTTCTCGGGTGGATCAGGTAATGCCCTGGTGCCGCCTTGGGGAATGACACGGAATCGGTCTATGTTTGTTGCCAAGATGGTTTTTACTGGACCACAACATCGAGCTCGGTCTTTGACACAATGCTACCTAGTCTTCGAGATGTCGTTAAAGAGGAGAAGGACTAGATAATGGGCACCCTTCAGGACAACTGTAGTAATCACTATTCTGGGCCTGGAGCATGACAAGTGGCATGCTTAGACGTCGCCATGTGTCACGCGCTGAGCGCTTTTTCTGGATTTTTTTTTCCTTTTGCATGTGTTTCTGTTTTTCCTTGGTTTCCAGGGCTTTGATAGACCCCCCTCCCCCCCAAAAAAGCCATGCTTTTCCATGAGACTAAAAGGGAAAAGCGCAATTGTGCTTCCTCGAAAGAAAAGGAAAAAAATACACTCCATGTGCTTCTCTGGAAAGGTAAAACCATAACTATTCTTCTCTTAAAAAGAGCAAAGCCTGTGATTTCACGAGAAACATATTTGTGCTTCCTGAAATGAGAAAAGCACATTTGTGCTTCCTCGGAAAAACATAGCTTGTGCTTTCGTGAGAAGCACAACCATGCTTTCTGAAAAGAAGAAAAACACAACATGCCCTTTTGAAAAGGGAAAATCACAATTGTGTTTGCCGAAAAAGGCCACCGGGTTAAGGTTTTGTGCGGTTCCATTTTTGGTATTTTTGGTTCTTTTTTGGATTTTGATTTTTTTCTTGATTTCCGCTTTTCTGGTTTTTCTTGAAAAGGTCCGTCAAAACTACCAATTAACATGGGATCTAGTACTGTGAAAACGGTTTATGATTTAGATGCACGGCTCAAGAGATAAAACGTCTTGAAAAGCAAATCTACGAAAAAAAATGAAAACTCACAGGCTGCGAGAAGTGTCACACATCCAATGAGCACTTGTGAGGGAGTGACCATTGTGCGGGGTACCCCTTAACTAATGATTTCTCAAAGGATGTCGGATGATAAAGAGTACAACTTCCTTTTGAAATTTAGAGTCGAAATTAACTGGTTAAACATAGTCCATGAGAGAGAGCTCCTATTTGATTCGTTTTGTGTCAAAAAAAGTGCGCGATGCACAGGGAAGCCCGACTGGGCCGGCCGATCTGGTGGGCACTGCAGCAAGTGGTTCAATGTAGCAACCGGTTATTGCAACACTGGTTTTTTGTTTTATCGACTTGTTTCCCCATTGGTGAAAAAACAGGGAAAACATATTCCTAAAACATATGGACATCTGTTGAAAATTTTGCGCACCACTTTTGAAATAACTGAATGTTTTTAAAAGCATGAGTTTTCTTCATAATTTAGATCTTTTTTGAAACATACGTTTTTTTAAATTTGTAAATGCTTTTTAAAAAGAAAATACTTAAAATATCTGAACAACTTTTGAAATTTCATTTTTTAAAGCAAACATTTTTTAAATTACAAATACTTTTTAAAAAGGGTGAATAATTTTTTTGAAAAATTGTTTTCTAATTGTGAATGATTTTGTAAAATTCAGCTGGAAGTATCTAGAATGGGTGACATAAGTGTTGGGGAACGCAGTATTTCAAAATTTTACCTACAATCACGCAAGATCTATCTTGGAGATGCATAGCAACGAGCGGGGAGAGTGTGTCCACGTACCCTCGTAGACCGAAAGCGAAAGCGTTTAGTAACACGGTTGATGTAGTCGAATGTCTTCGCGATCCAACCGATTCAAGCATCGAACGTACGACACCTCCGCGTTCAGCACACGTTCAGCTCGATGACGTCCCTCAATCTCTTGATCCAGTTGAGGATGAGGGAGAGTTCCGTCAGCACGACGGCGTGGCGACGGTGATGATGAAGTTACTGACGCAGGGCTTCACCTAAGCACTACGACGATATGACCGAGGTGTGTAACTGTGGAGGGAGGCACCGCACACGGCTAAGAGAAGGCTTGGTGTGTCTTTGGGGTGTCCCCCTCCCACGTATATAAATGGGGGGAGGAGAGGTGGCCGACCCAAGGGGGAGGGAGGGGGCCGCCATAGGGGGGAGTCCTACTTGGACTCCCGGTCCAAGTACGATTCGCCCCCCCTTTCCTATTCCCACTAGGAGAAGGAGGGAAGGAGGAGGAGGAGGAGAGAAGGAAAGGGGGGCCGCCCCCCAACCCAAGTCCAATTCGGTTTGGGCTTGGGGGCGCGCGCCCCTCCACCTTGGCGCCGCCTCCTCTCTCCACTAGGGCCCATGAAGGCCCATTAACTCCCATGGGGGGTTCCGGTAACCCCCCGTACTCCGGAAAATGTCCGAACCTTTCCGAAACCTTTCCGGTGTCCAAACATAACCTTCCAATATATCAATCTTTATGTCTCGACCATTTAGAGACTCCCCGTCATATCCGTGATCTCATCCGGGACTCAGAACAAACTTCGGTACATCAAATCACATAACTCATAGTACAAATCATCATCGAACGTTAAGTGTGCGGACCCTACGGGTTCGAGGACTATGTAGACATGACCGAGACACATCTCCGGTCAATAACCAATAGCGGAACCTGGATGCTCATATTGGCTCCTACATATTCTACGAAGATCTTTATCGGTCAAACCGCATAACAACATACGTTGTTCCCTTTGTCATCGGTATTTGCCCGAGATTCGATCGTCGGTGTCATCATACCTAGTTCAATCTCGTTACTGGCAAGTCTCTTTACTCGTTCCGTAATGCATCATCCCGTGACTAATTCACCAGACACATTGCTTGCAAGGCTCATAGTGATGTGCATTACCGAGAGGGCCCAGAGATACCTCTCCGAAACACAGAGTGACAAATCCTAATCTCGATCTATGCCAACTCAACAAACACCATCAGAGACACCTCAGAGAGCATCTTTATAATCACCCAGCTTACGCTAGGACGCTTGATAGCACACAAGGTGTTCCTTTGGTATTCGGGAGTTGCATAATCTCATAGTGAGAGGAACATGTATAAGTCATGAAGAAAGCAATAGCAATAAAACTAAACGATCATTATGCTAAGCTAACGGATGGGTCTTGTCCATCACATCTTTCTCTAATGATGTGATCCCGTTCATCAAATGACAACACATGTCTATGGTCGTGAAACTTAACCATCTTTGATTAACGAGCTAGTCTAGTAGAGGCATACTAGGGACACTGCTTGTCTATGTATCCACACATGTACCGAAGTTTCCGGTTAATACAATTCTAACACGAATAATAAACATTTATCATGATATAAGGAAATATAAATAACAACTTTATTATTGCCTCTAGGGCATATTTCCTTCAAGAAGAGCTATGATTGTCGTTTGCGGGGACGAGTGAGGGAGTCCTGGACTAAGGGGTCCTCGGGCGTCCGGACTGCTAGCCATGGGCCGGACTGATGGGCTGTGAAGATGCGAAGACCGAAGACCGCACCCGTGTCCGGATAGGACTCTCCTTGGCGAGGAAGGCAAGCTTGGCGATTAATCATGTAGATTCCTTTTTATGTAACCGACTCCATGTAACCCTAGATCTCTCCGGTGTCTATATAAACAGGAGAGCGTAGTCCAGATAGGGAGAGACTCATTATCGTAACCATAGGCTAGCTTCTAGGGGTTAGCCTCTACAATCTCGTGGTAGATCAACTCTTGTAACACTCATATTCATCAAGATCAATCAAGCAGGAAGTAGGGTATTACCTCCATAGAGAGGGCCCGAACCTGGGTAAACATCGTGTCCCCTGTCTCCTGTTACCATCGACCTTAGACGCACAATTCGGGACCCCCTACCCGAGATCCGCCGGTTTTGACACCGACATTGGTGCTTCAATTGAGAGTTCCACTGTGTTGTCAGCAAAGGGTTCGATGGCCCCTTCAAGCGTCTATAATGACGTTGTCCAGGGAGAAACTTTCCTCCCGGACAGATCTTCGTGATTCGCGGCTTCAGATCAGGTCAACTCGCTTGGCCATCTGGAGCAGATCGATAGCTACGCCCATGGCCATCAGGTCAGGTTTGGAAGCTTGATCTACGTCGCGGACATCCATGGAGACTTGATCTTCGACAGATTGGAGACCGCGGCAACCGCTCCCCTTCGGCCCGATAAGCATGGCTCAAACTCCATCAGCCGCATCCGTGAGATAGCTCCTGTTACAACTCTGGCCTTAGATCCGGAGCAGATCGAGTCATCCGAAGATGGGAAGCTCAACCCCATCATGGAGGCTGCTGATTCTGCGGCGTTGGAGCCACGTATAGATTCCACTTCATATGACATCTGCATTAACGGAGCCCCGGACTCGTCTCCGGCAATAAGTTCCGAACCCTGCGAGTACGCGGTTATCGATCTTCAAGTTCAGCGCCGCAGATGTCTTTCAGCACTCACCTTTGGGCGATGTGCTAAACTCTTTTAAGAACCTGTCCTTGGCAGGGAACTCACAGCCGAACTATGACCGGTTCGGGCAAGGGGCTGAGGAGGGAGAGTTTTGTTTCCCACCCACCACCCACTTCATAGCCACCGTCGATGACTTAACCGACGTGCTTGACTACGACTTCGAAGACATCGACGGTATGGACGACGATGCCGATCAGGAGCAGGGCCAGAACCCACCATTTACTGGATGTTGGACGGCCACTTCCTCATACGACGTCTACATGGTAGACACGCTGAGGGAGTCCCGGATTAGGGGGTGTCCGGATAGCCGAAATATCACCGTTGGCAGGACTCCTGGACTATGAAGATACAAGATTGAAGACTTCGTCCCGTGTCCGGATGGACTTTCCTTGGCGTGGAAGGCAAGCTTGGCGATACAGATATGTAGATCTCCTACCATTGTAACCGACTGTGGTAACCCTAACCTGTCCGGTGTCTATATAAACCGAGGGTTTTAGTCCGTAGGGATCTAACAACAATCATACCATAGGCTAGCTTCTAGGGTTTAGCCTCCTTGATCTCGTGGTAGATCTACTCTTGTACTACCCATATCATCAATATTAATCAAACAGAGTAGGGTATTACCTCCATCGAGAGGGCCCGAACTCGGTAAAACATCGTGTCCCTTGTCTCCTGTTACCATCCGCCTAGACGCATAGTTCGGGACCCCCTACCCGAGATCCGCCGGTTTTGACACCGACATTGGTGCTTTCATTGAGAGTTCCTCTGTGCCATCGCCGTCAGGAAGGATGCCTCGTCTCGTCTTTAAAGACGATACTATCGCCAAAGAAGCCTTGGCCCCTGGTCAGACTCTTCGGCTAGGTGGTTTTCTCATGACCGCCAGTTCGGCCGCCGCGCCGACGATGACTTCTCGAGCCATCGAAACCAATCTTCATGTTAATTCGGAACTTGCCGAACAGTTAGATCCGATCGAGCTCTCCTCCAGAACGAGCTCTTGGATCGCATCGCCGCTCGAGTCGCCACAGACTACGACCGGATCGGGCCTAAAACCGATCTCGAGAGAGATCAACTCTCCCTGTGCTACCCATCATGTTGCTGTGATAGAGGAGCAATGCGGCGATTCTTCTTCTACCTTAAGGACTAGCTACGTCTCGGGATTCCCGATCCCTCCATGCCGGATTCCCGCAGAGGGACGGATGTCGATCAAGCCCTCGAACTTAAAGTCAGCGGCGGGTTGATTCGCTGGATAGCACTCAAAATCCAAACTTCCGAAGTTCGAAACTTCGGCCTCGAGTCCTAAATTGGACGGGTTCCGGATCTAGTTCCACCCGCCCACCCAAACATTAGCGATCTATCCCGAATTCGCAAGAGCCCGCCAAACAAAGACATCATTATCGGGCCAGATTCCTCCGGTTATGGACAGATAAAGGACTGCCGAGAGGAGGACGCAATCTCACTTTTTTGCAATAATTGCACGGACAAGGGAATCCTAAACGCCATAAGTCATCGAAATTACACGCTTTGTCGACTTGGTGACCGTAGTACAAAAGTAATCTTGTGCGATGGAGAGTGCTTGGAAAACCGAAAGTAAATTTTGGGATAATCCGCCCCAATACATCCCTAGTCCGAAATAAAAGGGTGCATCATCACCAAGCACCGGGTTAAACACCAAAACCAAAACCCCTAAAGGGTACGGAACCGTCATCGAGGGTTGGCTAAACGGACCCTCGCAAAATTCATAGCACGTAGGGCGCCACTCCAACTCATAGCCTTCGAGCATGTTGGATACTACGGCAGTGGCCAAAAGTGGCGAAGAGCTTCTAGCTTCGTAATCCCAGCCCAAAGAACACCAAAGACGGTGTTAATAGCCTTCGAGACTTTCGTGATCAAATAACATGCGGAAACGAACACTCCGCAACCTTGCCAAAGTCTACCAAGTAGCAACAATAAATCCATGGAGTGACATGGCTATTACCTTTAATGCCAGTGACGAACCCAAATTCCGAACAGCCCGAGCACCAGCCGCATTGGTCCTCAGTCCAATAGTGGACTTCGCCTTACTAAGGTACTCATGGATGGCGGCAATGACTAAACCTCATCTATGAGGAAACCCTCCAAATGGAAATAGATCGGAACTGCATTGAGCGAAGCAAAGACAACCTTTAGAGGAATAATCCTAGCCGGAAGCATGCTACACAGAAAAATCACATCGGACGTAGTGTTCGCTCACGGACAATTACAGGTCCGAGGAGGTCACATGTCAAGCGGCCCGTTCAACAGTGGATATCACGCTTTATTAGGGTGAGAGGCATTCACAATTTTTCAAGCTATACCCCATTATGGGTACATGAAGCTTAAAATGCCCGGACCTAACGGAATTATCACTCTCGCTAGTGATCCGAACATAGCACTCCGCGTCGAAAACAAGACAGCCGCACTAGCCCTCGAGGCACTATCCAAGCCCTAGCGGCCGAGGAACTCACCGCGACGCCGCTCCACGGTGAACAGGGACGATGTGATACTTGATAAAGATCCAAGTCCACCTCTTTAAACCATCGGATGAAATAGTCAAATTCCAAGTCCACCCAACGGACCTCGCAAAGACGGCCTCCATTGGGGCACAATTAAACCCCGATGTAGACGCCAGACTACGAGAATTTCTACGAGAAACAGGGACATTTTTGCTCGGCACCCTTCGTGACATGCCAGAATCCCACGCCGGCTGGCCGAGCATAGCCTAAATATCCTAAAAGGATTCAAGCCAACAAACAGGCTCTTCGGCGCTTTTCCGAACCCAAGAGATAGGCTATGGGAGAGGAGCTAGCTAAGCTTCCGAAGCCGGATTCATCGTAGATATAAAACATCCGGACCGCTAGCAAATCTGGTGATGGTACCAAAGAAGGACAAATCTGGCGCCTATGTGTTGATTTCAAAGACCTTAATAAGGCTTGCCCAAAGGATCCCTTCCTCCCTCGAATTGATCAAATTATCGACGCCATGACAGGACACGACTCATTGTGCTTCCTCGATGCGCATCTGCCTACCACCAAATCAAGATGGCGGAGCTGCACTAAGCTGCAACGGCATTCATCACTCCATACGGCCCATTCTCGCTTCAACACAATGCCCTTCGGGCTCAAAAGCGCCGCGCAACATATCAACGCATGATTCGTATATGTCCGCAAACCAGATCGGCAAAATAGTGGAAGCATATGTAGATGACGTGGTCGTCAAAACCAGGCATGTCGAAACTCTAGTAGACGACTTAAGGCTCACATTCGACAATCTTCAAAAATATGACATCAAGCTCAATCCGGAAAAATGCGTCTTCGGCGTTCCAGCCGGAAAGCTCTTGGGCTTCATTGTGTCCGGTAGAGGAACTGAAGCAAACCCAGCCAAGATCCGAGCTCTGTCACAATTGGATATTCCAAAAGACCTCAAACAAATATAAAAATTGACTGGATGCGTAGCGGCTCTAAGCCGCTTTATTTCCTGTTTGGGAGAAAAGGCGTTACCCCTTTACCGCCTCCTCCGCCGCACCGAACAATTCGAGTGGACGGATGCCGCCACGACCGGACTCGAAGAGATAAAAGCCATATTGGCAACAAATCCGGTCCTGGCCGCGCCCAACATGGGCGAACCAATGCTATTATATATCGCCGCAACACATCAAGTTGTCAGCGCGGTGCTCGTTGTCGAATGAGAAACGGACGGATACCGGTTCCCTCTTCAAAGACCGGTTTATTACGTATCCACTGTTCTCACTCCATGCAAGTCCCGGTACCCACATTATCAAAAGATAGCATACGCGGTGTTCATGGCATCCCGGAAGCTACGACACTACTTTCAAGAGTGTTCGATAACGGTAGCCTCCGA
Organism: Aegilops bicornis; assembly: GCA_021605145.1. Lineage (NCBI taxonomy): Eukaryota > Viridiplantae > Streptophyta > Magnoliopsida > Poales > Poaceae > Aegilops > Aegilops bicornis. Next base: position 719,031,772 of record CM038671.1, read on the forward strand.
AGTACCTCTTAACGACATTATAAACAATCATGACGCGACGGGCCGGATTGCTAAATGGGCCATAGAGCTCCTTCCATTCGACATAACCTATAAGCCACGACGAGCTATCAAGTCTCGTGTTTTGGCTGACTTCGCGGGTCGAATGGACCAAGCCGAACTCCCTAAAGAGTACGGGCGCATACTCCAATTGGATCATGCACTTTGACGGATCCAAATGTTGGCCAGCCACTGGGTCGGCGTCCCGACGTCCCCAACCGGGACACAGCCCAATACGCCCTTCAGATAATTTATACGGACTCCAACAACGCAGAATCACGAGGCCCTCCTCGCACGGCCTCTCGGATGGCGCTTCCATGGGCATTAAACGCCTAGAGGTGCGCGAGGATTCGAACCTCGCGATATCTCAAATAAACGGAGACTTCGATGCTAAAGATCCAAAAATGGCAGCATACCGCAATGCGGTCCTAAAAATGTCAGCACGGTTGAAGGGCTCGAATTTCATCATATAGCCCGGGATAACAACCAGGCGGCGGACATATTGGCACGCATCGGTGCAAAACGCGATGCCGTCCCGCCCAACATCTTTCCTCGAACGACTGCTCAAGCCATCCGTATTATGGGAAGGAGTCCGACAATAACAATCCGGACCCAACCGCATCGCCTCGACGCCAAACACTTCGACACAATCGGAGGCTCGCCACCGAGATAACACCCTCCGCCCATGAAATAATGGCGGTTATCGCCTGCGGATCGGAACCATTCCTAGCCTACCTAACTAGGCAGGAACTCCCCAAAGACCAAAATGAGGCTCGCTGCATAGTACAAAATGATCTAAAGCCTATAAAGTCCATGAGGGAGAGCTTTATAAGAAAAGCACTACAGAGTCCTTCAAAGGTGTATCTCCGAAGAGGAAGGGCGAAACCTCCTGCTGAAATTCACGCCGGACCGGGTGGGCACCACGCCGCAGCCCGGCCCTTGTAGGCAAGGCCTTCCGACAGGATTTTATTGGCCGACGGCCCGAAGATGCGCAGGATTTAGTCCAACGATGCGTCGGTTGCCGCCTTTTTGCTAACTAAAGCCACATGCCACCCACCGCCTCAAAACTATACCCATCACCGCCGTCCATGCATCCGGGGCTTGACATGGTCGGACCCCTTAAGGAAGGAACCCACAAGCAAAAATACCTATTGGTCATGGTGGATAAATTCACCAAATGGATAGAGGCCAAGCTCGTTAAAACAGCCGAATCCGGACCGGTGATAGACTTCATATCGTGGGTAGTGCACCGTTACGGTGTCCCCACAAGATCATCATCGATAACGGCACCAACTTTACGGCCGATGAGGTCAAATTATGGTGCAAAAACATGGGCATCAAGCTCGACACGCCTCGCCTATGACCCTCAAACCAACGGTCAAGTCGAAAGCAAGAAAACGGTCTAATCATGAGCGGCATTAAACCCAGACTAGTGCGGTCCTCAAGGAATCTAACACGCCCGGGTTGAGGAGCTCGACCAGACTGGGGCTGCGGACCACACCAAATCATACCACCGGATTCACACCATTTTTATGGTGTACGGCGCAGAGGCAGTCTTGCCCTGCGACATAATACATGACTCACCTCGCGTGCGCATGTATGAAGAAAGAGAAGCCGAGCTCGATCGGCAGGACAGTTTGACGCATTGGAGGAGGAGCGCGACGTGGCAAAAGCTCGCTCCGCATTCTATCAACAAAGAGGCTCAAGATACCAAAGTAGGGAAGCACGGGCCAAAGCTTATAACGCTTGGCGAACTAGTTCTACGCTCACGGACAAGAAAAATGACAAACTCAAGCCCAAATGGGAAGGTCCCTTCATCATCGACCAGGTCCCGACCGGCGGAGCATACCGTCTGCTAAACGCATCGGACAACCGACTCGAGCCGAACCCATGGAACGCAGCCCGCTCACGAAGATTCTACGCCTAAGCGCCGGACTCCAAGTTCGCCTCCTTCCTCCGGCCCACACTTTCTATTTTTCTTGTCTTTTATCTCTCCTTCCTCCTCCTTCTTCCCGAAGCCTTTAGAGGCTCGCTTGGCGCTTTGCTCGACATATTTGACGCTACCAGACGCTACCATTATACCTGGGGCTTCTTTACCGTGCTTATTTATACGGGCTTTATGCCCAACACATGCGCCAAACTTCCACATGTACCTTTTATTCACCATTATATGCATCGATATGACTTAAGTTTTGGCCAAGCTGGGTTGCTCGGCTCCTGTGCTTACCCCTACGCTCCCGATTGTTCGGCTAGGTGGTAAAGGGAGCACCTCTGCGATTGTTATCGCTGGTCACCGGATGTGTACCTCAGACCGGGTGAAGCCGAAAGCTAGCGTTCTTAAGGGAATATTCGGTCGGTGAACTGAAAGATGATTTTTAACTATTTAACCATCTGCCCCTAGATGATTTTCTGCTTTCCTTTTGACATGCACTTTAGGGCATGCATCCCAGCGAAAGGAACCCTTAACGGAACTATTCTCCCTGGAAGATGTTTCTTACTATCCATGTAATATAACATAACTAGTTGGGCACTTGTCTGATACAGCAATAATGACCCCTACGCCTTGTCTCCATGCATACCCCGGTTCTTATATAACCACGAAGGTATTCATACACACTCCGGACTATTGAGTCCTGATGTCAAAGCGAAAAGGTCCGCTATGAAAAACGATCTACAATCCGGCTAGAAGACATTTTTCATGTCATATTTAATTACATAGTCAACTCGACTCATAGTATTTCCTCCTCAATGCCATCTAATAGGCTATCTAATTTACAATCTTGCTGGGAATACTTGGCCAATTCTACTTGGCCGTACACTAAGCTTACAGGATCTCCTTCCCATCGTGCCCCATAGGTCCGACCTCGCCATGTGGTTTGGGTCAGCCTTCGGTACCGCTGCCTTTACCATGGCCCAGTGCCTCCTGGCGCCTTTGACGGCAGGCCGATATCTTCCATACCGGAAGCACCACCGTGCTCCTTGAAGCCGCTCCGCCAGCCCCCAACGCCTTCGCAGGGAGATAGATGGCCACAAGGCTCGGCCGACGCTTTTCATCACCGGCCGAACTTCGTTCGTGCGGTAATGACGTATTCGGGAAGAAGATCACCCAAGAACTGGGCATCTCCTCCTCGTGATGACTCGTGAGCAAACCTACATACATGTTTATGTTAGTCGCCTTCCTCGCCAAACTCTTTCAAAGTTCGCTCAAGCACTTACTGAAAATGCCGCGACGAAGCCGTCGATTCTCCTTTACGGAGTCAGACAACTGGGCACGAACATCCTTTAGTTCCTCACCCAATTTGGTGTTGGCATCTTGGAGGTTATTTTTCTCCTGCCGCACCCTCGTAAGCACGCTCTCGCCGGCTTTTAGCTGGCGCAAGAGCTGTTGCTTGTCCGGATCTAGTCCGGCGCCATCTGCAATATTTTTGTCGACGATTTACACCCGCCAGACTTCATAAACTATTTATCTCTTGAAGCATATATTACCAGAGGGGGTCTCTGTGGCTCCCTCAGAGCGGCTAGTGCGGCCTCAAGTTGGGCCTTGCATTCTTCAAGCTCCGGGACAATCGGGTACTCTTTTTGTAAGATCCTCGATAACAAATGATCCTTAAATCAGTTATTCTAACTATTTTAAGTCTCGGGGCTACTTGGCATATATAATCACAAATTTCCTCACCAGATGTCCTTTACATACTGCTTCCATGGCTCGCTAGACCATCTTGAGCGGCACGGAGGTGCGATCTCCCAATTGAAGGCATTCAAGGCCTCTTGGGAGAAACATGCGCCACGAAGAACTGTCCGGCGGCGCTGTGGATTCATGGTGCTCTCCACCTCGGAGTTGGTGGCGACAATCTGTCGGCACCTCTCGTCGGAGGATCATCCGACGACGCCAGGCTCGCCTCCGCTTCCGGACCCGGCTTTGGAGCCCGGCTGGCGGAGGTTCGATTGGCAACCTCTCCTGACTCAATCCGCGAGCGCTTTTTTCCCGGAAGAGCACCAGCGTTAGTACGCTTTCAAGGAATCAATCTGGGAATATGGTGACACGCCATACCGCTATGGGCGGAGTTTCGATCCGACCGCACTTCTTTTTAGATCATAGCCAGATCGCCTTTGTTGGCTAGTCAGCTGGCTCGGCTTCCTCGCCTCAAGGTACCTCGCGAAACACCATTGGTATACAGTGATCAAGAAATAAGCATGGATGGGTCATTATCAGAGTATTGGGACCTCGGTCTCAGTTACCTGCGAGGCTGGAAGTATTCCGGGGTAGTCGGCCGTAATGGCAACCAAAGCATTGTCGGTGCTAACTTGGTAGGACACCCCGTCGATCAACTCCACCTTTATATCCGGATCCTCTTCGGAGGCCGGATCGAGGGACCGTTCCGGATCCTCGGGTTGTGGGGGCGGGCTGTGTATCTTCTCCACGGCCCGGCGCAGCCTCCCGCGAAACCATGAAATGAGATATTTAATCACGGGCACATGGATCGTACATGCCACAAAGATGATACCATACCCAACTTCGAGGATTATTCGGAGAAAACTCGCTCAGTGGGTTGACGCGGAGAAAATCCTCCTCCTCCCCTTTATACATGGCAGACAAGGTCTTCACCAGTTCGGTGACAGATCATGGTCAATCCGGCATGGGCCAGTAATCTTATTCGGCTCATCAAGTAAAGGACATCCCGGTCATTTTCCCTCTGGGGGCTCCGAGGGCGCCAGCTTAGGCGCTTCTTCAGAGGAGCATTGCTAAACTCCTAAGGCCGATCCGAACAGATCCGGCAAGGGACGCCCTCCATGTAAAACCATTCAAGGCCGGTCTTTGTCATTCTTCGGGTCCGGATAGATATCCGTCCCGGCGATGCGCCATAGTTCGCTCCGCCCACTTGATATATTGACCCTCATGAGAACGGGTACTAGGCAGAATAATCTCTTCCACAACATGAAATGAGCCTCGACGCCCAAGAACAGTTCGCAAAGGGCCACGTAAGTCCGCGATGTGCAAAATGGAGGCAGGCGAAGGTGGTGCAACCGGAGGTCAGAGAACTCCAAGAGCCCCAGAGAAACGGATGGATTAGAAATCCGAGTCCTCTTACTAGATAAGAGATTTAAGCATACCCGCTCTCCTTTAGAGGGATCGGGGACACTATCCGCTTGCTTTCCGCCTTGTAGGTGGCAAGTCCGCTCGAACCGAACCATGAAGGCCGGGGAAGAAATCCCTTGGTTTGGAGTATAACTAGCTCGCTATGCGGGACTGAGCATCTCTCCCAATTTCCAGGCTGAGGGCTGGGAGCGCGAGAGGAGGAGCCGCATCGACTGTCCATGATGGAATGGGCTTTGGTCAGAGGCGCTCCGATGAAATCTCGCGAAGGAGGGATGGTGTGATTCAGATCTAGATCCTCGCCCCTTTTATAGGCAGCTCATTTGCGGAGCTAGGGGGGTAAGTGTAAAAATACCCTGGCTTTTCGCATTCATTCAAACACGTGGAAGATGGCCATTATTGGGCGTAGAAGCCAAGGAGCACAACATTTATCGGAAGCCGGACACTATTCGACAAGTATACGGAATTTGGAGAAGAACCCGCCTCGCAATGTCAAGACAATCAACGCCACGGACTCATCGTCATTGAAGCCGTGTTCGGGGCTACCGAGGGAGTCCCGGATTAGGGGTGTCCGGATAGCCGAACTATCACCGTTGGCCGGACTCCTGGACTATGAAGATACAAGATTGAAGACTTCGTCCCGTGTCCGGATGGACTTTCCTTGGCGTGGAAGGCAAGCTTGGCGATACGGATATGTGGATCTCCTACCATTGTAACCGACTCTGTGTAACCCTAACCTGTCCGGTGTCTACATAAACCGGAGGGTTTTAGTCCGTAGGAAGAACAACAATCATACCATAGGCTAGCTTCTAGGGTTTAGCCTCCTTGATCTCGTGGTAGATCTACTCTTGTACTACCCATATCATCCATATTAATCAAGCAGGAGTAGGGTATTACCTCCATCAAGAGGGCCCAAACCTGGGTAAAAACATCGTGTCCCTTGTCTCCTGTTACCATCCACCTAGACGCACAGTTCGGGACCCCCTACCCGAGATCCGCCGGTTTTGACAATCGGACACGCCAAAAATAATAACAAGCGATGACAGGAAAGTCCAAAGAAAGGAGGAACCCCCTAAAATACAGCCAAAGCACCGGCATCAGCGGCGCCGCTCTAAATCCCGCCGCATCAGGGACAGCAATACCGGCACAGGAGACGATAACACTCCGGATGGCGTGGAAGAAACAGAAGAACCCGATGAACAAACTGTCGAACGAGACAATCGGGAGCCAGGGCAAGTCAACCCTGACGAACAGGCCACAGAAGAAAACTCGGAGGATGATAGTTACCATCCACCCTCCAAAGAAGAGACGAGCCTCGACAACGAAGACTTCATCGTGCTGGAGGACCCTCTGGAACAGGAGCGCTTTAAGCTTCAACTCATAGCCACTGTGAGGAGCCTGAAGAAGAAACAACAGCAGATTCAAGCCGAACAAGATCTGCTCGTCAACAGATGGACTGACGTCCTGAAAGCTGAAGAATACGGCCTTAAGCGCCCAGCCAAGAGCTACCCAAAACGCAAAGTGCTACCTCAGTTTGATGAGGAGGCGCCGGAGCCCATACCTCCCCCGCGCAATACGGAACAACCACCTCGAGTTTGAAACAGTGCGGCGGACCGACCACCCCACGGTCGGGACAAAGCGGCAACTCAAGCCAAGCAGCAGCCTGCCCCACCGCCCCGCAAAAATAGAGACAGAACAACTCGAGATTACATGTACGACCTCCGACATACCCTGGATAGTAGAGCAGGACACACAAGATCGATCTACGGATCGTGAGGACGTGCCTCGCGACACGACGACGGCTACCTATTCAGACGTGACAAACCTAACCACGCCTGAGCCGAATACCGTAGACGGACTCCATCAGAGCTATGTCGCGATGCGGCCCGATATAGAGGCGCCGCACACCCTCTCTGCTTCACAGACGAAGTAGTGGATCATGAATTCTCCGAGGGGTTTAAGCCCGTCAATATTGAATCATATGACGGCATAACCGATCCCGAAGTATGGATTGAGGATTTTATTCTCCATATCCACATGGCTCGCGGAGGTGATCTCCACGCCATCAAATACCTCCCACTAAAGCTCAAAGGGCCAGCTCGGCACTGGCTTAACAACCTGCCTGAAAATTCTATCGGCAGTTGGGAGGACTTGGAAGAAGCCTTCCTGGACAACTTCCAAGGTACATATGTCCGGCCACCAGATGCCGGACTTAAGTCACATAGTTCAACAACCTGGAGAATCAGCCAGGAAATTCTGGACTCGGTTCCTAACTAAAAAGAACCAAATCGTCGACTGTCCGGATGCCGAAGCCCTAGCGGCCTTTAAACATAGCATCCGTGACGAATGGCTCGCCCGCCACCTCGGCCAGGAAAAGCCAAAATCTATGGCAGCCCTCACGGCACTCATGACCCGCTTTTGCGCGGGTGAGGATAGTTGGCTGGCTCACAGCAAAAATACAACTAGCAAGACAGACCCCTCCGAGGTCAAAAGAAGCAACGGAAGGCTCCGACGTAACAGGCATAAACGCCGAAACAACAGTGACAACACCGATGACACTGCAGTCAATGCCGGATTCAGTGGCTCCAAGTCCGGCCAACGGAAGAAGCCGAATAATCAGGGACCGTGTAGCTTAGACCGCATACTTGATCGCCCGTGCCAGATACATGGCACCCCAGATAAACCAGCCAATCACACCAACAGGGATTGTTGGGTTTTTAAACAGGCAGGCAAGCTAAACGCCGAAAACAAGGAAAAGGGATCACAAAGCAAGGACGATGGCGAAGAGCCTCGGCAACCGAATACAGGGGGACAGAAGAAGTTTTCCCCCTAGGTCAAAACGGTGAACATGATATATGCTACACACATCCCCAAAAGGGAGCGCAAGCGCACACTCAGGGACGTCTATGCGGTAGAGCCAGTCGCCCCAAAATTTAATCCGTGGTCGTCATGCTCGATAACCTTCGGTCGTCGAGATCATCCGACTAGTATTCGCCATGGCGGTTCAGCCGCTACCGGTCCTCGATCCGATCATCGATGGATTCCACCGACATGTGTCCTTATGGACGGCGGTAGCAGCCTCAACCCGCTTCTATCGTGATACAAAGGCGAAAAATGGGCATTAACCCCTCACGGATCAAGCCCACAAAGACTACCTTTAAAGGAGTCATCCCCGGCGTAGAGGCCCGTTGTACGGGCTCAATCACGCTGGAGGTGGTCTTCGGATCTTCGGACAATTTCTTTAGCGAAGAACTCACCTTCGATATCGTCCCATTTCGCAGCGGCTATCATGCCCTCGCCGGATTTAACCGCGCTTGCTCGATTCAACACGGTGCCACATTATACTTATCTTAAGCTCAAGATGCCCGGTCCATGCGGCGTTATAACAGTCAATGGAAACACAGAGCGTTCCCTCCATATAGAGGAGCACATGGCGGCCCTTGTAGCAGAAGCACAGAGCAGTCTTCCTAGGCAGACCCTCAATTCGGCAATAAAGCCCCCGGACACCGTCAAGCGAGTCCGAAGTACTCTGCAACAGGATCATCCGGCCCGTCCGGAGCTCGCCTAGCAATTCGGCCTCCGTCCTAGTCCCAGTCAAGCGATGAAATTCACGCCGCGCGTACATAATTATGCACTTAAAATACCATGGGCATGGACGGAGGCACAGCTAGACCGCAGTGCACAATGCGGCTCAACCGCCCCGGACCCGCATACCTTCACTTTTTTCTCTCTTGCAGGTTCCTCTCTTCTTGAGGCTCTTCCGACAACCTGATCATCGACCCATCACGGGACAGATACACCAAGGAAGCAAGGAGCTTTGACGTATAAAGGGAATCCCCAGGTGGTCTCTGCTAACGATCGCTATACCTGTTTTACATACCCACACGCAGCTCGCTCTTGGTTAGGGCATGTTAAATAGCCCTATTTGCTCATTGCATTACTAGTATACATACGCCTCGACGTATTATTCAAATAAATTGCAGCGTCAGCTTATTACTTTATTTTTTCCCTTAACTGTTTATTTATTACAAATCGCACCCGTACATTCTGGTACGATCAGTTCACCAGGAGCTTAAGTATACCCCATAACACGACAAAAAAATCCAAACACTTTCAACAGTGCGGCACCCCGAATTTATAGCATTATATGCATCAGCTCCGGATCATGTCTTGGGTCAATAGTTGGGTTGCCCGGCTCCTGCGCTTGCTACCCTATGTTCTGCTATATCGGCTAGGGTAGTAAAGGGAGAACTACTGCGATTGTGTCCCGGTTCTTCCGGACAAGCACCTCAGTAGAGAAAGCCGAAAACTGACTGTCATGATGCGGCGTGAGCTGGTCGCTGTTCGAGAGGTTTCAAATCCTTAAAGATTTTTTCCGCTTCATGCGAAGAATCAGTCCTTGTCCGATTTAGGCGTGTATAGCGCCCCAAGTTCGGCCTTCCGAATACCAGGGGCTACGCCAAAATTTAAAATTATAGAACTTTTGTGGCTAAGTGAGGGTGATAAAGCTGTATAAATCCGATTGCCTTGTTCGCTGCGCTGAACACCTCCTTAAAGGACCAAAAACTTGGATAAAGAGTGTTTAGATTTATCCCGAACACCCCTGTGCTAGTTACACAGGGGGTAGAAGCCGACGACTTGCCAACTCTCAGATTTTGTAAACGGCCGCACATGAGGTAAAATTTTAAATCAACAAGTGTTATATTGCGCAAATGAACTTGTTTCATATTACAGGATAAAATGAGTACATTCACTCAAAGATTACATCCTTGGTACACTGTTCCGCCACAAGGCGGGACCCCTCCTGGACACTATCATAATACAACTCGGGTCGACGATGCTCCTTACCCTCAGGCGGCCCCTCGTCATCAGCTTCTTGGCATCCATTTTCGCCCAGTGCATCTTGACACGGGCAAATGCCATCCGCGCACCCTCAATACAAGCCGACCGCTTTACGACCTCAAGTCGGGGGCAAGCACTCACAAGCCGCTTCACGAGACCGAAGTAGCTGCTGGGCATAGGCTCGACAGGCCATAGCCGGACTATGAGGTCCTTCATGGACAGTTCGGCTGCCTTGTGCAGCTCGACCATTGCTTTCACCTGGTTGCTCAAGGGCATCGGATGTTCCGTCCCAAGATATTGAGACCGTAACAACTTCTCCGCTGAGCTCCCTTCTTCGGCTCGGTAGAACTCTCCCATTCGATATGTCACAAGGCAGATCCGCAAATGCTCCCCGGAGAACTCCAAATTTGGGTAAGTAAAAGGAATGTCTCCTTCACATGCTTGCTTTGGCATAATAAATGCCTTACCCGCCAGAATCTTCTTGTCCGCCTCGATCTCCCCGGGCGGGCCTTCCTGGCTTCGTCCTCGGGCGTCTTAGGCGCTCGAAAGGCCCTGGCAAGCTCGGACTCTTGAGTCTTAGAGTCACGCTCCAAGGATTCGTACTTCTGGACGACATCCTGGAGCTCTTGCTGGACCTCGCTGATCCGGGCCTCATGCTTATCGCGCGCGGCGCGTTCCTTGGCCGCTTTGTCTTCGTTCCTTGGCCAGCGCCTTCTTAAAGGACACCACTTCGGTTGTGGCTCCTATAAAAGTTCATAACGCTTTCATCAGCAGAAACCATTTATAGTCAATAAGTATACATGCAAGGTATTTCGTACCTCAGCTTTCCTCCAGCTGCCTCTTCACGAAGACGAGCTCTCCCTCGGCCCGCTCCAGATCCTGCTTAGTCCAAATGACCTGCAGATGACGAGTGGCAGCTGCCAGCCGACGCCGCTTATTTCATGTATATCTCATATTAGACTCCTGCGAATATTATTTGATCCTCTGCTCGGCTTTTCTTTCCGAACACCAAACAGAGCATCAGGGGCTACTGTCTACACGGTGATATTATCACACAATTTTATTACTTACCTCAAAGTCTGTTAGAAGGCTAGCGCAGGCTTCGGTTAATCCGCTTTTGGCGGACTGGACCTTCTCAATCACTGCACTCATAAGAGTAGGGTGTTCTTCATCAATGGAGGCGCTATGGCGTTTTGCCAAAGAAGTCGTCTGTGCCTCTGGATGGACAGAGGTCGTCGGTACGGGCGGCTCGCCCTCCTTAGGGAGAGGATGCCTGCCTAAATCCGGAACCACTTGGGTTTTCGGAGCCGTATTCGGCTGGGGGACAAACTGGCTACGTCCCCCATTATCGGAGTCCAGGGGGTCTTCCCCACATGTGCTCGGCGACTGGGATTTCGCGTGGAGGTGTCTCCGGAACTGTCTCCCCTCAGCCTGGTATCCTTCGAGACAACACCTCTGTATTGTCCGTGGCCCTGGGGGAGGAGGCTGCCGGAAGTAAATCATTGTTCATCGCCGACGGGTCCAGAGACTCCTCCGAAGAGGAGGATATCTCAATGTTGGATTTGGCCAGACTGCAGATGCATGTCTGGCACATTAAGAAGCGACAAAGCAAATATACTGGAAATACTATTGTGTCCGGATACTTACGACTTATCCAGGGGCTTGACCCTGGGTTCCCACTCCTCGTCGCTGTTGGTGGCTGCGGTGGAGTGGTCCGGAAGGAAGGTTTTTCCCTTCTTGGACACCTCGGCCCTCCATGCGTGGCGACCTTCCTCTTCTTTCTCCCCCCAGCGGGGGGGGGGGGGATGGATTTCCTCCTCTTCCTCCTCGTCTTTGGTTGAGGAGTCCATCTCGGTGCCTTCGGACGTCATGTCGGACGCAACGTTGTGCCGGAGACCTTCTCTGCCCTCATGACCGCCTTTCTTGGCCTTTTTCTCCCAAGACCTCATAGGGCGCTGAAAACAGCATCTTCGTTAGAAGAGGCGATTCGATCTTTATGTAGCGGAGCAGACAATGACCGCTTCCGCTATCGCTACCCAGTCCTGTAAAATTGGCAGGGAGGCTTAGATTCCCCCCGCGGATGTGCTGGTAAAAGGCATATGTTGCAAAATATGGAAACTTACCAGATTGGCTCGGCATTTTGCGTTGAGTCCGCGATCTTCGGTTATGGGCGGTGGTACCTCGTTGGCCCTGAAAAGCACCTTCCAGACGTCTTCGTGCATCGTGCCGAAGAGCTCTCGCAGCGTCTGGTGTTCTGCTGGGTCGAACTCCCACAGATTGCAAACCCGTCTCTGACACGGAAGAATCCGGCAGAAGAGCATAACCTGGACCACATTGACAAGCTTGATTTTCTTGCTTGTCATATTTTTGACGCAGTTCTGAAGTTCGGTCAGTTCTTCCGCTGAGCCCTAGGCTAAGCCCTTCTCTTTCCAGGAGGTGAGCCGCATGGGAACGCCGGATCAAAATTCGGGGGTCGCCGCCCAGTTGGCGTTGCGTGGTTCGGTGATATAGAACCACCCCGATTGCCACCCCTTCACGATCTCCACAAAGGAGCCTTCGGGCCAGGTGGCGTTGGGCATCTTGCCCACCATGGCACCTCCGCACTCCGCTTGTTGGCCAGCCACCACCTTTGGCTTCACGTTGAAGGTCTTCAGCCATAGGCCGAAGTGGGGCTTGATGCGGAGGAAGGCCTCGCACATGACGATAAACGCTGAGATGTTGAGGATGAAGTTGGGGGAAAAATCATGGAAGTCCAGCCCGTAGTAGAACATTAGTCCGCGGACGAACGGGTGGAGGGGGAACCCCAGCCCGCGGACGAAGTGAGAGAGGAATACTACCCTTTCCTGGGGTTTCGGGGTAGGGATGATCTGCCCTTCGGCCGGAAGCCGATGCACGATGTCTGTGGACAGGTATCCGGCCTCCCGAAGCTTCTTGATGTCCTCCTTCATAACGGAGGAGGCCATCCACTTGCCTCCCGCTCCGGACATGTTCGGACTGTTTTAGTGGAGAAGGTGAAAGCTTGGGCGTTGGAGCTCGAGAGTGGATGAGCAGAGGAAGAAGAAGGTGTGGGTGAAAAAAGGGGAGTCCTTATCTCCTTATAAAGGCGGCAGGGATCATGCGCCTCCCCACTTGCCCTAGAAACTCGCTTATTCCCCAAGCGTCGTGCTAATGGCGCGGTTGGTTTACCCACGCCCGTATTGATGAGAATCCCGTAATAAGAGGACACGATCTCTGCTTGGACAAGACGTGCCAATAAAACCGCCTCACAAGATGTGCAGCAGCAGGTTGAGAAAACGGTTTGAATAATGACCGGGCCGTAGCGTGATGTCACGTTACGAATGGTTGTCAGCAGATTGGACTCGTGGAATATTGTACTTTCTACGGCTGTGTGTTTGGTATTCATGCTACAGATCCGGATACATCTCTCGTCCGAAGACTATTTTGAAGTTTGGGAAGGAGGAACCCGCCTTGCAATGCCGAAGACAATCTATGCGCTGGACACCTCCTCATTGAAGCCTGGTTCAGGGGCTACTGAGGGAGTCCTGGACTAAGGGATCCTCGGGCGTCCGGCCTACTAGCCATGGGCCGGACTGATGGGCTGTGAAGATGCGAAGACCGAAGACCGCACCCGTGTCCGGATAGGACTCTCCTTGGCGTGGAAGGCAAGCTTGGCTATTAATATTGTATATTCCTTTTTATGTAACCGACTCCATGTAACCCTAGATCTCTCCGGTGTCTATATAAACCGGAGAGCGTAGTCCGGATAGGGAGAGACTCATTATCGTAACCATAGGCTAGCTTCTAGGGTTTAGCCTCTACGATCTCGTGGTAGATCAACTCTTGTAACACTCATATTCATCAAGGTCAATCAAGCAGGAAGTAGGGTATTACCTCCATAGAGAGGGCCCGAACCTGGGTAAACATCGTGTCCCCCGCCTCTCGTGAACCATTGACCTTAGACGCACGCCTGGGACCCCCTACCCGAGATCCGCCGGTTTTGACAATCGACAACGAGACATGTATGCTTGCGATTTTCTGTTGTAGTATACCCAGGTATATTGATCCTCCGACTCACGAAGCGCTTGCCTGTGGGGAAGCACTCTCATTGGCCAAAGATATTGGTGTTCATCATCCCTATATTGCTTCAGATTGCTTGATTGTCATCAGAAACATCGAGGAAGGAGGAGGTCGCCACTACACTACAATCATTAAGGAAATTACAAGTTAGAAGCTTTCTTTTGCTACTTGCACTTTTGTTCATGAAGCTAGGAGCTCAAATTATAAGGCTCGCAATCTTGGTAGGCATACTTTTTCTCTAGATTATGGCATATTTGGCTGTCTCAATCTCATGATCGGAACATTATCCCTTTAACTATTGTTATTGGTCAATAAAGCTTAGTAGAGTGTTCTAATAAAAAAACTATCCGTAAAAAAGAGACATGATACAACCCTCTCCGCGTGCCTAAAATAATACTCCCTGTGTGTTACGTACCAGCATAAAGGGCATGACTTTTCAAAAAACTAGATGATGCCCCGCACGTTGTTGCGGGAATATTTTGCAACATATTTCAATGTGATTCGTTGTATGAAACAGGAATATCTGAAGTAATAATATAAAAATCTAAAACTGAAAATACATAAAATTTATTATGTTTGATTACCATATAGTTGTAAAATATTTTGCATGTTGAGATGGGTCTTTTTCCTATTCATGATGAAATGGCATGCTTGGATGTTGAGAGACATGTGGTAGTGGGGTGGGCATTTTCTCATGCATGTTATGCAATGATGTGGCATGCTTGCATGTTGACAGAAATAGTTAGTGAGAGTTAGCTATTTAGATATAGAAGATTAACTTAACATGGATGGAATGCCTTCATCTACCAGTAGGGTAGGTATGTTTGACCCCAACCACATCGTGGGCAGCCCAGTCAAAGGTAGCAAAGGTAGTAAGTGCAGCCACCTTGGGAGAGCCAGGTAAAATTTCTTTTTTCATTCAACCTTTTTCGTATATCTGCAGTTGAAGAAAACAACCTAAACTTTGATCAGTTTGCACCTTGGGTGGGTTGATCTCTCGTGCAAACCATGTTCCTACATCTGCTTTTGTTCGCTTTTCAATTCAATTGCCCCAGCGTTGAGTCATTATTATCAGATCACTTGAATTGAATATATTGCCCGCTTTGTCAAACTTGAATCAAATTGCTTTTGTGATGTGTCTACAATCAATTATTTTGAGTGCTAGGATAGAATAACCAAAACCATTCCCATAATACAAATAATAATCGTACATTACGAACTGACTTAGGAAAGTTACGTAAATTTCCCTCAACACAATCCCCCCCCCCGCCTAAAGTTACCGGGGGTGGAGCCCTCCTTCCCCCCATCCCAGGCACATTTAGCCATGTGGCTGATTACATAGAAGTTACGTTAATTCCTTCAGAGGTGTACCAAAGCCCTAATAAAAATCCAGCGAAATAACATACAGAAAGAATTTGTCCTTCCTTAAAACCTCAATTGCAAAAACCATCATTGGCACTAGAAGTAAATCCTAATTTAACCTTAAGACCTCAATTGCAGAATATTGTTCAAATGTGTGGGGACCCTGGAGGGGGGGGGGGGGGGGGGGCATATGCCGCCACTGTTAAACACGTTATTTGTATTCTGTTGTAGCCATGTATTTGGTTCTAACCTTCCCCTCCTATTCCTCAGGCATAGACTCGATTGAAGGACATGCATGCACTTGTGCGTGCCATTATTGTCACTGCACATTCTCTCCCCATTAGTTACTATGCAGCAGATCATTGTACGCAATACAATCACACTAAGACATTATCTGTTCAGCTCCCACCCTCTCCTAAACCTCTCCCTAAACACTAGCAAAATCCTCAAATCTCGCCCTTGACAAACATGAAGAGGTTAACACTATCGGTTTTAATCAGGAAATCTAAAATCAATGTGGTCATGTGTGTATCTAGAGCTTTGCAGGGTGGTTTTCGTTGGGCAAGGTGGAATGAATCTGCTGCCGTTGAAACTTGGAGATGTACGCTTCAACCTTCTCGTCCAACAGTGGATCTCCATCCTCCTTGCTACACGGCCTTGGGGTTCCCAAGGGCCCCATGATACAATAGAGTCACCATAGCAATAGTTGTACGTTGAAAATTAAATTGCTAACTATTTGTATGAATAGATACAATGAGAGAGATTGAGAGAACATGCTAACTTATTGTACTTATTGGTGATTCTTATTATATAATTGTTGATTGCTATGATTTGTTACATGATTGCCCTTGTAATAATATTAGAGTAAGGGAGATTAATTCAAAATACGCTCAGATGCAGAGGCCGGAGGCCTTCCTCCTTTTATAAAAGAAACCCCAAAATACGCAGTCCATAAGCTTTCGCCAGGTAACTAATGAACACTGAACACAGTGATTGACGGTTTAGTGGTGATTGGTGAGCAGCAAACCAAACTGGACCTTGACTCGACGTACGGGCGGAAGTAGTTGTTGACATGTCAAATTTTCCTAGGTTTGGCTTGGGTTGAGATGTGCCCAACCCACCACTACAACCAACAATAGTCAAATTTGCTCTCCAGCCTCCTACAAAGATCACAAGTCTATGGACCTCGGACTACTAATTCAAAGAATGCATGAGGTCGCCACCCTAGTTTCTACGTACCTGCGTTTCACCGGCTGTTAATACTGCTAGATGACTAGTCCATTTGTCCCGCTCCACTCAAGCAGTTAGTTAAGGACCATCCTTAGGTCATGGCTGCTTCTGGTGGTCAAAAGATTGACTGATCTATCTACAAGTCGTTTTTTGCAGCATTACAGTAGAAGACGACGTAAACTGTAGTTAACGAGACGCTGAAACATAAGCTGCATGGTGGTCTTGATTTCCAAATGCAGCCATAGAAGCTGCTAAACGGCCAACCCAACTAGCAATAACAAACGGTACAAATGTGTGCGGATCTAGAAGCGGCGCGCCTTTGGTTTGTTGATCAGGTCGCGGGATCCTCCAACTGGGAACTCAAGTTTCAAACTCGGTCACGAAAGCCTTTTGAACCGGGTTTTTTTTTTGACCAAGTTATACTGAGTTTGTGTCAATTAATATGGAATGAAGAAAGTACCAACTTAAAATAAAACATCAAGAGGATACAAACATAATAAACGCACAACCGGCCTCACAAGAGTAAACAATTGTTCTTGAAACATACAAGAGTAAACAACGTGTTTGCTCCGCAAAACCATCAACGATCAACAGAAGCAGCTAGCACACACATGAAATTTACATGGGCCGCAATGGCATGATTCCAAGAACTCACCAAACGCATGCACTTTAGAAAGCGTTATCATACACACATGGGACTTTCATAGTCTCCCATGTCAAAGATCACTAACTACCAGCTGGTCTCCCATGGTAGGCAGGTACACTGCTTGATCACCATGTCCTAAAGTACTAAATAAGGCTCTAATTAAATTACTGAATCACCAGCTTGATTCACTTTCCATAAAAAAACGGCCAAATTCGGCGACTATAAGTACACGTGTCCACCTTAGTAACAACATTCCTCCTACAACACCGACGTACGTACCTAACAAGCACCTGCAAGCTCGCGACGCAGACAGCAGCTCGACCGGTCACCATGCTGGGCCTGCTCGCGCACCTCCACGCCGCGCTCGTGTTCCTCCCCAACAACGGCGGCCCGGCCTGGGCCGGGCCAGGCGGCGGCGCGGGGGCGGTGTACGACGTGGTGCGCTACGGCGCCCGGCCGGACGGCATGACGGACGCGACGCTGCCGTTCCTGCGCGCGTGGGCCGACGCGTGCCGGTCGCCGCGGCCGGCCACGGTGCTGGTGCCGCCGGGCATGTTCCTGGTGGGGAGCGCCACGTTCATGGGCCCGTGCGCCACCCGCGCCGTCACGTTCAACGTGGCCGGCACGCTGCTCGCCCCCTCGGGCTACGGCTGGGACAGCGCCTCCCCCGGCCGGTGGCTCACGTTCGAGTCCGTGGAGGGCCTCGCCGTCTCCGGAGGCACCCTCGACGGCCGCGGCGCCGCCCTCTGGGCCTGCAAGCAGCAGCAGCCGCAGCAGCCGCGCCTCCACTGCCCGTCCGGCGCCTCGGTACGTATATAGTGTATGTCTCGCAGAGCTCGACGATTTCCAGCTAGGTGATCTTGACGTGCCATTTGCATGTGCGTGCAGTCGCTGACGATCTCGAACTCGAGGGACGTGGTGGTGGACGGCTGAGGTCGATGAACAGCGAGCTGTTCCACGTGGTGGTGCTGCAGAGCAACGGCGTGACGCTGAACCGGGTCACGGTGGACGCGCCGGAGGACAGCCCCAACACCGACGGGATACACATCCACATGTCCAGCCACGTCTCCGTGTACGACGCCAACATCCGCACCGGCGACGACTGCGTTTCCGTCGGCCCGGGCAACTCCAACCTCTGGATCGAGCGCATCGCCTGCGGCCCAGGCCACGGCATAAGGTACGTAGTATGTTCGATGCACTTTTCTTGTATCTTAGACCATATAGATTTTCAAGTAAATGATTATTACTAGCACATAAGTTCTGATTATTTACATATATTAAAAAGATTAGCATATCACTTCACAGCTTAAAAAAAGAGAGATAAATTCGGTGCCGACAGGGCTAACCAGCCGGATTCGTGACCCAATTTGAATTTGCTATAATTCATCACGAACATTATATATTTGTAGTTTCTCGGGCTGTAAACCGAATTCTAAACTGAAAATTTTGTGTCATTTGTGAACTTCTAAGGTACATCGGCTATGTGTTTACTATAGTATCTCGAAACAGGCTTCCACCCATTACCCCTTAACCAAAATATAAGACGTTTTAGTCAAAAATAAAAATAATATAAAGACGTTTTTGTAGTACAATTTTTTTCCAGAAGGTTTTTGTAGTACAGTTATTAACCCAACGACATCTTGTTCTTGTTTTAACTTAGCATCGGAAGTTTGGGTCATCAGCAAGGGCTGGACATGGAGGACGTGCAGAACGTGACGGTGAAGACGACGTGGTTCACCGGCACCTCAAACGGGCTGAGGATCAAAACCTGGGGGAGCTCCAAGCAGGGTTTTGTGAGGGGTGTCACCTTCGAGGACGCTACAATGACCGGCGTCCACAACCCCATCATCATCGACCAGAATTACTGTCCCCAAAAAGTTGGGTGCAGCGACCGGGTAATGTTCTAAACAAGTTACTCCACATGGCACATATTCATGCATGGATACAACAATAAAATCTGTATGAAATAGTAATAATTTTGAATGTGACATTGGCGGGGGGGGGGGGGGACGCTGCCAAGGCAGCAAAAACGTTTATAATTTATTACACTTTTTATTCACGTTTTTTCATATGTTGATTAATTTGGCTGTTCTGGCAAAAAAATAATTAATTCGGCTGTTGTTAGTACTGCCTTTGTTCGTTTTTATAAGACATTGTAGACATTTCAGATTATTAGATAGTCCCCAAAACAGTTCAATCTCATCTGTCTCAAACGTTTTATAAAAAAGAACGAAGGTAGTAGTAGCTTTTTTTGGGCTGCCAACATTGATTTGGTGCTTCTTGTTTACAGAGTTCGAGTATCAAGATCAGCGAGGTGAAGTACGTGGACATACGGGGGTGGTCGACGACTCCGGTGGCCGTGACCTTCAACTGCAGCAGGAGCCACCCGTGCAGTGGGATCAGCATGCAGGACGTGAAGTTGATGTACGACAGGCGCGTCGCCAAATCCTCCTGCCGGAACGTTCAGGGGAGGTCGGTGGGTCTCGTCCTGCCGCCAAGCTGCCTCTGACAATATTGACCACGACTACACTCATGACGACGAGATGCCACACGTGTAACATAATTGGCGCGAAATGTAACGTAGTATAGTGGATAGTGACGTGTGCGGTAATTTACAATTATATTTATACTGTAATTTGGTGCATAATGTTATTTAGAAACGTTTCAATTTGTAGGAGTTTTATGGAGCCCGGAAGTTCCCGGTGATTTGAAATCTAATTTATTTTTGCTATGAAAGCAATTCCTTCCCGATTTCATCAACGGAGGCAAGCATTTACAACAGGCCCAAAAGATCTGTAAAAGGAAAATGTGTCCTCTCTACATCAGAGGATGAATTAGGAATTCCATCATGTATTTCATGTCCATCCATTTGTGCGATAATCCACCTTGTAGCTACCTCCCCTAATCTTGTTGGAGAACCTTTCATCCGCTTTAGTTCTGCAACTTCAACCAAATATCCATCATGTAGCAAAAATTGATGGACAAAATCATAGGTCATTTGGGAATTTTCCGTGAAAGCAAGCATTGTTTCTTGCTTTTCAGATTGCCCAAATAGTGGCTTATAAACCCACGGACACCATCTTCCTTTGATCCAAAGGGAAGTCAGTTATCACATAAATGTGATAAAAATGGCATGTACACATTGGAAATTCATTTCGCATTGAAGAACACTTTGTACAAATGTGCAACAAGACACGGGGAAAGAAAGAATTGACCAGCCTCACGAAAAGGTGTTTCTTTCTCCTAACATGTCCTCCGAGTAAAATATATCTAGTCAAAATGCTTGTATGAAGCACAAACCAACATAAAATCTTAATTTGGGATGTAACTTGGACTTTTGTAACCAAGTTTTAGGATATATGCCAAATGGAATTTAGTTGCAAGCTAAAATATTTTACAAAGTATTTACCCTTGGTTCATGGGTTCATACCACTATATCATTATCATTGGAAACACAACACCATCCAGTAACCTTTCCATTGCTACCCACATTTCTATATATTGTCCCCTGATATTATTTCTTCTAAAACTTAAACATGGCAAACCCAAACCTTGGTCATCATAGTATAGATTGTTGATGTTCTGAGAGAGTGTAACTGTCTATAACATTGCAAATGCGAGGTTAATTGACAATCGACCAGTTCTCACAGACCATGGTCATTTTCCCATTTCCCTCTTTCCTTCTACATAAGGAACATAACAAGCCTTCAATTCCATCATTTTAACCAAAACAATGACTGACATGCTTACTTCATAGTCTAAGTAAGATTTATGTTTCTTAAGACATCTCGCCTTACCCCCTGCCGATTCTCCAGCTAAATTCGTACCAGGTTTGTACAACATGTGAGAAGTACTATGAGAGTGTCGACGTTCTATTGACTGTTGACCCACCACGAGCATCATGCTAGCTTCTTGTATTATCCCCTTGGGATATTATCCGCCTTTGGCTCCGCCTTTGGCTCGTCATTGACGAGGCTTCTATCAAGATCCATCCTGAATTCAAGTGACGAAGGGAATAGAGAGGGTGTTTAGGGGCAAGGCGCGAGAGAGAGAGAGAGAGAGCGAGAGAGAGAGAGAGAGAGAGAGAGAGAGAGAGAGAGAGAGAGAGAGAGAGAGAGAGAGAGAGAGATCACTACTAACACTTCTAATTTAATCAATAAAAACATTTTCTTTGCCAAAAAAATCTAATCAAACTGATCGAATACACTCGCACGAGTAGTAGAGATGTCTGGCATCACCCATAAGATGGCAATCGTAGTACGTGGTAAACTAAGAATAATAAAAGAGTGTATGCATATACCAATACTACACACAAGACATGCGCAAGTAGTAAATATGTGTATGCAAATGTTCTTTGTGTAAGCAACATATAATACCACACGACATGTGTGACAAGCGGAGTCGAAATTAAGTTATGATGATTTGCGTTACCAGCTCTACTTTAGAAAATTACATAATCCAAAGCAAAATATAATACCAGGAAAGTAAAGCAGAGTCATGGTAACAACAATAGGAGTTTGAAGCAATAAATTTCGTCAAGTATCTAATATGTTATTTTAATTGTTAGAAAACTAATTAAAACAAAACAAAACAATATATATATGCAAGATCGCAAATAACAGAGTATGTTGAGAAAGTGTGCCAAATAATGTTTATCATTATTTATGGATATACACTGACAAATATATTGCATCATAGAGACCTAAGAGCAACTCTAGCAGACCCCGCAAAACGCGTTTGCAGTTCGCGCAAAACCGCTTTTGTGGGCGGGCGAGGGCTAGCACAGATGCAGACCCCCAAACGGACCCGTAAAAAAGTAAATTCGCGGAATATGTTTTTTATGGGTCGGCTATGCGGGTTTTGCTCGGGCAACAGCGCAACGACCCGCAAACAAAAAACTGCAAATCTGAAATTTGTCATAGGACTTCACAAACAAAGTTCAAATTCAAATGACATAAAGAGTTTGCGCGCGAATAAAAGCGAAGTTCATTACGCAAAAAAGGGCATGCAAAGGTATGCGCCCATGTCCGGCATCATCTTGGGGGTCGATCTTCACTCGGCGCCATGGAGTCCATCTTGAAGTTCTTCGGCGCCACCGTAGCCACCGTAGCCACCTCCGTCGTCGCTTGTTCCAACTCCCGCACCGAAATCATCCACATTGCCACAGTATGGAGCGGAGAAAACATCACCGGAACTGGCAGACGGACCGGCCGAGGCGACCATTCTTCTCTTCAAGATCTCTCTCCTTGCCATATCATGCCATGTTTTGGTGACGTCGTCCATGTCATTGCGGTTCATTGACATGATCTTGTTCTCTTCAAGCGAGCAACAATGACAGTGATTTGTTTTCAGAGGCGCCAGATTTCTTTCTCTCCTCAATGGCAGCTCTGCAACCCCTCTTCCTTGAGCATTTGCCATTTTTCTTGCTTCTCTTTTGCCTTCTTTTCGGCCAACTCTTTCTTGATCTCCAACGACTTCAACAACATTAACTCATTTGATTGCACCATGGCATCAATCTTCTCCCTCAAGCTCGATGCTTCTTGCTCTCTCTTTATCTTCTCTTTAGTCTTCTTGTCGCCATCGGGCTTGTTCAAATTTCTTGGGCCATCATCATCCTCATCTTCATCCATGTTTGTAAGTGAGCCTCTCTTTGGTGGGGACTCTTTGTCGATCAACTTTCACTTGTCGCACTTTTGGAGCAACTCCCAACAATGCTCTAATTTGAAGAATCTGCCTTCCAAAGCTTCCATGTCCTTGTATCTATGTTGAGCAATCTTGTCCTACACAATGCGAACAAGATGTTGCAATCATTTTTCATGATACATAATGATGATGCACAACTTGAACAAAGGCAAAGAAAAACTCACATAGTCAGACTCCACGGTGCCACTTGGAGGTGCATTGCGTACTTGCTCCAAGCAAGCTGCCCAACGGCCGCACATAGGCTTGATGTTCTCCCAACGACCTTGAAGCGACCGAAATGTGCGTGGAGTCTTGTTGGGGTAGTTTTTCATAATGCGGAAGTATTGATCTTCGATCCTTTGTCAATATCTCTTGGCGGTTTGATTAGTACCCGTGCATGCATCAAGAGACACCGCACTCCATGCTTTGATCAAAGCTTGATCTTCCAAGATGGTGTAGTTCTTTGATCTTTGGCTTTTCCCAGCTTTTGCTTTTGAATTCTCAAACGCTTCCGCTTCGATCTCAGCCAAGTCGTCCGCACAACCATGGTCGTCCACGCCGCACTCTGTTTCATTGTAGTCGAAAGGTTTGAAGGGGGCTTGATCAATGTCAACCGCGTTCGTGTCCAACAAGTTCACGAACTCGGTTGTTGCATTGTTCGAACCACCACTATACCGAACGATAACAAGTCACGAGCTACCGAAAACAATGGCGAAAATGAAAGAGAATCACCAAAGTCCGAAGAGATATACCTTCCGGCCATTTCGTCGAACACCTCACTCGCGGGGGGAGCGTCGCCGGAGCACCTCCTTGCGGGGGGATAGAGTGAGAGGTTGAAGAAGATTTGTTCCTTGAAGTCGGAACCTTCCTTCGCTTTGCGCCCGCAGCCTTGCCGGCCTTCTCCGCCGCCGGCCGGGATCGCACAGCGGCATTGCCGCCCGGAGCGCAGGCCATCGTGGCGGGGGTAGCCGGATTCCCGCCTTGCACAAGCACGTTGCCCTGCCGCTTGCGGGCAGGCGTGGCGTGTGCTTGGGCGATGCCGGCGGGGCCTACATCGCCAACGACGAGATCCGCCCAAGGGGAAGGGGCGTGCGCGACCTCGACGGTGACGGGGGGCAGCATGGGGTCGTCCATGGCGGCAAGGGACGGTCGGGGAGGAGCAGCCGGAGCTTGCGGAAGGGGGCTATGGCGGCGGAGGGTGCGGGAAGCAGGAAAGGGGGCGCGGAAATGTCCCTCCCGCCAAATCTCGTGCTGGATGGGGGTTGAGCTCGGGTCGGCCTCCCAGCCCGTGAAGATAGAGGTTGGGGGAGAAGATTTGCCGCGCCCCGCAAATTTTTTGCGGGCCGGAGTGTTTTGCCGGGTCTGCTCGTGCAGATTTTTCGGCCCCGACCCGCAATTTGGCTGTTATTTTACGGGCCGGGGCGTTTTGCAGGGTCTGCTAGAGTTGCTCTAACATCGCCTAATAAAAACCCAAACCCATCCAACATTGGTAGGTGATGATCTTGGCCGTATCCAACTTTAAAGTGTGTGCTACCAATATTTATTTCTCTAGAAAGTCTCTAAGAAAACATCACGAAGTATTTACCCCTTTTGTGGTGTCTAATCTCCTATCAACAAAAGCATATAGGAGAGATATATGCGAAGAATTAAACAAAAAACTACACATGAAGAAATAAGTATGAAAGAGATACACAAATAAAGAAGAACAACCCTACGTCTACCTCTTCGATTGCAAGGAGGGGAATCATAATGCTCAACTTCGACTAGTAGACAGCGGATAGATGACAACACTTCTTCGAGTCAGTCTTCGGGCTCCAATTCTCCTCAAGTTCGTCCATCGTGACAGATTAGACGGAGCTCCGGCGTAGACCCTCACCAGGTCCTCCGGGCGGTGATGCTAGGGCTTCTCATCGTGCGTACGCGATGGCGAGATTTCGTGTCAGGTTCTTTAGATTGATTCAAGGGTTCAACAACGACGACTATGGCTCCAGGGCGCTGTACTTTAGGGGCACGTGCATGATGACTTACCTACTATCATGGACAAGGTTAGTCGGCTCCAGTATGGGAGCGGCGACAGTGACGCGTCGGCGGCTCGTTCTGGCAGCAATAGTGGTCGTGTGATAGTTCGGGGACCTTGATGTAATTTTTATTATGTTGGGGATGCTTCATATTTCTGGTGAACCTTTATAATAGTTACAAGTCCTTGTCGCAAAAGAAAACAATGTTCAAATGCTATGGTTTGTGAGTTCTTTAAATAAAAAATGCTCTCAACTAAAAGCACATTTGAATATAGGGGGTTTAAATATGGAAACCTACAACACTATAATCAAATAACGCAACTGCAACACGAGCAATGACGAGATGGGTGCATGAAGAGAATCATAGTATAAATTTTAAGCATCAATGTTTATATAAAATTGCCAATGAAATTTCCACAAAAACATACTAGTAAGACGAAGACACTCAAGGAACAAAGTGCAAAAAGAACAAGATGTGAATGGAAATCTATTGGTTTGATCTTGAACAATGTTAGATTTTTGTAGTCCACAATTCCTAAATAGGTACAATCCACTGCCATTTTTTCTTCTAATAATGCAGCAATGCCACATGCCGCATGAGCACACATATACTCTCTCCGTCCGGAAATACTTGTTGGAGGAATGAATGTATCTAGACGTATTATAGTTTTAGATACATCCTTTTTATGCATTTTTTTTGACAAGTATTTCCGGACGGAGGAAGTACATGTCAACCGTAAGTTAATGGTTTTTGCATGCAAACCACTATCTAATTTTCCTAAGCATGCAGCTATGCGACATCAGCTATCCTTAAGTTACTTTTTGCATTAATTTTACCATCAATCATGCCACATTAGGAAGCCATGCATACCACTTATAAGCTATGTTTTTGAATTAATTTTTATGTTATCATTGCGATATATGCGTCGGATAATTGGAGCACACATACATAACTTATGGTTCAATTTTTTATTAGAAAATGACATTATGTTAACTGCAATAAAAAAACACCTTTATACATCATTTTGTTGTATATTTCATATTTTTACCGTTTTAAAACTGCAAATTGACAACACTCTTACATTTGTTTTTACAATTTTTAGTTGTTTTTAGCACATATACAATTTTTTTTTTTGAATTGCATATACATTTTTGTTTAACAAAAAGTAGTCAGCATTGACGAGACTAACGGCTGAAAATGATTCGGCAAAGTTGACCCAAGCGGCCTCCCTCCTCTCGACCGTCGGATTCAGCTACCTCCCCGCGGCAGCCCACCTACCTAAACATCGGCGACTCCCACCCACACTGTTCACCTCGGCGAGTTCCACTCCATCCGCCAAAGACGCTCTCTACTACCCGGACGGCGGCAATGGAGCAAGCGAACCCGCCGGCCGGGTCGGCGAGGAACAGGAAGGTGGTGCTGCGGCAGTACATCAGCCGCGCGCCGAGGGAGGACGACATGGCGCTCGTCGACGGCGGCGCCGTGCCGCTGCGCGTCCCCGAGGGCGCCGCCGGCCCGGCCATGCTGGTGAAGAACCTGTACCTCTCCTGCGACCCCTACATGCGCGGCCGGATGCGGGACTTCCACGGCTCCTACATCCCCCCGTTCAAGCCCGGATCTGTCAGTCTTTTCCCCCTTCTGACTGTTCTCTCTTGTGGTTGCTGGTTACTTGCTGTTTACTGATCAGGCACAAAATTATCTGTCAAAGGTTATAGAAGGGCTGGGCGTGGCGAGAGTGATGGATTCCACTCATCCGGGGTTCGTTGCCGGTGACATTGTTTCGGGAATGACTGGTTGGGAGGAATACAGCTTGATTGATAAGCCCGAACAGCTGAATAAGATTCAGCAAAGCGACATACCACTGTCCTACCACTTGGGGCTTCTCGGTTAGTTTCTTGCTGCTATTTTGGTTATTCAGTTGAATCCTGAAGCATCGACAGTATATATCACGAGTGACAAAGGGCAACACCTACCTACTGCACTTCATTTCTGTTGGAAAGTCTTCCCCTGGTTGCACGAATATGTAATGTGTAATCGAGAAGAAAATGGAGGTCAGAGTAGGCACAAAATGAATAAAGGTGTGTGGTTGAGGGCATTTTAAATGGACGGCTCTCTCGTTGTTAATGAATTGGCAATGGTGTGTTTGAGTGGGTCTATTCATGGGGCTGTTTTAATGGAATTGCAATGTTGTAACCAAGTAGCTACTGTTTCTGACATTGCTGTTTGTTAATTATTCTTTGTTCCGACATGTTCACTAATACTCCGGTCTTCCCCGCAGGCATGCCTGGTTTTACAGCTTATGTTGGATTCTATGAAATATGCTCACCGAAGAAAGGAGAGTTTGTCTATGTTTCTGCTGCATCGGGGGCAGTTGGTCAGATTGTTGGTCAACTTGCAAAGCTCCATGGCTGCTATGTCGTCGGAAGTGCTGGAACAAATGAGAAAGTACTCATCAAACTTGTAGTACATCATTCGTTAACTGTTTAGCTGTATCATCATTCAGGGTCTACAACACTGTTTCAGGTTGAACTCCTAAAAGATAAGTTTGGATTCGATGCAGCTTTTAATTACAAAGAGGAGCCTGACTTGACTGCAGCACTAAAAAGGTCAGATCTTCTCCTTCAATAAGATACAGCAGAACTCCCAAAAGTCATGTTAACAGAATGAACTATTGATGGGCCTACCTGAATTTTGAGGCACACTTCACCATATTAGCATCAAAGGATTTTTACAGTAGCCTGAAATAAACGTAGACCGCTCATTTGTTCTAATCTAACGGCTAATTTGGGCCGGCAGTCCAGTGCGAGCTTTAGGATTACTGCCTCCAAAAGCTAGGGAGTACCGTTATGTTAGGGGTAAAACAGTAATCAAGTAGCAAACTGATCTTGTCTCTCCTCAAGCCTTCCGACCATTTTTCTCTCCGCACTTCAAGCCTTGCCGTGCTCATGCACTGGTGATTCCTCAATGCTGCTGACCGCATCTGGACGGAGCTGCTCAGCGATGGTCTCTAACGCACAGCTGGCCAATAGGCACTGTTATCCCTCGGCCTACACTAAAACCATGGGTGTCATCACCACCGCTTCAAAGGTGGCCGCTGCCCTCCCCCCTCGTATCTGCGCAGGCTGCCCTCTTTGGTGTCCTTCGTGGGCGTAGTCTCATACTCTCATTCGAGATCATAGTCCATACAGATCTCGTTCGAGATCATAGTGTATTACGCCTTTTGCAACCAAAAATTCCTTTTCAGATTCTTGAAGCCTGCGGGCACTGTGAGCTATTGGCAGATATTTTTCATTTTTTTTGTCATTATCTGACCGTTTTTGTTTTGAAATTAGCAATTCTGTTGAACTCAGTAAACATGGAGAATAGCACCAAACTGATGTTATCTTTGTTCTGCAATCTTTCCATACGTAGGTACTTTCCTGAAGGTATTGACATCTACTTCGAGAACGTAGGCGGACCAATGCTAGATGCTGTACTGCTTAACATGCGGATGCATGGTCGCATAGCAGTATGTGGGATGGTCTCCCAGCACGGCATGACTGATCCTGCAGGGATCCATAACCTCTTCTGCCTGGTGCCGAAACGGATCAGTATGAAGGGCTTCATCCAGAGTGATTACATCAACTTATTCCCACAGTTCCTTGATTACATGACCAAGCATTACAAGGATGGCAAGATTGCATATTTAGAAGACATGAGCATTGGGCTAGAGAATGCGCCAGCTGCCTTTGTTGGTCTATTCAGTGGTAAAAATGTCGGCAAACAAGTCGTGTGCGTGTCACAAGAGTGAAGTACATTTACGTTCTGATGAATATTATGAATATCTCATGATTCAAATAATAATAAAGATTGTGAACCGCTCGTATTGATGTGCATTTAGCTGATCTTGTCCACACTTTGCCCAGTATCAAGGTTTTTTTTAATCTATAATTAACAAGCCATGCTTTGATCCTCAATCCAAGTGCTTACTAGGACCATTGGAAGCATTTTCTTTACTCTTGAGAAAGTTGTAGTTGTCTAGCTCTCTAGCTGTCTGTCTCATATGTCTTTGTTTTTCTAGCCTCATAAATCGATGATATGATACATCAGTGCAGAAAGGTCTACCACTTGGTGTTCAGTTTATTAGAATGCTTACTTGGTTAGACTGGGATGGTGAGCTGGCCAGTCTTTCTTCCGCGTGCTTGCTACTCTTCCATTCGGTAGACCTGAGGAATTAATTAGCAGAAGAAAAGTCTTTGCTCTAGTAAAGGGATTGTCACTTTTAAGAACTGCGCCTGTTCAACTAAGCAGGTGGTGGCTGGCTTCTACTTTGGCTTGATCAACTGCTGAGTTTTCTGAAGCACCTCATCTCGTGTATTGCATGAAATCAACAAGGCAAGTGCACATGACTCATTTGCATCTGTGGAGTCTGTTTTGTGGTGTCTTCATGTCTGAGCAAATTATTTCTTCTTCTTTTTCAAATAGAGTGTTCAAGTATTTCTTACACAAATTTTTATCAGGTGACGTTGGAATTGACAAGCTGCAACTTTTGGCTGAGCAGCTGTTTGTTTCATTCCACATTTGCGATGACTTATCATACCAAATTCCTCCTTTTGTTTCTGCTCTTTAGGAGCTCATCGTTTTGTTTTGGTTTTCAACTTGATATCCAGTGCCTGTTGTCTGTGCAAGAATCAGTGATTGATTCCAAAGGCATACTCATGTCCTCATGGGATTTCGTCACCAATACCACCGATGGTTACATATGCTGATTCACTGGCGTGGAATGCTGGCACCCAGACGAGAACAAGGTTTATGCTTTGCGTCTGAGCAATCTAGGGCTTGAAGGCCCATTTCCTCAAGGTCTTCAACATTGCACAAGCTTGAACATACTGGACCTGTCAAGTAACAAATTTTCAGGACCGATCCCTGCTGACATCTCATGGCAGCTGTCGTATCTGTCATCTCTGGATCTTTCCTTCAATAAATTTTCAGGTGAAATCCCAGATAGTATAGCAAATCTGATAAATCTGAATGGCCTCAACCTTCAGCACAACCAATTAAGTGGACGAATTCCTGCTTCACTACAGAAGTTTGATGCTTCATACTTTGGTGGAAACCAGGAGCTTTGTGGTACACCACTGCACAAGTGTCCTAGGAGGAGGAGATGGGGACTGAGACGAATCAGGCTGACCAGCATCAATGATCAGTCCAACATCGGAGCAGCTATCGGATTCATCGTGTGGTTCGTGGTGGCCTTCTACTTCCCGCACTGCTTCATCTTCTCTGAGAGGCTCCGTGCTTACGTTGTCCGGATAATATGACCCACTTGTTCTGGAACTTTGTCTGCCATCAACTTCCGGAGGCCAAATAAGCACTTCCAACAGCAACTTCAGTTCTCACCCCTGTAGTAGCAGTTCACCAACATGTATACCTGGTACCCTAGTGAGTGTAGTGTTTTTTCTTCACTTGTAATGCAAATGGTGCAAGGCATTCTCTTAAAGAAAAGAGCAATGCACGGAATCACAGGTTATAAACTTGTAATGATTTTTGTAGTCTATTTGAGGTTTAAAAAAAAAAGACAAAGAGTTATATTCGTGTTCACTCTCCCGAATCATTTTCTTGAGGGAAATAAACTCCCATCACAGCAGCATAACATATCAAATTTGATCAGCTGAACTTAGAAAATATACATTAGCAAGTTTGATATTTTATAGTCGTGGCTGAAACAGAATAATGCGCCTTATGTTTTCTGCCTAGTAAGAGAGCAGACATCTCAGTTCTGCAGTGTTGTCCTCCCTCGACCTTGGGGACATCTTCTGAAAGTGTCCAGATCTTCTCCACCATGGTATGTTCATACTATATGTTTGAATTTTTTGTCCAGTGAATACTTCTTAAAACATGCATGCTATATGTTCTGCTATGGCATGCACACTTTCATAATTTGATACAGAAATATGACCATGTGGCATGTAACAAAATTAATTGGGTGCAACTTGAATAATAAATATCCCTCCGATCATATTACTTGTCGCTCAAATGGATGTATCTAGACGTATTTCAGTGCTAGATACATCTATTTGAGCAACAAGTAATATGGATTGGAGGGAGTACTATACTTTCTAAACTGTACCAGTTTGCAGCTTTGCGCTGTATGCACAGAAGACACATGGCCGTATTTCTGCATCACGATATAGGTAGTGTTATAGGAATGATATCCATCCATGTTTTCTGAAAATCCAACAATATTTTGGAGTAACAGAAACTGATGTAAATTCACCCGGCGAGACCGTGAGGTCAGAGTTCTTGCATGAGGGCTCAAAATTCTACTACTATTCTGCCAGGCGATGATGTAAACTCCCTCCACACATTCCTCTCGGACAATTCTACTGAGACCGGAGACTCGACGATGCTGGGTCGGTCTTTCTGCCGTGTGCCTTCTTTCCATACTCATGACATGAGGGCAGCGCACTGTGACTGAGACTGGTCGGGTGCTTTACAATCTTTTCTAGAAGATACAATCAGGTTATCTTATATCATCGGCGGTCCACCATGGAGTAGCATCATATAAGTCCCCAGTATTTTTGCCCAATGTGGAAAAGTAATTTATAAGTACCAAGGTATGTATGGTTTTATACTAAATTAATCCAAATGCCCACTAGTTAGGAGTTAGGACTGGCAGAAGCACTGCCTTTACTCCTGACAAAGTTTACCTGTCTGTCACATAGGTCCTCATAAATGGATGATTTGAAGGCCTCAGTTCCACAAGTTATACACCTACTTTTCTTTCGACAGTGAGTGACTGGTGAGTTTCGGACACCGTTCACTCAGGATGGGGACTACTGGCAGTAGGCACACGGTGTATCTTTCTTCCCTGTATACTTGTGGCAAATCCTTCCAAGTCAATAAGACTTCAGGATTTGGCAGAAGAAAAGTCTATGCTCTATTGGAGGGATTTCTCTGTTTTAAAAGGGCTGTACTCGTTCATCTATTGCAGATGGTGGCTTCTGATTTGCTTGGATCAACCGGTGAGTTTTCTGAAGCACTCATATTGTCTAGCAAGTATCACATGAAACTAACAAAAGAAGTGTTTTCTCACTTTGTTATTTGCATACTCAGAGTCTACTTTGTAGCGTCTCCATGTCTGATCAAATTATTTCTTATTTTTTCAAGTAGAGTGTTCAAGTGTTCTTACTCAAGTTTTGATCAGGTGACATCGGAATTGACAAGCTGCGGGTTTTGACCAAGCAGAGCTGCTGTTTGTTCCTCTCCATGCTTGCGATGGCTGATGATACCAAGTCCTCCTTTTGGTTTTACTCTTGAGCTGCTCATCATTGTGTTTGGGTTCTGAACTTGATATCCAGTGCCTTAAGTCTGTACAACAATCACTGAATGATCCCAACGCTGTACTCAAGTCCTCTTGGAACTTTGACAATGCCACCGATGGTTACATATGCCGCTTTACTGGTGTGGAATGCTGGCACCCCGACGAGAACAGGGTTCTCTCTCTGCGACTCGGCAACCTTGGACTTGAAGGCCCATTTCCTCAGGGTCTTCAATATTGTTCAAGCATGACGGGCCTGGACCTGTCGAATAACAATTTTTCAGGACCGGTCCCTTCCGACATTTTACAGCAGGTGCAGCAGCTGACATATCTGGATCTTTCGTACAATAGCTTTTCGGGATCAATCCCAGAGAGCATGTCAAATAGGACATATCTGAATCTCCTCAACCTTCAGCATAACCAACTAAGCGGTCAAATTCCACTGTGATTTGCTTACTCGGTTAACTACGTTCAATGTTGCGGAGAACTTGTTATCAGGGCCTGTTCCTACTTCGCTACAAAAGTTTTTGGCTTCAAACTTTGCTGGTAACCAAGGGCTTTGTGATGCACCTTTAGATGAGTGCTCCGCTTCGCCGGCCTTCACCGTTAGACCGGTACGAATCAGGCTGCAGAGGCTCAACGACCAGTCGAACATCGGAGCAGCCGTTGGGTTCATCGTGTGGTTCGTGGTGGCCTTCTACTTCCTGCAGTGATTCGTCTGCTCTGAGAGGCCTACGTGGTTCGCGTATGATTTACTTGTTCTGAATCTGTGTCTGGCATACGTCGTGGAGGCCAAATGAGCACTTCCAACAGTAATTTTAGTTTGTTCGCTGCAGTAACGATTATCTTAATTCACCTGATGTATACCTGGCAACTTGCCAGTGCCGGTGCTTTGGTTTGCTTGTAAATGGTAAATCATATTTCATTTCTTCCAGAAAGATTCAAGGCGATAATCTATATACTCGGACAGAGAGCAGCTCACTCAAAAGGGACTACTTCCAACAGCACCTTCAGTTATCACCCTGTCGAGTCCTTTATTTTTTCTTTGCTTGTAATGCAAATGGTCGAATACATTCTCCCAAAGAAAAGAATGATGCAAGGAATCACTAGTTATGAAACTTGTAATGGTTTATGTACTCTTTTCGATGTTTCAGAAGAAAGACAAAGAACATTATAGTTCACTCATCCGAATCATTTTCTTGGGGGAAATAAAATCCCATCACAGCAGCATAGCATATCAAATTTGATCAGCTATATTGAGAAAATATACATGTCATGTGTTATCTGCCAAGCAA
The DNA here is from genome assembly GCA_021605145.1 of Aegilops bicornis. Classification (NCBI taxonomy): domain Eukaryota; kingdom Viridiplantae; phylum Streptophyta; class Magnoliopsida; order Poales; family Poaceae; genus Aegilops; species Aegilops bicornis. The sequence goes on from CM038671.1 coordinate 719,065,356, forward strand.
GAGAGCAGATATGTCAGTTCAGCAGCTTTGTCCTCCTTCAACCATGGTATGTTCACACTCTATTCGATTTTTTTGTCCAGTGTATACTCTTTTTGAAGATGCATGATAACTGTTCTGCTATGGCACACATACTTCAAAATTTCATAAAGAAATATGATCATATGTATCATGTATTTTTTTTGAGTGGATACGAGTCATGTAATAACAAAACAAATTGGTGCAACTTGAATAACAAATATGTAGTATACTTTCTAAACTGTACCAGTTTGCTCTGTATGCACGGGAGGCACATGGCTGTATTTCTGCATCACAATTTAGGTGGTGTTACAATAATCGTATCGATTCATGTTTTCTGAAAATCCATAATATTTTGGAGTAAAAGAAATTGCAAATGCACCTGGCAAGACCGTGAGGTCAGAGTTCTCGCAGGCGGGTTCAAAATTTTATTCTGCCAGGCGATGATGTAAACTCCCTCCACACGTTCCTCGGTGACAATTCTACCGAGACTGGAGACTCGAGACGATGCTGGGTCGGTCTTTCTGCCGTGTGCCTTCTTCCACATGGCAGTGAGTGACTGGTGAGTGATGGAGTCTTCAGAGACTTGTCAGGATGGGGATTATTGGCAGTAGGCACACGGTTTGTCTTTCTTCCATGTATACTTGTGGCAAATCCTTCCAAGTCAATAAGACTTCAGGGTTTGGCAGAAGAAAAGTCTATGCTCGCGTGGATTCTTTGTTTTAAAAGGGCTGCATCATTCATCTACTGCAGATGGTGGCTTCTGATTTGCCTGGATCAACCGGTGAGTATTCTGAAGCACCTCATTGTCTAGGAAATACCACATGTACTCCCTCTTATAAACTAATATAAGATATTTTAGATCACTAAAGTAGTGATCTAAAAGATCTTATATTAATTTGCAGAGAGAGTAATTAACAAAACAAGTGTTTTCCAACTTCGTTATTTGCTCTCTTGGTCTTGGAGTCTACTTTGTGGTGCCACCATATCTGAGCAAATTATTTCTTATTTTTTCAAGTAGCGTGTTCAAGTGCGGAAAATGCCAACGGAGGCCGAGCTCCAGGGAGCTCGGTATTTTGAAAAAATCAAAATTTATATTTCAAAGTTTCAGAAAAATTCAAAACAAAATTCCACGGTAACTTAATAGATTTCCGCATCTAACGTGTAATGAAAATTATTTGAATTTGTTGTGATTTGTAGGCTGTACAAAAAACAAAAATCCGCCCAACAACAAAAAATATTGGCCCATTCTAGAAATACGCTTTTTGTCTTTTTCTGTACGCCACATGTGAAAGTATTTGGTTTTGAATTTTTGCACAGACGCAATACACATGTGTGAAAGTGTATACAAACAAGTTTAAATTTTTTCACCTTGTGGAAATTTGTATTTTGAAAACGAGCTCCGTGGAGCTCGGCCTCCAAAAGCCCTCACCCGTTCAAGTGTTCTTACTCAAGTTTTGATCAGGTGACGTCGGAATTGACAAGCTGCAGGTTTTGGCCGAGCAGAGCAACTGTTTGTTTCACTCCATGCTTGCGATGGCTGATGGTACCAAGTTCCTCCTTTTGTTCCTCCTCTTGAACAGCTCAACGTTGTGTTTTGGTTCTGGACAAGATATCCAGTGCTTGAAGTCTGTACATCAATCAGTAATTGATCCCAACGGTGTACTCAAATCCTCTTGGAACTTTGAAAATGCCACCAGCGGTTTCATATGCCGCTTTACTGGTGTGGAATGCTGGCACCCCGACAAGAACATGGTTCTGTCTCTACGACTCGGCAACCTTGGACTTGAAGGCCCATTTCCTCAGGGTCTTCAGTATTGTTCAAGCATGACAGGCCTGGACCTGTCGAATAACAATTTTTCAGGACCAATCCCTACCAACATTCAACAGCAGGTGCCGTATCTGACATCTCTGGATCTTTCGTACAATAGCTTTTCGGGATCAATCCCAGAGAACATGTCAAATATAACATATCTGGATGTCCTCAACCTTGAGCATAACCAACTCAGCGGTCAAATTCCATCGCAATTCGATTTGCTTACTCGGTTAACTACGTTCAATGTTGCGGAGAACTTGTTATCAGGGCCTGTTCCTACTTCACTACAGAAGTTTTCGGCTTCAAACTTTGCTGGTAACCAAGGGCTTTGTGATGCACCTTTAGATGAGTGCTCCGCTTCGCCGGCCTTCACCGTTAGACCGGTACGAATCAGGCTGCAGAGGCTCAACGATCAGTCGAACATCGGAGCAGCCGTTGGATTCATCGTGTGGTTCGTGGTGGCCTTCTACTTCCCGCAGTGATTTGTCTGCTCCGAGAGGCCTACGTGGTTCAGATATGATTCACTTGTTCTGAATCTGCGTCTGGCAGAGCTTGTGGAGGCCAAATGAGCACTTCCAACTGTAATTTTAGTTTGTTCCCTGCAGTCACGATTATCTTAATTCACCTGATGTATACCTGGCAACTTGCAAACACCGGTGCTTTGGTTTGCTTGTAATGGTAATGCAAATTTTCATTTCTTCTAAAAAAATTCAAGGTATCACTGGCTGTGATAATCTATGTACCTTTTTTTTGGAAATGGAGGCGTACCCCGGCCTCTGCATCATGATGATGCATGCGGCCCTCTTATTAAAAATCCATAAAGTATCGTCATAAAGGTCTTACAGCTCGCAAACGGAGCAAAACAAAGTACATAAACCGGAAAATTACAAGCGGACAAAGACAACCGATACGGTAATAATAAGGATAAGCTCTCTAGACTCCTATCCTGTTATACGAACGCCATTCGAACCGGTTGAATATAACCCGAGCCACCATCTCCCATTGGTTGCACCCAGTAACCAAAGGCTCCCTGGAATCCATAGGAGTGAGTAAGGACCACTTACGGATCCAAGCTGTAGCTCTGAAGATAACCTGCAAAAAAGTTAAGTTGTGTTGTCTGTTAAAAATTATATCATTTCTACAGTTCCATATAGCCCATAATAGCGCGCATATTCCAATCCGAATACGAGCTGTCGTGATCTGTTCAATCCCAGCTAACCACGTCCCAAACAAAGACGCAATATCTACTGGAGCATTGATATTAAAAGCTATATGAATCGTTCTCCAAAGTAACTTGGCAAGTGGGCATTCAAGAAATAAATGTTGTATTGTCTCATCCTGAGCACAAAAACAACACCGCGAGTTGCCTACCCATCGCCTCTTAAGTAAGTTGTCCTTTGTGAGTATTATTTGCTTGTGGACAAACCACATAAAAATTTTAATCCGCAAAGGAACCTTAACCTTCCATATATGTAATGACCTTGAGAGGGACCAGAATTAATCAGATCCGTATAAAAAGATTTCACAGTAAATATCCCATTTTTAGTTAACTTCCATTGTGTTGAGTCCGGCATGTCGGAGAGTCAAACTTCAATCAATCTCCGAACCAAGTGTATCCAGGCTGTCCATCTCTCACCCACTAACGTACGTCTGAACTGGATGTTCAAGGGGATAGTTTGAAGGATGATACCTACGTAATCCTCCTTACGTTGCACAATATTGTAGAGGGTAGGATATTGTAAGGCCAGAGGCGTCTCTTCTAACCACGTATCCTCCCAAAATCTTGTTGACATCCCGTTACCAACCAAGAATTTGACCCTACGAAAGAACATGTCCTTCGTTCTCATAAGTCCCTTCCAGAACGGTGAATCAGTCGGTCTGATGGTAGCCTGGGCTAGCGTTTTCGAGTGCAAATACTTATTGCGCAGGATTTGAGACCACATGCCCTCCGGCTCTGTCTCTAACCTGTATAACCATTTGCTCATAAGGCATTTATTCTTAATTTCCAAGTTCTCAATACCGAGGCCCCCTTGGTCTTTAGGTCGACAAAGGATATCCCATCACGCGAGACGGTATTTCCTCTTGGCCTCATCAGACTGCCAAAAGAAACGAGATCTAAAGAAATCAAGTCGCTTTCGGACCCCTTTTCGAATTTCAAGAACGAAAGTAAAACATTGGCATGCTAGTCAAGATCGAAAGTTAATCGTAACTAGCCGATCATTATATGACATCAGCTTGCCCTTCCAGCAGCTGAGTTTTTTTTCAATCCGTTCTTAAATACATTTCCATTCTTTATTGGATAGCTTACAGTGATGAATCGGAATACCCAAGTAACTGAATGGTAAAGCACCTAATTCGCATCCAAACAATTGTCTGTATGTATGTTCCACGTCTTTGGCCTTCCCAAAACAGAACACCTCGCTTTTATGAAAATTGATTTTTAAGCCAGACAATTGTTCGAATAGACACACGATAAGTTTTATGTTACGTGCCTTAGCCATGTCATGTTCCATGAATAGAATAGTGTCATCAGCATATTGTAGAATGGACATCCCTCCATCAACTAGATGAGGAACTAGACCCTCTACATGGCCATGCTGCTTGGCCCTGCCAATAATGACGGCCAACATATCTGCCACAATATTGAACAGAAGAGGTGACATGGAATCCCCTTGTCTCAACCCCTTATGCGTCTGGAAGTAGTGACCGATGTCATCGTTCACCTTAATTCCGATACTATCCTTCTGGACTTGAGTATCCACTTGGTTCCTCCAGGTTTCACTAAAACCCTTCATAAGCATTGCCTGTTGAAGAAAAGGCCATTTTACTTTATCATAAGCCTTCTCGAAATCCACTTTGAAGATAACCCCGTCTAGTTTCTTCGAGTGAATCTCATGAAGTGTTTCATGCAAGACGACCACGCCTTCTAGTATGTGTCGTTCCGGCATGAAAGCTGTCTGACTAAGTTGAACCACTGAGTGAGCAATTTGTGTCAATCTATTGGTTCCTACCTTTGTGAAAATTGTCAATCTATGTACCTAGACAGAGAAAGCAACTGACTCAAAAAGGACTACTTCCAACAGCACCTTCAGTGGTCACCCTGTCGAGTCCTGTATTTTTTCTTTGCTTGTAATGCAAATGCTCTAAGACATTCTCCTCAAGAAAAGAATGATGCAAGGAATCACCAGTTATGAACTCTTTTCGAGGTTTATGTAATGGTTTATGTACTCTTTTCGAGGTTTCAAAAGAAAGACAAAGAACGATATTATTGTTCACTCATCCGAATCATTTTCCTGGGGGAAATAAAGTCCCATCGCAGCAGCATAACATATCAAATTGATCAGCTATATTAAGAAATATACATGAGCAAACCTGATATTTCATAGGCGTGGAGAATCAGAATAATTCCCCTTGTGTATCTCCCAAGCAAGAGAGCAGATATCTCAGTTCTGCAGCTTTGTCCTCCCTCAACTGTGGTATGTTCACACTCTATTCAATTTTTTGTCCAGTGTATACTTTTTTTAAAGATGCCTGATAAATGTTCTGCTATGGCGCGCAGACTTCAAAATTTGATACGGAAATATGATCATATGTGTCATGTAATTTTTTTGAGTGGATATGAGTCATGTAATAACAAAAGAAATTGGTGCAACTTGAATAATAAACAGTATACTTTCTAAACTGTACCAGTTTGCGCTGTATGCACAGGAGACACATGGCCATATTTCTGCATCACAATGTAGGTAGTGTTATGGGATGATACCCCTTCATGATTTCTGAAAATCCAATAATATTTTCGAATAAAAGAAACTGCAAATGCATCTGGCAAGACCAGTGGCGGAGCCAGGAATATAGTATGAGGAGGGCCAAGTGTAGTAAATCCTTACTAGGGAGGGCCAGCTCATAAGAATACACCATTTTTACAACCATTGTACATCTATTAGCATGCATATTAGGCTTAATACAACAATGTTAGGGAGGCCAGGGCCCCTGCTGGTCCCCCTGTCTCCGCCACTGGGCAAGACCATGAGGTCAGAGTTCTTGCAGGCGGGTTGAAAATTCTATTCTGCCAAGCGATGATGTAAACTCCCTCCAGACATTACTCGGTGACAATTCAACCGAGACCGGAGACTCTCAACAATGCTGGGCCGGTCTTTCTGCCGTGTGCCTTCTTGCCATAATCGTGACATGAGGGGTTCACATACCGAAAAAGGCTTTCGCCCCGCTTTATAAATAAAGCAAACCGCCACAAGACATACAACCAAAGCAGGTTCACACACACACACCACCCGAGTCTCACAACAAAGTACATAGGTTCTGCTGAGGGCACAGACTCAACAAGCCCAAAAGAAAGAGAAAACAAAGCCCTCCAAGCGCAGGGAGTCTAGTCAGGCTCAAAGTGAGGCGGCGGGCGGCGGCGGCGATAGGCGGACGGCCATCAAGCGGAGGTCGGCGATGAAGGCTGAGATGGCGCCCCGATCCGGGCGGCTAAGCGCCGCCAAAGCTGCAAGAAACCCGAGAGTTTGTAGAGAGCGCCAAGAGCGCTGACGAAGAGGAGTACGCTGGATCACAAGCTTATTGCGAACGGTCCAAAGAGTCTGTAAGAACCCCAACCTCCAGCCACCTAATGTGGCGAGAGGACGTGGGGACAGCCGAGTTCAAGAATAAGTCCGGGAAATTGGTGTGGCACCAACTTCCACCTACAATCTCGCGAAAGCAGCTCCAGAAATCATGGAGACGCATAGCGAAGAAGATGTGGTTGGAGTCTTCCGGGACATCACAGAGGGGCAGATACCGGTTCGCCATTGCGCTTGCAAACCTCCACACCAGACGGGACCCGCCCACGAATCCACCGCCACATGAAGATGCGAATCTTCGGGGACGCGGACGGACCACACCATCGATAGGGAAGGGCGGCGGAGGAGGGGCAATGGCCGTAGAGCGACTTGGTTGAGAATCGCCCGATGGTTCCAAGCGCCAGCAAGACAAGGTCCCGATCCCCATCCACCAACGGCTCATGCAGAGCAACGCAGTCGAGCAACTCACGCCAGGCGGCGGATTCCGCCGGCCCAAAGGGCCGACGGAAAGCAAGGCGCCCTAAGTCAAGAAGGGCCCTATCAACAGAGATCATAGAGTCGACGGAGATAGAGAAGAGGGCGGGGAAGCGGGCCGCAAATGGGGAGTCGCCGGCCCAGCGATCAAACCAGAATAGCGTCGAGAGGCCGGACCCCACCGAGATGGAGGTACCAATGCGGAGAACCGGGAGAAGCTGGACGAGAGACTGCCAGAATTGAGATCTGCCCGATTTCTGGCAGAAGGCTAGGGGTTGACCTAGCAGGTATTTATTCCGGATAATGTCCAGCCAGAGGCCACCATGACCCTGCGCGATGCGCCACAGCCACCGGGATAGAAGGGCAATATTCATCCGTTTAGAGCACATGATACCCAAGCCACCCTGCTCCCTGGGCTTGCAGATGTCAGGCCAGCTGACCATGTGATACTTCTGCTTCCATGCTCGCCAGCCCAGTAGAATCGGGACTGAATTGTGGCGATCTCCTTATAGAGAGATTCATGGAGGTCAGAGAAACTCATAAGAAACAAGAGGAGGCTGGAGAGGGATGAGTTGATAAGAATAGTCCGCCGCTTTAGAAAGCCACCTCCTGCCAGGCTCGCACCGGACTGGAGCTTGGTCACGGAGGGCCGTGGGTCCGCGGCAGAGACGCGAGTCACTAATGGGTGTCCCAAGGTAGGTAGTGGGGAAAGAGCCCAGCGGTAATTAAGTCTGCTGGCAATGGCCACAGACTCGGAGGGGAATATCCCATCACCATAACGTCGCTCTTGTCGAAGTTGATCTTGAGGCCCGACATCTGTTGGAAGCAAAGAAGGAGGAACTTGAGGTTGGCGATGTCCATCTCTCGAGCCTTCGAACATGATGATCGTGTCGTCAGCATACTGGAGGATGGAGATCCCCGAGCCCCCAGAGAGGTGGGGGGTAATCCCTCGGATGTGGCCAGCGGCTTTTGCCTTATCCAGAATGGAGGCCAAAGCGTCCACGACCATATTGAAGAGAAACGGGGAGAAGGGGTTGCCTTGGCGCACCCCACATAGGGTAGGGAAGAAGGGGCCGATCTCGCCATTGATGTTGACCGCCAGGCGACAAAGAAGAGACCATTTGCATGACTCTTGTGATCCATCGGTCGTCAAAGCCCTTCCAAGAAGAACTTCCCTAAGGAAGGTCCAGCTAACCGTGTCGTAGGCTTTATGGAAATCGATCTTCGTAAAAACCGCCTTCAAAGCGTTTGACCCGGACCTCATGAAGAACCTCATGAAGCACCGGGACACCATCCGGGATGTACCGCCTTAATGAAGGCCGATCGTTAGGGTGGGTAATTCGATCAGCAAGGTGGTCACCCTATTGGCGTACCCCTTGGCCAGATCCGAAAGATCACGTTAATGACCGTGATCGGGCGGAACTGGCGGATGTCAGCCGCCCCAGGGACCTTGGGGATGAGGGAGATGGTCCCGAAGTTGAGGCGACCTAGGTCGATAGACCCCACAAAGAATTCATCAAAGATGGCCATGACCTCTGTTTAATCACGTTCCAGAAGGTCTGGAAGGAAATGACCGGAAGACCGTCCGGGCCCGGCGCGGAGGAGGGATTCATACCCTTGATGGCCTCCTGCACCTCCCCGCCAGAGAAGGGAGTTGCCGTGACGCGTTCTCCGCTGTCAGAAACTAGTTGGGCGCCAGCCCAACAATCGGGGGCGAGAGAGATGCCGCTCCTAGGGGCGGAAGAGAAGAGGGACCGATAGAAACCGTCGACATGGGTCCGGATGTCACGGGGATCCTGAAGGAGGGTTTCCCCATCCCACAGGCATGGGATGGTGTTGCGTCTACGGCGGCCGTTGGCAATCGCCTGGAAGTAAGCCGTATTCGCGTCCCCCTTCAGGACCCAACGCTGGGCGCCCCGAAGGCGCCAATATGCTTCCTCATCGGTGTAAATCACGGAGAGTTGGTCCTCGAGGTCATAGCGGGAAAGCCACTCGTCCGGGGAGAGACCCACCGCGTTAGCCCGAAAGTCGAGGGCCTGGATCGCGGTAAGCACCGCCTTCTTATGCTCCCTGGCGTCACGGCCCAGGTTGGCCCCCCAACCCTTCATAAATTGCCTGCCACGCTTCGCACAAAAGTACCACGTGTCAATAGCAGATGGGGGGCGAGGGTGGGGGTGGGCCCGAGCCTCGGTCCATCAGGCGCAAACGGGCGTCGTTAAAACCCGCCTGGGATAGCCAGAAAGTCTCGAAGCGGAAACGAGGGGGGATCGGCGGACGTTCGTCCGCGGAGGAGAGAAGCAGGGGGACATGGTCCGAACCAATCCGGTTGATGGCGCGGAGAGAGGCTAGGGGGCAACGGAGGTCCCATTCCGGGGAAACTAGGACCCTGTCCAAGACGGACTGGGTCGGGGAGGCTTGTCGGTTGGTCCAGGTAAACCGGGCCCCAATCCGATCAATCTCCCGAAGGGCGAGGTCGGCAATGAAGTCATTAAACAATTGCATCTGGGCAAAGCATACATTGCCATTGCTCTTGTCTTCCGCAACGCGCAGCAGGTTGAAGTCGCCACCTACTACCACGGGGAGGGAGGCTGCCGAGATCTTCGGTGGAGCTCCTCCAGAAGGAGGCCGACCTACTATGGTCGGCCGACCTATAGACAATGATGATCTCCCACTTGAAGTTGAGCGACCTCTCGAATAACTCCATGCTGACGAAGAATTCGCCCCTATCCATGCTGCCCACCTCAAAGGTGGCATCCTTCACACCTAAGAGGATGCCACCCGAGTGGCCCGCGCTCCCACTAGAAGGGAGCCAGTGCCACGCAAAGAGGTGAGAGCTCAGCCGATCAAGCTCAGGAAGCGCGAAATCGCTCCGCATGGTCTCTTGCACAACCACAATGTCGATGTGCTCATCCCTCATGTACTCCACTAGCTGGCGGCGACGGCCATCATGGCCGAAGCCGCGGATGTTCCAGAAGAGGGCCCGCATTAAGGAGCCATGGGGGGCTGCTTGACCCCAGAACACGAGAAGCGCTTAGCGCGCGAAGGGCCGCCGTACGGGAGCGGGTGCGGCCCCGAATCTCCGGCACGGCCACAGGGGGAGGAGGGACCGTCGGCTGCGGCAAGGGCGGAGAAGGGGATCCCCCAGCCGGAGAGGCGACTGGGGGGACGAGGAGGGTCGCCCGGGCCTCCGCGAGCCACCATCGAGAACCTCCACGAGCTCGATGGCCGCGATCTGGGCAAGAGGGGACCAACTTCCCTTGGAAAATGATCATGAGTCGGAGGCCACTTTGGCGAGGTGGCCCACGGCATGCACTCAAGCGCAGAAAGAACAAGACGGGCAGAGGGGGAATGGAGGGCGACTGGCTCCAAGTTACGGGCGGCCACAAGCATCGCCCGCCGGGATGGGCAACGCTGGCTGCCCTCTAGGTGAGCAAGCATCCAGCCGAGCACTCCGGCGGTATGCCACCACGGGGGAGGTGGACGACCGACCGCGAGGGGTGTTGGCGGCAGACCGGGGTGGGGGGGCTGGGCCGCCAAAGGCGTGATGATCCGAGCCGCCTCCACCCCAGGAGATGGCGAAGGAGAGGACAAGAGACCGGCCCAAAGACAAATGAGGAAGAGCTGGGGGTGACGACGCGGCGGGGGGGGGGCCGATGGTACGGCATCCGGGGCGACCCGAGGAGACGACGGGGCCGGAGGAGCATCAGGCTGCGGGGAGGAGATGGCGACGGGGGGAGGCGAGGCCGGGGCGGGGGGGGGGGGGGTGGGGACAGCCACGGGAGGCGTCCCCCCAACCGCGGGGGCCGCCGGAGAGTCGGTGGGCATGCCTCCATGCAGGCCCACCGAGTCCAGCACGGGTGGCGGAGACGAGGCGGGGGAGCGCGGGGAGGAAGCCGGGCAGACCACCAGTCCCACGCTGGAGATGTCGCTCCCCTCGGAGGGCGACGCCTCAGAGATCGGCGGGCCATCCATGGGGGGGGCGAGAGGCGACCTGACGGCCCTTGTCCCCCGCGGCAGGAGGGGGGGCAAGGGGGAGGGGGAGCGGGAGTCCTCGGACGCCCCCTCCTCATCCGAGCGGTGAGAGCGGGAGCGGTGACGGGCGTGGTAGTCTCCGCCGGCCCCCGGGTTGTCACCGGGAGGGGGGTGGGGGGCGACGTCGAGGAAGCGGGGACGCCCAACGTGGTTGGGAGGCTCGGGGGAGATCCTGAGGTCGAAGCCCTGGTCGTTGAAGAAGACCCGGACCGAAGTGTGAAGCTTGGAGGAGTCGAGGCACTTGACCTTGACCCGCACCTCCTCCTCCTTGCGCAATGAGAGCTCGTCGACCACCACCACCTTGCCCAAGAGGCGAGACATCTGGCGGATGACAAGCTCGGACCGCGCAATATCGGGGAGGCCGGAGATGAGGATCCAGGCGGTGTCGAGGACAGCCACGCCCCGGGCGCCGAGCACCGCTCGGATATCTCGACAACCAGCTGGTTGAGAGCGAGAGTGATCCGGCTACTACGCTGTCAGCGTCAAGCCGACGGAGTCGGGAAGACGACAGAGAAGACGTGACCGGCGGTGGGGTGACCACCAGTCCCACCGGTGACGGTAGAGATGGTTGAGCTCAGCCTCGATCATTTCCGGGATGCCACCCCATCAACGACCGTGACAATCGCTCAAGGGAGGGCGACGGGCGGAGGGGCGTCTGGTACCTCGAGGTGGAAGAAACCCAACCCCTCGATCCCATGCCCATACATCATGAGCTCCGAAACCACCGGTCTATCCGGGCACAGAAGGGCGGGGTGGCCGGGATCCTTGCAGAGGTAGCAGCACTGGGGGTTGACGCAGGCAACTTGCGAATGCCCCCTCACCCCACAGTTGAAGCAGGGGGGCGAGGGAGACCGGAGACGGGGCCTGGAACGAAGGAGGAGCCCGGACCCGCGGGAGGGGGCACGGCCGGAGTGCCGCGGACACCACGGCGCTTCTTCTTCTTGGCAGGTCCGGGCCGCCCGCGGGCGGTGCCTCCACCAAGAGCAGGGGCCGGGGCCGCAACCCCCGTGGAAGCGGCGTGCGGAGGGACATAGCGGCGAGGATCCGGGGTGGGGAGGATCAGGGGTTCAGATAGCCTATCAGAGCCGTTGGATCAGGGTAGAGCGGTCATGATTCGGACTGAGACTGGTCGTACTTTTCAAACTTTTGTACAGTACAAGATACGCTCAGGTTATCTTAGAGATTGCCATCCTTGGTCCACCCCTGAGTAGCATCATATCAGTCCCAGTATTTTTGCCAAATGTGAAAAAGTAGATTGCTAGATTGCAAGTAAAGACATGGTTTAATCCTAAATTAATCCAACTGCCTACTAGTTAGGACTAGGAAAAGCACTATCTTTACTCTTGACAAAGTTTTACCTGCCTGTCGCATACGCCCTCATAAATAGAGGATTTCATGGAATCAGTTCCACAAGTTATACACCTATTTTTCTCTCAGCAGTGAGTTAGTGGTGACTGATGAAGTCTTCAGAGACCGCTCAGGATGGGGACTATTGGCAGCAGGCACACGGTACGTCTTTCTTCCCTGTATACTTGTCTTTCCAAGTCAATAAAACTTCAGGGTTTGGCAGAAGAAAAGTCCATGCTTGCGTGGAGGCATTCTCTGTTTTAAAGGGGCTGCACTCGTTCTTCTACTGCAGATGTGGCTTCTGATTTGCCTGGATCAACTGGTGAGTTTTCTGAAGCACCTCATATCATGAAATTAACAAAACAAGTGTTTTCAGACTTTTTTATTTGCGCTCTTGGTCTTGGAGTCTACTTTGTGGTGTCATCATATCTGAGCAAATTATTTCTTATTTTTTTTTCAAATAGCGTGTTCAAGTGTTCTTACACACGTTTTGATCAGGTGGCGTCAGGATTGACAAGCTGCAGGTTTTGGCGGAGCAGACTGCTGTTTGTTTCACTCCATGCTTGCGATGGCTGATGATATCAAGTTCCTCCTTTTGGTTTTACTCTTGAGCTGCTCAACGTTGTGTTTTGGTTCTGAAGCTGATATCCAGTGCCTGAAGTCTGTGCAACAATCAGTGAATGATCCCAACGGTGTACTCAAATCCTCTTGGAACTTTGACAATGCCACCGATGGTTACATATGCCGCTTTACTGGTGTGGAATGCTGGCACCCCGACGAGAATAGGATTTTATCTCTGCGCCTCGGCAACCTTGGACTTCAAGGTGCATTTCCCCGTGGTCTACAGAACTGTTCAAGCGTGACAGGCCTGGACCTGTCAAACAACAGTTTTTCAGGACCAATCCCTCAGGATATTTCACGGGAGATGCCGTATCTGACATCTCTGGATCTTTCGTATAATAGCTTTTCGGGTTCAATCCCACATAATATCTCAAATATGATATATCTGAATGTCCTCAACCTCCAGCATAACCAACTCAGCGGTCAAATTCCACCGCAATCCGATTTGCTTGATCGGTTAGTCACATTCAATGTTGCGGAGAACTTGTTATCAGGCCTATTCCACCTTTGCTACAGAAGTTTACGGCTTCGAACTTTGCTGGTAACCAAGGGCTTTGTGGTGCACCGTTGGATGATTGTTCCCCCTCGAGGAGGAGACGGAGACCGGTACGAATCAGGCTGCACAGGCTCAACGACCAGTCGAGCATCGGAGCGGCCGTCGGATTCGTGGTGGGGTTCGTGGTGGCCTTCTACTTCCCGCACTGCTTCGTCTGCTCCGAGAGGCTCCGTGCCTACGTCGTCCGGATATGATTCACTACTTGTTCTGAAACTTTGTCTGGCATAGCTTCCGGAGGCCAAATGAGCATTTTGGGCAGTAAATCTTTTTTTAGTTCAGTAACGATTATCTTAGTTTCCATGATATGTATGCCTGGCAACTAGCAACTGCCGGTGCCTGTTAATGCACACTATTTCAACTCTTCTAGAGAGAGGCGAGGCATCAACTGGCCGTGATTATTTATGTACCCTGTCCATATTTCTAAAGGAACGCATACAAGGCAGCGCCGGCTAGCCTATGAAACTCTGCACTTCTGCAGTGCTTTTCTCCCCATTTCCATGCATACCGTCGTTTTTGTAACGCCAGAGAGTACGGATCCAGTTCCTCCTGACTCCTGAAACACCTTCGCGTGTTCCGGTGAAATAATTCTACGGAGACCGGAGGCTCTTGACGCCGGGTTGGTCTCTCTGCTGTGTGCCATCAACAGAGCAGATTGTTTCTGTGGAAGCTCCCTTCTTTCAGTTTGGTTTTCTGTTAGAGAAAAGTATTTGGCGAAGTTTAAATTTAGTCCTTCAACTACTAACCCCATCCATGTTATTGTGGAGATCCTGATGCATGGATGGGGTTCGTGATGGGCTGATGGCCATGATCCATGCATCTATGTAGACGGCTTGTCAGCCAGGGATGCCAAGGATGTGCACAATGTCTCGCAAAGAAAAAAAAAAGATGTGCAGAATGAACTAGCAGGAGAATGCACCTGCTGCCTTTGTTGGTCTGTTCATCATTGGTGGTAACAGTGTCGGAAAACAACTCATATGCGTGTCCAAAAGGATGAGCTTGTGTACATTCTGGTGTGTATTGAACATGTCTCCTGGATTCAAACAAGAAAACTTTGTGAAAATGGCTCCAGGGCTTGAAGGAACTGATGAGGATTTATGTGATCTTGTTCATGCTTTACTCAGCCCGGTATCAATGGGAAATGGTAATGTACAGTTTTTTGTCAATTTGGTCCCTCCACTATTGATTAAGCTTTGTTTTAGTCCCCAGTTTTCAAAATAAATAAATTTGAACCATAACTTGTGATAGCAGATTTAGTACCAACCTTACAAAAAGTGGTATGTGGCTGATCATGTGGCAGTAGTTACGCACTCGTGACACTTTAATCATTTAAAATGAACAAATCATGGAAATAAAAACAATTATAAAGAAGTCAGGGCGAAGTCAGAGAAAGCAGAAAACATGAAGAAAACGCCAGAAATGGTCTAGAAAAGTTACAATAATATCTAATTTGAAGTATGAATGAATAAATTAGGAAGTCTACTAGAACTTACAAAATTCAGAAGCATTTAATAAAAGGATAATAAAAAAGCTCATAACAAATCATGATCATTCACGCAAATCACCATATTCATGAATTTACCGAAAAAGGCTTTCGCCCCGCTTTATAAATAAAGCAAACCGTCACAAGACATACAACCAAAGCAGGTCCACACACACACACCACCCAAGTATCACAAACAAAGTACAGAGGTTCTGCTTTGAGGCACAGCTCAACAAGCCCGAAGAAAGAGAAAAAGAACACAACACAGCAAAGCCTGCCCAGCGCAGAGATCTAGTCTGCTCCGGGCGGCGCGGCGGCGGGCGGCGACAGCGGACGGCCATCGAGCGAAGATCGGTGATGAAGGCTGAGATGGCGTCCCGATCCGGGGGGGCGGCTAAGCGGCCGCCAAAGCTGCAAGAAACCCGAGAATTTGTAGAGAGCATCAGTAGCGCGATGGAGGGGAGAATGTTGGATCACAAGCTTATTGCGAACGGTCCACAGCGTCTAGGCAAGGACCCCAACCTCCAGCCACCTAATGTGGCGAGAGGTCGTAGGGGACACTTGGAGTTCAGTAAAAAGGTCTGTTCCTCAATATTTGGTGAGTTGTCTCAAATTTCATGTCTTCCTCCAAAATATTTCTATGTTTTCGTTTTCTTTATCTTGTAATAATTTTTTTCATAGGAATTCTAATTATTTTCTATGTTCTTATAGCATATCTCTACTTTCGAAAATCAACATGTGGTTGGATGATTAAGAGGCTATCTCCAGCCCATCAGGAATAAAATCTCAGATTTGAAAACATGTATGTCTCATTAAGGCCCTGATTGGATTGTCATGTTCCCTTTAAATACAGCTGTAAAAAATACAGGTCTCGACTCATTGTCTGGTTTCCAGCCGAAAATTGCTGAGCGGCTGGTAAGATACAAGTGTAAAATAAAGATTACCCTAGTAATTAGTTGCAGCTAATCCAAGCGCGGCCTAAGACGGAATATTATATCAGCGGGAGTCGACGTTTCCGTCGACAAGGAGACACATCTGGTGATTTTTCATCAATCTTGAAGCTCCGTCATTCTGGTCTTGAGTAGGCGCTGCATGAGTGTCCTCCATGTTTCTAAAATGCATTCCCCCCATTTTTTAGAATGTTTTCTGGAAATCACCTTGCACCATATGATTGAACTCCTAACATAGTTAACTCCCTAAACCTAGACCTTCTCTAAGCCAACACAGCACTAATTTCCTTGTTACATTACCTGCCGGCCGGCCGCGACTGAATTTCTGTTGCCTTGGTGCAATGTGCTAGCGTCAACAAGACTTTAGAATTTAACAGGAAAAATATTATGTTCTCTATTGGAGGGATTCTCGGTTTTAAAAGCGTTGCTCCCGTTCAATCTTTGCAGGCGGTGGCCACTGGCCTCTGCTTTGGCTGCATCAACTGGTGAGTTTTCCGAAACACATCATCTTGTCCAAGAACTATTTGTACATGGAATGAACAAAGCAAGTAAACATGTCTTATTATTTGCCTTTCTGAAGGTTGCTTTGGCTGCATGAACTGGTCTTGTTTATTTGAATCCGAGTTTATAAGTGTTCTTACAGATGTTTTGGTCAGGTACGGTGGCGCTGGCCTTGGAATTGACAAGTTGCTGCTTTTGGCCTGGCAGAGCGGCTGAGGATACCAAGTTCTTCTTTTTGTTTCTCCTCTTGAGCAGCTCCTCGTTGTGTTTTGGTTCTGAACAAGATATCCAGTGCCTGAAGTCTGTGCAACAATCAGTGATTGATCCCAACAGTGTACTCAAATCCTCTTGGAACTTTGAAAATGAAACCGACGCCGGTTTCATATGCCGCTTTACTGATGTGGAATCCAACCCCCTTCTGCACCCGGCCACGGTGTCGGTGCTAAATCTGCGGCCATCGACCGCCCTACGTGTTCGTTCCCGTGCCAGCAATGCCTAGTAATTCTTTGGCGGCGGCGACCGGATGGGGTATGCGGGTGCAGGCACATCGGCTTTGGCCGGGGTGGGGATTCTCACTTCCCTACGGGGGTCTCACTCGGGTCCAATCCTATGGTACCCCGGATTTTGCGGCTGGTATGGCAAATGCGACGACCGCGGCAATGGTGTTGTGCAAGTTTAAGAGGAGCATCATGAAGAAATCACATGCTTGAAGGTTGCCGTCGATTCTGGTGACAATGGACTTGTAAAGATGTGCTTGAACAGAGGCTCACCCGCAGTGGACTATGGGGAGCAATCTATTAGTCTTCATCGAGCCAACACAATTAAGAAATCTGGTCCAATTTGAGTAGGACAAGATCGTCTTCATCTAGCTCAAGTGGACTATGCGCAAGTCAAAGGTTTGACCTTAATATGTTTTTTGTATTTTACCGATCTCATGGTGTTAGTTGAAAGACCGAGTTATAAGTTTGATCACCGTACTATCAAGGAGGACCCTCGAGTGAGTAGCTTGATAATATCGTTCATAAAGAGTTCAAACCATTGCATCTTTGGTATCATCTTTCTTGCTTCTTGTTTGGCTTTTCTCCCTGTGAGTTTTGGAGCTTGTGGTCATCCTCATGACAAGCTCAAGTTCATCGAAAATGGATTTCGTATGCATCATCTATTGTGTTTTTGATGTTGGTGTTTTTGCCAGTTCTCAGTCATGAAGGTTTGATTACCGTACAATCCAACGTAATCCCACGAACACGTCGGAGAAGAGCCGACTACCTCAACCATTGACATGCCTCTGGCTTCCTCGCCTCTGCCGTCGTTGCAACAGAAGCCTCGACGCCAACACCGATGCCTTTCACTAGTCTCACTTGCCGATGCCAAGCTCCAAAGACGAAGCCCTCGAGAGGGGAAACGACGCCATGGCGCCGACAACATCCGATCACACAAGAGCTAGGGTTTTCCTCAGAGCTGGATCCATGTAGTAGGGGTGTGGCAGCAAAGCAGCGATGCCTCCAAGAAGGTCTACAACGCCTGCAGCCACCACCATCGCCGGTCACAGGTCCAAGGCCGAGACAAGGTCTTCACCCAAGCTCCCGACACACCCAATCCGTATCCGCGTCGGCAAGTCCACCAAGCACGCCACCATCATCACCAACGAACCTACCCGCTGATGAAGAGATCCTCGATGTCGCAGCCGCAGTCAACCGCACCTCGCAGAGACCACCAACGGCCAATCACCAGCACGAACTGCCGGATCCATTGACGACCGAGAGCAGAGACACCGGACGCATCACGACCACCACATCCTGTCGAGCACCATGCCGACAAGGAACGGATGTGCGCCGCCCCATGCCGCGAACCACCATGGTTCCCGGTCGCGGCTCTACACCAGACGCGGTGCCGCCGCGTCCGTCGAAGATCAGATCCAACAGCCCCGCACAAGAAGGCCGCACTTCAGCAACGGCTCCATACCAGGCCTCGACGTCATGGCAGATTGGCGCCACCTCCACTGGAGACATCCTCGCCAGGCCAGCATGCGCCCCTTGCGGCCAAGCCGCCGCCCTCGCCTCACCGACACGACCGTATTTTTGAAACAGGAGACAAATGGCCGTATTTTTGCACAATTTAGGTAGCGTTATAATAAGGGTATCTATTCTGAAACAGTAAAAAATGGTATATTTTTTTATTTGATAATAATAAGTGAAAATTGTTACATGTTTGTGTTTTCTGAGGACCAATAATATTTTCAATCAAAAGGCCAAAGCCGATCTTTATTAAGATAGGGAAAGAGATTTTACATGTACAAGCAGGCATAGCCAGTACAAGACCTCATGTTACCGGACGAGTGCAAGCAAGGCTCCGGCCAAGGCAACAACCTGCGTGGCCTAGGCAGGTTTCGCCTGCAGGCTAACTAAAAGGCCATGGTGGTGGCCGGTGGCGGTGGGGAAGCAACCAGCCGCACGTCGATGAGGCCTTGGATGTCCAGATAGCAGACGCGCAACCATAATATTTTGGAGTAAAAAGATACTGCAAATCCATCCGGTGAGACCGTGAGATCAGAGTTCTGGCAAGCGGGCTCCAAATTCTGTTCTGCCAGGCAACGATGTAAACTCCCAACACACGTTCCTCCGTGACAACTAATTATACCGAGACCGGAGACTCGCGACGACGCCGGGTCGGTCTTCCTGACATGTGCCTGCCGGAGCCGTCATATAGGGCTAGAGCAACCATGATTCAGACTAGGACTCGTCGGGTGCTTTACAAACTTCTGTACATGATACACCCCGGAGTAGCATCACATCAATTCTAATGTTTTTGCCCAATGTCAAGCGAAAAGGTAATTTATAAGCACCAAGACATGCTTTATCATAAGTTAATCCAAACGCGTACTAGTTAGGACTGGGAGAAGCACCACCTTTACTCTTGACGAAGTTTTACACCTTTGTAAATACAGTAGATGATTTGATGGCATCAGTTCCACAAGTTATACACCTATTTTTTCTCTCCGTAGGGACTGATGGCTGGCGAGTCTTCGGAGATTCCTCGGAATGGGGACTATTGGCAGTAGGCACATGATATGTCTTTCTTCCTTGCAAAGTTGTGGCAAATACTTCCAAGTCAATAAGACTTCAGGACATGGCAGAAGAGGAGTCTATGCTCCAGTGGAGGGATTCCCTGTTTTTAAAGGGCCGCACCCGCTCATGTATTGCACAGATGGTGGCTTTAGATTTGGCTTGATCAACCGGTGAGTTTTCTCAAGCACCTCATATTCTCTAGGAAGTATCATAGTATGAAATTAACAAGAACAAGGGTTTTCTGTCTTAGTCGCAAAAAACAAGGGTTTTCTGACTTGTTATTTGCACTTCTGGAGGCTGTTCTGTGGTGTCTTCATGTCTAAAAAATTATCTCTTCTTTTTTCAAGTAGTGAGTTATTCTTACACAAGTTTTGATCAGGTGACGCTGGAATATGTGCGATGGCGGAAAGCGTCGTACCTCAATCCGAGGGGATGCCGTACGTGTTTATAGGCAGGGGCGCACCTCCCTGATAGCGCATACAGTTTGGATTACATCTTGGAGAAGAAGCTAGATAGAGATAAGATTACAAAGAGGAGATAAACTCTAGCTAACTACCTAACCGAGCTACCAAGATAACTATCAGGAGAGAATATGCGGCAGCTCCTTGTCACGTACAGGGAATATGTTGTTTGACACCCTCCCTTAATCACAACTTCATCAAGTTGAGATTATACTTGAAGTTCTCAAAGCTTCGTATGGGCAAGCTTTAGTAAACCCATCTGCAATCTGGTCTTGGGAATGTATAAACCGAATGTCTAGGAGTTTACTAGCAACTCTTTCTCTGACAAAATGAAAATCTATCTCAATATGTTTCATTCTTGCATGAAAAACTGGATTTGCTGAGAGATAAGTTGCACCCAAATTGTCACACCACAGACATGGAGCTTGAGTGGTTTTCACACCGAGCTCCCTAAGAATGGATTGTACCCATATAATCTCTGCAGTAGCATTAGCTAGTGCCTTATACTCTGCTTCTGTGCTGGACCTTGAAACAGTAGCTTGTTTTCTGGCACACCAAGAGATCAGATTAGATCCAAGGAACACTGCAAAACCACCGGTGGAGCGTCTATCATCCAAACATCCTGCCCAATCTGAGTCAGAGAATGCACTAACAAGAGTGGAAGATGACTTGCTAAAATTGAGGCCAATACCCATAGTATCTTTCACATATCTTACTATCCGTTTTGCAGCAGTCAAATGAACTGTGGTTGGTGCATGAAGAAATTGACACACCTTGTTGACAGCAAAAGAAATATCAGGTCGAGTGAGGGTTAAATATTGAAGTGCACCCACCAGACTTCTGTATCTTGTGCTATCTTCTGAGCTCAAGGGTGTTCCTTCTGTGAGAGACAATTTTTCTGTACTAGACAAAGGAGTAGTAGTAGGTTTACAATCTTGCAACCCAACTTTTCTTACCAAATCATTTGCATATTTTTCATGGGAGAGATGAAGCCCATCCTTGTGCTTCTTCACTTCAATCCCTAGGAAATAGTGTAAGTCCCCAAGATCCTTTAGAGCAAATTCAACACTTAAGTCCTTCAACAGTCCTGTTATTGCCTCATCAGATGAACTTGTGACAATAATATCATCAACATATATAAGAACAAATATTGATGTATTGGACTTATTGTAAATAAACAATGAAGTGTCAGACTTTGAAGGAACAAATCCAAGCATTTGCATCTTCTTGCTGAGACGAGAATACCATGCTCTAGGGGCCTGCTTTAGTCCATACAATGCTTTGTCAAGCCTGCATATATAAGAGGGTGCATGTTTGTTTTCAAACCCAGGAGGTTGTTTCATGTAAACTTCCTCTTCCAGAACACCATGAAGGAACGTTGCTCGCACGTCTAACTGTCGAAGACTCCATCCCCTGAAAACAGCAATAGATAGGACAAGACGAATAATTGCAGCTTTTACAACCGGACTAAATGTGTCCTCATAGTCTATGCCATATCTTTGTTTAAAACCCTTAGCAACTAGCCTTGCCTTGTAGCGATCAACTGTTCCATCAGACTTTCGTTTGATCCTAAAAACCCATTTGCAATCAATGAGATTTTTACCTTGCCTTGGAGGAACTAAGTGCCACGTTTTATTTTTCTGTAGTGCCACATATTCCTCATGCATTGCTTTTCTCCACTTCTCATCACCAAGGGCCTCCTCAAGCGTGTTTGGCTCACCTGGTTCACCTGTAGAGCAGACCAAACCATATTTTGTTATGTGTTTGTAATTAACTGGCTTAGTTACCTCGATCGCAACTGCACGGGCGCTGTGATGCAACAGTGTTGTTTTGCGCCACAGAAGATCCAGCAGATGAGTCCACCCGCGCCAGATCCGAGGCGGATCCGCCTGCGCCTGCAGTTTTGGCAGGTTCCGCTTCTGGACGATCTTCTGTGGCTCGTGGCTGGGGCGTTGAAGAGGAATCCGGCACAGAAGATCCCACCCGACCAGCGACCACGGGCTGGCTGAGACATGCACCTGATCCCGCGCCTGCCGCAGCTGGGCCCGCGCCATCCGATCGCCCTGCATCGCGCCGCTTGTATACAGCCGGCTGGGTGCCAAACCGCGAGCCGATCGGGCCGGTGGAAGCCGGACGCATGGCAGCCGCTGATTGGCGCGGGCTGGTGAAGCCGCCACCACCAACCACAACAGGCCGCGTGGCCAATGCGGAGTCGGTCGCGGTTGGCGCGCCAGGATCCGAGGCAGATCCACCTGCCGCACCTGGTGAGCTGGATCCCGAGGCGGATTCGCCTGCCGCAGCTGGCGCGCCGGATCCCGAGGCGGATCTGCTCCCTCCGCCGTGACACACGCGATATGGACAGTGTGTTGCACTGTTTTCTTCAATTTCTTCACTGTTTTCTTCATTTTCTGCACTGTTTTCACCGCTATGATCTCCTGGGGCATCACAAGACTTATGCAAATGGTTAGGAGGATTAGTCATCAAATGATCATCGCAGTTATCGTGCCCCCCTTGATCATAACCAGAGAGGTGAGGTGGAAGGAGTAGGATTTCTTGACGGAGTAAGGCGCCGGCGTTCGGGTGCAGATCAGCAAAGGGGAATTTTGTCTCATCAAAAACAACATCTCTAGAGATGTAGACACGACCAGAAGAGATGTCTAAGCATTTGACACCTTTGTGCTGAGCGCTATACCCAAGGAACGCACACTGTTTGGAGCGAAACATAAGCTTGCGGTTGTTGTAAGGGCGGAGGTTTGGCCAGCATGCATCCAAATACACGAAGAGATTTATAGTCTGGTTTTACGTGGAGAAGTCGTTCTATGGGAGTTTCATTGTTGATAACTCTGCTAGGAAGCATGTTGATGATGTGAACGGCAGTGAGAAACGCTTCGTCCCAAAATTTTAGGGGCATCGAAGCTCCAGCCAAGAGTGCAAGGCCAACCTCAACTATGTGCCTATGTTTGCGTTCTGCAGACCCATTTTGTTGGTGAGCGTGAGGGCATGACACATGATGGGAAATGCCTAGTGTTTGGAAGAAGGAGTTTAATTTTTCGTATTCTCCTCCCCAATCTGATTGGACAGCAAGAATTTTTCTGTCAAACTGGCGTTCAACAAGAGCCTGAAAGTTTTGAAAGACTTGGAACACTTCTGACCTTTTTTTAAGGAGGTAGAGCCAAGAAAACTTGCTATAGTCATCAATAAAGCTAACATAGTATGTATGTCTACCAACGGAGCTTGGGGCAGGACCTCACACATCAGAAAAAATTAACTGCAATGGTTGAGTAGAAACACTGGTGGAAATGGGATAAGGGAGTTGATGACTTTTTGCTCTCTGACAAGCATCACAAATGGTTTCAACATTGCGCTCACCAACAAACGGGAGCTTATTCTTTTTGAG
Organism: Aegilops bicornis; assembly: GCA_021605145.1. Lineage (NCBI taxonomy): Eukaryota > Viridiplantae > Streptophyta > Magnoliopsida > Poales > Poaceae > Aegilops > Aegilops bicornis. Next base: position 719,088,648 of record CM038671.1, read on the forward strand.
TAAACGATCAACTAAAGAAAATGAAGCATGCCCTAAACGGTCGTGCCATCTTGTGGCTGAAAGCTTGATAGCACCACAAGCTTGTTTATTGTATCTTCGAAGCTCCGGAATCAACAGATAGAGTCCCCGAACACATCTATCTCGATAGAGAGTTTTCCTCGTGACCTGATCCTTGATCAAAAAGAAGAAGGGGTGAAACTCAATATAAACATGATTGTCAAGAGTGATTCGATGAACTGATAGAAGGTTTTTATCGGTGCTAGGGACATGCAAGATTTTCCTAAGATGAAACTGTCTACGTGGGGTACGAAAAACTGAATGACCAATGTGACGTATCCTCATACCTGCACCACTTGCGGTGTGGATTTGGTCTTTGCCGTGATATTTTTCTTTGAGCGTTACTTTCTCCAGTTCGGTGAGATGGTTTGTCGCGCCGCTGTCGAGATACCAGTTGGTATCGACACCGTACGAGCCGTCAGCAGCAGCAGCGATCTTTTCTTCATCTCCTGACGAGGTCTCGTCCTCATCGAACCGGTACCAGCAGGCCGTCGCTGTGTCCCGGCTTGCCGTGATATCCGCAGCGAACCGCGTCCGGGCACCATCTGGAGGACCCGCCGCGGAGGCCCCTGGTGTTGGTGGAGTTGGCCCGTCCGCGGGAGTTGAACTCGCCGTTGCTGCCGCCGCCTCCTTGCTTGCCCTTGGGGCGAGGCGGGCCACGATGACGGGAGTAGCCACCGCGCCCACGCATCGCTGCGTTAGCTGACGACTTGAAGCCGCCCGATCCTTGGTACTGTGCCACCCTCTGATCAAAATTACTCAGCATTGAAAAGAGCTCATCGAGAGATACCGGGGAGGTGCGGGCGTCGAGGGCGGAGACGAGCGGCTGGTAGTCCATGTCGAGGCCGTGGAGGATGTAGGAGACGAGTTCATCGTCCTGGAGCGGCTTCCCGGCGGCAGCTAGTTCATCTGCGAAGCCGCGCATCTCGGCGAAGTAGGTGGCGACGTTCTTGTTGCCCTTTTGGCGCTGCTCACCGAGAGGTTCTGATGTTGTTCACGCGACCGAGGGACTGCGAGGAGAACATCCCCGACAGTGCCATCCAGAGCTCGCGCGCCGTGGTGATCGCGGTCACCTGCACGAGCACCTCCTTGGTCAGGTTGTTCAGCAGGTACCCGAGCACCTGCCGGTCCTCTCGCGCCCAGACGGCGTAGAGAGGGTTCGACATAGTTGATTCCTTCCCATCTTTGTCCTTGGTGGGGAGGATCCTGGCCGGCTCCGGTGTAGTGCCGTCGACGTAGCCGAAGACACCCGCGCCCCTTAGATGCGGCGTGATCTGCGCGCGCCGTAGGACGTGGTTGAAAGGGAAAGCCTCTCCGTGACTTGGCCGTTGAGGCTAGCCTGGGAGACACCGGAGGAGGACGACATGATCTGCACTGGATAGAGTTTTAGGGTTTAGACGTTGTGGAAGAGAAGGGCTCTGATTACCATGTGCGATGGCGGAAAGCGTCGTACCTCAACCCGAGGGGACGCCGTACGTGTTTATAGGCAGGGGCGCACCTCCCTGATAGCGCATACAGTTTGGATTACATCTTGGAGAAGAAGCTAGATAGAGATAAGATTACAAAGAGGAGATAAACTCTAGCTAACTACCTAACCGAACTACCAAGATAACTATCAGGAGAGAATATGCGGCAGCTCCTTGTCACGTACATGGAATATGTTGTTTGACAGAATAGACAAGCCGCACCTTCCAGCCGAACAGCTATTTGTTTCACTCCACGCTTGCCATGGCTGATGATAGCAAGTTCCTCCTTTTGTTTCTCCTATTGAGCAGCTCATCATTTTGTTTTGGTTCTGAATCTGATATCCAGTGCCTGAGGTCTGTACAACAATCAGTGACTGATCCCAACGGTGTACTCAAATCCTTATGGGTCATTGAAAATGCCACAGAGGGTTACATATGCCGCTTTACTGGTGTGGAATGCTGGCACCCCGACGAGAACAGGGTTCTCTCTCTGCGACTCGGCAACCTAGGACTTGAAGGCCCATTTCCTCATGGTCTTCTAGATTGCACAAGCATGACCGGCCTGGACCTGTCAAATAACAATTTTTCAGGACCAATCCCTCGCGACATTTCCCGGCCGAATCCATACCTGACATATCTGGATCTCTCGTACAATAACTTTTCAGGTGAAATCCCAGAGAGTATCGCAAATTTGGAATATCTGAATGTCCTCAACCTCCAGCATAACCAACTCAGCGGTCAAATTCCACCGCAATTCGGTTTGCTTACTCGGATAACCTTGTTCAATTTTAGTGACAACCCAGGGCTTTGTGCTTCACTGTTGGATGATTGCCCCCCCCCTCGAGGAAGAGATGGAGACCCGTATGAATCAGGTTGCACAGGCTCAACGACCAGTCGAGCATCGGAGCGGCTGCTGGGTTCGTAGTGGGGTTCGTGGTGGCCTTCTACTTCCCGCACTGCTTCGTCTGCTCCCAGAGGCTCCGTGCCTATGTCGTCCGGATATGATTCACTACTTGTTCTGAAACTTTGTCTGGCATAGCTTCTCGAGGCCAAATGATCACTTCCGACAGTAACATTTTTAGCTTGTTACCCGCAGTAAGGATTATCTTAATTCACATGATTTGTATGCCTGGCAACTAGTGTAGAAGTGCATGCTCTAGCCAATGCAACCAAAAGACTGATCTGATGGAAGAGACTAGGCAATACATTATACGTCAACACTCCCCCTCACGTGTGGCTCCCTCAGGCCTAAACGTGGACTCAGCCGGGTCTTGAACTCGAGACCTCTTGGCTCTGATACCATGTAAAAGTACATGCTCTAGCCAATGCAACCAAAAGACCGATCTGATGGAAAAGACTAGGCAGCACATTATACGTCAACAACTAGCAACTGCCAGTATTTTCCTGTCGACATATTTCAAGTTCAACTCTCCTAGAAAGAGAGAAATTTGATCTTTTGCCCCACTTTACTTCTCCATTGGATCATTTGGCCCCCCTCCTTGAGAGGCTACCAGGTGGGGCCCGGGGCCACTGTCACTGAGACAATCAAAGGGCAAATCATCCAACCCCTTGTAAAGTGGGGCAAATCCCTGTCAACATTTCTAAAGGAACAGAACAAGGTAGCTCCGGCTAGCCTATAAAATAATAAAACCCTGCACTTGTGCCGTGCTTTTCACCCCATTTTCATGCTTTGCCCTTCTTCTTTTTTTTGATCGGTGCTTTGCCCTTCTTGAACGCATGCATACGATGTCCCAGAGAGTACTCCTGAAAGGCTTTGCCGACCAAGCCGGATACCTTCCCGTGTTCCGGTGAAAATTCTACGGGGACACGAGGCTCTTGATGCCGGGGTTGGTGTCTCTCTCGTGTGCCATCAACAGGGCAGATTTGTTTTTGTGTAAGCTCGCTTCTTTCAGTTTCGTTTTCTGTTATTGTGGAGAGCCTGATGCATGGATTGGGTTTGTGGTGGCCATCTATACTTCCTGACTGGTTCGTGTCCCGTGCCCATGATCCATCTATGTCGAAGGCTTGTCTGCCAGGGATGCCAGGGATGTATAGAATGTCTCGCAAAAAGAAGAGGATGTGCAGAATGAAGTGGCAGGAGAATGCAGCTGCTGCCTTCGTTGGTCTGTTCATCATTGGGTGGTAACGGTGTCGGAAAACAACTCATATGCGTGTCCAAAAGGATGAGCTTGTGTACATTCTGGTGTGTATTACAAATGTCTCCTGGATTCAAACAAGACAAATTTGTGAAACCTCTAATGGCCCCGGGGCTTGAGGGAACTGATGAGGATCTAATGTGATCTTGTTCGTGCTTTACTAAGCCCGGTATCAATTGGAAATGGTACTGTACAGCTTTTTTTTGTCAATTTGATCCCTGTACTATTGATTAAGCTTTATTTTAGTCCCCAGTTTTCAAAACAAATAATTTTGAACCATAACTTGTTTTCTTTAGAAAAGGAGGTCATCCCCCGGCATCTGCATCCGAAAGATGCATGCGGCCATATTATTAAACAAGTTTCAGCAAAATACAAAGTCTGTAATCCGGAGTACAACTCACAAAGGGAACACAAATAAAAAAAAGGCTAAGCAAATAAATCAAAGCCACAATCGGCTGGATGAGACTACATTAAGGACCTATTCTATTATGCGACCGTCATTTCTAACCGGTTGAAGATAGCTCGTGCTACCATCTCCAGTCGGTTACACACAGTAGCCAAATGCCCCCTGGAGCCCATAGGAGTGAGTAATAACCACGTATGGATCCATGTTGTAGCTCTGAAAATAACCTGCAAGAAGTTTAAAATATGTAGTCTGTTAAAAATCATATCATTCCTAAAATTCCATATAGCCCACAGAAGTGCGCATATTCCAATCCGAATACTTGACGCAACCTCCGGTTGTAGCCCATTTAACGATGTTCCAAATAGCGCATCTATGCTATCCGGCGGCGTGATGTTAAATGCTATATGAATAGATCGCCAAAGTAACTTCGCTTAAGGACAATCAATAAAAAATGTTGGATTGTTTCACCATGAACACAAAAACAACATCGTGGACTTCCGACTCATCGTCACTTTAGTAAGTTATCTTTGGTAAGAATCACCTGTTTGTGGACGAACCACATGAAAAAATTTATGCGTAAGGGAACCTTTACTTTCCAAATGTGTATCGATCTTGGGATTGGGTCAGAATTAATAAGATCTAATTATATAGATTTAACTGAGAACACTCCCTTCACTGTCAGTTTCCACTTCACGTTGTCTGCTTGGTCGGAGAGGTGAACATCCATCAACCTCCGCACTAGGTGCAACCATGAGTCCCATCGTTCCCCTACTTAAGCCCTTCGAAACTGTATATTCAAAGGTACCGTCTGCAATACTGTTGCTATGTAATCCTGCTTACGTTGCATAATATTATGCAAGGTAGGATACTGCAGGGCTAACGGCATGTCCACTAATCAAGTATCCTCAAAACCTTGTTGTCGTTCCGTCTCCGTCAACATAACACACTCTATGGAAGAAAGTCTCTTTCGTTCTCATGAGCCCCTTCCAAAATGGTGAATCATTAGGTCTTACAGTAACCCGAGCCAGAGTTTTAGATTGCAGGTATTTATTCCGTAGTAACGGCTTTGTGGTGCACCGTTAGATGGTTGTCCCCCCTCGAGGAGGAGATGGAGACCGGTACGAATCAGTCTGCACAGGCTCAACGACCAGTCGAGCATCGGAGCGGCCGTCGGATTCGTGGTGGGGTTCGTGGTGGTCTTCTACTTCCCGCACTGCTTCGTCTGCTTCGAGAGGCTTCGAGCCTACGTCGTCCGGATATGATTCACATGTTGTTCTGAACTTTGTCTGAAAAATAGCTTCGGGAGGCCAAATGAGCACTTCTGGCAGTAAATCTTTTTCAGTTTGTTCCCTGCAGTAATGATGTCTATTACACAACCTTCTTCTTGTAGACGTTGTTGGGCCTGCAAGTGCACAGGTTTATAGGACAGTAGCAAATTTCCCTCAAGTGGATGACCTAAGGTTTATCAATCCATGAGGCGAGGAGGAAGATGGTCTCTCTCAAACAACCCTGCAACAAATAACAAAAAGTCTCTTGTGTCCCCAACACACCCAATAGAATAGCAAATTGTATAGGTGCACTAGTTCGGCAAAGAGATGGTGATACAAGTGCAATATGGATGGTAGATATAGGTATTTGTAATCTGAAAATATAAAAACAGCAAGGTAACTAATGATAAAAGTGAGCGTAAACGGTATTGCAATGGTAGGAAACAAGGCCTAGGGTTCATACTTTTGCTAGTGCAAGTTCTCTCAACAATAATAACATAGATAGATCATATAACAAGCGCTCAACATGCAACAAAGAGTCACTCCGAAGCCACTAATAGCGGAGAACAAACGTAGAGGTTATGGTAGGGTACAAAACCACCATAAAGTTATTCTTTCGGATCGATCTATAAAAGAGTTCGTACTAGAATAACACCTTAAGATACAAATCAACCAAAACCCTAATGTCACCTAGATACTCCATTGTCACCTCAAGTATCCGTGGGCATGATTATACGATATGCATCACACAATCTCAGATTCATCCAACCAACATAAAAGTACTTCAAAGAGTGCCCCAAAGTTTCTACCGGAGAGTCAAGAACGTGCCAACCCCTATGCATAGGTTCCCAATGTCACGAAACCCGCAAGTTGATCACCAAGACATACATCAAGTGTTCTCATAAAAGACTCAATCCGATAAGATAACTTCAAAAGGGGAAACCCAATTCATCACAAGAGAGTAAAGGGGGAGAAACACCATAAGATCCAACTACAATAGCAAAGCTCGGGATACATCAAGATCGTGCCATAGATTGGAACACGAGAGAGAACACAAGAGAGAGAGATCAAACACATAGCTACTGGTACATACCCTCAGCCCCGAGGGTGAACTACTCCCTCCTCGTCATGGAGAGCGCCGGGATGATGAAGATGGCCACCGGAGATGGATCCCCTCCGGCAGAATGCAGGAAAGGGGTCCCGATTGGTTTTGGTGGTTCTGGAGGCTTGCGCGGAGGAACTCCCGATCTATCTTCTGTTCGGAAGTTTTAGGGCACGACGGTATATATGGGTGAAAGGAGAACGTCGGTGGAGCTACGGGGCCCCACGAGGCAGGGGGCGCCCTCACCCTCGTGAGCACCTCCCGTATGTTCCGACGTGGGGTCCAAGTCCATCGTGGGTTTCCTTCCAAAATAACTTCTCCAGCTTGATTTCGCCCGTTTGACTCCTCTGATATTCCTTTTCCTCGAAACACTGAAATAGGCATAAAACAACAAATCTGGGCTAGGCCTTCGGTTAATAGGTTAGTCCCAAAAATAATATAAAAGTGGAAAATAAAGCCCAATATTGCCTAAAACAGTAGATAAAGTAGCATGGATCAATCAAAAATTATAGATATGTTGGAGACGCATCAAGCATCACCAAGCTTAATTCATGCTCGTCCTCGAGTAGGTAAATGATAAAAAGAGAATTTTTGATGCGGAGTGATACTTTGGCATAATTTCAATGTAAATCTTCTTAATTGTGATATGAATATTTAGATCCGAAAGATTCAAGACAAAAGTTCATATTGACATAAAAATAATAATACTTCAAGCATACTAATCAAAATAATTATGTCATGTCAAAATAACATGGCCAAAGAAAGTTCATCCCTACAAAATCATATAGTTAGGCTATGCTTCATTTTCGTCACACAAAGTTGTTCCCAACTTCTATACCCCGATGACAAGCCAAGCTATTGTTTCATACTTAAATAATCTTAAACTTTTTCAACCTTCACGCAATACATGAGCGTGAGCCATGGATATAGCACTATGTGTGGAATAGAATATGATGATGGGGATTGTGTGGAGAAGACAAAAAAGGAGAAAGTCTCACATTAATGAGGATAATCAACGGGCTATGGAGATGCCCATCAATTGATGTCAACATGAGGAGTAGGGATTGCCATGCAACGGATGCACTAGAGCTACGAATGCTCAACAAAATAAAACTAGTGGGTGTGCATCCAACTTGCTTGCTCATGAAGACCTAGGGCATTTGAGGAAGCCCATCGAGGAATATACAAGCCAAGTTCTATAATGAAAAATTCCCACTAGTATGAAAGACAACTTATGAGACTCACTATATGAAAAACATGGTGCTACTTTGAAGCACAATATATGAGACTCACTACATGAAGAACAAGGTGCTACTTTGAAGCACAAGTGTGGAAAAAGAGATAGTAGCATTGCCCCTTTTTTTGGGCCTTTTTTTGCTTTTCTCTTTATTTTATTTTATTTTTTGGGCCTTTTTTTGCCTTTCTTTTTTTTGGGCAGTGCTCTAATAATGATGATCATCACACTTCTATTGATTACAACATAAGGATTACAACTCAAAACTAGAACAAGGTATAACTGTTGGGGAACATAGTAATTCCAAAAATTTTCCTACGCACACGCAGGATCATGGTGATGCATAGCAACGAGAGGGGAGAGTGTTGTCTACGTACCCTCGTAGACCGAAGCGGAAGCGTTGACGCAACATATAGGAAGTAGTCGTACGTCTTCCCGATCCGACCGATCCAAGCACCGAAACTACGGCACCTCCGAGTTCTAGCACACGTTCAGCTCGATGATGATCCCCGGGCTTCGATCCAGCAAAGCGTCGGGAGGAGTTCCACAAGACGACGGCGTGGTGACGATCTTGATGTTCTACCGTCGCAGGCTTCGCCTAAGCACCGCTACAATATGACCGAGGTGGAATATGGTGGAGGGGGCACCGCACACGGCTAAGGAACGATCCATCACGAAGATCAACTTATGTGTTCTAGGGTGCCCCCTGCCCCTGTGAGCATAAAGGATCAAGGGGAGGCCGGACGGCCCTAGGGGGGCGCCAAGGAGGGGGGAGTCCTCCTCCTAGTGGGAGTAGGACTCCCTTTCCTAGTCCAACTAGGAAGAGACAGGGGAAGGAAAGAGAGGAGAGGGAGAGGGAAGAGGGGCCGCCCTTCCCTAGTCCAGTCGGACTCCTCATGGGGGCGCACCACCTCCTGGGCTGCTTCCTCTCTCTCCCCTCAGCCCACTAAGGCCCAGATTTCCCCGGGGGTTCCGTAACCCCTCCCAAGACTCCGGTTGTCTCCGAAATCACCCGAACACTTCCGTGTCCGAATATAGTCGTCCAATATATCGATCTTTACGTCTCGACCATTTCGAGACTCCTCGTCATGTCCCCGATCTCATCCGGGACTCGAACTCCTTCGGTACATCAAAACTCATAAACTCATAATATAAGCATCGCCGAAACCTTAAGCGTGCGGACCCTACGGGTTCGAGAACTATGTAGACATGACCGAGACACGCCTCCAGTCAATAACCAATAGCGGAACCTGGATGCTCATATTGGCTCCCACATATTCTACGAAGATCTTTATCGGTCGCACCGCATAACAACATACGTTGTTCCTTTGTCATCGGTATGTTACTTGCCCGAGATTCGATCGTCGGTATCTCAATACCTAGTTCAATCTCGTTATCGCAAGTCTCTTTACTCGCTCTGTAATACATCATCCCGCAACTAACTCATTAGTTGCAATGCTTGCAAGGCTTAAGTGATGTGTATTACCGAGAGGGCCAGAGATACCTCTCCGACATTCGGAGTGACAAATCCTAATCTCGAAATACGCCAACCCAACAAGTACCTTCGAGACACCTGTAGAGCACCTTTATAAACACCCAGATTACGTTGTGACGCTTTGGTAGCACACAAAGTGTTCCTCCGTAAACGGGAGTTGCATAATCTCATAGTCATAGGAACATGTATAAGTCATGAAGAAAGCAATAGCAACAAACTAAACGATCAAGTGCTAAGCTAACGGAATGGGTCAAGTCAATCAGATCATTCACCTAATGATGTGATCCCATTAATCAAATAACAACTCTTTGTCCATGGTTAGGAAACATAACCATCTTTGATTAATGAGCTAGTCAAGTAGAGGCATACTAGTGACACTCTGCTTGTCTATGTATTCACACCTATATTATGTTTCCGGTTAATACAATTCTAGCATGAATAATAAACATTTATCATGAAATAAGGAAATAAATAATAACTTTATTATTGCCTCTAGGGCATATTTCCTTCAGTCTCCCACTTGCACTAGAGTCAATAATCTAGTTCACATCGCCATGTGATTTAACACCAATAGTTCACATCACCATGTGATTAACACCCATAGTTCACATCATCATGTGACCAACACCCAAAGGGTTTACTAGAGTCAATAATCTAGTTCACATCGCTATGTGATTAACACCCAAAGAGTACTAAGGTGTGATTATATTTTGTTTGTGAGAGAAGTTTAGTCAACGGGTCTGCCACATTCAGATCCGTATGTATTTTGCAAATTTCTATGTCAATAATGCTCTGCACGGAGCTACTCTAGCTAATTTCTCCCACTTTCAATATGTATCCAGATTGAGACATAGAGTAATCTAGATCAGTGTCAAAACTTGCATCGACATAACCCTTTACGACGAACCTTTTGTCACCTCCATAATCGAGAAACATATCCTTATTCCACTAAGGATAATTTTGACCGCTATCCAGTGATCTACCCCTAGATCACTATTGTACTCCCTTGCCAAAATCAGTGTAGGGTATACAATAGATCTGGTACACAGCATAGCATACTTCATAGAACCTATGGCCAAGGCATAGGGAATGACTTTCATTCTCTTTCTATCTTCTGCCGTGGTCGAATTTGAGTCTTACTCAATTTCACACCTTGTAACACAGGCAAGAACTCTTTCTTTGACTGTTCCATTTTGAACTACTTCAAAATCTTGTCAAGGTATGTACTCATTGAAAAAACTTATCAAGTGTCTTGATCTATCTCTATAGATCTTGATGCTCAATATGTAAGCAGCTTCATCGAGGTTTTTCTTTGAAAAACTCCTTTCAAACACTCCTTTATGCTTTGCGTAATAATTCTACATTATTTCCAATCAACAATATGTCATTCACATATACTTATCGTAAATGCGTAGTGCTCCCACTCACTTTCTTGTAAATACAAAGCTTCACCGCAAGTCTGTATAAAACTATATGCTTTGATCAACTTATCAAAGCGTATATTCCAACTCCGAGATGCTTGCACAAGTCCATAGATGGATCATTTGGAGCTTGCATATTTTGTTAGCACCTTTAGGATTTACAAAACCTTCTGGTTGCATCATATACAACTCTTCTTTAATAAATCCATTAAGGAATGCAGTTTTGTTTATCCATTTGCCAGATTTCATAAAATGCGGCAATTGCTAACATGATTCGGACAGACTTAAGCATAGATACGAGTGAGAAACTCTCATCGTAGTCAACACCTTGAACTTGTCGAAAACCTTTTGCGACAATTCTAGCTTTGTAGATAGTAACACTACTATCAGCGTACGTCTTCCTCTTGAAGATCCATTTATTTTCTATGGCTTGCCGATCATCGGGCAAGTCAACTAAAGTCCATACTTCGTTCTCATATATGGACCCCATCTCAGATTTCATGGCCTCAAACCATTTCGCGGAATCTGGGCTCATCATCGCTTCCTCATAGTTCGCAATTTCATCATGGTCCAGTAACATGACTTCCAGAACAGGATTACCGTACCACTCTGGTACGGATCTCACTGGTTTACCTACGAGATTCGGTAGTAACTTGATCTGAAGTTACATGATCATCATCATTAGCTTCCTCACTAATTGGTGTAGTAGTCACAGGAACATATTTCTGTGATGAACTACTTTCCAATAAGGGAGCAGGTACAGTTACCTTATCAAGTTCTACTTTCCTCCCACTCACTTCTTTCGAGAGAAACTCCTTCTCTAGAAAGGATCCATTCTTAGCAACGAATGTCTTGCCTTCGGATCTGTGATAGAAGGTGTACCCAACAGTCTCCTTTGGGTATCCTATGAAGACATATTTCTCCGATTTGGGTTTGAGCTTATCAGGATGAAACTTTTTCATATAAGCATCACAACCCCAAACTTTAAGAAACGACAACTTTGGTTTCTTGCCAAACCACAGTTCTGATTGTGTCATCTCAACGGACTTAGATGGTGCCCTTTTTAACGTGAATGCAGCTGTCTTTAATGCATAGCCCCAAAACGATAGTGGTAAATCGGTAAGAAACATCATAGATTGCACTATATCCAATAAAGTACGGTTATGACGTTCGGACACACCATTATGTTGTGGTGTTCCAGGTGGCGTGAGTAGTGAAACTATTTCACATTGTTTTAACTGAAGACCAAACTCGTAACTCAAATACTCTTCTCCACGATCAGATCATAGAAACTTTATTTTCTTGTTACGATGATTTTCAACTTCTCTCTGAAATTCTTTGGACTTTTCAAATGTTTCAGACTTATGCTTCATTAAGTAGATATACCCATATCTGCTCAAATCATCTGTGAAGGTCAGAAAATAATGATACTTGTCGCGAGCCTTAATATTCATCGGACCACATACATCAATATGTATGATTTCCAACAAATCTGTTGCTCGCTCCATTGTTCCGGAGAACGGCGTCTTAGTCATCTTGCCCATGAGGCATGGTTACGCAAGCATCAAGTGATTCATAATCAAGTGATTCCAAAAGTCCATTAGCATGGAGTTTCTTCATGCGCTTTACACCAATATGACCTAAGCGGCAAGTACACAAACAAGTTGCACTATCATTATTAACTTTGCATCTTTTGGTTTCAATATTATGAATATGTGTATCACCACGATCGAGATCCAACGAACCATTTTCATTGGTTGTGTAACCATATAAGGTTTTATTCATGTAAATAGAACAACAATTTATTCTCTTACTTAAATGAATAACCGTATTGCAATAAACATGATCAAATCATATTCATGCTCAACGCAAACACCAAATAACACTTATTTAGGTTCAACATTAATCCCGAAAGTATAGGGAGTGTGCGATGATGATCATATCAATCTTGGAACCACTTCCAACACACATCGTTACTTCACCCTTAACTAGTCTCTGTTCATTCTGCAACTCCCGTTTCGAGTTACTACTCTTAGCAACTGAACCAGTATCAAATACCGAGGGGTTGCTACGAACACTAGTAAAATACACATCAATAATCTGTATATCAAATATACCTTTGTTCACTTTACCATCCTTCTTATCCGCCAAATACTTGGGGCAGTTCCGCTTCCAGTGACCAGTCCCTTTGCAGTAGAAGCACTCAGTCTCAGGCTTAGGTCCAGACTTGGGCTTCTTCACTTGAGCAGCAACTTGCTTGCCGTTCTTCTTGAAGTTCCCCTTCTTCCCTTTGCCCTTTTCTTGAAACTAGTGGTCCTGTCAACTATCAATGTTTTTCTTGATTTCTACCTTCGTCGATTTCAGCATCACGAAGAGCTTGGGAATCGTTTCCGTTATCCCTTGCATATTATAGTTCATCACGAAGTTCTACTAACTTGGTGATGGTGACTAGAGAATTTTTTCAATCACTATCTTATCTGGAAGATTAACTCCCACTTGATTCAAGCGATTGTAGTACCCAGACAATCTGAGCACATGCTCACTGCTTGAGCTATTCTCCTACATCTTTTAGCTATAGAACTTGTTGGAGACTTCATATCTCTCAACTCGGGTATTTGCTTGAAATATTAACTTCAACTCCTGGAACATCTCATATGGTCCATGACGTTCAAAACGTCTTGGAGTACCGATTCTAAGCTGTTAAGCATGGTGCACAAAACTATCAAGTATTCAACATATTGAGCTAGACAGACGCTCATAACGCCGCATCTGCTCCTGCAATAGGTCTGTCACCTGGCGGTGCATTAAGGACATAATTTTTTCTGTGCAGCAATGAGGATAAACCTCAGATCACGGATCCAATCCGCATCATTGCTACTAACATTTTTCAACTTAGTTTTCTCTAGGAACATATCAAAAATAAAACAGGGGAGCTAAACGCGAGCTATTGATCTACAACATAGATATGCTAATACTACCAGGACTAAGTTCATGATAAATTTAAGTTCAATTAATCATATTACTTAAGAACTCCCACTTAGATAGACATCCTCTAATCATCTAAGTGATCACGTGATCCATATCAACTAAACCATGTCCGATCATCACGTGAGATGGAGTAGTTTCAATGGTGAACATCACTATGTTGATCATATCTACTATATGATTCACGCCGACCTTTTCGGCCTCTCGTGTTCCGAGGCCATATCTGTTATATGCTAGGCCTGGCCAAGTTTAACCTGAGTATTCCGCGTGTGCAACTGTTTTGCACCCGTTGTATTTGAACGTAGAGCCTATCACACCCGATCATCATGTGGTGTCTCAAAGACGAAGAACTTTCGCATAGCGGTGCATACTCGGGTAGAACACTTATACCTTGATAATTTAGTGAGAGATCATCCTATAAAGCTACCGTGAACTAAGCAAAATAAGATGTATAAAAGATAAACATCACATGCAATCAAAATATGTGACATGATATGGCCATCATCATCTTGTGCCTTTGATCTCCATCTCCAAAGCATCGTCATGATTTCCATCATCACCGGCATGACACCATGATCTCCATCATCTTGATCTATATCAATGTGTCGCCACATGGTCGTCTCACCAACTATTGCTCTTGCAACTATTGCTATCGTGACAGCGATAAAGTAAAGCAATTATTTGGCGCTTGCATCTTATGCAATAAAGAGACAACCATAAGGCTTCTGCCAGTTGCTGATAACTTCAACAAAACATGATCATCTCATACAACAACTTATATCTCATCACGTCTTGACCATATCACATCACAACATGCCCTGCAAAAAAAGTTAGACGTCCTCTACTTTGTTGTTGCAAGTTTTATGTGGCTGCTACGGGCTTAGCAAGAACCGTTCTTACCTATGCATCAAAACCACAACGATAGTTTGTCAAGTTGGTGTTGTTTTAACCTTCGCAAGGACCGGGCATAGCCACACTCAGTTCAACTAAAGTTGGAGAAACTGACACCCGCTAGTCACCTGTGTGCAAAGCACGGGGTAAATCCAGTCTCGTGTAAGCGTACGCGTAATGTCGATCCGGGCCGCTTCATCCAACAATACTGCCAAACCAAAGTATGATATGCTGGTAAGCAGTATGACTTATATCGCCCACAACTCACTTGTGTTCTACTCGTGCATATAACATCAACGCATAAAACCTAGGCTCTGATGCCACTGTTGGGGAACGTAGTAATTTCAAAAAAATTCCTACGCACACGCAGGATCATGGTGATGCATAGCAACGAGAGGGGAGAGTGTTGTCTATGTACCCTCGTAGACCGAAGCGGAAGTGTTGACTCAACGTAGAGGAAGTAGTCGTACGTCTTCCCGATCCGACCGATCCAAGCACCGAAACTACGGCACCTCCGAGTTCTAGCACACGTTCAGCTCGATGATGATCCCCGGGCTTCGATCCAGCAAAGCGTCGGGGAGGAGTTCCGTCAGCACGACGGCATGGTGACGATCTTGATGTTCTACCGTCACAGGGCTTCGCCTAAGCACCGCTACAATATGACCGAGGTGGAATATGGTGGAGGGGGGCACCGCACACGGCTAAGGAACGATCACGAAGATCAACTTGTGTGTTCTAGGGTGCCCCCATGCCCCCGTATATAAAGGAGCAAGGGGGAGGCCGGCCGCCCCTTAGGGGCGTGCCAAGGAGGGGGGGGGGGGAGCCCTCCTCCTAGTGGGAGTAGGACTCCCCTTTCCTAGTCCAACTAGGAAGAGAGAGGGGGAAGGAAAGAGAGGGAGAGGGAGAGGGAAAGAGGGGCCGCGCCCCCCTTCCCTAGTCCAATTCGGACTCCTCATGGGGGGCGCACCACCTCCTGGGCTGCTGCCCTCTCTCTCCCCTCAGGCCCACTAAGGCCCAGTACTTCCCCGGGGGGTTCCGGTAACCCCTCCGGCACTCCGGTTGTCTCCGAAATCACCCGGAACACTTCCGGTGTCCGAATATAGTCGTCCAATATATCGATCTTTACGTCTCGACCATTTCGAGACTCCTCGTCATGTCCCCGATCTCATCCGGGACTCCGAACTCCTTCGGTACATCAAAACTCATAAACTCATAATATAACATCGCCATCGTAACGTTAAGCGTGCGGACCCTACGGGTTCGAGAACTATGTAGACATGACCGAGACACGTCTCCAGTCAATAACCAATACGGAACCTGGATGCTCATATTGGCTCCCACATATTCTACGAAGATCTTTATCGGTCAGACCGCATAACAACATACGTTGTTCCTTTGTCATCGGTATGTTACTTGCCCGAGATTCGATCGTCGGTATCTCAATACCTAGTTCAATCTCATTACCGGCAAGTCTCTTTACTCGTTCTGTAATACATCATCCCGCAACTAACTCATTAGTTGCAATGCTTGCAAGGCTTAAGTGATGTGTATTACCGAGTGGGACCAGAGATACCTCTCCGAGCATTCGGAGTGACAAATCCTAATCTCAAATACGCCAACCCAACAAGTACCTTCGGAGACACCTGTAGAGCACCTTTATAATCACCCAGTTACGTTGTGACGTTTGGTAGCACACAAAGTGTTCCTCCGGTAAACGGGAGTTGCAAATCTCATAGTCACAGGAACATGTATAAGTCATGAAGAAAGCAATAGCAAAAAACTAAACGATCAAGTGCTAAGCTAACGGAATGGGTCAAGTCAATCAGATCATTCACCTAATGATGTGATCCCATTAATCAAATAACAACTCTTTGTCCATGGTTAGGAAACATAACCATCTTTGATTAATGAGCTAGTCAAGTAGAGGCATACTAGTGACACTCTGTTTGTCTATGTATTCACACATGTATTATGTTTCCGGTTAATACAATTCTAGCATGAATAATAAACATTTGTCATGAAATAAGGAAATAAATAATAACTTTATTATTGCCTGTAGGGCATATTTCCTTCAATAACTCTATATGAATGCCTCCGGCAGTGTACCGGGATGGTGCAATGAATCAAGAGTGACATGTATGAAAAATAATGCATGGTGGCTTTGCCACAAATACGATGTCAACTACATGATCATGCAATGGCAATATGAAAAAAGTAAAGTATGTCATGATGATGATGGTGGAAGTTGCATGGCAATATATCTCGGAATGGCTATGGAAATGCTATAATAGGTAGGTATGGTGGCTGTTTTGAGGAAGATATAAGGAGGTTTATGTGTGATAGAGCGTATCGTATCACGGGGTTGGATGCACCGGCGAAGTTTGCACCAACTCTCAATGCGAGAAAGGGCAATGCACAAGATCAAGAGGCTAGCAATGGCGGAAAGGTAAAAGTGCGTATAATCCATGGACTCAACATTAGTCAAAAGAACTCATATACTTATTGCAAAAATTTAGAAGTCATCAAAAATCAAGTACTACGTGCACGCTCCTAGGGGGATAGATTGGTAGGAAAAGACCATCGCTTGTCCGCGACCGCCACTCATAAGGATGCACAAGCCAGGTACACTTCATGTTTCAAATTTGTTACATAACTTTAACCATACGTGCATGCTACGGGACTTACAAACTTCAACACAAGAATTTTTCAAATTCACAATCACCCAACTAGCATGACTTTGATATTATCACCTCCATATCTCAAAACAATTATCAAGCATCAAACTTTTCTTAGTATTCAACACACTCATAAGAATTCTTACAAATCTTGTATGCTTAGCATATTATGATTATTTAAGAAAATTACCATGCTATTTAAGACTCTCAAAATAATATAAGTGAAGCATGAGAGTTCATATATTTCTAAAAGATATAAGTGAATTACTAGGGCAAATGACAAACTACTCCGAAAGATATAAGTGAAGATCAATGAGTAGTCGAATAATTATGCAACTATGTGAAGACTCTCCCATTTAATAATTTCAGATCTTGATACTTTATTCAAACAGCAAGCAAAGCTAAAGAAAACTACATTGCAAGGATAGCATAACTCATGTGAAGAAGCAAAAACTTAGGCTCAACCGGTACTAACCGATAGTTGTTGAAGAAGAAAGGTGGAATGCCTACCGGGGCATCCCCAAGCTTAGATGCTTGAGACTTCTTGAAATAATATTTTGGGGTTCCTTGGGCATCCCCAAGCTTGAACTTTTGTGTCTCCTTAATTCCTCTCATAACATGGTTTCTCTTTTTATCAAAAGCTTCATTCACAACAAACTCAACAAGAACTCGTGAGATAGGTTAGTATAAACCAATGCAAAATCTTATCATTTTCTACTGTAACAAATCACTAAAATTATTATTCAACATTGCATACTAAATGACTCTGCATATTTAATACTCCTATCCTTAAATAGAATCATTAAACAAGCAAACATATGCAAACAATGCAAACATAACAGCAATCTGCCAGAACAGTACAGTCTGTAAACAATGCAAGAGTATCAATACTTCCCTGACTCCAAAAATTATTAACTAAAATTCCCACTGTAATAAATTTATCAGATCTCAATATGCAAAAATATTCAACATTATATCACTCTCTTAATTTTCTAGAGAAGTTTTGCAACAGCGGTAAACTTTCTGTTTTCAAACAGCAACATGTATACTAGCAAAATAAGCATGGCAAAGGCTATCCTTGACTTTTTTATTGAAACTAGAGATGCAAAACACTAACCTAACTAACAGCAAGCAAAAAAAAACAAAATTACATGACGCTCCAAGCAAAACACATATCATGTGGTGAATAAAAATATAGCTCCAAGTAAAGTTACCGATGAACGAAGGCGAAGAGGGATGCCATCCGGCATCCCCAAGCTTAGGCTCTTGGTTGTCCTTGAATATTATCTTGGGTTGCCTTGGGAATCCCCAAGCTTAGGCTCTTGCCACTCATTATTCCATAGTCCATCGAATCTTTACCCAAAACTTGAAAACTTTACAACACAAAACTTAACAGAAAACTCGTGAGCTCCGTTAGCGAAAGAAAACAAAACACCACTTCAAGGTACTGTAATGAACTCATTATTTATTTATATTGGTGTTAAACCTAATGTATTCCAACTTCTATATGGTTTATAAACTGTTTTACTAGCCATAGATTCATCAAAATAAGCAAACAACACAATGAAAACAGAATCTGTCAAAAACAGAACAGTCTGTAGTAATCTGTAACTACCGCAAACTTCTGAAACTCCAAAAATTCTAAAGTAAATTGGTGGACCTGAGGAATTTTACTAGTAATCATCTGCAACAAGAATCAACTAAATATCACTCTCCAGCTAAAAGTTATAGCTAATCTCGTGAGCGCCAAAGTTTCTGTTTTTACAGCATGATCATAAAGACTTCACCCAAGTCTTCCCAAAGGTTCTACTTGGCACAAAAACTAATTAAAACATAAAAACACATCTAACCAGAGGATAGATGGATTATTTATTCCTAAACAGAAGCAAAAACAAAAAACTAAAATAAGATTGGGTTGCCTCCCAACAAGCGCTATCGTTTAACGCCCCTAGCTAGGCATGATGATTTCAATGATGCTCACATAAAAGATAAGAATTGAAACATAAAGAGAGCACCATGAAGAATATGACTAGAACATTTAAGTCTAGCCCACTTCCTATGCATAGGAATTTTGTGAGCAAACAACTTATGGGAACAAGAATCATCTTGCATAGGAAGGTAAAACAAGCATAACTTCAAAACTTTAAGCACATAGAGAGGAAACTTGATATTATTGCAATTCCTACAAGCATATATTCCTCCCTCATAATAATTTTCAGTAGCATCATGAATGAATTCAATAATATAACCAGCACCTAAAGCATTCTTTTCATGATCTACAAGCATAGAAATTTTTCTACTCTCCTCATAAGCAAGTTCAAAAGTAGTGGGAGCAAACTCAACAAAATAGCTATCATGTGATTGAAAATTAAAATCAAGATGACAAGTTTCATGGTTATTATTCTTTATAGCATACGTGTCATCACAATAATCATCATAGATAGGAGGCATTCTTTCATCATAGTAAATTTGCTCATCAAAGCTTGGGGGACAAAAAATATCATCTTCATCAAACATAGCTTCCCCAAGCTTGTGGCTTTGCATACCATTAGCATCATGGATATTCAAGGAATTCATACTAACAACATTGCAATCAAGCTCATCATATAAATATTTAGTGCCAAACATTTTAATGCATTCTTATTCTAACACTTTGGCACAATTTTCCTTTCCATCATTCTCACGAAAGATATTAAAAAGATGAAGCGTATGAGACAAACTCAATTCCATTTTTTTGTAGTTTTCTTTTATAAACTAGACTAGTGCTAAAACAAGAAATGTAAAGATTCGATTGCAAGATCTAAAGATAACCTTCACTTACCTAGCCTCCCCGCAACGGGCGCTTAAAAGAGCTTGATGTCTACTACACAACCTTCTTCTTGTAGACGTTGTTGTGCTCGCAAGTGCTCAGGTTTGTAGGACAGTAGCAATTTTCCCTCAAGTAGATGACCTAAGGTTTATCAATCCGAGAGAGTCGTAGGAGGAAGATGGTCTCTCTCAAACAACCCTGCAACCAAATAACAAAAAGTCTCTTGTGTCCCCAACACACCCAATACAATAGCAAATTGTATAGGTGCACTAGTTCGGCGAGGAGATGGTGATACAAGTGCAATATGGATGGTAGATATAGGTATTTGTAGTCTGAAAATATAAAAACAGCAAGGTAACTAATGATAAAAGTGAGCGTAAACGGTATTGCAATGGTAGGAAACAAGGCCTAGGGTTCATACTTTCGCTAGTGCAAGTTCCCTCAACAATAATAACATAGATAGATCATATAACAAGCCCTCAACATGCAACAAAGAGTCACTCCGAAGCCACTCATAGCGGAGAACAAACGTAGAGATTATGGTAGGGTACGAAACCACCACAAAGTTATTCTTTCGGATTGATCTATAAAAGAGTTCGTACTAGAGTAACACCTTAAGATACAAATCAACCAAAACCCTAATGTCACCTAGATACTCCACTGTCACCTCAAGTATCCATGGGCATGATTATATGATATGCATCACACAATCTCAGATTCATCCAACCAACATAAAAGTACTTCAAAGAGTGCCCCAAAGTTTCTACCGGAGAGTCAAGAACGTGTGCCAACCCCTATGCATAGGTTCCCAATGTCACGAAACCCGCAAGTTGATCACCAAGACATACATCAAGTGTTCTCATAAAAGACTCAATCCGATAAGATAACTTCAAAAGGGGAAACTCAATTCATCACAAGATAGTAGAGGGGGAGAAACATCATAAGATCCAACTACAATAGCAAAGCTCGGGATACATCAAGATCGTGCCATAGATTGGAACACGAGAGAGAACACGAGAGAGAGAGATCAAACACATAGCTACTGGTACATACCCTCAGCCCCGAGGGTGAACTAGTCCCTCCTCGTCATGGAGAGTGCCGGGATGATGAAGATGGCCACCGGAGATGGATCCCCCTCCGTGAATGCGGAAAGGGGTCCCGATTGGTTTTTGGTGGTTCTGGAGGCTTGCGGCGGAGGAACTCCCGATCTATCTTCTGTTCTGGAAGTTTTAGGGTACGACGGTATATATATGGGTGAAAGGAGAACGTCGGTGGAGCTACGGGGGGCCCACGAGGCAGGGGGGCGCGCCCAGGGGGGTGGGCGCGCCCCCACCCTCGTGAGCACCTCCCGTATCTTTTGACATGGGGTCCAAGTCCATCAGGTGGGTTTCCTTCCAAAAATAACTTCTCCAGTTGATTTCGTTCTGTTTTGACTCCGTCTGATATTCCTTTTCCTCGAAACACTGAAATAGGCATAAAACAGCAAATCTGGGCTGGGCCTCCGGTTAATAGGTTAGTCCCAAAAATAATATAAAAGTGGAAAATAAAGCCCAATATTGCCTAAAACAGTATATAAAGTAGCATGGAGCAATAAAAAATTATAGATACGTTGGAGACGTATCAAGTAACTGTTGAGGATATACCCCGCGGTATGACCCGGACGGAAGTATGACCCGGCCGGACTTGGCGCTTCACCGATGACCCGCCGGAGGACTGGCGACTCACGGGTCTAGCGGCTCACTGGTCAGACGACTCACGGATGACCCCGACAGTGGGTCACATAGAAGACTAGGCCCAAGGCCCAGTAGGCTGGCTCATATTATAGTGGGCCGGCTTAAGACAGAAGGCATGAGGATTATTTCCTTTACGAGGAAGCAAGACCCGTACTTGTATCCGACTTGTAATAGATAATAAGTTAGTTCTAATCCTAATATGACTCTACATGTAAGCCGCCCCTTCAACTTATATAAGGAGGGGCAGGGCTCCCCAAAAAGAAACAAGCAAAAAGTAATAATCTCCAAGGCTAGACATAACAAAAGGGGAGCCGGCTTATGCAGCGACTCCCTCATGAGCATAATGAGACCTAGCCACAAACAACATGTAGGGCTATTCCGGATGATGTTTCCCGGGGCCCGAAGCTATCTAAATCCTTGTCGTGTGTTGCGTCTCTTGATTCCGCTCAACCCCTCTCAAGCTACCACATAGATGCGTTGGCCTCGCGACGAAGTCCTGGCACTAAGGACATCTGCCGTGACCATTCCACGGCAGTTGGCGCCCACTGTGGGGCCCGCGCAGGTTGGTGTTGAGTTCTTGGAGGGATCTTTTCTAGGGTTCAAGAGGTTCGCAATTTTCCGGTTCAACAATAGCCGGCGTGGAAAAAAATCATATCAGCTATGAGTTCATTGGTCAAGATTGACGAAGCGTTTTGCTGCGATGGGCTTGAGATTGAGATTATTTTAGGGTTACTTGTGTGGCTGCCTCACGCGCCATGGTGATTCCGCCGGGTCCGAGTTAGCCTGGGCGATTCAGCAGGACGCAAGTGATGGATAAGGAATTTTTGACTACGGCACTGCAAGTCCAGGGGCCGTCAATCGAAGCTACTGTTTATTCCAGTTGAAGATCCAAAATAGGCCAACTGCTCCCGTCAAGATTAATGGAGCAGTACTACTTGTGTATTACTATTCGTCAGGAAGACACACTGCAGCGCTCAAGTGGACAAATCGATCAAGGTCACATATGGCCGGAAAGTTGCTGCAGCTTTTAATGGATTTGTAGACGTGTTAAGGAAAGTACTACCACAGAAAAAGGAGTTGAATCATCAAAACCAAGATAGACTCGGACGGGTGTAACAGCTCATCCATGATGAATACTACTCTGACTCAAATAGGGATCTAACGAAAAAGGCAAGGAGTCAATTGCTACTTACTAGTACACTACTTGGAAGCCAAATCCGAGTGGCCATGGCTCATCACGTGAGGCGTGCTGGCCATAAGTAGCAGGTAAAAAGGAAAAAGATCAATCAGCATACTACCCTGCGTGGCGCCCAACAACGCTGAGCCGCCGCACACACCCAGCACTGCCTCCATCTGTTGAGAGCTCTAGCTGGCCTCCTCGCGCCTTTGAAGCGCCGCTTGCCGCTGCCCAAGGCGCGCGTATGAGTGCAGAGTCATCCGGTTCGCCTCTGCGTATGCGCGCGTATGTCGACTTACGGACGGCAGAATCCTGGATTGGACCGAGGCACAACCGGAAAGGAAGACAATCATGACCGGGAGTCTACATCCGTGACCCGGATTCGCCGCGATGAATCGCCACGTTGAGCCGTTTCTGCTGTGATTGAGCCGTCGAGGCCACGTTGAGCCGCCTCTCTTTATGCGAGCCGCCTCTGTCGCGTTAAACGGATCATCCGTTGCCTGAACGAATCAGGTGATATCTCTCTAAATATGTCTTATTAAACACATGCTGTTTTGTCAAAGAACAATTATCTTGATCTATATATTTTTGTATACAGGATAATTATTCACTATCATTGTGGTTTATACCACGGGCATGGAGCACAGGCAGGTAATGTTCTGCCCGGCGATAGCCCGTGACATATTACCCGATGAATGGAAGCGCGCAAGTTGCCGCCCCTGCGGCCCGGGCTACATCGACTCACCGGGACCGCACCTGCGATTGACTCGCCCGAGTGCATCGGATTATAATATCACGGCCGGTTCATCGGTCCGCTCCCGCGGCTGACTCACCCGACAATTATTCACTACATCAACAATGACGTGGTTGACTCGCCCGTCCGTGCGGCTTACCGCGCCTGCGATTGACTCACCCATCTGCGCCGGCTTACAACGCCGCGACCGACTCATCTATCTGTACTGCCTCTGAGGCTACGGTCGTCTTTACCGTCCGTCTCTTGCGGCTTGGTCTACATCAACACACTGAGCCGCACCTATCTGCATGAGCTGTTTATTGAGTATGAGCAAGTCACTGCTTGGGAAGCCCGATTTTTCTTCCAACAAATTGGAGGCAAATTGTCATATATTATCAGCCGCTGTCTGCACTGGACGGTTCAATGGGCAGGCGCACAAGTCGCCGCCACTATAGTTTGGTTAACCTCAAACATCTAGTTGGAAGGAGCCATTGGCCGAGTTGTTGACACAGCTCATACGGGATCATTTATAACCTGCCGCAGTCACCTCAACCTTTTGTGGATTCACATCGCGCTATCAAGGCCAATGATATACACCTTATGCTATGGTCAAATATGGAGAATCTCAAGCCAACTCCTTGAGTCGTCTTGAGACTCGGGGGCTACAATGGTATGACTCGGCAAAATTAGCCGGTTTCAATAAATTCAAGAACTCCAGGTTATTGAAGGGAAAAGTAACCCGGCCCCGGAGACTACTGCTAGATCGATGAAAATTTAAAGGCTGTCAAAAGATTTCCGGCTCAAAATAAGGATTCTGGTTTAAAATCCGGTTCAAGAGACATCTTTCTCCCACAAAGCACTGAAGCTCTCAAATCCGGTTCAAAATCCGGCCCAAGGTAAATTTGTCCCTCAGAATTTTTTGAAGCTCTCAAATCCGGCTCAAGGTAAATTTGTCCCTCGGAAATTTTTGAAGCTCTCAAATCCGGCTCAAGGTAAATTTGTCCCTCATAAATTTTTGAAGCTCTCAAATCCGGTTCAAAATCCAGCTCAAGGTAAATTTGTCCCTCACAAATTTTTGAAGCTTTCAAATCCGGTTTAAAGTTCCGGTTCAAAAAGAATTAATTTCTCGCAAGTTCGAGTTCTAAGAAAAATTAAAGGTTGCCAAAAAGAACTTGCTGCCATGATGCGCGGTTCAAACATGGGTATCCTGCCTTACGGCTTATCTTATATGGTCACTTGGGGCTTCTGTTCAAACATAGGTCGATTCGAACCAAAGAGAACATAGCTGTCAATACCCTCTTGATCGGCATACTGCCAAACCCACTAGGGGACTTCTTGATCATATCTGAATCATAGCTTAACCCCTTTGGGTCTGACGTGGGTCGTATTCGAACCAGCGTCATTAAACAACTCTTATGGTCACTTGGGGGCTTCTTGTTCAAACATAGGTCATATTCGAACCAAAGAGAACATAGCTGTCGATACCCACTTGATCGGCATCGCCAAAGCCACTGGTGGCTATATGATCGTATTCGAATCTTAGCTTAACCCCTTTGGAACGGTTTACTGATCGTATCCGAATCAGAAGCCTCAAAAACTTTTATTCTATCTCTGGTAAAGTTTATTGTAGCCACAATTACTTAACTTGAGACCTTTTGGTGATTATATCTCAAATGTATATAAGTGTTTTATGATTAACCCGGCTTGACTTTTGACTATAATTCGCCAGCTTATGACAACCATCATTTATATGGAAGCATTGGCTTCTAAGGATTGGGTTATCACCCTTACTACACAGGTCATGTAAACTGGCATCCATACCCTTAAAATATTGGGATGAAGCCTTTATTGTTGCCACTTATCTTATAAACCGTCTTCCTAGCAAATTGATTGGACATATTACTCCCTTGGAAAAATTGTTTCATCAAAAACCAGACTATAATTCTTTGAGAATTTTCGGGTGTGCTTGTTACCCTAATCTTCGTCCATATAATCATCACAAACTTGAGTTTCGTTCTACTCAATGTGTGTTTCTCGGTTATAGTAACCTTCACAAAGGATACAAGTGTCTTGAAATTTCTGCCGGACGAATCTATATCTCTCGTGATGTTATATTTGATGAAACAATATTCCCTTTTGAAAAACTTCATCCAAATGCCGGAGCTCTAATTCATGCAGAAATTGCACTTCTTCCGGAGTATATGTCTAGTCCAGATCACGGGGGTGAGTTAAATAGTGCTGATCATGTGACTAATCCTAAAGAAAATATGATTTTTGATGATAAAAGTGCAGCTTCAGGGCGTGATTTCATGCAAAGGGATGCAGCCAAAGTTGTCACGGGATCCCAGGTGGATTTGGGCAGTAGCAGAACATGATCTGAGGAAAATTCTCGCG
The DNA here is from genome assembly GCA_021605145.1 of Aegilops bicornis. Classification (NCBI taxonomy): domain Eukaryota; kingdom Viridiplantae; phylum Streptophyta; class Magnoliopsida; order Poales; family Poaceae; genus Aegilops; species Aegilops bicornis. The sequence goes on from CM038671.1 coordinate 719,114,650, forward strand.
TCAGACTGCCAGGCGCACAATCCCAGGTGATTCCCTCCATGTCGCATGCGCCAGCCGCCGACAGCCCAGGCAGCATGGGCCCTTCTAGCCGAGCCAGCACGGGCCAGTGCGGCTCCCCGAGCGCCACGCGCGCGGCTGATGGGCTGGTGGCCGACCAAGAGACAGGCACGGGGCCCAGCACCGACGTGTCGCCCCGCGCGTCCGAGGAGACAACCAGCGAGGGCGACAAGCGGCGCGCGTGGTTCCACTGGAGCGCTGATCGTGAGGGATATCCCTGTCGCCTCGGATCCGGAGCGAGCTGGCGCAGCGGATCCATATCGGTCTGGTACAGCGGATCCGGCCGGATCTTCTGTGGTTGCGAATTCTGCTGATGATTTTGATGCTCTAGGTATTCCACTTCAACACACGAGATCTCGGTCCGGTATTGTTAAGAAGAAGGAATACACTGATGACACTATAAGGTATGATAAAATTAAACGTGCCTTTCTCACTAGTATGGGTGAACCAACTCATTTGCATGATGCTCTTGCTAGTAAGGAATGGAAAAAGGCCATGGATGTTGAATATGAAGCACTTATGAAAAACAAAACTTGGCGTCTAGTACCACCAACAAAGGGCATACATGTCATAGATTGCAAGTGGGTATACAAAATTAAGAGAAAATTTGATGGAAGCATAGACATATATAAGGCAAGGTTAGTTGCAAAAGGCTTCAAGCAGAGATTTGGTATTGATTATGATGATACTTCTAGTCCTGTTGTTAAAGTAGCTACTATCCGACTTGTGCTATCTGTTGCGGTTTCCAGGGGTTGGAGCTTAAGGCAGCTAGATGTTCAGAACGCATTTCTTCATGGTGTTCTGGAAGAAGAGGTTTTTATGCGGCACCTCACTTTGTTTGCAAGTTAGATAAGGCTTTATATGGTTTGAAACAGGCCCCAAGAGTCTGGTACTCAAGATTGAGCACTCAGTTACAACAACTTGGGTTTACACCATCTAAGGCAGATACCTCATTATTTTTCTATCAAAAAGGAAATGTCATTATCTATGTTCTAGTATATGTTGATGACATTATTGTTGCTAGTTCAAGTTCGGATGCTACCACTTGTTTGCTTAAGGATTTAAAGATGGAGTTTGCTCTTAAGGATCTAGGAGATCTTCATTATTTCCTTGGCATAGAGGTCAAACAGATAAAAGATGGTATACTTCTTTCACAGGAGAAATATGCTCGTGACATACTCAGGAGAGTAGGGCTGGAAAACTACAAACCTGTAAGTACACCAATCTCAACTTCAGAGAAACTCACAGTTGATAGTGGAGAAGAACTTGGACCTGAGGATGCAACAAACTACAGAAGTGTTGTGGGTGCATTACAATATTTGACTCTTACACGTCATGATATTTCTTACTCTGTAAACAAAGTATGTCAATATTTGCATGCACCTACTACAACTCATTGGACTGCAGTTAAAAGAAATGTGAGGTATCTAAAGTTCTCAGAAGGACTTGGACTTAGAATTGTCAAGTCTTCGTCTATGCTTGTGACTGCTTACTCAGATGCAGATTGGGCAGGATGTCCTGATGATAGGAGATCTACAGGTGGATTTGTTGTTTTTCTGGGAACAAATCTTATATCATGGAGTGCAAGGAAACAGGCTACAGTTTCAAGATCAAGTACTGAAGCAGAGTATAAGGCTCTAGCAAATGCCACTGCTGAAGTCATGTGGATTCAAACTTTGCTTTATGAGCTCGGTATTAAGACTCCACAAGCTGCAAGATTATGGTGTGATAATATTGGTGCAACCTATCTTTCAACTAATCCTGTTTTTCATGCACGCACTAAACATATTGAGGTTGATTTCCATTTTGTCAGAGAAAGAGTAGCTCGCAAACTGCTTGATATCAAGTTTATACCCACTAGTGATCAACTGGCTGATGGCTTTACAAAACCGCTCACTATGACAAGGCTGGATGAGTTCAAGTTCAATCTCAACCTTGGAGTTCCGTAGGTTTAGATTGAGGGGGAGTGTTGGAATAATTGTAGAGATAGAATTGTATAGAGAGAGAACTCCTCCCTGTTTAAACTTGTATCTCTTCTCTATCTCTTCTTCTGTTCCAACTCTCTTTACCGACCTTCTGTAATTGATCTGTTGATCGTTTTCTTCTTGTAAGCCACAACATTGCCCATATAAATATAAGTGCGGCCCGAGCAAAGGGTTTGGACCTTTCGTACAATAGTTTTACGGGTTCAATCCCACATAATGTCTCAGATATGACATATCTGAATGTCCTCAACCTCCAGCATAACCAACTCAGCGGTCAAATTCCACCGCAATTCAATTTGCTTACTTGGTTAATTATCTGAATTCAATGTCGCGGAGAACTTGTTATCAGGGCCTATTCCTTTCCTAGCAGTAAGGGTTTCGGTTTCGAGCTTTGCTGGTAACCAAGGGCTTTGTGGTTCACCCTTGGATGAGTGCTCCACCCTTCGGAGGAGATGGAGACCGGTGTGAATCAGGCTGCACAGGCTCAACGACCAGTCAAGCATCAGAGCGGCCGTCGGATTCATCGTGGGGTTCGTGGTGGCCTTTTACTTCCCGCACTGCTTCGTCTGCTCCGAGAGACTCCGAGCCTATGTCGTCCGCATATGATTCACTTGTTATTCTGAAACTTTGTCTGCCATAGCTTCCGGAGGCCAAATGAGCACTTCCGACAGTACATCTTTTTTATCTTTGTTCCTTGCAGTAACGATTATCTTAATTAGCAACTGCCGGTGCTTGTCAATGCATATTTCAACTCTTCTAGGAAGCTGCGAGGCATCAACTCGCCGTGATTATTTATGTACCATGTCCACATTTCTAAAGGAACACATTCTTGTAACACCCCACCTATGGGCTACCACTGTATGTTTGTAACCTGAGCTTGGGCTTAGAGATGGGCTGGTCATTTGAGGCTAGATCCCACACAGCACGGGCTACATAAGCAACCGAGTGAGCACAGGAGGAGGCAGCGATTGAATTAGTCTGATCTTCATCCTCCCGTCTCTGTTCTGTTCCTCACCTCCTGCTACTTACGTCTCTCCCCTGCTTCTTTGCCGATTTCTCACCTCAAACCTCGTTGTATCCCTCAAATTGTATCTTGTTATTGGTACTAGTCCAGTTGTTCGTCCCATCCTGAGTTTGGGTCGTGACAATTTGGTATTCAGAGCCAAGAAAAAAATCACCACCCACTTCCTGCCTATCAGGTGTTCGACAAAATGTCGAACCACCAAGAGTGGGTAAACGGCGGCGTTCTTCGCGTCACCGAGCACCATGTGTACTATCCGGTCACTGAGGAGACACTGCAGCAAGTGTTTACAGTGTATGGCGTGGTGAAGATCTCCGTATTCCAAAGAATCAACTATGTGGAGGCAGTGGTTAAACTTCGATCAAGACACGCTGCAGCACGGGCTCTAGCCATGCATGGTTGGTGCATCTATGAGCGTGCCTGCCTCCTAGACATACACGATGTGTCGCCAGAGTACAACCTGCAGTTGTGCTCACTGCTCGAGCAGAAGTAGACCGCAACCATGGCCGAGTACACGGCTGCATTCTGGGAATGCGTACATCGCGTGCTGGATCTCAACCCCAACCTGAGCATCAAGACCTTCGTCCGCCATTACATCGAGGGCTTGCGGGAAGATATCCAAGATGTTGTGTGGTCACGATCACCATTGAGCATCACTGGTGCTTCGTGAGGAAGTCCTGGATTAGGGGGGGTATCCGGACAGCCGGACTATATACTTTGGCCGGACTGTTGGACCATGAAGATACAAGACTCAAGACTTCATACCGTGTCCGGATGGGACTCTCCTTTGCATGGAAGACATGCTTGGTGAACCGGATAGTATATTTCCTCCTTTGTAACCGACTCCATGTAAACCCTAGCCCTCTCTGGTATCTACATAAACCGGAGGGTTTAGTCCGTAGAGAGAATCATAATCATCATAGGCTAGCTTCTAGGGTTTAGCCTCTACGATCTCATGGTAGATCAACTCTTGTAACACCCATATCATCAATATCAATCAAGAAGAAAGTAGGGTTTTACCTCCATCGAGAGGGCCCGAACCTGGGTAAAACACCGTGTCCCTTGCCTCCTGTTACCATTAACCTTAGACGCACAGATCGGGACCCCCTACCCGAGATCCACCGGTTTTGACACCGACATTGGTGCTTTCATTGAGAGTTCCTTTGTGTCATTGCTGCAAGGTTCGATGGACCGTCTCGTTGTCAAGGACAACATCACCTCTGGGGGAGTGCTGGCTGTAGGCCAAACTCTCCGACTAGGCGGCTTCGTCATGGTCACCCAATCGGCTGCTGCGCCGACGATGACCTCTCGGGTCGTCATGAATAGCCTCCACGTCAATTCGGAACTCGCCGAACAGATGGATCCAAGGGAGCTCTCCTCCCTTAATGAGCTCTTGGATCGCATTGCCGCTTTGGGAGTCGCCACAGACTATGACCGAATTGGGCTTAAACCCGACCAAAGGGATATTAAATCCCCACCGGTCACCCACGAGATAGCGGTAGTGGAGGAGCCGCATGCGGATTATCCCTCTATTTTGAGGACGAATTATGTCCGGATTACCAAGCTCTCTGAGCCGGTTACCCACTCACGGGAGGACATGACCCAGACCCCGGACTTAGAATCGGGTATCAGGCTGGAAAAATCGGGCAGCACCCCGGATCCCGAGCTATCAAGCCCGGAAGCTCCTCTGCCCGTGGGCGTTAGATCGGATCAGAATCCAGATTCAGCTACACCCACCCACCCGGGCTCAAACCGTCTCTCCTATATCAGACAAGAGCCCCAAGAGACAGTACATCGCTACTGGGCCAGATTCCTCCTTGTGCTAAACAAGGTTACGGACTGTCGTGAGGAAGACACAATCTCACTTTTCTGCAAAAATTGCACGAACAAAGGAATCCTTAATGCTATAAGTCGCCGTGACATAGTACACTTTACTGACTTAGCAGGCATAGTACAGAAGTACTGTGCGATGGAAAGCACCTGGAAAACCCAAACAGAATTTTGGGATAGTCCGGCTCTCACCAAAACCTTTGTCCGAGCTAAACGGGCAAACTCTCGTAAGTCAGCCGATCCAATCCCCAAGAAACCGAAGCCCACCCCAAGGCATGGAACCGTATTGGAAGAATGGCTCAATGGGCCATGTAAACTCCACAACACGCCGGACACTACAACACATAGCCTTAGAGCATGTTGGATACTCCGGTAGGCAGCAAAAAGTGGCGAGGATCTTCTTGTAAGCCATAAAGCAGAACAACATCCTGCCAAAGAAAACAATACGGTACTGACAGTCTTCGAGACTTTCGCCTCAAACAATATGCGTAAGCGAGCTCATCGAAATTTTGCTAAAATCTGCCATGTGGCAAAAATAAATCCGTGGAATGACACTGCTATAACGTTCAGTGCCAGTGATGACACTACTAGAAAAAGGGCTATAGATGGGATTGACACTAATGGCGCACCAGAAAGCTGGTGCGCCATTAGTATATACTAATGGCGCACCACAATCTGATGCGCCATTAGAGTTTAAACTACTAATGGCGCACCGGCAAAGGGTGCGCCATTAGTATCAAATTTTTTTTAACTAGCGCCTGTCCAAACATACTAATGGCGCATCCTGCCTCAAAGGCGCCATTAGTAGTTGTAACTACTAATGGCGCACCGTGCTGTGGGTGCGCCATTAGTATAGAATTTTTTTGAACTAGTGCGCCTATTCAAACATACTAATGGCGCATCCTGCCAGGTGCGCCATTAGTAGTTGTAATTACTAATGGCGCACTGCAGTTGGTGCGCCATTAGTATAGAATTTTTTGAACTAGTGCGCCTATTCAAACTTACTAATGGCGCATCCTGCCCAAGTGCGCCATTAGTAGTTGTAACTACTAATGGCGCACTGTGCTGTGGGTGCGCCATTAGTATAGAAATTCTTTTTTTTTTGAACTAGTGCGCCTATCCAAACATACTAATGGCGCATCCTGCTTAGGTGCGCCATTAGTAGTTGTAACTACTACTAAATGGCGCACCAGGCAGTTGGTGCGCCATTAGTATAGAATTTTTTTTTGAACTAGTGCGCCTATCCAAACTTACTAATGGCGCATCCTGCCCAAGTGCGCCATTAGTAGTTGTAACTACTAATGGCGCACGATGCTTTGGGAGCGCCATTAGTATAGAAATTCTTTTTTTGAACTAGTGCGCCTATCCAAACATACTAATGGCGCATCCTGCTTAGGTGCGCCATTAGTAGTTGTAACTACTAATGGCGCACCATGCAAGAGGTGCGCCATTAGTAAGTGGGCAGCAACAAGATATTTGGGGCAGCCTCTCCTACCCACACACTCACTTTCTCCCCACTTCATTCTCTCCACCTCCTCCTTGTCTCGGGTGCCTCCTCTTTTTCACCTCATTTCCACCATAGATTCATTCAAATTAAGTGGTTAAATTACCTTGTTTTAATAGGTAAGTAAGGGGAAGCTATATTTAGGTTGTTCTCCCTACAACAATGTGCACATGCACTTTTTACGGCCTAGCTAGATCTATGTATGTTCCGTGTTGCATATGTTTGTGGTGTTGCATATGTGTTTGTGTTTGGAGGTGTACAGGTATTTGAAATGCGATAGTTGCCAATATTTTGCGGAATGTTGATTCATTTCCGTTTCAAGCAGAATTTTGGCATTAAGCATTCTTTTGGTCCTATTTTTAGGGAAAGTCATGCCAAATTTTTGTTTGGTTCTAAAATATCGTTTTGCTCTACCTCGCAGCGACCATGGTCCGCACGATGACCGAAGGCATCGTGAATAGGTTTTGAGGTCCGCAAAGGCCGAGATGCTTCAAAAGAACGAGACGGAGATAAGATGTCCGTGTCGAAGATGCAAGTCAAGAGCCTTATTGCGGACCCGGATTCGGCAGGTGCGGGACCACCTGCTATGCGTGGTTTCATGGATGGCTATCGGTGGCAAGGTGATGAAGATGACTACGAAGTCGCCCATGCGGGCCGGGCAAGAAATGAGGAAGGGCAGCAAGACAACCACCGCGGCTCAAGCGGGCGAGAAGACGAAGAATCCCCAGGAGATGATCACGACTGTGATGCTGTACACAGTCATCATGTAGAAGATGCAGGACATGATGATGAGGAAGATGCCGGAGCAGGCGACGGGCATGATCATGAAGATGTCCTTCGTACCTCGGGGCAGTTCTACCTCAGAAATCAACCGTCCAACAGTGACATCGACACAATGCTACAAATGCAGGATGACAACGCCCGTTCTTTCATGACTCCCACGATAGACGGCGGCTTCATCCACGCCTCCGTCCCTTGAGTCGAGTTGTCTAGTTCTGAAACATCGATTGGCTCATGTTGTAATTAAACTTTAATGAACTTGTAGTATGTCTCTTTGGTTTCGAGAGTCGTTCAACTTAGATGTAATCGATGCTATTAATGTCTTGCTTTTCTCTTCCGATCGCTCTGCTGCATACTTATATATTGCTTATGTATTGTCTGTGAATTGGTACTAACGTTTCGTTTGGCTAGTGCATAGCGATGCCGTGGTATGTCGTGTACAAGGGTAAGGTTCCCGGAGTCTACAACGACTGGGAGGAGTGTCGGAGACAGGTTCACCGATTCAGCGGTAACAGTTACAAAGGGTACACCACTAGGGCCAAGGCCGAATCTAGATACGCCCGCTATCTAGCGGGAGAGGGAGGGAGCGTTGGAGGAACCGGATGAAGACGAGTTTCATCGTGATGATGCTCATCGTGATGACCGCAGCTCTCTTCTATGTGATGGTAGTTTAGATGATCGATATCGACTTGTAATGTGAAGACAAACTCGCTACTCGCGGTCTCGAGACTTGTAATATAATGTTCTATCTTTGTTCGGTCTTTTCAATTCGGAGACTAATATGATGAATTGTATTCGGAGACTAATATGATGAATTGTATTCAAAGACTAATCTTCTATTGTATCTGATGAATCTATTGTTGATGTGTGCTGTCTATATTTTGTCAAATTATACATTTTGTAACCTGTGCAAAAAACAGAAAATAAAAAATAAAAAACCCTAAAATTCATACTAATTGCGCATAACATGATAAAGGCGCCATTAGTATGACAAAGCATACTAATGGCGCATCACTTGTCGCGCGCCATTAGTATGCCATGGTTACTAATGGCGCATCACTTTGGGTAGTGCGCCATTAGTATGCCGCGGTACTAATGGCGCATCCAGAGGTGGTGCGCCATTAGTATGCCAAAGCACCGGGGTATACATGCCCCCTGGGAGGCATACTAATGGCGCACCCTCGCATATACTAATGGCGCACCAGGTGGTGCGCCATTAGTATACCAGATACTAATGGCGCACCACCTGGTGCGCCATTAGTAAAAATTACTAATGGCGTGCTATTAATGGCGCACCACAGATGCACCATTAATAGCCAAATTAGGTGCGCCATTAGTAGTGGTTTTTCTAGTAGTGTGAACCTCAATTCCAGACAGTCCGGGCACCAGCCGCTTTGGTCCTTAGCCCAATTGTGGACGGCTTTCGGCTCACTAAAGTACTCATGGACTGCGGAAGTGGATTAAACTTGATCTACGAAGAAACACTCAACAAGATGGAAATTGATAAAAGCCACATTGAGAAAAGCGGCACAAACTTCAGGGGAATCATCCCTAGTCGGGAAGCACGGTGTGCGGGAAAAATCACACTCGATGTGGTATTCGGCACTCCGGAGAATTACAGGTCCGAAGAAATCACATTCCAGGTGGCTCCTTTCAGCAGCGGATACCATGCCCTTTTAGGGCGGGACGCGTTCACAAGCTTCCAAGCTATACCCCATTACGGATACATGAAGCTTAAAATGCCCGGACCCAATGGAATCATCACTCTAGCCAGTAACCTGGACATCGCAATGCGCGCCAAAAACCAAACCGCAGCACTAGCCCTGTGATGTGACTAGCAGTGCAAAAAGAGATGAAGTTACTAATTCAAATATTTTGACAGTCGGTCAAATTACAATGCGAGTACCATCGCCAGAACCACGAGCTGAAGAAGTCAATCCTAATTTTTGTACTCCGATTTGGACGCTGGTCGGTGCTATTCCAATTCAACTAGCGTAGCTGATTAGGTCTTGTTTTGGTAAGAAAAAGAGTCCTGGTTTGGTTTTGTGATCCTAGTGATCAGTGTGGCCGTATATTTAATTAGTGGAATCCTTAATTAGTTTGTTTCTTTCAACTAGGAAACCGTGTGGTGTTAGATAAAGGAAGTACTAATAGATTTCCTTGCCTGAGTTAAAGAGTCATAGTCGGTTTTGGTTCTGTGTCTGCGCGCACACTTATAAATAAAGGCTTCGGCCATGTAATGAGGGGAGATTAGTTTTACGTGAGTTGAATAAAAAGTCAGAAAACATCCCATGTCAGGGGACACCAAATATTGTGTTTGTTTTTGCTGATCCAGCTTGGATTTTGTCGTTGCTACGCGTGGAGTTGATTCAGTCTGCTCGACGTTAGTTTTTGATCTGATGGTCTCGCATCTTTGCTTGGCCCGAATTTCTTGTGTTGCTGCCAGTATCGTGAAAGATCGGACCGACGAACGACTTTCATCTAGTCGAGTCCTTATCAAGTGGTATTCAGAGCTAAGGTTGTTCACGGTACTGTGTTGATCAAGATGTCAAGCTAGGTCAACAAGGGTGATGAGGTTGCTGCTGATTCTGAGGAAATAGTGCGCCCAGTGTATGCGGATGATATTCCGCAAAATATTCGAGATGGTTTTGACCACACATGCAACTACATCAAGCAATGTCATGATGCGCTCGGTAAAAGGATAGATGTCCTGATCACTCGGTTTGATGGTTTGGCGGACATCATCAATATGCCGGCGACGAATTTTGCCCCACCACAGACTGCTCCGGCGGCTCCACTGCATTATGCACCACCTGCTCGCGACGGACATGCCGGCGTGCATGATCGCCGTTTGGCGGCACAACCTCATGCTGGAGATGATGGTCTCGATGACGGCGTTGACCAGGTGGGGTACGCGCCACGACCACGACACTATGAGCCTCGTCCTGAAACTTCCGTTCGTGGCGGAGTGCATGACCGAGTTGGTCAAGCTGTGCGTGTGCCTGTGGATGATGGAATTGGGCGCATAAAAATTTCAATCCCTTCGCTTCTCCGGCAAGTGCGAACCAGAAGGCTATTTAGAGTGGGAGATGCGTGTGGATCAAATTTTTGATGCCCATCATTATAGCGAGGAGAAGAAAGTTCAACTTGCTGGCATTGAGTTTACCGGTTACGCGCTAATATGGTGGAATCAAATTTGTCGTTCAAGACATCGCCCGACGACTTGGCGAGGGATGAAAGAGTTCATGAGGCGACGTTTTGTTCCTGAGCATTATAAAAGAGATATGTACAACAAGTTGCAGCGGCTCTCTCAAGGTAATATGAGTGTTGATGAATATTACAAGGAGATGGAATTGCTTATGATACGTACAGGGACAACGGAGGATCCGGAGGCGACCATGGCACGCTTTCTTTAACGGGCTAAATATCGAGGTGCAGGATCGTGTTGAGATGGTGGTCTACTACAACATACAAGATCTTGTGCACCAAGCTGTGCGTATGAACAACAGATTAAGCGGCGCCAAGTCAGCACAGTTCCCAGTAACACTTTGAACACATGGCGGCCTTTCGCAGCATAAGAGTGAGGATGTCGTTCCTAGCTCCAGGACGACAACATCAAATCGTTCTCATGGTTCCGTGCAAAAGGATGCTTCAAAATCAGGACTGTCGAGGGTTGGTTCTAGTACGCAGTCTACCACACATACTAGTGACATCGAGTGTTTCAAGTGTGGAGGAAGAGGACATATGAAGCGTGAATGCCCTAATGAGAAAAGAGTGTTGCTAACGAAAGATGTCTATGCATCCGCTAGTGATGAAGAGGTTGTTTCTGACACTTCTAGTGAAAAATCTGAAAATGTTGAAAAGGTGATTGCGAGTTTTGAAGCTGCTGAATCATACCCATCATTGATGGTGCAGCGAGTGCAAGAGGATCGCATTGAGGATAAGGGGCAGCGTTGGAATATTTTTCAAACTCAGTGCAAAATCAACAACACTAATTGTAAGTTGATCATAGACGGAGGAAGCTACACCAATGCTATCAGCAAAGAACTGGTGGATGTTTTAGCGCTACCTACGTGGAAACACCCGCAACCACACTGTATTGAGTGGTTATACCAGTCTGGTAGACTGAAAGTTACTCACAAGGTACGTGTGAAATTTTCAATTGGTGACTATAAAGATACAATAATTTGTGATGTCTTGCCAATGGATGCATGTCACTTGTTGTTGGGAAGACCATGGCAATATGACTGTCGTGCCACACACGAGGGCCGGTCCAACACTTACACTTTTTGGGATGACGGAAGAAGATGTGTGCTGCGATCTATGTTTGCGGGAGAAATTAAGATAGATACAAATGTTTCACTGAAGAAGAAGGTCGTAAAATTTGGCACAAAACCGAGGACGGTTTTGTTTCAAGGAGGAGGGGATGATGTGACCAGCAGTGCAAAAAGAGATGAAGTTACTAATTCAAATATTTTGACAGTCGGTCAAATTACAATGCGAGTACCATCGCCAGAACCACGAGCTGAAGAAGTCAATCCTAATTTTCGTACTCCGAGTTGGACGCTGGTCGGTGCTATTCCAATTCAACTAGCGTAGCTGATTAGGTCTTGTTTTTGTAAGAAAAAGAGTCCTGGTTTGGTTTTGTGATCCTAGTGATCAGTGTGGTCGTATATTTAATTAGTGGAATCCTTAATTAGTTTGTTTCTTTCAACTAGGAAACCGTGTGGAGTTAGATAAAGGAAGTACTAGTAGATTTCCTTGCCTGAGTTAAAGAGTCATAGTCGGTTTTGGTTCTGTGCCTGCGCGCACGCTTATAAATAAAGGCTTCGGCCATGTAATGAGGGGAGATTAGTTTTACGTGAGTTGAATAAAAAGTCAGAAAACATCCCATGTCAGGGGACACCAAATACTGTGTTTGTTTTTGCTGATCCAGCTTGAATTTTGTCGTTGCTACGCGTGGAGTTGATTCAGTCTGCTCGACGTCAGTTTTTGATCTGACAGACTCGCATCTTTGCTTGGCCGGAATTTCTTGTGTTGCTGCCAGTATCGTGAAAGATCAGACCGACGAACGACTTGCATCTAGTCGAGTCCTTATCACCCTGGAAGCATTATTCGAAGCTCTAGCAGTTGAAGAACTAACAACGCTACGCGCCACCATGGACAGGGACGACGTGATACTCGACAAGCGACCCAAGTCCACCTCATTTAAACCCGCAGACGAGATAGTCAAACTCCAGGTCCATCCAACGGACCCCACGAAGACAGCTTACATCGGGACACAGTTGAGCCCCACAATGGACGCCGCATTACGGGACTTCCTACGCGAGAATTGGGACGTTTTCTCCTGGCACCCTTCGGACATGCCGGGCATCCCACGCAGACTGGCCAAACACAGCCTCAATATACTAAAAGGATACAAGCCTGTCAAACAGACTCTTAGGCGCTTCTCAGAGTCCAAACGGAAAGCCATGGGAGAAGAGCTAGCCAAGTTACTAGAGGCCGGATTCATCAGAGATATCAAACATCCGGATTGGCTGGCAAATCTGGTAATGGTACCAAAGAAGGACAAATCCTGGCGTCTATGCATCGACTTCAAAGACCTCAACAAGGCTTGCCCCAAGGATCCCACCCCCCTCCCTCGCATCGACCAAATCATCGATGCCACCGCAGGACACGACTCACTGTGTTTCCTCAAAGCATACTCCGGTCACCGTCAAATAAAGATGGCAGAGTCCGACCAAGCCGCAACGGCATTCATAACGCCATATGGCCCTTTCTGCTTCAACACTATGCCTTTCGGGCTTAAAAATGCCGGCGCAACCTATCAACGCATGATTCAAATATGCCTGGAGAAGCAAATCGGCAAAACAGTGGAGGCATACGTGGACGACGTGGTCATAAAAACAAGACACGTCGAAACCCTAATAATGACTTGAGGCTTACGTTCGATAACCTCCGAACATACGACATCAAGCTAAACCCGGAAAAATGTGTTTTCGGCGTACCCTCTGGGAAGCTACTCGGCTTCATTGTTTCCAATAGAGGAATTGAAGCAAATCCGGCAAAAATCCGAGCTCTGTCACAGTTGGCTATCCCAACAGACCTCAAGCATATCCAGAAATTAGCTGGATGCGTGGCTGCCTTAAGTCGCTTTATCTCCCGATTAGGAGAAAAGGCATTACCTCTTTACCGCCTTCTTCGACACACCGAACACTTCGTGTGGACGAATGCAGCTGCGGACGGACTGGACGAAATAAAGACCTTACTGGCCAGTAATCTAGTCCTAACAACGCCAAATACTGGCGAACCTATGCTATTGTACATAGCTGCAACACATCAAGTTGTAAGCGTAGTGCTCGTCGTCGAACGAGAGGCTGACGGATACAAATTCCCGCTCCAGAAGCTGGTATATTACGTATCCACGGTCCTCACCCCATGCAAATCCCGATACCCACACTATCAAAAGATAGCATACGCGGTCTTCATGGCATCCCGGAAGCTACGACACTACTTCCAAGAGTGTTCGATTACGGTGGCCTCCGAAGTACCACTCAACGACATAATAAATAACCGCGATGCTACAGGCCGGATTGCTAAATGGGCCATCGAGCTCCTTCCGTTCGACATAACATACAAACCACGGCGGGCCATTAAGTCGCAAGTACTGGCTGACTTTGTCGCCGAATGGGAATGACCGAACTCCCTAAAGAGTACGACGCGTACTCTAACTGGATCATGCACTTCGACGGCTCTAAAATGCTGGCCGGATTGGGAGCAGGTGTAGTCCTGACGTCTCCCACCGGAGACACGGTCCAATACATACTCCAAATATTATACACAGACTCCAACAATGCAGCCGAATACGAGGCTCTGTTACACGGTCTTCGGATGGCAGTCTCTATGGGGATTCAACGCCTGGAGGTGCGCGGGGATTCAAACCTCACAATATCACAAATAAACGGAGACATTGATGCCAAGGATCCGAAAATGGCGGCCTACCGTAATGCCGTCCTCAAAATGTTAGCTCGGTTCGAGGGGCTCGAATTCCACCATGTGGCTCAAGAAAACAATCAAGCGGCGGATATCCTCGCCCGCATCGGCGCTAAACGCGACACTGTCCCACCTAACATATTCCTGGAAAGGCTGTTCAAGCCATCCGTGGTATGGGTAGGGGAGTCCGGCAACACTAGCACGGATCCGAATACACCCCCAGATTCCGAACCATCAGACGTAATCGGAGGCTCCGCCACCGAAATAACACCTTCGGCCCACGAAATCATGGCTGTAATCGCCTCGTGGACCCAGCCTTTCTTGGCCTCCCTAAATAGGCAGGAGCTCCCCGAGGACCAAAATGAAGCACGTTGCATCGTGCGGCATTCCAAAGCCTACAAAGTCCATGAGGGGGAACTCTATAAGAAAAGTGTGACCGGAGTGCTCCAAAGATGCATCTCCGAAGAGGAAGGGCGGCAGCTCTTGGCTGAAATCCATGCCGGACTAGGCGGAGACCACGCTGCGGCTCGGGCACTTGTCAGCAAGGCCTTCCGCACAGGCTTTTATTGGCCAACAACCCGAGCAGACGCACAAGACCTTGTCCAACACTGCATGATACGTCTCAAACGTATCTATAATTTTTGATTGCTCCATGCTACTTTATCTATTGTTTTGGACTATAATGGGCTTTATTTTCCACTTTTATATTATTTTTGGGACTAACCTATTAACCGGAGGCCCAGCCCAGAATTGATGTTTTTTGCCTATTTCAGTGTTTCGAAGAAACGGAATATCAAACGGAGTCCAAACGGAATGAAACCATCGGGAACGTGATTTTGTCATCAGATAAGACCCAGGAGACTTGGACCCTCCGTCAAGAAATCCACGAGGCGGTCACGAGGGTGGAGGGCGCGCCCCCTGCCTCATGGGCCCCTCGAAGATCCACCGACGTACTCCTTCCTCCTATATATACCTACGTACCCCCAAACGATCAGAACAGGAGCCAAAAACCTAATTCCACCGTCGTACCTTCCTGTATCCACGAGATCCCATCTTGGGGCCTATTCCGGAACTCCGCCAGAAGGGGCATCCACCACGGAGGGCTTCTACATCAACACCATAGCCCCTCCGATGAAGTGTGAGTAGTTTACTTCAGACCTTCGGGTCCATAGCTAGTAGCTAGATGGCTTCTTCTCTCTTTTGGATCTCAATACATTGTTCTCCCCGTCTCTCGTGGAGATCTATTCGATGTAATCTTCTTTTTGCGGTGTGTTTGTTGAGACCGATGAATTGTGGGTTTATGATCCAGCTTATCTATGAATAATATTTGAATCTTCTCTGAATTCTTTTATGTATGATTGAGTTATCTTTGCAAGTCTCTTGAATTATCCGCTTGGTTTGGCCAACTAGATTGGTAGTTCTTGCAATGGGAGAAGTGCATGGCTTTGGGTTCAATCTTGCGGTGTCCTTACCCAAAGGATGTAAAGGGTTGCAAGGAACGTATTGTATTGTTGCCATCGAGGATAACAAGATGGGGTATTAATCATATTGCATGAATTTATTCCTCTACATCATGTCATCTTGCTTAAGGCGTTACTCGCTTTTTAACTTAATACTCTAGAAGCATCTTTGGATAGCGGTCGATGAGTGGAGTAATAGTAGTAGATGCGTAATCGCTTCGATCTACTTGTCTCGGACGTGATGCCTATATACATGATCATACCTAGATAACCTCATAACAATGCTCAATTCATCAATTGCTCAACAGTAATTTGTTCACCCACCGTAGAATATTTATGCTCTTGAGAGAAGCCACTAGTGAAACCTATGGCCCCCGGGTCTATTCTCATCATATCAATCTCCATCACTTTTATACTTGCTTTGTTTTTACTTTTCTTTTTACTTTTCACTTTGCATCTTTATACCAAAAATACCAAAAATATTATCTCTATCAGATCTCACTCTTGTAAGTGACCGTGAAGGGATTGACAACCCCTAATCGTGTTGGTTGCGAGTAGCTATCGTTTTGTGCAGTGCACGAGGGACTTGCGCGCGTGGCCTCCTACCGGATTGATACCTTGGTTCTAAAAACTGAGGGAAATACTTACGCCATCGTGCTGCATCATCCTCTCCTCTTCGGGAAAACCAACGCAAGCTCAAGGCGTAGCAAGAAGGATTTCCTGGCGCCGTTCGGGAGTCTACATAAAAGTCAATATACCAAGTACCCATCACAATCCCTATCTCTCGCATTACATTATTTGCCATTTGCCTCTCGTTTTCCTCTCCCCCACTTCACCCTTGCCATTTTATTCGCCCTATCTTTCCCAATATCCTCCTTTTTTTCCCTTTGCCTTTTGTTTGCTCGTGTGTTAGTTTGCTTGCTTGTCCTATGTCTGAAATTGGGGAAATTATCGCCGATATGGGCGATAATAATATGGAAAATTCTGAAGCTCATGCTGAAGAATCCCTTACCTATCACACAAAAAGATTTCAAATCGGTAGTGGTAATATTATTGGAAAAGGAGTTATTCAAGATTTCTTTACTTGTGCTGGTGCTTTACCCTCTATGGGTGGTTCTATTCTCCATAGAACTAGTAGTCTTGCGGACGCTATTGCCATGCTTATCATTGAACTTGAAAGGCAATTTATGCATATGCACCCTTCTATACAAAGAATTTTCCTAGAATTTTCTAATATTGAACACTCCTCTGTTAAGCGTGACACTACTATCTTTTGGCTCATGAATTCAGATTTATAATAAAAGAAGCCAAAGAAATCTTTAGCATTATAGGGTAGACGCTGGTCGTCCTCCCATAGAATCTATCCTTTTGATCAAGAAGAAATAATGCGTTTTCAATCTATCGACTATGTTGCTTTCAATGAAAATCTTAGAAAAAGGTGCCTACCAATATTTTAATTGATAGAATCTCTGAGCTTAATGATGATTTGGCTATTCGAAATAATGAGCTAGGATGCTCTCTTGAGTATAGGCCCACAAAGTTCTGTCAAAAGAATGCTTATAATGATGAATTGGTTGTGCAATATGAAGGGCCGAAAGAGGAACCTAGACCTTCTAAAATTGATCTTGGGGACTTTTGTCCTATTAAATTTAGCCCTTTTGATTACTTTTTCTTGCCTCAAAGAAAACTTGCTGCCAAAGTAGAGAATATGAAATGAGTTTCACCGATCTATCTTATTACTACGGCACTACCTAGATCTATCCTCGTTTTTATGCCTAGCTAGGGGCGTTAAACGATAGCGCTTGTTGGGAGGCAACCCAATTTTATTTTTAGTTTTTTTGTTTCTTTTTAGGAATAAATAATCCACCTAGCCTCTGTTTAGATGTGGTTTTATCTTTTAATTAGTGTTTGTGCCAAGTTAAACCTATTGGATCTTCTTGGATGATAGTTATTTGATCTTGCTGTAATTTCCAGAAACTTTGCGCTTAGTACCCGAATTGTTAAAAATCACTAGAGCGTGATAAAATATTTATTACAATTGCTGCTGATCAATAAAAAAAAATTCCAGGTCGTCTAATTTTGGTAGAACTTTTTGAGTTCCAGAAGTTTGCGTTAGTTGCAGATTACTACAGACTGTTCTGTTTTTTGACAGAATCTGTTTTGCGTGTGTTGTTTGCTTATTTTGATGAATCTATGGCTAGTAAAATAGTTTATAATCCATAGAGAAGTTGGAATACAGTAGGTTTAACACCAATATAAATAAAGAATGAGTTCATTACAGTACCTTAAAGTAGTCTTTTGTTTTCTTTCTCTAACGGAGCTCACGAGATTTCTATTGAGTTTTGTGTTGTGAAGTTTTCAAGTTTTGGGTGAATTCTTTTGATGGATTATGGAACAAGGAGTGGCAAAAGCCTAAGCTTGGGGATGCCCATGGCACCCCAAGATAATCCAAGGACACCAAAAGTCAAAGCTTGGGGATGCCGGAAGGCATCCCTCTTTCGCCCACTTCCATCGGTAATTTACTTGGAGCTATATTTTTATTCACCACATGATAAGTGTTTTGCTTGGAGCGTCTTGTATTATTTATGCGTCTTTGCTTGTTATTTTACCACAATCATCCTTGCTGTACACACCTTTTGAGAGAGCCATACATGAATTGAAATTTGATAGAATACTCTATGTGCTTCACTTATATCTTTTGAGCTTGATAGTTTGCTCATAGTGCTTCACTTATATCTTTTGAGCTTGATAATTTTTGCTCTAGTGCTTCACTTAGATCTTTTAGAGAACGGTGGTGGATTTGTTTTAAAGAAACTTGATCTCTCATGCTTCACTTAGATTATTCTGAGAGTCGTTAATAGCATGGTAATTTGCTTAATGTTAATATACTTGGTATTCAAGATATGTGAAACTTTCTTTTGAGTGCGTTGAATACTAAGATAAGTTTGATGCTCGATAATTATTTTGAGATATGGAGGTGATAATATTAAAGTCGTGCTAGTTGAGTAATTGTGAATTTGAGAAATGCTTGTGTTGAAGTTAGCAAATCCCGTAGCATGCACGTATGGTTAGAGTTGTGTAACAAATTTGAAACATGAAATGTACCTGGCTTGTGCATCCTTATGAGTGGCTGTCGGGTTCGAGCGATGTTCTTTTCCTACCAATCTATCCCCTAGGAGCATGCGCGTAGTACTTGATTTTTGATGACTTCTAAATTTTTGCAATAAGTATATGAGTTCTTTTGACTAATGTTGAGTCCATGGATTATACACACTTTTACCTTTCCGCCTTTGCTAGCCTCTTCGGTGCCGTGCATTGCCCTTTCTCACCTTGGGAGTTGGTGCAAACTTCGCCGGTGCATCCAAACCCCGTGATATGATACGCTCTATCACACATAAACCTCCTTATATCTTCCTCAAAACAGCCACCATACCTACCTATTATGGCATTTCCATAGCCATTCCGAGATATACTGCCATGCAACTTTCCACCGTTCCGTTCATCATCATCATGACATACATTACTTTTGTCATATTGCCATTGCATGATCATGTAGTTGACATCGTATTTGTGGCAAAGCCACCATGCATTATTTTTCATACATGTCACTCTTGATTCATTGCACCATCCTGCATACTCACGGAGGCATTCATATAGAGTCATACCTTGTTCTAGTTTCGAGTTGTAATCCTTATGTTGTAATCAATAGAAGTGTGATGATCATCATTATTAGAGCATTGCTCAAAAAAAAGAGAAAGGCCAAAAAGAAAAAAAGAAAGGCCCAAAATAAAAAAAATAAAAATAAGGGCAATGCTACTATCTCTTTTTCCACACTTGTGATTCAAAGTAGCACCTTGTTCTTCATGTAGTGAGTCTCATATATTGTGCTTCAAAGTAGCACCTTGTTCTTCATGTAGTGAGTCTCATATATTGTGCTTCAAAGTAGCACCTTGTTCTTCATGTAGTGAGTCTCATATATTGTGCTTCAAAATAGCACCATGTTTTTCATATAGTGAGTCTCATAAGTTGTCTTTTTATACGAGTGGGAATTTTTCATTATAGAACTTGGCTTGTATATTCCTACGATGGGCTTCCTCAAAATGCCCTAGGTCTTCATGAGCAAGCAAGTTGGATGCACACCCACTAGTTTTCTTTTGTTGAGCATTCATAGCTCTAGTGCATCGGTTGCATGGCAATCCCTACTCCTCATGTTGACATCAATTGATGGGAATCTCCGTAGCCCGTTGATTATCCTCGTCAATATGAGACTTTCTCCTTTTTTGTCTTCTCCACACAATCCCCATCATCATATTCTATTCCACCCATAGTGCTATATCCATGGCTCACGCTCATGTATTGCGTGAAGGTTGAAAAGGTTTGAGATTATTTAAGTATGAAACAATTGCTTGGCTTGTCATCGGGGTATAGAAGTTGGGAACATCTTTGTGTGACTTAAAATGAAGCATAGCCTAACTATATGATTTTGTTGGGATGAACTTTCTTTTGCCATGCTATTTTGAGAAGACATGATTACTTTGATTAGTATGCTTGAAGTATTATTATTTTTATGTCAATATGAACTTTTGTATTGAATCTTTCGGATCTGAATATCCATACCATGATTAAGAAGATTTACATTGAAATTATGCCAAAGTATCACTCCGAATCAAAAATTCTCTTTTTATCATTTACCTACTCGAGGACGAGCAGGAATTAAGCTTGGGGATGCCTGATACGTCTCCAACGTATATGTAATTTTTGATTGCTCCATGCTACTTTATCTATTGTTTTGGACTATAATGGGCTTTATTTTCCACCTTTATATTATTTTTGGGACTAACCTATTAACCGGAGGCCCAACCCAGAATTGCTGTTTTTTTGCCTATTTCAGTGTTTCGAAGAAACACAATATCAAACGGAGTCCAAACGGAATGAAACCTTCGGGAACGTGATTTTCTCATCAGATAAGACCCAGGAGACTTGGACCCTCCGTCAAGAAAGCCACGAGGCGGTCACGAGGGTGGAGAGTGGAGGGCGCGCCCCCCTGGGCGCGCCCCCTACCTCGTGGGCCCCTCGAAGCTCCACCGACGTACTCCTTCCTCCTATATATACCTACGCATTCTCCCCAAACGATCAAGACAGAGCCAAAAACCTAATTCCACCGCCGCATCTTCCTCAGTATCCATGAGATCCCATCTTGGGGCCTGTTAGGAGCAATCATGGAGGGGGGCATCAACCACGGAGGGCTTCTACATCAACACCATAGCCCCTCCGATGAAGTATGAGTAGTTTACTTCAGACCTTCGGGTCCATAGCTAGTAGCTAGATGGCTTCTTCTCTCTTTTTGGATCTCAATACAGTGTTCTTCCCCTCTCTCGTGGAGATCTATTCGATGTAATCTTCTTTTTGCGGTGTGTTTGTTGAGACCGATGAATTGTGGGTTTATGATCCAACTTATCTATGAATAATATTTGAATCTTGTCTGAATTCTTTTATGTATGATTGAGTTATGTTTGCAAGTCTCTTCGAATTATCCGTTTGGTTTGGCCAACTAGATTGGTAGTTCTTGCAATGGGAGAAGTGCATGGCTTTGGGTTCAATCTTGCGGTGTCCTTACCCAGTGACAAAAAGGGTTGCAAGGCACGTATTGTATGGTTGCCATCGAGGATAACAAGATGGGGTATTAATCATATTGCATGAATTTATTCCTCTACATCATGTCATCTTGCTTAAGGCGTTACTCTGTTTTTAACTTAATACTCTAGAAGCATGCTGGATAGCGGTCGATGAGTGGAGTAATAGTAGTAGATGCAGAATCGTTTCGATCTACTTGTCTCGGACGTGATGCCTATATACATGATCATACCTAGATAACCTCATAACTATGCTCAATTCTGTCAATTGCTCAACAATAATTTGTGCACCCACCGTAGAATATTTATGCTCTTGAGAGAAGCCACTAGTGAAACCTATGGCCCCCGGGTCTATTCTCATCATATCAATCTCCATCACTTTTATACTTGCTTTGTTTTACTTTGCATTTTACTTTTCACTTTGCATCTTTATACCAAAAATATCAAAAATATTATCTCTATCATATCTCACTCTCGTAAGTGACCGTGAAGGGATTGACAACCCCTAATCGCGTTGGTTGCGAGTAGCTATCGTTTTGTGCAGGTACGAGGGACTTGCGCGTGGCCTCCTACTGGATTGATACCTTGGTTCTCAAAAACTGAGGGAAATACTTACGCTACTGTGCTGCATCATCCTCTCCTCTTCGGGGAAAACCAATGCAAGCTCAAGACGTAGCACTGCGTCGGTTGCCAGCTCTTTGCCAATCAGAGCCACATGCCCCCTACCGCTCTCCAAACAATCCCCATCACTTGGCCCTTCGCGGTCTGGGGGCTGGACATGGTCGGACCCCTTAAGGGGGGAAGCCATAAGAAAAAATATACTTATTGGTCATGGTGGACAAGTTCACCAAATGGATAGAAGCTAAACCAGTCAAAACTGCCGAATCCGGACCAATGATAGACTTCATATCCGGGGGTTGTACACCGATACAACGTCCCCCACAGCATCATCACTGACAATGGCTCAAACTTCACAGCCGATGAAGTGAAAACTTGGTGCGGCAACATGGGCATTAAGCTCGATTACACCTCCGTCTACCATCCCCAAACAAACGGCCAGGTCGAACGTGCAAACGGTCTCATTATGAGCGGCATCAAACCCAGACTAGTGCGATCCTTGACAGAATCGGACACGCACTGGGTTGAGGAGCTCGACTCCGTACTCTGGGGGCTGCGGACCACGCCGAATCGAACCACCGGATACACACCATTTTTTATGGTGTACGGCGCAGAAGCAGTACTACCCTGCGACATAATACATGATTCGCCTCGCGTGCGCATGTACGAAGAGAAGGAAGCCGAGTTAGATCGGCAGGACAACTTAGATGCCCTGGAGGAGGAGCGCGACGTCGCAAAAGCCCGTTCCGCATTCTATCAGCAGCAGGCTCGACGGTACCAAAGCAGAGAAGTGCGGGCCAAAACTTATAATATTGGCGAACTCGTTCTACGCCTACCAGAGAAGAAGAAGGACAAGCTCAAACCTAAGTGGGAGGGTCCCTTCGTTATTGATAAAGTTCTCACCGGAGGAGCGTACCGCCTACGTAATGCATCCGATAACAGACTCGAGCCAAACCCATGGAACGCGGCCAGACTCCGGAGATTCTACGCCTAGTGCCGAACTCAGTGTTCGTCTCCTTACCCCCTCCTTTTTCATTATGCTCCTCCACTTTTTTCCTTTCTCGCCCTTTTTCCTTCTTCACACAAAGTACTCAATACAGCGTGGATGCTCGGATCACTCCGGCCGCACTATGTGTGTAAGCCATACCTAGGGCTTCCTATACGGAAGCTAAATATAATTGCTTTCATGGCTTCTTGCCTATCACATATGCGTTCTTTTTTCATATGTGCCTTTTCTTCACCATTATATGCATCGATATGACTTAAGATGTGGCCATGCTGGGTTGCCCGGCTCTTGTGTTTATGCCCTACGTTCCCGTTAATTCGGCTAGGGCATAAGGGGAGCACCTCTATGATTGTTACTGCCGGTTCAGCCGGATGTGTACCTCAGACTGGGTGAAGCCGAAAGCTAGCGTTCTTAAGGGAATATTCGGTCGGTGAACAAAAGATGTTTTTTCGTTTATCACAACGTGAATCCCCAGAAGTTTTGTATCGTACGTCTCTGTTCGCAGTCCGGACATGTACATCGCTGAATGCGTACCTAGGGAAAGGAACCCCTAACGGAACTATTCTCCCTGGAAGATGTTTCTTACTATCCATGTAATATAACATAACTAGTTGGGTACTTGTCTGTTCAAGCACTTATGACCCATATGCCTGGTTTCCACGCATACCCCGGTTCTGCATAACTGAGCGGGTATTCGGATACACCCCGGACTGTCGGATCCGGGGGCTGAAGTGAAAAGGTCCGCCATGACAAATGATTTTAATCCGGCTAGGGACTACATATGTCCATTGAATTACATAGTCACTTGGACTGACTATATTCTTCCTCTATACCGTCCAACATGCTATCTAGCTTACAATCCTATTGGGAATACTTTGCGGCTAACGCTACCTGGTCATACACCAGACTCACGGGAATTTCTTGCCCATCTGGCCCCGCCGGTCCGACTTCGGCCATATGGTTCGGGTCAAGCTTGGTGTAGCGCGTCTTCATCATAGCCCAGGCTTCTCTTGCACCTTGTCGGCAGGCTGACATCTTCCACAATCGGAAGCGCCGCCGTGCTCCTTGGAGCATATCCACAAGCTCCCCCATGCCTTTTGGCAGGAGGGTGGATGGCCACAAGGCCTGGGCAATACCCTGCATCACCTGTCGAGCTCGCTCGTGCAGCTGTGAGAGGTCTTGCAGCAAATTGCCTGCAGACGTGGGCATCTCCTCTTCAGGGCGGCCCGTCAACATACCTACAGATATAAATTCTTTCAATATGCTTCCTTGCCGAGCTGTACTACAGTTTGTCTAGGCACTTACCATAAATGCCGCGACGAAGCCTTCTGTTCTCCTTCATGGAGTTCGCCCGCTGAGCGCGAACATCTCCTAGTTCGACGCCCAGCCGGACATTAGCATCTTGAAGATTGTTCTTCTCCTGCCTAACTTGCGTAAGAACACGCTCGCCAGCTTTTAGCTGCCTTTGGAGATGTGACTCATCACCTCTTACGACCTCCGGATTCACCCCGGGATTGTCTGCAGAATTTTCTGTTAGACTTATCATACAAGCCACTTACTAGCTGGTACATTTCCATACAATTGAGACAAATGTTACCAGATGAGGCCTTCTGGGATTCCTCTAGCTTGGCAACCGTGGCCCTCAGCTGGGTCTTGCACTCCTCCAGCTCTCGAGACAATTGGGCATTCTTATCTACAAGGACCTGTGCATAAATTGATCCTTAAAATAGTTGTTCCAACCGTTTCAAGTCTCAGGGGCTACTGGTATACATGCTTATCAAATTCTCTTACCCGTATATCCTTGGCATACTGGTCCGTCGCCCGGGCAAGCCCGCCTTGAGCAGCTCGGATGTACGTGTCTCCCGAATTGAAAGCATTAAATGCCTCTTCGGAAAAGATGTTATTGCGAAGTATGGCCCGTCGGCGCCGGTGATTCATGGCACTCTCTACTTCGGAATTCGTGGCGGAGATCATATCTGCATCCTCTGTCAGAGAACAATTCGGCATCGGCCCCGCATCGGCCTCCTCTCTCGAAGCCGGTTCTGGAATCCGGCTGGTGGAGGTGTGATTGGCAGGATCTCCGGATATAGTCCGGCAACTCCTCTTTCTGCCAGAACACAAAGGACGTTGTTACATTTCAAACACAATAATCACAGAGTAGGTTTTTACCATACCTCTGTAGCGGCGTTTCGGCCCTAACCGCCTTCCTCTTAATCCTGCCCGATCCGGACGCCCTTGGCCAACGAGCCCCCAGGGGCTCGGCGCCGCGTTTCGACGGTCGTCTCTACAAAAATACGATATTTCAGGCATAAGGCATGGCATCAGAAAGGAGTCCTCTTCAGAGGCTAGGGTTTTGGCTTTGCTTACACGCGATGCAGGTAGCAGTCCGGGATAGTCGGCGACAATAGCCACTGAGGCACCATCGCAGCTCGCCTGATAAAATGTCCCGTTGATGAGCTCCACAGTAATATCCGGGTCTTCTTCGAGTCCTGGATCGAAGGCCCTTCCGGGGTCTTCTGGCTGCGGGGAGGGGCTGGAGAATCCTTCTACGGCCCTCCTCAGTTCCTGCTTAGAATTATCGAGGTAAATAATCATAACGAAGGACAACCGAATAAATGAAGCAGGGGAAAGAGCGACGACTTACCCAGCTTGGGGGGTTGTACATAGAAAACCCATCCCGTGGTTTGATATGAAGGAATTCTTCTTCTTCTTCTCCTTTATACAAATCGGACAATATCCTCGCCAGAGCAGTGGCGGAGTCCGGACCCTTACGACCACAACATGTGGCATCATCTTCCCTGTTGTAGTGCCACATGGGCTTCCCCCGATATTGAAGCGGCTGCACTCCCCGCATTATGCATATTGCCATAACCTCGACTATTGTCAGCCCTGATTTGGCCAGTATCTTTATCCTGCTCATCAAGAAGTGTACTTCTCTGGTATCCTCCTCTTGGGAGCCCTGAGGGCATCAACTTCGGCGTGCCTTCGGCGGGGCATTACTGAACTCAGGGAGACCCGTCCGGACTGGATCCGGAAGGGG
The DNA here is from genome assembly GCA_021605145.1 of Aegilops bicornis. Lineage (NCBI taxonomy): Eukaryota > Viridiplantae > Streptophyta > Magnoliopsida > Poales > Poaceae > Aegilops > Aegilops bicornis. Next base: position 719,140,577 of record CM038671.1, read on the forward strand.
AACGTCGTCCACATAAAACCACTCTGAGGGCCAATTCTCAGGTGCCTTCTTGGGAGTGCCGGATAGGTATCCGGTCTCAGCGACGCGCCATACTTCAGCTCCGCCCACTTGACATATGGATTCCCCCTGGTTGCGGGGGACGAGGCAGAACAACTTCTTCCATAACCCGAAGTGAGCCTCGCAGCCTAGAAATAGTTCACAAAGGGCAACGTATCCTGCTATATGTAGCACGGAGGCAGGGGTGAAGTTGTGCAACTGGAGGCCGTAGAACTCCAAGAGCCCGCAAAGGAATGGGTGAATTGGAAACCCGACGCCTCTTAGCAGATGCGGGATGAGGCATATTCGCTCCCCCGGGGATGGATTAGGAGATCTCTCCGCTTGCTCCCCGCCATTATAGGTGGCTAGTCCGGCTCGTACGGGGACCATGAACGTCGGTGGAAGAAACCCTTGGGTCTGCAACTCTATCAAATGGCTTTGAGGAACTGAACACTCTTCCCAGTCGCCTGGCTTGGAGCGAGGGGAACGAGAAGAAGAGCTGCGGCGATCGGCCATGTTGGAATGGTTTTTTCCGGAGCGCTCTGTTGGATGCTTGCTCGAGGGAAGAGGGTGAGGTTTGGATATGAGGATCCCCGTCCCTTCAAATAGACGGTTTGCCTGCAGGGCCGGGGTGGCGAATGCAAAAATGCCCCGGCTCCTCGTATTCGCTCGACACGTGGAGATGGTCATTATTGAAGCACAGAAGCCGAGGAGTACAACATTGATGGGAAGCCGGACACTGTTCGTTACAACAGGTACTTTGGAGTATTCAGAGATGGAACCCGCCTTGCAATGCCGAAGACAAACTGCACGCAGGACTCATCGTCATTGAAGCCTGGTTCATGGGCTACTGAGGGAGTCCTGGATTAGGGGGTATCCGGACAGCCGGACTATATACTTTGGCCGGACTGTTGGACTATGAAGATACAAGACTCAAGACTTTGTCCCGTGTCCGGATGGGACTCTCCTTTGCGTGGAAGACAAGCTTGGCGATCTGGATATTATATTTCCTCCTTTGTAACCGACTCCATGTAAACCCTAGCCCTCTCCGGTATCTATATAAACCGGAGGGTTTAGTCCATAGAGAGAATCATAATCATCATAGGCTAGCTTCTAGGGTTTAGCCTCTACGATCCTGTGGTAGATCAACTCTTGTAACACCCATATCATCAATATCAATCAAGCAGGAAGTAGGGTTTTACCTCCATCGAGAGGGCCCGAACCTGGGTAAAACATCGTGTCCCTTGCCTCCTGTTACCATTAACCTTAGACGCACAGATCGAGACCCCCTACCCGGTTTTGACACCAACACTTCGTCCCTTGCCCGGATAAGGGAGGATGAAATTGTGCAGGAGGCGGCAATGGTTGTGGAGAAACTTGATGATGGCCATGGAGTTCACATCCTCATGCCTACGGTGATCATCAGAGATGTCTTCCTTGACCTCACTGCCCAAGTGGAGTGCGATGCAGACCACAACATCATCACCATTGACAAAAATAACCTTGCTGCACCGACGCCCATCACATGTTCGACAGAGTGCCTGAGTCACGCCGCCGCCGTCGACATCTCCCCTAAGCCTGCAACCTCTGCTCTATGTGAAGAGACCCACGACATCGAAGCCATTCGTGTTGCTACACCAACATCTGTTGTGTGCTCTATTGTTGGTCTGACTGATGCCGATGTGAACAGTTATGTGGTGGTGCCTCTCATCGTGTGGAGTGTGAATCCATTCTCTGCAACTCCTCCAAAGGTCCTGTCAACTTTAGCGCATTGGCCGTTTTCCATCCCCAAACTGAACGCCATGTCATCAACAAGGTGTTGGTGCCTCTGCTTCGACCACATTGGCGCATTGACCCCCATGTACATGCTGGATGAGAATGTGAACATGAAGGAACAAGCACACATGCTACGACCAATGCCATGGCCATCATTTAAATGATATTCGGAAGCAACCAGTCCTCAAGGTCCACGTCCAGCAACTCAAGTGAGAAATTTCTGGTGTGATTTATATTATATTGGGGAGCTCGGTGGTTATTGGCAATATGCATATCTGCAGCAGTGGCGTTCATCTCATCGAGCAAGTCAGTCGAAGTGCATGAAGGCTGGCGATGCTATATTGAACACGGAATTGAAAGCCCAAGTTTTATTCACTGGCATTCTAGTGGATTTTGTGAGTACGCAAACTGGCAGAGTTTGCGATTTCTTGAGAACCTTTGCGCACGAGGAGAAGCTTAACTCTATTTCTGAAGTGAGCGAACAAGCTCTGAGGCTGTTTTATGTTGAACTGATACCTTGGGCTTATTCTTCATTACATTTCATCAAGCCTTGCAGTTCTGGGCCAGGGATGCAGAGGTGTGGTACAAATGGAAGGCTGTCCCGTGAAGTGCCATGTTCTACTAGCAACATAATGTTTCTTCCACGAGATACAACTCAGTTGCGATCTTGGCCACCGCCTCAGGTTGCTACAAGTTACAGGGGACCCTCACATGTGCAGAGAGAGTGGACATTGCAAGACAAGTGAATTATCTAGGGGTGTTTCCAGGGCGAATTTAATGAGCTGGCTTCTTCTTATGGGGAACACCTGGAGCTATCTGAGGCTACTGCACCTGCTTGGATTTGAACATCTACAAGAGCAAGACAAGAAAAATTCCAATTTGATTGAGGGGGCTGCAGTGCTTGGCAGTTTTGGTGCTCTCACATACAAGTATACGAGGGCGTGTTTTTCTGGAAGGCCATGGGACCCTAGTATTCTGCATTTTGGAACTTCAATATCAATTATTGACACTATATTACACACACTCATAGAGTTCACTGCAACTTATTGTGGGCTGGACCGTGTGCAACTGGCGTCATCATCAGCACCAAAGTTGTTTGGAGAGGGTTTAGTTGTGTGCTTCTACCTTCAGCTCCTTGGATTTCTTCAATCCAGCAGGTCTGAGATTTATTCTCGGATCCAATGCTCACATATTCTCATATTCTCTGGTTTTATCTGATACATGATCCAGTAATGCGTCGACACCTCGTTTCACAATATCTCCGTATCATATATAAGCATGTGCAGATGTTGATAACAGGGCTGCATTATGAGATGGATCATAAACCTCAAGGCACCTTAGTAACTACAGTCATGTTGCTGCAACATCTCCAACCTACTTACCAGCAGCTTGATTCTTTCTGGTCATGGGCGCAAGCAAAAGAAAGGACGAAGGAAAAGTTGCAGCTTTGCATATGCGAGCATGTTCCTCTTGGTGGTACTATGGTAAATATTCAGAAAATTGGCACTGAGTTGGGAGGACTGGACACTACCAAGAACATACTACTACCATATGATCCAGGTGGATTAGCTCTTCGGCGTGCCAAGTGTGGCAGCATTCTTGATCCAAGGATATTCATCATCAGCTTGAGGGCAAGCCGAGTTTCAAGGGGGGGAGAGTGTAACACCCCACCTATGGGCTACCACTGTATGTTTGTAACCTGGGCCTGGGCTTAGAGATGGGCTGGTCATTTGAAGCTAGATCCCACACAGCATGGGCTACATAAGCAACCGAGTGAGCACAGGAGGAGGCAGCGATTGAATTAGTCTGATCTTCATCCTCCCGTCTCTGTTCTGTTCCTCACCTCCTGCTACTTATGTCTCTCCCCTGCTTCTTTGCCGATTTCTCACCTCAAACCTCGTTGTATCCCTCAAATTGTATCTTGTTATTGGTACTAATCCAGTTGTTCGTCCCATCCTGAGTTTGGGTCGTGACAGTTCTGCAGTGTTTTTCTCCCCATTTCCATGCATACCGATCGTCTTTGTAATGGCAGAGATTACGGACCCAGTTCCTCCGGATTCCTGAAAGGCTTCGCTCTCAAAGAGGACACCTTCGCGTGTTCCGGTGAAAATTCTACAGAGACCGGAGGCTCCTCCGGTCTCTCTGCCGTGTGCCATCAACAGAGCGGATTGGTTTCTATGGAAGCTCCCTGCAGTTTCGTCTTCTGTTACTATGGAGATCCTGATGTATGGACGGGGTTCGTGATGGGCATGGGCTGATGGCCATGATCCATTGTCAGCAAAGGATGCCAAGGATGTGCAGAATGTCTTGCAAAAAAAAGGGTGTGCAGAATGAACTAGCAGGAGAATGCACCTGCTTCCTTTGTTGGTCTGTTCATCATTGGGTGGTAACAGTGTCGGAAAACAACTCATATGCGTGTCCAAAAGGATGAGCTTGTGTACATTCTGGTGTGTATTTCAAATGTCTCCTGGATTCAAACAAGAAAATTTTGCGAAACCTCTCCTGCCCAGGCGCGAAATCACATCCAAACCTCTCCTGCGAAAATGCAGTGCACGAACAGGTGGGTGCATGTTTCCTGCGGGTGACCACAAAGAACACATGCGCCTGGTTCGGCCATCCTCGACGCTCAAGATTGTCGGCGGTCAGGCAGCGCCCATGGACCGCGAGCCACATGAAGAACTGGAGCCGATCCAGATAGTAGACGCGGAATTATTAATATTTTGGAGTCAAAGATACTGCAAATTCACCCGGTGAGACCGTGAGACCAAGTTCTGGCAAGAGGGCTCCAAATTCTTCTCTGCCAGGCAACGATGTACTATAAACTCCCAACACACGTTCCTCCGTGACAACTAATTATACCGAGACTGGAGACTCGCGACGACGCCGGGTCGGTCTTCCTGACATGTGCCTGCCGGAGCCATCATATCGGGCTAGAGCAACCATGATTCAGACTAGGACTCGTCGGCTGCTTTACAAACTTCTGTACATGATACACCCCGGAGTAGCATCACATCAATTCTACTCCCTCCGTTTCGATTTACTTGTCGTGGTTTTAGTTCGAACTAAAACCACGACGAGTAAATCGGAACGGAGGGAGTAGTGTTTTTGCCCAATGTCAAGTGAAAAAGTAATTTATAAGCACCAAAACATGCTTTATCATAAGTTAATCCAAACGCGTACTAGTTAGGACCGGGAGAAGCACCACCTTTACTCTTGACGAAGTTTTACACCTTTGTGAATACAGTAGATGATTTGATGGCATCAGTTCCACAAGTTATACACCTATGTCTTCTCTCAGTGGGGACTGATGGCTGGTGAGTCTTCGGAGATTCCTCGGAATGGGGACAATTGGCAGTAGGCACATGGAATGTCTTTCTTCCTTGCATACTTGTGGCAAATACTTCCAAGTCAATAAGACTTCAGGATTTGGCGGAAGAGGAGTCTATGCTCCAGTGGAGGGATTCCCTGTTTTTTAAAGGGCTGCACCCTCTCATGTATTGCACAGATGGTGGCTTTAGATTTGGCTTGATCAACCGGTGAGTTTTCTAAGCACCTCATATTCTGTAGGAAGTATCACACGAAATTAACAAAAGAAGAGTTATCTGACTTGTTATTTGCACATATGGAGGCTGTTCTGTGGTGTCTTATGTTTGAGCAAGTTGTCTCTTTTTTTTTCAAGTAGAGTGTTCACGTATTCTTACACGAGTTTTTATCAGGTGATGCTGGAATTGACAAGCTGCTAGATTTGGCTGAGGAGCAGCTGTTTGTCTCACTCCCCGTTTTCGATGGCTGATGATACAAAGTTCCTCCTTTTGGTTCTCCTCTTGAGATGCTCAACATTGTGTTTTGGTACTGAACAAGATATCCAGTGCCTCAAGTCTATGCAACAATCAGTGAATGATCCCAACGGTGTACTCAAATCCTCTTGGAACTTTGAAGATGAAGCCAACGTTGGTTTCATCTGCCGCTTTACTGGCGTGGAATGCTGGCACCCCGACGAGAACAGGGTTTTCTCTCTGCGACTCGGCAACCTAGGACTTGAAGGCCCATTTCCTCATGGTCTTCAATATTGCACAAGCATGACCGGCCTGGATCTGTCAAATAACAAATTTTCAGGACCAATCCCTCACGACATTTCACGGCTGAATCCATACCTGACATATTTGGATCTCTTGTACAATAACTTTTCAGGTGGAATCCCAGAGAGTATGGCAAATCTGGAATATCTGAATCTCCTCAACCTCCAGCATAACCAACTCAGCGGTCAAATTCCACCACAATTCGATTTGCTTACTCGGTTAACCACGTTCAATTTTACTGACAACCCAATGCTTTGTGCTTCACCGTTGAATGACTGCCCCCGCTCGAGAAAGAGATGGAGACCGGTACGAATCAGGCTGCACAGGCTCAACAACCACAGTCGAGCACCGGAGCAGCCATCGGATTCATTGTGGGGTTCATGGTGGCCTTCTACTTCCCGCACTGCTTCGTCTGCTCCCAGAGGCTCCGTGCCTATGTCGTGCGGATATGATTCACTACTTGTTCTGAAACTTTGTTTGGCATAGCTTCCCGGGGCCAAATGAGCACTTTTTTTTTGAAAGATCCAGCTTGGCTGGCATTGATTGATTTAGAAGAAAGCATATGGAAGACAAAATTTGATCAAGTGATGAAAGGGAAAATAATAGAGAAAACATCAGGGGGGGGGGGGGGGTCTTTGACCTGCAGCTCCCCGCTAAGCAAAAAACCCTAAGAGATTATCTCACACCTAGGTCCCCAAAGGGGGGCGCGATAGCTTGTGCTCCGGCTAGCCGCCAATGCTCCATCATGCGTCGGATGGCATCGATGACATCCTTCAAAACTGCTTTCTTCGATCTGAAAGTACAACTGTTTCTTTCCATCCAAATTGCCCAGGTGGTAGCCATGATCATAGTCTTCACTCCCCTCCTGTTTTCCGCTCTTGATTCACTAAAATTGCCTTTACTGCCGAGGGTGTGCATCGCCGCTCTTGCAAGGGCGGGGCGAGCGCGAGCATCCTTTCCATTTTGCCACCTTTGCCCAGGTTGCCTTCGAGAATGGGCAGTTCCAGAAGAGATGCACGGAGGACTCAAGGTTTTTGAGCGTAATCGATGTAAGTATGGATTTGGCCATCGTCGTCGTTGCAGACGGTCATTGCACCACACTCTATCGTGGTGTATCAGCCAGGAGAAGATTTTGATCTTGCCCGGTGCCCGCACCTTCCATATGGCCGACTTCATTCCATTGTTTGGTAGGTTTTTGAACTGAGCATTGTAGGCAGAGCTGGTGGAGTAGATTCCTTTGCCGCTTCCTGTCCAAGTGATCACATCCTCCCATTGCTCATTGCTTAGTCCTCCATGTTCTCTGATCCTACGGGCCAGCCTGACCACATCGTGGACAATTTCTTCATACCGCCCGTTGCCAAAACTATTGATCCAGCAATCATCTCGCAGAGCCTCAGCCACTGTTTTAAACTTGCTTCTAGACCTTTTGAACAACAGTGGAAAGGTTTGACAGAGAGGTTCGTCTCCCAACCAATGGCAGGTCCAAAATTTTGCCGTCTTGCCGTCTCCAATGGCAATCTTTGTGAGTTGATTGAATAGGGCCTTGTCATTACTGTCGCACGGAGTCGGGAAAGCTTTCCAAGGCCTGTCCGGCTGCATCCATTCGACGGAGAGCGCTGCCGAAAAGTTGAAGATCCTGAATGCCAAGGCCGCCCTTTTGGATCGGGGAGCATACTGTTTTCTAGTTAACTTTGCACTTTCCTCCAGATAAATCTTCATCTTGCACCCATAGAAATCGTCGCCTGGCCTTGTCAATATCCTTCAGAAGCTTTTTTGGGAGCCGTAGTACCGTCATCGCAAATGTTGGCAGCGCTGACAGTACGCTACGGACGAGGATTCTACGCCCAGCAAGATTCATGAGTCTACCCTTCCATCCCGCAAGGCGAGCCCTAATTCTATCCAGGAGGAATTGAAGATGCACTAAACGAATTCTACCAGTGGAGACCGGGAGGCCTAGGTAAGTCATAGGGAATCCTACTATGGAGCCGCCGAAGCTATGCAGAACATCAGCAAGGTCTACATTGCTGCACCTAATCATGGCCACCGAAGATTTGCTTTGGTTTAAACGAAGACCAGAGGCGTCCCCGAAAAGATTGAGGAGTTGCGGAAGCGAGTCGACCTCCTCTTTGATTGGGTTGGCGAAGATCACAGCGTCGTCAGCGTAGAGGCTAATCCTCATGCTGGCACCTCTAAGGGAGTCCTGGATTAGGGGGTGTCCGGATGGCCGGACTATAACCTTTGGCCGGACTCCTGGACTATGAAGATACAAGATTGAAGACTTCGTCCCGTGTCCGGATGGGACTTTCCTTGGCGTGGAAGGCAAGCTTGGCGATACGAATATGTAGATCTCCTCCCATTGTAACCGACTGTGTAACCCTAGCCCTTTCCAAAGGTCTATATAAACCGGAGGGTTTTAGTCCGTAGGACGAACAACAATCATACCATAGCCTAGCTTCTAGGGTTTCGCCTCTCAGATCTCGTGGTAGATCTACTCTTGTACTACCCATCTCATCAATATCAATCAAGCAGGAGTAGGGTTTTACCTCCATCGAGAGGGCCCGAACCTGGGTAAAAACATCGTGTCCCTTGTCTCCTGTTACCATCCGCCTAGACGCACAGTTCGGGACCCCCTACCCGAGATCCGCCGGTTTTGACACCGACAACCTCCCCCTGGCAGTGGAGAGAAGATGCCAAGATTTACAACAGCGTCGAGGAGGCGGTAGAGGGGGTCGATGGCGATGATGAACAACATTGGGGAGAGCGAATCACCTTGCCTCAGGCCCTGCAAATGGCCAATGGCATGGCCTGCGACGCCATTTAACAGGCAGGTGGATGTCGCCGTGGACAGGAGGATGGAGATCCAATCTCTCCATCTTGCAGGGAAGCCTAGACGCTGAAGTAGCTCAAGAAGATAATCCCAAGAGATGGAGTCGAACGCTTTTTCTATATCTAACTTGAAGAGCAGAGCAGGTTTATTTCTTATGTGGAGAGATTTGACACATCCTTGGACGTAGAGGTAACTGTCGTGGATACATTTTTCTTTTTGGAAAGTTGTTTGTGCATGGGATATGATCTGAGGGATAACTGCAGCCAGGCGCATAGAAAGGACTTTAGCAATCATTGGACAACATCCAAGAATCCAAACTTCCGAGTTCGGAACTCCTTGGCCCTTGAGTCTCAGATTGGGTGAGGTTTCGGATTCAATTCTACCCACCCACCCGAACATATGCGATCTATCCAAAATTAGGCAAGAGCCCGAGGAAACAGTACATCATTACTGGGCCAGATTCCTCCTGGTTAGGAACAGGATAAAGGATTGCCGCGAGGAAGACGCAATTTCATTCTTCTGCAATAATTGCACGGACAAGGGAATCCTCAACGCCATAGGTCGCCGTGAAATTACACGCTTTGCTGACTTGGCGTCCATAGTACGTAAAATCTTGTGATGGAAAGCGCTGGAAAACCAAGTAAGATTTTGGGACAATCCGCCCCAATACAAACCCAGTCCGAAATAAAAGGGTGCATTATCGACAACACCCGGGTTAAACACCCAAAAACAAAAAACCCCTACGGGGCATGGAACCGTACTGGAGGGATGGCTCAATGGACCCTGTAAAATTCATAGTACGGAGGGCGCCACACCACTCATAGCCTTAGAGCATGTTGGATACTCCGGCAGGTGGCCAAAAGTGGCGAAGAGCTTCTAACCCCAGAATCCACAGAGCACCAGCCCAGGGATACCAGTACGGTATTAACAGTCTTCGAGACTTTCACATCAAATAATGTGCGGAAATGAACACCCCACAGCCTTGCCGAAGTCTACCAAGTAGCAACGATAAACCCATGGAGTGACACGGCTATTACCTTTAATGCCAGTGATGAACCTAAATTCCGAACAGCCCGAGCACCAGCCGCATTGGTCCTCAGTCCAATAGTGGACGGCTTTCGCCTTACCAAGGTACTCATGGACAGTGGCATCGGATTGAACCTCATTTACAAGGAAACAGTTCGAAAAATGGAAATAGACTGGAGCCGCATTGAGCGAAGCAGCACAACCTTTAGAGGAATAATCCCCAGTCGGGAAGCGTGCTATACAGGAAAAATCACACTGGATGTGGTGTTCGGCACGCCAGATAATTACAGGTCCGAGGAGGTCACGTTCCAAGTGGCCCCGTTAAGCAGCGGATACCACACTCTATTAGGGCGAGAGGCATTCACAATTTTTCAAGCTATACCCCATTACGGGTACATGAAGCTCAAAATGCCCGGGCCCAACAGAATCATCACTCTTGCGAGTGACTCGGACATAGCACTCCGCGCCGAAAATAAGACAGCCGCACTGGCCCTTGAAGCACTATCTGAAGCCCTAGCGGCCGAGGAACTGACTGCGCTGCGCTTCACGGTGAACAGGGATGACCTGATACTCGATAAAAGATCCAAGTCCACCTCCTTTAAACCGCGCATTTAAATAGTCAAATTCCAAGTCCATCCAACGGACCCTACAAAACGACCTCCATCGGGCGCAATTAAACCCTGATGTAGACGCCAGACACGAGAATTCCTACGCCGAAAATTTGGACATTTTTGCCTGGCACCCTTCAGACATGCCAGGAATCCCACGTCGGCTGGCCGAGCATAGCCTAAACATCCTAAAAGGATTCAAGCCAGTCAAGCAGGCTCTTCGGCGTTTCTCCGAACCTAAGAGACAAGCCATGGGAGAGGAGCTAGCCAAACTATTGGAGGCCGGATTCATCAGAGATATAAAACATCCGGATGGCTAGCAAACCTGGTGATGGTACCAAAGAAGGACAAATCCTGGCGCCTATGCGTCGATTTCAAGGACCTCAACAAGGCTTGCCCAAAGGATCCTTTCCCCCTCCCCCGCATCGATCAAATTATTGACGCTACCGCAGGACACGATTCATTGTGTTTCCTCGACGCATACTCCGGCTACCATCAAATTAAGATGGCAGAGCCTGACCAAGCCGTAACGACATTCATCACCCCATACGGCCCATTCTGCTTCAACACAATGCCCTTCGGGCTCAAAAACGCCGGCGCAACATATCAGCGCATGATTCGTATATGTCCGGCAAACCAGATCGGCAAAACAAAGGAGGCATACGTAGATGATGTGGTCGTCAAAACCAAGCATGTCGAAACTATAGTAGACGACTTGAGGCTCACATTCGATAACCTCCAACATATGACATCAAGCTTAACCCGAAAAAATGCGTTTTGGCGCATCACCCGGAAAGCTCTTGGGCTTCATTGTATCCGTAGAGGAATTGAAGCAAACCCAGCCAAGATCCGAGCTCTGTCACAATTGGATATCCCAAAGGACCTCAAACAAATACAAAATTGATCGGATGCGTGGCGGCTCTAAGCTGCTTTATCTCCCGCTTGGGAGAAAAGGCATTACCCTTTATCGCCTCCTTCTGGCGCACCAACACTTCGAGTGGGACGGATGCCGCCACGGCCGGACTAGAAGAAATAAAAGCCATATTGAAACAAACCCGGTCCTGGCGCGCCCAACATGGGCGAACCAATGCTATTATACATCGCGGCAACTCATCAAGTTGTAAGCGCGGTGCTCGTTGTCGAACGAGAAATGGACGGACACAAGTTCCCTCTTCAAAAACCAGTTTACTACGTGTCCACTGTCCTCACTCCATGCAAGTCACGGTATCCGCGGTATCAAAAGATAGCATACGCAGTGTTTATGGCATCCCGGAAGCTGCGACACTACTTTCAAGAGTGTTCGATAACAGTAGCCTCCGAAGTACCTCTTAACGACATTATAAACAACTGCGACGCGACGGGCCGGATTGCCAAATGGGCCATTGAGCTCCTCCCGTTCGACATAACCTATAAGCCATGGCGAGCTATTAAGTCGCAAGTTTTCACCGACTTCGTTGCCGAATGGACTGAAGCCGAACTCCCTAAAGAGTATGGCACATATTCCAACTGGATCATCCACTTCGGCGGCTCCAAAATGTTGGCCGGTGTGGGGGCTGGCGTCGTTCTGACGTCCCCAACAGGAGATACAGTTCAAAATGTACTCCAGATAATGTATACGGACTCCAACAACGCAGCCGAATACGAGGCCCTTCTACATGGTCTCCGGATGGCAGTCTCCATGGGCATTCAACGCCTAGAGGTGCGCGGGGATTCGAACCTCGCGATATCCCAAATAAATGGGGACTTTGATACCAAGGATCCGAAAATGGCAGCTTATCACAACGCCGTCCTAAAAATGTCAGCTCGGTTCGAAGGGCTCGAATTTCACCATATAGCTCGGAAAACAATCAGCAGCAGACGTCTTGGCACGCATTGGCGCATAAGCGTGATGCCCCCCAATATCTTCTTAGAGAGGCTGTTCAAGCCATCCAGATATGGGAAGGAGTCCGAAATAACAGCCCGACCCAACCGCACCGCCTCGACACCGAACATTCTGACACAACTGGAGGCTCTACCAACGAAGTAACATCTTCAGCCCACATAATAATGGCAGTCATTGCCCCGTGGACAGAACCATTCCTAGCCTACCTAATCAGGCAGGAACTTCCCGAGGACCAAAACGAGGCACGCTGCATAGTGCGGCGATCTAAAGCCTATAAAGTCCATGAGGGAGAGCTTTATAAGAAAAGCACCACCGGTGTCCTTCAAAGGTGTATCTCTGAAGAGGAAGGGCGGAATCTCCTGGCTGAAATTCATGCCGGACTCGGCGGGCACCACGCCGCAGCCTGGGCCCTTGTAAGCAAGGCCTTCCATACATGATTTTATTGGCCGACGGCCCGGGCAGATGCTCAAGACTTAGTCCAACGATGCGTCGGCTGCCAGTTCTTTGCTAACCAAAGCCACATGCCACCCACCGCCCTCCAAACTATACCCATCACCTGGCCCTTCATGTCTGGGGCTTGACATGGTTGGACCCCTTAAAGGAGGAACCCACAAGCAAAAATACCTACTGGTCATGGTGGATAAATTCACCAAATGGATAGAGGCCAAGCACATTAAGACGGCGAATCCGGACCGGTGATAGACTTCATATCGTGGGTCGTACACCGTTACGGCGTCCCCATAGCATCATCACCGATAACGGCACGAACTTTACGGCCGACGAGGTCAAACTCGTGCAAAAACAAGGGCATCAAGCTCGACTATGCTTCAGTCTATCACCCACAAACTAACGGTCAAGTCGAGCGAGCAAATGGTCTAATTATGAGCGGCATTAAACCCAGATTAGTGCGGTCCCTCGAGGAATCTAACACGCACTGGGTAGAGGAGCTCGACTCCGTACTCTGGGGGCTGCGGACCACGCCGAATCGCACCACCGGATTCACACCATTCTTTATGGTATACGGTGCAGAGGCAGTTCTGCCCTGTGACATAATTCATGACTCATCTCACGTGCGCATGTACGAAGAAAGAGAAGCCGAACTCGATCGGCAGGACAGTTTGGACGCCTTGGAGGAGGAGCATGACGTGGCAAAAGCCCGTTCCGCATTCTATCAACAGCAGGCTCGAAGATATCAAAGCAGAGAAGTACGGGCCAAAACTTACAATGTTGGCGAGTTAGTTCTACGCCTGCCGGACAAGAAAAAGGACAAACTCAAGACCAAATGGGAAGGTCCCTTTATTATTGACCAAGTCCTGACTGGTGGAGCGTACCGTCTGCGAGATGCATCGGATAACCGACTCGAGCCGAACCCATGGAATGCAGCCCGTCTCCGAAGATTCTACGCCTAGCGCCGGACTCTGTGTTCGTCTCCTTCCTCTATCTATTTTTTACACATTAGCTGTCTTATATTTCTCTCCTTCTCCCTCCCTTTCTCTTACAGCCTTTAAGGGCTCGTTCGCGCCTTGTTCGCACACAATTGACGCGCTATCCGCGCTCGTTATACCTGGGGGCTTCCTTAACAGAAGCTTACTTATGCGGGCTTCACGCCCAACACATGTGTCACACTTCCGCATGTACCTTTTATTCACCATTATATGCATCGATATGACTTAAGTTTTGGCCAAGCTGGGTTGCCTGGCTCCTGTGCTTACCCCTATGTTCCCGATTGTTCGGCTAGGCGGTAAAGCGAGCACCTCTGCGATTGTTACTGCCGGGTCAGCCAGATGTGTACCTCAGACTGGGTGAAGCCGAAAGCTAGCGTTCTTAAGGGAATATTCAGTCGGTGAACTAAAGATGATTTCTCACTTGTTTATTTATCCGCCCCCATATGCTTTTCTGCTTTTTTCGCAGTCCGGACATGCACTTTAGGGCATGCCTCCCAGGGAAAGGAACCCCTAACGGAACTATTCTCCATGGAAGATGTTTCTTACTAACCATGTAATATAACGTAACTAGTTTGGGCACTTGTCTGTTCAAGCACTAATGACCCCTACGCCTGGTCTCCACGCATTCCCGGTTCTTACATAACCGAGAGGGTATTCGGACACACTCCGGACTATCGGGTCCCGAGGTTGAAGCGAAAAGGTCCGCCATGACAAATGATCTACAATCCAGCTAGAAGGCATTTTACATGTCATCTTAAATTACATAGTCAATTTGACTGAGCATATTCCTCTTCAATACCATCCAACAGGCTGTCTAGTTTACAGTCCTATTGGGAATATCCGCGCCAACTCTACTTGGCCGTACACTAAGCTCACAGGGATCTCCTTCCCATCGGCCCCCACAGGTCCGACCTCGGCCATGTGGTTTGGGTCAGCCTTCGTGTACCGCGTCTTCACCATGGCCCAGGCCTCCCTGGCACCTTGACGGCATGCTGATATCTTCCATAATCGGAAGCGGCGCCGTGCTCCTTTAAGCCTCTCTGCCAGCTCTCCAAGGCCTTCGGGCATGGAGACAGATGGCCACAAGGCCTGGGCGACGCCTTTCATCACCTGCCGAACTCGTTCAAGCAGTTGTAAGAGCTCGGGAAGAAGGTCACCCGTAGAACCGGGCATTTCCTCTGCAGGACGACCTGTGAGCATACCTATAGACATAACTCTGTTAGTCGACTTCCTCGCCGAACTCTTTTTCAAAGTTCGTTCAAGCACTTACTAAAAATGTCGCGTCGAAGCCGTCGATTCTCCTTCACGGAGTCCGACAGCTGGGCACGAACATCCTTTAGTTCCTCGCCCAGCTGGGTGTTGGCATCTTGGAGATTATTCTTCTCCTGCCTCACCCTCGTAAGCACGCCTCGCCGGCCTTTAACCGCGCAAGAGTTGTTGCTTGTCCGGATCTACTCGGCGCCATCTGCAATGATATTGTCGATTTGCACACACGCCGCACTTCACAACATACTTATCCTTGAGCGTATATTACCGGAGGGGTCTCCTTGGCCTCCCCTGCCGCGGCTAGTGTGGCCTCAAGTTGGGCTTTGCACTCTTCCAGCTCCTGGGACAGTTGGGTATTCTTTTTTATAAGATCCTACATAACAAATGATCCTTAAATCAGTTATTCTAACTGTTTCAAGTCTCGGGGGCTACTGACATATATAACCATCAAATTTTCTCACCCGTATGTCTTTCACATACTGCTCCGTGGCTCTGGCTAAACCATTTTGAGCGGCACGGAGGTACACATCTCCCGAATTGAAGGCATCCAATGCCTCTTGGGAGAAACAAGTGTCACGAAGAACTGTCCGGCGACGCCTTTGATTCATGGCACTCTCCACCTCGGAATTGGTGGCGGACAGTCTGTCCGCATCCTCTGTCGGAGGAGCATCCGACGCACGCCTCGTGTTCGCCTCTGCTTCTGGACCTGGCTTTGGAGCCTGGCTGGTGGAGGCTCGATTGGCAATCTCTCCGGATATAGTCCAGCGAGCCCTCTTTTTCCTAAAAAAAGGAGAGCACGGGCGTTAGTATGCATCGTAAGAATAATACCTTGGAATAAGGCAGTGCGCCTTACTGCTGCATCGGTGCCTCGACCCGGACTACGTGTCACTTTAGCCTACCCGCCCTTGCAGTCCCCTGCTGGCTAGTCGCCGCAGGTTCGGCATTCCGTCTCGGGATCCTCCCCTGCGAAACATCATTGGTACACGGTGATAAAAAATAAGCACGGATGGATCATCTTTGAAGTATTGGGACTTCGGTCTCGATTACTTGTGAGGCGGGGAGCAGTCCAGGATAATCGGGTCAGAATAGCCACCAAGGCATTGTTGATGCTCAGTTGGTGAAATACCCCATCGATCAGCTCCACGGATATGTCCGGATCCTCTTGGGAGGCCGGATCGAGGGACCGTTCCGGATCCTCGGGTTGTGGAGGGGGGCTGTTTATATCCTTTACGGCCCGGTGCAATTCCTGCGTCGAAATCACAAGATAAGGTACTTAACTATGGGAATATGGAACGGATGGGCAAAAAGAAGTGTCCGCTTACCCAGCTTGGAGGATTGTACATAGAAAATCTGCCATGTGGATTGATGCAGAGGAACTCCTCCTCTTCTCCCTTGTATAATGCGAACAAGATCTTCGTCAGAGGGCAACCGATCCCGGCCCCTTACGGCCGCAGCGGGTGGCATCATCCTCCCCGTTGAAATCCCACATGGGGTGGCCTCTATACTAAAGCGGCTGCACCCCCCGCATAATGCATGTGGCCATGACCCCGATCATGGTAAGTCCCAAATGAGCTAACAACCTTATCCGGCTCATCAGGTAAAGGACATCCTTGTCATTTTCCCTCTGAGGGCTCCGTGGACGCCAGCTTAGGCGCTTCTTCAAAGGAGCATTATTGAACTCGGGGAGGCCGATCCGAACAGGGTCCGGCAGGGGGACGTCTTCTATATAAAACCATTCTGAAGGCCAGTCTTCAGACGCCTTCCTTGGGGTTCCGGATAGATATCCGGTCCCGGCGATGCGCCATAGTTCAGCTTCGCCCACTTGATATATCGACTCCTCCTGAGAACGGGGCACAAGGCAGAACAACTTCTTCCACAGCGCGAAATGATCCTCGACGCCCAAAAACAGCTCGCAAAGGGCTACGAAGCCCGCAATATGCAATATGGAGGCAGGCATAAGGTTGTGCAACTGGAGGTCGTAGAACTCCAGGAGCCCCCGGAGAAACGGATGAATTGGAAATCCGAGCCCTCTTATCAGATAAGGGACAAGGCATACCCGCTCTCCTTTGGAGGGACGGGGGGCGCTCTCCGCTTGCTCTCCGCCATTATAGGTGGCAAGTCCGGCTCGAACCGGGACCATGAAGGCTGGGGAAGGAATCCCTTTGGTTTGGGCGTCACTAGCTCATTGCGGGACGGAACATCTCTCACAACCTCCAGGCTAAGGGCTGGGAGGGCGAGAGGAGGAGCTGCATCGACTGGCCATGATGGAATGGATCTCTGTCGAATGCGCTCCGATGAATGCTCGCGAAGGGAAGATGGTGTGATTCGGATCTAAATCCTCGTCGCAGCTAGGGGGGTAAATGTAAAAACACCCTGGCTTTTCACATTGTTTGACACGTGGAAGACGGCCATTATTGGGCGTGGAAGCCAAGGAGCGCAATATTCACGAGAAGCCGGACACTATTCAACAGGTACACAGAATTTGGAGAAGAACCCGCCTTGCAATGCCGAAGACAACCTGCGAGCCGGACTCATCGTCATTGAAGCCTGGTTCGGGGCTACCGAGGAGTCCTGGATTAGGGGTGTCCGGATGGCGGACTATAACCTTTGGCCGGACTCTGGACTATGAAGATACAAGATTGAAGACTTCGTCCCGTGCAAAGCGGATGGGACTTTCCTTGGCGTGGAAGGCAAGCTTGGCAATATGGATATGTAGATCTCCTCCCATTGTAACCGACTCTGTGTAACCCTAGCCCTTTCCGTGTCTATATAAACCGGAGGGTTTTAGTCCGTGAGGACGAACAACAATCATACCATAGGCTAGCTTCTAGGGTTTAGCCTCTCCGATCTCGTGGTAGATCTACTCTTGTACTACCCATATCATCAATATTAATCAAGCAGAGTAGGGTTTTACCTCCATCGAGAGGGCCCGAACCTGGGTAAAAACATCGTGTCCCTTGTCTCCTGTTACCATCCGCCTAGACGCACAGTTCGGGACCCCCTACCCGAGATCCGCCGGTTTTGACACCGACAACCTCCCCCTGGCAGTGGAGAGAAGATCCCAAGATTTACAGCAGCGTCGAGGAGGCGGTAGAGGGGGTCGATGGCGATGATGAACAGCAGTGGGGAGAGCGGATCACCTTGCCTCAGGCCCTGCAAATGGCCAATGGCATGCCCTACGACGCCTAACAGGCAGGTGGATGTCGCCGTGGGGAAGAGGATGAAGATCCAATCTCTCCATCTTGCAGGGAAGCCTAGACGCTGAAGTAGCTCAAGAAGATAATCCCAGGAGATGGAGTCGAACGCTTTTTCTATATCTAACTTGAAGAGCAGAGCAGGTTTATTTCTTCTGTGGAGAGATTTGACACATCCTTGGACGTAGAGGTAACTGTCGTGGATACATTTCCTTTTTGGAAAGCTGTTTGTGCAGGGGATATGATCTGAGGGATAACTGTAGCCAGGCGCATAGAAAGGACTTTGGCAATCAGCTTTGCCACCGATCCTATCAAACTGATAGGTCTAAAATGCTTCACTTCCCTTGCGCCTTCTTTTTTAGGAATCGGCGTGATAAAGGCCTTGTTCAGCTCTGAAAAATTTGAATTGATCGCCCTGTAGAACTTGGAGAAAGCAGCCATGATGTCGTCCTTGATGATGCTCCAACACGAATGAAAAAATTGGCCAGTGTATCCATCAGGGCCCGAGGCTTTTTCTGTCGGAGAATTCATAATGGCTGCCCAAACCTCTCCTTCTGAGAACGGGTTATCTAACCCCACTTCTGGCAGAAGAGGCAACTGAAGCTGATCCCAGTTGATTGTGAGGGGCCGGTTTTTCCTTGATCCCAACTTATTTGAAAAATGCATGAAGATCTCTTGGGCTTTCTCCTGATGCTGGGTTAGGACCTCCCCCCCTTTAGATTGCAGAGAATGTATATAGTTTTTTCTCTTTCTGTTGTTGTACTTTGCGTGGAAAAAATTTTGTGCTGGCATCTCCGGCCCTAATCCATAGCATCCGAGAAGCTTGTCGTCTTCTAGCCCTCTCAATTGCCGCAAACCCGAGCACTCTGGTTTTGAGCATTTTACTTAATGCAAATTCTTCCTGGGTGAGTTGCCTGTTCTCTTGAGCGATGTCTAGTCTAAGGATGACTTCATTTGCTATATGGAACTGCATCTTGGCCTTGCTGAAAAGTGATTTGCTCCATATCCTTAAATCCTTTGTAGTTCTCTGAAGTTTTACCTTCAGCCTGATGTAAGGGCAGTCATGGGAGACTGGTCTGTTCCATGCATGCATCACTGTTTCTTGGAAATGTGGAAACTTGGGCCAGTGGTTTTCAAACTTGAATCTTGCTGGCTTTGGTGGGCTGGCACAAGGGGAGAGGAGTAGCGGGCAGTGATCCGAGAAAGACGTTGATGCTGCATTCAGCATGTATCCATTGTGTAGAGCCTCCCAATCTATATTGCAGAAAAACTTGTCGATGCTGCAGAAGGTTGGACTCTCTCTTTCATTTCTCCAAGTGAATCTTCTGTTGTGGCATTTGATTTCCTTTAAGCCCGCAAAATCTAGGGCTTTTTTGAACTTTCCCATGAGCCTCCTGTTTAAGTTTGAGTTGCTTTTGTCCCTAGCTTCATAGATCATGTTGAAATCTCCCGTGATCAGCCACGGCTCTCCCGCTGGTGATGTAATGTTGGCCATCTCGACAAAAAACTCCTCTCTGATGGCTTCTTCATTGTGGCACTCCAAAAATTTTTGTTTTGGTTTTTAACAAAAACTTGGTTGGTTTTGAAGGAGGTCATTTAAACCCTTCCAAAAATCTCTTTCTCTCAAGAATTTTCCCTTTGACAAAGGATTTTTACTTTGGCATCTTCTTCAACTATGGTGTTGGTTATTTAAAAACCTTTCTTCTGATTCTCTCCTTCTCAAATTTATTTTTGGGATTTATTTTTATTTTAAAAGAAAACCCTAGGAGTTTTGGTTCTTCTATTATTTTTAAAACCACCCATGGTTTTATCTTGCCTCTTATGGTAAATCTTCCCAAAACCCCTCCTTCCACTTTGGGACAATCCAAATATTCTGACCCAACCAGTCCAACTCACTTTTGGATTTTTATTTCATTTATTTCTTTGCCCAAAACAATTCTGTCCATATTTTTGAGCCTAGGTGTATTGCAAAGCAAGTACCTTAATGCCTTTGAACTTTGATCTCAAATCAATTCCTCTGGATAGTCCCTAGCACCCACAACCTAGAACCATCAAGATCTGCTCTTCTTCTGTTCAAAATTTTCAAGTTTCAAACCGCAAGTTTGGACCAGATTTGTCAAATTTGGTGAAATTCATATCTCCTCTTCTCCAAAAATTCCACCCAAATTCAGGCAACCTCCAGTTGCAATGAGAAGCCACTCCACCAAAAATTAGCTCAAGGAAAAATCCCCACATGCCAAAAACATTCTGTCGAACACCTAGCATGCACTGTCACTTTGCACTTTCAGAAAAATTCAGACTTTCAGAAATTCAGTTTCGTCAGAGGCTGGTCACTTGTCAACTATGCACTTAGAGTGTTGCGAATGGCTCCTCCTCCCTGTCCAGAGCGCCGCACGGGCACTTGGCTGGTTCCTGGCGTCGGTGGCACCATGGCCCGTCCGCGCCGGTGTCTTCCGCGGCGTCGGGACCTCCCGTGGCGGCCAACAGGGGGCACCTCGCGGCAACGCCGTTCGGCACCGCCCACGCCACTGGGAGCTCCGCGTGGCGTCTCCCTTGCCCGTGAACGCATGCAAGACGTCGCCGTGGCACAGCACGCACGGGCGCGCCTCTGCCGTCGGCGTGCACGGCTATTCCGTTGGGGACAGTCAGAACCGCCCCTACCTCGCTGAGTTAGGCACCGGATGGACTCGGTGCTCCGCCTAGTCGATGCTCAAGCTCCTAAACCTACCGTCCAGCCACAGCACCGCCAGAATCGCCGCCAGACTTATCCCGTTCTCGGCAACCGCCTCGGGCGGCTATATATAGCGCCTCGAGCTTGCTCTCGACCCGCACACCTCCGCCACCTCACTGCACCCCGCCCATCGGAAGAGCCTCGAGGGGCCCTTCTTCCTCAACTCCGGCCACCTCCGCCCGCTTCGGGCTCCGGCAGCATTCTCTCTGGTGAGAGCTCCTCCACCGCCCTAGGCTTGCCCGTAGACTCATGGCACCTCTAGGAGACTAACCCCCACTCCAATTTGACCTCAAAGAACTCTCTCCGACGAGACCCACGACTTCGAACCACCGTCACGGAGCAAGGGCCGCCGTCGGCGTGGTGCTGCCGGCGACCACCACCACCACCCACCGACGCGGAAGGGTGCGCTGATCACAGAGGTACCCCGATCCCTTGCCTCGCCGTGGATCGTCGGCGACCATCTGCGACTCTCGGTAGCCGACGAGCTCTGTCGCCTCCTTTTGAATATTCAAACTCGACGGGTGGGACCCGCCGTCAGCCTCTCCTTTCTTTTTTTTCGAACCGTTTTCTGAAAGCGTATTCTGGCAAAGGTGCTTTCTAATCTGAATCGTTTTCTGGACTTTTCTGCTTAGACCCCTGAGAGTTTTCTGTTTCATTACAGAAAGGTCCTTGGACCAAAACTCTTATAACTTTTAAACATAAAAGGATTTTTGAGTGATTCTTTTTCTGTCCTCTTCAAAATTTTGTCTAGTTTTTTATCAGATTTATTTGAAAAATATTTGGAATATTTTTTAGCACCCCTTGGTATTTACGTTAGTGCGTGTATTTTTGTATACCGTATATACCGAAGGAGGTGACGGAACCGTGAACTTCACCGAGCTAGGCCCGGAATACTCCGAACCAAGCAAGCATGTTTGAACTTTTGATATGATGAGTGTTTGGGCATGTTTGCATTAATTAGTATCATGGAATGTTCATGAGCATCTCGATGAAAGCTTCATCACGTAAAAAGTTGAGGCAAGTGAGTTTCGGAAATCCATGAGTTGTTGGAAACGAGTTGCATGGCCATGAGTTGGCATGAGAATGGGTAAGATGGCAGTGTTGTAGCATGCCAGTCTTATGCCGAACCGTTGACCAAAGGTCAACATAAATCAGTCCAGTTCCCGTCCGTCTCCTCTTTCGTACTACCACATGTTTTCCCGCAAGGGATACGACTTAGTAAGTTGCAAACCACTTTCTGGTACACACCAAATCGAGAGGCCGGGATGAGGGTTCCATGGCCCTGGATTAAAGCCTATCATCCGGTCAGGGGCATGGGTGTTTCCGGTTGGGACCGAGAGGGGGGCACCCCTTAGAGCGCGCGTATATAAATTTGATCCCATGCTATTCGAGATTGTGATCTCCCCATCTCAAAGTTTTTCTTGAACGATGTCTAGGGTGATTCCTGGCAACGTGAGGTAGGATGGGTGTGTACTGGTTAGTTGTGTTTCCTCCGAAATACCGCAAACGGAACTAGTCCCTCGTGACTACGGAAATCCGTTGGCTGTGGATAATTTAGTACAAACTCTGCACAGTCAAAAATCCTTGAAATCATCTTATTCAGGTCCAAGTGTTGTGTTCATCTTATTTTGTCAAATGTCAGTCCGGAGATGTAAACTCCACGAGAACCACATGAGTGTTAAAGGTTTATTTCCTGTGGATGGACTAACCCGTTTACTGTCTTGTGATGAATATTTTCCGTGAGCACCATTTCTTGTAAGTTATGAATAATAAAGTATAAGCCATTTCTGCGATGTCGCTCAGACGTCCGGATCGTGGGTAATCAAGTATTTACTTATTCTTGATATAAGCCCTTTCTGCGATGTCGCTCAGACATCCGACTGTGGCATTGTTATTTACTTAATTTTGATATAAGCCCTTTCTGCGATGTCGCTTAGACGTCCAGCTGCGGTATTGTTATTTATTTACTTTTGATATAAGCCCTTTCTGCGATGTCGCTCAGACGTCCGACTGTGGCATTGTTATTTACTTATCTCTGATATAAGCCCTTTCTGTGATGTCGCTCCGACGTCCGACTGTGGCACGCATGTCTTTTCTTTCAATATAAGCCCTTTATGAGGTGTCGCTTAGACGCCCGACTATGGCATGCTTTACTTATTTGTTCGCCCTTCGAGGTGTCGCTTCAGACACCCGATCGGTTTTTAGTTTATTTTCTTTGGGTTTTCGAGTGGACTACCGCCGATTCCCTTTTTACTTACCTTGTTATACTGATTTGATTGCGCATTGTTAAATTACTCATGATGCATTCGCGCATACATTTGTTATATCTTTTGTCTGAACTGTCTTAAGTAGTACTTTCAAAGTACTCACCGGCTTGTTGATTTGGCCAGATCTTGACGAAGGCGATCTCATGGATGAAGAGTTCGATAGCGAGTCCGCGCCTAGAGGAATCCCAGTCGGTCTCGTGCGACCCTGGATTAGTCATCGTGTTGTTGGGGAACGTAGTAATTTCAAAAATTTCCTACGCACACGCAAGATCATGGTGATGCATAGCAACGAGAGGGGAGAGTGTTGTCTACGCATCTCGTGAGACCAAAGCGGAAGCGATCACAACGTAGAGGAAGTAGTCGACGCTCTCCTCGCGATCCAACCGATCCCAGCCAGCATTCGGGCGCAACCGAGTTCTTGGCACACGCTCAGCTCGGTGACGCTCCTCGAGTTCGATCCAGAAAGCTCCGGAGAGAGAGTTCCACAAGACGACGGCGTGGTGACGATCTTGATGTTCTATCGACGCAGGGCTTCGCCTAAGCACCGCTACAATATGACCGAGGTGGAATATGGTGGAGGGGCACCGACACGGCTAAGAGATCCAAGAGATCAATTGTTGTGTCTTTGGTGCTAGCCCTGCCCCTCTATTTATATGTTGAGCCCTGGTCGAAACTTGGAGCAAAAGCCTCCTCAAAGTCGGTTTTGCCCGAAGGTAAGAGTCCCACTCGGACTCAGTGACCAAACGCCACAGACCTTGGCGTCGCCCAGACGCCATGGGCCTCGGCGTCTGGCCCAGGCTGACGCCAGGTCTCCGGCGTTTGGCCCCCGCCTCCATAAAACTCCTTTTGCACCGACCTAAAGCCTCATGGGCTTGACCCTTGGCCTAAACATATCATCCAATATATGAATCTTTACGCCTCGACCATTTAGAGACTCCTCGTCATGTCCCCGATCTCATCCGGACTCCGAACTCCTTCGGTACATCAAAATACACAAAACTCATAATATAACCGTCATCGAAACCTTAAGCGTGCGGACCCTACGGTTCGAGAACAATGTAGACATGACCGAGACACGTCTCCGTCAATAACCAATAGCGGGACCTGGATGCCCATATTGGCTCCTACATATTCTACGAAGATCTTTATCGGTCAGACCGCATAACAACATACGTTGTTCCCTTTGTCATCGGTATGTTACTTGCCCGAGATTCGATCGTCGGTATCCAATACCTAGTTCAATCTCGTTCTTGGCAAGTCTATTTACTCGTTCCGTAATACATCATCTCACAGCTAACTCATTAGTTGTAATGCGTGCTAGTCTTAGTGATGTGCTTTACCGAGAGGGCCCAGAGATACCTCTCCGACAATCGGAGTGACAAATCCTAATCTCGAATTACGCCAACCCAACATCTGCCTTTGGAGACACCTGTAGTACTCCTTTATAATCACCCAGTTACGTTGTGACGCTTGGTAGTACCAAAGTGTTTCTCCGTAAACGGAGTTGCATATTCTCATAGTTATAGGAACATGCATAAGTCATGGATAAAAGCAATAGCAACATACTAAACGATCGGGTGCTAAGCTAATGGAATGGGTCATGTCAATCAGATCATTCAACCAATGATGTGACCTTGTTAATCAAATGACAACTCCTTTGTCTATGGTTAGGAAACATAACCATCTTTGATTAACAAGCTAGTCTAGTAGAGGCATACTAGTGACACTCTGTGTGTCTATATATTCACACATGTATTATGTTTCATGTTAATACAATTCTAGCATGAATAATAAACATTTATCATGATATAAGGAAATAAATAATAACTTTATTATTGCCTCTAGGGCATATTTCCTTCAGTCTCCCACTTGCACTAGAGTCAATAATCTAGATCACATCACCATGTGATTAACATCGATAGTTCACATCATCATGTGATTAACACCCATAGTTCACATCGCCATGTGACCAACACCCAAAGGGTTTACTAGATTCAGTAATCTAGTTCACATCGCTATGTGATTAACACCCAAAGAGTACTAAGGTGTGATCATGTTTTTCTTGTGATAGAATCTTAGTCAACGGGTCTTTCATATTCAGATCCGTTATGTATTTTGCAATTTTCTATGTCTACAATGCTCTGCACGGAGCTACTCTAGCTAATTGCTCCCACTTTCAATATGTATCTAGATCGAGACTTAGAGTCATCCAGATCGGTGTCAAAACTTGCATCGACGTAACCCTTTACGGCCAACCTTTGTCACTTCCATAATCGAGAAACATATCCTTATTCCACTAAGGATAATTTTGACCGCTGTCCAGATGATCTACTCCTAGATCACTATTGTACTCCTTGCCAAACTCGATGTAGGGTATACAATAGATCTGGTACACAGCATGGCATACTTTATAGAACCTATGGCCAAGGCATAGGGAATGACTTTCATTCTCTTTCTATCTTCCGCCGTGGTCGGGTTTTGAGTCTTACTCAATTTCACACCTTGTAACACGTGCAAGAACTCTTTCTTTGACTGCTCCATTTTGAACTACTTCAAAACCTTGTCAAGGTATGTACTCATTGAAAAACTTTATCAAGCGTCTTGATCTATCTCTATAGATCTTGATGCTCAATATGTAAGCGGCTTCACCGAGGTCTTTCTTTGAAAAACTCCTTTCAAACACTCCTTTATGCTTTGCGAATAATTCTACATTATTTCCGATCTACAATATGTCATTCACATATACTTATCGAAATGTCCGTAGTGCTCCCACTCACTTTCTAGTAATTACAGGCTTCACCGCAAGTCTGATAAAACTATATGCTATGATCAACTTTATCAAAGCATGTATTCCAACTCTGAGATGCTTGCACCAGTCCATAGATGGATCATTTGAAGCTTGCATATTTTGTTAGCTCCTTTAGGATTGATTTAAAACTTCTGTTGCATCATATGCAACTCTTCTTTAATAAATCCATTAAAGAATGTAGTTTTGACATCCATTTGCCAGATTTCATAAAATGTGGCAATTGCTAACATGATTCGGACAGACTTAAGAATCGCTACAAGAGAGAAAATCTCATTGTAGTCAACACCTTGAACTTGTCAAAAACCTTTTTGTGACAAGTCGAGTTTTGTAGATAGTAACACTACTATCGATTGTCCGTCTTCCTCTTGAAGATCCATTTATTTAACATGGCTTGCTGATCATCGAGCAAGTCAATCAAAGTCCATACTTTGTTCTCATACATGGATCCTATCTCAGATTTCATGGCCTCAAGCCATTTCGCGGAATCTGGGCTCATCATCGCTTCCTCATAGTTCATAGGTTCATCATGGTCTAGTAACATGACTTCTAGAATAGGATTACCGTACCATCAGTGCGGATCTTTACTCTGGAAGACCTACGAGGTTTGGTAGCAACTTGATCCAAGTTTCATGATCATCATCATTAACTTCCTCACTAATTGGTGCAGGAATCATCGAACTGATTCCTGTGATGAACTACTTTCAAATAAGGGAGAAGGTACAATTACCTCATCAAGTTCTACTTTCCTCCCACTCACTTCTTTCGAGAGAAACTTCTTCTCTAGAAAGGATCCATCTTAGCAACGAAAAACTTGCCTTCGGATCTGTGATAGAAGGTGTACCCAATAGTTACCTTTGGGTATTCTATGAAGACGCACTTCTCCGATTTGGGTTTGAACTTATCAGGTGAAAACTTTTTCACATAAGCATCACAACTCCAAACTTTTAAGAAACGGCAGCTTAGGTTTACTGTTAAACCATAGTTCATATGGTGTCGTCTCAACGGATTTTAGATGGTGCCCTATTAAACGTGAATGCAGCTGTCTCTAATGCATAACCCCAAAATGGTAGTGGTAAACCGATAAGAGACATCATAGACCGCACCATATCAAATAAAGTGCGGTTACGACGTTCGGACACACCATAACATTGTGGTGTTCTGTGGCGTGAGCTGTGAAACTATTCCACATTATTTTAATTGAAGACCAAACTCAGAACTCAATTATTCGTCTTTGCGATTAGATCGCAGAAACTTTATTTTCTTGTTACGATGATTTTTCCACTTCACTCTGAAATTCTTTGAACCTTTCAACTATTTCAGACTTATGTTTCATCAAGTATATATACCCATATCTGCTCAAATCATATTGTGAAAGTCGAAAATAACGATACTTGCCACGAGCATCAACACTCATTGGATCGCATACATCGGTATGTATTATTTCCAATAAGTCAAGAGCTTGTTCCATTGTTCCGGAGAACGGAGTTTTTAGTCATCTTGCCCAAACGGCACGGTTCGCAAGCATCAAATGATTCATAATCAAGTGATTCCAAAAGTCCATCAGCATGGAGTTTTCTTCATGCGCTTTACACCAATATGACCTAAACGGCGATTGCCACAAATAAGTTGCACTATCATTATTAACTTTCCATCTTTTGGTTTCAATATTATGAATATGTGTATCACTATGATCGAGATCCAATGAATCATTTTCATTGGGTGTGTAACCATATAAGGTTTTATTCATGTAAACAGAACAACAATTTATTCTCTTACTTAAATGAATAACCGTATTGCAATAAACATGATCTAATCATACTTATGCTCAACACCAAATAACACTTATTTAGGTTCCACACTAATCCCGAAAGTATAGGGAGTGTGAGATGATGATCATATCAATCTTGGAACTACTTCCAACACTCATCTTCACTTCCCCTTCAACTAGTTTCTGTTCATTCTGCAACTCCCGTTTCAAGTTACTACTCTTAGCAACTGAACCAGTATCAAATACCGAGGGGTTGCTACGAACACTAGTAAAATACACATCAATAATCTGTATCTCAAATATACCTTTGTTCACTTTGCCATCCTTCTTATCCGCCAAATACTTGGGGTAGTTCCGCTTCTAGTGACCAGTTCCATTGCAGCAAAAGCACTTAGTCTCGTGCTTAGGTCCAGACTTGGGCTTCTTCACTCGAGCAGCAACTTGCTTGCCGTTCTTCTTGAAGTTCCCCTTCTTCCCTTTGCCCTTTTCCTTGAGACTAGTGGTCTTGTCAATCATCAACACTTGACGCTCTTTTCTTGATTTCTACCTTCGTCGATTTCAGCATCACGAAGAGCTTGAGATTTACTTTTGTTATCCCTTGCATATTATAGTTCATCACGAAGTTCTACTAACTTGGTGATGGTGACTAGAGAATTCTGTCAATCACTATCTTATCCGGAAGATTAACTCCCACTTGATTTCAAGCGATTGAAGTACCCGGATAATCTGAGAACATGCTCACTAGTTGAGCGATTCTCCTCCATCTTTTAGCTATAGAACTTGTTGGAGACTTCATATCTCTCAACTCGGGTATTTGCTTGAAATATTAACTTCAACTCCTGGAACATCTCATATGGTCCATGACGCTCAA
This sequence comes from Aegilops bicornis, assembly GCA_021605145.1. Lineage (NCBI taxonomy): Eukaryota > Viridiplantae > Streptophyta > Magnoliopsida > Poales > Poaceae > Aegilops > Aegilops bicornis. Next base: position 719,169,162 of record CM038671.1, read on the forward strand.
AACGCCTTTGAAGTCCCGATTCTAAGCCGTTTAAGTATGGTTCACTAAACTATCAAGTAGTCATCATATTGAGCCAGCCAAACGCTCATAACGCCCGCATTTGCTCCTGCAATAGTCTGTCACCTAGTGGTGCATTAAGGACATAATTCTTCCAGGCAGCAATGAGGATAAACCTCGGATCACGGATCCAATCCGCATCATTGCTACTAATATTTTTCAATACAATTTTCTCTAGGAACATATCAAAACAAACATATAAAGGCATAGGGAAGCAACAACGCGAGCTATTGATCTACAACATAATTTGCAAAATTCTACCAGGACTAAGTTCATGATAAATTAAAGTTCAATTAATCATATTACTTAAGAACTCCCACTTAGACAGACATCTCTCTAGTCATCTAAGTGATCACGTGATCCAAATCAACTAAACCATAACCGATCATCACGTGAGATGGAGTAGTTTTCAATGGTGAACATCTTATGTTGATCATATCTACTATATGATTCACGCCGACCTTTCGGTCTCCGTGTTCCGAGGCCATATCTGCATATGCTAGGCTCGTCAAGTATAACCTGAGTATTCTGCGTGTGCAAAAACTGGCTTGCACCCGTTGTAGATGGACGTGAGAGCTTATCACACCCGATCATCACGTGGTGTCTCTAAGACGAACTTTGGCAACGGTGCATACTCAGGAGAACACTACTTGATAATTTTAGTGAGAGATCATCTTAAAATGCTACCGTCAATCAAAGCAAAATAAGATGCATAAAGGATAAACATCACATGCAATCAATATAAGTGATATGATATGGCCATCATCATCTTGTGCTTGTGATCTCCATCTCCGAAGCACCGTCGTGATCACCATCGTCACCGGCGCGACACCTTGATCTCCATCGTAGCATCGTTGTCGTTTATGCCATCTATTGCTTCTACGACTATCGCTACCGCTTAGTGATAAAGTAAAGCAATTATGTATGCGTTTGCATTTCATACAATAAAGCGACAACCATATGGCTCCGACCAGTTGTCGATAACTTCGGTTACAAAACATGATCATCTCATACAATAAAATGTAGCATCACGTCTTGACCATATCACATCACAACATGCCCTGCAAAAACAAGTTAGACGTCCTCTACTTTGTTGTTGCAAATTTTACGTGGCTGCTATGGGCTTAAGTAAGAACCAATCTCACCTACGCATCAAGACCACAACGATACTTCGTCAATTAGACTCCGTTTTAACCTTCTCAAGGACCGGGCGTAGCCACACTCGGTTCAACTGAAGTGAGAGAGACAGACACCCGCCAGCCACCTTTAAGCACGAGTGCTCGTAACGGTGAAACCAGTCTCGCGTAAGCGTACGCGTAATGTCGGTCCAGGCCGCTTCATCTTACAATACCGCTGAACCAAAGTATGACATGCTTTGGTAGGCGGTATGACTTGTATCGCCCACAACTCATTTGTGTTCTACTCGTGCAAAACATCAAACCATAAAAACCTAGGCTCGGATGCCACTATTGGGGAACGTAGTAATTTCAAAAATTTCCTACGCACACGCAAGATCATGGTGATGCATAGCAACGAGAGGGAGAGTGTTCTCTACGCACTCAGAGACCAAAGCGGAAGCGATCACAACGTAGAGGAAGTAGTCGACGTTCTCCTCGCGATCCAACCGATCCCAGCACCGTTACTCCGGCGCCTCGAAGTTCTTGGCACACGTTCAGCTCGGTGACGCTGCTCGAGCTCCAATCCGGCAAAGCTCCGGGAGAGAGAGTTCCACAAGACGACGGGGCAGGACGATCTTGATGTTCTATCGACGCAGGGCTTCGCCTAAGCACCGCTACGATATGACCGAGGTGGAATATGGTGGAGGGGGGCACCGCACACGGCTAAGAGATCCAAGAGATCAATTGTTGTGTCTTTGGTGCTAGCCCTGCCCCTCTATTTATATGTTGAGCCCCGAGGTCGAACTTGGAGCAAAAGCCTCCTCAAAGTCGGTTTTGCCCGAAGGTAAGAGTCCCACTCGGACTCCGGGACCAAACGCCACAGACCTTGGCGTCTGCCCAGACGCCATGGGCCTCGGCGTCTGCCCAGGCCGACGCCAGGTCTCCGGCGTTTGGCCCCCGGCCTCCATAAAACTCCTTTTGCACCGACCTAAAGCCTCATGGGCTTGACCCTTGGCCTAAACATATCATCCAATATATGAATCTTTACGTCTCGACCATTTCGAGACTCCTCGTCATGTCCCCGATCTCATCCGGGACTCGAACTCCTTCGTACATCAAAATACACAAAACTCATAATATAACCGCCATCGAAACCTTAAGCGTCACGGACCCTACGGTTCGAGAACAATGTAGACATGACCGAGACACGTCTCCGGTCAATAACCAATAGCGGGACCTGGATGCCCATATTGGCTCCTACATATTCTACGAAGATCTTTATCGGTCGAACCGCATAACAACATACGTTGTTCCCTTTGTCATCGGTATGTTACTTGCCCGAGATTTGATCGTCGGTATCCAATACCTAGTTCAATCTCAAGCATCGCAAGTCTCTTTACTCGTTCCGTAATACATCATCTCACAGCTAACTCATTAGTTGTAATGCTTTTAAGGCTTAGTGATGTGTATTACCGAGAGGGCCCAGAGATACCTCTCCGACAATCGGAGTGACAAATCCTAATCTCGAAATACGCCAACCCAACATCTGCCTTTGGAGACACCTGTAGTACTCCTTTATAATCACCCAGATTACGTTGTGACGCTTGGTAGTACCCAAAGTGTTCCTCCGTAAACGGGAGTTGCATATTCTCATAGTTATAGGAACATGCATAAGTCATGGATAAAAGCAATAGCAACATACTAAACGATCGGGTGCTAAGCTAATGGAATGGGTCATGTCAATCAGATCATTCAACCAATGATGTGACCTTGTTAATCAAATGACAACTCCTTTGTCTATGGTTAGGAAACATAACCATCTTTGATTAACAAGCTAGTCTAGTAGAGGCATACTAGTGACACTGTTTGTCTATATATTCACACATGGATTATGTTTCCTGTTAATACAATTCTAGCATGAATAATAAACATTTATCATGATATAAGGAAATAAATAATAACTTTATTATTGCCTCTAGGGCATATTTCCTTCATGTGTTATATCCGCTTCCGCTATCCAAATATATTCACCGAGCCTCACCTCGACGCTCGATGAGCCGCCAGTGCAGGAGTCATATCATCCACTCCACTATGTTATTCCACTACTTTACCTCGAGTCAGTAGTATGCCACCAGTCCACTGTGTCATATCCGCCACTATGTATAATTATTGGCGTGCTTGTAATAATTTGGTGAGCAAGATCAGCTCGACCCTGTAATATATTAAATGCTACTGGCTTATTGTATCAAGGTTTTGTCTACCAGTGAGGAGGATTTTCCTCACATTGGAATTAAAAGATCGGTTTCTCAATAAATATTTTTATTGGAAAACCGGTCGTGACAAGCTTGGTACCAGAGCCAGCCGACTGTAGGGAAGCCACTAGGTGCGATCGCTAATCGGTTATTAGCATATAGAGCTATTTCTTAATTTTACAAATGTAGTCAATTTCGACAACAAGATAAATTTATGATTTGACCACTCAGGATTTTTGCCTGCTTTTGTAGATGGCTGGCAACGACTGCGAGTCACAGATGTTCGCCAACATGCCCGATGGGTTCGTCAAGCTTCTCTCCTTCATTGTCCAAGTCGCAATGGGGCCATCTGCGCCCTTGCCTTCTCACTCTCTCTCAAGACAAGGTCAATGACCGTCTAACCATGCACCAGGCCGCGGTGCAATTCAAGGGAGGGCGAGTTGAGCGTTTTCGGTTCTTGGGGAGAGCCATGCCTACGGACAAGCATGCACTGCAGATGGCAGCCCGTGAGGCGATAGCTCGTCTCAGGGATATCCTTCCTTCGATGAAGACTCGTCGTTACCGCTACCTTCCATGTCACGTGCCATACACCTGCCACTACGCGTTCTCTTGCCCTGCAGGAGAACGAGACGAGGCTTTGAGATGCTTATCGAGTATCTCCGGGCTTTGGAGGCAGCCTTCGACAACCTGGTGGGCGACTTTGTAGCTGCCGCATGGACTCGATCCATGGTCAGTGCCGCCAACAGAGGGAGCTCCTGCGCACCGCACCGCCACTAACTTTCGCCTCGTCATCAGCATCTTTGCTCCCTCTTGCTCTCGCCACTACTCGTCGCCTGCCTACCACGGAGGAGTTCAACCATGTCATTGCGCCTTCTCCAGACCGTTCTGCACCACCACTTGCGCCCGCTCATGTTCGAGTTGTCCCGCATAGGGCACCTGCTCCACCAACTCAGCGCATCACTTCACGTCTGGAGCCTATCATCGAAGAGGAGGTTGAGTCCCCAGCCTCACTGCGCCTCACCCTTGGCAGGCCAAGGGAAATCCTTACCATCTCCAACTGAGTATGCTTAGCCGCCATGCGATGTACTGACTTGTGCGATATGTTTATATGTACATAGGCTGTGAGAAGTAGCTTGTTTGCGCATCATGTAGGAACTGGATGAGTGCACTAGCCTAAATAACATGTCAGGAATATGTACGCATATCCTGAGTGATGTATTGTATAATTACTGCTTGCGTGTTAGATATGTAATGAGCAGTCCTTCTCCGTGCGCAAACGTTTATTCTCTTGAAAAATCTTGGAGCATTTGAGACTTCTTCCGTCTTCATGAATTTATTGACTTTTGCGACTCAAATTTCTTTTCTTATGAGTTTCACAAAATATGTCCCCAGAGTGAACAATGTCTCGTCCTTGGACGCGCTCCATGCCAACCCCGCCAGAGCAAAATTATGACACACAACCCAGCAACAATTTCACACGAGGCAGTCAAGTCAACAGGATGTTGAAACAGCACTTTCCCAAATGTGCCATCTTTATGAGCAAAGTCAGCAACAACATCAGGAAATGATGAACCAAGTCATCAATATGGGAAATCACCGTGGGCAGTTTTAGCAGCAATCAAAGTTATCCGAGCTACAAAAGACGCGTCCCCAAACATTTTCTCACGCTGACAAACCTCTTGAAGCCGAGGACTGGCTTCGAGACATGGAAAGAAAATTAATTATTGCCCAGTGTTCAGATCTGGAGAAAGTACTGTATGCACTGCACTATCTCACAGGAGCAGCCGCATCATGGTGGGAAGATTTCCTACACATGCACCCCAACGAAAATAATATAACATGGGAGGAGTTTAAAGAAGGTTTTTGTGGGGCACACATTCCTAAGAGTCTTATGAAGATCAAAAAGAGAGAATTTGATGACCTCAAGCAAAGGACAATGACGGTGTCAGAATACAACAGTCAGTTTACTCTGTTGTCTCGCTATGCCAACGAGGATCGTATGTCGGAAAGCAAGAAGATGGAAACATTCCTAGACGGTCTGACGCCCGTGCTTAAATGCCAACTGGTCGTGCACACCTTTCCAGATTTTAAGACACTGGTGGATAAGGCCATTACCTTGGAAAATGAGAGACGCAGCTTAGAAGATTTCCGCAAGCGAAAAAGGGACCAGACTAATCATGCCCGCAACCACCGCAGCAAGAAGATGATGTTCGTAAAGGTTGGGCACCCAAACCCACGACAGTGCATCTCACGTCCAATCAAGAATTTCCATGCAAGGGACAAGGAGTTCACATACCGCCCAGGCGTTACCTGTTACGCTTAGGAGAAGAAGGGCACTATGCCAAGCAAAGGCCCCAAGCCAAGGAACTCGACCCCAAAGCCGAACAACGGAGGCAATAATTCGGCGCCAAAGCGCAACAATTTCAACCCAAATAACAACCACAGGAAGGGTCATCTGAACCACGTGACCAAAGAGGAAGCACAGAATACCCCAGGTATCGTACTCGGTACGTTTCCTGTCAACACAATACCTGCCATGGTTTTGTTTGATTCTGGAGCTTCTCACTCATTAATTTCGAAAAGTTTTGCCTTGCAAAATAATTTTTCGATGCTTCCTTTGGAAAAATCTATGATCGTCAAGTCCCCTGGGATTAAGCAAGTTACCCAGAGGTATTGCCAGGGAGTGATTATTGAGTTTGAAGGGTTGAAGTTTCACGGAAATCTTATCGTGTTGGAAAATAAAGGGCTGGATGTCATCCTAGGGATGGATTGGTTAACCACCAACAAGGTTTTTATTGACTGCTTCAACCGGACCGTGATTCTCACCCACCACCACGGGAAGACCATAAAAGTTTCAGCCAAGGAAAGAAAAATATCCCGGCAACCAAGATTGAACAAGGTGGATATTTCTGAATTAAGCAAGGTTCCAGAGTGTGTGAATTTCCGCACGTATTTCAAGAACTACTGTGCATGCCACTGCACCAAGAGATAGAATTCAGCATTGAGCTAGCACCGGAACCGCCCCATATACAAGAAACCATATGAGAATGGCACCATCCGAATTGGTAGAACTGAAGAAGCAAATAAAAGAATTCTTGGACAAAGGTTATATACGAGCCAGCTCCTCACCACAGGGTTCACCAATTTTATTTGCCAAAAGAAGGATGGAACACCGAGATTGTGCATAGACTATCGAAGCGCTTAACATGGTCACAATCAAGAACAAATATCGATGCCACGGATAAATGATTTATTTGATCACCTCGCTCAGGCCAAGGTATTCTCAAAAATTGACTTGAGGTCGGGATACCATCAATTAAAAGTGCGAACCGAAGATATTCCCAAGACGGCTTTCACCTCCAGATACGGATTGTATGAGTTCATCGTAATGCCATTCGGACTAACAAACGCCCCCGCATATTTTGTTCACCTCATGAACAAAGTATTTATGAAGTTCAAGGACAAGTTTGTTGTGGTATTTATCGATGATATTCTGGTATACTCCAAGACACCAGAAGAGCACGCTGAACATCTCCGAATTGTACTAGGGGAACTCAGGAAACATCAATTGTGCGCTAAATTCAGCAAGTGTGAATTTTGGCTAAGGCGAGTAGGTTTTCTAGGCCACGTACTGACCCAAGAAGGTATTGCCGTAGACCCGAAAAAGTCAAGGCCGTGCCATTTGGCTGGAAGCCACCAGCCAACAGTAATGCATTTATCAAGTTTCTTGGGAATGGCAGGATACTACCAAGATTTATTGAAGGATTCTCCACCATAGCAAAGCCAATGACGCAGCTACTCAAGAAAGACAAGAAGTTTGAATGGACGGAAGCTTGCGAGGAAAGTTTCCAAGAATTAAAAGGAAATTAACAACAGCACCAGATTAATTGTGCCGTACATACACAAGAATTTTGAGGTGTATTGTGGCGCATCCCGGAAAGGCCTCGGATGCGTGTTGATGCAAGAAGGCAAGGTAGTCGATATATCTCCGCATAACTTCGCAAGCATGAGGAAAATTATCCTACTCATGACCTAGAGTTAGCAGCGATTATTCATGCACTCAAAGAATGGAGACACTTTTTGCTTGGAAATCGTTGTGAGATATACACGGACCATAAGAGCCTCAAGTATATTTTCACACAACCGGAACTGAATTTAAGGCAACGACGCTGGTTGGAACTAGTGTAGGATTATGACGTTGGAATCCACTACCACCCAGCTAAAGCAAATGTAGTGGCAGACGCCCTAAGTCGGAACCCTAGCCCAAACGACGACGGCCTGCCAAACCTGAGACCTGAATTTCGGTAGGAGTTTGCTAAACTCAACTTGCTGGTAGTCACCGAAGGCAGCATATCAAATTTAGAAATACAACCTACCCTGATGGAAACGATTAAAGAGGCTCAGCATGGACACCCCAGCATTGAAGGCATTAAACGGAAAGTGAGTTTGGGCAAGGCCCCAGAATTCGTTATCGATAAGCAGGGAATATTGTGGTACGGAGATAGACTTTGCGTACCAAATATCAAGGATCTTAAACAGCAGATCTTAGCTGAAGGCCACACCGCCCCGTATTCGATACATCCCGGAGGGACAAAAATGTACAAGGATATTCAGGAAAAATATTGGTGGCACGGTCTAAAAAGGGACATAGCCACGTTCATCACATGTTGTGACTTGTGAACGCATCAAAGCCGAGCACCAGAAACCGGCCGGACTTTTACAGCCAAATAAAATACCCGATGGAAATGGGACGAGATTGGGATGGATTTTATTGTTGGGCTACCTCGATCATGGCACGGAAATAATGCCATTTGGGTCATCACTGATAGACTGACTAAAGTAGCACACTTCATCCCCGTGAAGACAACCCACACCACTCAGAAGCTTGCTAGGCTTTATCTTTCCCGTATCGTCTGCTTACATGGAGTCCCAAAGAAAATAATATCGGACAGAGGCACTCAATTCGTCTCCCGATTTTGGGATCACTTACAACAAGCTCTGGGAACTCAACTGGCATTCAGTACCGCATACCACCCCCAGACAGATGGACAAACTGAACGCGTAAACCAGATTCTAGAAGACATGCTGAGAGCATGTGTCCTCACCTATGGGACCAGTTGGGAAGAGAGCTTACCATACGCAGAGTTCGTGATATAACAACAGTTATCGATCCAGCCTGCAAATGGCACCATTTGAGGCTCAGACGGGCGGAGATGTCGTACCCCGCTAAATTGGTCAGAAACCGGAGACAGCCATATCTTCGGCCCAGACATGCTCAAGGAGGCTGAAGATAAATTTAAGGTGATTAGGTATCGACTCAAGACAGCCCAAAGTCGACAAAAGAGTTATTACGATCGAAAACATCGGGGAATCAGTTTTGAACTCGGTGAATTTGTGTACCTACGAGTATCCCCTATGAGAGGCCTGCATCGATTCAAGATTAAAGGGAAGCTGGCACCAAGATTCATCGGACCATTCTGCATAGTGGCACGGAGAGGCACGGTAGCCTACCAGCTAGACTTACTCAAGATTTATCCGACGTCCACGACGTGTTCCACGTCTCGCAAATGAGGAAGTGCGTGAGCAACCCACGTAAGCAAGTATCCCATGAAAACATTGGCGTGCAGCCAGACCTCACATATCGAGAGCATCCAATAAAAATCTTGGAGGAGTCTGAAGGAGGACCCGACGTAAAACCATCAAGTTCTTCCAAGTTCGATTGGAGCAACCACACCGAGGGTGAAGCCACTTGGGAAAGAGAGGATTTTCTTCGGACAGAGCACCCACACTTATTTGAGAATCAGCTGAAATCTCGGGGACGAGATTTTTCCTAAGGGGGTAGGTGTTGTGGCACTCCAAAAAAATTTGTTTTGGTTTTTAACAAAAACTTGGTTGGTTTTGAAGGAGGTCATTTAAACCCTTCCAAAAATCTCTTTCTCTCAAGAATTTTCCCTTTGACAAAGGATTTTTACTTTGGCATCTTCTTCAACTATCGTGTTGGTTATTTAAAAACCTTTCTTCTGATTCTCTCCTTCTCAAATTTATTTTTGGGATTTATTTTTATTTTAAAAGAAAACCCTAGGAGTTTTGGTTCTTCTATTATTTTTAAAACAACCCAAGGTTTTATATTTCCTCTAATGGTAAATATTCCCAAAACCCTCCTTCCACTTTGGGACAATCCAAATATTCTCGACCCAACCAGTCCAACTCACTTTTGGATTTTTATTTCATTTATTTCTTTGCCCAAAACAATTATGTCCATATTTTTGAGCCTAGGTGTATTGCAAAGCAAGTACCTTAATGCCTTTGAACTTTGATCTCAAATCAATTCCTCTGGATAGTCCCTAGCACCCACAACCTAGAACCATCAAGATCTGCTCTTCTTCTGTTCAAAATTTTCAAGTTTCAAAGCTTCGCAAGTTTGGACCAGATTTGTCAAATTTGGTGAAATTCATATCTCCTCTTCTCCAAAAATTCCACCAAAATTCAGGCAACCTCCAGTTGCAATGAGAAGCCACTCCACCAAAAATCAGCTCAAGGAAAAATCCCCACATGCCAAAAACATTCTGTCGAACACCTAGCATGCATTGTCACTTTGCACTTTCGTAAAAATTCAGACTTTTCAGAAATTCAGTTTCGCTGTGAGGCTGGTCACTTGTCAATCAGTGCACTTGGCGCTGGCGCATGGCACCTCCTCCCTGTCCGGCGCCCGCACGGGCACTTGGCTGGTTCTCGGCGTCGGTGGCACCATGGCTCGTCCGCGCCGGCGTCTTCCGCGCGTCGGGACCTCCTGTGGCGGCCAACAGGGGCACCTGCGGCACAACGCCGTTCGCACCGCCCACACCACTGGGAGCTCCGCGTGGCGTCTCCCTTGCCGAGCCAAGACGCATGCAGCACGTCGCCGTGGCACAGCGCACGCGGGACGCCCTCTACCGCCGCCGACGTGCCGCATGGCTGCGTTCCGTTGAGGGGAGCCGTAACCGCCCCTACCTCGCTAAGTTAGGCACCGGATGGACACAAAGGTTCGCCTAGTCGATGCTCAAGCTCCTAAACCTACCATCCAGCCACAGCACTGCCGTAATCGCTCGCCGGACTTATCCCATTCTCGACAACCGCCTCGGGCCGGCTATATATAGCGCCTCCGAGCTCGCTCTCGACCCCGCACACCTCCACCACCTTACCAGACCCGCCCACCATCGAAGAGCCTCGAGGGGCCCTTCTTCCTCAACTCCGGCCACCTCCGTTCGCTTCGGGCTCCGGCAGTGTTCTCGCTGGGGAGAGATCCTCCACCGCCCTAGGCTTGCCCGTAGCCTCATGGCACCTCTAGGAGACTAACCCCCACTCCAATTTGACCTCAAAGAACTCTCTCTCCGACGAGACCCACGACTTCCCGAACCACCGTCCGCCGGAGCAAGGGCCGCCGTCGACGTGGTGCTCGCCGGCGACCACCACCACCACCCACCGACGCGGAAGGGTGCGCTGATCACAGAGGTACCCCCCGATCCCCTTGCCTCGCCGTGGATCGCTGACGGCGACCACCGCAGCTCTCGGGCGCCGACGAGCTCTGCCGCCTCCTTTTGAATATTCAAACCTGACAGGTGGGACCCGCCCGTCAGCCTCTCTTTTCTTTTTTTTCGAACCGTTTACTGAAAGTGTATTCTGGCAAAGGCGCTTTCTAATCTGAATAGTTTTCTGGACTTTTCTGCTTAGAACCCTGAGAGTTTTCTGTTTCATTACAGAAAGGTCCTTGGACCAAAACTCTTATAACTTTTAAACAGAAAAAGATTTTTGAGTGATTCTTTTTCTGTCCTCTTCAAAATTTTGTCTAGTTTTTTATCAGATCTATTTGAAAAAAATTTGGAATATTTTTGAGCACCCCCTGGTATTTACGTTAGTGCGTGTATTTTTGTATACCATAGATACCGAAGGAGGTGACGGAACCGTGAACTTCACCGAGCTAGGCCCCGACTGCTCCGAACCAGGCAAGCATGTTTGAACTTTTGATATGATGAGTGTTTGGGCATGTTTGCATTAATTAGTATCATGGCATGTTCATGAGCATCTCGATGAAAGCTTCATCACGTAAAAAGTTGAGGCAAGTGAGTTTCGAAAATCCATGAGTTGTTGGAAACGAGTTGCATGGCCATGAGTTGGCATGAGAATGGGTAAGATGGCAGTGTTGTAGCATGCCAGTCTTATGCCAGACCGTTGACCCAGTGTCAACATAAATCAGTCCAGCCTCGTCTGCCTCCCCTTTCGTACTACCACATGCTTTCCGCAAGGGATACGGCTTAGTAAGTTGCAAACCACTTTCTAGTACACACCAAATCGAGAGGTGGGGATGAGGGTTCCATGGCCCTGGATTAAAGCCTATCATCCGGTCAGGGGGCATGGGTGTTTCCGGTTGGGACCGAGAGGGGACACCCCTTAGAGCGCGCGTATATAAATTTGATCCCATGCTATTTGAGATTGTGATCTCCCCGTCTCAAAGTTTTTCTTGAACGTTGTCTAGGGTGATTCCTGGCAACGTGAGGTAGGATGGGAGTGTACTGGTTAGCTGTGTTTCCTCCGAAATACCGTAAACGGAACTAGTCCCTTGTGACTACGGAAATCCATTGGCTATGGATAATTTAGTACAAACTCTGCAGATTCAAAAATCCTTGAAATCATCTTATTCAGGTCCAAGTGCTGTGTTCATCTTATCTTGTCAAATGTCAGTCCCGGAGACAGAAACTCCTGAGAACCACATGAGTGTTAAAGGTTTATTTCCTGTGGATGGACTAACCCGTTTACTGTCTTGTGATGAATATTTTCCGTGAGCACCATTTCTTGTAAGTTATGAATAATGAAGTATAAGCCCTTTCTGCGATGTCTCTCAGACGTCCGACTATGGCACTATTATTTACTTATTCTTGATATATGCCCTTTCTGCGATGTCGCTCAGACATCCGACTGTGGCATTGTTATTTACTTAATTTTGATATAAGCCCTTTCTGCGATGTCGCTCAGACGTCCGGCTGTGGTATTGTTATTTGTTTACTTTTGATATAAGCCCTTTCTGCGATGTCGCTCAGACGTCCGACTGTGGCATTGTTATTTACTTATCTCTGATATAAGCCCTTTCTGTGATGTCGCTCCGACGTCCGACCGCGGGCACGCATGTCTTTTCTTTCAATATAAGCCCTTTATGAGGTGTCGCTTAGACGCCCGATCGTGGCATGCTTTACTTATTTGTTCGCCCTTCGAGGTGTCGCTTCAGATACCCGATCGGTTTTTAGTTTATTTTCTTTGGGTTTTCGAGCGGACTACCGCCGATTCCCTTTTTACTTACCTTGTTATACTGATTTGATTGTGCATTGTTAAATTACTCATGACGCATTCGCGCATACATTTGTTATATCTTTTGTCCAAACTGTCTTGCGAGTACTTTCAAAGTACTCACCTGGCTTGTTGATTTGGCCAGATGTCGACGGCGATCTCATGGATGAAGAGTTCGATAGCGAGTCCGCGCCTAGAGGAATCGGTCGGTCTCGTCGACCCTGGATTAGTCATCGTGTTATATCCGCTTCCGCTACCCAAATAAATTCACCGAGCCTCACCTCGACGCTCGATGAGCCGCCAAAGGCAGGAGTCATATCATCCACTCCACCGTGTTATTCCACTATTTTACAGAGTCGATGGTATGCCACCACTCCACTGTGTCATATCCGCCACTATGTATAATTATTGGCGTGCTTGTAATAATTTGTTAAGAAAGATCATCTTGACCCTGTAATATATTAAATGCTATTGGCTTATTGTATCAAGGTTTTGTCTACCAGTGAGGAGGATTTTCCTCACACTGGAATTAAAAGATCGGTTTCTCAATAAATATTTTTATTGGAAAACCGGTCGTGACATTCATTTGGTCCGTAAGCCGTTGTGAGCCAGTACTGAACATTGTTGCTGAGTTCAGTGACTTTTACCATGATGGTGAATCTACCAATGGAGTGCGATTCGATGGTAACTATATCCTTGTTCCAGAAAACTGCAGCACCACCCCTCGTCCCCATGGCCGGGAGAACAACACAGCCCTGCAGGAGCTGACCACCTACTTCGCGCGCTAACTCTGAAGACCAAATTTCTATTTTTGTTTCTTGCAGCGTCAGAATGGCAGTTCTGTGAGCAATGGTGGTTTCTCGAATGGCCTCTCGCTTGGCAGGCGCATTAAGCCCCCTAACATTCCAAGACATTATGGAGCAACGGTTTCTAGTCATTTGGACACGATGATTTGCTCCGTCGACTATCATTACTAAAACAAGGGATACAACACACCACCGATCGTTCCGGGGGGCGACGACGGCCACCAACAGGCCCAAAACCCCGTCGTCGTCTAACTCGCAACATGATCCTAGAACTACACATGAAAGGGAAACCTAACTCAAACTGGCGTAGGGCCAGCCGCCGACTAAGCCTACAAGCTACTTGACACATGGAGATCTACTGGGCCACATTGGCCGCACCATCAGGACCGAGCATGCCGGCCACAATCTTCAGAGCATCTGCATTCAGGCTTGTCAAGCGAGCAATGGTGGCTATGTCTTCCTCGGTCAGTGGCTCGTTGAACTTCTTGATCAGAGCAGCTGCAGCATCCGGGGTCATCTTGTCCTTTGGTCCCATCTTGCTAGTTCTTGCACCAGCCTGAGCGCCGCCCTCTGCGAGACCGGCACTGAGGAAGCGGATGAAGCTTGTCGAGCGCTACGCCTTGAAGGAGCAGAGACAGCTCGAGGCTTAGGTGGGGCGGAGGTGCGGGCAGGCTTTGGGGTGGGGAGGACAGGAGCTTGGACCGTCTTGAAGAGTTGCTGCACCCCGTCTTCAGAGGCAGGGTGGGGCTGCGATGACTCGCCGTCTGGGCTTGCCTGAAGCTGCAGGTGGCTGACCTTCTGCGTGACGGCCTCGGCTTGGTACTGGACAACTGCTGGGGTTGGTTGGTTGATGCAGGGCAGAACATCAGGCAGCAGGGCGAGTGGCAGGTGATCTTCTTTGGCCTTCTGCTCGATCGGGTCCTTGTTGTCGCTGAAGGAGAGAGGGGTGGCGAGCGCCTCGAGCATTGCATTTTCGAACTCCAGTTGCATGCAGTCTGACCGGGGTGGGGGAGAGAAGGTGCGTCCCGATTCGGAGAAGGAGAAGAACGCTGTGATGGGGTCGGTCTTTGGCGGCGGGGGGTCCCGTGGCTGCATCGTCAAGGGTGGGGTCGCATGCAGCACCGTCTTCAGGGAGGGAGACACGGTACCGCGCTCCACAGAGCAGCCGCGACACTCCTGGTGGCGTCGCGAGGCAGGGGTCCGGCTCCTCCGACGCGGCTCCTCCGCTTCCGGGGCCTTGGCGCTGGGCTGGCGACCATGGCCGAGGAATGCGTCCTTCCAGGACCGGCCGCGGTTGCCATGGTCGTCTCCGTTGTGGTCGCGGCGCTCGCCGAGGGAGGGGAAGCTGCTGCAGCCATAGGAGGACACGCGAGGCACCGAGCGACGAACCCTGCTCTGCCCGTCCTCCACACCGGCCACCCAAGTGCCCGGCTCCGAGCGGGGGAGGGGGCGGATGTCTTCGTCTTCGAAGGAGGGGAGCCCGCTCTGGCCCGAGTGCGAGGAGCGGGGCGAGAGCGGGTTCCAATCCTCCACGCGGTCCACATGGATCAGCAGGTCGTAGCGGTTGTCGGATTTCGGGTTCCGGCAGACCCTCTAGGTTCGAACACTGGGGTGCGCACGGATATTTCACCCTCTACCTTCCTGCACCTCGCCGCCTCGCTAAGATCTAAGCTATGAAAGGAACAACACAAGAGACGCAGGGTTTATACTAGTTAGGGCCACCATTGTGGTGTAATACCCTACTCTAGTTTGTGGTGTGGTGGATTGCCTCTTGGGCTGATGATGATGAACAATACAAGGAAGAACAGCCTCGCGAGGGTCTGTTGTTGGCTGGTGCGATGAACTGCTAAGGGGAGTTCAGTCGCTCTCTCTCTGTGGATTAGGGTGCTGGATACAGCTGCCTCTATCCTGTGGGTGGCTAGTCCTATTTATAGGCAAGGGCCCTGGGCCTCTTCCCAAATATTAAGCGGGAAGGGCGCCAACCATTGGTCATTTTGAAGGGGAACATCTAGTACACTTATCCTGACTAAAGTTGGTCCTCGCCTGTCAAAGGCTCTGGTGGTGACGCCGGCTTGGGCTCCACAATGACTTCCTTCCTGCCGTTGCGACGGTCTTGGTCTTGTTGCACCGAAACGGATGCCTTTGCTTGATACCCTTGCCTGCGCTTGCTCCCTTTGCACCAAAGAGGAAAGGAGGACACTGCGCGGGCTGGCGCCCGCCTGGCGCCATCGGTCGTCATGGCTTGTGTCATGGGCACCTCGTGAGGCACCCCGCCTTGATCTCTCCGCCTCCTCGCGAGCAAGCCTGACGAGGTCGTGCCTGAGGAAGCTCCCTGTCATCCGCCCCGCGAGGCTTGGCCCCTCGCGAGGGTCTTGAGCTTGTGCTGATGAAGATGGGCCTTGATGGGCCACCCCTTGAGCCACGCCGCAGGGCAGCGAGCAAGTCTGGGTAACCCGTTCCCGAATGCCGACAGTAGCCCCGGGCCCAAGGTGCGCCGGACTTGGCTGAGCAGAGAAGCGAAGGGCAAGTCACGTGCGGGCCCTAACAGCTCCTGACCTTTGGCGCCGCGTGGCGGTTGATTGGACGTGGGCGGCCCTGCTCCCCCATGATGCCTCGGCGACTGCACGAATTGACAAGTCCCTGCATGCAAAGTGGGTCATGATTACCCGCGATCGTGGAGGCCGGTGGTTGGCATTCCCCGGCTATAAATGTGGGACGGCGCCTACCCTTCTGGTCCATCTCCTCTTGCTTCTTCTTCTTCTCCATGGCTCCGCCAAAGAGGTTCTCGGTCGCAGAGAAGGGTAAGGCTCGCCAGGTGGAGCCTGACTCTCCCCCGCCAAAGCGCGGTCGAGGACGTCCTCGCAAACACCCTGTGGCTCCCATGGTGGCTCCTCGCGGTCGTGGAGGTGATCTCCCGCGCGGTGACGGGCGACAGGCCGCTGCTGGGGGGAGCGCTTCGGTCGCGGACCCCCTAGGTCGCGCTTCCATTCGGCAGAGGTGCTGCCAGAGTTCGTTGTGTAGTCAGCGGAGCCGACCAGCACCCGGCTCCAGCTTCCTCACTTCCTCCTGGGTGAGCTTCCGGCTGGCGCCCAGGCGCCTCGCTCCAGCGGATGGTTGCTGCAGCCGGGCCTCCTGGCTTTGGAGGTCCCTGCGGTAGAGCCTGGCAGACCCGCGGTGGCAAGCGTTTGCCTGCCGTGGTCTGAGTCGTGATGCACCACCTGCACTTCAAGTTTGACGGTGATGCCACCCTCTACGTGAGGGTGTTCGGGGAAGACGGTCGCCGTGCTGGATGCTGCCCTGAGAACGACCGCGGACGTGGGCCCAGCCCTAGCGATGATGAAGACGACAGCGCACGTGGGGGCGGCGGAGCTCGGGGCTCGTCGAGCTTCGACTCTTCTTCTTCTGGCAGCGGCTCTTCCAGCGGTGGCCGCGACCAGCCTCCGCGCCGCCGCGCCCGCCTGGAGCGAGGTAGCGGGTCCGCCCGCCATCTCGCCCCGGTGAAGCGCAAGAGGGAGTCCGCCTGAGCTCCGGAGGCAGTTCGAGTCTCCCCGCGAGTTGGTGTCAGGCGAGCCGCGCCTGTTTTGTTCTTTTTCCTTTCCCTGCGCAAAGAGACAGTAGTGTAGGGCCCCGCGTGGGCGTGCTTGGACCATTGCTGTTAATTATCGTACTATTCCCGCTATTTCGGTATTATGCATTTGTGCCACATGCCTGTGCGTAGAAATTAATTAGCTCGGGGGCGCCTGTCGTAGCCTTTGTTTCCCGAGGCCGAGGTCTCGTCGAACGCCTCATGTCCTGCCAAGGTTAGTCTGGAGAGGTAGCTCCCGGCCTCAGCTGTGGAGGCGACCGACCCAGGTCCTGTGTTCGTGTCGCGGTGCCCGTGGGGCCTGATCGGAGGGGTGCTCCTGTAGTGGACCCGGGTAAGAAAGCCTCAAACGATTAGGGCGGAAAAACACTCGCGAGGGTGCCCGCGTTGCTCCCTCGCGAGACTTGCATGAGAGAAATCGAGGCAGGAGAGCGAAAAGGCAAAGAGTCACAAGCCAAAGACG
This sequence comes from Aegilops bicornis, assembly GCA_021605145.1. Taxonomy (NCBI): domain Eukaryota; kingdom Viridiplantae; phylum Streptophyta; class Magnoliopsida; order Poales; family Poaceae; genus Aegilops; species Aegilops bicornis. Next base: position 719,186,759 of record CM038671.1, read on the forward strand.
GCAACAACCTTAATAAAACCTCGAATGGGAATGAACAAGCCAACTGCAGAAAGCAAATGAGAAAAGCCGCGTCCGGCACCTAATCTAGTCTTCGACGTCTTCTCACCAGTAGCGGGCTAAGTGCTGCCATCAGGCGTGGGAGGGAGCCCTAGGGCCCGAGGCCGGCGCTCTGAGACTCCGGGCGTGTACAGCCCCAACTCATTATTACGTGAGAGTGTCACGGGCGGCGAGCTTCACAGGCGTTGGCCTTCTTCACAGGCTCCGGGCCTTTCTCGAAAAGATACACTCCACAGGCGTTTGCCTTCTTCACAGGCTCCAGGCCTTTTCCCGAACGCAACACTTCACAGGCGTTCGCCTTCTTCACAGGCTCTGGGCCTTTTCCAAAACGCATCACTTCACAGGCGTTCGCCTTCTTCACAGGCTCTGGGCCTTTTCCAAAACGCATCACTTCACAGGCGTTCGCCTTCTTCACAGGCTCTGGGCCTTTTCCAAAACGCATCACTTCACAGGCGTTCGCCTTCTTCACAGGCTCTGGGCCTTTTTAGGGGTAAAAACTCCTTAGGTGCTGGATGTTCCATGCGTTCTGGACGGGCACCCCCTCCTGAGTCTCCAAGCGCACGAAGCCGGGCCTGGAAACATGAACAACCTTGAACGGGCCCCCCACATGGGAGAGAGCTTATGCAATCCCTCCCTGGAGAGAACCCGCCTGAGCACGAGGTCTCCTACCTCGAGGGTCCTGGGGCGGATGTTGCGGCAGTGGTATCGCCGCAGCGCTTGTTGGTACCTTGCCGCTCGTAGCGCGGCTTCCCGACGACGCTCCTCCCCCAGCACGAGGTCTGTCCCCCGCATGGCGTCCTGCTGCGCCTCGTCGAACGCCAGGACCCGTGCGGAGCGACGTCTGAACTCGTGAGGGAGGACTGCTTCAGCTCCATAGACCAGGAAGAACGGGGTCTCGCCGGTCGGCTTGGTCGCGGTTGTGCGGATGGACCACAACACTGATTGCAGCTCCGCGTACCAACCTCTGTTGCAGGCCTCCAGCTTCTTCTTGAACGTCCTGGTCTTGAGGCCTTTCAAGACCTCCGCGTTGGCCCGCTCGGCTTGACCGTTGCTCCGTGGGTGTGCTACCGAGGCGTAGCATATCTGCGTCCCAAGGTTAGCACAATATGTTTTGAAAAGGTTACTGGTGAACTGCGAACCGTTGTCGGTGATGATGCGGTTCGGCAGCCCGAACCGGCTCACGATGCCATTGATGAACTTGACCGCAGAGCCTGCGGGGATGGTGCGGACGGCTTCCACTTCTGCCCACTTGGTGAACTTGTCCACGGCGACGTAGAGGTAGAGATAGCCCCCTGGCGCCCGAGGGAACGGGCCCAGGATATCCAGCCCCCATACTGCGAAGGGCCACGAGAGGGGTATAGTTTGCAGACCTCCCGCCGGCTGATGGATCTGCTTGGCATGGAATTGGCAGGCCTCGCAAGCCTTCACCAGTTCGACGGCATCATTGAGTGCAGTAGGCCAATAGAAACCGCTGCGGAACGCCTTGCCAATGAGGGTCCGCGATGATGACTCATGCCCACAGTCTCCACCGTGTATATCTACCAGCAGTTCCTTCCCTTGCTCCACGGAGATGCAAGACAGGACACATCATTTGGTCGCTTCGGTGAGCTCTCCATCCCTCATGCAAGATGCCATGGCTTGCCGCGCCACACGCCTCCGCTTCCTCCTCCTTCTCCGGCAAGGTCCCTTGCGTCAAGTAGCTCGAGCTCTGTGATCCAGCACCCCTCCCGAGGCTCCAGCGTCACAAGAGCAAAGCGCCTCCCCGAGGCCTGGCCCAGGGCTCCCGAGGCTGGTGGCTGGGAGCTCCTCCCAGGCTGCGCCGGCTGACAAGTGATGGCGTGGTGAGGGCTTGAAGAGCCGCTCCTCGAAGACGCCAGCTCCCGAGGTAGCCGCTGGATGCTCGTTTGGCGATGTCGTCGGCCTCCTGATTGGTGCCACGGGCACATGCCGCAACTCCAGCCCCAAACTGCTTTCTCCATCCTGCGGACCTCCGCAAGGTAGGCTTCCATGTGTTCATCCCTCGGCTTGTATACCTTGTTGGAGAAGTTGACGAGGAGTTGTGAATCACCCTTGATGGTAAGGTGCTTCACTCCCAGGGCAGCTGCGGCCTTCAGGCCTGCTATCAGGCCTTCATACTCTGCTATGTTGTTGGAGACCTTTTCTCCGTGCTGGAAACAGAGCTGCACTGCGTAATAGAGCTTGTCTTGAGTAGGAGATATGAGCACTGCTCCAGCCCCCGCGCCGTGCCTGGAGAATGCCCCGTCGAAGTACATGACCCAACCTTCCGGCGCCTCGCTTCCCGGGGAGAGGGACCGATCCTCATCAGCCTTGAGGCCCGGCGCCTCCGTCCATTCTGCCACGAAATCCGCTAACGCGGCCCCCTTGATGACTCTGGTTGTGCTGAATTCGAGCTGAAACGCTTGCAGTTCAATGTTCCACTCAGCGACTCTTCCAGCTGAGTTAGGGCTCCTGAGCACCCTTTCCAAGGGGTACGCCGAGACAACCTTGATGGGGTGGCCCTGAAAATAGTGTCGCAGCTTGCGCGAGGCCACCAATAGCGCGAGGAGGAGTTTCTGAGGCATGGGGTACCGCGCCCTCGCATCCCGCAACACCGTGCTGACGAAGTACACTGGGTGTTCAACGAGGTTTGGAGTGCTGGTGTCGACGGCGCCCTTCGGAGACCGTGGCGCCTCCTGAGGAAGTGGAGCCTTCATAGGCTGGTCGCCAGGGGGAGGGGTCTCTTCTGTCCCGAGTGCGTTTCCCTGCGGCGGCTGATCCTTCTCGGCTGTGGTAGTGGTCTCTGTGGGTCTTCCTTGATCCCGCTTCGCCTTGACCCGGGCAGCTGCCGCGGCTTTGGTCTGTCGCTCCTCCCTAACCGCCACCAGGGCTGCGCTGGCGGAGTAGGGAGTGGCTGCAAGGTAGAGCACCAGGGGTTCCTGTGGGCGGGGGGCCACCATTACCGGAGGGCTGGTTAGGTACCTCTTGAGATCTTGGAACGCCCTGTCGGCCTCTTTAGTCCATTCAGAGGGCCCTTTTTCTTCATTAGCTGGAAGAAAGGCAGCGCTCGCTCCCCCAACTTGGAGATGAAGCGTCCTAGCGCTGTCAGGCGCCCAGTGAGCTTCTGCATTTCTCTGAGGGTCTTTGGCGGGCACATGTCCTCGACCGCCTTGACCTTTTCTGGGTTAGCCTCTATGCCTCGGTGGGACATGAGGAAGCCCAAGAGCTTGCCCGAGGGGACCCCAAACACACACTTTTACGGCTTGAGCCGCAGGTTCACTGCGTTGAGGCTCGCGAAGGTTTCCTCCAGGTCTTGTATCAGGGTTTTGGCCTCGCGAGACTTCACCACAATGTCATCGACGTAAGCCTCCACATTCTTCCCGAGTTGCGGGCCCAAGGTGATGTGCATCAGCCGCTGAAAGGTTGCTCCCACGTTGCGCAGCCCGAACGGCATGCATGTGTAGCAGTACACTCCACATGGGGTCAAGAAGGCCGTCTTTTCCACGTCTTCTACCGCCATCTTGATCTAGTGATATCCGGAGAAGGCATCCAAGAAACATAGCAGGTCGCTTTTCGGCGGTGGAATCGACGATCTGATCGATGCGAGGGAGCGGGAATGGATCTTGCGGGCAGGCTTTGTTGAGGTTGGTGAAGTCGACACACATGCATTCCTTCCCCCCTTTCTTCGGCACAACAACAGGGTTGGCCAGCCAATCTGGGTATCGGACATCATGAATGACCCCTGCAGCTTCCAGTTTGCGGGTCTCTTGGACGATGAAAGCCTGCTTTTCAGTGGACTGCCGCCTCGCTTTCTGCTTCACAGGGCGTACGTTGGGGCACACGTTGAGGTGATGCTCGATTACGCCTCTGGGGATCCCCGCCAGCTGATCAGGCTCCCAGGCGAACACCTTCTTGTTCGCACGCAGGAACTTGACCAGGGCCTCCTCCTGCTCGGGTTTGAGGTTGGCGCCTATGGTGAAGGTGGCGTTAGTTGATCCGTCCTCGTCGACAAGTATCTGCTTGGTTTCCGCCTTGTCCTGGGTGAACAACTGCTTCTTCTTGGCTGGCGCAGCCCCCTTGGGCTCGGGGGCGTCTGGACCGGCGGGCTGGGCCGCCGGCGCAGCAGTCTTGAAGGCGAGCTTGAGGACTTGCAACACATCCCCGGTGTCTCCAGACACGGTGAGGACGCCGTTGCTCCCGGGCATCTTCATGAGGTTGTAGGCTAGGTGAGTCGCGGCCATGAACTTGGCCAGAGCCGGGTACCCGAGGATGGCATTGTATGGGAGGCCGATGGGGGCGATGTCGAAGTCGATTAGCTCCGTGCGGAAGTTGTCGTAGGTGCCAAGGTTACCGGAGTCGGATCTGCCCCAGGGAGCTGGATGACCCGCCCCCGACGCCCAAGAAGGGCCGGCTGGGCTGAAGCCGCTCCGGTGGTATGTGGAGGAGGTTGAAGGCCTCAACCGATAGCATGCTGAGGCCCGCGCCGCCGTCGATGAGTGTCCTGGTGACGGCCACCTGGCAGGTGGTGAGGGTGCACAGCATTGGGAGTGCGCCCGAGCAGGTTGAGTTGGAGGGGTGGTCCTCCGAGCTGAAGGCCAGATCGGCCTTGGGCGCCGACCGACCCGGGGGAGCCCCCTGCCGCGTGGAGGCAGCGCCGACCTGGCGGACGAATGGCTTGACGTGGCATCCTGAAGGTGGCGCCTGCGAGCCGCCCAGGAGAGCCGCGACGACTGGGGGCACCGGCGCTGTGTGCTGAGCGAGGAAGAGGTTGCGCAGCTCTTCCCAAGAGGCCACGGAAGCCACTGGTAGGTGGAGCAGCCACATGTGCGGGGCGTCGGTGAGGGCCATGGGAAGCCAGTTAGCCATGACCCTGTCGTCACCTCCCGCCTCGAGGATGGCCTCCTCGTACGCCAGCAGGAAGGCCAGCGGATCAGTTGTGCCATTGTAGCGCGGCGGCGTCCCCGGCTTGAACTTGTCCGGCCACTGCACCTGTCGCAAGGTCGGGGCCAAGGCTAGGAGCCCTCGCCCCTCGCACAAGGCCATGACTGAACAGGCGGCGCACTTCTCATTGCAGGGCGAGTCGCGGTGTCGGTGGAAGGGAAAGCCCGACGCACCCCTACCTGGCGCGCCAAATGTCGGATTTCGGGTTCCGGCAGACCCTCTAGGTTCGAACACTGGGGTGCGCGCGGAGATTTCACCCTCTACCTTCCTGCACCTCGCCGCCTCGCTAAGATCTAAGCTATGAAAGGAACAACACAAGAGACGCAGGGTTTACACTAGTTCGGGCCACCATTGTGGTGTAATACCCTACTCTAGTTTGTGGTGTGGTGGATTGCCTCCTGGGGTGATGATGATGAACAATACAAGGAAGAACAGCCTCGCGAGGGTCTGTTCTTGGCTGGTGCGATGAACTGCTAAGGGGAGTTCAGTCGCTCTCTCTATGTGGATTAGGGTGCTGGATCCAGCTGCCTCTATCCTGTGGGTGGCTAGTCCTATTTATAGGCAAGGGCCCTGGGCCTCTTCCCAAATATTAAGCGGGAAGGGCGCCAACAATTGGCCATTTTGAAGGAGAACATCTAGTACACTTATCCTGACTAAAGTTGGTCCTCGCCTGTCAAAGGCTCTGGTGGTGACGTCGGCTTGGGCTCCACAATGACTTCCTTCCTGCCGTTGCGACGGTCTTGGTCTTGTTGCACCGAAACGGATGCCTTTGCTTGATACCCTTGCCTGCGCTTGCTCCCTATGCACCAAACAGGAAAGGAGGACACTGCGCGGGCTGGCGCCCGCCTGGCGCCATCGGTCGTCATGGCTTGCGTCATGGGCACCTCGTGAGGTACCCCGCCTTGATCTCTCCGCCTCCTCGCGAGCCAGCCTGACGAGGCCGTGCCTGAGGGAGCTCCCTGTCGTCCGCCCCGCGAGGCTTTGCCCCTCGCGAGGGTCTTGAGCTTGTGTTGATGAAGATGGGCCTTGATGGGCCACCCCTTGAGCCACGCCGCAGGCCGCAGGCAGGCAAGTCTGGTTACCCCCGTTCCCAGAACGCCGACAGCGGTGGACGCCCGGCGGTGGGGGGACGTTGCGGTCCAGCGGGGCGAAGCCGATGATCTCGTCGACGCGGCCAGCACCACGCTTGAGCACCCACAACGCCCTCTTGGTCGGAATGTGCGCCACGTCCCAGCACCACAGCCAGCACGCGAACCTCTTGGTGTGGCCACGCTCGTGCGTGCGGCTGTCGAGCCGGTCGATGCGGCCGAAATCGCCGAACGCATCATCCGCCCCCTCCAAGCTCCAGAACTGCATGGGCAGGTGCTCGACGACGATGCAGTCGTGGAGGGACAGCTTCAGGATGGCTGCGTGGTCGTCAGGACTCCAGGCGCGGACGAAGTACTTGCAGCCGTCCACCTTGAGGACGCCTCGGCCCTCGGCGAACCGCGTTGTCGCGGTGCGCCGGCAGGTCAAAGTGCACCAGGAAGGCCTCGGGGTGGTGGGCGGTGACGCGGAGCTGGTGCGCCGGGGTGCGGAGCTGCTCGTGGCCTTCCCCACCGCCATGGGGGTTGTGACATGGGCTTGATCTGCAGCCATGAGGGTGACCGCGTATTGCCGGAGGATGTACTCCGCGTGCTCCAGGGCCGGCGTGGCAACCGCCATCTTGTGGCTCTTGCGGGGCCGCCGCGCCGGATCGACGTGGGAGAAGCCAGCCATGGACGGAGCTTGCTGGGGTGGGCTTGACGGAGGCGGAGGGAGGTCGAAGCAGCACTTTCGACAGTAACATTTTTTAGCTTGTTACCTGCAGTAAGGATCATCTTAATTCACATGATATGTATGCCTGGTAACTAGCAAATGCCGGTATTTTCCTGTCGACATATTTCAAGTTCAACTCTCCTAGAAAGATGCAGGGGATCACTAGGCCGTGATTATTTATGTACCCTGTCAACATTTCTAAAGGAACAGAACAAGGTAGCTCCGGCTAGCCTATAAAATAATAAAACCCTGCACTTGTGCCGTGCTTTTCACCCCATTTCCATTCTTTGCCCTTCTTGAACGCATGCGTACCGATCGTCTTTGTGCTGGCAGGATGTCCCAAGAGAGTACTACTGAAAGGCTTTGCTGACCAAGCCGGATACCTTCCCGTGTTCCGGTGAAAATTCTACGGAGACACGAGGCTCTTGATGCCGGGGTTGGTGTCTCTGTCGTGTGCCATGAACAGAGCAGATTGGTTTTTGTGTAAGCTCGTTTCTTCCAGTTTCGTTTTCTGCTATTGCGGAGAGCCAGATGCTTGGATGGGGTTCGTGGTGGCCATCTACACTTCCTGACTGGTTCGTGTCCCGTGCCCATGATCCATCTATGTCGACGGCTTCTCAGCCAGGGATGCCAAGGATGTGTAGAATGTCCCACCAAAAATAGAATGAACTGGCAGGAGAATGCACCTGCTGCCTTTGTTGGTCTCTTCATCATTGGGTGGTAGCAGTGTCGGAAAACAACTCATACGTGTATCCAAAAGGATGAGCTTGTGTACATTCTGGTGTGTATTACAAATGTCTCCTGGATTCAAACAAGACAAATTTGTGAAACCTCTAATAGCCCCGGGGCTTGAGGGAACTGATGAGGATCTAATGTGATCTTGTTCATGCTTTACTAAGCCCGGTATCAATTGGAAATGGTAATGTACAGTTTTTTTTTGTCAATTTGATCCCTCCACTATTGATTAAGCTTTGTTTTAGTCCCCAGTTTTCAAAACAAATAATTTTGAACCATAACTTAATTTTTTTTAGAAAAGGAGGTCATCTCTCGGCCTCTGCATCCGAAAGATGCATGTGACCATATTATTAAACAAGTTCAGCAAAATACAAAGTCTGTAATCGGAGTACAGCTCACAATGAGAACACAAAAAAAAGGCTAAGCAAATAAATCAAGGCCACAACCTGCTGGATGAGACTACATTAAGGATCTACCATATTATGCGACCACCATCCAAACCGGTTGAAGATAGCCCGTGCTACCATCTCCCATCGGTTGCACCCAGTAGCCAAATGCCCCCTGGAGCCCATAGGAGTGAGTAACAACCATGTACGGATCCATACCGTAGCTCTGAAAATAACCTGCAAGAAGTTTAAAATATGCAATCCGTTAAAAATCATATCATTCCGAAGTGCGCATATTCCAATCTAAATACTTATGCAACCTCCGGTTGTAGCCCATTTAACCACGTCCCAAACAACGCATCTATGCTATCTGCCGGCGTGATGTTAAATGCACTTCGCTAAAGGACAATCAATAAATAAATGTTGGATTGTTTCGTCATGAACACAAAAACAACATCGTGGACTTCCGACCCATCGTCGCTTTAATAAGTTATCTTTGGTAAGAATCGCCTGTTTGTCGACAGACCACATGAAAAAAATTATGCTTAAGGGAACCTTTACTTTCCAAATGTGTATCGATTTTGGGATTGGGACAGAATTAATAAGATCTAAGTGTTGGGGATCGTAGCAGAAATTTAAAATTTTTTACGCATCACCAAGATCAATCTATGGAGTCATCTAGCAACGAGAGAGAGGAGTCCATCTACATACCCTGTAGATCGCGAGCGGAAGCGTTCAAAAGAACGGGGTTGATGGAGTCGTACTCGTCGTGATCCAAATCAACGATGATCCTAGCGCCGAATGGACGGCACCTCCGCGTTCAACACACGTACGAAGCGGAGACGTCTCCTCCTTCTTGATCCAGCAAGAGGGAGGGACAGGTTGAGGAAGAGGGCTTCAGCAGCAGCACGACGGCGTCGTGGTGATGTAGTGGCAGTACTCCAGCAGGGCTTCGCCAAGCTCTTAAGGAGGAGGAGAGGTGTTGGGGAGGGGATGGGCTGCGCCTTGGATGTTGTGTTGCAGCCCTCCCCTCGACCCTCTATTTATAGGAGAAGGGGGAAGGGGGCCGGCCCCCTCTAGATGAGATCTAGAGGGGCGTTAAGGGAGGGCTTGCCCCCAAGCAAGGCGCCCCCTTTGGGGTTTCAACCCTAGGCGCATGGGCCCAAGGGGGGATGCGCCCAGCCCTCCAAGGGCTGGTTCCCTTCCATCTACGGCCCATGAGGCCCTCCGAGAGAGGTGGCCCCTCCCGGTGGACCCCCGGAACCCCTCCGGTGGCCCCGGTACAATACCGGTATGCCCCCGAACTTTTCCGGTGACCGTATGACAACTTCCCATATATAAATCTTCACCTCCGGACCATTCTAGAACTCCTCGTGACGTCCGGGATCTCATCCGGGACTCCGAACAACATTCGGTAATCACATACAAGTCTTCCTAATAACCCTAGCGTCGAACCTTAAGTGTGTAGATCCTACGGGTTCGGGAATCACGCAGACATGACCGAGACTGCTCTCTGGCCAATAACCAACAGCGGGATCTGGATACCCATGTTGGCTCCCACGTGTTCCACGATGATCTCATCGGATGAACCACGATGTCGAGGATTCAAGTAATCCCGCATGCAATTCCCTTTGTCAATCGGTATGTTACTTGCCCGAGATTCGATCGTCGGTATCCCAATACCTCGTTCAATCTCGTTACCGGCAACACTTTACTCGTTCCATAATGCATGATCTCGTGACCAACCACTTGGTCACATTGAGCTCATTATGATGATGCATTACCGAGTGGGCCCAAAGATACCTCCCCGTCATACGGAGTGACAAATCCCAGTCTCGATTCGTGCCAACCCAACAGACACTTTCGGAGATACCTGTAGTGTACCTTTATAGCCACCCAGTTACGTTGTGACGTTTTGTACACCCAAAGCACTCCTACGGTATCCGGGAGTTGCACGATCTCATGGTCTAAGGAAATGATACTTGACATTAGAAAAGCTCTAGCGCATTTAACTACACGATCTTGTGCTATGCTTAGGATTGGGTCTTGTTCATCACATCATTCTCCCAATGATGTAATCCCGTTATCAATGACATCCAATGTCCATGGTCAGGAAACCGTAACCATCCTCGATCAACGAGCTAGTCAACTAGAGGCTCACCAGGGACATGTTGTGGTCTATGCATTCACACATGTATTATGATTTCCGGATAACACAATTATAGCATGAACGATAGACAATTATCATGAACAAGGAAATATAATAATAACCATTTTATTATTGCCTCTAGGGCATATTTCCAACAGTCCCCCACTTGCACTAGAGCCAATAATCTAGTTACATTGTGATGAATCGAACACCCATAGAGTTCTGGTGTTGATCATGTTTTGCTCGCGGAAGAGGTTTAGTCAATGGATCTGTGACATTCAGATCCGTATGCACTTTGCAAATATCAATGTCTCCATCTTGAACATTTTCACGAATGGAGTTGAAGCGATGATACGTCTCAACGTATCTATAATTTTTGATTGCTCCATGCTACTTTATCTAATGTTTTGGACTATAATGGGATTTATTTTCCACTTTTATATTACTTTTGGGACTAACCTATTAACCGGAGGCCCAAATTTAATTGCTGTTTTTTGCCTATTTCAGTGTTTCAAGAAACGGAATATCAAACGGAGTCCAAATGGAATGAAACCTTGAGGAACGTGATCTTCTCATCGAACGTGATCCAGAGACTTGGACCCTACTCCAAGGAGTGCGAGGCGGTCACGAGGGTGGGGTGCGCCCTTCCCACAGGCGCGCCCCCCACTCGTGGGCCCCTGACGCTCCACCGACGTACTCCTTCCTCCTATATATACCTCACGCACTTCAACAGATCAGGGACGGAGCCAAAACCTAATTCCACCGTGCATTCTTCCTCAGATCCACGAGATCCCATCTTGGGGCCTGTTTCGGAGCTCTGCCGAAGGGGGCATCCACCACGGAGGGCTTCTACATCAACACCATAGCCCCTCCGATGAAGTGTGAGTAGTTTACTTCAGACCTTCGGGTCCATAGTTAGTAGCTAGATGGCTTCTTCTCTCTTTTTGGATCTCAATACAATGTTCTCCCCCTCTCTCGTGGAGATCTATTCGATGTAATCTTCTTTTTGCGGTGTGTTTGTTGAGACCAATGAATTGTGGGTTTATGATCCAGCTTATCTATGGAAAATATTTGATTCTTCTCTGAATTCCTTTATGTATGATTGAGTTATCTTTGCAAGTCTCTTCGAATTATCCATTTGGTTTGGCCAACTAGATTGGTAGTTCTTGCAATGGGAGAAGTGCTTAGCTTTGGGTTCAATCTTGCGGTGTCCTTACCCAAAGGATGTAAAGGGTTGCAAGGCACGTATTGTATTGTTGCCATCGAGGATAACTAGATGGGGTATGTATCATATTGCATGAATTTATCCCTCTACATCATGTCATCTTGCTTAAGGCGTTACTCTGTTTTTAACTTAATACTCTAGATGCATGATGGATAGCGGTCGATGAGTGGAGTAATAGTAGTAGATGCAGAATCGTTTCGGTCTACTTGTCTCGGACGTGATGCCTATATACATGATCATTGCCTGGATAACCTCATAACTAAGCTCAATTCATCAATTGCTCAACAAGAATTTGTTCACCCACCGTAGAATAGTTATGCTCTTGAGAGAAGCCACTAGTGAAACCTATGGCCCCCGGGTCTATTCTCATCATATCAATCTCCATCACTTTATTTACTTGCTTTGCTTTTACTTATCACTTTGCATATTTATACCAAAAATACCAAAAATATTATCTCTATCAGATCTCACTCTCGTAAGTGACCGTGAAGGGATTGACAACCCCTAATCGCGTTGGTTGTGAGTAGCTATCGTTTTGTGCAGGTACGAGGGACTTGCGCGTGGCCTCCTACTGGATTGATACCTTGGTTCAAAACTGAGGGAAATACTTACGCTACTGTGCTGCATCATCCCCTCCTCTTCGGGGAAAACCAACGCAAGCTCAAGACGTAGCAAGAAGGATTTCTGGCGCCGTTGCCGGGGAGGCTTACGTGAAGTCAAGTGAAGATTTGGACTCCCGACAACGAGCCATTTCTGGCGCCGTTGCCGGGGAGGTCTACGCAAAAGTCAACATACCAAGTACCCATCACAATCCCTATCCCTCGCATTACATTATTTTCCATTTGCCTCTCGTTTTCCTCGCCCCCACTTCACCCTTGCCGTTTTATTCGCCCTCTCTTTTCCGTTCGTCTTGCCTTGATGTCTTTCTTGGCTCGTTTGCTTGAAATAGTTGGGTATTTATTCCTAAACAGAGAAGCTAATATCTATGGATCCTGATCCGCTTGCCAATCTTTTTAAGAGATCCAGTTATGATGAACCAATTCCTAGTGATTTGGATGCACTAGATTATCTTTATAAGCTTTTGCCTGAAATCCATAAATCTGAAAATTGTGATGAAGTGCTTCACGATAGAACTTTGAATAAAAAGCATGATTGCAATGATTTTATTATAAATTCTTTTGATGTCAATTGTGCTAATAAGATGCAAAACCCTAAGCTTGGGGATGCTAGTTTTGCTATGTCTACTACTTGTTGCAATGATCGTTATTGGGGTGATTCTTATTATGATCTTGAAAATTTAAGCCCCATGATGAATATGAGATTGATAATACTGTTTGCAATAATATTTAAAGTGGGTTCAGAAGAGTGTCAACTTTAGATCCCACATATTTGGAGAATGTTCAATCTTATGAAGTTTTTGATAAAAGTGGGTTTGGAAAGGTCATGACTTTAGTTAATGATAATCCCACTATTTTGGAAGAGTGTCAACTTTGCATGCATGTGGATCATGTTGAGAATATACTTTGTGATAGCTATATTTTTGAATTTTCTTATGATCCTACATGTAATTATTATGAGAGAGGAAAATATGGTTATAGAAATTTTCATGTTACTAATTTACCTCTCGTTATGTTGAGATTGCTATTGTTTCTTCCCGATTCCTTGCATATGCTAGTTTTTGCTTGCCTTGATAATTTGTTTGCCTATAAGATGCCTATGCATAGGAAGTATGTTAGACTTAGATGTGTTTGTCACGTGTTTTATGATGCTCTCTTTGTGCTTCAATTCTTGTCTTTCTTGTGAGCATCATTGAAATCTCAATGCCTAGCTAAAAAGGCTTTAAAGAAAAGCGCTTGTTGGGAGACAACCCAATATTTTTCCTTGCTGCTTAGTAATAAATAATCCATCTAGCCTCTGTTTAGATGTGGTATTATCTATTAATTAGTGTTTGTGCCAAGTTGAACCTATTGGATCTTCTTGGATGATAGTTATTTGATCTTGCTGTAATTTCCAGAATCTTTGTGCTCAGTGCCCGAATTGTTAAAAATCACCAGAACGTGATAAAATATTGATTCCAATTGCTTCTGATCAATAAACAAATTTTCCAGGTCTTCTAATTTTGGTAGAATTTTTTGGGTTCCAGAAGTTTGAGTTAGTTACAGATTACTACAGACTGTTCTGTTTTTGACAGATTCTGTTTTGCGTGTGTTGTCTGCTTATTTTGATGAATCTATGGTTAGTAAAATAGTTTATAATCCATAGAGAAGTTGGAAAACAGTAGGTTTAACACCAATATAAATAAATAATGAGTTCATTACAGTACCTTAAAGTAGTCTTTTGTTTTCTTTCTCTAACGGAGCTCACGAGATTTCTATTGAGTTTTGTGTTGTGAAGTTTTCAAGTTTTGGGTGAATTCTTTTGATGGATTATGGAACAAGGAGTGGCAAGAGCCTAAGCTTGGGGATGCTGATGGGACCCCCAAGATAATCCAAGGACACCAAAAATTCAAAGCTTGGGGATGCCCCGGAAGGCATCCCCTCTTTCGTCTACTTCCATCGGTAATTTACTTGGAGCTATATTTTTATTCACCAACATGATATGTGTTTTGCTTGGAGCGTCTTGTATTATTTGAGTCTTTGCTTGTTAGTTACCACAATCATCCTTGCTGTACACACCTTTTGATAGAGCCATATATCAATTGAAATTTGATAGAATACTCTATGTGCTTCACTTATATCTTTTGAGCTTGATAGTTTGCTCATAGTGCTTCACTTATATCTTTTTGAGCGTGATAATTTTTGCTCTAGTGCTTCACTTAGATCTTTTAGAGCACGGTGGTGGATTTGTTTTAAAGAAACTTGATCTCTCATGCTTCACTTAGATTATTTTGATAGTCGTTAATAGCATGGCAATTTGCTTAATGTTAATATACTTGGTGTTCAAGATATGTGAAACTTTCTTTTGAGTGCGTTGAATACTAAGATAAGTTTGATGCTTGATAATTGTTTTGAGGTATGGAGGTGATAATATCAAAGTCATGCTAGTTGAGTAGTTGTGAATTTGAGAAATTCTTGTGTTGAAGTTAGTAAATCCCGTAGCATGCACGTATGGTTAAAGTTGTGTAACAAATTTGAAACATGAAGTGTACCTGGCTTGTGCATCCTTATGAGTGGCGGTCGGGGACGGCGATGGTCTTTTCCTACCAATCTACCCCCCTAGGAGCATGTACGTAGTACTTGATTTTTGATGACTTCTAAATTTTTGCAATAAGTATATGAGTTCTTTTGACTAATGTTGAGTCCATGGATTATACGCACTCTTACCTCTCCGCCATTGCTAGCCTCTTCGGTACCGTGCATTGCCCTTTCTCACATTGAGAGTTGGCGCAAACTTCGCCGATGCATCCAAACCCCGTGATATGATACGCTCTATCACATATAAACCTCCCTATATCTTCCTCAAAACAGCCACCATACCTACCTACTATGGCATTTTCATAGCCATTCCGAGATATATTGCCATGCAACTTTCCACCGTTTCGTTCATCATTATTATGACATACATTACTTTTGTCATATTGCCATTGCATGATGATGTAGTTGACATCGTATTTGTGGCAAAGCCACCATGCATTATTTTCATACATGTCACTCTTGATTCATTGCACCATCCCGGTACATCACGGAGGCATTCATATAGTCATACCTTGTTCTAGTTTCGAGTTGTAATCCTCATGTTGTAATCAATAGAAGTGTGATGATCATCATTATTAGAGCATTGCCCAAACAAAAAAAAGAGAAAGGCCAAAAAAGGCCCAAAAAAAGAAAAGAAAAGGGCAATGCTACTATCTCTTTTTCCACACTTGTGCTTCAAAGTAGCACCATGTTCTTCATGTAATGAGTCTCATATTTTGTGCTTCAAAGTAGCACCATGTTCTTCATGTAGTGAGTCTCATATATTGTGCTTCAAAGTAGCACCATGTTTTTCATATAGTGAGTCTCATGAGTTTTCTTGTTCATACTAGTGGGAATTTTTCATTATAGAACTTGGCTTGTATATTCCTACGATGGGCTTCCTCAAATGCCCTAGGTCTTCATGAGCAAGCAAGTTGGATGCACACCCACTAGTTTTCTTTTGTTGAGCATTCATAGCTCTAGTGCATCCGTTGCATGGCAATCCCTACTCCTCATGTTGACATCAATTGATGGGCATCTCCATAGCCCGTTGATTTTCCTCGTCAATGTGAGACTTTCTCCTTTTTTTGTCTTCTCCACACAATCCCCATCATCATATTCTATTCCACCCATAGTGCTATATCCATGGCTCACGCTCATGTATTGCGTGAAGGTTGAAATTTTTTGAGATTATTTAAGTATGAAACAATTGCTTGGCTTGTCATCGGGGGTATAGAAGTTGGGAACATCTTTGTGTGACGAAAACGAAGCATAGCCTAACTATATGATTTTGTAGGGATGAACTTTCTTTGGCCATGTTATTTTGAGATGACATAATTATTTTGATTAGTATGCTTGAAGTATTATTATTTTTATGTCAATAGGAACTTTTGTCTTGAATCTTTCGGATCTGAATATTCATATCACTATTAAGAAGATTTACATTGAAATTATGCCAAAGTATCACTCCGCATAAAAATTTCTCTTTTTATCATTTACCTACTCGAGGACGAGCAGGAATTAAGCTTAGATGCCTCGATACGTCTCCAACGTATCTATAATTTTTGATTGCTCCATGCTACTTTATCTATTGTTTTGGACTATAATGGGCTTTATTTTCCACTTTTATATTACTTTTGGGACTAACCTATTAACCGGAGGCCCAGCCTGTAATTGTTTTTTGCCTATTTCAGTGTTTCGAAGAAACGGAATATCAAACGGAGTCCAAACGGAATGAAACCTTCGGGAACGTGATCTTCTCACAGAACGTGATCCAGGAGGCTTGGACCCTACTCCAAGGAGTGCCAGAGGCGGTCACGAGGGTGGGGGCGTGCCCTCCCTCCCTGGGCGCGCCCCCTGCCTCGTGGGCCCCCTGACGCTCCACCGACGTACTCCTTCCTCCTATATATACCTCGCATTCCCCCAAATGGATCGTGGACGGAGCCAAAACCTAATTCCACCGTCGTGCCTTCCTGTATCCATGAGATCCCATCTTGGGGCCTGTTAGGAGCTCCATGGGAGGGGCATCCACCATGGAGGGCTTCTACATCAACACCATAGCCCCTCCGATGAAGTGTGAGTAGTTTACTTCATACCTTCGGGTCCATAGTTAGTAGCTAGATGGCTTCTTCTCTCTTTTTGGATCTCAATACAATGTTCTCCCCCTCTCTCGTGGAGATCTATTCGATGTTATCTTCTTTTTGCGGTGTGTTTGTTGAGATCGATGAATTGTGGGTTTATGATCCAGCTTATCTATGGAAAAAATTTGATTCTTCTCTGAATTCTTTTATGTATGATTGAGTTATCTTTGCAAGTCTCTTCGAATTATCCTTTGGTTTGGCCAACTAGATTGGTAGTTCTTGCAATGGGAGAAGTGCTTAGCTTTGGGTTCAATCTTGTGGTGTCCTTACCCGATGTAAAGGGTTGCAAGGCACGTATTGTATTGTAGCCATCGAGGATAACAAGATGGGGTATTTATCATATTGCATGAATTTATCCCTCTACATCATGTCATCTTGCTTAAGGCGTTACTCTGTTTTTAACTTAATACTCTATATGCATGCTGGATAGCGGTCGATGAGTGGAGTAATAGTAGTAGATGCAGAATCGTTTCAGTCTACTTGTCTCGGACGTGATGCCTATATACATGATCATTGCCTGGATAACCTCATAACTATGCTCAATTATGTCAATTGCTCAACAGTAATTTGTTCACCCACCGTAGAATAGTTATGCTCTTGAGAGAAGCCACTAGTGAAACCTATGGCCCCCGGGTCTATTCTCATCATATCAATCTCCATCACTTTATTTACTTGCTTTGCTTTTACTTATCACTTTGCATATTTATACCAAAAATACCAAAAATATTATCTCTATCAGATCTCACTCTCGTAAGTGACCGTGAATGGATTGACAACCCCTAATCCCGTTGGTTGCGAGTAGCTATCATTTTATGCAGGTACGAGGGACTTGCGCGTGGCCTCCTACTGGATTGATACCTTGGTTCTCAAAAACTGAGGGAAATACTTACGCTACTGTGCTGCATCATCCCCTCCTCTTCGGGGAAAACCAACGCAAGCTCAAGACGTAGCAAGCGACGCTTGATGTGCCTGGTCTTCTTGTGGAACCCGGGCTCCTTGGCAAGGGCAATGGCTCCAGTGTTGTCACAGAAGAGAGTCATCGGCCCGACGCATTGGGAATAACTCCTAGGTCGGTAATGAACTCCTTCATCCAGATTGCTTCATGCACTGCCTCCGAGGCTGCCATGTATTCCGCTTCACATGTAGATCCCGCCACGACACTTTGTTTGCAACTGCAACAGCTTACTGCCCCACCATTCAAAATATACACGTATCCGGTTTGTGACTTAGAGTCATCCAGATCTGTGTCGAAGCTAGCATCGACGTAACCCTTTACGATGAGCTCTTCGTCACCTCCATAAACGAGAAACATATCCTTAGTCCTTTTCAGGTACTTTAGGATATTCTTGACCGCTGTCCAGTGTTCCATGATGGGATTACTTTGGTACCTTCCTACCAAACTTACGGCAAGGTTTACATCAGGTCTGGTACACAGCATGGCATACATAATAGACCCTATGGCTGAGGCATAGGGGATGATACTCATCTTTTCTCTATCTTCTGCCGTGGTCGGGCATTGAGCCGAGCTCAATTTCTCACCTTTCAACACAGGCAAGAACCCCTTCTTGGACTGATCCATATTGAACTTTTTCAATATCTTATCAAGGTATGTGCTTTGTGAAAGACCTATGAGGCGTCTCGATCTATCTCTATAGATCTTGATGCCTAATATATAAGCAGCTTCTCCAAGGTCCTTCATTGAAAAACACTTATTCAAGTAGGCCTTTATGCTGTCCAAAAGTTCTATATCATTTCCCATCAAATGTATGTCATCCACATATAATATGAGAAATGCTACAGAGCTCCCACTCACTTTCTTGTAAACGCAGGCTTCTCCATAAGTCTACATAAACCCAAACGCTTTGATCATCTCATCAAAGCGAATGTTCCAACTCCGAGATGCTTGCACCAGCCCATAGATGGATCGCTGGAGCTTGCATACCTTGTTAGCATTCTTAGGATAGACAAAACCTTCCGGCTGCATCATATACAATTCTTCCTTAAGATAGCCGTTAAGGAATGTCGTTTTGACGTCCATTTGCCATATCTCATAATCATAGTATGCGGCAATTGCTAACATGATTCGGACGGACTTCAGCTTCGCTACGGGAGAGAAAGTCTCATCGTAGTCAACCCCTTGAACTTGTCGATAACCCTTAGCGACAAGTCAAGCTTTATAGATGGTAACATTACCATCCGCATCCATCTTCTTCTTAAAGATCCATTTATTTTCTATCGCTCGCCGATCATCGGGCAAGTCTGTCAAAGTCCATACTTTGTTTTCATACATGGATCCTATCTCGGATTGCATGGTTTCAAGCCATTTGTTGGAGTCTGGGCCCGCCATCGCTTCTTCATAGTTCGAAGGTTCACCGTTGTCCAACAACATGATTTCCAGGACAGGGTTGCCATACCATTCTGGTGTGGAACGTGTCCTTGTGGACCTATGAAGTTCAGTAGTAACTTGATCCAAAGTACCTTGATCATCATCATTAACTTCCTCTCTAGTCGGTGTAGGCACCACAGGAACATCTTCCTGAGTTGCGCTACTTACCGGTTCAAGAGGTAGTACTTCATCAAGTTCCACTTTCCTCCCACTTACTTCTTTCGAGAGAAACTCTTTCTCCAGAAAGGACCCGTTCTTGGCAACGAAAATCTTGCCTTTGGTTCTAAGGTAGAAGGTATACCCAATGGTTTCCTTAGGGTATCCTATGAAGACGCATTTTTCCGACTTGGATTCGAGCTTTTCAGGTTGAAGTTTCTTGACATAAGCATCGCATCCCCAAACTTTTAGAAACGACAGCTTAGGTTTCTTTCCAAACCATAATTCATACGGTGTCGTCTCAACAGATTTAGATGGTGCCTATTTAAAGTGAATGTAGCTGTCTCTAAACCGTATCCCCAAAATGATAGCGTTAAATCGGTAAGAGACACATAGACCGCACCATGTCCAATAGAGTGCGATTACGACATTCGGACACACCGTTATGCTGAGGTGTTCCAGGCGGCGTGAGTTGTGAAACAATTCCACATTTCCTTAAGTGCGTACCAAACTCGTGACTTAAATATTCTCCCCTATGATCTGATCATAAGAACTTTATTTTTCTGCCACGTTGATTCTCTACCTCATTCTGAAATTCCTTGAACTTTTCAAAGGTCTCAGACTTGTGTTTCATTAAGTAGACATACCCGTATCTACTTAAGTCATCAGTGAGGGTGAGAACATAACGATAGCCACCACGAGCCTCAAGCTCATTGGACCGCACACATCAGTATGTATGATTTCCAATAAGTTGGTTGCTCGCTCCATCGTTCCGGGGAACGGAGTCTTGGTCATTTTGCCCATGAGGCATGGTTCGCACATGTCAAATGATTCGAAATCAAGAGACTCCAAAAGCCCATCCGCATGGAGCTTCTTCATGCGTTTGACACCAATGTGACCAAGGCGGCAGTGCCACAGATATGTGGGACCATCATTATCAATCTTACATCTTTTGGTATTCACACTATGAATATGTGTAACATCACGTTCGAGATTCATTAATAATAAACCATTGACCAGCGGGGCATGACCATAAAACATATCTCTCATATAAATAGAACAACCATTATTCTCGGATTTAAATGAGTAGCCATCTTGTATTAAACGAGATCCAGATACAATGTTCATGCTCAAAGCTGGCACTAAATAACAATTATTGAGGTTTAAAACTAATCCCGTAGGTAAATGTAGAGGTAGTGTGCCGACGGTGATCACATCGACCTTGGAACCATTCCCGACGTGCATCGTAACCTCGTCCTTCGCCAGTCTCCGCTTATTCCGCAGCTCCTGTTTTGAGTTACAAATATGAGCAACCGCACCGGTATCAAATACCCAGGAGCTACTACGAAAATCTTGGTAAGGTACACATCAATAACATGTATATCACATATACTTTTGGTGTTGCCGGCCTTCTTATCCGCTAAGTACTTGGGGCAGTTTCGCTTCCAGTGACCACTTCCCTTGCAATAAAAACACTCAGTATCAGGCTTGGGTCCATTCTTTGGCTTCTTCCCGGCAACTGGTGTCACGCCCAATATGCGACCCTATCCAAAAGGAACTCGACGGTCCCACCAAGGATAGACCCGCATATTGAAACGCTTTTGCAAGGTGGATATCATTACATCAACATTACATAATACATAGGGATACATACATAAGGCACAAATGCCACAAGAATACATCAACATCATACAAGAGATCAACATCCGACTACGGAAGAAACATAAACAGAAACTCAAACGACAACCACCACTGCTAGCCCAGTGCCGACCGAACCTATCCCCGATCGAAGAAGAAGCGTATGTAACTCCAACACAAGCAAACATCGCTCTCACGTCATGATCATCGCAAAACCTGTACACAATCGGTGGTGTAGTAATCCGTGAGCCACGAGGACTCAGCAATCCCATTACCATGGGTATCAAGACTAGCAAAGCTTAATGGGAAAGGAAGGGGGTAAAGTGGTGAGGTTGCAGCAGCGACTAAGCATATATGGTGGCTAACATACGCAAATGAGAGCGGGAAGAGAAACAAAGGAACGGTCGTCAACTAGTAATGATCAAGAAGTGATCCTGAACTCCTACTTACGTCAGACATAACCCAGAAACCGTGTTCTCCTCTCGATCAACCCCGAAAAGAGACACTCACGGTTACGCACACGGTTGGTGTATTTTAGAAGAGTTTGCTTCAAGTTTCTACAACCGGACATTAACAAATTCCCATCTGCCACATAACCGCGGGCACGGCTCTCGAAAGTTTATACCCTGCAGGGATGTCCCAACTTAGCCCATGATAAGCTCTCGCGATCAACGAAGGATATTCCTTCTCCCCGGGAAGACCCGATCAGTCTCGGAATCCCGGTTACAAGACATTTCGACAAAGAATAAAACAAGACCAGCAAAGCCGCCCGATCGCCGACAATCCCGATAGGAGCTGCACATATCTCGTTCTCGGGGAAACACCGGATGAGACATCCTACGAGTAAAACCAAACCTCAAGTTGCCCCAAGGTGGCCCCTGATCTACTCGGTTCAGGCCAGCACTTAGAGAAGCACCGCCCGGGGCTAAAATAAAGATGACCCTTGGGCTCCTAAACCCAAGGGAAAAAAAGGCTGGGTGAGGCAAATGGTAAAACCAATGTTGGGCCTTCTTTGGAAAAGTCTTATTCAAAGCGAACTGTCAAGGGGTCCCATAAATCACCCGACCGCGTTAGGGACGCGAAATCCGGGAACATAACACCGATATGACGGAAACTAGGGCGGCAAGAGTGGAACAAAACACCATGCATAAGGCCGAGCCTTCCACCCTTTACCAAGTATATACATGCATTAATTAAATAAGATATATTGTGATATCCCAACAAGTAAACATGTTCCAAAGATGGAACAACATCTCCATGTTCCAACAAGGAACAAACTTCATCTTCACCTGCAACTAAAAACGCTATAAGAGGGGCTGAGCAAAGCGGTAACATAGCCAAACAACGGTTTGCTAGGAAGGGTGCAAAAGGTTAGAGGCGACATGGCAATATGGGATGGCTTGAGCAAGAAGTGATAGGTAGCGCAGCATAGCGAAGAACGAAGCAACTAGCATAGCAATGATAGTAGTGAGATCCAGGGTAGCGGTCATCTTGCCTGAAATCCCGCAAGGAAGAAGAACGAGTCCATGAAGAAGACGAACGGATGAAGCCGAACCAAGCGTGAGCGAATGAATCCTCACGATCGCAAACGAAACAGAACTAACAAGAAGAAGCACAAGACATAGTAAACACACCACACATGAACAAGACATGATGCACAATGATGCATGACAAGCTACATGAAGCTACTCATGGCAAGAGAGGATGCAAACAAGAGCAACACATCAATGCAAGTTTAAATGAGGCCGGGAACAACATATAACAATTCCGGTAAGTCCTCATATGCAAATTTCGAAATAGGTCCAGATCTGAATAACTTTATGTTCAAGTTGTTAAACAGAAATTTAAGATGCACCACGATGATCTACACGAAATTCTAGTCAAGTTACATATAAAGTTCATTAGATTCGAAGCTACGGCCTAAAAGATATGAGCAAAACAAGTTAAGCATGGCATTGATGCAAAATGCATACAAACATCAAGAGAACACCTCAAAATAAGGATGAAACATGATAATATGAAACTACATGCAAAATCAAGCAAGTTTCATATAGAGCACACTCAAAACGGAGCAACGGATCAACACATACACACTATACAAGTCATAGCAACAATCTGTCCAAAACAGCAAGTTGGCATATTGCAAGCATCAAAACAACATGCTACAGGACCTCAACAAGAAAACAAAAGGCATGGGCATGATGTACAGGTAAAGCATTACAAAACATGAACACTAAGCTATCTCCAGAAATCACTAGAACATCCTCAAACACACATGGCAAGATTGCAAATAATAACAGTTTCAGGCATTGGCAGAAATAACATCAGGTTGCAATGTTTAGAGCTATCAAACAACATGTTACAGGAACTTAACATGGCAAACAAAGGCATGTCATGAATCTACTCAAAGCATAGAACAAAAGTCCTTTAGTGACCATAAGCCAAAAAGGATCAGAAAATATAGTAACACCCATGTTAATATCGCAAGTTATATTACAGATTCATACATGGCAGGAACAACAATAAGTAGGCATGTTGGTGAGCTTGAACCACTCACCACAGAGCAATACATGGCATGGAAAGGTAACCAACAGCAAGACGACATGACATAGAAGCTATACATGGCAAGAACAACAACATAGCATGCAAGGATCAACTACAACAACCTTGGCAAAATTGAATAACATGTAAACAATCTGCCAGGAAACATTTTATAGCAAAAGTAGAGCTCGATTGACTCAACCTATGGCACTCCATAATTTCAAACAAGGGCATGTATGGGTAGAACAAGACATGTATAACAAAACATCCTTAATTAAGTATCTCAAAATAAGCATGTATCTCTCGGTAGCATCAAGTTAACATGGCAACAAAATATAACAGAATCTGCCAGGAAAACAGCAACATCAAGTACCCTACTTAACAAGCTTGATGCACTCACTACACAACTCACAAAAAATACATGGCAAGCACCCCTGGAAAGATGGCATGGCATATGACAAAACACATGTAGGACTCAAATTCATAGGATGCACACATCAATCATGGCAAAAAATGACAAAAGTGCATGTTCTGTTAAGAAACAGAAACTAACATCACATAGCACTCTTCTAACAGCATTTCGGGCACCAAGATGAGCTCGAATGGAAATGATGCAATGAGACGAAATGATCTACTCATCGAGGCGAACATTTTGACATATTACACGCGCAAAACGGAGCTATAAGCAGAGAGTTATGACATGATGAAAAATACATAAAAATATCACAGATTCGGGACTTGGGCAAAATCGGGGTCAACCTTTGGACAAATCTGGATCTGGCGCGGAACCCGAGGTTCACCGGATATCCCGCCGGGGTTTGCCACCGGAGAGGAGGGAGATGGGGTCGGCATGGCCGGGGAGGGCGCCCATGGGTCAAGGGAGCTGGGTCGGCGGCGGGCTGGCGCGCAAGGCCGGGCGGACGGCATGAGGCGGGCCGATCGCGCTTATTGCCGCGGCGGCCGAGGCGAGGGCGCTGCCGAGGGCGGAGGGTGGCGGCGCTGGAGGCGGCGGCCGGGCGGGAGCGGGCGGCGGCACAAGGCGAAGCGCGCTGGCGGGAGGAGCCCTGCACGGCCGGACGGCGACGGCGGCGGCGCTGGTCACAAGGGCCTGCTTGGGCCCCGGCCGCTGGTGGGAGGGAGAGAGAGGAGGCGCGCCGGTGACGTGGGCGCGGGATTAAAAGCGCGGCCAGGCGAGGTGGCGGCAGCCGCGATCGCCGGAGCGAGGTGGCATGACATGTCCGACGCGGGCGGATGTGTCCCGTGGCGCGAGGATGAAGATGGCTAGGGTTTGGACCCGGATTTGGACGGGAGAAGGCATATATATAGTTTCTGGGAGCTAGGAGAGTCCAAATGAGGTGCGGTTTTCGGCCACGCGATCGTGATCGAACGACCGAGAGCATGGAGGGGAGTTTGCTAGGTTTTGGGCCACTTTGGGAGGGGTGTTGGGCTGCACACAAAAGAGGGCTTTACGGTTACCCGGTTAACCGTTGGAGTATCAAACGACCTCCAAATGATCCGAAACTTGACAGGCGGTCTAACGGTGCTGTACCAAGGCCGCTTGACAAACCTCGGTCCATTCCGAGACCGTTTAACACCCGCACATGAAAAGAGGTAAAAGGGGGCGCTGGGAGACATAGGAGTGCCGGATTGCAAAACGGGCAACGGGGAAAATGCTCGGATGCATGAGACGAACACGTATGCAAATGCGATGCACATGATGACATGATATAAAATGCAGATGATGACATGGCAAAGAGAGACACGCAAGCACATGACATGGCAACGACGGCGAATAACTGGAAGACACCTGGCGCATCGAATCTGGGGCGTTACAACTGGCTTACCGGGCGCGGCAACTCTCTTGCCGTCCTTCTTGAAGTTCTTCTTACCCTTGCCTTTCTTGAAACTAGTGGTTTTATTGACCATCAACACTTGATGTTCCTTTTTGATTTCTACCTCCGCTGATTTCAGCATTGAAAATACCTCGTGAATAGTTTTCACCACCCTGCATATTGTAGTTCATCACAAAGCTCTTGTAGCTAGGTGGGAGCGATCAAGGATTCTGTCAATGACCGCCTCATCCGGAGGTTAATGTCCAGTGGGACAAGCGGTTGTGCAACCCAGACATTTTGAGTATGTGCTCACTGACAGAACTATTTTCCTCCATCTTACAACTGTAGAACTTGTCGGAGACTTCATATCTCTTGACCCGGGCATGAGCTTGGAAAACCATTTTCAGCTCTTGGAACATCTCATATGCTCCGTGCTGCTCGAAACATTTTTGGAGCCTCGGTTCTAAGCTGTAAAGCATGCTGCACTGAACCATGGAGTAATCATCAACACGCGACTGCCAAGGGTTCATAACGTCTTGGTTCGCTGGGACAGGTGCTTCACCTAGCGGTGCTTCTAGGACATGCTTTCTTGGCAGCTATGAGGATGATACTCAAGTTCCGGACCCGGTCCGTATAGTTGCTACCATCGTCTTTCAGCTTGATTTTCTCTAGGAACGCGT
This sequence comes from Aegilops bicornis, assembly GCA_021605145.1. Classification (NCBI taxonomy): domain Eukaryota; kingdom Viridiplantae; phylum Streptophyta; class Magnoliopsida; order Poales; family Poaceae; genus Aegilops; species Aegilops bicornis. The sequence continues at coordinate 719,212,593 of CM038671.1, forward strand.
TGAAGTTGAGGTTGACATGAGCATGGGCCATTTGATCTACAAGACATTTTGCAAAAGTTTTAGACTAGGTTCATGATAATTAAGTTCATCTAATCAAATTATTTAATGAACTCCCACTCAGATAGATATCCCTCTAGTCATCTAAGTGATACATGATCCGAGTCAACTAGGCCGTGTCCGATCATCACGTGAGACGGACTAGTCATCATCGGTGAACATCTTCATGTTGATCGTATCTTCTATACGCCTCATGTTCGACCTTTCGGTCTCTTGTGTTCCGAGGCCATGTCTGTACATGCTAGGCTCGTCAAGTCGACCTAAGTGTTTTGCTTGTGTAAATCTGGCTTACACCCATTGTATGTGAACATTAGAATCTATCACACCCGATCATCACATGGTGCTTCAAAACAACGAACTTTTGCAATGGCACACAGTTAGGGGAAACACTTTCTTGAAATTATTATGAGGGATCATCTTATTTACTACCGTCGTTCTAAGCAAATAAGATGCAAAAACATGATAAACATCACATGCAATCAAATAGTGACATGATATGGCCAATATCATTTTTCTCCTTTTGATCTCCATCTTCGGGGCGCCATGATCATCATCGTCACCGGCGTGACACCATGATCTCCATCATCATGATCTCCATCATCGTGTCTCCATGAAGTTGTCTCGCCAACTGATTACTTCTACTACTATGGCTAACGGTTTAGCAATGAAGTAAAGTAATTACAGGGCATTATTTAGTGACACGCAGGACAACTCCTATGGCTCCTGCCGGTTGTCATACTCATCGACATGCAAGCCGTGATTCCTATTACAAGAACATGATAAATCTCATACATCACATATATTTCATTCATCACATCCTTTTTGGCCACATCACATCACAAGGCATATGCTGCAAAAACAAGTTAGACGTCCTTTAATTGTTGTTGCATGTTTTTTACGTGGCTGCAATAGGGTTCTAGCAAGAACGTTTATTACCTACGCCAAAAACCACAACGTGATATGCCAATTTCTATTTACCCTTCATAAGGACCCTTTTCATCGAATCCGATCCGACTAAGGTGGGAGAGACAGACACCCGCTAGCCACCTTATGCAACTAGTGCATGTCAGTCGGTGGAACCTATCTCACGTAAGTGTACGTGTAAGGTCGGTCCGGGCCGCTTCATTCCACGATGCCGCCGAAACAAGATAAGACTAGTAGTGGCAAGTAAATTGACAAAATCTACGCCCACAACAAAATTGTGTTCTACTCGTGCATAGAAACTACGCATAAACCTGGCTCGTGGTGCCACTGTTGGGGATCATAGCAGAAATTTAAAATTTTCTACGCATCACCAAAATCAATCTATGGAGTCATCTAGCAACGAGAGATAGGAGTGCATCTACATACCCTATAGATCGCGAGCGGAAGCGTTCAAGAGAACGGGGTTGATGGAGTCGTACTTGTCGTGATCCAAATCACCGATGATCCTAGCGCCGAACGGACAGCACCTCCGCGTTCAACACGCGTACGGAGCGGAGACGTCTCCTCCTTCTTGATCCAGCAAGAGGGAGGGAGAGGTTGAGGAAGAGGGCTCCAACAGCAGCACGACAGCGTGGTGGTGATGGAGTGACAGTACTCCGGCAGGGCTTCGCCAACCTCTTACGGAGGAGGAGAGGTGTTGGGGAGGGGAGGGGCTGCGCCTTGGATGTTGTGTTGCAGCCCTCCCCTCAACCCTCTATTTATAGGAGAAGGGGGAAGGGGGCCGGCCCCCGCGAGATGAGATCTAGAGGGGGGGAGGGGCGGCCAAGGGGAGGGGGCTTGCCCCCCAAGCAAGGGGTGCCCCTTTAGGTTCCCCCAACCCTAGGCGCATGGGCCCAAGGGGGGATGCGCCCAGCCCTCCAAGGGCTGGTTCCCTTCCCTCTACGGCCCATGAGGCCCTCCTAGAGAGGTGGGCCCTCCCGGTGGACCCCGGAACCCCTCCGGTGGCCCCAGTACAATACCAGATGCCCCCGAACTTTTCCGGTGACCGTATGACAACTTCCCATATATAAATCTTCACCTCCGGACCATTCTGGAACTCCTCACGACGTCCGGGATCTCATCCGGGACTCCGAACAACATTCGGTAATCACATACAAGTCTTCCTAATAACCCTAGCGTCATCGAACCTTAAGTGTGTAGACCTTACGGGTTCGGGAATCACGCAGACATGACCGAGACTGCTCTCTGGCCAATAACCAACAGCGGGATCTGGATACCCACGTTGGCTCCCACGTGTTCCACGATGATCTCATCGGATGAACCACGATGTCGAGGATTCAAGTAATCCCGCATGCAATTCCCTTTGTCAATCGGTACGTTACTTGCCCGAGATTCGATCGTCGGTATCCCAATACCTCGTTCAATCTCATTACCGGCAAGTCACTTTACTCGTTCCATAATGCATGATCCCGTGACCAACCACTTGGTCACATTGAGCTCATTATGATGATGCATTATCGAGTGGGCAACCTCATTATGATGAGCCCAGGGATACCTCTCCGTCATACGGAGTGACAAATCCCAGTCTCGATTCATGCCAACCCAACAGACACTTTCGGAGATACCTATAGTGTACCTTTATAGCCACCCAGTTACATTGTGACGTTTGGTACACCCAAAGCACTCCTACGGTATCCGGGAGTTGCACGATCTCATGGTCTAACGAAATGATACTTGACATTAGAAAAGCTCTAGCGTATTTAACTACACGATCTTGTGCTATGCTTAGGATTGGGTCTTGTCCATCACATCATTCTCCCAATGATGTGATCCCGTTATCAATGACATCCAATGTCCATGGTCAGAAAACCGTAACCATCCATTGATCAACGAGCTAGTCAACTAGAGGCTCACCAGGAACATGTTGTGGTCTATGCATTCACACATGTATTACGATTTCCGGATAACAGAATTATAGCATGAACAATAGACAATTATCATGAACAAGGAAATATAATAATAACCATTTTATTATTGCCTCTAGGGCATATTTCCAACACTAAGTACATAGAATTAACTAAGAACACTCCGTTCGTTGTCAGTTTCCACTTCACGTTGTCTGCTTGGTCGGAGAAGTGAACGTCCATCAACCTCCGCACTAGGTGCAACCATGAGTCCCATCATTCCCCTACTAAAGCCCTCTGAAACTGTATATTCAAAGGTACCGACTGCAATATTGTTGCTACGTAATCCTTCTTACGTTGCACAATATTATACAAGGTAGGATACTGCAAGGCTAACGGCGTGTCCCCTAACCAAGTATCCTCCCAAAACCTTGTTGTCGTTCCGTCTCCTTCAACGAAACTCACCCTATGGAAGAAAGTATCTTTCATTCTCATGAGCCCCTTCCGAAATGGTGAATCATTAGGTCTTACAGTAACATGAGCCAGAGTTTTAGATTGCAGGTATTTATTCCGTAGAATCTGTGCCCACATGCCATCTAATTCCAGAGATAACCTACAAAGCCATTTGCTCAACAAGCACTTGTTTTTAATCTCGAGGTTCTCAATCCCAAGTCCCCTGGTCATTAGGTCGACATATTATATCCCATCTAGCCGAGCGATATTTTGTCTTAACCTCGTCTGATTGCCAAAAAATCGAGAACGACAGAAGTCTAGTCTATTTCGTACCCCTTTAGGTATTTCAAAGAAAGAGAGAAGGAACATCGGCATACTGGTCAGTACTGAATTAATCAGCACAAGCCTTCCCCCATATGACATAAGCTTACCCTTCTAGCAGCTTATTTTTTTTTAAATCGATCTTCGATACATTTCCACTCTTCATTAGTTAATTTCCGGTGATGTATTCAAATGCCTAGATATCTGAAGGGCAACGATCCCAGTTCACAGCCAAACAATTGTCTGTAGTTATCTTGTTCTTCTTTGACCCGCCCAAAGCAGAACATAACTTGTGATAGCAGATTTACTACCAACCTTACAAAAAGTGGTATGGCTGATCATGTGGCAGTGGTTACGCACTCGTGACACTTTAGTCATTTAAAATGAACAAATCATGGAAATATAAACAATTATAAAAAAGTTAGGGTGAAGTAAGAGAAAACATGAAGAAAATGTCAGAAATGTTCTAGAAAAGTTAAAATAACATCTCAGAATTTGAAATATGAACGAATAAATTAGGTGATCTACTAGAACTTACAAAATTCAGAAGCATTCTCATAAAAGGATAACAAAAAAACTCATGATCATTCACGCAAATCACCATATTCATGAGTTTACATGGTTGTTCCTCAATATTCATGAGTTGTCTCAAATTTCATGTCTTCCTCCAAAATATTTCTATATTTTTGTTTTCTATATCTTGTAATAAATTCCTTTCATAGGAATTCAAATTATTTTCTATGTTCTTCTAGCATATCTCTGCTTTCGAGAATCAACATGTGGTTGGATGATTAATGGGCTACCTCCAGCCCACTAGGAATAAGAGATTTGAAAACATGTATGTCCCATTAAGGCCCTGAATGGATTGTCATGTTCCCTTTGAATACATCTGTAAAAATACAGGTCTCGGCTCATTGTCTCGTTTCCAGCCGAAAATTGCTGAGTGGCCGGTAAGATACAAGTGTAAAATAAACACCCCCGTAATTCGTTACCTCGAATCCAAGCGCGGCCTAAGACGGAATATTATTTCAGTGGGAGTCGACATTCCCATCAACAAAAGACACATCTGGTGATTTTTCATCAATCTTGAAGCTCCGTCATTCTGGTCTTGAGTAGGCACTGTACGAGTGTGTGCGCCATGCGTCGTCCTCCATGTTTGTGGAAATCACCTTACACCATATGATTGAACTCCTAACATAGTTAACTCCCTAAACCTAGACCTTCTCTAAGCCAACACAGCACTAATTTCCTTGTTAAATTACCTGCTTGCCGGCCGGCCGGCCGGCCGGCCGCCCGCGACTGAATTTCTGTTGCCTTGGTGCAATGTGCTGCCGTCAACAAGACTTTAGAATTTGACAGGAAAAATATTATGTCCTTTGTTGGAGGGACTCCCCGTTTTAAACGCGTTGCTCCCGTTCAATCTTTGCATGCGGTGCCTCTGCTTTGGCTGCATCAACTGGTGAGTTTTCCGAAACACATCGTCTTGTCCAATAACTATTAGTACTTGAAATCAACAAAGCAAGTAAACATGTCTTCTTATTTTCCTTTCTGAAGGCTGCTTTGTAGTGTCTCCATGTACTGGTCTTGTTTATTTCAATCCGAGTTTATAAGCCGCTTTTTTTTTTCTCTCTTTAGGGCTTGTTGAGTTGTGCCCTCATCAGAACCCTTCTGTATTTTGTGTGTGTTCGTGTGTGCGTTGACTTGTGTGTGTTGTGAACTTGGTTTGGACCTTGTGGCTGTGGTGGTTTGCTTTTATCTGTAAAGCGGGGCGAAAACCTTTTTCGGTTAAGTGTTCTTACACATGTTTTGGTCAGGTGGCGCTGGCGTTGGAATTGACGAGTTGCTGCTTTTGGCCTGGCAGAGCCATGGCTGAGGATACCAAGTTCCTCCTTTTGTCAGCTCAACATTGTGTTTTAGTACTGAACATGATATCCAGTGTCTGAAGTCTGTGCAACAATCAGTGATTGATCCCTTGGGCGTACTCAAATCCTCTTGGAACTTCAGAAATAATACAGACGGTTACATATGCCGCTTTACTGGTGTGGAATGCTGGCACCCCGACGAAAACAGGGTTCTCTCTCTGCGACTCGGCAACCTAGGACTTGAAGGCCCATTTCCTCAAGGTCTTCAAAATTGCACAAGCATGAGTGGCTTGGATCTGTCAAATAACAACTTTTCAGGACCCATTCCCTCTGGTATCGCACATCATATACCGTATGTGACATCTTTGGATCTCTCATATAATAACTTTTCAGGTGAAATCCCAGAGAGTATAGAAAATTTGGCATACCTGAACACGTTCAACCTTCAGCGTAACCAACTCAGAGGTCAAATTCCAGAGCGTTTCAGTATGCTTGGTAGGTTAACCTCGTTCAATGTTGCAGACAATTTGCTATCAGGGCCTATCCCAATTTTTGCACAGGACTTCTCGCCTTTATACTTTGCTGGTAACCGGGACCTTTGTGGTGCACCATTGGACGAGTGCCCCCGGAGTCGAAGATGGAGGCTGAAACACAATCAGGCTGCACAGGATCAATGACGAGTCCAGTATCGGAGTGGCTATCGGGTTCGTCCTAGGGTTCATGGTGGCCTTCTACTTCCACTTGTTCTGCTGTGGGAGGCTCCTTCCTTGTGTCTTCTGCGCATGATCCACTTGTTCTGGAACTTTTCTCTGTCATCAACTACCGGGGGCCAAATGAGCACTTTGAACCACACGTTTAGGTTGGTTTCTGTTTCTGCATGAACAACTTACTAGTAGCTTTGTCACCTCATGATATGTAACTTAGCAAGTGTGTGTGCTTTGCTTGTAATGCGCATTTCAACTCTTCTAAAATGATTATTTCAACCATCAGCATAACCAACTTATAGAACGATTTACTAGCCGTTTCAGCGATTCGATAAGCTAGATCAGTTAACTACATTCAATGTTAACTGGGGGCAACTTGTTATCGGGGGCTATTCCTGTTTTGCCACAAGAAGTTTGGCCTATGAACTTTGTTGGTAACTGGGGGTTTTGTTGCGGTAGACCATTGCATAAATGCCACACGATCAACAATCATTACAGTATTGGATCCTACACTCCTTGGTCTGCTCCAAGAGGCTCCGTGCCTTCGTTGTTCGCATATGTGTTTTTTCTTTGGAAAAGATGATTCACTTGTTCTGAACAGTAACCTCATTTTATTTCAATTCCGGAACATATTGAAGTAACAAATATGTATACCTAGCCAGTCGCAAGTGCCAGTGTTTTGGTTTGCCTGTAGTGCATATTTCAATTCTGAAAAGATGCATACCGATCATCTTTCTACTGAGAACCTTGCATATGCGCGAGAAATCTGGACCATGGGTATTCTTGTTGGTATACAGCTACTGGTCTAGCAAGTACTAGCAGGCACACAATTTATGTTTTAGTAACTGTAGACTTCCTCTACCAAACTCTGAAGGTTTTTGCCATTTAGTTCAGTCCAATTATGCTTCAATTCTGAGTAGCAATTAAAATGCTCAATCTCTTGACATTCCTTCCAGAGATATACTGTCCGGCTTGGCATGGCTTTTGTTCAATGCACCTTCAGGTTCTGTATGCAAGGTCACATTCAATATTTTTTTAGCAATCCCAATTTCCATCAGTATACAACCCTGAATTTTGCATTCAGTCAAACTATTCACTCAACTCCACTCTCAAATCACATTACAATCTGAAATTTGAATTCAGTCACACTATTCACTGTATTGTACTCTTGATTCACATCAGTTGCATCTCCAGATGGCATTTGCCTTCTTTGCTGCCGTCGCTTCTCTCCTGGTTCCAACTGAAACTAATAACTAGTGCAAGGCAAGACAAGTAGCCGGGAACATCCAGTGACAGTACCGAGCAATGCAAGTCAATCAACTGAGCAGACGGCGGCGTTGGCTTCGTGGCCTCGACACCTCGGCGGCGACGTCGACGCTTGCTCCGGGCCGTCGCGGGGCAGCGGCCGGCTCCGTCGACTCCACGGCTAGGCGCGTCGCGGCCCGACGGAGACAGCCATGTGGGCTTCATGGCCTCGACAGCTCGGCCGCATCGACGAATCTTGCTCCTCGGATCCGGGGCGCGGCTAGGCGTATCGCGCCCTGACGGCGGAGCAGCGGCTGCTCTTCCCCGGCGGCGTATCGCGCCCTACAGCGAGGCGAGAGCGAGCGGCCGAATAGTTTTTTTTTTCTGAGGGAAGCGGCCGAATAGCTTTTTTGTTTTTTTGAGAATTTGCGGCCGACATTGGGCCGCATGGGCTGGCTTGTTTTCGTGTCCACGCGAGAGAGAAAGATGGCGCTGGTTTCCGTTCGCGGCGCGCGTCGTTAGTACCATACTGGAAGTTTAATTGAAGCGTGATCGGTTTATTAAACGGACTTTGCCTACTGCATTGCCAACACGGGGATCATGCACGGTTGTCAGCTGCAAAAGATGCCAAAGAGCACAAATAAAAGAGGCCACTGAGCCCAACCCGTGACCCAGCACCAACAAATGCACACGGACGAAAAGATGGCCTCCGAGCCCATCCGTGACCCAGCACCGATAAGTGCGCACGGACCAAAATAATGCAGCAAAATGATCCCCTATGAGGGCACAGTCGTAAAAAAAATAGCGCAATTGCATCCTCCGGGTTGGCACGTGCTATACATTAGCACTGGGCTTTTTGTTCAAATTCTATTTTTTACTATATACTAATCCATTCGATGTTAGTACTGTTTAAGTATCTCTTTACATTGCTCCTTAAAGACCAAACTCCACGTATCATCAAGATCCTCCAAATTCAGGTTTATTTTTGAGACATTAGAGAAAAAGTCACGTATGTTTTTTAACATGAACAGGAGACCGAAGCCCCCTCCTCCTTGCTTTACATTATCATTAACTAGATCGGCAACGCGCCTTGGCGCGAGGGTGCCGGACCCAATGATATTGTAAGCCGTGGAAGATCAAACGACATAATGCATTAGTATGAAGGCAAGTTTAACACATGTAACAGAGCAACCGATTATAGTGTTCAAGGGTAAGAAGAAACATTTACTCTGTCCAGAAGAATAACATCATTGAGTTCAACAGGCTCATGAGATTATAAAAGCTGGAAGCAAGGTAGCATCCAATTTAGCACATGAGATTATGAAATGTTAATCTCCAAATTCCAGAACCATTCGTCATCAACATAATAGAATTAAAATAGGAAAACTTTACATATAGACAATTTTATTATATATAAGAGATACACAGAGTAAGTAGTCCCATATCAGAACATTCAGTAGCGTGACAAAATAAAAGGAGATGCATGTACATATCAGAATTGAGATTATCCAAATCCCAAATCTCGGTCATGATATATATTCTTTATCAGAATTTGAAGTACCACAATGGCCTAATAATCACTGTCAATGTAAGGTACTGCATGCTTTTCTTTCGCTTCATATGAACAGAATTTCTCTATTAAATAATCATAGTTGATATCAATGTCCAACCTTGAAAACCACTGCATTAGTAACTTGATGCATTCGTTTTGTCTTCACTTTGTCATAGTAGACACATTTATTTTGCCCCATTCTGATTTTAAAACTCTGCTGCACAAGTTAATATTATGACAATATAAGTGCCAAAGATAATGAAAATGTTTGCTTCTATAAGCTTATAAACATAGGAGTGACATGTGGTGTCCTATCTTGAGTGTATTCTATCAGTAGGCTTGCAAAGATAAGATGACTTGCATGAGAACATCAATGCCAAAATCGTCTGCAGCTCACAAAAATGACAGGTCATAGCAAAAGTAAAGTGTCCTGGTGCAAAGCTATATACATTCATGCATTTTGTTCTTATAATTATAGGCAGATTATTAACAAAAGTTCATAGAAAGGTGTAGCGGGCAATAGGTAACTTCCCATGCAGAGTATATGTCCAGGAAAGAAGAGAAACGGAGATGCAGCACCACAATACATAATTTATTAGACCAAAGAGCACTACAATATCACAATAATTTGAAGGAGCAATTGTATGCCTAATCATGATCTAAACAGATGTGACTTTGGTACATGTATTTCTTTGATCATTTTTCATCTGAATAATCACGATCTTAAAATTATGACGATCCAATTTGATTATAATCAAATAAATCAACCAGCTATGCAAGCATGATAGTTATTAACATAGAGACACATCACGCCAGTTCTAAATTTCATGACAGGTGCTTACTGTATTTTCAAAGATTGACTGCATCTTATTAGAATCGAGAAATACATGTATACACGAGCAGCTAGTGCTCCCAGGGAACTTAATTAAGCTTATGCAGCGCCATGAATATCTAAATATACATTATATACTGAATATATACGGTGGATTTACTTTGGTTTTTCAGCTGTCGTGGTCAAAAGTTCTAAACCTGACTTATATTCTACAAAAATATTTACCTGGCATGATCCATTGTGTTGTTGCAAATATAAATATATATTTTTAATCAATCATTTGTACATCTCTAACCTCTACGATCTAGCCATGATTACTATGTAATTACAAAGTTCTTAACTTTCTCTTCATTTATAATTAGAACATGACACACTACTTTATAATGCTCTAGTTATCTATGTATAGAAAGCTTATATGCGTGTAGTAAATTTATAATTGTCCACCTCAATCAGTGTTATACAGAAGCATATATGATCCAAGCAGGATAAAGCATCAACAAAAAGAGATGGAATTACCTACGTGATTATGCATAGCAATCAAGGTGCATATTTGTATGTAACTAAAAAATGGGCAATCTTGAATAGACTTGAGGGATGAGAAACCAAACTCAACTCATTCTTGCAAGGAAGTAATTAACAAATTTACTGGGCAGATCCACTTGTGGCATCACTCTTGCTAGCTAATAACCATGATAGATAATACATGACGATCCTTCCCAATTGCTGCAACAAACCAAGAGGAAAATAGCTCAATTAGCCAATTCTCTCACCAAAAAGAAGAAACAAGAAATAAAAATCCAAGAACTTGAATTTACACTGCAATGGGTGAATGGATAAAAAACACAAACGTGTAGCCGCACAATACGCCTCTGAAGTACAGAAGGCGGCTCAATGATGACCTTAATGAACCATTACAAATGCAGGCCCTATAAAAACAGAACCATCTTCTAATAATTAAATGTGTGCCTTGGCGTGCCCATTAGGCCAGTGGATGGTTTGGACGGTAAAAATGCACGTATGAAGAAACAAAAAATAATGAAGATGACAAAACAGGGAAAGATAGAACAAACAGAGAATGTGTTTTTCTCATTTCCTAAAAGAACCAATCTAAATGAAATATTAGCATATCTCTGGAATGAAATTTAGAACCAAGATGTCCTGATATAACAGAAGGTCAAACATAGGCCTTTATGAAATAATAACTACAGGCAAATACCAAACAAACAATATATGATTACCCTCCTCTATATTTCAAGAAGAAAGACCACACGGTACTGATTTACTGATAACTACAAGAAAGTAAATTAAGTGGCTTGCCTGTAGGTGACTTGCAACATTTTCCCTAATGAGTTTCTCAACATTCATGAGCTCGAGTATCTGTTTTGGCACATCTTATGCATCAATGTGAAGAGATATTCTAGCAAAGCAAAGAGAGACGTTATAGCTAATAATCAGTGTTCTAAAGCATGTATTCTGAAGCATTTGGAAGAGATCATTTTATTCCCTTTTACCTTCTACATTAAAGCAACAAATATTATTTTGAAGCGTGTATCATTAAAGGGCAAGCAAGCTCCATTCGGTTAGTTCAGAACCACTTCAAGTAGTGATTTTGATAATGAGCTCATCCTGCAAAAGATATCCTCCCATCCTCCCATAAAATATTGTGGTAATCATGTCAGAGTTACGAGAAAGGATCTTGACATGTAGCAGTAAATAATTCTTTAGGTTCCTTTGACAGCAATGCAAGTTTCTAAACGTGTCAGGCCCAGAACAGATCTTGAGGTTCAACATATCCCTTAGCTTTCTCATTGATAAGAATTTCTTAGAAATGTTTGTTATACGCTATTTTCTGATTAAAGAGAAACATCTAGCATCTAGCGTAATTTTCTTATTGAAGAGAAACATCAAGCATCTAGCCGAACAGGGCATCTAATTATATTATTTTTAAAGAATGGATCATTGGCTATCCTTGATTGGCAAAGTAACTCGATACCTCCAGGAAAAGAACCTGTCATGACACATTGTGCACTAAAAAGGCAAAAGGCGGCCATATAGGGTACATAATGTTTGCAGTCCATCGGCTTTACCAAACACTAAAAAGGGGTGAGCATAAATACACCTCGCTAATCCCATGGAGGCACTTTTCACAAAAAATCAAGAAATGAAAATAGACAAAACAAATCTTCAAAGCACCTCGAGTTTATCTCGGGTACAATTAGGAAGTAGCGGAAATGAATAACTCAGTCTGACATCCTCTCATACCAGGAAAATAGATGGTAAGGGGACAACAAGCTTCCATGACAAATATCATATGAACATCTGAGAAAGAAACCTATGTAGTGGATACATTTTTACCAATATATATGTGGGACATACACGTGCCTAAAAGAAGGGCAAATTCGAGAGTGGAAACTCGTACAACATAGTAAGGAGTAAACACATAAACATAAGCGTCTATGAAACCAATGACCTGAGCGGTGGTGCTTCCATGGGCCAGCCTAGTGAACAATCGACCATGGAGGAGAAGCATATGATGTACCGTTGGGCAGTACAGAGACAACATGGGGAGGTCCAGGATGAAGGCGACGAACGCCGATGGTGTTGCTTTCACCTGGTGGAGGGAAGTAGAGGACATGGACAATGGTAAATATTTAGACTCAAAGCATGAAAAAAAACATCACATGCTCCAGAAATGCATAGAAAATAATGTCTGAAGCCTTCACAAAACAGCTTTTGTAAAAGCATATGCATTGGCTTGATAAATCCAATATTGGATGCAGAATGTTAAACTCAATTTGATCATTAGTGTAATCTAGAATTGTATGGCATGCACTGCAGGCATCACATTAAGATCACTTAATCAATTTGTATCCGGAAGCAACTTAAAAGTCCAGCACAGTGCAGGCTTTTTTTGTACAAAATGATTATAGGTTGAGACTGAAAGATTTTATTTTTCTATAATACACACAAGCATGTATATCATTATAGAAGCACCCGTCCACGTCATTACGATACAACAAGCGGTGACAGTCCACCACTAAGTGTCGCTACGGTGGCTGCTCAGGCACACTCCACCTAAACAACCACCCAAAATGATCACTGAAATCCCAATTCAGCATCCCAGCCAATGGCATGCTTTGGCTCAACTACTCAAAGGGTTCACCAGATTAGATATGTTTAATTCAGTGTCGAAGTAGAATATCTTAGCTAAGTGACACAAAAAATTACATAACATGATATGTTTAGTTCTGCAAACTCAGTTCATCAACACATCATTGATAGCAGCAGTCCTAAAGGCAAGAACACATACCAATGTTTTCAACTTGATGTTGTATACGGAAAATGGCTTGATTTGCCAGTGTTCGGACATCAATAACTCGATAGTCCAAGCGTGTGTCCTGACCAACATGGACAAGTGGCACTCCCTTCTGCAAAACAACAATATACCATTAGCTGAATCCAGATATCATCATCGGAGATTGGAGCAACAATCTGTATACTCCTCCTTTATGCATTCAAAGAGGAGGCAAGCAAATACGCATATTGTGCAGACTGACATACTGATTCAGCTATTGCAAACTCCTCAGCACTCCGTTGCGACCGCAATGCTGTTCTTGATTCAAGCAGTTTTTTTTTCTGAAGTATGAGTCTTGTTTGTGACATTCAATTCCAGAATGATTTTTGCAGCGTTAATGCTTTTTGCTGTCCTACGTTATCTCTCTGTAGAACCAAATAAAACCTAATAATTTATCTAATAAAAGAACATTATTTCATTGTAAAAGGCCCAGCTGCCGAGTCAAAGGAGGTAAGGGCATGTAGCCTAAACAGACTTTTTCACCTTGACAAATTGTAAGCGTGATTTTCCAGATTGTGAGCAAATGATCAAAAGAAAAATGTTACAGAACCAAAGTGATCCTTATTCAGGCTGCCGCAATAATTCGACGATAATCGTATAGGTGGGGAAATTCTAGAGGGAAAGCACAAATGTTCTGCATCCTTTTGACACTACAAATCCAAAGTGATTATTCCTATGGGAATTTTTTTCCACAAGTTTTAGTTAAATTATGTGCTTGATGAAGTGCATAGAAAGAAATTATACAATCGTTCTTGTCTCAAGTGGGGAGAAAAGCGCCACGATGTGCAAACACCAACCTAGGGAAAAAGAGGAGTAAGGAGGAGGAGAAGAGTGGTCGACCTGAAGATCCATTCACGAAGCCGCGACATGGAGATGATGTCCAGGCACAGATCGAGCAAGCGATCGACCGGAAGAACGTGAAACAAGAGGCAACAAACGAATCTGCAGCAAATCAAAGGTAAAATCAAATATATGCGGTAGACGGCGGCCTAGAAAGGGGGCAGAATGGATGCATACCTATATATCGGCGAAAACAGCATCAGATCCGACGTAGCAGCTAAACTAACGACAGACCTGCAAACAAACCAGATCCAAATCAAGGAAGAACAGACAAACGTACAGGAAGAAAGAACAAGCGACAAGGCAAATCAGCTTAACCTACTGAGAGAATGAAACTATATAAATCCTAGAGGAGCCTATCTCCTAAAGTTTCATGTAAAGGCAACGTGCAAAAATATCAAAGCATGTATGACGTGTTTATCCATAAGTCATAACAACCTCATGCGCACTTCTTTAAACCATCGAAATTTAATTCAAAACCAACACTCAGTTCCATATTGTGCTAATACTAATCATGAACTTATGCATTTCACTCCAGTAGAAGAGCTTTATTATACCGCAGCAACTGTAAATGCCGGAAATAATAGGATATCTAAATGTAAAAATGTGGTTACACCAAAAGTAACTCACAATCCTGCACATTTAACATGGCAAAGAAGAAGAACCTCATTGCCTGCACCAACAGTCTTGATATTAACAGTTTGGATTTCATTATGTTATGCCCATATGATTTTTTCACTGTTGTCCATGCTAGCAACTGGAATTTCACGGCCAATTTTTATCATAATTGTCCCTAAATCATATCCAATCACAATCCTATAAAAATTAAAATATCATATATCACTACCTTAACTTGAAAGGAAAGAACAATAAATAAAAGCATGAACTATGCATTTTTAGTGAAGATTTTTTTTGGGAGAAACAGTTTAGCAGATACACAATGTTGTCACAATATAGGAAATTGTGTCGCAGAAAAAGAAAATGGATTGTTAGTGCGTGTGGAGCTTCAGTAGCAGATGAGAAGACATATTCGTGTATTGGCCCTTCACATTGACCACATTACCATAGAACTGAAATAGAGGAAGAGCAAAATATTCATTACCTTCTTGACCCCTTCATGTATCCTAAAGCCCAAACTCGCTCAAGACATAATGAAGAGTGTTCTCAAGCCTGTAAGTGCATCAAGCAAAGTGTTATTCACTTGTTCTACAAGAAAAGAAATAATTAAATGCTTGGGAGAAATGGAAGAATTAAGAATAGACCACATTCTTGCTCATGATTCATGAACAAGGCACTATCTACACTACCAATTTAAAGAAATAAACTGGCATGAGTTGGGAAATAACGAATGTGTATAGTCCAGTGCAGAAGATATTACTATTATTGCAAACAAAAAACATGTAGAAGAAAAAACCTTCGGCCAGTAACTGTATTGCGTGTAACTAAATAGATTTTAGTAAAACAAAGCTGGTTTTCAGAGAGCGCACTGTTAGTATCATCTCCAAGCAATATCATAGTATGAGAGAGAGAGAGAGTACCTGTAGGTTGTAGAGTGCCACAAGCGAACTGTGCCATCCTCTGAGCCAGTAATTATAATAGGTAGTTCTAGATGGAAACAGACAGCGGACACATTGTGTGCATGTCCTTCAAGTGTTTGAACACAGCTCTTGGTTTGGTAATCTCAAACCTGATCCAACAAATTGAGTAATAAGTCAGATCAATCCCAATATACCCTCACAATAGCACAATTCATTGCAGATGACACACCTTTGCAGTGTGATCATCAGATCTAGTAATTAAAAATGGTCGATCACCACCGGTGAAGTAATCAAACACGGTTCATGCATGCCTTTTGAGTGGCCATCTAATGTGAAGTTAGGACCAGGAGAACCAATACTCCATATCTGAAGTTCACGTTCAATATTAGGATATTAGGCAGGGTACAGACCAAGATACAAAACATGACTCAGTTTAACCAGCATCTTTTTGAGGAACAATTACCAATGCATACGTACAAAATATTTTGTTTTCCTAAACCAGTCCATATTCATCTCCTTGTGAAACCAATTGATCATGTTCTTTATAGCATTCAACATGACGTGTAGGTACTATCATGATACGATACTTTGATTGCATAAGGAAAATCAAAATCCCTTTTCACCTTAGAATAAAGAACCTTCGTAATGATAAAAAGGTCATAACTAAAAATATGTCTAATTTAATATATATTCAAGCCTGGTCATTGGTTCAATAGTTGTGTTGTATGCATACTCATCCCATCACGCAGTTTATCTTGAGGGAATAAAGTGTAGAAAGGATGATCTTTCCCCCCAAAAAAAGGTAAAGCCAAAAACCTTGCATAAGTAGCAAAATCAAGAGCTACAAAAGAATCACTATCTCCTATAGCCATACTCATCAATACTTTTTAGCAAAGAAATTTATTCTCTATAGGAATATCTAGTCCGTGTGAGCAAAGAATCTAGCCAGACTCATCAATACTTTATTAGCAAAGTAATCTATTTTCTATAGGAATATGTAATCCATGTGAGCAAGGACTCACGTGTTGGTAAATGCAGAAATAGTATACTGCTCTCCAGAGGCGTTTGGTAGCGGCCTAGATGATAAACTATTTATATAAACCATCTCTGAACTGCAATGGGTCACCTGAAAAGCACCAAAAATAACAAACAATTGGATTTTAGAAAACTTCTAACAAGTTCAAAAGATTAGAGAACCACAATGAAAATGTTATCGATCAGTTTTATTGTGCAATGATCTCTGAACCCAACTAAGGAAAAAATGAAAGGAACATGAGAGGGGCGTAGCGTACCCTGGTTGAGTGTTCGTGTTTCAAAAGGAGAGATGCCTTGTTGAATATAGTTTGATTTGCAAAAACCTAACTGAAAAATGTACAACTCTGTGTCTAGCAATGTATTACAACCAACGTGAGCAGTCAATTACATAGTTTCTTAGAAGGCAGGAATGAGTACCCTGTTCTTCTATATATAGTTTAAAAAACTGTATGACCAAAGCAATGAAAACCTTAACTTCTGTATTCCTGCTACATTGCTTTCTATTCTCAGCAGCTTAACAACACTAATAGTGGAGCTGGTGTTGGGGAACGCAGTAATTTCAAAAAATTTCCTATGCACACACAGGACCATGGTGATGGCATAGCAACGAGAGGGGAGAGTGTTGTCTACGTACCCTCGTAGACCGTAAGCGGAAGCGATCACAACGTAGAGGAAGTAGTCGTACGTTCTCCTCGCGATCCTGCCCGATCCCAGCGCCAAGCATCCGGCACCTCCGAGTCGATGATGACGTAGAGGAAGTAGTCGTCGTTCTCCTCACGATCCAGCCGATCCCAGCCCGTTACTCCGGCGCCTCCGAGTTCTTGGCACACGTTCAGCTCGATGGCGCTCCACGGGCTCCGATCCAAGAAAGCTCCGGGAGAGGGAGTTCTGTCACAAGACGACGGCAGGACGATCTTGATGTTTCACCGACGCAGGCTTCGCCTAAGCACCGCCACGATATGACCGAGGTGGAATATGGTGGAGGGGCACCGCACACGGCTAAGGAACGATCTCAAGGATCAACTTGTGTGTCTTAGGTGCCCCCTCCCTATATAAAGGAGGGAGGAGGAGGAGGTGGCCGGCCCAAGGGGGCGCACCATAGGAGGGGAAACCTACTCCAAGTAGGTTTCCCTCTCTTCCTTATCTTATTTGGAGGGAAGGAAGGAGTACTAGTATTAGGAAGTAGTACTAGTAGTAGGAATAGGAAGAGGGGAAGGAGAAAGGAAAGGGGGCCGCCCCTTCCCCAATTCGGATTGGGCTTGGGGCGCGCCCATCCCTTGTTCCTTCTCCTTCCTCCTACATGGGCCCAATAAGGCCCATATACCTCCCGGGGTTTCGGTAACCTCCCGAGCTCCAAACTTCTCCTAACCTTTCCGTGTCCAAATATATCCGTCCAATATATTAATCTTTATGTCTCGACCATTTCGAGACTCCTCGTCATGTCCGTGATCATATCCGGGACTCGAACAACCTTCGTACATCAAAATACACAAACTCATAATATAACCGTCCATCGAAACCTTAAGCGTGCGGACCCTACGGTTCGAGAACAATGTAGACATGACCGAGACACATCTCCGGTCAATAACCAATAGCGGGACCTGGATGCCCATATTGGTTCCTACATATTCTACGAAGATCTTTATCGGTCAGAACGCATAACAACATACGTTGTTCCCTTTGTCATCGGTATGTTACTTACCCGAGATTCGATCGTCGGTATCCAATACCTAGTTCAATCTAAATTCTTGGCAAGTCTCTTTACTCGTTCCGTAATACATCATCTCACAACCAACTCATTAGTTGTAATGCTTGCAAGGCTTATGTGATGTGTATTACCGAGAAGGCCTAGAGATACCTCTCCACAATCGGAGTGACAAAACCTAATCTCGAAATACGCCAACCCAACAAGTACCTTTGGAGACACCTGTAGTACTCCTTTATGATCACCCGATTCGTTGTGACGCTTGGTAGTACCCAAAGTGTTCCTCCGTAAACGGAGTTGCATAATCTCATAGTTACGGAACATGTATAAGTCATGAAGAAAGCAATAGCAATATACTAAACGATCAAGTGCTAGGCTAACGGAATGGGTCATGTCAATCAGATCATTCTCCTAATGATGTGATCCCGTTAATCAAATGACAACTCATGTCTATGGTTAGGAAACATAACCATCTTTGATTAACGAGCTAGTCAAGTAGAGGCATACTAGTGACATACTGTTTGTCTATGTATTCACACATGTATTATGTTTCCGGTTAATACAAATCTAGCATGAATAATAAACATTTATCATGATATAAGGAAATAAATAATAACTTTATTATTGCCTCTAGGGCATATTTCCTTCAGTCTCCCACTTGCACTAGAGTCAATAATCTAGTTCACTCAAGAATGATTCTAACACCCATGGAGTCTTGGTGAAGATCATGTTTTGCTCGTGGAAGAGGCTTAGTCAACGGGTCTGCAACGTTCAGATCCGTATGTATTTTGCAAATCTCTATGTCTCCCACTTGGACTTGGTCCCGAATGGAATTGAAGCGTCTCTTGATATGCTTGGTCCTCTTGTGAAATCTGGATTCCTTTGCCAAGGCAATTGCACCAGATTGTCACGTAAGATCTTCATTGGTCCCGATGCACTAGGTACAACACCTAGATCGGAAATGAACTCTTTCATCCAGACTCCTTCATTTGCTGCTTCAAGCAGCTATGTACTCCTCTTCACATGTAGATCCCGCCACGACGCTTTGTTTAGAACTGCACCAACTGACAGCTCCACCATTTAACAAAAACACGTATCCGGTTTGCGATTTAGAATCGTCCGGATCAGTATCAAAGCTTGCATCGACGTAACCATTTACGACTAGCTCTTTGTCACCTCCATATATGAGAAACATATCCTTAGTCCTTTTCGTGTATTTCAGGATGTTCTTGACCGCTGTCCAAAGGATCCACTCTGGATTACTTTGGTACCTCCACCTGCCAAGCTTACACTAAGCATACGTCGGTCTGGTACACATCATTGCATACATGATAGAGCCTATGGCTGAAGCATAGGAACATCTTTCATTTTCTCTCTATCTTCTGCTGTGGTCGGGCATTGAGTCCGACTCAATTTCACACCTTGTAATACAGGTAAAAACCTTTCTTTGCACGATCCATTTTGAACTTCTTCAAAACTTTATCAAGGTATGTGCTTTGTGAAAGTCCAATTAAGCGTCTTGATCTATCTCTATAGATCTTGATGCCCAATATGTAAGCAGCTTCACCAAGGTCTTTCATCGAAAAACTCTTGTTCAAGTATCCCTTTATGCTATCCAGAATTCTATATCATTTCCGATCAATAATATGTCATCTACATATAATATCGTAAATGCTACTGAGCTCCCACTCACTTTCTTGTAAATACAAAGGCTTCTCCATAAGTCTCAGATAAACCCAAATACTTTGATCACATTATCAAAGCGTTTATTCCAACTCCGAGATGCTTGCACCAGTCCATAAATGGATCGCTGGAGCTTGCACACTTTGTTAGCTCCCTTTGGATCGATAAAACCTTCTCGTTGCATCATATACAACTCTTCTTCCGTAAACCCATTCAGAATGCGGTATTTACATCCATTTGCCAAATTTCATAATCATAAAATGCGGCAATTGCTAACATGATTCGGACAGACTTAAGCATCGCTACGGGTGAGAAGGTCTCATCGTAGTCAACCCCTTGAACTTGTCGAAAAACCTTTGCGACAAGTCGAGCTTTGTAGACAGCAATATTACCGTCAGCGTCAGTCTTCTTCTTGAAGATCCACTTGTTTTCTATTGCTTGCCGACCCTCGGGCAAGTCAACAAAAGTCCATACTTTGTTTTCATACATGGATCTCATCTCGGATTTCATGGCCTCAAGCCATTTTATGGAATCTGGGCTCACCATCGCTTCTTCATAGTTCGTAGGTTCATCATGATCTAGTAGCATGACTTCCGAACAGGATTGCCGTACCACTGCAGTGCGGATTTTATTCTGGTTGATCTACGAGGTTACAGAGTAACTTGAACTGAAGTTTCATGATCAACATCATCAACTTCCTCACTATTTGGTGTAGACATCGCAGTAAACTGGTTTACGTGATAAACTACTTTCAAATAAGGGAGAAGGTACAATTACCTCATCAAGTTCTACTTTCCTCCCACTCACTTCTTTCGAGAGAAACTCCTTCTCTAGAAAGGATCCATTCTTAGCAACAAATGTCTTGCCTTCGGATCTGTGATAGAAGGTGTACCCAACTGTCTCCTTTGGGTATCCTATGAAGACACATTTCTCCGATTTAGGTTCGAGCTTATCAGGTTGAAGCTTTTTCACATAAGCATCGCATCCCCAAACTTTAAGAAACGACAACTTTGGTTTCTTGCTAAACCACAGTTCATAAGGTGTCGTCTCAACGGATTTTGACGGTGTTCTATTCAGCGTGAATGCGGCCGTCTCAAGAGCATAACCCCAAAATGATAGCGGTAAATCTGTAAGAGACATCATAGATCGCACCATATCTAGTAAAGTGCGACACGACGTTCGGACACACCATTGCGCTGTGGTGTTCCGGTGGCGTGAGTTGTGAAACTATTCCGCATTGTTTCAAATGTAGACCAAACTCAGTAACTCAAATATTCGCCTCCATGATCAGATCGTAGAAACTTTATTTTCTTATTACGATGATTTTCAACTTCACTCTGAAATTCTTTGAACTTTTCAAATGTTTCAGACTTATGTTTCATTAAGAAGATATACCCATATCTGCTTAAATCATCTGTGAAGGTGAGAAAATAACGATATCCGCCATTGAGCCTCAACATTCATTGGACCACATACATCTGTATGTATGATTTCCAACAAATCTGTTGCTCTCTCCATTGTACCGAGAACGGGTTTTAGTCATCTTGCCCATGAGGCACGGTTCGCAAGTGCCAAGTGATTCATAATCAAGTGACTCCAAAAGTCCATCAAGATGGAGTTTCTTCATGCGCTTTATACCGATATGACCTAAACGGCAATGCCACAAATAAGTCGCACTATCATTATCAACTCTGCATCTTTTGCTTTCAACATTATGATTATGTGTATCACTACTATCGTGTTTCTTTAAAACTAGACCCCTCTTCAAGGGTGCATGACCATATAAGATATTATTCATATAAATTGAACAACCTTTCTTCTCTGATTTAAATGAATAACCGTCTACGCATCAAACAAGATCCAGATATAATGTTCATGCTTAACGCGGCACCAAATAACAATTATTTAGGTCTAAAACCAATCCCGAAGGTAGATGTAGAGGTAGCGTGCCGACCGCGATCACATCGACTTTGGAACCATTTCCCACGCCGCATCGTCACCTCGTCCTTTGCCGGTGTTCGCTTAATCAGAGTCCCTGCTTTGAGTTGCAAATATTAGCAATGTAACCAAGATCAAATACCCAGTGCTACTGCGAGCTCTAGTAAGGTACACATCAATAACATGTATATCACATATACCTTTGTTCTCCTTGCCATCCTTCTTATCCGCCAAATACTTGGGGCAGTTCCGCTTCCAAAGTGACCAGTCTGCTGCAGAGAAGCACTCGATTTCAGGTTTAGGTCCAGACTTGGGTTTCTTCCCTTGAGCAAGCAACTTGTTTGCTGTTCTTCTTGAAGTTCCCCTTCTTCTTCCCTTTGCCTTTCTTCTTGAAACTAGTGGTCTTATTGACCATCAACACTTGATGCTCCTTCTTGATTTCTACCTCCGCAGCTTTCAAAGATTGCGAAGAGCTCGAGCATAGTATTTACTAACCCTTGCATATTATAGTTCATCACGAAGCCTTTGTAGCTTGGTGGCGTTGATTGAAGAATTCATCAATGACACAATCATCCGGAAGATCAACTCCCAGTTGAGTCAAGTGATTGTAGTACCCAGACATTCTGAGTATGTGCTCACCGATGCACTCCATTCTCCTCCATTTTGCAGCTATAGAACTTATTGGAGACTTCATATCTCTCAATCCGCATTCTGTTGAAATATCAACTTCAACTCTTGGAACATCTCATATGCTCCACGACTTTCAAAACGTCGTTGAAGTCCCGGTTCTAAGCCGTAAAGCATGGCACATCGAACTATAGAGTAGTCATCAGCTTTGCTCGCCAGACGTTCTTAACGCCGTCGGCATCGGCGAAGAAGTTGGCACCTAGCGGTGCATCCAGACGTAACTCTTCAGGCAGCAATGAGGATAATCCTCGTGTTACGGACCCAGTCCGTGTAATTGCTACCATCATCTTTCAACTTTGCTTTCTCAAGGAACGTATTAAAATTCAACGGAACAACAAAGACGAGCCATCTATCTACAAAATGCATATAGACAAGCAAGATACTATCAGTACTAAGTTCATGATAAATTTAAGTTCAATTAATCATATTACTTAAGAACTCCCACTTAGACAGACATCTCTCTAGTCATCTAAGTGATCACGTGATCCAAATCAACTAAACCATAACCGATCATCACGTGAGATGGAGTAGTTTTCAATGGTGAACATCTTATGTTGATCATATCTACTATATGATTCACGCCGACCTTTCGGTCTCCGTGTTCCGAGGCCATATCTGCATATGCTAGGCTCGTCAAGTATAACCTGAGTATTCTGCGTGTGCAAAACTGGCTTGCACCCGTTGTAGATGGACGTGAGCTTATCACACCCGATCATCACGTGGTGTCTCTAAGACGAACTTTGGCAACGGTGCATACTCGTGGAGAACACTACTTGATAATTTTAGTGAGAGATCATCTTAAAATGCTACCGTCAATCAAAGCAAAATAAGATGCATAAAGGATAAACATCACATGCAATCAATATAAGTGATATGATATGGCCATCATCATCTTGTGCTTGTGATCTCCATCTCAAGCACCGTCATGATCACCATCGTCACCGGCGCGACACCTTGATCTCCATCGTAGCATCGTTGTCGCTTCACGCCATCTATTGCTTCTACGACTATCGCTACCGCTTAGTGATAAAGTAAAGCAATTACATGGCGTTGCATTTCATACAATAAGCGACAACCATATGGCTCTCGCCGATTGCCGATAACTCGGTTACAAAACATGATCATCTCATACAATAAAATATAGCATCACGTCTTGACCATATCACATCACAACATGCCCTGCAAAACAAGTTAGACGTCCTCTACTTTGTTGTTGCAAGTTTTACGTGGCTGCTACGGCTGAGCAAGAACCGTTCTTACCTACGCATCAAAACCACAACGATACTTCGTCAAATAGACTCCGTTTAACCTTCTCAAGGACCGGGCGTAGTCACACTCGGTTCAACTAAAGTGAGAGAGACAGACACCCGCCAGCCACCTTTAAGCACGAATGCTTGTAACGGTGAAACCAGTCTCGCGTAAGCGTACGCGTAATGTCGGTCCGGGCCGCTTCATCTCACAATACCGCTGAACCAAAGTATGACATGCTGGTAGGCAGTATGACTTGTATCGCCCACAACTCACTTGTGTTCTACTCGTGCATATGACATCAACGCATAAAACCTGGCTCGGATACCACTGTTGGGGGCCGCAGTAATTTAAAAAAATTTCCTATGCACACACAGGACCATGGTGATGGCATAGCAACGAGAGGGAGAGTGTTGTCTACGCACTCGTGAGACCGTAAGCGGAAGCGATCACAACGTAGAGGAAGTAGTCGACGTTCTCCTCGCGATCCTGCCGATCCCAGCGCCGTTACTCCGGCACCTCCGAGTCGATGATGACGTAGAGGAAGTAGTCGACGTTCTCCTCACGATCCAGCCGATCCCAGCGCCGTTACTCCGGCGCCTCCGAAGTTCTTGGCACACGCTCAGCTCGATGGCGCTCCACGGGCTCCGATCCAAAGAAAGCTCCGGGAGAGGGAGTTCACAAGACGACGGCGTGGTGACGATCTTGATGTTTCACCGGCGCAGGCTTCGCCTAAGCACCGCCACGATATGACCGAGGTGGAATATGGTGGAGGGGGCACCGCACACGGCTAAGGAACGATCTCAAGGATCAACTTGTGTGTCTTAGGGTGCCCCCTCCCCGTATATAAAGGAGGGAGGGAGGAGGTGGCCGCCCAAGGGGCGCACCATAGGAGGGGAAACCTACTCCAAGTAGGTTTCCTCTCTTCCTTATCTTATTTGGAGGGAAGGAAGGAGTACTAGTATTAGGAAGTAGTACTAGTAGTAGGAATAGGAAGAGGGGAAGGAGAAAGGAAAGGGGGCCCCTTCCCCAATTCGGATTGGGCTTGGGGCACGCCTCCCTTGTTCCTTCTCCCTTCCTCCTACATGGGCCCAATAAGGCCCATATACCTCCCGGGGTTTCCGTAACCTCCCGAGCTCCAAACTTCTCCTAACCTTTCCGGTGTCTAAATATATCCGTCCAATATATTAATCTTTATGTCTCGACCATTTCGAGACTCCTCGTCATGTCCGTGATCATATCCGGACTCAACAACCTTCGGTACATCAAAATACACAAACTCATAATATAACCGCCATCGAAACCTTAAGCGTGCGGACCCTACGGTTCGAGAACAATGTAGACATGACCGAGACACATCTCCGGTCAATAACCAATAGCGGGACCTGGATGCCCATATTGGTTCCTACATATTCTACGAAGATCTTTATCGGTCAGACCGCATAACAACATACGTTGTTCCCTTTGTCATCGGTATGTTACTTACCCGAGATTCGATCGTCGGTATCCAATACCTAGTTCAATCTAAGCATCGGCAAGTCTCTTTACTCGTTCCGTAATACATCATCTCACAACCAACTCATTAGTTGTAATGCTTGCAAGGCTTATGTGATGTGTATTACCGAGAAGGCCTAGAGATACCTCTCCGACAATCGGAGTGACAAAACCTAATCTCGAAATACGCCAACCCAACAAGTACCTTTGGAGACACTGTAGTACTCCTTTATGATCACCCAGTTACGTTGTGACGTTTGGTAGTACACAAAGTGTTCCTCCGATAAACGGGAGTTGCATAATCTCATAGTTACAGGAACATGTATAAGTCATGAAGAAAGCAATAGCAATATACTAAACGATCAAGTGCTAGGCTAATGTAATGGGTCATGTCAATCAGATCATTCTCCTAATGATGTGATCCCGTTAATCAAATGACAACTCATGTCTATGGTTAGGAAACATAACCATCTTTGATTAACGAGCTAGTCAAGTAGAGGCATACTAGTGACACTCTGTTTGTCTATGTATTCACACATGTATTATGTTTCCGGTTAATACAAATCTAGCATGAATAATAAACATTTATCATGATATAAGGAAATAAATAATAACTTTATTATTGCCTCTAGGGCATATTTCCTTCAGCTGGAACGTAAGAAAAATTGAGATGACATTAAGCACTCTGTATTCGTGGCTCAACAACAGAAATCCCAAATCGACCAAACCCCGCACACATCACGGTCACGTTTCCAGCCAAATCAGCGTCGGATCATTTCGCTCGTAATGACAGTCGCTTAGCTAAAGCTGCACCGCACAAAACCAATCACCACGAGCTGAAACGATGGCACCCGCAGGTCACAGCGAACCATGACTCACGGTCGAGTGAGGAGGAGCAGGGTAGGGGGGAGGGGCTGCTCACCGGAACGTCGGGGAGGTAGTCAGCGAGGTGGGGCACGTCGTCAAGGATGTGTCCGAAGTCGCCCTCGGAGATCTTGACATGTGGGGCGTCGGTGAGACCGACGTGGGAGGCGTTGCGGAGGGCGCGGAGGTTGGGGTAGGTGTTGCGGGAGATCCCCACGCACATGGCGGAGAAGGGCAGCGCCGCCTTGGCCTGCTGCTGCTGCTCCCCGCTGCCGCCATCGTGCTCCTCGTCCTCCCTCCGCTGCTGCTCGTCGTCATTGCTGGGGGGCTCTGTTGCAATCCCATGGGAAGGAGGTCGGAGACGCAGAGGAGGGCGGCGGCTCGGGTCGGAGAGAGGGAGAGGAGAGCAGCAACGGCGTTGCGAGAGCGGCGGCGGCGGCTGTAGGGCGCGATGGGTAGCGGCGGCTAGGGTTTCGATGGAGGGGGCGGGGAGGAGAGGAGAGCGAGCGAGCGGGAGGGGGAGGGGAACGACCCGGTGCTCGCTGTCCACGGACTCACCTCAGCGCTATTGGGCAGTTCTCCCACTAGGTGAAATACCTAAAATGCCCTCGGCGGGGCAGCGTAATTACGCGTGGTGGCACGACCGGGCGGGACACGGCTCATAGGGAAAATATCGGACGGTTGGAGACAATCGGGTAAATATCTGACGGCCCACAGCGACTGAGCCCGAGATCCAACGGCCACAACACAATCAAGAAAACGATCCGATGGCCAGAATGCCCAAATCGCTGAGGAGCGCCCTGAGGTCGTTCTATTATTATTTCTGGATGAAACCAGATATCGTATCCAAGTCTACAGTAGTTCATGCTTCGAAAACCCAACTCCATAAACAAAAAACCAAGTTCTAGAAGTTATAGGACTAGTTAGTGTAAGAAAATAATCAAAAATTCTAAAACAGAACAATTCGATGCTAAACTACTACATCTGAATGTGCCTTAAAAAATAAGTGATTTCGAAACTTCAGTTGCTTGCTGCTAAAAATAAGCTTACCGTATGAATCAGGAAAAGAAACATCAAAATCTAAAGAAATGAAGTTGCAGCAATTGTGTCCATGTGGCACCACCACAATCTCTTGGACCTTATTTTATGATTCTCTACAAATTGGTGCTATATCATTCACACATGTTATTCTCCTTTTAGTTTGACATGTACCAAGTGTGACTCCGAACAATAGAAGAAGCACTCCCAAATCATTGGAATTTATGAATCATAAATTCTAGTGATTCTAAAACTTCGGTTGCTTGCTACTGAAAGGTAAGCTTAGCTTGTGAATCAGGAAATGAAACATCAGAATCTAAACAAAGAAAGTTGTAGCAACTCTGTCCATGTGGCACCACCACAATCTGTTGGACCTTATTTTAGGATTTTGTACAAATTGGTGCTCTATCATTCACACATGTTATTTTCCTTTCTGTTTGACCTGTACCAAGTGTGACTCTGAACAATAGAAGAAGCACTCCCAAATCACTGGAATTCATGATCCTATACACATTGTTGGTTTCTATAAGACCCCTAAGCACAAAGGAGATTAAAAAAGACCAAGTGTACCCCTACTATTGCAAGTACATTGTTTACTATGGGTGTGATGCATGCATCTCTTTGTCAGAGCCTTGTATACAGATTTATCTGTCATATTATATCTTTAGTGATCATTCATGAATCTGCAGCTTTGGTCCTATCAACAGATAGAGGCAAAGCCAAATGTCTTACTGGTCCCAATTCCAATTTACGACCAAATTAAACATGTCTGCTAGTAATGTTACCTCCTGCTTGCTCAAGATCTATTGTATATACTGTGTTGGATTTAATAGATAGTATTAGTTACTGGTGTGGTATGAGCTTCACTTAGGCTAGAAGATGTTCCTTTGTAACAATGCAAGTTGCGGCAACTGTCGATATGTGTGCTTTAGCGAGATGTCATAAATTCTTTATGATTCTATACAAACTGATCTCATCCTTAACACATTGTCCTTTGAGCCATGCTTCGGCACACCCCCCCTCCACAAACTGTATAAGGGTAGTATGGTCATTTGACCATAACGTATAGACACCTCCGTATGTGACGCATACGAGCTATATGTACGTACATAGCAAATCCGTCGGCCCATCAGACAACTGGCGCACGTCCCCCCACCATCCTGGGCCTGGCCCATTTTTTTTTTTAAGATTCAAAAAATAAGTGGGCGAGCAATATCGAACATCCAACCTCTTGGTTTATCTCTACCTGCAGTAACCAACTAGGACAGCGCCCTTGTTGTGATTGGCTTCTTCTTTTATACGTCTTGTTGTGCATCTTATCTGTCTGTTTTTCTTTTCGCCTTTTTTCTTCGGTTTATTATTTTTTATTTCTTCTTATTTTTCTATTTTCTTTTTAAATTTTATTAAATTTTTGAACATTTTTTTAGATCCGTGAACTTATCTTTTAAATCTGTGATGTTTTTTCATATGAATGAATATTTTTCAATATCGCAGACTTTTATCAATTTCATGAAATAGAATTCAATTTTTTTAATTTTTTTAAAAATTCTTTAACCTTTTTTGAAGTCAATGAACTTTTTTGAATTTCAAAAACTTTTATCAAATTCGTGAACTTTGTTTTGTCAAAATTATGAACTTTTTATTTTGCAAACTTTTTTTCCAAATTTGTGAACTTTTTGTCAAATTCTTAACCTTTTTTCAAACCGATGAACTTTTTTCAATTTCACAAACTTTTGTCACACTAGTAAGCTTTATGCTGCACGCCTCGGCTAACACATGTAATCATATATAGGATAATCTTCCCTAAAAATAATAGGTTAACCCTATTGAAAATTTGAAATTTCACACGAAGTGTATAGTACCTAATTCTTAGCATACATAATTTGAAATATCATTCTTCATAAATCAATATTACTTTCACGTACATTTCACCCAAACAATTTGAATACCTTGAGCCGTGCGTGGCAATGGGAGATGGGATACTGATTTTTCGTTGACCAGGATAGGATGCACCGTGATTAGTTTCTTATTTTTAGGGGCCGTGATTAGTGTCCTTGTGAGCGGCGTGCGGAACTTTGTTCCGCGGGCGAGGCGTCCTCCTGGTTATTTGCTAATCACACATTCACATTAGATTATATCCATCTTAGGTGAAGGATTTAATTAAATGGATGTGATTGGGTGGTGTTGATTTATCGATGTACATTTGTTTGAGTGTACATAGGAAGGAAAATGGTGTACTGAAATTGATAAACCTTTTTTCAACATGTGGACTTTGTGGCAGAAATTTTCCAACACCAACACAAAAAACCAAAAATCTAGGTTTTACGTTTCCAGTATCGTTTCGGTCTTTGATTTGTCGATTTTTTAAGCCCACACCTAGCTCAAAGGACAACAAAAGTTCATAAAACTAAAAAAAAGTTCATCGATTTGAGAAAAGCTCATGAATTCGAGAAAAAAGAACGCGAAATTGGAAAAAAGTTCATCAATTTGGAAAAAAATTCACGAATTTGACAAAAAGCTCACGAATTAAATACTTTTTTGCAGGAGGCCTCTCGGCTGTGCCGGTCCATTGTCGCACGAAAACAGGGGATTTTTTTTAAATCCGTTTAAGGTACTTGTATAAATTCTAGATTTAAACAGTTTTTCATTCAAACCTGGCATGGATGCCTATCATGAGTATGCCCACCTTATTGCAAAAGTTGGATTCACTGAAAGATGTACAAACATAGACCATGTCAACAGGAAGGCCACAAGACTCCATCTCAGAGCACATTGTTTACCAACATTCTTCAAATGGTCCTAATTTTTTCCATGGCATTGTATGACCAGGTCATGACACCATACCAAGTTGTTTTGGTTTCGACAAATTTTATATTTTCTGGAGTATTCTCGGTCAGAAAAGGCTGACACAATGGTCGACGTGTCACAACTTGCATACGGTGTTGCAAATCGTTCAAACCTGGTATTGATGACTACCATGGGTATGCGTATGTCCACCAGCTTGAAAAAGTTGGTATTATTTTAAGAATGTCCAAACTAGACCATGTTCAATGGATTGTGTTCGGGTTATGCCAGAAGACTCCCTCTGAGAGCATGCTATTTTATCGACATCCTTCAAATGGCCCTGAATTTTTTCCACCAACTTCTATGACAATTTCAGGACACCATGAAAATTGTTTGAGTTTTCAACAATTCTTGCATTTTCTGGTGTTTACTCGATGAAAATGGTAGATAAATGGCCGGACTGACGCAATTTGCATATGGTGTATGAATTCGTCTAAACCTAGAATGATGCCTACCAAGGGCATGGCTAAATACTAGAAAAGTTGGGATTATTTCATGCATGTGCAAAAATAGACCATGTTCGAGTAGGCCAGAAGAGTCCATTTGAGAACACTTTTTTTAGCAACTGTCAAATGACCCGATTTTTCTGTGAGCTTATATGAACAATTAAAGGTAGCATGCCAAGTTGTTTTGGTATTCGACAATTTTTGAATTTTTTAGAGTTCTCTCATAAAGAATGGCCGATAAACAGCCGGACGTGTCGCAACTTGCATAGGATGTCAGAAATCATTCAAAGCTGACATGTGTGCCTACCATGGGCATGCCCACCTGCCTGCAAAACTAGGGGTCGTTTCGGGTGTCCAAAACTATACCATATTCAACGGAGGCTATCCGGGTACGAACCTTCTGTCTGAGAGCACGTTGTTTTCTCGACATCCTTGAAATTGCCTCAACTTTTTTCATGACCTTGTATGACCAATTCAAGTCACAATGATGCATTGTTTTGGTTTTCAACAAATTTTGTATTTTACTGGAGTTTTCTTGGTCAAAGAAAGGCCTAAAATGGTAGGACATGTCGCAACTTGCATACGATGTCGAAAATAATTCAAATCTAACATGGACGCCTAGGATGGGCATGCCCACCTTCCGACAAAATTTACGGTCATTTCAAGGATGTCTAAAACTAGACCATGTTCAACAGAGGGTGTCAGGGTAGCCCAGAAGGTTCCGTTTGAGAGCACATTATTTCTCGACTAGCTTGAAATGGCCCCAATTTTTTGCATGGCCTTATATGACCAATTCAAGGCACCATGTCAAGTTGTTTCGTTTTTCTACAAATTTTGCATTTTTTGAAGTTTTCTCGATAGAAAAAGGTCGACAAATAACTGGACGTGTCATAACTCGCATACGTTGTCGAAAGTCATTCAAACCAGGCATGGATGCCTATCGTGGGTATGTCCACCTGGTTGCAAAGTTGAGGTAATTTTAGGGATGTCCAAAAATAGACCATGTGCAACGAAGGGTGTTCGGGTAGGGTGAGAAGGGTCCTTTTGAAGGCACGTTGGTTTTCGGCATTTGTCGAGTGACTCCAATTTTTTTCCACCAGCTTCTATGATAAATTCAAGGCATCGTGCCAAATTGTTTGTATTTTAACAACTTTTGCATTTTTAGAGTTTTCTCGATGAGAAGGGCTGATAAATGCGCGGACGTGTCACAACGTGCAAATAGTGTCAGAAGTTGTTCAAATATGGCATGGATGTTTCATATATCCATGTCAGGCTGTTGCAAGAAGTTGGGGTCATTCATCAATAGAAAAAAAACACCTATTGAGAAGAGTGTGCTAGACTAGGCCAAACGGGTGCATCCGTGAGCATGTAGTTTATAATTAATAACGCCTCTGTTATTTCCATTTTTTGGTATTACCAATCAACATGAACATTCTCCTATATCCTAACAATCTATTGAAATTAGTGAACAATTATGGAATCTCAAATTGTGTATGAAAATTTTATAAACTTGACCACTTTTTCTAAAACTGTGGACAAATTCCCAACAATTGATATTATCCACAAATTGCAAACATATCTTAAATCTGTGAACAAAAAAATGTAAACGTGAACAATTTTTTAATTTCAGAATATTTTTAAAAATTGTGAACAATGTTTGAAAATATGAACATTTTTGGCACTACAAAAATATTTCAAATTTTTAGATAAGTTTCAAAAAGGAGAAAAACAAATTAAGGAAAAAACTAAAAAGTAAAAATAGAAAAGTAGAAAAAATCATAGGATTTAGCCCAACTAGGCAATGTCATCCCTCCTGTCGGGTGCTTGTTGGGCCTGCCCAAGCATTAATAGATTTGAAAAAAATCATGAATTTGAAAAAAAAATCCCAGGCATTGAAAAAAGTTCATAAAGTTGAAATTAGTTCTTGGATGTGTAAAAACGTTCACAGATTTGAAAACAAAGTTCATAATATTAAAAATAATATTTCCGAATTTCAAAAGTTCATGGATTTAAGAAAAGGTTCACGATTTAAAAACAGTTAGTGATTTTTTTAAATAGAACTAAGATCAAAATAAAATTTTAAAATAAAAAGGAAAATGGGACAAGCAAAATCCCCCCAAAAAGAAAACCACAAATTTTAAAAATTGTTCATGTTTCGAATGACGTTCGGAAATTGTTTAAGTTTTGAAATTTTGTACATTTCCAAAATAAAATTTCTCAAATTTGGTTCACAAATTCCAAAACTATTCGGCATTTTAAAATTGTTTGCATTTTTAAATAGAAGTTTCAGATATTTTCAGAAAATATTTCATATATATGTACGCTACTGTGTTTTCTTATATATTTCTCGCTAGAACTTAACACAAGCAGTGGTTGGTTGTAGTGGCTATCAGCATGTGTTGTTTGGTGGGAGGTCTTGAGTTAAAATCCTTGTAATCTCTCACTTTTCCTTGTATTTTTAGGTTGCGCTTATATTGAACAAATCTTCGTAATCTCTCACTTTTCCTTGTATTTTTAGGTTGCGCTTATATTGAATGTGGTAGTTTAATGGGCCGGCCCAGCACCTGTGCAATTTGTATACGACGCGAGACGTAGACGTACTTTAGCAAGAGACCAACTATTAAAAAAAACGTTAAGAAAAGACCATCCTGCCCTTTGTTATGAAGGGGTATGGGATAATCTGAGCCCTCGATGTGTTCAAGGGGGGGTGTACCGAAGCGGAGGTCTTGTTCTTATCTCTCAATTTGACTTTAAAAAACTGAATATATCTCCAATTTTCCCTGTTGTAACTGCAGCATGACCTAGATCCTCAATGGAATCACAAATCGTTGGCTAATTTGTCCTCAATGGAATCACAAATTACTGGCTAATTTCACCATTCGTGGCCTTCATCACGACAAGCAGCAGACGGGGAGGGTTCATTGATTGATAATTACCGGTGTAGGTGGCCTATTTGACATGGCGCCTTGTTGGCATGTCCTCGTATTAGGTGATGAGTTGGCCTTGCTCTAGATGTGGCAGCTGAACCGGCCGGCAGGGGCGTGGCATGATAGGCGGCGCTAGGGGCGAGCCAGTCAGGCCTCAGGATGCTGACGCCGACCTTGATGGAGCATCTTGTGAAGACATGAATTAACATGTACTATCTAGATAACAACTAACGTAAGAAACATGAAGTGCGCAATAGACTAAACTTCTTGGAAGCAGATACAAAAGAAAGTCTCTTGCTGCTGTTCTTGCACTATATTGGGCTATTTGGTTGGTGCCCTGAGCACCGTGTCCGTGAAAATTTATCAGTGATACATTTATGGATAAAGGTGGTGAACTGGTGACTGATACATAAACTGATATTTGTGAGTAGTGTAACCTGCTCGTGGCTGTAGAGTTTTGTGCGACACTCTGAAACTCTGAAGGTTTGGACCTGGTTAAAATGCACCACAATGCATTCATCTTTAAAACTGCAAACCGAATTATATGCTTATATCTTTCGCTAATTTCACACGAAATGAGTTGGAAAGTACTCCTGAATTATTTACTTCAACTTTAGCATAAACCTGAATTCATGCATGAAACATACTCTGCTCTAAATTCTGAATTAACACAGCCTGAACCAAGTAGCACGACATGTGCGGTGAAAAGGCAATTTCTGAACTGCTGAGCCTTCTTGTGCTGGAGATACAAGCTGATCACGCCGGCGGCACGGGCATGGACACGGCGTCCATGAACTCGTGGTCGGCGACGAGCCTCTCGAGCGCTTCCGGCGCCAAGCACACCTCCAGCGACATGCTCCCTTCCCGCTCCGGCCCCTCGAACACCGTCACCTTCCCGTTCATCTTGTCCCCGGAGCCGCTCCGCACGCCCACCGGCTTCCCCCACCCGAAGTCGTTCCAGAACACGTCGAACCGCGGCGAGCTGGAGATCGCCAGCGCCGCGCCACCTGAAGAAAACGACAAGTTCCGTTCAACGGGAAAAATCCCCAGACCACCGGCGACGGGGTGTACACCGAGCCGACGATGTCTGCGACGGCCACGCCGGGGGCCGCCGCGTGGACGAGCTCGGCGCCTTCCCCGGTGCAGCGCAGCGGGACGGTGATTGTCCTGTCGCCGCGCTCCTCGATGGCGAGCCGGCCGGTGAGGTGGTAGTACCGTCCCAGGGGCCAGGGCGCGCGCAAGGGAGGACGCGAGTGTGTCGACGAGGCTGCTCATCTCACCTCCGGCGGTAGGCTTGGGCAAGAGTACCCCCCTCTGGATATACTCCATGCCGATGCAGCAGAGGTCCCACGGCGTGAGGTGGATGTCCTCCGTCGGCGGCACCGGCATGGCGCCGTGCGACGGCCGGACCATGCGCCGGGACACGATCCGGACGGTGTCAGCCACGGTCGCTTCCATATTTCTTTGCCGAACTGCGCTCGCTTCCTAGCTCGCCGTTCCTGTGTTGTATATTGGCTGTTGATCTGCTGTTGATCTGTTACTTCTTACAGAAAAATGAAACTCACGATTTGGTTGATTTTGTTAACCAAAAAATGGACATGCAGTGCTCATGAGTTATTTGCCTCTCATATTATATACTACAACAGGCCATGTGGCAGCAAATTGTGATGTTCAAGCACCAGCAAATACATCTACTGAGATGGCCCTTGCATCAGTGCATGCTCTGCTAGCTGCATTCTTTTGTTTTAGAGGAAAGCTTGCTGCATTTTTCTTCTACATTGGCTTCTACCTTTGGCCTCTCCGAATGAACCAGTGGGCTACTTGAGCTCAATTTTTAATTGTCCGTTACATCGACTCTACTAGCTACCTTGTTGTATGTCTATGAACTTTTAAGAGTTTGTATCTCTTTACTAGTAGCTATCTATAGATGACGTGGAATAGATAAAAAGGGCAACGTCTTATAAATCATTGTATGTGCTCTTGCAAACGTGCTGAAATTTGTGCTACCTGTAATGCAGTAACCTGCAAACATTGCTTAATAGTTAGACATACTTAAACCTCCCAAACAACGGTTTTCTTTTTGGTGGGTGGGGATCTCAGCATGGATCTAAAACATTACATGGCTGAACTATCAGTGACCAGATACCAGAGCAGTTTGGTGCTCTGACGATGCTTAACCTCGACGAGGGCAAAAAGCAATCCAACCGGACCCTCCAAACCCAGCCTATATGTCCAAGGTGTCCGGCACCCCTGAAATCCAACCCATACCCAATCGACCTCTACCCTCGCCCCCGACCTGCCTTCTTCCTCTTTGTTCTATTTGCGACGCACATGCAAACACTTCATTGTTTTTGGGCATATGCCCGGATTGACATTTCAAAGGCCCTAGTGCAAACCAGGTATAATAGGCCGGAACGACCATAATAGAGTGAAAAGTACTTTCATGTGGGTATATAGTACATCTCATGAAAGTCACTCCAAAGATATATTCATCAAAAGTATAAGTTCTATTAGCAAATAAGGTCCTAATATATTGTGTGTGTGTGATTATAGGATACAAATGATGAATATATGATGTATGTACTACAATGTAAGACAATTATTAATGAGATATAATGTGATGTCATGCCGTGAGGTGGGCTAGGGGGGGGGGACCTATGCCCCCTCCCCCCCCTCCTTGACATGCAGTCCTCACTTACCTAGCCGTTCATGGTTGACGAAACCAAGTGTCCATCAACGTACCAGATACAGTGCAATGGTTAATGTATGACCCAACAATCTCTATCTTGATGTTACGGACACCGATGATGGAAAAAACATCGACCTCGTTGTTGTTGAGCGGGAATCCATCGATGTACCAGGCGTTGAGGGATGCCTGGTTCAACCAGAGCACATGTGGCTTGGGATTGTTGATGATGGTAATTGCAAGCACAACAAGGCACTACTGCAGGATGCTGCTAACGCGACACTACGATCAGAGACCCTTCAAGAAACTGTGTGCGATGCAATAATCGCAAACGGTGCTGTATGAAAACTGATAAAAATGCATAAAACGTTTGCGATGACGTATGCATCAAACATGGTTTAGATTTTTGTTGCGTGTGCGATGCAGGGCATACGTTTCAGCTCAATTAACTATTTGTGACGAGGAGGAACAAAAGAACGAGCAGCCAGATGAAGGTGTGTGCGATGTACAACATACGTTTCACTCGGATGAACTTTTTGTGATTAGGCAACACAAAATAAACGGTCAGCAAGATCAAATGTGTGTGCGATATACGGCATTCGATTCACTCGGATGAACTGTTTGTGTTGAGACATGAGAACAGAAACGGTTCAAATGAACAAGATGTGTGTGATACGAGGCAAACAGGTCTGTAATCAGAAATGTGTGCGAAGACCGATAAGAACACAGACGATTACTGCTAACAAGCCGTGTGTGTTGTGAGCAAACGATTGCTGGTATACAATTGTGAGTGATTGATGAAAACATCACCAACGGGTTCCATTGTTCTGTCCGTGTGCGATGTGATTTTCTTTGTCCGCACGCCATCTACGCTCTGTCTACAGAGCATCAACATATATACTTAAAAAGACAGCATTGCATAACCAAATTAAGCATACAATTACACAAGTGACTACACACATAACATTTGCACACACCAAAGTAAGAAATTACATGCATACTAAAGTAGGAGAAACGAGGATCTAATCATCTACTTATTGTTGCGATGACGCTTGCCATTGCTCTGCTTCCGGCTGGATCCCTGGCCGTTTTGGGGAAGGAGGCACTTCCTCATGTCAACGATCCGCCGGTACATGTCGTAGCTCGTGTACGCCTCCTTGGCCGCGTACACGACGTGAGCTTTGTCGAGTTTCTCCATCCAGGCCGAGTGCCAGGCACGCTTGTCCTTGTTGCACGAATCCTTCATGTCTCTGTAGTAGGGGTCGATGATGGCCTCGGCGAGGTGAACCAGTGAGTCCTTCTCATGCTCCTTGCTGCCCTAGATCTTGTATTGGCCCTGGATGTCGACAAGATTCTGGCAGGCGATGCCCGAACTCTCGAGCGCCTTTACGTTGTTGGTGATGTCGATCGTAGCGAACATGTAGTGGGGGCTGTTGACAAACCTGGCAAAACGCTCGCAAGGCCTTGTGGCCAGGCAGTAGTGGTAGACGAGGACGTGGTGGCGTACGCACATCTGGGCGACGACGACCTTGGGATGAGACCCGACACGAGCGCGGGTGTACTCGAGGTCGAACCCGACCACCTTGTACTTCTCCTCGTCAAGCAACAGCTCCATGATGTG
Source organism: Aegilops bicornis (assembly GCA_021605145.1). NCBI lineage: Eukaryota > Viridiplantae > Streptophyta > Magnoliopsida > Poales > Poaceae > Aegilops > Aegilops bicornis. The sequence continues at coordinate 719,250,396 of CM038671.1, forward strand.
GATGGAGTGCTCCACCCAGACTGGATCGTTGGTATACACCACCGACAGGTCCATGAATCTTCTCTAGGTGTCCACCACGGCACGCATGGTGAACTGCTGCTCGTCGTCGGCAGCCGCTTGGAGCACCATTGGAGCCGCGCAGAATACCCTCTAAGGATTTCTCGTGGTGGGTGTGCTTCTTGCAATGGTGGGGTGCGATCGAAAGGTTGAAGAGACACACATGTGGGTTAAATGGCCGTTGTAATAAATGGGGGCCGGCCGGCCTGTAATCATCACGTCTTGTCACGACCTTCATAGTGGATGATTCCAGAATCCAGTGCACGGTTGACAACACCGCACCCCAGGCGTGGGCTCGAAGAGGCGCCAAACGTATCGCCGGTGAGCGTGTTCCCGCGCTACCGCGCTGTTTACCGCGCAAGCTTCCCGCCCGACTAGTTTGGCCATGCGTCGGCTAGAAGAGGGACAAATCGTGGGCGTTTATTGACAAAAAGCTTTGTAAAAACGAAGTTTGTGGAATGAGTTCGGTCATAAGTTTACACTTGGGTGATGAGGTCAAAATTTACACAGAAGGGTGATGATGGATACTCGAGTGCGATAATTAATTCTGCGCTCTACAGTGCACACGATGGAAGAAACCAACTATGTGCAATAATGTCGAAGATCGCAGTCAAGTTAGCTATATAGATCGTGTGCTGTGAGATCGACAAGGTAAACTGATTCAGGAATGGTTAATAAAATCTAAGACCATTGCATATTAAGGTCAAAGTGCTAGCAATATATGAGTCTCATATGATGTCATTTCAACGATTGTACCACAAAAGCTCGAAATGTTACAAGGTTCAAATTCCAGAGTTATATGGCTCAAATTCGAAGATTATAAGGTTCAAACTGATATTAGAAATGAAATTCAGCTCATCAGCTGCAAACGCTCACGCTGATCCGCTGAACATGGATATCAGGGAGGTTAAAACTAATATCACCGCTTCTAAGTCTGGTTTCGAAACCTCACAATTTCTGCAAAGGGGTCAGCCACTGAGAAGTCATGTATGGGCTTGACACAATGACTTTCGATTACTCTGTCATATGAAGTTCCAAAATGAAATTCAGCATTTTTGGAGCCTACTCCATTCTGCCGCAGGTGCCGACGCTGATCAACAAACCATTCATTTTTGCAAAATAAATGTAGGATAAACCTCATTTCCTTCAGCACCCTTGCTCTGAGAACAAACAACCTGGCGAATATAATCTCCGGTAAGGTCCCTCGGTAGTTCTTAAAAGTAATTTCTGAGAGATGCAGATCTAGGCATTCGACATGATTGTTATATTATATCACATTATCCACCACCGGGCCTAATCTTATCTGCAAAAGAAGAGAACGTGTTAGTGCCTACATGCAGTTTCGAACATTACGACAGGCCTATTTGGTTTGCAGGATTTGTAAAATGCACTAACATGCCATCTTCGATCTGACATGATTAACATGGGCATTTGATTACATTCTAGAAAAATGTAGCCTTCTTCACAAGAGGTTGGAGTGGATGAAAAGTTCCATAAGAAAACTAGTACAGATGAATCCAAAGGAGAAATGCTTATTGATTGTAACCATATGGATCAAGCAACCAATATGGGGGGGGGGAGGCATGTATGTACTGAAATCCTCCAAAAGAACCTTCAAAATCGTAGTACATTGTCATTGTAAACTTGGAAAAAGGTGTCACAAATTGAACTCCCTGATGGTTAACATTTAACAGGAAAGGAACATCACCTCGATATATAGCTTCTCCAGGCACGGAAAGCATCTCAGAAATCGACAACTTGTTTGGTCGGGCCCGATAGGTTCTAGTGCCAAGACCTTCACATGCGCAGCTTTTGAGGTCAAGCTTGTCGGAATCATTTTCTGAATGACAGACAAACAAACATCTTCAAAATTAGAAATAATGTTAATTTGTAGAAGGAGAGGTAGAAGGCGGCCGTTGTACCTGAACGGGTGTGGATCTAATAACAAGTTTGGAGTATTTGTCAGACGAGTAGCCCACCATTGTCAATTTCGGCGCAGAAATGACATTGATTCTTATTGGACCTTCTTGATCAACTACAAGTAATCTCTCAAGTGCAGGTGTGTCCTGGATGACCATACCGTGGTCCACCTTTTGTGATGTCTTCCGCCGCACTAAAGAACACACATAAATAGTCCGGAGAGTCATGGAGGTGATCTGGAAGGTACTCAACCCATTGATCGCCTGAAGACGAAGGTACTCGAGTGCAGTACAACCAGGGAGCAGGAGCTCCATGACACCCTTTGAGAGGCAGACGGCGACGAGCTCGAGGTGCTTCAGTCGTGGTAGAATAAGAGCGGGCGCGTCATTAAGGGGCGGGAAATGGCAGTTCCTGAACTTGGCGACGCGCAGCATGGGCGCGAGGCGGAGTGCGGACGTTGGCAGCGACCGCATATGCCCATCATCAAAAGTGAGCTCCTCGAGCTGATCTAGGGCGGGGGATCCGAACCAGTTGTCAAGCTTGGCTCGGTCCTTGCCGTTGGAACGGAACTTTCCCATTCTAAGGCCTTTGGTTGGGACAAGGTGACTACCGAGGATCTTGGAGAACGCATCCAAACTTTTGCGATAGCCATGGCAGAGCTCGTGGGTGTCGATGAGGTCAAGAGGGCTGGAGTTTCATAGGGGGCGCCACCGCCGGGAAAGGAGGGTTTTCCGCGCCCCATATTAGATTGGGAGGAGGGAGATAATTGTAACACCCGGATAATCATGCTACAGTAATCTCACGTGATGGTGCCACGTCACCTCTGTCACTGCAGTTAACCACGGGTTAGATCGAAACAGTTTCGAAATTAAAATTCAAAATTATAATGACAATAAAAGTTTTCAAAAATTAAAACTAAAATGTTCGGGGGTTGTCAAATATTACAAAGTTAATTATGGTGGGGTGCACACATTTTTGTAAAGTGTCTGGATATTATTAAATGAATTAAAACAGAAAAGGAAAAAAATAAGAAAAGAAAAATAAAACCAAAAAAAAAGGAGAGGGAGAAAAACCCCACCGGCCAAACTGGGCCAAGCCCACCTGGCCCCGCCGGCCAGCCTGCCCGCCCACCCTCCCTCCCATAACCTCCCCCGGTCGGCGAACCCTAGCCGACACCCTCACCCCCCCGCTGCCCTTCTCCTCCCTCGCCGATCTGGGTCGGGATCCGCCCGATCCCGTCGTCCCCGACACCGGCGCCTCGCCCCACCGACGCTCGTCCTCCTCCCCTCCTCCCCGACCGGCCGCGCAGGGCGCCCGACCCCCCCTCATCGCCTCGGGGCCGTCCCCGACTCCCACCCCACCTCGGGATCCGCGCCATGGCCAGCCGCCGCCCTCGACCTCCTCCCGCGGACGCCCCGACCGCCCAGGCCCGCTTCCGAGACCCCACGCCCCCCCGTGAGCTCTTCTCCCTTCGCTCCCCGATCCCACAGGGATCGACCCCTTCGATCGCCATGGCCGGAGCTCCTCCGCGCCAGCGCTCGTCGCGCTCGCTCAGCTCGCGCCGGCTCACCGCCCGTACCCCCCTCCTCGCGCCTCCTCCGCTCGGTGAGGCCCCTCCTCTCCCCTCGTTCCCCTCCGTACCCGAGCGCCCGTCGCGGATCTCGTCGCCGGCGCCCTTCCGGTGACCAAATGGTCACGGGGCCGAGCCCCTTGTGCTCAGCGCGTCGCGCAGCCCCCCTGGCCTTCCCGTTAGCCCCGTAGCGCGATCCCGACGCGGTCCCGAATCCCACCGCCGCCTCCGCCGCTCGCCGGCGTCGTTTCCGGCCAAGTCCGGTCGTGCCTCTGCCACCGTTGGACGCGTCGTCGTCTTCCCGTTCGAACGCACCCGCCACATGACCATTTTGGCCGGACGGCGAATCTGAGGTCGGCGCCCTCCGCTGAGCGCTCCCGAGCTTCCCCAACGCCGGGCCGACGTGGTGACACAGGGCCACCCACAGGTCACTAACCCGTGGGCCCTAGGGGCCCGGCCATTGTTGACCGGTCGGCCTTCTTGGACCGACCATGCCACTGACCACAGGGTCCCACCCCCAAAATGTTAAAATAAAAATAAATGATAATTAAAAATTTAATTAATTAATTAAGTAAATAATTAATTTAATTAATCCTGATTAATTAACCTAATGGCTAATTAACTTAATTAACTACTGTTAATTAACTAACAGTCACTAACGAACGGGACCCACATCACAGGTTGACCAAGTCAACTCTGTTGATCTTGACGTCGAGATGACATCATGCCGACATCATAAATTCATTTTCGAATTAAATAAATAATTAATTAAATTCCGTAAATTAATAAAACCTTTAGAAAATCATATCTTTTAATCCGTAACTCGGATTAAAATATTTTCAACATGAAAGTTGCTCGTAGCAGCGAGGCCGAATCCGGATACGCAATTGCCGTTCGTCCGCCACACCCCCTAACCTATCGAACCTGCAACTTTCCCCCTCCGCTCCTGCTTCGAAATCACGAAACACCGGAATACTTTCCCGGATGTTTCTTAACCAAGTACCACCTCATACCACGTTAGGGCACGCCTAGCATCGTTACTTGTCATGTCATGCATCTATATGCATCTGTTTACATGTTATTCATTGTTTCTTCCCCTCTTCTCTCCGTTAGACTACGAGACCGAAGCCGCTTTGCCAGTTCGACTACGGTGTTGTGACCCTCTCTCTTGCCAGAGCAACCAGGCAAGCCCCCCCCTTGATCACCGTGATATCGCCTACTCTTCTCTATATTGCTTGCATTAGAGTAGTGTAGCATGTTATCGCTTTCAGATACTCCTATCTTTGCATAGCCTTTGTCCTTGCTACTACTGATGTTACCTTTACCTGCTATCCTACTGCTTAGTATAGGATGCTAGTATTTTCATCTGTGGCCCTACATTCTTGTCCGTCTGCTGTGCTATACTATCGGACCGTGATCGCTCGGGAGGTGATCACGGGTATATACTATATACTTATACATGATACATGTGGAGACTAAAGTCGGGTCGGCTGGTGGAGCACCCGCGAGTGGATCCTTGTGGCAGAGCGACAGGGCAGGTTGGGACCGCCTAGGAGAGAGGTGGGCCTGGCCTGCTCGGGCGTTCATGGATACTTAACACGCTTAACGAGATCTTGGTATTTGATCTGAGTTGGCTCACGAGCCTATACGCACTAACCATCTACGTGGGAGTAGTTATGGGTATCCCGACGTCGTGGTATCACCAAAGCACTTGAGACGTCAATGACGGAGCGGCGCTACCGAATTGGACTGAACGCCACTATGCTAGGTCTGCCTTCCGGCCGCCCACATAGCGTGCAGGTGTGCTCAGGCGATGGGCCCGGACCCTGGCGCTTAGGTTTAGACCGGCGTCTTTGTCCTCTCTGTTGTGCCTAGGTGGGGCTGCGACGTGTTGATCTTCCGGGGCGGGCATGACCCGGAAAGTGTGTCCGCCAAATGGGATCAAGCGTCTTTGGGTAAGATGGTGCACCCTGCAGGAAGTTAATCTATTCGAATAGCCGTGATCTTGATAGCAGGGGCGACTTGGAGTTGTACCTTGACCTTATGACAACTAGAACCGGATACTTGATAAAACACACCCTTCCAAGTGCCAGATACAACCAGTGGTCGCTCTCTCTCAGGGATATGAGGAGGGGATCGCCGAGTAGGATTATTGCTATGTGATGTTACCTGGAGGACTTCAACCTACCCTCTTCTAACTGTTGCAAGACGAAGGTGACCAGAAGCGTAGTCTTCGATAAGACTAGCTATCCCCCTCTTATTCTGGTATTCTGCAGTTCAGTCCACTGATATGGCCTTTTACACATATATCCATGCATATGTAGTGTAGCTCCTTGCTTGCGAGTACTTTGGATGAGTACTCACGGTTGCCTTGTTCCCCCTTTTCCCCTATCTCTACACGATTGCTGCAACTGCACGATGGAGCCCAGAGCGACGCCACCGTCGATGGCGACTACTACATGGAGGTGCCTACTACTACGTGCAGCCCGGCCGACGACAACCCGAGTAGCTAGGAGGATCCTGCAGGAGGCCTGCTCCTCTTCGATCTGTATCCCGCTTTGTGCTAGCCTTCTTAAGGCAAACTTGTTTAACTTATGTCCGTACTCGAGATATTGTTGCTTCCATGACTTCGTCTATGATCGAGCACTTGTATTCGAGCCCTCGAGGCCCTGGGTTGTATTATGATGCTTGTATGACTTATTTTATTTGTAGAGTTGTGTTGTGATATCTTCCCGTGAGTCCTTGATCTTGATTGTACACATTTGCGTGCATGATTAGTGTACGATTGAATCGGGGGCGTCACAAGTTGGTATCAGAGCCGACTGCCTGTAGGAATCCCCCTTCCACACTCCTTGGCCAAAGTCGAGTCTAGACAATGCAAAAACTTTTACTAACTTGGCTGTGTGCCTTACGGGCCCACGTCGCCATCGGGTGGTACTAGGATCTTTTACTCCTCGACCTTTACTCTGGGACTCCGAACTCTCTTCTACTCGGGTTAAACGATTTTACTAACTAACACTAGGATCCCGTGACCACATTCACCCCAAAGTTGGATAAAGCCATAGTTGTTTCTTGGAATTGTATTTTGATCAATTTCCACACAGTCATTTGACTCCTTTGAAACGTCTTTGTTTTCGAGATGGAACCCACGAGGCAGGTCGTGCGCCACCACGACGGCCATTGGTGCCTCGGGATCACTGCGGTGCTAGCAGAGATGATGACCTATCTGGGTTATCGCTGCACGCCGAGTACACCGTCTTTGAGGAGTACCAGACTTTAACCAGAGTGCGATCAGCTATCGTCCACCTCTACTCTCGGGAGTATGACTCCACTACTGTGCTACACACCGCACATGGTGTTGGGGTGACTATCGATATGGCAGTCCACGATGCTGCTTATGCTGCTCTGACACACCTTCGTGGAGAGTATCGGGAGTTGGACACCTAACCCTTCAGGCACATTGCTATCGCCTCTGATGTTGGTGAGGAGGGATACTACACTGCTGCCTACTCCACTGTCACCAGAGAGCCCTTCTACCATCGTAACTTTGTTACGCATGTCGATGGGCTGGATCGAGCTAACCGAGCTCTTCGCCACGAGCTGTACATCACCCGTCAGCACCTTTACCGTGCTCTGACGCTACTGCACCCTTTGTCCGATCCGGAGAGCTGCCGCGTTCTGCGATCTACCCAGCCAGGACCGTGATGCCCCAGGGTGTTGGTTGGCGGGCGTGAGGCTACTCTCCCGCACTTGGCCCTCTTCTCGCCACTTGGACGCCGGGTTCAGCACCGAGTATCCGCGGCCCCTGTGTCAGCGGCGTGGAGGACTATCCGCTGCCGCACTACCAGCTTACAAAGCTGACTACCTCCGCATGATCGCGTGGGACTGATGTAGGCCTGCTTGTTAGTGTTAGATGCATTCGCCATGAGCCTGCGTGCCGCCTATGATGTCTTAGTCTATGTAATCAACTCGTGTACCGAACTCTATGCATGATTCCTTTTGTAAGATATGCCGACTACTATGTAGTTTCTATCGTCTTTGCTTTCATTATGCATGTTTCATCATGAATGATTCTTGTCCTTTGCATAATTTTCTCAAATGCTGAACTACCCTCGTTATATATTAGCGGGATGGTTAGACCAGCTGGTCGTGGTCGTGGTGGCAACTTCCCACCACCGCTTTGAGTACATGGCTGGTATGATCCAACAGCTTGGGATGAATTGCCAGTTCATGGAGAACATGATGGCTCGGTTTCCTCGCCCCAATATGAACCAAAGAGCCAAACACAACGACTCTGCAGGATTTCATACGCTGAACCCAGTGTGTACCGCAGCTCAACCCAGCCCCACGGATGTCGATGGCTGGCTCCGTGACATCACCTATGAGATGGAGTTTGCTGATGTAGCCCCGCCAGCCTATGTCACTTTTGCTTCCTTCTTCCGAAGGGACCCGCAGCTCAATGGTGGGACAGCCACAGGCGCATCTGCCAGTTGGAACACTCATCACCGCCGACTTCCAAGCTGCTTTCCGTGCCGCTTCATCCCTCAAGGGGTCATGGACGGAAGAAGCGTGAGTTCTGCAACCTCACCCAAGGCAACAAGACTGTTGAAGCTTATCGGCGAGTTCCCGGACTTGTCTCGCTATCTTTGAAGAGGATATTGCAACTGATGCACGCAGACAAGAGAAGTTCCGTGACGGCCTTCAAGCTGACATCAAGCTCGCACTTCTAGTGCACGATTTTGCTGATTTCGCCACCTTGGTGAACAAAGCTATCAATGTCGAAACTGGTCTGCAGGAATACCAGAGCTCTAACCGGCGTAACGTGACACGGGCTCATCTTCAGGCCCGTCCTCGCAGAAGCGTAAGATATGGATTCCCAACAGCATGTACCAGCCGAATGCACCTGCTCCAAGACAGAGCTATGCTGCACCTCGTCTGCCTACTTCAACTAAGCAGCCAAAGCTTCCAGCTCCACCACCCGTGCTCTGCTCCCACCCCAATAATGGCTTGTGCTTCAAAGTGACAACCGTGGCACCGTGCTAGAGAATGCAACCGAACCAGAATCACTGGCCCTTCCGTGGCCGAGGAAACACCCAGCCCCGCAACAACACAGCCAAGCCAAATGGACGAGTGCAGGCCAACCACGATGATCTGAACGAAGCTCAATACCAAACCTGCCATCTTGTGATGGGTACACTTCTCGTAAATTCAGTACCAAAGATGCGTTCTATTTGATACAGTGCATCACATTCATTCATGTCGGAAGATTTTGCATGCTTGCATCGACATTAAATGTGAAGGCATGAATGCTTCACTATTAGTACACACCCCAGCTGGCCAATGTCGAACCTCCATGATTTTGCAACGACGTCCCGTTGAAATCGAAGGACTGGAATTCCTTGTCTCTCCCATCGTTGAAATCTTGTAGCATTGACCTCATTCTCGGGAATGAATTGGTTAAAGGCGCATCGCTTCCATAGTTTGCGCCACAAAGACCGGCCCATCTGCTGCACCCTTCGTGATGAAATAGTCACTTACCAAGCTCATCTGGTGCAAAATGCCGAGGCAAGGCTCTATGCATTGAATGCATTGAACGCTGCACCACTCGAGGGTATCGAAAACATTCACGCTGCTCGCGACTTCCGTGACGTTTTCCGAAGAACTTCCAGGATTCCCCCGCTAGGGCTGTCGAATTCGTCATCGACTTGAAACCGTGCACCACTCCTATAGCCAAGCGACCCTACAAGATGTTTGCCGCATGAACTCCTTGAGCTCAAGGAGGAAATCGACAAATCTCTTCAAAGTGGTTTCATTCGCCCAAGTTGCTCTCCTTGGGGAGCACCTTCTCTCTTTGTCAAGAACAAGGATGGGACAAACCGATTGGTCCAAGACTACCGTCCCATAAAACAAGCTACAAATCAAAATAAGTATCCTCATCCTCGGATCAATGATCTTTATGATCAACTGGCTGGTTCGTCAGTGTTCTCGAAACTCGACTTGAGGTTGGGTTACCACCAGATCCGTGTTCGTGAGGAGAATATCCCCAAGACCGCATTTGTGACTCGTTATGGTTCATACGAGTACACCGTCATGTCTTTCGGCTTAACCAATGCTCCAGCTACCTTCTCTCGCCTGATGAACTATATATTCATGGATTACCTCGACAAGTTCGTCGTGGTTTATCTGGATGATATCCTGATATTTTCTAAGAATGAAGAAGAACATGCTGAACATCTTCGTCTTGTGCTGGAAAAGCTACGAGAGCATCAGCTATATGCCAAGTTCTCCAAGTGTGAATTTTGGCTTCCCGAAGTAACCTATCTTGGGCATGTCATCTCTAAGGATGGTATTGCCGTCAACCCTGAAAGAGTTCAGGCTATTCTCGATTGGACTCCTCCGAAGAACGTTAAGCTGAAGGAAATATGCCCTAGAGGCAATAATAAAGTTATTATTTATTTCCTTATATCATGATAAATGTTTATTATTCATGCTAGAATTGTATTAACCGGAAACATAATACATGTGTGAATACATAGACAAACAGTGTCACTAGTATGCCTCTACTTGACTAGCTCGTTAATCAAAGATGGTTATGTTTCCTAACCATAGACATGAGTTGTCATTTGATTAACGGGATCACATCATTAGGAGAATGATCTCGATTGACATGACCCATTCCGTTAGCCTAGCACTTGATCGTTTAGAATGTTGCTATTGCTTTCTTCATGACTTATACATGTTCCTGTAACTATGAGATTATGCAACTCCCATTTACCGGAGGAACACTTTGGGTGCTACCAAACGTCACAACGTAACTGGGTGATTATAAAGGAGTACTACAGGCGTCTCCAAAGGTACATGTTGGGTTGGCGTATTTCGAGATTAGGTTTTGTCACTCCGATTGTCGGAGAGGTATCTCTGGGCCCTCTCGGTAATGCACATCATTATAAGCCTTGCAAGCAATGTGACCAATGAGTTGGTTACGGGATGAAGCATTACAGAGCGAGTAAAGAGACTTGCCGGTAACGAGATTGAACTAGGTATTGGATACCGACGATCGAATCTCGCAAGTAACATACCGATGACAAAGGGAACAACGTATGTTGTTATGCGGTCGACCGATAAAGATCTTCGTAGAATATGTAGGAGCCAATATGGGCATCCAGGTCCCGCTATTGGTTATTGACCGAGACGTGTCTCGGTCATGTCTACATTGTTCTCGAACCGTAGGGTCCGCACGCTTAAGGTTTCGATGACGGTTATGAGTTTTGTGTATTTTGATGTACCGAAGGAGTTCGGAGTCCCGGATGAGATCGGGGACATGACGAGGAGTCTCGAAATGGTCGAGACGTAAAGATTCATATATTGGATGATATGTTTAGGCCAAGGGGTCAGGCCCATGGGGCTATAAGTCGGTGCAAAAGGAGTTTTCCGAGGCCAGGGGGCAAACGCCAGAGACCCTGGCGTCTGGCCCTGGGCCAGACGCCGAGGCCCATGGCGTCTGGGCCAGACACCAAGGATTGTGGTGTTGGGTCCTGGAGTCCGAGTGCGACTCTTGCCTTTCAGGCAAAACCGACTTTGAGGAGGCTTTTGCTCCATGTTTCACCCGGGCTCAACATATAAATAGAGGGGCAGGGCTAGCACCAAAGACACAACAATTGATCTCTTGGATCTCTTAGCTGCAGCGGTGCCCCTCCACTATATTCCACCTCGGTTATATCGTAGCGGTGCTTAGGCGAAGCCCTCGTCGGTAGAACATCAAGATCGTCACCACGCCCGTCGTCTTGTAACTCTCTCCCCGGAGCTTTGCTGGATCGGAGCCTGAGGAGCGTCACCGAGCTGAACGTGTGCCAAGAACTCGGAGGCGCCGGAGTAACGGCGTTGGGATCGGTTGGATCGCGAGGAGAACGTACGACTACTTCCTCTACGTTGTGATCGCTTCCGCTTCGGTCTACGAGGGTACGTAGACAACACTCTTCCCTCTCGTTGCTATGCATCACCATGATCTTGCGTGTGCGTAGGAATTTTTTTTGAAATTACTACGTTCCCCAACAGTGGCATCCGAGCCTAGGTTTTTATGGTTTGATGTTTTGCACGAGTAGAACACAAGTGAGTTGTGGGCGATACAAGTCATACCGCCTACCAAAGCATGTCATACTTTGGTTCAGCGGTATTGTGAGATGAAGCGGCCGGACCGACATTACGCGTGACGCTTACGCGAGACTGGTTTCACTGCTACGAGCACTCGTGCTTAAAGGTGGCTGGCGGGTGTCTGCCTCTCTCACTTTAGTTGAACTGAGTGTGGCTACGCCCGGTCCTTGAGAAGGTTAAACGGAGTCTATTTGTGAAGTATCGTTGTGGTCTTGATGCGTAGGTGAGATTGGTTCTTGCTTAAGCCCATAGCAGCCACGTAAAATTTGCAACAACAAAGTAGAGGACGTCTAACTTGTTTTTGCAGGGCATGTTGTGATGTGATATGGTCAAGACGTGATGCTATATTTTATTGTATGAGATGATCATGTTTTGTAACCGGGTTATCGGCAACCGGGTCGGAGCCATATGGTTGTCGCTTTATTGTATGAAATGCAACGCTTCAGTAATTGCTTTACTTTATCACTAAGCGGTAGCGATAGTCGTAGAAGCAATAGATGGCGTAAATGACAACGATGCTATGATGGGGATCAAGGTGTCGCGCCGGCGACGATGGTGATCACGACGGTGCTTCGGAGATGGAGATCACAAGCACAAGATGATGATGGCCATATCATATCACTTATATTGATTGCATGTGATGTTTATCCTTTATGCATCTTATTTTGCTTTGATTGACGGTAGCATTTTAAGATGATCTCTCACTAAAATTATCAAGTAGTGTTCTCCCTGAGTATGCACCGTTGCCAAAGTTCGTCGTGCCGAGACACCACGTGATGATCGGGTGTGATAAGCTCTACGTCCATCTACAACGGGTGCAAGCCAGTTTTGCACACGCGGAATACTCAGGTTAAACTTGACGAGCCTAGCATATGCAGATATGGCCTCGGAACACGGAGACCGAAAGGTCGGCGTGAATCATATAGTAGATATGATCAACATAGTGATGTTCACCATTGAAAACTACTCCATCTCACGTGATGATCGGTTATGGTTTAGTTGATTTGGATCACGTGATCACTTAGATGACTAGAGAGATGTTTGTCTAAGTGGGAGTTCTTAAGTAATATGATTAATTGAACTTTAATTTATCATGAACTTAGTCCTGGTAGTATTTTGCAAATTATGTTGTAGATCAATAGCTTGCGTTGTTGCTTTCATATGTTTGTTTTAATATGTTCCTAGAGAAACTGTGTTGAAAGATGTTAGTAGCAATGATGCGGATTGGATCCGTGATCCGAGGTTTATCCTCATTGCTGCACGTATATTATGTCCTTAATGCACCGCTAGGTGATGTACCTATTGCAGGAAGCGTATGCACGCGTTATGAACGCGTTTGGCTAGCTCAATCTGATGACTACTTGATAGTTTAGTGCACCATGCTTAAACGGCTTAGAATCGGGACTTCAAAGACGTTTTTGAACGTCATGGACCATATAAGATGATCCAGGAATTGAAGTTAATATTTCAAGCAAATACCCGAGTTGAGAGATATGAAGTCTCCAACAAGTTCTATAGCTAAAAGATGGAAGAGAATCGCTCAACTAGTGAGCATGTTCTCAGATTGTCCAGGTACTTCAATCGCTTGAATCAAGTGGGAGTTAATCTTCCGGATAAGATAGCGATTGACAGAATTCTCTAGTCACCAACACTAAGTTACTAGAACTTCGTGATGAACTATAGTATGCAAGGGATGACGAAACGATTCCCGAGCTCTTCGTGATGTTGAAATCGACGAAGGTAGAAATCAAGAAAGAGCATCAAGTGTTGATGATTGACAAGACCACTAGTCTCAAGGAAAAGGGCAAAGGGAAGAAGGGAACTTCAAGAAGAGCGGCAAGCAAGTTGCTGCTCGAGTGAAGAAACCCAAGTCTGGACCTAAGCCTGAGACTAAGTGCTTTTGCTGCAATGGAACTGGTCACTAGAAGCGGAACTACCCCAAGTATTTGGCGGATAAGAAGGATGGAAAAGTGAACAAAGGTATATTTGAGATACAGATTATTGATGTGTATTTTACTAGTGTTCATAGCAACCCCTCGGTATTTGATACTGGTTCAGTTGCTAAGAGTAGTAACTTGAAAGCGGAGTTGCAGAATGAAGCGAAACTAGTTGAAGGGAAGTGAAGATGAGTGTTGGAAGTAGTTCCAAGATTGATATGATCATCATCGCACACTCCCTATACTTTCGGGATTAGTATGGAACCTAAATAAATGTTATTTGGTGTTGAGCATAAGTATGATTTGATCATGTTTATTGCAATACGGTTATTCATTTAAGTAAGAGAATAAATTGTTGTTACATTTACATGAATAAAACCTTATATGGTTACACACCCAATGAAAATGATTCATTGGATCTCGATCATAGTGATACACATATTCATAATATTGAAACCAAAAGATGCAAAGTTAATAATGATAGTGCAACTTATTTGTGGCCTTGCCGTTTAGGTCATATTGGTGTAAAGCGCATGAAGAAAACTCCATGTCGATGGACTTTTGGAATCACTTGATTATGAATCATTTGATGCTTGCGAACCGTGCCGTTTGGGCAAGATGACTAAAACTCCGTTCTCCTAACAATGGAACAAGCTACCGACTTATTGGAAATAATACATACCGATGTATGCGATCCAATGAGTATTGATGCTCGTGGCAAGTATCGTTATTTTCTGACTTTCACAAGATGATTTGAGCAGATATGGGTATATCTACTTGATGAAACATAAGTCTGAAATAGTTGAAAAGTTCAAAGAATTTCAGAGTGAAGTGGAAAAATCATCGTAACAAGAAAATAAAGTTTCTGCGATCTAATCGCAAAGACGAATAATTGAGTTACGAGTTTGGTCTTCAATTAAAATAATATGGAATAGTTTCACAGCTCACGCCACCTGGAACACCACAATGTTATGGTGTGTCCGAACGTCGTAACCGCACTTTATTTGATATGGTGCGATCTATGATGTCTCTTATCGGTTTACCACTATCATTTTGGGGTTATGCATTAGAGACAGCTGCATTCACGTTTAATAGGGCACCATCTAAATCCGTTGAGACGACAACATATGAACTGTGGTTTAGCAAGAAACCCAAGTTGACGTTTCTTAAAGTTTGGGGCTGCGATGCTTATGTGAAAAAGTTTCATCCTGATAAGATCGAACCCAAATCGGAGAAGTGCGTCTTCATAGAATACCCAAAGGTAACTATTGGGTACACCTTCTATCACAGATCCGAAGGCAAGTTATTCGTTGCTAAGATGGATCCTTTCTAGAGAAGAAGTTTCTCTCGAAAGAAGTGAGTGGGAGTAAAGTAGAACTTGATGAGGTAATTGTACCTTCTCCCTTATTGGAAAGTAGTTCATCACAAAAATCAGTTCCAGTGATTCCTACGCCAATTAGTGAGGAAGTTAATGATGATGATCATGAAACTTCAGATCAAGTTGTTACCAAACCTCGTGAGGTCTTCCAGAGCAAAATCCGCACTGAGTGGTACGGTAATCGTGTTCTGGAAGTCATGTTACTAGACCATGATGAACCTACGAACTATGAGGAAGCGATGATGAGCCCAGATTCATGAAATGGCTTGAGGCCATAAAATCTGAGATAGGATCCATGTATGAGAACAAAAGTATGGACTTTGATTGACTTGCTCGATGATCAGCAAGCCATGTTAAATAAATGGATCTTCAAGAGGAAGACGGACACTGATAGTAGTGTTACTATCTACAAAGCTCGACTTGTCACAAAAGGTTTTTGACAAGTTCAAGGTGTTGACTACAATGAGATTTTCTCAAGCAGAAGCGATGCTTAAGTCTGTCCGAATCATGTTAGCAATTGCCACATTTTATGAAATCTGGCAAATGGATGTCAAAACTACATTCTTTAATGGATTTATTAAAGAAGAGTTGTATATGATGCAACCAGAAGGTTTTGTCAATCCTAAAGGAGCTAACAAAATGTGCAAGCTCCAAATGATCCATCAATGGACTGGTGCAAGCATCTCAGAGTTGGAATACATGCTTTGATAAGTTGATCATAGCATATAGTTTTATACAGACTTGCGGTGAAGCCTGTAATTACTAGAAAGTGAGTGGGAGCACTACAAAGATTTCCGATAAGTATATGTGAATGACATATTGTAGATCGGAAATAATGTAGAATTATTCTGCAAAGCATAAAGGAGTGTTTGAAAGGAGTTTTTCAAAGAAAGACCTCGGTGAAGCTGCTTACATATTGAGCATCAAGATCTATAGAGATAGATCAAGACGCTTGATAAGTTTTTTCAATGAGTACATACCTTGACAAGATTTTGAAGTAGTTCAAAATGGAACAGTCAAAGAAAGAGTTCTTGCCTGTGTTACAAGGTGTGAAATTGAGTAAGACTCAAAACCCGACCACGGCAAGGAAGATAGAAAGAGAATGAAAGTCATTCCCTATGCCTTGGCCATAGGTTCTATAAAGTATGCCATGCTGTGTACCAGATCTATTGTATACCCTACACCGAAGTTTGGCAAGGAGTACAATAGTGATCTAGGAGTAGATCATCGGACATCGGTCAAAATTATCCTTAGTGGAATAAGGATATGTTTCTCGATTATGGAAGTGACAAAAGGTTCGTAAAGGGTTACGTCGATGCAAGTTTTGACACCGATCCGGATGACTCTAAGTCTCGATCTGGATACATATTGAAAGTGGGAGCAATTAGCTAGAGTAGCTCCGTGCGAGCATTGCGTACATAGAAAATTGCAAAATACATAACGGATCTGAATATGAAAGACCCGTTGACTAAGATTCTCTCACAAGCAAAACATGATCACACCTTAGTACTCTCTGGGTGTTAATCACATAGCGATGTGAACTAGATTACTGAATCTAGTAAACCCTTTGGGTGTTGGTCACATGGCGATGTGAACTATGGGTGTTAATCACATGATGATGTGAACTATCGATGTTAATCACATGGTGATGTGATCTAGATTATTGACTCTAGTGCAAGTGGGAGATCAAGGAAATATGCCCTAGAGGCAATAATAAAGTTATTATTTATTTCCTTATATCATGATAAATGTTTATTATTCATGCTAGAATTGTATTAACTGAAACATAATACATGTGTGAATACATAGACAAACAGAGTGTCACTAGTATGCCTCTACTTGACTAGCTCGTTAATCAAAGATGGTTATGTTTCCTAACCATAGACATGAGTTGTCATTTGATTAACGGGATCACATCATTAGGAGAATGATCTGATTGACATGACCCATTCCGTTAGCCTAGCACTTGATCGTTTAGTATGTTGCTATTGCTTTCTTCATGACTTATACATGTTCCTCGTAACTATGAGATTATGCAACTCCCGTTTACGGAGGAACACTTTGGGTGCTACCAAAGCGTCACAACGTAATCGGGTGATTATAAAGGAGTACTACAGGTGTCTCCAAAGGTAAATGTTGGGTTGGCGTATTTAGAGATGAGGTTTTGTCACTCCGATTGTCTGAGAGGTATCTCTGGGCCCTCTCGGTAATGCACATCATTATAAGCCTTGCAAGCAATGTGACCAATGAGTTGGTTACGGGATGAAGCATTACAGAACGAGTAAAGAGACTTGCCGGTAACGAGATTGAACTAGGTATTGGATACCGATGATCGAATCTCGGGCAAGTAACATACCGATGACAAAGGGAACAACGATGTTGTTATGCGGTCCGACCGATAAAGATCTTCATAGAATATGTAGGAGCCAATATGGGCATCCAGGTCCCGCTATTGGTTATTGACCGGAGACGTGTCTCGGTCATGTCTACATTGTTCTCGAACCGTAGGGTCCGCACGCTTAAGGTTTCGATGACGGTTATGAGTTTTGTGTATTTTGATGTACCGAAGGAGTTCGGAGTCCCGGATGAGATCGGGGACATGACGAGGAGTCTTGAAATGGTCGAGACGTAAAGATTCATATATTGGATGATATGTTTAGGCCAAGGGTCAAGCCCATGAGGCTTTAGGTCGGTGCAAAAGGAGTTTTATGGAGGCCGGGGCCAAACGCCGGAGACCTGGCGTCGGCCCTGGGCCGACGCCGAGGCCCATGGCGTCTGGGCCAGACGCCAAGGATTGTGGCGTTTGGTCCTGGAGTCCGAGTGGGACTCTTGCCTTTCGGCAAAACCGACTTTGAGGAGGCTTTTGCTCCAAGTTTCGACCAGGGCTCAACATATAAATAGAGGCGGGGCTAGCACCAAAGACACAACAATTGATCTCTTGGATCTCTTAGCCGTGTCGGTGCCCCCTCCACTATATCGTGGCGGTGCTTAGGCGAAGCCCTGCGTCGATAGAACATCAAGATCGCTACCACGCCGTCAGGCCTTGTGGAACTCTCTCTCCGAGCTTTCTTTGGATCGAGCCTCGAGGAGCGTCACCGAGCTGAACG
Source organism: Aegilops bicornis (assembly GCA_021605145.1). Classification (NCBI taxonomy): domain Eukaryota; kingdom Viridiplantae; phylum Streptophyta; class Magnoliopsida; order Poales; family Poaceae; genus Aegilops; species Aegilops bicornis. Next base: position 719,268,516 of record CM038671.1, read on the forward strand.
TGTGCCAAGAACTCGGAGGCGCCGGAGTAACGGTGCTGGGATCGGTTGGATCGCGAGGAGAACGTATGACTACTTCCTCTACGTTGTTATCGCTTCCGCTTCGGTCTACGAGGGTACGTAGACAACACTCTTCCCTCTCGTTGCTATGCATCACCATGATCTTGCGTGTGCGTAGGAAATTTTTTGAAATTACTACGTTCCCCAACATAAGCAAGTCAGAAGTTTTCTCGGTCTCGCCAGCTATTGCCGTTGATTCGTCGAGAACTTCTCCAAGATTGCCAGGCCTCTGACTAACCTGTTGCATAAGGGCGTCAAGTTCCAATGGACAGATAAATGTCGAAAGTTTCCGAGCACTCAAAGACAAGTCGACTTACGCCGCAGTGCTAGCTCCTCCCGATACTAAGAAGGACTTCGTCATTTATCGCGACGCTTCTCGTCAAGGATTAGGCGGTGTCCTAATGCAAGAGCGCAAAGTGGTTGCTTATGCCTCTCGACAATTGGCGCCTCACGAAGAGAACTACCCAGTTCACGACCTCGAGCTTGTCATTGTCATTCATGCACCTTTGAAGCGATGGCGACATTACCTTCTCGATGTCGTTGCGAGATCTTCACTGACCACCAAAGTCTGAAGTATCTGTTACTCAGCCAGACCTGAACCTCCGTCAGCAGAGATGGATGGAAACTGTTGCAGACTTTGATTTGGGTATTTCCTATATGCCAGGCAAGATCAATGTAATGGCTGATGCCTTGAGCCGCAAGTCTTACTGCAACCACCTTCAGGTTCACAAAGTTCAGCCCCCACTTGTTGAAGAATTCAGAAAGCCGAACCTCCATATTGTTCCTCCGGTGCACTTCGCTCCCCCTCCTCCGGAGTTCCGCAAGATGAATCTCCGTGTTGTTTCCCAGGGTTCCCTCTATACCCTGGCTGTTGAACCCGATCTCGTGGGCACCATAAAGACAATGCAGGGATTTGACTCTGAAGTCTACAAGATTAAGCGCGACCTCAAAGAAGGAAATCCCTCATTGTTCACTATTGCTGATGATGGCGCCTTGTACTTCAAAGGCCGCCTAGTGGTGCCGTGTAAGAAGGAAAACCTGAATATGACTCAGAAGGTTATGAAAGAAGCTCATGATACGCCTCTATGTATCCATCCTGGTAGTACGAAGATGTATCAAGACATTAAATCGAGATTACCGTGGTCTAATATGAAGCGAGGACATTGCTCGCTATGTTCTTTGAGTGTGACGCTTGCCGTCAGATCAAAGCGTAACATCAAAGGCCTGCTGGAACTCTGCAACCTATCTCTATTCCTGAATGGAAATGGGACCATGTTGAAATGGACTTCATCACCGGATTTCCCAAATCGCAGTAAGGGTAATGATGCTATTCTTGTCGCTATTGACCGGCTTTCTAAAGTGGCACATTTTACGGCGGTCAAAGAAAGCGATCACTGCTAGTCAGCTTGCAACTCTCTATATGTCCGTAATTGTTTCACTTCACGGTATTCCACCGTTATCAGTTTGGACCGTGGCAGCTTATTCACTTCAAGATTCTGGGCAAGTTTCCAAGAAGCTATGGGGACTCATTTATCTTTCAGTACTGCGTTTCATCCGCAGTCACAAGGGCAAGTTGAACGTGTCAACCAAGTTCTCGAAGACATGCTTCGAGCTTGTGTTATTTCCTTCGGCAAGAAGTGGGAGGAATCTCTCCCGTATGCTGAGTTCTCTTATAATAATAGCTATCAAGCTAGTCTGAAGATGGCCCCTTCGAAGTGTTATATGGACGAAAGTGCCGAACCCCTCTGAACTGGTCGAAATCGGGAACGCCCACTCTTCGGTCCGGATATTATCCAACATGCCGAAGAACAAGTCCGCATTATTCGCGAGAATCTCAAGACCGCTCGATCACGCTAAAAGAGTAATTATGACCGTCATCACAAAGACATGGTCTATCAACTCGCGAAAAGGCCTATCTTCGCGTTACACCAATGAAGGGTGCTCACCGCCGGGATCAAGGGCAAGCTAGCTCCTCGCTATATTGGCCCATTCACTATTCTGGAAAGGCGTGGAAAAGTGGCATATCAACTGGAGCTTCCGTCGAACCTTTCTCAGGTTCACGATGTGTTCCACGTGTCACAACTCCGACGCTACTTCAAGGACCCAATCCGAGCAGTGGACCATGAAGTGCTCGAATTGCAACAGGACCTCTCCTATAAAGAGCATCCGGTCCGCATTCTCGACCAAGCTGAACGCCGCAGCGTCGGAAAGGCGATCAAGTTCCTCAAAGTCCAAAGGGTCGAATCACTCAAGACGAAGCCACACAGGAACGCGAGGATCGCCTTCGAGATGAATACCCCGCACTCTTTCCTTCTACCTCCTAAATCTCGGACGAGATTTCTTGTAGTGGAGGAGATTTGTAACACCAGTTAATCATGCTACAGCATCTCACGTGATGGTGCCACGTCACCTCATCCTTTGTAGTTAACCACGGGTTAGATCGAAACGGTTTCGATATTAAAATTCAAAATTATAATGACAATAAAAGTTTTCAAAAATTAAAAGTAAAATGTTCGGGGGTTGTCAAATATTACAAAGTTAATTATGGTGGGGTGCACACATTTTTGTAAAGTGTCTGGATATTATTAAATGAATTAAAACAGAAAAGGAAAAAAATAATAAGAAAAGAAAGATAAAACCAAAAAAAAAGGAGAGGGAGAAAAACCCCACCGGCCAAACTGGGCCAAGCCCACCTGGCCCAGCCGGCCAGCCCCTGGCCCGGCCCACCCCCTCCCTCCCATAACCTCCCTCGGTCGGCGAACCCTAGCCGACACCCTCATCCCCCCCCCCCCGATCCCCTTCTCCTCCCTCCCCCGCCGATCTGGGTCGGGATCCGCCCGATCCCGTCGTCCCCGACCCTTGGCGCCTCGCCCCGACGCTCGTCCTCCTCCCTCCTCCCCGACCGGCCGCCAGAGCGCCAGGCCCCTCGTCGCCTCGGGCCGTCCCGACTCCCACCCCACCTCGCCGGATCCAGATCGCCGGACGGCCGCCGCCTCGACCTCCTCCTCACGGGCGCCCGACCGTCCCGAGCCCGCTTCCGAGACCCCACGGCCCCCCCGTGAGCTCTTCCCCTTGGCTCCCCAGTCCCCACAGGGGATCGACCCCTTCGGTCGCGATGGCCGGAGCTTCGCTCGGCGCCGCTCGTCGGGCTCCGGCTCGCCCGGCTCACCGCGCCCGTACCCCCTCCTCGCGCCTCCTCCGCTCGTCGAGGCCCCTCCTCTCCCCTCGTTCCCCTCCGTGCCAGGCTTCCCGTCGCGGATCTCGCCGGCGCCCTTCCGGTGACCAAATGGTCACGGGCCGAGCCTTGTGCTCAGCTGCGTCGCGCAGCCCCCAACCTTCCCGTTAGCCCGTGGCGCGATCCCGACGCGGTCCCGAATCCACCGCCGCCTCCGTAGCTCGCCCGGCGTCGTTTCCGCCAAGTCCGCCGTGCCTCTGCCACCGCTTAGACGCGTCGTCGTCTCCCGTTGACGCACCGCTTGCAGCCATTTTGGCCGCCGGACGGCCGAATCTGGCGAGGTCCGGCGCCCCTCCGCTTGAGAACGCTCCCGAGCTCCCTAACGCCGCCGGCGTGGCCGACAGGGCCACCACAGGTCATCGAAGTGGGCCCTAGGGGCCCGGCCCGGCCTGTTGACCGGTCGGCCTTCTTGGGCCGGACTGCCATGCCACTGACCACAGGGTCCCACCCCCAAAATGTTAAAATAAAAATAAATGATAATTAAAAAGTTAGTTAATTAATTAAGTAAATAATTAATTTAATTAATCCTGTTAATTAACCTAATGGCTAATTAACTTAATTAACTACTGTTAATTAACTAACAAATCCATTTAACGGGACCCACATCACAGTTGACCAAGTCAACTCATTGATCGGCCGACGTCAAGATGACATCATGCCGACGTCATAAATTCATTTTTCAATTAAATAATTAATTAATTAAATTCCGAATTAATAAAACCTTTAGAAAATCATATCTTTTAATCCGTAACTCGGATTAAAATATTTTCAACATGAAAGTTGCTCGTAACGACGAGACGAATCCGGATACGCAATTCCGCTCGTCCGCCACACCCCCTAACCTATCGAACCTGCAACTTTCCCTCCGCTCCTCTGCCGAAATCACGAAACACCGGAATACTTTCCGGATGTTTCCCCCTTAACCAGTACCACCTCATACCACGTTAGGGCACGCCTAGCATCGTTACTTGTCATGTCATGCATCTATATGCATCTGTTTACATGTTATTCGTTGTTTCTTCCCCCTCTTCTCTCCAGTAGACCACGAGACCGACGTTGCTGCTGCCCAGTTCGACTACGGTGTTGTGACCCTCTCTCTTGCTAGAGCAACCAGCAAGCCCCCTTGATCACCAGATATCGCCTACTCTTCTCTATATTGCTTGCATTAGAGTAGTGTAGCATGTTACTGCTTTCAGATACTCCTATACTGCTGCATAGCCTGTCCTTGCTACTACTGATGTTACCTTTACCTGCTATCCTACTGCTTAGTATAGGATGCTAGTATTTTCATCTGTGGCCCTACATTATTATCCGTCTGCTGTGCTATACTATCGGGCCGTGATCGCTCGGGAGGTGATCACGGGTATATACTATATACTTATACATGATACATGTGGAGACTAAAGTCGGGTCGGTGGTGGAGCACCCATGAGTGGATCCTTGTGGCGGAGCGACAGGCAGGTTGGGACCGCCTAGGAGAGAGGTGGGCCTGACCTGCTCGGGCGTTCATGGATACTTAACACGCTTAACGAGATCTTGGTATTTGATCTGAGTTGGCTCTGAGCCTATACGCACTAACCATCTATGTGGGAGTAGTTATGGGTATCCCGACGTCGTGGTATCACCAAGCACTTCAGACGTCGGCTGACGGCCAGCGCGCCGGATTGGACTGAACGCCACTAGGCTAGGTTCTGCACTTCCGGCCACGCATAACGTCTTGAGAGTGTGCTTTCGAGCGATGGGCCCGCACTTCGCGGCAAGGTTTAGACCGGCGTGCTGTCCTCTCTGTTGTGCCTATGTGGGGCTGCGACGTGTTGATCTTCCGCGGCCGGGCATGACCCAGAAAGTGTGTCCGCCAAATGGGATCAAGCGTCTTTGGGTAAGATGGTGCACCCTGCGAAGTTAATCTATTCAATAGCCGTGATCTTCGTAACAGGATGACTTGGAGTTGTACCTTGACCTTATGACAACTAGAACCGGATACTTGATAAAACACACCCTTCCAAGTGCGGATACAACCGGTGGTCGCTCTCTCTCGTGGATATGAGGAGGGATCGCCGAGTAGGATTATTGCTATGTGATGTTACGGAGGACTTCAACCTACCCTCTTCTAAGCTGTTGCAAGACGAAGGTGACCCGAAGCGTAGTCTTCGATAAGACTAGCTATCCCCTCTTATTCGGCATTCTGCAGCTTCAGTCCTTGATATGGCCTTTTACACATATATCCATGCATATGTAGTGTAGCTCCTTGCTTGCAGTACTTTGGATGAGTACTCACGGTTGCCTTGTTCCCCTTTTCCCCCTACCTCTACTCGATTGTCGCAACTGCATCGATGGAGCCTGTGAGCGAGCCACCGTCGATGACGACTACTACCGGAGGTGCCTACTACTACGTGCAGCCACGGCGACGACCGTGAGTAGCTAGGAGGATCCTGCAGGAGGCCTGCTCCTCTTCGATCTGTATCCCGATTTGTGCTAGCCTTCTTAAGGCAAACTTGTTTAACTTATGTCTGTACTCAGATATTGTTGCTTCCATTGACTCGTCTATGATCGAAAGCACTTGTATTCGAGCCCTCGAGGCCCTCGGGTTGTATTATGATGCTTGTATGACTTATTTTATTTGTAGAGTTGTGTTGTGATATCTTCCCGTGAGTCCTTGATCTTGATCGTACACATTTGCGTGCATGATTAGTGTACGATTGAATCGAGGGCCACACAATAATGAATCTCAACATATCATTGGGGAGGCTGCTGATTAAGTCTAGGCCTGCTGGAGTCTCTTGCGGTTCTAGCTCGCCCCGCCTCCGCTTGTTGGCAGCTCCGTTCTCCACCTCTGGAGTCTCCTTGTCAGTGGCGCTTTCTGATAAAAATGGGAGTAGAGGGAATATTTAGTTAAAACATGGCAATAGAAAAGTGTATTGGTAACTAGAAGTTATTAGGTAGGAATATAGTAAGATAAGGAAATAACAATTGGTTGCTTAAATACTACACAATTCATTTAACATTGCTGGTTAAGTCAACATATGCAGATAGTTGAAAAGAAAACTTAGTTCGAACAAAGTCTGGACGGATGATTTTGTCGGGGAAGTTAGCATATATCTCATAACCAGGCCCTTTTATGTGTAGTGCAATTTTAGTGCCAGCTTTCAGTACATAAAACTTTGCAATTTCATTCCAAAAGCCAGTGCCATAATAGGAGTCACCACGTTCATCAAGTCTTACAGTAGCAACGATTGTAAATCGATAGTTTGTGTGCAGTATGACATTCGTGGAGCCTTGATGTATGTAAAAGGAAAAATTGTGCACTACATAATCTATTGCATAGCGAGGAATGTCCTGCAGAAAATGGTAGGATTGTTAAAGAAAATATGGTAACATGCAAATATGGGCCCAAATTGAAAGAACTGTACAACAGTTGAAATCGAAGGACAAAAGTCTATAATTAAACAGATAGGGTAAACATGATGTTATGGAAATACAAGAGTAATAAAAAATACATCATTAATTTGCCTAATATAGAAAGAAGAGGGGAAAATTCCCCTTTGACCTATATGGTGCATGTGGCACCTTTTATCCAAATGTAGCAATATTTAGAATATATTCAGGAAAGTAGGCCATGCCAACCGATTTAGGGTGATATTGAACATATCGCGCGCGTGCTCAAGTTATCTGGCACGATGAGATGGAATCTCTGGCGGCGGTCGCCAAGTCCTGAAGTGTCGGCGCACTGTACATTCTATGAATGAAAGAAAACCCTCAAATCAGGTCGAATAAAAATGAATTGATGGCGATTTCCGCCGGGTGATTAAAGGAGGCAGCCTTGTCGTCCATGAGAAAGAACCCTCAGTATGGCAGATTCCTCAACTGAGCGGAGTTGGGTCGACCGCGAGCAGCGTCGAGAAAGTCGATGGCGATAGGCGGCGGCAAGCGGAAGTGGAGAAGTGCGGTGGGCTTTGTCGGCAGCCTGGCGGCGGCGGCAGGCGTCGAGCTAAGTGTTTACCGTCACGATAGGCGGTGCCATGGCATAGACGCGGAGGAGCTTGTGCAGGTGTGAATGGGGAACGTACCGGAGGGGCCGAGGGGGTGGCGGGCGGGGTGAGGGTTTTTGTGACGTGGGGATGGTGAAGGTTTTCCTTTTTCTTTTTTGAATTGGGTGGTGAGGGTTTTCTGTCCCACAAAGAATTTTGGGGGCGACGATTTGCTAGAGCGAACCGTGTGTTATTGACACAGCAGGCAAAATGATAGTCATTGCACACGGTTCCAATTTTGGGAACCGTGTGTGATTGACGTACTGCCTCCGTCCTGGTTTATTGGTCCCCCGTTGTAATTTTTATCAAAATTTGGCGAAATATTTAACATACTCAGACATAGATAATAAGCGTACACGTACATAAGCATAATTCAACCATAAGTACATAGTTCAACCATCATTAAGCATACTCAAGAGTACATAGTTCGATCCATCCCACATCTCATCTCACATGCGGCCGGCATGATCCGAAGCTTCTCCAGGTACTCGGCATACGCGCCGTGCGTGTTGGGGAACGTAGTAATTTCAAAAATTTCCTGCGCACACGCAAGATCATGGTGATGCATAGCAATGAGAGGGGAGAGTGTAATCTACGTACCCTCGTAGACCGTAAGCAGAAGCTTTTATCAACGCGGTTGATGTAGTCGTACACCTTCACGATCCATCCCGATCAAGTACCGAACGTACGACACCTCCGCGTTCAGCACACGTTCAGCTCGAAGACGTCCTCGTCTTCTTGATCCAGCAAGAGGGGCGAAGTAGTAGATGAGTTCCGGCAGCACGACGGCGTGGTGACGGTGTTGGTGAAGAACAATCTTCGCAGGGCTTCGCCTAAGCACTATGAAAACTATGACGGAGGATAAACTAGAGGGGACGGGGTTGCCGGCACACGGCTTGGTGTTTCTTGATGTGTCTTTGGTGCTAGCCCTGCCCCTCTATTTATATGTTGAGCCCTGGGGTCAAAACTTGGAGCAAAAGCCTCCTCAAAGTCGTTTTTTCCCAAAAGGCAGGAGTCCCACTCGGACTCCAGGACCAAACGCCACAATCCTTGGCGTCTGGCCCAGACGCCATGGGCCTCGATGTCTGGCCCAGGGCCAGACGCCAGGGTCTCCGGCGTTTGGCCCCCTGGCCTCGACAAAACTCCTTTTGCACCGACTTATAGCCACGTGGGCCTGACCCCTTGGCCTAACCATATCATCCAATATATGAATCTTTACCTACGGACCATTCCGGAGCTCCTCGTCATGTCTGTGATCTCATCCGGGACTCGTATAATACTATATTGTCAACGAACGTTTAAGCGTGCGGACCATACGGGTTCGAGAACTATGTAGACATGACCGAGACACCTCTCTGGTCAATAACCAATAGCGGAACCTGGATGCCTATATTGGCTCCTACATATTCTACGAACATCTTTATCGGTCGAACCGCACAACAACATATGTTGTTCCCTTTGTCATCGGTATGTTACTTACCCGAGGTTCGATCGTCGGTATCTCAATACCTAGTTCAATCTCGTTACCGGCAAGTCTCTTTACTCATTCCGTAATACATCATCCTGCAACTAACTCATTAGTTACAATGCTTGCAAGGCTTATAGTGATGTGTATTACCGAGTGGGCCCAGAGATATCTCTCCGACAATCGGAGTGACAAATCCTAATCTCGAAATACGCCAGCTCAACAAGTACCTTCGGAGACACCTGTAGAGCACCTTTATAATCACCTAGTTACGTTGTGACGTTTGGTAGCACACAAAGTGTTCCTTTGGTAAACGGGAGTTGCATAATCTCATAGTCATAGGAACATGTATAAGTCATGAAGAAAGCAATAGCAACATACTAAACGATCAAGTGCTAAGCTAACGGAATGGGTAGAGTCAATCACATCATTCTCCTAATGATGTGATCCCGTTAATCAAATGACAACTCATGTCCATGGCTAGGAAACTCAACCATCTTCGATTAACGAGCTAGTCAAGTAGAGGCATACTAGTGACACTATGTTTGTCTATGTATTCACACATGTATTATGTTTCCGGTTAATACAATTCTAGCGTGAATAATAAACATTTATCATGATATGAGGAAATAAATAATAACTTTATTATTGCCTCTAGGGCATATTTCCTTCATTCTCCCACTTGCACTAGAGTCAATAATCTAGTTCACATCGCCATGTGATTTAAGACCAATAGTTCACATCATCATGTGACCAATACCCAAAGGGTTTACTAGAGTCAGTAATCTAGTTCACATCGCTATGTGATTAACACCCATAGAGTACTAAGGTGTGATCATGTTTTTCTTGTGAGAGAAGTTTAGTCAACGGGTCTGCCACATTTAGATCCGTATGTATTTTGCAAATTTCTATGTCAACAATGCTCTGCTCGGAGCTACTCTAGCTAATTGCTCCCACTTTCAATATGTATCCAGATTGAGACTTAGAATCATCTGGATCAGTGTCAAAACTTGCATTGACGTAACCCTTTACGACGAACCTTTTGTCACCCTCCATAATCAAGAAACATATCCTTATTCCACTAAGGATAATTTTGACCGTTGTCCAGTGATCTACTACTAGATCACTATTGTACTCCCTTGCTAAACTCAGTGTAGGGTATGCAATAGATCTGGTACACAGCATGGCATACTTTATAGAACCTATGGCTGAGGCATAGGGAATGACTTTCATTCTCTTTCTATCTTCTGCCGTGGTCGAGCGTTGAGTCTTACTCAATTTCACACCTTGTAACACAGGCAAGAACTCTTTCTTTGACTGTTCCATTTTGAACTACTTCAAAATCCTGTCAAGGAATGTACTCATTGAAAAAACTTATCAAGCGTCTTGATCTATCTCTATAGATCTTGATGCTCAATATGTAAGCATCTTCACCAAGGTCTTTCTTTGAAAAACTCCTTTCAAATACTCCTTTATGCTTTCTAGAAAATTCTACATTACTTCCGATCAACAATATGCCATTCACATATACTTATCAGAAAGGTTGTAGTGCTCCCACTCACTTTTGTAAATACAGGCTTCACCGCAAGTCTGTATAAAACTATATGCTTTGATCAACTCATCAAAGCATACATTCCAACTCCGAGATGCTTGCACCAGTCCATAAATGGATCGCTGGAGCTTGCACATTTTGTTAGCACCTTTAGGATCGACAAAACCTTCTGGTTGCATCATATACAACTCTTCTTTTAGGAAATCCATTAAGGAATGCAGGTTTTACATCCATTTGCTAAATTTCATTAAATGCGGCAATTGCTAACATGATTCAGACAGACTTTTAAGCATTGATACAAGTGAGAAAATCTCATTGTATTGAACATGAACTTGTCAAAAACATTTTTGCGACAATTCAAGCTTTTTAGATAGTAACACTATTATCAGCGTCTGTCTTCCTCTTGAAGATCCATTTATTCTCAATGGCTTGCCGATCATCGGGCAATTCCACCAAAGTCCATACTTTGTTTTCATACATGGATCCTATCTCAGATTTCATGGCCTCAAGCCATTTTGCGGAATCTGGGCTCATCATCGCTTCCTCCTAGTTCGCAGGTTCGTCATGGTCTAGTAACATGACTTCCAGAACAGGATTACCATACCACTCTGGTGAGGATCTTACTCTGGTTTACCTACGAGGTTCGGTAGTAACTTGATCTGAAGTTACATGATCATCATCATTTGCTTCCTCACTAATTAGTGTAGGAGTCACAGGAACAGATTTCTGTGATGAACTACTTTCCAATAAGGGAGCAGGTACAGTTACCTCATCAAGTTATACTTTCCTCCCACTCACTTCTTTCGAGAGAAACTCCTTCTCTAGAAAGGATCCATTCTCAGCAACGAATATCTTGCCTTCGGATCTGTGATAGAAGGTGTACCCAACAGTTTCTTTTGGTTATCCTATGAAGATTTACTTCTCCGATTTGGGTTCGACCTTATCATGTTGAAACTTTTTCACATAAGCATCGCAGTCCCAAACTTTAAGAAACAACAGCTTAGGTTTCTCGCCAAACCACAGTTCATACGGTGTCATCTCCACGGATTTAGATGGTGCCCTATTTAACGTAAATGTAGCTGTCTCTAATGCATAACCCCAAAACAATAGTGGTAGATTGGTAAGAGACATCATAGATCGCACCATACCTAATAAAGTAAATGCTCTGACGTTCGGACACACCATTACACTGTGGTGTTCCAGGTGGCGTGAGTAGTGAAACTATTTCACATTGTTTTAACTGAAGGCCAATCTCGTTAGCTCAAATATTTTTCTTCTGCGATCATATCGTAGAAACTTTTATTTTCTTGTTTCCACTTCACTCTGAAATTCTTTGAACTTTTCAAATGTTTCAGACTTGTGTTTCATCAAGTAGATATACCCATATCTGCTCAAATCATCTGTGAAGGTCAGAAAATAACGATACTCGTCGCGAGCCTCAACACTCATCAGACCGCATACATCAGTATGTATTATTTCCAATAAGTCAGTTGCTCGCTCCATTGTTCCGGAGAATGGAGTATTAGTCATCTTGCCCATGAGGCATGGTTCGTAATCATCAAGTGATTCATAATCACGTGATTCCAAAATCCCATCAGCATGGAGTTTCTTCATGCGCTTTACACCAATATGACCTAAACGGCAGTGCCACAAATAAGTTGCACTATCATTATTAACTTTGCATCTTTTGGCTTCAATATTATGAATATGTGTATCACTACGATCGAGATTCAATTAACCATTCACCTTGGCTGTATGACCATTGAAGGTTTTATTCATGTAAACAGAACAACAATTATTCTCTGACTTTAAATGAATAACCGTATTGCAATAAACATGATCAAATCATATTCATGCTCAACGCAAACACCAAATGACATTTATTTAGGTTCAACACTAATCCCGAAAGTATAGGGAGTGTGCGATGATGATCATATCAATCTTGGAACTACTTCCAACACACATCGTCACTTCACCCTTAACTAGTTTCTGTTCATTTTGCAACTCCCATTTCGAGTCACTACTTTTAGCAACTGAACCAGTATCAAATACCGAGGGGTTGCTATAAACACTAGTAAAATACACATCAGTAACATGTATATCAAATATACCTATGTTCACTTTGCCTTCCTTCTTATCCGCCAATTACTTGGGGTAGTTCCACTTCCAGTGACCAGTCCCTTTGCAGTAGAAGCACTTAGTCTCAGGCTTAGGTCCAGACTTGGGCTTCTTCACTCGAGCAGCAACTTGCTTGCCATTCTTCTTGAAGTTCCCATTCTTCCTTTTGCCCATTTTCTTGAAACTAGTGGTCTTGTCAATCATCAACACTTGATGCTCTTTCTTGATTTCTACCTTCGTCGATTTCAGCATCACGAAGAGCTCGGGAATTATTTTCGTCATCCCTTGCATATTATAGTTCATCACGAAGTTCTAGTAACTTGGTGATAGTGACTAGAGAACTCTGTCAATCACTATCTTATCTGGAAGATTAACTCCCACTTGATTTAAGTGATTGTAGTACTTAGACATTCTGAGCACATGCTCACTAGCTGAGCTATTCTCCTCCATCTTGTAGGCAAAGTACTTGTCAAAGGTCTCATACCTTTCGACATGGGCATGAGTCTGAAATACTAATTTCAACTCTTGGAACATCTTATATGCTCCATGGCATTCAAAACGTCTTTGAAGCCCCGACTCTTAGCCGTAAAGCATGGTGCACTAAGCTATCAAGTAGTCATCATACCGAGCTTTGCCAAACGTTCATAACGTCTGCATATGCTCCTGCAATAGGTCCGTCACCTAGCGGTGCATCGAGGACATAATTCTTCTGTGCAGCAATGAGGATAATCCTCAGATCACGGACCAAGTCCGCATCATTGCTACTAACATCTTTCAACATAGTTTTTCTCTAGGAACATTTCAAAATAAACGGGGAGCAACATCGCGAGCTATTTATCTACAACATAGATATGCTAATACTGCCAGGACTAAGTTCATGATAAATTAAAGTTCAATTAATCATATTACTTAAGAACTCCCACTTAGATAGACATTCTCTAGTCATCTAAATGATCATGTGATCCAAATCAACTAAACCATGTCCGATCATCACGTGAGATAGAGTAGTTTTCAATGGTGAACATCACTATGTTGATCATATCTAGTATATGATTCAAGCCGACCTTTTCGGTCTCCGGTGTCCGAGGCCATATCTGCATATGCTAGGCTCGTCAAGTTTAACCTGAGTATTCCACGTGTGCAAAACTGTCTTGCACCCGTTGTATTTGAACGTAGAGCTTATCACACCCGATCATCACGTGGTGTCTCAGCACGAAGAACTTTCGCAACGGTGCATACTCCGGGAGAAAACTTATACCTTGAAATTTAGTGAGAGATCATCTTATAATGCTACTGTCGATCTAAGCAAAATAAGATGCATAAAAGATAAACATCAAATGCAATCCATATAAGTGATATGATATGGCCATCATCATCTTGTGCTTGTGATCTCCATCTCCGAAGCACCGTCATGATCACCATCTTCACCTGCGTGACACCTTGTTCTCCATCGTAGCATCGTTGTTGTCTCTCCAACTATTGCTTCTATGACTATTGCTACAGCTTAGTGACAAAGTAAAAGCAATTACAGGTCGATTGCATTGCATACAATAAAGCGACAACCATATGGCTCCTGCCAGTTGCCGATAACTCGGTTACAAAACATGATCATCTCATACAATAAAATATAGCATCATGTCTTTGACCATATCAATTCACAACAGCCCTGCAAAAACAAGTTAGATGTCCTCCACTTTGTTTTTGCAAGTTTTGCGTGTCTGCTATGGGCTGAGCAAGAACCGTTCTTACCTATGCACCGAAACCACAACGATAGTTCGTCAAGTTAGTGCTGTTTTAACCTTCTCAAGGACCGGGCGTAGCCACACTCGGTTCAACTAAAGTTTGAGAAACTGACACCCGCCAGCCACCTATGTGCAAAGCACGTCAGTAGAACCAGTCTCGTGTAAGCATACGGGTAATGTCGGTCCGGGCCGCTTCATCCAACAATACCGCCGAACCAAAGTATGACATGCTGGTAAGCAGTATGACTTGTATCACCCACAACTTAATTGTGTTCTACTCGTGCATATAACATCTATGCATAAACCTGGCTCGGATGCCACTGTTGGGGAACGTAGTAATTTCAAAAATTTCCTACGCACACGCAAGATCATGGTGATGCATAGCAACGAGAGGGGAGAGTGTAATCTATGTACCCTTGTAGACCATAAGCGGAAGCGTTTATCAACGTGGTTGATGTAGTCGTGCAACTTCACGATCCGTCCCGGTCAAGTACCGAACGTACGACACCTCTGTGTTCAGCACACCTTCAGCTTGATGACGTCCTCGCTTTCTTGATCCAGCAAGAGGGGCGAAGTAGTAGATGAGTTCCAGCAGCACGACGGCGTGGTGACAGTGTTGGTGAAGAACAATATCCTCAGGGCTTCGCCTAAGCACTACGAAAACTATGACGGAGGATAAACTAGAGGGGACGGGGTTGCCGGCACACGGCTTGGTGTTTCTTGATGTGTCTTTGGTGCTAGCCCTGCCCCTCTATTTATATGTTGAGCCCTGGGGTTGAAACTTGGAGAAAAAGCCTCCTCAAAGTCGGTTTTGCCCGAAAGGCAAGAGTCCCACTCGGACTCCAGGACCAAACGCCACAATTCTTGGCGTCTGGCCCAGACTCCAGGGTCTCAGCCGTTTGGCCCCCTGGCCTCCGCAAAAGTCCTTTTGCACCGACTTATAGCCCCGTGGGCCTGACCCCTTGGCCTAACCATATCATCCAATACATGAATCTTTACCTCCGGACCATTTCGGAGCTCCCCGTCATGTCCGTGATCTCATCCGGGACTCCGAACAACATTCGGTCACCAACATACATAACTCATATAATACTATATCGTCAACGAACGTTTAAGCGTGTGGACCCTACGGGTTCGAGAACTATGTAGACATGACCGAGACACCTCTCTGGTCAATAACCAATAGCGGAACCTGGATGCTCATATTGACTCCTACATATTCTACGAAGATCTTTATCGGTAGAACCGCATAACAACATATGTTGTTCCCTTTGTCATCGGTATGTTACTTGCCCGAGGTTCGATCGTCGGTATCTCAATACCTAGTTCAATCTCGTTACCGGCAAGTCTCTTTACTCGTTCCGTAATACATCATCCTGGAACTAACTCATTAGTTACAATGCTTGCAAGGCTTATAGTGATGTGTATTACCAAGTGGGCCCAGAGATACCTCTCCGACAATCGGAGTGACAAATCCTAATCTCGAAATACGCCAACTCAACAAGTACCTTCGGAGACACCCGTAGAGCACCTTTATAATCACCCAATTACGTTGTGACGTTTGGTAGCACACAAAGTGTTCCTACGATAAACGGGAGTTGCATATTCTCATAGTCATAGGAACATGTATAAGTCATGAAGAAAGCAATAGCAACATACTAAACGATCAAGTGCTAAGCTAACGGAATGGGTCAAATCAATCACATCATTCTCCTAATGATGTGATTCCGTTAATCAAATGACAACTCATGTCCATGGCTAGGAAACTCAACCATCTTCGATTAACGAGCTAGTCAAGTAGAGGCATACTAGTGACACTATGTTTGTCTATGTATTCATACATGTATTATGTTTCCGGTTAATACAATTCTAGCATGAATAATAAAAATTTATCATGATATGAGGAAATAAATAATAACTTTATTATTGCCTCTAGGGCATATTTCCTTCAGTGCGCCACCCTGTGGGAATACTTCTGCTTGAAGGAGCCAACGACCCGTCCACTTGCATGCGCCAAAACACTTAGATACGCGTCATGAATCTTGTGGTTGCAAAATGGGCATCCATAGCCGTCGTTCCAGGTCCTAATACGCCTGTTATGCATTCCCGCATAAAGATCCCTCAGGATTCGCCTCTTGTACCTCCTCTGGGCATCTTCATCCTCGATGTCCACATCGTCAGACAACACCTATACATATAGTAAAACAAATTTGGCATCAAATCACTGATTACATGCCGTGAAGTAGGATTAGGAATTTATGGGTATTTATTTATACATATTCAGAGATTATGGTTCGATTTTTAAGCACAATCGTCTATGTACAGACCAATCTTGAAGAAAATAATGGCACAAACATATGTAGGTTATTCAAAATCAATTTTCAAGTCCTGGCTAGGAATTATTAGCACGAACACTAACCCTAATCGGATTACTATCAGAAATCATTTGCACAGATGAAACAACTAATCACTTATCACCTGTACCATTCAAACAATCAATACACTACACGGATCTAACGGAACTTACTCAGATTTCATGGATTGGGAGAACATAACCACAGGATTTATATTCCAAAAAGGGAGAGGCAGGAGTAACCAGAGAAACCATATGATCTATTTGACACATAAATGGGTATAGATGACTAAATAGCTATCCGTCGTCGTCGGAGTCGTCACCGAAGTGGTCGTCGGAGTCGCCGCCGGAGTGGTCGTTGGAGTCGGTGTGGAACTCCGCCTCCGGCTGTGGAAGCTCGATGCCGTCAGGGTGCAGTGATAAATTGCCGGTGGTGACGGCAACCTCTGTCTCCATCTCCACGCCGTGCTCCGGTGCTTTAGCAGCCCCGGCGTCGCCACTCCCTCCGATGGGGCGCTTGGGCGGCATCCTCATACACTGACGGCTTTGAGGACTGAGAGTGGCGTCGAGGATGCAAGCGGAGAGAGAGGATTGTGTGTGCGTAGCGAGGATGGGGGGTGCGGCCGCTCGGGTGCACCATTAATATGGAGTAGTGGGAGTTGTGGGAGAGAGGTGGGCGGCGGTCAAAGTGATGGCTCGCATCCCGGTGAGTCTATGCACTGGACTGCTAGCATGCCTACCAAAGTCACACAGCTACTCGCACGCCTCCCGATGACACTGCGCAGCGAGCATGCCTCCGTCAATTCACACACCTGCACGCACGCCTCCCCGTCTGCCCTCGCGGCGGGCTGCTCGCATACGTCCCGTCAACTCACATGTGCTCGCACGCCACACGGGTCATGCGGCGGCACGTATATTGTTTTCTATTTGTATGATTAATGTTGCCGCTTTATTGCTTAACCGAATCATGGCACGTATCCATTGTTGGTCTAACACTCACGGCTCGAATAAATAATCCGTTTGGGATATTGGTTCCCAATTATTAAAAATCTCCTGTCCGTAATTAGATAAAGATTACATCAAAACAGGTTTCAAATTTGACAAAAAAGTACAATGCCACTTTGTATTGGTGTCCATATGACAACATGATAAGTCTCATGAACTTCAAATAAGTTTTGGATGTACTAGAATTTAAAAATCAAGATTCTCAATGTTTGAAATTGGTTGCACGAGGAGTAATCATGCTCCCAGTGAGACACATGTGTTTTTGCAATCCATTTAGGTGCACTGTCACGTGTGCATGTAGCTCAAATTTGATTTTTGCACATTATACCCATAGAAAATCAATCAATCAATGTACTAAAACGTCTTAGTGATCTCTGTGATTTTTTTGAAATTAAAACGTCCCTCCTTTGGTAGCATGTATGTTCACCGCGTGATAATTAATTTAACATGCATCGTAGTTGTCGTGGATTCGCGGTGTGTGTGTGTGGGTGTGTGCGTTTGGGGGTGGCGGGTGGCTCATAGTACACTACGCGTTGTGAGCCACCGTGTGGGTTGGCCGTTTTGTTAGGCAGGCTGGTGCCACATCAGAGTCATGAAATCGTTATTTAAAACATTACACAAACCTTTCATACATAAATGTTTTGGCCACATGCAGTCGATGGTTGTCCTACAAGACACTCGATACTCGCATGTGACGCTTTCTGTGGGCCCGCGAGGTCGTCGTCCATCACTTTGATGAACAGTCGGCAGTGAGGTTAATTTGACCAGCAAGGTAGAATCATTTTTGTTTGTGTTATGGTGGTATATATTACGCGTCAAAGAGGTGGGAGGGGACTAGCATATATACTATACGTATGCGTCCGTGAACAAGTACACCTCACTCAGTGTCGGGACTTTTTGGTTGAGGCACGTGCCACATCAAAATTGTGAAATTGGTTATTCAAACATCACACAACACCTTTTTGGGCCACATGCATATATATCCTAGCTAGGACACTCACTTGTGACGCTTCCATCTGTGGGCCCATGAGGCCATCATCGATGCATGCATGCATGCATGCATGCATCACTTTGACCTACATCAGGAGAGGTTAATTAATTTCACCATCGATGAGGATTCTTTTAGGTTGTGCATATATTATGGCAGGAGCATATAGTATGAAGTGAAGAGGGGGGAAGGGGACCATCATATGTAGTACGCTTGATATGAACCTCGCTCTGTGTGGGTGCATGGTTTACGGTTTTGAGGCATGTGGCACATGAAAGTTGTTCATTTTGGGTATGCAACATATATATTTTTGGCCCACATGTAAAGCAGTGGTGGTTGTCCTCTCGCACCCACTTAAGCGGTTACCAGCGATACCGATGCTTCCATCTGTGGGCCCGCTTGGTCCATCACTTCTTTTTGCCTGAGGGGATTATTATTTTTGCTCTAGGATGACATGCATGATACACTTTGAGCACACACACATGCATGTGTACGCATGAATCCCTCCCATTGAGTCGAAGAGGCTAGTACAACAACACCATCGTGAACCGACCTCGCTCTGTGTGGGGAGCTAGTGTACGATTTTTGACACACGCGCCAGATCAATGTTGTGTATTCAAACATGCATGCACGCATCACCTCCATACATATGCATGTAGTGGTTGCCTTCGAATGATACACTCCCTCGCGTGGTTATTGGCGACAAGCCTATATATTCGTGGGCCCGCGTGGACATCCATGATCACCTTGACCAACAACAAGATTGGTTACCACGGCGGATTCTTCATTTGGTTCGTGTTATCTTAGTATAGGTCATGGTGTGATTCAGACCTAATTAAGTTTGAGCATATACTATGCACGCATGCACGCATATATGAATCCCCATCGTTGGCTTGAAGTGTGGTGTAACATACATATGCATCGTCAACCTAACCCTCACTCAGTGTGGGGATTTCTAGTTCAAAATCACGGTGCCACATCAAAGTTGTTCATTGTTACTCAAAAACACACCTCCCCATACATATGCTTGGGCCACAAGCATGCAGTGGTTGTCTTCGGGGACTAGCTACTTGCGTGATTATTGGCAAGCTAGCCCATCTCGGGGGTCGCATGGATGGCCATCATTTTGACCAACAACAAGAGAGAGGTTGTACGACCAAGGTGGATTATTCTTAGTCCATTTTACGATCCATCTTGGTGAGATATATGCCTCTTTGGCCCGCCCGAAAGTGTGTGTGTGTGGGGGGGTTGCTACATCGCACTTTGCTAGGTAACCTCGGTTGGGGGGCATGCAATCATAGCTTAATTAGGATTCCCTTTGTGGCGACACGAGGGGGGGTGGGGGGCTGCTAGCTACTTCACACTTTGCTAGGTGAACCTCGGTTGGGGGGGAGGGGGGCATGCTCATAGCTTAGGATTCCCCTCGTCCCGACACGAGGGGGGCTGCTAGCTACTTCTTACTTTGATAGGTGAACCTCGGTGGGGGGGCATTTGCATTCATAGCTTAGGATTCCCTTCGTGCCGACACGAGGGAGGGATGGCTGCTAGTTACTTCACACTTTGCTAGGGTGAACCTCAGTTGGGGCGGGGGGAGGGCATGCATTCATAGCTTATGATTCCCTTTGTGCCGAAACGAGGGAGGGGGTCTGCTAGCTACTTCACACTTTGCTAGGTGAACCTCGGTTGGGGGGCATGTGCATTCATAGCTTAGGATTCCCTTCGTGCCGACACGAGGGAGGGGTGCCTGCTAGCTACTTCGCACTTTGCTAGGGTGAACCTCGGTTGGGGGGGGGAGGGCATGCATTCATAGATTAGCTAGGATTCCCTTCGTGCTGACATGAGGGAGGGGGCTGCTAGCTACTTCGCACTTTGCTAGGTGAACCTCGGTTGGTGGGGGCATGCATTCATAGCTTACGAATCCCTTCGTGTCGACGCGAGGGAGGGGGGCTGCTAGCTCTACTTCACACTTTGCTAGGTGAACCTCGGTCGGGGGGCATGCATTCATAGCTTAGGACTCCCTTCATGCCGACACGAGAGTGGGGATTGCTAGCTACTTTGCACTTTGCTACGGTGACCCTCGGTTTGGGGGGGGGCATGCATTCATATATAGCTTAGGATTCCCTTCGTGCCGACATGAGGGAGGGGGCTGCTAGCTACTTTGCACTTTGCTAGGTGAACCTCGGTTGAGGGGAGGGCATGCATTCATAGCTTAGGATTCCCTTCTGGCGACACGAGGGGGGAGAATACCATGCGCTTGGCGAGAGAGGTGCCACATCGAAGTTGCATTTGGTATTTGAAAATCAAACCACCTTTTTGATACATAAATTTGGTCCACATGCAAGTGTGTTCGTGTTCTGACCCTCTCCCGCGTCATTTTTTGCGAAATTTATGAACATTAGACAAGTCGGATGACGCAACAGGCACGGTTCACTCAAACTAACCGTGTGCCACACCACTGCACCTGTACGTCACGCACACATCCGCACAGTACATTGGGCTCCACGAGGTTCCCCCTCTCAAAAATATCTGCCCGCTTCGAGGGTTTTTCTGTTTCATAACACATGGTTGTTATCTCCGGACCGTGTGCAATGTTTCTTGTTCCCAATCCCGCCTGCATCGAAAATATCTGCCCGCCTCGAGGGTTTTTCTTTTTCATAACACACGGTTGTTATCTCCGGACCGTGTGCGATGCACTATCATCCAAATTTTCAATAGCCCGGCTTTTCACTCCCACATTTGACTCCCACGTTGTAAAATTTTCAGTACCCGCGTCATTTCCTCAAACACCCCGCGCCCCCACCCCCCTCCACACACACACACACACACCAAAACCTCCTCAAGCGTGCGTGCGCGCTCACGCACACACACACACACACACACACACCCTCCCTCGCTCGAAACCCTAGCAATGTCCCCGCCACCGCTGTAGCCGCTACCGCCGCCGCAAGGCCTCCATTGTCAACATCTGCCGGTTTGCCCGTGCAGCTTACATACCGATCTCCATACCTAGACCGCCCTGAGTTTCTTAGATGACGCCTGCCAAACGCCCCCTTTCCCACAGATCCCCATCCCCATCCCCCACTCCAGAGCGTCGTAGCCTAAGCCCGGCTATGCTTCCCGTGGAGCTCGAGGAGCAACTGGCCCAAAAGAGGTGTATAGCGGTCTCTTCGCCCGACGTCGCCGAGGAAGCTGACAACCATTACTGGCGATAGACACTCAAGCAGCGGACTAGAGTATGCGGGCATGTCTCGTCCGCCGGCTATGACATCGAGGTCATCGACAGCGACGCCCTGAGGCAGGCTGTTTCATAGGTCAGGTGGCCCACCCCCAACCCCTCGGGTTCAACCGTTGTCGATCTCATCCATGGCCCCGCCGCTGATCTCCTCTGGCTCGCTGTCAACAATTTGCCATTCTACATCGCCATCAAGCCCCTTTTGTCATTTTTGAAGGACATGTTCTGCAACATTGGCTTGGAATCCATAGCTTCCAAGTCAGACCTCATCGACGACGACCACGAGGAAGGCACCATCTCCGACTCTTCCAAGGGGAAAGAGCCCATCTGCTCTTCCAAGGGGAAAGCGCTCGTCTGCGACATCAGGAAGGGCACCCTACAGCCATGCTTTTCCAAGGGGAAGGAGCCCATCTACGACAACATGGAGCGCATCCAGGGTCCGTGCTCTTCCCACGGGAACGAGCCAATCTGTGACAAGTGAGGAAACCCATGATTTGTTTATTTCAGTTGTTCACAATGTGATGCTCTATATGTGCAATTATTTACTATGCAGTACATTTCGTCAATCCATTTTTAAACATACCGATAGGAATGCATATATTTGCTTGTCGTTAAGCCTGTTATAGCTAGCATATGCCTCTTTTGATGTTTTTTGATTTTTCGGTTGTTTGTAGTTAGAATATGTTCAGTTTCAAATGCTATCTTTGGTTGTTCGTAGTATGTGTTGTTTATTCCAGTTATTCACAAAGTGATGTTCTATATGTGCAAGTATGAACTGTGCAGTTCAATTTCATCAGTACTAGTTTCAACAATACCACTATGAATGACTACATTTGGTTGCTGCATCTTGTAGTTAACACTCCTTTCCATTTTTATTTAACCATAACATGTGTACTTAGACCGGCACAATACCAGTTTGAATGACCATGTTTGCTTGTTGTTAAATGTTAGGCCTGTTGAAGTTAGCACACCTTTTTGAAAGTGCAACTATCCCTAGGTGGTTTTGGTAATTCCTAACAACATATAGCTCATTGAGCTAATGCTATTCCAAGATTAAAATTTCAAGAAAGCTCAATGATTAGCATGGCATGGATTAGAAAGTGGACCCTTCAAAGTGCTAAGGACAAAGGATTGGCTCAAGCTCAAAGCACAAGACTCTACATTTTCTATTTTAGTGATCCAAGATCACATTGAGTCTATAGGAAAAGCCAATACTATTAAGAAGGGATGAGGTGTTGCTTAATGAGGCTCTTGCTCAAAATGCTTAGTGATATGCTCCAAAACCCTCCACTACTTTCTCATATCCACATATGTCCTAAACCAAAAAGTCCAACTCGGCCCCACTGAAATTTCATATCTGGAGCCACCGAGTTCAGTTGTCATAGCCACTGCCAGAAACCCTAATCATTTCGGTCTCACCGATAGGGATCTCGGTCCCACCGAGATGGGGTTGTAATCTCTCTGTTTCCTTTTCGTAACGTTTTGGTCAAACTGAGATGAGCGATCGGTCCCACCAAGATTGCAATGCAAACTCTCTGTTTCCCTTTCGTAACATTTCGGTCCAACCGAGATGTGCGAATCGGTCCCACCGAGTTTGCTTGACCAACTCTCTGTTTGACTATTACCAAAATTGGTCTCAATGAGTTTGTGTAATCGGTCTCACCGAGATTACGTTATGCCCTAACCCTAATGACATCGGTCCCACCGAGTTGATCCAGTCGGTCCCACCGAGAATCCTAACGTTCACATTTTGAACTAAACCGGTCCGACCGAGTTTCATGATTCGGTCCCACCGAGTTTGGTGATTTGTGTGTAATGGTTAGATTTTGTGTGAAGGCTATATATACCCCTCCACCCACTCTTCATTCGTGGAGAGAGCCATCAGAACATGCCTACACTTCCAGTAAATATTTTCTGAGAGAGTATCACCTACACTTGTGTTGAGATCAAGATATTCCATTCCAACATAAATCTTGATCTCTAGCCTTCCCCAAGTTGCTTTCCACTCAAATCTTCTTTCCACCAAATCCAATCCTATGAGAGAGAGAGTTGAGTGTTGGGGAGACTATCATTTGAAGCACAAGAGCAAGGATTTCATCATCAACACACCATTTGTTACTTCTTGGAGAGTGGTGTCTCCTAGATTGGCTAGGTGTCACTTGGGATCCTCCGACAAGATTGTGGAGTTGAACCAAGGAGTTTGTAAGGGCAAGGAGATTGCCTACTTCGTGAAGATCTACCCGAGTGAGGCAAGTCCTTCGTGGGCGACGACCATGGTGGGATAGATAAGGTTGCTTCTTCGTGGACCCTTCGTGGGTGGAGCCCTCCGTGGACTCGCGCAACCGTTACCCTTCGTGGGTTGAAGTCTCCATGAACATGGATGTACGATATCACCACCTATCGGAACCACGGATAAAAAATCTCCGTGTCAACATTGTGTTTGCTCCTTCAAACTCATCCCTTTACCTTAATATGAAATTGTTTTACATTCCGCCGCTATACACTTAGAATTGCAGGTGTAGGTTGATTGCTTGACTTGTGCTAAGTTGCTAAAATCAGCCAAGAACTAAAATTGGAAAAAGGCTAGATTTTTATTTGGTCAAGTAGTCTAATCACCCCCTCTAGACATACTTCCGATCCTAAAAGTGGTATCAGAGCTTTGGTCTCCATTTGCTTTGATTTCCATAGCTCTTGGTGGTCATAGCCTTGGTTTCACAACCTAGGAGAGTATGGCATCTAGCGAGGGAAATTACCACCGTAGAGGTCCTTACTTTGATGGTACTAATTTTGCTAGTTGGAAGCATAAGATGAAAATGCATATTCTTGGACATAACCCCGCTGTTTGGGCTATTGTGTGTATTGGCTTGCAAGGTGAATTCTTTGTTGGGAAAGAACCGAACCATGAAGCTACCGCGGAAGAGCTGAAGATGCTACAATACAATGCTCAAGCTTGTGATATTCTCTTCAACGGATTGTGCCACGAAAAATTCAAAAAAATCAGCCGTCTTGAGAATGCAAAGGAAATTTGGGATACTTTGATTGATATGCACGAAGGTACTGACTCCGTCAAGGAATCCAAATTGGATGTGCTTCAAAGTCAACTTGACAAGTTCAAAATGAAGGACGGTGAAGGTGTCGCTGAAATGTACTCTAGGCTTCCTCTCATCACAAATGAGATTGCCAGCTTAGGAAGTGAAGAGATGACCGATAGATTCATCATCAAGAAGATCCTAAGAGCCTTGGATGGAAAATATGATACCGTGTGCACATTGATCCAAATGATGCCCAATTACAAAGATCTCAAGCCAACGGAAGTCATTGGAAGAATTGTTGCTCATGAGATGTCACTCAAGGATAAGGAAGAGCTTCACAACAAGTCAAGTGGTGCTTACAAAGCCTCGTGTGATGCTCCCACATCATCAAGTGAGAAGCAAACCTTCAATGAAGAATTGAGCTTAATGGCGAAGAACTTCAACAAGTTCTACAAGAGTAGAAGCAAAGAAAGAAGCTCCAAGTCAAGGTCCTACAATGACAAAAGATCTTCTAGTCGTGAGCGAAATTGTTACAATTGTGGAAGACCCGGACAGTTCTCCAATGAGTGTACGACTCCCTATAAAAGAAGAGAAGATTCTCCCAACAGAAGAAGTAAAATAGAAGAATCACCACCAAGAGAAAGGAGGAGTAGAGATGATCGTTATGAACGAAGACCCTCTCGGAGAAGCAAGGACTCGGAAAGGAAGGAAAAGTCATCAAGGAGCTACACAAAAATAAGACATCAAGCTCATGTTGGTGAATGGGTATCCGGCTCCGACTCCGACAATCACTCCGAAAGAAGTTATCACTCCGACTCCGAATATACTCAAGATGAAGGTGTTGCCGGTCTAGCACTTGTGTCAACCAACTCCTACGACATATTTGACTCACCAAATGAAGGAACTGGAAGATGCTTCATGGCCAAAGGTCCAAATGTAACACATCTCGAGTATGTTGATTTCAATAGTGATGAAGATGATTTGCTAGGTGATGATGATTTACTTGTTGACAACTCTAGTGATGAAAACTATGATGAAACACCAATTAATCATGCTAATCAAGATAAAACGAATGATGATGATAAGAAGGAGATTGACCGTCTAACTAAAGAACTAAACACTCTTAAGTTATCTCATGAAACTACCTTGGAAAATCATCGAGAACTTTTAAAGACTCATGACAAGCTACGCTTTGAAAAGCTCAACCTTGAGCAAGAACATGAGTTTTTAAAGGCAATCAATGATGATCTTCGCAAGAAAAGTTATTCTTACATTGCCAAGTGTTTACTCTTGTCTACTTACATGCCACAAGTTAAATCTAGCAACAATAACAAGAAAGATTCCTCATCTAGTAGTAACAACAATCATGCTAAATCCAATGTTGTTGCTTCTAGTAGTTCTCTTGATTCCACTAATGATTCTCTTAGCCAAGTTACACTTGAGCAAGAAAATAGCTTATTGAAGGGAATCATAGAGAAAGGTGTTTACAAGAGTCTTGCCGGAAGTAAGCAATTTGAGGAAATTGTGCGCAAGCAAGGAAGACACCAGAAAAATCAAGGTGTTGATTTTGAACGAAAGTTCAATGCCAATGGAGTTGAGTGGAAAGAAGATCAATACCCCAAGACGAAGTTTGTTCCTCAACAAGAGAAGTATGATCCTACTTCTTTCAAAGGAACACAAGCTCAAGATGATCTTCCACCACAAGACCACAAGCAAAAAGGCAAGGACAAGCTTCAAGAGGAAATTGATGCATTTGAAGAAGCACCTAAGGCCTTGGTCAAGTGGGTTCCCAAGACTACATCAAGTTCTACTTCATCAAGCACAACTATGATTCCAAGGATTCCCATCAAGATGATGTGGATCCCGAAGAAGAAGAACTAGAGAGTTCTTGAGGGTGACTCCGCCAACATACTTCACCCTTATCATTTTGGTGAGGACAAGCGCAAACAACTTCCATATCTTGCACTATTTCAAGGAGTCACAAACCCTCTTGTTGGTAAGACAAGGGACAAGGTAACCTAATGCTTTCACGGACATCATCTTGTGTATGCATCACTCTATGTCTATGGATATCCTTGTTTGTTCCTTGTGGGACTAACCCGTGTAGGTATTGAAAGTGCAAATCACTCCAAAGGATTGCTCCGAATGATCTACATCAACATTGAGCATCTACATCTCCAACACCTACATGAAGTCATCATCGACAAAACCCAAGGTTAGTTCATCCCTCTTAGGGGGATATCACATCTAGGGGGAGCTTTACTCAAATCAATGAGCTAAAGCAACTCTAATGGTGTGATCACAACAATGCTTTATGTAAAAGTGGTAACCCCACTTGTGCTTAAACAATGAGTATGACCTATGATCAAGTGTTCTCATTTGACTCCTATGTCAATATACTCATATATAGATGACCTAGTCATTGCCAATTGCTTGATAGATGCTAGAATGTTTGTGCATGCTTTGTCACATATTTCATATGCCATTTTATTGTGTGAGCATGTTCGTTGCATATTTTACTCATTCGAGGACATCCATTTGTTGCTTTGACTGTTTGACTTTTTCTCTTTTTGCCAAATGGATGGACAAGAATGCCTAAGAACACCCTCTAGCTATCTATGCTTTTCTCGTCTCAAACTCTATTCATGCTACATCACAAAGTTTGATCAAGTCAGATTCGAACCACTCATGTGAGGAGCACTTTCGGAGATCCCGATTCGTCATAGACTTAAACCTCCAAAACCTCTTTGTGCATCTCGGTCTGGCCGATTCATCCTTTTCGGTCCTACCGAGTCACCAAGTTGATCTAGGGTTTTCAATCTCGGTGCAACCGATTAGAACTTTTCGGTCACACCGATTTGCAGTAACTGCTTGTAGTTTTGCATCTCGGTGCCACCGAGTCGTTCCACTTGGTCACACCGACAGGGTCAGGCTATATATACCGCTGGGTCAAATTTGGAAATTTCTCTGAACCTCTTCGCCTGCGCGTAACCTACTCTGCCTCCTCTGGTCTCCGGATCGTCCTCTTGTCGCTAGCGACCTCCCGCCGCTGGTCTCCGCCGCCGTCAATGGAAATCTTCACCGCCGTTGCCGCCGTAGCAAGTTCGTTGCCGAACTAGGGTATGAACTTGATCATTGTGCTAATCCTTAACTCCGATTCTTAGCACATTGCTTTGCCATGATTCTTGCTATGATTGAAATCATCCTATCCAGTGAAATCATCCCGTAGATTAGTTTTGATTTGAAAATTTAGGGTTAGGTCTCTGCCGAACTCATCTTGGACCGACCGAGTTGTGGAAATCAGTCTCACCGATTTTGGCTTAGGCCAGAGCACGCGCATTTTCGGTCTGACCGAAAATTTCAAATCGGTGTGACCGAGTTCAATTCTCTGTGAAACCCTAGCAGTCTCGGTACCACCAAACTGTGACTTGGTCTGACCGAGTTCACTAGTTCAGGTTCCAAAAGCCACTTCGGTATCACCGAGTTTACAAATCGGTAGATCCGAAATGCTTTCTGTGAAGAACTAAAACTAAGGTTTTAAGTCATTAGTTTTTCGAAAACTCCTGTACTTTGAGATGCTCATCTACTCTACCTCATCTATAACCTATTCGCAGGGTCTGCTAACAGTTTTCCTGCAAGATGTCTGACCAAAGTGACAGCCAGAACAAGTTAGAGGAACAGGTTCAGTTGAGTGAGGGCACTAGTCCCTCTAGCAGCTATGATGAAGGCAGCAGGAGCACTCCAAGCAATCTGCCAAAGGCTGCCACCAGGACAAGAAATAAGAGAACTTCTGACTCTGAAGATGAAGATTATGTGGGTGTTGAAGATGAAGCCACTTCAAAGAAGAAAGTGCTGAAGAAAGAGTATGGCTCATCTGCTGCAACTAAGCCAGGTCTAAAAACAAAGATGCCAGCAAGAAGACAACCCATGTCTAAGCCAAGAAAAGTTGCGACAGGAGAAACAATGGAGTTCACTCTTGAACCCAAGGAAACTGGAGATGGGAAGAAGAGAAAAGAAAGGGTCAAGAAGACCATTGCCAGAGTTATTGGGAAGCCATCTATGATGAGAGATTCTGAAGAAGAGGAAGAGGATGCTGCACCAGCACCCCAAAGCTCAAAAGCTTATGGGAGATGCAATCAGATCAGGGGCTGCTCCATCTAAGCCCAAATCTGCTCCTAAGGCTGCTGCTCCAGCTCCAAATCCAAAACCCAAGAGGAGCACTAGGAACATACCTGCCGAGGAGAAAAACAAGGACCCAAAGGCCTCAAGTCTTTGAAGAAGAAGTTGATTTTTGTTTTGAGAAAGTGAAGCCCAAGATCCCTGATCACAATGATGCACACCCGCCAGAGAATATGGAAATCAGGAAGGATTCAGGATTGAGACTATGGAGAGAGTCCGATCCATATGCTACCAGAGAAGGACTGCTGTGGACTACAGATTCCACACTAAGGAACAACAGGACTTCTATGAGACAATTCTGCTTGACAAGAAGCCCATAGTGTGTGACATGAGATGGGTTGACTAGGAGTTCATCAAGGAGAATGTGGATCACTTCCCTGGTGTATATGACAGCTTCAAGGCATGTGGATTTGATAAGTTTGTGGCTCAGAAGTTCACCAAGTGGAATGATGAGCTCATTATGCAATTTTACTCCACTGCACACTTCTATCCAGATGGAAGGATTGTGTGGATGTCTGAGGGTACTAGGTACCAGTCTACAGTTGAAGAATGGGCTCAATTGATCAATGCTCCTGAAGAACATGAGGATGACTCGGATATCTATGCAAAGAATAAGGACCACAACTCTATGGCCAACATGTACAAAGAGATCCCAGATGCTGCTTTGGATACACATAAGTTTGGATCTGTACACTATTTGTTGTCTGGTCTGCCAACTATCAATTGGATTCTAAGGCACACACTGCTACCCAAGTCAGGGGATCACAAGATGATCAGAGGACATGCCATAAACCTGCTGCATATATTTGATGTCCCACAAAAGTTCAAGATTATGAGCCTGATTGTGGAAACAATCAAGAGGACTGCAGCTGATCAGTAGAGAAGTTGTGGATATGCCCCACAAATTCAGGAGCTAATCAACTCAAAGATGGGCACAGGCAAGTTCATTTTGGATAAGGAGCACCTGCCCATCTACCCTGAATTTGAGGACAACACAGTTGCCATGACTGAGAATGAACCATCATCTGTGCAAGCACAAGAAAAGAGAGAGAAGGCCAAAGCTGAGAAAGCTGCAAAGATGCCAACTGTGGAAGAGGCATCTCAGGTATTCTTGAAAAGCAAGCAAGACCAGCTTGGATATCTGATCCAATCCACTCTAAGGATTGAGCAGGGCTTGGCCACCCTGACCAAGAACCAGGAGAGCTTGGAAAGGATTATTGAGACAAAATTCTATGACCTTGATGTCAAGGTAACTGAAATCCAAACTGCAGTTGAGCAACTTCAGGAGGAAGCAGAGGAGAAGAAGGGCAAGTCTACCACAGATGCATTTGCTAGAGTGCCCAGAGGACAGAGATCTGCTGCAGTGCCAGTGACTGACACTAGAGCTACAGCTTCAGCACCAGCAGCTACAGCTCCAGTTCCAACTCCAGCAGCTACTCCACCAGCTCCAGCTACTTCATCAGAAGCCTTCGTCCTTGGAGTTATCTCAACACCACTTCCCGAAGATCAAGCCTGAGAGCCGTTTAGCACTATGCATTTTCAAACTTTTTGGTAACTTGTTGCCAAAGGGGGAGAAAAATGTATAGATCATAGGCTTCGAGAGAGAGAGAGTGTTGGTTTTTATCTCTCTTTGCACTTATTTGGTTTGGTTTGAAACTTTATTGCGTGCTTGTGTGATACTACTTTGTGTCCTTGTGAGATACTTGTTTGATCATGTGTTTGATCATATGCTACCCTTAATGCTTGTTGGATAATGCTATCTTTCATATCCTATTATGATCATTCACTTTTCTTGGTGATGAGTGCATGTTTTTAATCTCTATCATTTTGAGCGCTCCACCAAGATGTATGTGACTTGGAAGAGTAACCCATGATCCTAATCGATTGTGCATTTGCATTCAAAAGCAAATCTTAAATAATGCAAAAATTTAGGGAGAGCTCTTGCTTATCAGATACTTCTCAAAGCGACGATGTTTTTCAATACTATTTATCATTTGTCAAATCTTTGATCTATATGTTGTCATCAATTACCAAAAAGGGGTAGATTGAAAGTGCAACTATCCCTGGGTGGTTTTGGTAATTCCTAACAACATATAGCTCATTGAGCTAATGCTATTCCAAGATGAATATTTCAGGAAAGCTCAATGATTGGCATGGCATGGATTAGAAAGTGGACCCTTCAAAATGCTAAGGACAAAGGATTGGCTCAAGCTCAAAGCACAAGACTCTACATTTTGTATTTTAGTGATCCAAGATCACATTGAGTCTATAGGAAAAGCCAATACTATTAAGAAGGGATGAGGTGTTGCTTAATGAGGCTCTTGCTCAAAATGCTTAGTGATATGCTCCAAAACCCTCCACTACTTTCTCATATCCACATATGTCCTAAACCAAAAAGTCCAACTCGACCCCACCGAAATTTCATATCCGGAGCCACCGAGTTCAGTTGTCAGACCGAGACGGGGTTGTAATCTCTCTGTTTCCTTTTCATAACGTTTCGGTCAAACCGAGATGAGCGTTCGGTCCCACCGAGATTGCAATGCAAACTCTCTGTTTCCCTTTCGTAATGTTTCGGTCCAACCGAGATGAGCGAATCGGTCCCACCGAGTTTGCTTGACCAACTCTCTGTTTGACTATTACCAAAATTTGTCTCACCGAGTTTGTGTAATCGGTCTCACGGAGATTAATTTATGCCCTAACCCTAATGACATCGGTCCCACCGAGTTGATCCAGTCGGTCCCACCGAGAATCCTAACATTCACATTTTGAACTAAATTTGTCCGACCGAGTTTCATGATTCGGTCCCACCGAGTTTGGTGATTTGTGTGTAACAGTTAGATTTTGTGTGGAGGCTATATATACCCCTCCACCCACTCTTCATTCGTGGAGAGAGCCATCAGAACATGCCTACACTTCCAATACATATTTTCTGAGAGAGAACCACCTACACTTGTGTTGAGGTCAAGATATTCCATTCCAACCACATAAATCTTGATTTGTAGCCTTCCCCAAGTTGCTTTCCACTCAAATCTTCTTTCCACCAAATCCAATCCTATGAGAGAGAGTTGAGTGTTGGGGAGACTATCATTTGAAGCACAAGAGCAAGGAGTTCATCATCAACACACCATTTGTTACTTCTTGGAGAGTGGTGTCTCCTAGATTGGCTAGGTGTCACTTGGGAGCCTCCGACAAGATTGTGGAGTTGAACCAAGGAGTTTGTAAGGGCAAGGAGATCGCCTACTTCGTGAAGATCTACCCGAGTGAGGCAAGTCCTTCGTGGGCGACGGCCATGGTGGGATAGACAAGGTTGCTTCTTCGTGGACCCTTCGTGGGTGGAGCCCTCCGTGGACTCGCGCTAACGTTACCCTTCGTGGGTTGAAGTCTCCATCAACGTGGATGTACGATAGCACCACCTATCGGAACCACGGATAAAAAATCTCCGTGTCAACATTGCGTTTGCTCCTTCAAACTCATCCCTTTACCTTCACATGCAATTGTTTTACATTCTGCTGCTATACTCTTAGAATTGCATGTGTAGGTTGATTGCTTGACTTGTGCTAAGTTGCTAATATCAGCCAAGAACTAAAATTGGAAAAAGGCTAGATTTTTATTTGGTCAAGTAGTCTAATCAACCCCCTAGACATACTTTCGATCCTACACTTTCCACTTGTTTTGCTTTACTAGCGTGCTTAAACCTGCACACTGAAGCTATCTTTTGGAGATTATTTTCTCTGCCATGTGTAATTTTGGTTGATGTTTAGCCTATTGTGCTTTACATGCTTCTTGATGTACCTACACAGGACAATTTTGGGAACGACTGCTGTTTTCCATCGTGGTTAGTTTCATCGCATGGCTTATATTTGCTCACTGTTCAGGATATCCGTAGCTGGTACCATATAGGCCGGCGGCTGATAAGGGACTAATCAGTGAATCAGACTTTTAACTGAATATATATGAAACCCATTTTTCCTTAGGTTAACTAGGGCCATATGTAATATATCTGAGGCTACAATGCAAAATGCTCTGTACTTAATGTCGAAGTGTGAAATCCTAGGCTACATAGCAACAAGGAAGAGTGTTACATTATTCTAATGATGTCTAGATATACGTAGAAGAGCAGCAGCAACAACAATAACAGCACATCCCTATTTGGATACTCAATAAGAACAACACATCAAGTGAGGAAGCTGATAAAGATTGTTAGTAAAATGGGTCCAAAGATGGCAATTAAACTATTTGTTTACACTTTATCCAAGACAATAGCGAACTGCAGGATGGTAAGTAAGAACTCTGCAGCCTTCTTTACTGCCCATAATGAGTTGTGTTAGATGACAATGTCTGAAATCTTATTCCTTTGCAGTGGTTGCCAAAGCAGTTTACTCAAGATTACCTCTCAAACTACATGATTGGTGGGCATGCAAAGGTTAAAGTATTTCTACCAGAACATGATGATTATCTAGATGTTTTCATGAGACCGTGAAGGATGGGCGGTCGGCCATGACAAGGGGTTCGACTAGACTCATGCATGCCTTCTACATGGAGGAGGGAACAATATGGGCATTCCGCTTCACCTTGTTCAGCAACCAGAATATATTTCACATCTTTCTTTACCGTCTTCAATAGTACAAGTATACAACAGTGGTTCATCATTCTTTATTTGGTTCTTATGTAATTATTGAACATATGTACCTATGAATCGAATAATGCATTGGTTGTTTGATCCTCATGGATATGAATAAAGGTGTAGCATACATTCAAATTCAAATCCAAATCCGGTACAATTTGGAAAAGCAGCAATTAAATTACGGTGAAATTACGCTCTTTAGGTTGTTACAGCACACGCGGTTGGTAAAACACATACGTTTGCGATATACACCATAATCCGAGATGGTTCACATAGAGGAAACAT
The DNA here is from genome assembly GCA_021605145.1 of Aegilops bicornis. NCBI lineage: Eukaryota > Viridiplantae > Streptophyta > Magnoliopsida > Poales > Poaceae > Aegilops > Aegilops bicornis. Next base: position 719,302,411 of record CM038671.1, read on the forward strand.
GTGCAAGCATGCACACAGTTGCCGTTTGCAAAGCGTGTGCGACGTCAGCCAATATCACAAACAGTGCGGGCAAACTAAACGTTTTTGTTAGTTGCCTTATCGTACATGATTCGGAACCATGAACTGTTTCTGATGGAGTATGCATCGTAAACGTTGCACCATAGAATAGTGTGTGCGATAGTTGTCGTGTACGACGATATTATGACGGTCCGATGTTTCGTAATCCTGTCCGACACTCGTACGACTATTAGCTAATCTTCTTAACGGTGAACCGTTTGTGATGGGCCGCGCACCATACACGTTCTATAACAGTGAACCGTTTGTGATAGGCCACACATCGTAAACGTAGCACCACAGATTACCGACTGCGATGGCAATGTGAGCATAAACAAGTAGGAGTACAGTAGGGGCCCTATCCCCGACGGTTTCTGGGTCGTGTGGGAAGGACCCCCTATCGCCCATACTCACTTGGCGACGGTTCCAAATGCCGTCGCGGAAAGGGGTTTTAAACCGTTTGTTTAGGACTGACGCGCACCAGTGAGGCATGTGATCTTTTGCAGCATTTGCTTGTTGCATTGCATTATCAAACCAACTAGAACTAGAACTAGAACTAGAAGAACTAGGGGAGGCTCCAAAAATTGTATGAACAAATAGAGCAAAAAGTCCTAGTATATATAGGTTGGAGGAGGAGGAGAGAGCAGCCACCAAAGGGGAAAAGTCCCCATTTGGGGCATTGGCCATGGGGGAGGAGTTGGACTCCTCCCCTAGTCCACCCCCCCCCAACAAGGAAGGGGGCCACCAACTCACGTTTGCCTTTGTGACCCAAGTTGCCTTCCACCTCTTGGTCTTTTTAGGCCCGTTGATATTTAAATTAAATATAAAATGTTTTAAATACCTCTAGACCATTATATTTTTTTAACATCTGTGGAAATATTTTCCACCTATATATAATTTATCGATAATACCCGGTATTACCCGATACTCTCCGAAACTCTACCGGTGACCTCGAAACGCTTTCGGATCCTCTCAGAACTATTCTGAACATTCATGAAACAATTTCAGAAATATATTATCATGACTCCCATCCTAATAACACTCAACAGATCGTGATTTCCTTAAGCTTGTGACCCCATAGGTTCGGTAATTCATAGACATGAAAGAAACCGTTCATTCAATGACCAGCAGCGGGACCGTGGACATCCGTATCGGTCCCTATGAGCACACAAATGATATTCGAGTGAACCTTTGGTCATCATGTGATATTCCCTTTGCTTCGCAATACTTCACAAAACCCGGATGCATCGTATCCTCCCGAGTCATCACTATGCTCGCTATACCAAAATCCTCATTACCGGTTTTGTTCCTCTTTCTCGTTATTGTGTTCCAGCATCACCGTGATGAAGTCATGTGTGTCTCTCCAGACGATGAATGATGTCGTCGCACTGAGAGGGCCCTAGTAATATCTCTCCATTGTCGAAGGAGCAAATCCCACTCTTTAGCTATCTCGTTACTTGTCAAACTTTTCGATGAACCTGTAAGTTATCGTTATGATCACCGTGTTACAAGTGACGTTTGAGCAACCCCAAAGCTCATCGTACGGTAAGAAGTCACCACGATACTCTCATGGTCTAAGGAGCAAAATCACATGTTAACACTCTGTGTTATTACAATTGAATATAGACGATATTAATCCAATTTACAACAAACAAGTTTGGGTCGATTCAATATGATCGTTGTTCCAATGTCATAGTCTCAATGTTGTTTTAGGACTATCGTTACACTTCATGACATCCTAAGATCTGGAAAACATGATCACCAACAATACATACCTAGTCCTAGAGGCGAGACTAGGAACCTTTTATTTAACCGTTTATCATTCCACATGTGCATATGAGTTTCTAATGAATCGCATATTCTAGGATCATAGCAGTTATAGCATGAAATGTGAAATCTATAATTATACGGAAATGTAATTATACAAATGTTATTGCCTCTAGGGCATATTTCCAACATGAACATCATATCAGAGTCAACAACAGTGAGCACATTCTGGCTTGTGTAGTGCTTCCTCCCCCTGTATGCTGCAGATTGTGACTGAGGCACTCTCGCAGTGACATGAGTACGATCTATTGCCCCAATGCAATTGAAATGGCAAATGAAGATTGTGTTAGTGCTCACCTTGAAAAATACAAGCATATCAAGCCATAAAGCACATACTGTCAGTGCTCACCTTGAAGTATGGATAGCATCTTGGGCTAGTGCGAATCTTGGTAGGAGTCCGGCCGGTTGGTGACTTGATCATCTCTCCTCTGAGCTCCCTAACAACATCGAGCACTTGCTTGAACTACCTTGAGATGGTCTCCATTGATCTCCTGAACGTGTTTTGTATAACCCTGAACATCTGGTTATGGCCAACAACATAGAGGAACATGGCCACTTTCTCTTCCACACTGGTGTGGATGCTATCTTGTAGCAGCCCCCTGCTTATGAAGGTCTGTGAAAGTCTAGCAAATGGTGCTCTTTTGATTCGAATAATCCATAGGGCCTCTGTGTCGTTGCAGTTGTTGATATAGTTCAGAATGGTGGTCCTCTCCTGCTCCTGCATAAGCATTGGAGCATAACAAATGACGGGTCTCTCACCATGACGAACAGCTCTCCTGTGCATGAACATGACCCATGCCTGAATCACAGCAATCAGTGATGCCGCCTGAACTTCCAGCCTCATCCGTGCATTCATAACCTAGTCGACATCAAGGGACCGTTAAGCATGGGGAAATCGATCCTACCAACATACCTAACATACGGGAAAGGGGTGTTTCTTACTGGCATCAGAGACGAGGACGACGAAAGGGGAGGCATGACTGAGCTAAGGACGACCCAACACTGTTCAATAGGAAGGGGAGCACTAGCTCATGCAGCCGGATAATGTTGCTACCTCGTCAGCCGCCACCGCCGCCGCTTGCGCAGATCCGAGTCATCATCGCCGCCGGTTGTGAGGCTATAGGAAGTGGTTGTCCTAGAGGTAGTGGTGACCGAGTAATTGGAGGGTGAGGCTAGATTTGGCGTCGTGCCGCCGCGTTCGATTTCCATCTCCCGCCACCCCCTCGTTTTCGGGTTGCTGACGCGCGTGTGAGCTTGCGCCGCACCGAGCCTAGCTTAATAGAAACTGCCGATTTGAGTATTTTAAGCGAGCTAGGCTCCGGTCTGCTTTAAACTTCATGCCCATGCGATTCAGACCACCCTGTATGCAACCAAACACACAATTCGTGGCCCAACTCGGCTTGGTTGGCCCTAATGCGGGCAACCAAACACGCCCAAAGTGATGCCGGGATGCATGGCTACACAAAGTTGGTCGTCTGGTTGTTGCTCCTAAGCAGCTCGTGAGCGTACTTTGGCCATGGAATCAGTGATTATGATTACCAATGCTTGAAGAACCTCAAACAATCATTGATAATGGTATTTGATGTCTACTACGCAACCTTCTTCTTGTAGACTCGTGTTGGGCCTCAAAGCACAGAGTTTTGTAGGACAGTAGCAAATTTCCCTCAAGTGGATGACCTAAGGTTGATCAATCTGTGGGAGGCGTAGGATGAAGATGGTCTCTCTCAAACAACCCTGCAACCAAATAATAAAGAGTCTCTTGTATCCCCAACACACCCAATACAATGGTAAATTGTATAGGTGCACTAGTTCCGCAAAGAGATGTGATGTAGGGTAGAACCCTAGCGGCCCGATATTTCACGATTGGAGGGGATCCTATGAAGAACACGAGGGTAAAACACAACAGAATCACTCAAACCAACAAGATTCGATTACACATGTGCTAGGTCCTCGAAACATAAAGAGATACACACATTCCGAATCCAACAAAGGACGATACATCGGGTAACTAGTTCATCTCCAAGAGGAGGTCTTGATGGTCTTCCCGTTAGGGGTCTTGAATCCAAGAAGGATCTTCTCCGAAGAGGTAGTCTCTCTCGGTGGAGTAGATCCGGATGGATGAGAAAAGCTCTATCTCACATATGAGCTATCACATTGCTAACCCTAGAAAGAGGGAGGAGGAGGTCTATTTATAGTCTAGAGTCACCAAAGGGTATGTGGGCCTTGGCCCAACACGCGGGCGGCATACAGGCGTCAAACGTCCGACGGTCACCGGTCGTCCGAAGGCTCGCGAGGGTCCGGACATCCGGTGCGCGTCGGAAGTCCGATGTTTTGGCTCGGGTGTGCTTGGTCGGACGTTCTGTCGGGGTCGGATGTGTTGGGAACGCAGTAATTTAAAAAAAAATCCTACGATCACGCATGATCTATCTAGGTGATGCATAGCAATGAGCAGGGAGAGTGTGTCCATGTACCCTCGTAGACCAAAAGTGGAAGCGTTATATCAACGCGGTTGATGTAGTCGTACGTCTTCACGATCCGACCGATCCTAGCACCGAGCGTACGGCACCTCCGTGTTCAGCACACGTTCAGCTCGATGACGTCCCTCGTACTCTTGACCAGTTGAGGCCGAGGGAGAGTTCCTTCAGCACGAAGGCGTGGTGACGGTGATGACGAAGCTACCGGCGCAGGGCTTCGCCTAAGCACTACGACGATATGACTGAGGTGTGTAACTATGGAGGGGGCACCGCACACGGCTAAGAGATTGTCTGGTGTGCTTTGGGGTGCCCCCTTGGCCACGTATATAAAGGAGGGAGGAGGAGGAGGCCGGCCTAGGAGGGGCGCGCCTATAGGGGGAGTCCAACTAGGATTCCCAATCCTAGTTGGAGTCCCCTTCCTTTTCCAAGAGGGGACAGAGGGAAGGAGTAGGAGAGGAAGAAGGAAAGAGAGTGGGGCACCGCCCCCTCCCTAGTCCAATTCGGACTTGCCATGGGGGGGGGGGGCGGCCACCCCTTGAGGCCCTTCTCTCCTTTCCCGTATGGCCCATTAAGGCCCACTACTTCCCCCGGCGAATTCCCGTAACTCTCCGGTACTCCGAAAAATACCCGAATCACTCGGAACCTTTCCGATGTCCGAATATAGCCTTCCAATATATCGATCTTTACCTCTCGACTATTTCGAGACTCCTCGTCATGTCCGTTATCTCATCCGGGACTCCTAATAAACTTTGGTCATCAAATCACATAACTCATAATACAAATCGTCATCGAACGTTAAGCGTGCGGACCCTACGGGTTCGAGAACTATGTAGACATAACCGAGACACATCTCTGGTCAATAACCAATAGCGAAACCTGGATGCTCATATTGGCTCCTACATATTCTACGAAGATCTTTATCGGTCAAACCGCATAACAACATATGTTGTTCCCTTTGTCATTGGTATGTTACTTGCCCGAGATTCGATCGTTGGTATCATCATACCTAGTTCAATATCGTTACCGGCAAGTCTCTTTACTTGTTCCATAATGCATCATCCTGCAACTAACTCATTAGTCACATTGCTCGCAAGGCTTATAGTGATGAGCATTACCGAGAAGGCCCAGAGATACCTCTCCGATACACGGAGTGACAAATCCTAATCTCGATCTATGCCAACTCAACAAACACCATCGGAGACACCTGTAGAGCATCTTTATAATCACCTAGTTACGTTGTGAGGTTTGATAGCACACTAAGTGTTCCTCCGGTATTCGGGAGTTGCATAATCTCATAGTCAGAGGACCATGTATAAGTCATGAGGAAAGTAATAGCAATAAAACTTAACGCTCATAGTGCTAAGCTAATGGATGGGTCTTGTCCATCACATCATTCTCTAATGATGTGATCCCATTCATCAAATGACAACACATGTCTATGGCAAGGAAACATAACCATCTTTGATAAACAAGCTAGTCAAGTAGAGGCATACTAGGGACACTTATGTTTTGTCTATGTATTCACACATGTACTAAGTTTCCGGTTAATACAATTCTAGCATGAATAATAAACAAGGAGCATATAACTTTCTGAGTTGTGGATGCATAGATTAGTATGTCGAACCAAGTTCAACAGGTTTCTTCTGGATAATCCATGCAGAGAGGTAGGACTGGTAGATTGAAAGTGCGTTATATCGACTAGAGGGGGTGAATAGGCGATTTTTATGAATTCTTCACTGAGGAATTTCAGGGTGAGGAAATTCCTAAGCGAAGAACTACTTGCAGCGGAATAAGTACTCAGATGCAAATATAACAGAACATAAGCATGGTCATCATGGTGAAATGAAAACAATCACGGAGTACAGAAAGCGTAAACACAGGATAAACAGGAAGAAGACAAACAAACTGAATAAATTGAACTGAGGAAATTGAGAAAGTCTTCAGTCAAAGTCTTCAAACAGATATGCACAAGTACACAACACAATAATGAGGAAATGAAAGAGTTGAGGAAATAAAACCAGTTGGCTTGGTGAAGACAATGATTTGGTAGACCAGTTCAAGCTATTTGTGACAGTTATGCGTCTGTTGGAGCGGCTAGGTATTTAAACACGAGGACACACAATCCTCACCGTATTCTCCTTGAGCTATGCTCACACAGACCACGCCCAATCACTCGTGGTAAGTCTTCAGGTGACTTCCAAACCTTCACAAACTCGGTCACTCGGCGATCCACAATTTCATCTTGGATGCTGTAACGCCCGGATAATCATGCTACAGTAAACTCACGTTGATGGTGCCACGTCACCTCTCATCCTTTATAGTTAATCTCGGTTAATTCAAAAGCTGTTTCGAAATTCAAATTCAAATGTATGATAGCAATAAAAGTTTTCAAAAATTTAAAACTAAAAAGTTCGGTGGTTGTCAAATATTACAAAGTTAATTATGGTGCAACAAACCCATTTTTATAAAATGCCTAAATATGTTTAAATGAATTAAAACAGAAAATAAAATAAATAAAAGAAAGAAAATACAAAAATAAACAAAACACAATGGGGGAGACGCCCCCTGCTGAACCTCGCCAATCACAACGCCCAGTGCCAACCACCGCCCATCCGCCCCTCACTCCCTTAACCCTCCCCACCGAACCCTAGCCCCACCCGCACCCCACTCGCTCTCCTCCCCGACATAGCTGATTCGATCGGGATAGGACCAACGACCCGCCCCAACGCCTTGGCGTCCCTTTGTCGCCGCCCGCCAGTTCGCCGCCCATGACGCCGCCTCCTCGCAGTCTTCCCGACCGCCCCGAGCCTTGCCCGTCCCCTACTCCCCTCGTGAGCTTCCCCCTTCTCCCCTCTCCCCTAGGTCGCCTCGGCCGTTGCCGCTCGGCAGCTCACGGCGCCGTCGCCAGCGCCACTGCCGGCGCCAGCCGTCCCCACCCGACCCTCCCCGCATCCCGTGCGGCTCCCCTGCCCAGCAGACGCCGCCCTTCCCCGCATCCCCGTGCGGCTCCCCTGCCGCGGCCGCCGCGCCCTTCCCCCCTGGTCGCCTCGGCCACGCGCCTCGGCCACCGTCGTCGCTCGGGTCTGCCCCGGCGGTTCCCAGCGCCCCTGCGCCCATCCCTACCGTCGCCCGCTCCCGCTCCGGTCGGCGTCCCTTGACCCGTGCTGGCGCGCCTCGTCCGCCCTCTCCTCCTCCGTGGCGCGCCACCGCCCGCCCTCGCCTCCGCCCGCCGTGGCCCGGTTGGCAGCGTGCCGCGCCGTTGGTGCCCCAGCGCCCGGTGGCCTCCGCCTTTGTGCCCGGGTTCCCATATGGCGCCAGACGCTCGTGGGTTGCGCCCGCACTGGGCAAACCCACTAACCCCGGGGGGCGATGACAAAGGGACCCGCCTAGAACGCGTTTATAAAAAAAGGAATTAAAAAAATAATAATAATATAAATAAATAAGTAATAATTAAAATAATTGAAATATTAATTAGTTAATTAAGTAATTAATTAAGTTAATTAATCCGGATTAGATTAACCTAATCACTAATTAGATTAACTAATCTGTAATTAAACTAAACAGAGAATGATGTGGGTCCCATCGACCCACACGTCGAGTTGACCAGGTCAATGGTCAACGTTGACTCTTGACATCACCCTCGATGTCATGCCGACGTCAGCTTTACTGCTCGGATAATGTTGGATTAAATAATTAATTAAATTCCATAAATTAATAAAATCTATAGAAAATCATATCTTTTAATACGTAACTCGGATTAAATTATTTTCAACATGAAAGTTGCTAATAACGACGAGACGATTCTGGATACGCAATCCGTTCGTCCTCCACACCCCCCTAACCTATCGAACTCGCAACTTTCCCCTCCGCTCCTCTCGCAGAAACGAAACACCGGAATACTTTCCGGATGTTTCCCCTTAACCGTACCACCTCATACCACGTTAGGGCACGCCTAGCATCGTTACTTGTCTTGTCATGCATCGATATGCATCTGTTTACATGGTATTCATTGTTTCTTCCCCTCTTCTCTCCGTAGACTACGAGACCGACGCCGCTGCTGCCAGTTCGACTACGGAGTTGGCGACCCTCTCTCTTGCCGTAGCAACTGTGCAAGCCCCCCCCTTGATCACCAGATATTGCCTATTCTACTCTATACTGCTTGCATTAGAGTAGTGTAGCATGTTACTGCTTTCCGTTATACCTATCCTGATGAATAGCCTGTCCTTGTTACTACTGTTGGTACCTTTACCTGCAATCCTATATGCTTAGTATAGGATGCTAGTATTTCCATCTGTGGCCCTACATTCTTGTCCGTTTGCTGTGCTATACTATCGGGCCGTGATCACTCGGGAGGTGATCACGGGTATATACTTATACTTATACATGATACATGTGGTGACTAAAGTCGGGTCGGCTTGTGGAGCACCATGCAGTGATTCACGGATTGGGGGCTGAAAGGACCTTTGTCTCGACGGCCCTCCTGGATGGATCTTTGTGGCGGGCGGCAGGCGAGTTGAGACCGCCTAGGAGAGAGGTGGGCCTGGCCTGCTCGCGTTCAGCGGATACTTAACACGCTTAACGAGATCTTGGTATTTGATCCGAGTTGGCTACGAGCTTATACGCACTAACCAACTACGTGGGAAAGATATGGGCACTTTCGGCGTCGTGGTATCGGCCAAGCACTTCGGACATCACGACGAGCGGCGCTACCGAATTGGACCGAACGCCACTAGGCTAGGTCTATTTTGGCCGCCCTACTTAGCGTCTTGAGGTGTGCATTGGGCGATGGGCCCTGCACTTCTGGCGCTTAGGTTTAGACCAGCGTCTTTGGCCTCTCTGTTGTGCCTAGGTGGGGCTGCGGCGTGTTGATCTTCCTTGCCGGCTGACCCGAGAAAGTGTGTCCGGCCAAATGGGATCAAACGTGTTGGGTAAGTTGGTGCACCCTGCAGGAAGTTAATCTATTCGAATAGCCGTGATCTTGATAATGTGACGACTTGGAGTTGTACCTTGACCTTATGACAACTAGAACCGGATACTTAATAAAACACACCCTTCCAAGTGCGGATACAACCGGTGGTCGCTCTCTCGAGGGCAATGAGGAGGGGATCGCGGGTAGGATTATTGCTATGTGATGTTACTTGGAGGACTTCAACCTACCCTCTTCTACATTGCAAGACGAAGGTGACCGAGCGTAGTCTTCGATAAGACTAGCTATCCCCCCTCTTATTCTGGCATTCTGCAGTTCAGTCCACTGATATAACACATATATCCATGCATATGTAGTGTAGCTCCTTGCTTGCGAGTACTTTGGATGAGTACTCACGGTTGCATTGTTTCCCCCTTTTCCCCCTACCTCTACTCGATTGCTGCAACTGCATCGATGGAGCCCAGGAGCGACGCCACCGTCGATGGCGACTACTACTGGGCGCCTACTACTACGTGCAGCCAGCCGGCGACGACTGTGAGTAGTTTAGGAGGATCCCGTGCAGAGGCCTGCGCCTCTTTCGATCTGTATCCCAGTTTGTGCTAGCCTTCTTAAGGCAAACTTGTTTAACTTATGTCTGTTCTCAGATATTGTTGCTTCCGCTGACTCGTCTATGATCGAGCACTTGTATTCGAGCCCTCGAGGCCCCTGGCTTGTATTATGATGCTTGTATGACTTATTTTATTTGTAGGGTTGTGTTGTGATATCTTCCCGTGAGTCCCTGATCTTGATCGTACACATTTGCGTGCATGATTAGTGTATGATTTAATCGGGGCGTCACAAGTTGGTATCAGAGCCGACTGCCTGTAGGAATCCCCCTTCCACACTCCTTGGCCGAAGTCGAGTCTAGACATTGCAAGACTTTTACTAACTTGGCTGTGTGCCTTACGGGCCACGACGCCATCGGGTGGTACTAGGATCTTTTACTCCTCGACCTTTACTCTGGGACTCTGAACTCTCTTCTACTCGGGTTAAGCGAATTTACTAACTAACACTAGGATCCCGTGACCACATTCACCCCAAAGTTGGATAAAGCCATAGTTATTCCTTGGAATTGTATTTTGATCAATTTCCACACCGTCATTTGACTCCTTTGAAACATCTTTGTTTTCGGATGGAACCCAAAAGGCAGGTAAATGCGCCACCTGACGGCCATTGGTGCCTCGGGATCACTGCGGTGCTAGCGAGAGATGATGACCTATCTGGGTTATCGCTGGCACCCTGAGTACACCGTCTATGAGGAGTACCGGGACTTTAACCAGAGCGATGCAGAGCCATCGTCCACCTCTACTCTCGAGTATGACTCCACTCTTGTCTTTTACACCGCACATGGTGTTGGGGTGACTATCGATATGGAAGTCCACGATGCTGCTTATGCTGCTCGACACGTCTTCGTGGAGAGTATCGAGTTGGACACCTCCCCTTCGTGCACATTGCTATCGCGTCGATGTTGGTGAGGAGGGTTACTACACCGCTGCCTACTCCATCGCCACCAGAGCCCTTCTACCATCGAACTTTGTTACGCATGTCGATGGGCTGGATCGAGCTAACCGAGCTCTTTCGCCACGAGTTGTACATCACCCGTCAGCACCTTTACCGTGCTCGACGCTCTGCACCTTTGTCCGATCCAGAGCTGCTGCGTTCTGCGATCTACCCGGCCAGACCGTGATGCCCCGGGGTGTCGGTTGGCGGAGGTGGGAGGCTACTCTCCCGCACTTGGTCCTCTCCGCCACTTGGTCGTCGTGTTACGCACCGAGTATCCGCGGCCCCCAGTGTCACCGGCGTGGAGGACTATCCGCTGCCACACTACCAGCTTTCAGCTACAGCTACCTCCACGATGCCGTGTGGGGTGATGTAGGCTTGCTTGTTAGTGTTAGATGCATTCGCCCATGAGCTGCGTGCCGCCTATGATGTCTTAGTCTATGTATTGAACTCGTGTGCGAACTCTATGCGTGATCCCTTTTGTAAGATATGCCGACTACTATGTAGTTTCTATCGTGCTGCTTTCATTATGCATGTTTCATCATGAATGATTCTTGTCCTTTGCATATTTTCTCAAATGCTGAACTACCCCTGTTATATATTAGCAGGATGGTTAGACCAGCTGGTCGTGGTCGTGGTGGCAACTTCCCACCACCGCCTGAGTACATGGCTGGTATGATCCAACAACTTGAGATGAATCGCCAGTTCATGGAGAACATGATGGCTCAGTTTCCTCGCCCCAATATGAACCAGCAGCCAAACACAACAACTCTGCAGGATTTCATACGCCTCAACCCAAGTGTGTACCGCAGCTCAACCCAGCCCCTAGATGCTGATGACTGGCTCCGTGACATCACCTATGAGATGGAGTCTGCTGATGTAGCCCCTGCCAGCTATGTCACTTTTGCTTCCTTCTTCCTGAAGGGACCCGCAGCTCAATGGTGGGACAGCCACAGGCGTACTCTGCCAGTTGGAACAATCATCACCTGGCCAGACTTCCAGGCTGCTTTCCGTGCCCGCTTCATCCCTCAAGGAGTCATGTACCGGAAGAAGCGTGAGTTCCGCAACCTCACCCAAGGCAACAATAATGTTGAAGCTTATCAGCGAGAGTTCCTGGACTTGTTTCACTATGCTGAAGGGGATATTGCAACTGATGCACGCAGACAAGAGAAGTTCCGTGACGACCTTCAAGCTGACATCAAGCTCGCACTTCTAGTGCACGACTTTGCTGATTTCGCCACCTTGGTGAACAAAGCTATCAATGTCGAAACTGGTTTGCAGGAATACCAGAGCTCTAACAGGCGCAACCGTGACACGGGCTCATCTTGGGCCCGTCCTCATGAGCGCAAGATATGGATTCCCAACGGCATGTACCAAATTAATGCACTGCCCCAAGGCGAGCTATCTTGCACCTCGTCGCCTACTCCAGCTAGGCAGCCAAAGCTTCCAGCTCCACCACCCCAAGCTCCTGTTCCCACTCCCAATAATGGTTTGTGCTTGGTGTGGTCAACCAGGCACCGTGCTAGAGAATGCAACCGTAACTGTAATTAGCTGGCCCTTCCGGTGGCCGTGGAAGCAACCAGCCCCGCAAAAACAATGCCAAGCCTTATGGTCGAGTTCATGCCAACCACGTTGATCTGAACGAAGCTCAAGACCAACCTGCTACTGTGATGGGTACACTCCTCATAAATTCAGTACCAGCATGCGTTTTATTTGATACAGGGGCATCGCATTCATTCATGTCTGAAGATTTTGCATTCATGCATGGCATTAAAAGTGAAGACATGAATGCTTCACTACTAGTACACACCCCTGCGGGCCAATGTCGAACCTCCATGATTTGCAACGACGTCCCCGTTGAAATCGAAGGACTGGAATTCCTTGTCTCACCCATCGTGCTGAAGTCTTGCAGCATTGACCTCGATTCAGGAATGAATTGGTTAAAGGCGATATCGCTTCTATAGTTTGCGCCATGAAGACCTTCCATCTGCTACACCCTTCAGATGAAATAGTCACTTACCAAGCTCATCTGGTGCAAAATGCCGAGGCAAGGCTCTATGCATTGAACGCATTGAACGCTGCACCACTCGAGGGTATTGAAAACATTCCTGTCGTGCGTGAATTCCTCGACGTCTTTCTGAAGAACTCCCGAGGATTCCCCCTGCTAGAGCTGTCGAATTCTTCATCGACTTGAAACCAGGCACCACTCCTATAGCCAAGCGACCCTACAAGATGCCGCCGCATGAACTCCTTGAGCTTAAGGAGGAAATCGACAAGTTTCTTCGCAGTGGTTTCATTCACCCAAGTTGCTCTCCTTGGGGAGCACCTTCTCTCTTTGTCAAGAAGAAGGATGGAACAAACCGATTGGTCCAAGACTACCGTCCTATAAACCAAGCTACAATTCAGAATAAGTATCCTCTTCCTTGGATCAATGATCTGTATGATTAACTGGCTGGTTCATCAGTGTTCTCTAAACTCGACTTGAGGTTGGGTTACCACCAGATCCGTGTTCGTGAAGAGGATATCCCCAAGACCGCCTTTCTGACTCGTTATGGTTCATACGAGTACACCGTCATGTCTTTCGGCTTAACCAATGCTCCAGCCACCTTCTCTCGCCTGATGAACTATATATTCATGGATTACCTCGACAAGTTCATCGTGGTTTATCTGGATGATATCCTGATATTTTCCAAGAATGAAGAAGAACATCTTTGAACATCTTCGTCTTGTCTTTGGAAAAGCTACGAGAGCATCAACTTTATGCCAAGTTCTCCAAATGTGAATTCTGGCTTCCGAAGTAACCTATCTGGGCATGTTATCTCTAAGGATGCTATTGCCGTCAACCCCTGAGCGAGTTCAGGCTATTCTCGATTGGACTCCTCCGAAGAGCGTTAAGCAAGTCGGAAGTTTTCTCGGTCTACTTGACTATTGCCGTCGATTCGTCGAGAACTTCTCCAAGATTGCCAGACCTCGACTAACCTGCTGCATAAGGCGTCAAGTTCCAATGGGCGATGATAAATGTCGGGAAAGTTTCCGAGCACTCAAAGACAAGTTGACTTCTGCCCCAAAGTACTAGCTCCTCCACGATACTAAGAAGGACTTACGTCATTTCTTTGCGACGCTTCCCGTCAAGGATTAGGCTGTGTCCTAATGCAAGAGCGCAAAGTGGTTGCTTATGCCTCTCGACAATTACGCCCTCACGAAGAGAACTACCCAGTTCACGACCTCGAACTTCTTTGCTGTCATTCATGCCTTTGAAGCGATGGCGACATTACCTTCTCGATGTCGTTGCGAGATCTTCACCGACCACCAAAGTCTGAAGTATCTATTTACTCAGCTAGACCTGAACCTCCGTCAGCAGAGATGGATGGAGACTGTTGCAGACTTTGACTTGGGTATTTCCTATACACCAGGCAAGGCTAATGTAATGGCTGATTCCTTGAGCCGCAAGTCTTACTGCAACCACCTCCAAGTTCACAAAGTTCAGCCCTCACTCGTTGAAGAATTCAGAAAGCTGAACCTCCATATTGTTCCTCCGGGTGCACTCGCTCCCCCTCCTCCGGAGTTACGCAAGATGAACCTCCATGTTGTTTCCAGGGGTTCTCTCAATACCCTGGTTGCGAAACCAGATCTTGTGGACACCATCAAATGGATACAGAAATGTGACGATGAAGTCGAGAGGATTAAACTTTATCTCGCAGAAGGAAAGCCCTCATTCTTCACTTTGGATGACGCGGGCACCCTATTCTTCAAAGGTCGCCTAGTGGTACCGAGTAAGAGGAAAACCTGAATCGACTCCAAAGGTTATGAAAGAAGCTCATGATACGCCTTTGTCTATTCATCCCGGTAGCACCAAGATGTACCAAGACATTAAATCGAGAGATTACGGTGGTCTAATATGAAGCAAGACATTGCTCGTTATGTTGCTGAATGTGACGTTTGCCGTTGTATCAAAGCAGAACATCAAAGGCCTGCTGGGACTCTGCAACCTATCTCTATTCCTGAATGGAAATGGGACCATGTTGAGATGGACTTCGTCATCGGATTTCCCAAGTCACAGAAAGGTAATGATGTTATTCTTGTCGTCATTGACCGGCTTTCTAAAGTTGCACATTTTCCGGGCGATCAAAGAAACGATCACCGCTAGTCAGCTTGCAACGCTCTACATGTCCGTAATTGTTTCACTTCACGGTATTCCACTGGTTATCGGTTCGGATGTGGCAGCTTATTCACTTCAAGATTACGGGCAAGTTTTCAAGAAGCTATGGGTACTCACTTATCTTTCGATCTGCGTTTCATCCGCAATCACAAGGGCAAGTTGAGCGTGTCAACCAAGTTCTCGAAGACATGCTTCGAGCTTGTGTTATTTCCTTGACAAGAAATGGGAGGAATCTCTCCCGTATGCTGAGTTCTCTTATAATAATAGCTATCAAGCTAGTCGAAGATGGCCCCTTGAAGTGTTATATGGACGAAAGTGCGAACCCCTCTGAACTGGTCGAAGCGGGAACGCCCACTCTTGGTTCGGATATTATCCAACATGCCGAAGAACAAGTCCGCATTATTCGCGAGAATCTCAAGACCGCTCGGTCTCGTCAAAAGAGTAATTATGACCGTCATCATAAAGACATGGTCTATCAACCTGGTGAAAAGGCCTATCTTCGCGTTACATCAATGAAGGGTGCTCACCGCTTCGGGATCAAGGGCAAGCTAGCTCCTCGCTATATTGGCCTATTCACTATTCTGGAAAGGCGTGGAAAAGTGGCATATCAACTGGAACTTCCGTCGAACCTTTCTCAGGTTCACGATGTGTTCCACGTGTCACAACTCCGACGCTGCTTCAAGGACCCAATCCGGCGATGGACCATGAAGTGCTCGAATTGCAACAGGACCTCTCCTATAAAGAGCATCCGGTCCGCATTCTCGACCAAGCTGAACGCCGCGCGTCAGGCGATCAAGTTCCTCAAGGTCCGATGGTCGAATCACTCTGAAGATGAAGCCACCTGGGAACGCGAGGATCGCCTGCGTGATGAATACCCCGCACTCTTTCCTTCTACCTCCTAAATCTCGGGACGAGATTTCTTGTAGTGGAGGAGATTTGTAACGCCCGGATAATCATGCTACAGTAAACTCACGTTGATGGTGCCACGTCACCTCTATCACTGTAGTTAATCTCGGGTTAATTCAAAACTGTTTCGAAATTCAAATTCAAATTTATGATAGCAATAGAAGTTTTCAAAAATTTAAAACTAAAAAGTTCGGTGGTTGTCAAATATTACAAAGTTAATTATGGTGCAACAAACCCATCTTTATAAAATGCATAAATATGTTTAAATGAATTAAAACAGAAAAGACAATAAATAAAAGAAAGAAAATACAAAAAACAAAACAAAGGGAGAAGCCCCCACTCTCGCTAATCACAACGGCCCAAACCAAGCTGCCCCACCGCCCATCCGGCCCCCTCACTCCCTTAACCCCTCCCCACCGAACCCTAGCCCCACCCGCACCCCACTCGCTCTCTCCCCCTCCCCCCGATCCAGTTCTGGATCGGGATCGGACCGACGACCCCGCCCCCAACGCCGGCGTCCCACCCTGTCGCCGCCGCCAGGCCTCGTCGCCGCCGAACGCCGCCTCCTCGCCGGTCTTCCCCGACCGCCCCCGAGCCCACTGCCCCGTCCCCTACTCCCCCCCGTGAGCTTCCCCCTTCGCCACCCCTCTCCCCCTAGGTCGCCTCGGCCGTCGCCGCTCGACGCGCTCCGGCGCCACCGTCGCCTGCGCCTGCGTCGCCGCGCCGGGCCGTCCCACCGACCCTCCCGCATCCCCGTGCGGCTGCCTGCCAGCGGGCCGCGCCCTTCCCGCATCCCGTGCGGCTCCCCTACCGGCCGCGCGCCTTCCCCAGTCGCCTCGGCCCACGCGCCCGACCACCGCCGTCGCAGGTCCGCCCGGCGGTTCCAGCGCCCTGCGCCCATCCTGCCGTGGCCCGCTCCGGCTCGGTCGGCGTCCCTTGACCCGTGCTGGCGCGCCTCGTCCGCCCTCTCCTCCTCCCGTGGCCGTGCCACCGCGTCGCCCTCGCCTCCGCCCGCCGTGGCCCCGGTTGGCCGCGCCGGCGTGCCGCGCCGTTGGTGCCCCGCCGCGCCCTGGTGGCCTCCGCCTGTGCCACAGGTTCCCATCAGGCGCCCTTGCGCTCGTGGGTTGCGCCCACTTTACTGGGCAAACCCGCTAACCCCACGAGGGCGATGACAAAGGGACCCGCCTAGAACGATTATAAAAAAAAGGAATTAAAAATAATAATAATAATATAAATAAATAAGTAATAATTAAAATAATTGAAATATTAATTAGTTAATTAAGTAATTAATTAAGTTAATTAATTCGGATTAGATTAACCTAATCACTAATTAGATTAACTAATCTGTAATTAAACTAAACAGAGAATGACAGGTGGGTCCCACTGGACCCACACGTCAGGTTGACTAGGTCAATGGTCAACGTTGACTGCTGACATCACCACGATGTCATCTTGGCGTCGACTTTACATTACGGATAATGTTGGATTAATTAATTAATTAAATTCCAGAAATTAATAAAAAATTTAGAAAATCATATCTTTTAATCCGTAACTCGGATTAAAATATTTTCAACATGAAAGTTGCTCAGAACGACGAGACGATTCCGGATACGCAGTCCGTTCATCCTCCACACCCCCCTAACCCATCGAACTCGCAACTTTCCCCCTCCGGCTCCTCTGCCCGAAAACGCGAAACACCGGGAATACTTTCCCGGATGTTTCCCCCCTTAACCGGTACCACCTCATACCACGTTAGGGCACGCCTAGCATCGTTACTTGTCTTGTCATGCATCGATATGCATCTGTTTATATGGTATTCATTGTTTCTTCCCCTCTTCTCTCCGGTAGACTACGAGACCGGCCAGCTGCTGTGCCCGGATTCGACTACGGTTTTGACGACCCCTCTCTCTTGCCAGAGCAACCAGGCATGCCCCCCCCCTTGATCACCAGATATCGCCTATTCTACTCTATACTGCTTGCATTAGAGTAGTGTAGCATGTTATTGCTTTCCGTTATACCTATCCTGATGCATAGCTTTGTCCTTGTTACTCTTGTTGTTACCTTTACGCAATCCTATATGCTTAGTATAGGATGCTAGTATTTCCATCTGTGGCCCTACATTCTTGTCCGTCTGGCATGCTATACTATCGGGCCGTGATCACTCGGGAGGTGATCACGGGTATATACTGCTCTTATACATGATACATGTGGTGACTAAAGTCGAATTACGGCTTGTGGAGCACCATGAGTGATTCACGGATTGGGGCTGAAAGGACCTTTGTCTCGACGGCCCTCTGGATGGATCTTTGTGGCGGAGGCGGCAGGCGAGTTGAGACCGCCTAGGAGAGAGGTGGGCCTGGCCCTGTTCGGCGTTCACGGATACTTAACACGCTTAACGAGATCTTGGTATTTGATCTGAGTTGGCTACGAGCTTATACGCACTAACCAACTACGTGGGAAAGATATGGGCACTCGGCGTTGTGGTATCAGCCGAAGCACTTCAGACGTCAGCGACGGAGCGGCGCGCGCCGAATTGGACTGGAACGCCACTAGGCTAGGTCTGCTTTCGGCCGCCCTCGCAACATGCAGGTGTGCATTGGGCGATGGGCCCAGACCCCTGTGCGCTTAGGTTTAGACCGGCGTGCTGGCCTCTCTGTTGTGCCTAGGTGGGGCTGCGACGTGTTGATCTTCCGCGGCCGGGCATGACCGGGGAAAGTGTGTCGGCCAAATGGGATCAAAGCGTGTTGGGTAAGTTGGTGCACCCTGCAGTGAAGTTAATCTATTCGAATAGCCGTGATCTTCGGTAACATGACGACTTGGAGTTGTACCTTGACCTTATGACAACTAGAACCGGATACTTAATAAAACACACCCTTCCAAGTGCGGATAGAACCGGTGGTCGCTCTCTCTCGTGGCAATGAGGAGGGATCGCCGGGTAGGATTATTGCTATGTGATGTTACTTGGAGGACTTCAACCTACCCTCTTCTACTGTTGCAAGGCGAAGGTGACCCGAAGCGTAGTCTTCGATAAGACTAGCTATCCCCCTCTTATTACGGCATTACGATTCAGTCCATGATATGGCCCTTTACACATATATCCATGCATATGTAGTGTAGCTCCTTGCTTGCAAGTACTTTGGATGAGTACTCACGGTTGCATTGTTTCCCCTTTTCCCCTACCTCTACTCGATTGCTGCAGCAGACGATGGAGCCCGGAGAGCAGACGCCACCGTCGATGGCGACTACTACCTTTGAGGCGCCTACTACTATGTGCAGCCCGGCGGCGGCGACCGGGAGTAGTTTAGGAGGATACCAGGCAGGAGGCCTGCGCCTCTTTCGATCTGTATCCCAGTTTGTGCTAGCCTTCTTAAGGCAAACTTGTTTAACTTATGTCTGTACTCAGATATTGTTGCTTCCGCTGACTCGTTTATGATCGAGCACTTGTATTCGAGCCCTCGAGGCCCCTGGCTTGTATTATGATGCTTGTATGACTTATTTTATTTGTAGAGTTGTGTTGTGATATCTTCCCGGGAGTCCCTGATCTTGATCGTACACATTTGCGTGCATGATTAGTGTACGATTGAATCAGGGGCGTCACAGATGCTCAGACCATGACGCCTAACCGTCTGGAAAATGCACAGTCTTCAAAGGTAACAAGCGTCGGATCCACGCAGGATCAATCTCTTCAGTGCTGCTAAGTCACTTTTGGTTTGTAGGTGTTTGGATTTGGGTTTTCCTCACTTGATGATTTTCGCTCAAAGTCCTCGGAGGATGGGATGCTCTCAAATGACAAGTGTCAGTTTCTCTCGAAGCAGCCAACCAACTAGTGGTTGTAGGGGGCGGCTATTTATAGCCGAGGGAGCAGCTCGACATGATAAGACATAAATGCCCTTCAATGATATGACGGTTAGGTGGGTAGATATTTTGGGACAGCTGGCGCGTAGCACAGCAACGGTCGAAAATTTGACTATCAAATTCCTCGGGGCTATCATGTTCCTCACTTGTATGCAATCCGCACTGGCGAATTCCTAACTCCTGAGTCCTCAGAGACCAGAAGAACTTCGTCTCTGTCACTGAAGAAATTGACTGAGCTGCATGAGATTTCCAATGGCTTCACTAGAAGGGATTGGTAGGTGTAGGATTTTGACATGAGCATCACTTGGAAATTTTTCCTTAGTTTCTCCTCGACCCCTTTAACAGTACGGTGTTTCCTATGACTTAAGAAAGAGAAAATGAAACTACAAAAGCAAAAGTCTTCACGCTTCATGTTCCTCGCACGAATACCAAGTCTTCATGGTCACACCAATTTCTTCACTTTCAAAGTCTTGAGAAATCCAAAGTCTTCAGTCGAAGACTTCCATTTTTAGGGGTCGACTTTCTCTGTAAATATCAAATTCCTCATAGACTTATAGACCTGTGTACACTCACAAACACACTAGTCCCTTAACCTATAAGTATTCAATACACCAAAATCACTAAGGGGCACTAGATGCACTTACACAGATTCACAACATAGAATGGAGAACTCATCGAGAGTACTTTTATTGTGATCTTTTCGTTCAAGGAGAACGTCTGCCTTGGTTGGTTCATGGTATTGGAAGATTGAGATACCACAGACCTCGAAGACTGTCACAAAGGTTACTAATAACCTAAAGGGACGAGCAAACACTATCAACAGGCAGTGAGTAGAGTGATTCTTGGGTTCAAGAACCCAGAAATGGAATACCTACATACTAAATGGCATCACAGGAAGCTTTCGAGAGCGACGGCTAGAATCATCACACTGGGAACACTAAACATGTCTAGATTACTAGGTGGTTCTCTAAGACACCTAGGGTCATAATAATAGCTCCAACATATATGTCGAGGCAATAGAGTATCTCAACACACTTGTTAGTGTGGTAAATCTGGCCCAAAGGAACATCGGGAACGGAAAGACGGGAGTTGCAAATGCATCAGACTATTTAGCAACCTGAGATGACTCGGATAGCATAACGGCTATAAATGCTCAAAAAGATTTGAGACATCCTGAAAAATGGTGGCATAACCACTCAACATTGCAATATCAATGTTCCGAAATCAACTATCAACATACAAAAGTAGTAAGAACTGAATTGAGGCTTGAAACCATCAATCCTATAAGTCTACGGATTAGTAACACGTGATCCTGATAGAAAGACGAGAATCCTAGTTCTTAATCCCCGTAGAAAAGAAGAGGTTGACTCAGATCAGAAGGGCATAAGGTAAAGGAGTAAAAAAAGCCTTACGTTCCCTTCCACAATCAATTCCCTTATATAACTAAAGCATTTCTAGACTCGACTTCGACCAGTTTGGCTTGGTAATCCTACAGGCAGTGAGGCTCTGATACCAACGCTGTCGGGACCCCGATCCAAAGTCACACCGATCTAGCATGTAACACCTCATATCACTTTGCGGCCTCACGCACGGTATCCCCATGGGTGCCACCTTACCTGGCCCAGGACCATTTGCGCCTTTTGGCTCACGTATATGATAGTGTTGCTAGCATCCATATAACAGAGAACCCGGGTCGACATGACTAGTCGTGAATCCAATGTGGCACTAACTTACATGGACATGCATACATGACCCAGCAACGAACGTGTCGGTCATCAACGTATGAACCCAAGTCGTAGCAAGCTACAAGGACTTAAAGGAACAACGCGTGACATTTCCCCAAAGGGACACACACAACAACGAAGAAGGACACATGTCGGCCAACCTGTGTTCCGGAGCAGTAGCAAGCTACCATGGCTCGGTGGAAGCCCTAGGAGACATTTCCCCATAAGAGAGGCTACCAAGAATAAACAACTAGGTTGTCGAATCCCACACATACCAAGCATATCAATAACATACACACAATATGCTCGATATGTGAAAATACAACGTGGCATCACAACAAAACTCTATGGCTCAAAGTATTTATTCATTAGGCTCCGAAGAGGCATGCATAGTAAGAATTACAATCATGGGTCACATGACCCAACATACAGAGCATACAGGCAACAGAAGCATAACATGTCTGAGTACAGACAACTACAAATAAAAAAGGCTGAGAAGCTTGACTATCTACAAGACCCTCCCAAGGGTACAAGATCGTAACTGAGGTAACAAGCTGAACGTCGAAGTCCACGCGGAACTACTAGTGAGACTGAAGTCTCTCTGCAAAACATAAATTAAGCAAACATGAGTACAAATGTACGCAGCAAGACTTACATCAAAACTATCACCATATGCATCAGTATCAACAAAGGGTGGTGGAGTTTAACTGCAGCAAGCCAGCTTTGACTCAGTGGCTATCCTGTACTACGACTGCTGGTAACTCTTTTGAGGTGGCGCACACGAGTCCACATATTCACCATATCAATACACCACTATGGATCCGCTCCCGTCTCCCTACGAGAAGGCCATCCATAGCACTCACGCTTATCTTGCGCATTTTAGAGTATCCACTTTCACTTTTCTATGAATTGTATAGGCAACCAAGTAGTCCTTCACCGCGGACGCAGCTATTCGAATAGATGATGTTAACCCTGCAGGGGTGTACTTCTTCACACACGCTCTCGCCACTTACCGCAATGTACACGTCATGTATCTCGGCAACCTTCAAGCGGAAGCCTGGCGAGGGTGTCGGCCATGACCTGACTAACCACACAAGTCCCTAGTCCAGGTTTATCGCCTATTCAGGTTCCATCCGCAGGGAGTCCGGCCGAGGTTTCCACTACGGCACCGAACGATGTGTGCAGGGTTCCCGGGTCACCAAATGGGCGACTCGGTACACCGGGCTATGAGCCTACCGCATCACAGCCCACCCCTAGGGCCGGTGCTGCGCACGGCCTCCAGCATACTACAAACACCAGAAACTACTTGCAACTCCTGGACAGAGGACAGGGGCGATTAATAGGTCGAGAGGGTCCATTGGTTTCGGGCCCAGCGCGTGGTAGTAGCTGATCTTAAATCACATACACAGATCTCAGTTCCTAAGGACGGTTCCAATGAAATAACCCACCATGTACTCCTACATGGCCTCTCATCGATACCTTTACCAAATCGTGCTCACACACAGTAGGACATGTTCATCACCATTCCAATTCATGCCTGATGAATCGGACCTGACTCAACTCTAAGCAGCAGCAGGCATGACAAACAAGCATGAATGAGTAGGCACATCAGGGCTCAAACAACTCCTACTCATGCTAGTGGGTTTCATCTGTTTACTGTGGCAATGACAGGTCATGTAGAGTGTACGCGCCAAAGATGTCGGGGAGGCTGATCGTACCCACGGACACCTATGGGGCCGGCGGACCAGGCCCCTTGTGGTTCGGAGGGGGGCGGAGATCGCATGAAGAGCGGATCGAGGCGAGGCACATGAGGAGTTTACCCAGCTTCGGAGCTCCCCGGAGAGATAAAACTCCTACTACTGCTTGTTTAATCTATTGTGTTCTTGCTAGGGAGCAATGCGAGCTACAAAACCTAGCGTGAGTGTATCTAGTCTCTGGTGAGTCGAATGAACCGAACCAGCCGAACCAGCCGAACCCGCCGAACCAGCCGAACCCCCCTCTACGTTGCGCATGGGCCTCCTTTTATATGCTCAAGGGGTCTCCGACAGGTGGCAACATAGGCGGGGGTACAAATGTAAAAACAGGAGTTGGTACACCTACTCGAGCGATTATGCGATGCAAAATACCTAACTCGACGGCAAGGGACAAAAGCAATAAATGCCCGTCGATGTCGCCCGAATAGTGCAACAGAGGCCGTCAGTGCGCCTCGCCGCCACGATGGCAAGCTTGTCAGCGCCGCTTATCGCTGCTCTCCGCTGGCTGCACAGCCTCTCGACACGCGCCCATGGAACGGCCCCATGGCGACACGCCGCTGGATGAGCTGGAGCGGAGACGGAGAGAGGTTGCAAGCCGCGTCAAGCGCCTTGCCGCGGCTGAATCCTTGTCGCGCTCCGAGCCTTCCCGGCAAGCTCCTCTTGCCGGGGCCTTGTCTTCTGCATGCCTCGAGTGGCCTTCCCGACAAGCTCCTCTTGTCGGGGCCTTGTTTTCTTAATCTAATACTTTGTTCTTGAATGGCTCCAAAGGAGCCACGGAGGAATATTGGCGGTGACGAGGCAAACCTTGCCGCGGGGTGCTACAACTGTCCGTGCACGAGTACGGGATACTAGGGTACCCCTACTCTAGTACACCGACATAGAGGAAAGGGGTTCAACTACCGCAGCATGTGACAGTTGAAGCATTGTTCTCCTAATGCAGTAAAAGAGAGCAGGAGCGAGAGAGTGGGATTGTATTAGAATGAACAAGGGGGTTTTGCTTGCCTGGCACTTTTGAAGATAATATAGCTCTTCATCGGTGTCATCGAACTCATCATCAGAACTACGTCCACTAAGAGGGAACAACACCGGCAAACAGAGAAGGAACACCAATCAATGCAATGCAATAGTATGATGCATGGTCATGACATAGCAACATGCTGTGATTTGAGCTAATGCAACTAGCAACAATTCAAATGAAGTTGGTTTGAACCAAGGGTTCAAATTCAAACTCCATGTAAGACATTTAAAATGCCATTTATCCAAATTGTCATATACAGTAGCTATAAGTTGTTCAAACCTGCATGGAAATGACATAAACAGATTCTTTGGATTTTTCTGATAATTTTTCATATATAAATTATTTCATTCTGAGCTACGGTTTATTTTCTATGATTTTTAGAAGTTTTGGGTATTTTCTGAAATAAATAAATCATTTTTGATTTATTTAAAATCCAAGAAGAGCTTTACTACATCAGCATTGCGCAAGGCTGATGTCAGCAGGTCAACTGGGCCGGCCAGGTCAAACCTGACCTGCGGGACCCCTTGGTCAGTGACTCAGTGCAGGCTAGAGTCACAGACAGGTGGGCCAGGTCAACGTCCACGTCAGTATAGTCAATGCTGACGTGTGGGTCCCATTGGGTTATGAACTAATCTAAACAGGAAATTAAGTTAACCTAAATAGGCACAGGGGCCCACATGGCAGTGGCACTAGGGTTGTTTAGCGGGGTCATTAGTGCTAACTAAATCGATGCCACGTCAGCAACTGACTGTTGGTGTCAAAACCAGCAGATCTCAGGTAGGGGGTCCCAAGTTGTGCGTCATGGATCGATGGGTAACAGGAGATAGGGGACACGATGTTTACCCAGGTTTGGGCCCTCTTAATGGAGGTAATACTCTACTTCCTGCTTGATTGATCTTGATGAATATGAGGATTGCAAGAGTTGATCTACCACAAGATCATATGTTGTGGTCTAAAACCTAAGGGTATGATGAATAATGTCATAATGATCCATCGACTAGCCTGGCCTTGGCTTATATAACATACTAGAGGCCTAGGGTAACAAGAGTCCTAGTCGAATACATCGGTGGAGAGGAGTCCTTGTCTTGATCACCAAGTCTTGTGGAATCTCCCTCATGTATGTCATCGAATGTCCGAACTGGCCCATGAGTAAACGACCATGGGGGTCCTCGGCCCAATCCAACTGATCGAGAGACGACGTGGTGAGTACCCCCTAGTCTAGGACACCGTTAGTAGCCCCCTAAACCGGTCTTCAAGTTGGGGACGCTCCTCGATTCTTCCGAACTGTTCTTCATATTCGGTCGTCGGTCTTGAAAACTGGTTCAACAAATCTTCTCATCTTCGATCTTGAGGATCACCGAAGCGAATCCAAAGAGTTTACACGTCGGGTATCCGAGGAGCCCCTTTAAGTTCTCGGCCTTTATCAATGCCTTGTTAGTTTTTACGCCACACCTCGGGTTTTAAGTTGTTCCCGCGTGGCGGTGTCCTCTTGCATCCGAGCTCTAACCCGGACTGCATTCGAGGTATCTTTTGCACTCGAGCACCAACGCCGGACTATATCCGAGCTCCAACGCAGGATTGTATCCGAGCTCCAACTCCTTCAACAAGAGTTGAAGGAGTTTAGCCGAGCTTAATGCTGAAAATTCCCTCTGTGGAGCCAACCACTAGTATCCGAGCTATATCCCGGAATTCTTTCGAGGTGGTTCGGCACCTCGGTCATGGGCTGATCATTTGCGGATTTTATTTCCGATGCATGTAAATTTATTTTCTGTCGATATGCATAACCAGTAGCCCTCAAGGTGAGTGTCGGTCTAAAACCCGAGATGCACCTGAAGGAAAACATGAAACTGCTGATCCTAGTAGCCCCTGAGACTCAGGTCGATTCACAAAATCGGCCTGAGGATCAACTCCTAGCTCGGCAGCATACGTAGGAATAGAAATGAAGTGTAATATATTAGAGATAATGATCGGCGGACAGTTCCCTAAGAGAGGGTCATGAGAAGTCACTTTGATATATTATCTTGATGCCGGATAAGTCCCAGATGGTACTTACTATTGTCCGAAGACGTGCTTGTCCATAGTTCGGTCATGCCGAACACTGAGCACTTCGAATTTTCTACATTGAATAGGCAATGCAGTAGCCCCCGAGCCACTGGTCAGGTGGCAACACTAGATCAGGGGATCGATGTGCCCCTTTAATATTAGTAAATGATAAGCCCGAAGCCCAGTAGCCCCCGAGCCATAATACAGGCACGGGTGGCTGAAATAAGGATCGATATCCAGAGTAATATCACAAATTATGGATAATGATTCTATATATCCAAGTACTCTACATCATTAAAGCTCGGATCCGCATTGTACAAAACTTTGTTGACCGACCATCGGCTTCAACCTGTTGGGGAACACAGTAATTTCAAAAAAATTCCTACGCACACGCAAGATCATGGTGATGCATAGCAACGAGAGGGGAGAGTGTAGTCCATGTACCCTCGTAGACCGTAAGAGGAAGCATTATGACAACGCGGTTGATGTAGTCGTACGTCTTCATGATCGACCGATCCTAGTACCGAAAGTACGGCACCTCCGTGGTCTGCACACATTCGGCTCGGTGATGTCCCACGAACTCTCGATCTAGCTGAGTGTTGAGGGAGAGCTTCATTAGCACGACGGCGTGATGACGGTGATGATGAAGCTACCAGCGCAGGGCTTCGCCTAAGCACTGCAACGATATGACCGAGGTGGATTATGGTGGAGGGGGCACCGCACACGGCTAAGAGATCAATGATCAACTTGTGTATCCATGGGATGTCCCCCTTGTCAGTGTCAAAACCGGCCGATCTCGGGTAGGGGGTCCCGAACTGTGCGTCTAAGGTCGATGGTAACAGGAGACAGGGACACTATGTTTACCCAGGTTCGGGCCCTCTCTATGGAGGTAATACCCTACTTCCTGCTTGATTAATCTTGAATGCTATGAGTATTACAAGAGTTGATCTACCACGAGATCGTAATGGCTAAACCCTAGAAGTCTAGCCTCTATGACTATGGTAATGAGTCTCCTCTCCGGACTACGTCCTCCGGTTTATATAGACACCAGGAGGATCAAGGGTTACACAAGGTCGGTTACAAAGAAAGGAATCTACATATTCGGTCGCCAAGCTTGCCTTCCACACCAAGGAAAGTCCCTTCCGGACACGGGTGCAGTCTTCGGTCTTCGTATCATGACAGCCCATCAATCCGGCCCATGGCTAACAGGCCGGACGCCCGAGGACCCCTTAGTCCAGGACTCCCTCAGTAGCCCCTGAACCTGGCTTCAATGACAAGGAGTCCGGCGCGCAGATTTGTCTTCGGCATTGCAAGGCGGGTTCCCTTCTTTCCGGATACTCCACAATGGTCTTCGGACGATCGAGTTCGTCTTGGCAGCACGAGCAGCATATATTTCCACAGAGGGCGTAATAAATTATAAGTCCAATCCTCTGGCAATTTTTTACAACATGACATCATGCCAGTCCGGTCATTATTTCGGACCGTTGTTTTGCCTGCGGCCCCACGTTCCAAAACGCGGTTGTCATTGGCACGTCTTATCCAAACAGAGATCGTGTCCCCTTATTGAGGGATTCTTTTATCGACATAGACGTGGGTAACCCAACCATCCATAGGGTACAATTCCTTGGAAATAGGCAAATTTTAAGGCCCGGGAGGAGGCGTTCGATATTCTCGGCCTTTATAAAGGGGCATAGACCCGCCTTTCCTCTCCACGCTTGCTTCTTCCTCAACTCTTACTACCTCGAGTTCCAGCACACGGGTTTCACCCTCCGCAAGCCTCCGTCATGTCCGGATCCAGCCGTCAAGGCTGGTGGATGGCTTCTTCTATCATAGAGGAGGATATCGCAAAGCTTCGTGCGGCCAGATATCTAACCGCAGAAATCCTCCATCGGCTTCCCGCGGAGGGGCAGGTTATCCCTACCCCTAGATCCGGCGAGAGGGTCGTGTTCGTTTCCCACTTCCTCCGAGGATTAGGGTTCGCCCTTAATCACTTCGTCCGGGGGCTCATGTTCTATTATGGACTAGATTTTCACGATCTCGCCCCGAGCTCTGCTCTTCTCATCTCAACATTTATCGTCACGTGCAAAGCCTTCCTCCGAACTCCTCCACACTTCGGCTTGTGGCTCAAGACCTTCAATGTGAAGCCGCAGATGATAGGGGGGAGCAGGCGGAGTGTGGTGGTGCCTCAATGAGCAAGCTTACCAGCGCTAATTGGCTAAAAGGATCTTTCAAAGAATCTTCCGACTTATGGCAGCAGGAGTGGTTCTATATCACCGAGCCCTGTGGTTCCAAGTGGGCAGTTGCACCTGCGTTTCGATCCAGCCCCCCAATTCAGCTCGCATCGTGGATTAATAAGGGGTTGGACCGGGTTGCGGACTCTGCAAAGTCACATCCAAAGCCTCATTGAGAAGGACATCGATATTTTCAACGTTATATAGGTAATGCTAGTCCGCCGGACCCTGCCGTGCCATTGACGGCCTCTCCGGATGTGGGCATTACGCACGAAGGAATGTGGAAATTATTTTTCAGGAAACGAAAACAATGGCCAGACACCACCGAAGATACCGGCCTAGACTGCAACCATGCGGATACCCCGGTAAGTACTCATCTGCCGAACACCTCATAATTAGATATCGTGTGGTAAGATACTGAGCA
This sequence comes from Aegilops bicornis, assembly GCA_021605145.1. NCBI lineage: Eukaryota > Viridiplantae > Streptophyta > Magnoliopsida > Poales > Poaceae > Aegilops > Aegilops bicornis. Next base: position 719,331,346 of record CM038671.1, read on the forward strand.
AACCATCTTTTTCCATGGCTGGATAAAGAAAGCAGAACGGATTAGGTGTCCGGCCCCTCTTCCCAAAGACTCAGCGGACCCCGTGTTAACAAGGATGCTGGCACCGGCACCGTACCAGGCGCCGGTAGGGGAGGGCAAGTTGGAGAGTGAGAAGACCCGGCGTGACCTTCGCTCCAGAGGTAAACTAGATACTGAGTCCAGAGAAATCAACATTTCCTCACCCGAAGACAAAGGCGAAAGAGAAGCAAGTATTCCTTCTCCATTCGGGAAGAAAAGGGCCGCCTCCGAAGGTTGGGAGGGGCGGTCTCCCAAGAAGGGAAAGATGCCACCGTCGAGCGGCTCGGGATTGGAAGGCGACGCCGCTGAACAGCCTCATCGTGAGGACGAATCCTCAACCAAATCGTAAGTGAATCCGGGGTGCTTTAATAGCATCTCGTTCCTTTCCTGTTACCGAAGAGACATGTAACGTGCCTGTGTATTTTTGCAGTTTGGCACAGGGTTTTTTTGGGCAATCCTCTTCATCGGGAGATCTCCTCCCAGAGATGATGGAAAGCGAGACACCTCCCCCGACCTCCTCGCCCAATAAGGCGAACGACTCCGAAGTGTCATCTCGGAGGGTTTTTCTTGATCAACAAGCGGTGCACGGGACGAAAAAGGCAGTGCCTGAAGGTGGATCTTCCATCGTCCGGGATTCGGGGGCCAACAATAAAGGCCTCAGACTATCCGGCTTTCAGCTAGGGATGATTCTGGAGACAGGTGAACAGGATCCTTCAAAGGATGGTTGTGCTCCTATAGCTGCTTCCGGAGACCCGGCGGCGCCGGATATGTTGAGGGATATGCTGCAAAAGGCATCTGTCTCGGAGGAACAGCGTACCTTGATGGGTACGGCGGTTGAAAAGATTCTGTCCGCGAAGAGCGGATTGAATGAAGCCTTCATGAACCTGCTAAGAGGCTTCGAGGTTTGTGATCTAATATTTTCGACTATTGTATTTGCAAAGATGCACCTATGTATAGGTAGTAGCCCCTGAGACTCGGGTTGGCTTCCCATGGGAGGCAAATGGAGGATCAAGAAGAAATACTCAAGGACTAATCTGATTAATTGGAATACAGGCTGCTTCCCCCTGGCTACTTCCTGGACTACGGATATTGCCGAGCTGCAGCGGAAGCTTGAGGTGGCCGGGGATGACATTGCTTTAATCAATATGTGTCTTGACGAGTTGCAAGGTATGTATTCGGAGCAGTCCTTTCACATACATTTTTGAAATATAAGCATGGCGCTGAAAGTTATATACTGGAATATGCATGACTGCAGATGGTGCTGCCGCCGTTGAAATTCTTCGGGCGGAGCAGGCCTGGTTTAGTAGTGCGGCTGCCGAAAAGGCATCGGCTGAATTGAAAGCCGAACAAGCTGCTCGGCGCCAAGACGAGGAGAAGATATCCACGATGGCGTTTGAACTAAAAAATGCTGCTAGTCGTTGTGAACTTCTTGAGAAGGAGAATAAAGCCAAAAGCAATTTGAACTTGACAAGGCCTTACTAGAGGCGAGCGAGCGTGGTCCAATCCAGAGGCGATACGTCCATTTTGCATCATGCTTTTATATCGATATTTATTGCATTATGGGCTGTTATTACACATTATGTCACAATACTTATGCCTATTCTCTCTTATTTTATAAGGTTTACATAAGGAGGGAGAATGCCGACAGCTGGAATTCTGGGCTGGAAAAGGAGAAAATATTACAGACCTATTCTGCACAACTCCAAAAGTCCTGAAACTCCACGAAAGTCAATTTTGGAAATAATAAAAAATACTGAGCGGAAGAAATACGTCAGGGGGGCCACCACCTGTCCACGAGGGTGGGGGGCGCGCCCTACCCCCCAGGGTGCGCCCCCTGCCTCGTGGGCCCCCTGTTGGCTCTCCGATGGCCATCTTCTGCTATATGAAGTCTTTCGTCGAGGAAAAAATCATAAGCAACTTTTCGGGATGAGACTCCGCCGCCACGAGGCGGAACCTTGGCCGAACCAATCTAGGGCTCCGGCAGAGCTGTTCTGTCGGGGTCACTTCCCTCCGGGAGGGGGAAATCATCGCCATCGTCATCACCAACGCTCCTCTCATCAGGAGAGGGCAATCTCCATCAACATCTTCACCAGCACCATCTCCTCTCAAACCCTAGTTCCTCTCTTGTATCCAATTCTTGTCTCTAAGTCCGGGATTGGTACTAGTAGGTTGCTAGTAGTGTTGATTACTCCTTGTAGTTGATGCTAGTTGGTTTATTTGGTGGAAGATCATATGTTCAGATCCTATATGCATATTAATACCCCTCTGATTATGAACATGAATATGCATTGAGAGTAGTTACGTTTTTTCCTGAGGACATGGGAGAAGTCTTGCTATTAGTAGTCATGTGAATTTGGTATTTGTTCGATATTTTGATGAGATGTATGTTGTCTATCCTCTAGTGGTGTTATGTGAACGTCGACTACATAACACTTCACCATTATTTGGGCCTAGAGGAAGGCATTGGGAAGTAATAAGTAGATGATGGGTTGCTAGAGTGACATAAGCTTAAACCCTAGTTTATGCGTTGCTTAAATGAGGCTGATTTGGATCCATATGTTTCATGCTATGGTTAGGTTTACCTTAATACTTTTGTTGTAGTTGTGGATGCTTGCAATTGAGGTTATCATAAGTGGGATGCTTGTTCAAGTAAGAACAACACCCAAGCACCGGTCCACCCACATATCAAATTATCAAAGTACCAAACGCGAATCATATGAACGTGATGAAAACTAGCTTGACGATAATTCCCATGTGTCCTCGGGAGCGCTTTTCTCCATATAAGACTTTGTCCAGGCTTGTCCTTTGCTATAAAAAGGATTGGGCCACCTTGATGCACTTTATTTTCTTTTGTTACTTGTTGCTCGTTACCAATTATCTTATCACAAAACTATCTGTTACTTATAATTTCAGTGCTTGCAGAAAATACCTTGCTGAAAACCGCTTATCATTTCATACGCTCCTCATTGGGTTCGACACTCTTACTTATCGAAAGGACTACGATAGATCCCCTATACTTGTGGGTCATCAAGACTCTTTTCTGGCGTCGTTGCCGAGGAGTGAAGCGCCTTTGGTAGGTGGAATTTGGTAAGGAAAAATTTATATAGTGTGCTGAAATTTACTGTCACTTGTTACTATGGAAAGTAATCCTCTGAGGGGCTTGTTCGGGGTATCTTCAACCCAACCAGTAGAGCAAAGAGGTGCTCCTCAACCTACTGAACCTATTTCAAATGAAAATGAAAATGAAAATGTTCCCTTTGAAGTTCCTTCGGGTATGTTAGAAAAACTGCTAGCTAATGCTTTTGCAGAGATGGAACAAAGCATCCTGATGAGCACCTAATCTATGTGGATGAAGTTTGTGGATTATTTAAGCTTGCAGGTATACCCGATGATGTTATTAATAAGAAGGTCTTCCCTTTATCTTTGAAGAGAGATGCATCGACATGGTATAGGCTATGTGATGATACGGGATCATGGAACTACAAACGATTGAAATTGGAATTTCATCAGAAATTTTATCCTATGCATCTTGTTCATCGTGATCGCAATTATATATAATTTTTTTGGCCTCACGAAGGAGAAAGCATCGCTCAAGCTTGGGGAGGCTTAAATCAATGTTATATTCATGCCCCAATCATGATCTTCCAAGAGAAATAATTATTCAAAGTTTTTATGCTCGGCTTTCTGATAACAATCGCACCATGCTCAATACTTATTGTGCTGGCTCTTTTATGATGAAGACTATTGAAATCAAATGGAACTTATTGGATAGAATTAAACGCAACTCTGAAGATTGGGATCTCGACGAAGGTAAGGAGTCAGGTATGACACCTCAGTTTGATTGTGTTAAATCTTTTATGGATACCGATGTTTTCCGTAAATTTAGCACTAAATATGGACTTGACTCTGAGATAGTAGCTTCTTTTTGTGAATCTTTTGCCTCTTATGTCGATCTCCCTAAGGAGAAGTGGTTTAAATATCATCCTCCCATAGAAGTAAAAGTAGCTGCACCTATTAAAGTTGAAGAAAAGACTATCACTTATAATGATCCTATTGTTCCTACTTCTTATGTGGAGAAACCACCTTTCCTTGTTAGGATAAAGTATCATGCTAAAGCTTCAACTGTGGTTCGTAAAAGCAATATTAGAACTTATACACCTCCTGAGCAAGTTAAAGTTGAACGTAATATTGCTATTGTTAAAGATCTCTTGGCTGATAATATTGATGGGCATGTTATTTATTTCTGCGGTGAAACTGCTAGAATTGCCAAACCTTGTGCTAAAGATAAACATAGACCTGTGGTAGGCATGCCTGTTATTTCTGTTAAAATAGGAGATCATTGTTATCATGGCTTGTGTGATATGGGTACTAGTGTTAGTGCAATACCTTATGACTTATACAAAGAAATTATGCATGATATTGCACCTGCTGAGATAGAAGATATTGATGTCACAATTAAACTTGCCAATAGAGATACTATTTCACCAATGGGAATCGTTAGACATGTTGAAGTCTTGTGTGGGAAAACTAAATATCCTGCTGATTTTCTTGTTCTTGGTTCCCCACAAGATAGCTTTTGTCCCATTATATTTGGAAGACCCTTCTTGAATACTGTTAATGCTAGGATAGACTGCAAAAAGGATGTAGTTACTATTGGTTTGGGTGATATGTCTCATGAGTTTAATTTCTCTAAATTAAGTAGACAACACCGTGAAGAGGAATTACCTAGTAAGGATGAAATTATTGGCCTTGCTTCTATTGCCATTCCTCCTAGTGATCCTTTAGAACAATATTTGTTAGAACATGAAAATGATATGTTTATGAATGAAAGAAGGGAAATAGATGAAGTATTCTTTAAACAGGAACCCATCCTGAAACACAATTTGCCTGTTGAAATCCTAGGGGATCCCCCTCCACCCAAGGGTGATCCCGTGTTTGAGCTTAAACCGTTGCCTGATACTCTTAAATATGCTTATCTTGATGAAAAGAAGATATATCCTATTATTATTAGTGCTAACCTTTCAGAGCATGAAGAAGAGAGATTATTGAAAACTCTGAAGAAGCACCGTGCTTCTATTGGATATAATCTTGATGATCTTAAGGGCATTAGTCCCACTCTATGTCAACACAAAATAAATTTGGAGGAAGATGCCAAACCAGTTCGTGATCATCAACGACGGTTGAATCCTAAGATGAAGGAAGTGGTAAGAAAATAAATACTAATGCTCCTTGAGGCAGGTATAATTTATCCCGTTGCTGATAGTCAGTGGGAAGTCCTGTCCATTGTGTCCCTAAGAAGGGAGGTATTACCGTAGTTCCTAATGATAAAGATGAATTGATTCCGCAAAGAATTATTACATGATATAGGATGGTAATTTATTTCTGCAAATTTAATAAAGCTACTAAAAAGGATCATTACCCCTTACCTTTTATCGATCAAATGCTAGAAAGATTATCTAATCATACACATTTTTGCTTTTTAGATGGTTGTTCTGGTTTCTCTCAAATACCTGTGTCAGCCAATGATCAATCAAAGACTACTTTTACTTGCCCTTTCGGTACTTTTGCTTATAGACGTATGCCTTTTGGTTTATGTAATGCTCCTGCTACCTTTCAAAGATGTATGATGGCTATATTCTCTGACTTTTGTGAAAAGATTTGTGAGGTTTTCATGGACGACTTCTCCGTCTATGGATCCTCTTTTGACGATTGCTTGAGGAACCTTGATCGAGTTTTGCAGAGATGTGAAGAGACTAATCTTGTCTTGAATTGGGAAAAGTGCCACTTTATTGTTAATGAAGGTATTGTCTTGGGGCATAAAGTTTCTGAAAGAGGTATTGAAGTTGATAAAGCCAAGGTTGATGCTATTGAAAAGATGCCATGTCCCAAGGACATTAAAGGTATAAGAAGTTTCCTCGGTCACGCCGGATTTTATAGGAGGTTTTTTTTAGGGAAGGCCATCATGGCAAGCTTTATTGAATTATAGAATATTTACATCATCCACGAGCTTACTGACAATGACATCAGGTGGCTCGTTTAACCAACTGAGATTCGACTTATTACAAAAGGAGAAGTTAGCTAGCACATGTGCCGCTTGATTACAAGAACGAATACAATGCTTAAAAATGACCTTCCCAATCGACGTACTAATATCAACGCATTCCGCGAAGAGAGCCGCAACTTCATCCCACCATCTTTCTTGGCCATTGCAGAAGTTAATTACCTGGAGAGAACCTGATTTCTCTTCAATCTGGTTTAGTCCTAGAGAGTCGGCAAAGAATAGCCCATCCCTCATGGCCATCGCCTCCGTTGTAATCGCATCCGCCGCCACCGGTACAAAATTGCATTCTTGTGGCAATGAAGTTTCCATGAATATCCCTCATAACAGCCGCAGTTGCCCCACTCCCTTCATCTGGAAAAAAGGCTGCATCAACATTTAGTTTTGTGTATCCTGGGTCCGGCTTACACCATTTAGTCTCTGGCATTACATGTGAACTTGTCAATGAATTCTAGAAATTTGAAGCAATCGATAGAATGGATAAGGGAAATCTCCAAGAAGGTGGCACCGGCCCATCACATGTCATTCGCCTACGTATCCACCACAAGTACCATGCTCCCACCATTAGTGCTTGTTTGAAGTTGACATTAGAATGTACCATCAGTAGATCATCCGGAAGGGTTAAAAGATGTTCGAATATAATCGAGCCCGACCTATCCACTGGTACATCATCTTCCACCAGTTGCAACATCCCAAGACGCCTCCACACTTCCGTTGCATGCACACATAGAAATAAAAGAAGCCTAATATCCTCAGCACCTTGATGGCATATTGGGCACGCCCCATTAGAACCAATGTGTCTGTTTGTCAGGATTGCCTTTAGCGGAACGATTCCTCATGAACCCTCCACCCAAAAATCTGAATTATCGTGGGACTTGCACTTTCCAAAGTGTATTCCACACTGCCAAAGGCGCTGAACCACCAGCCCTCTCCATCATATTTGCATGTGCCCTATAAGTGTGCATCCATTGCAAATGGTACATGATTTTCACTGAAAAATTCCGGTGCGATTAGGTTGCTGTGCAATGAAATCCTCAAATGCGTGTGTGTTGAGCGAGATCTGAAGTATTCTTCTAACATCCACAGGTAGAAAAGGCTCTGTAATACCTGTTCATCCCACTCCACAGTCACGGATCAATGAGTTCACAAACTCTTGTAATAATTGATTGGCCTCTCGGTGTAATTACCTTCATATTCGAGCTTGAAGGTATCCAAGGATCCTCCATATATTTACCTCCTCACCAGTACCAATCCTCCATATGTAACCTTTCTTGAATGTATCAAGGCCCTTTAAAATACTTTGCCATGTGAATGATGACCCATTCTTTGGGGTAGCATCCAAAAGAGTTCCATTGGGTAGTATTTAGCTTTCAGTACTTTGCAACCAAGGAATCTGGATTAGTGATGAGCCTCCAGCATTGCTTAGCTAGCATATCTAAGTTGAATGAATATAAATCACGAAATCCCATACCTCCATCATTTTTTGGAATACAGAGCTTCCACCACGCCATCCAATGCATTTTCCTGTGCTCTTCATCATCACCCCACCAAAATTGTGCAATAATATCTGTGATTTCTTTGCAAATTCCTTTTGGAAGACTAAAAACTGACATGGCAAAAACTGGAATGGCCTGTGCCATAGACTTTAATAAAATCTCTTTACCTCCACTTGATAGTTGTTTCTCCATCCAACCTATCAATCTTGATTTAGTTCTGTCAACGAAATGCCTAAAACAGTCACTTTTGTTAGCTCCCACAATTGCTGGCAACCCAAGATACTTGTCAGATAATGCTTCTGTGTCAATATGAAGAATTTGACTAATTTCTGCTTTTGAAGCAACTGAGGTGTTGGGACTGAAGAAAATGCTATACTTGGCCAAACTCACCATTTGTCCTGAACTTGCACAATAAGTATCCAGTACGTTTTGTAAGGAAGTTGCATTCATCACATCTGCTCTCATGATAATTAGAGAATCGTCAGCAAATAAAATGTGTGAAACTGACGGTGCATTTCTGCACACTCTAATCCCATCTATGCCACCAACTTCTTTTTCAAACGTCAACATACTAGACAACCCTTCCGCACAAAGAAGGAACAAATAAGGGGAGAGGGGGTCCCCTTGCCGAATCCCCCTAGTAGGGGTAAATATCTCGATCTCACAGGAGTTGAATCTGACCTTATATCTAACAGAAGATACACATGCCATTATCATGTCTATCCAACCAGTATCAAAACCAAGTTTTTCCATCATAGCTCTCAAGAAGATCCACTCAACCCGGTCATAGGCCTTATGCATATCCAATTTCACTATACATAGCCCCCTGCGACCTTCTCTTGAGTTTTTTATCTTATGGACACACTCATATGCTATTAGTACATTATCAGTAATTAAACGTCTCGGAACAAATGCACTTTGAGTGGGGGAGATAATGTCAGGTAGAATACCTTTCAGTCTAGCAGCCAACATCTTTGAGACAATTTTGTACAACACATTACATAGACTGATAGGTCTATATTGTGTAATTTGTTCAGGTGAGTCTACCTTGGGAATGAGTACAATGGATGTATCATTCCACTCTGCCGGGATCTGCCTTGTATTGATCGCAAACAACACCTCCTGGGAAATCTCATCACCAATAATATGCCAGAACTTCTTAAAAAATATAGCATGGAGACCATCAGGGCCAGGCGCCTACAGCCTTACGTACATCACCATGGGTATACGGGGCTAATAACATTTCATTCATTTTCTCAGTAACTTTTGTTTGCACATTTTGCAGAATAGCAGGGTCAACATGGTTTACTTCTGAAGCAAAGAGGTTACCGAAATAATTCTGGACATGTATGTTGAGTGCTGATGTACCTTCAATCACATTCCCCTAGTCATCATTTAATTTTTTTTATCAAGTTCTTCTTACGCCTCGCCGAAGCAAATGCTTGGAAGAAACCCGTGTTCCGATCCCCTTGCTTGAGCCATCCTTCTCTAGATCGTTGCATGACATGTATCTCCTCGAGTTCTAGCAGAAAATCGATTAGCTCAGACAGTTCTTTCCTTTTCAATTCACTTTCATCATTCATAGGGCCAGCCATAATTTTCTCGAGCTCTCTCTGTGCTTTCCGAAGTCTCTTTTGGGCTTCTTCAAAACTCTCTGATCCCAATCATGGAACTGATGGTGCATGCGATTTAGTTTTTCATAGACCGTATTTTGTCCCGCAGCCACGCTTGCCGAGTCCGACGCCTCCTGGACGACATCCGAGAATGACTGTTCACGCAGCCACCTCGCCTCAAATTTCTTGCTTGCTGCACCATTGGCTGCCACTCCCGAGTAATACTCTGTGTCCACACACAAGGGTCTATGATCTGAATGATTATAGTTTAAATTTTGTAATGCAGCATGAGGATAAAGAGTGGACCATGCATCATTAACCAAGCCCCTATCCAGTCGTTCTCTAATCCTGCCTTGAAACCACGTGAATTGGTCTCCCACATATCCCATGTCCCTCAACTCGCATTCCTCAATGGCTGCCTAATTTATAGGAGGTTCATTAAGGACTTCTCAAAAATTTCTTGGCCTCTGACTAATTTATTACAAAAATATATACCATTTGTCTTTGATGATGATTGTGTAGAAGCATTTGAAATACTTAAGAAAGCATTGATCTCTGCACCTATTGTTCAGCCACCTGATTGGAATTTACCCTTTGAAATTACGTGTGATGCTAGTGATTATGTTGTAGGTGCTGTTCTAGGGCAAAGAGTTGATAAGAAATTAAATGTTATTCATTCTGCTAGTAAAACTCTAGACAATGCTCAAAGAAATTATGCTACTACTGAAAAAGAATTCTTAGCAGTTGTATTTGCTTGTGATAAGTTCAAACATTATATTGTTGATTCTAAAGTAACTATTCACACGGATCATGCTGCTATTAAATATCTTATGGAAAAGAAAGATGCTAAGCCTAGACTTATTAGATGGGTCTCTTGCTACAATAATTTGATTTGCATATTATTGATAGAAAGGGAGCTGAGAACCCCATTGCAGACAACCTGTCTAGGTTAGAAAATGTTCTTGATGACCCACTACCTATTGATGATAGCTTTCCTGATGAGCAATTAAATGTCATAAATGCTTCTTGTACTACTCCATGGTATGCTGATTATGCTAATTATATTGTTGCTAAATTTATACCACCTAGTTTCACATACCAGCAAAAGAAAAAGTTTTTCTATGACTTGAGACATTACTTTTGGGATGACCCACATCTTTATAAAGAAGGAGTAGATGGTTTTATTAGACGTTGTGTACCTGAGCATGAACAGGAATAGATCCTACGCAAGTGTCACTCCAAGGCTTATGGAGGACACCACGCTGGAGATAGAACTGCACATAAGGTATTGCAATCTGGTTTTTATTGGCCTACTCTCTTCAAGGATGCCCGTAAGTTTGTCCTATCTTGTGATGAATGTCAAAGAATTGGTAATATTAGTAGACGTCAAGAAAAGCCTATGAATTATTCACTTGTTATTGAACCATTTGATGTTTGGGGTTTTGATTATATGGGACCTTTTCACGCCTCTAATGGATATACACATATTTTAGTTGATGTTGATTACGTTACTAAGTGGGTAGAAGCTATTCCAACTAGTAGTGCTGATCATAACACTTCTATTAAAGCGCTTAAAGAAGTTATTTTTCCGAGGTTTGGAGTCCCTAGATATTTAATGACCGATGGGGGTTCACATTTTATTCATGGTGCTTTCCGAAAAATGCTTGCTAAGTATGATGTTAATCATAGAATTGCATCTCCTTATCACCCACAGTCTAGTGGTCAAGTAGAATTGAGCAACAGAGAGCTCAAATTGATTTTGCAAAAGACTGTTAATAGATCTAGAAAGAATTGGTCCAAGAAACTTGATGATGCATTATGGGCCTATAGAACTGCATATAAAAACTCTATGGGTATGTCTCCGTATAAAATGGTTTATGGAAAAGCATGTCACTTACCTCTCGAACTAGAACATAAGGCATATTGGGCTATTAAAGAGCTCAATTATGATTTCAAACTTGTCGGTGAGAAGAGGTTATTTGATATTAGCTCACTTGATGAATGGAGAACCCAAGATTATGAAAATGCCAAGTTGTTTAAAGAAAAAGCTAAAAGATGGCATGACAAAAGAATACAAAAGCGTGAGTTTAATGTAGGTGATTATGTATTGCTATAGAACTCTCGTTTGAGATTTTTTGCAGGAAAATTTCTCTCTAAATGGGAAGGCCCTTACGTTATCGAGGAGGTCTATCGTTCCGGTGCTATAAAAATCAACAACTTCGAAGGCACAAATCCGAAGGTGGTAAACGGTCAAAGAATTAAACATTATATCTCAGGCAATCCTATAAATGTTGAAACCAATGTTATTGAAACTGTAACCCCGGAGAATACATAAGGGACACTTTCCGGAACGTTTCAGACTCCAAAAAGGAATAGGTATGTGGTACGGTAAGTAAACCGACTCCAAAACAGTTTTTAAGGCAATATTTGTGACGCCCGAATAATTAATCTACAATAACCCTCTACTAATGATGCCACGTCACCTCGGTTACTAATGCTAATTCTCGCGTTAGTTCAAAACGATTTGAATTCCAATTTGAATTCTTGTCAAACATCAAGAGTTTTCAAACATCAAAACCAAAATGTCAGGATTGTGCCCAATATTACATAGGTAATTATAGTGAAGAAAGCACATGTTTACAAAATGCTAAGATGCCCTAAACTAAATAAAACAGAAAATGGGAAAAGTATAAAAAAGTCGAGAACAAACAAAAAAAAGGACCCCCACTGGGCCAACCGACCCAGCTCACAGGCCAGGCCGGCCCACCTGGCCCAGCCGGCCGACCCATCCCACTCCCTTATCCCCTCACACCGGCAAACCCTAACCCCCCCGGTCGCCCCACTCCCCCCCACGTTCGCCTCCTCCCCGATCCAGATCGGGAATGGGGGACGAAACCACGGCCACTCCCGAGCCCGACGCGCTCCCGACACTCAACGCCGATGCCTGAGCCACCCCACGCCAGACCGCTCCGCCATCGCCAACATCGCCTCGACCTCGTCTCCTCCCCACCGCGTGTCATCCCCATCCTCCTCCTCGCCGGACTCCATCGTCGCCGTCCACTTTGTCGACGTCGTCGTCCCCGTCGTCCTCCGCGAGCCACGCTGCCCTTGACCCTGCGAACCCCGGTGAGGCCCTGGGCTTCCCCCCTCTCCTCCTCCTTCCCCTGTCCCCGTGTGCGACGCACCCGTGTGTCCGTCATCGCGACCGTCCGGCCACCTGATGCATGCTGCTGTCGCCGCAGACCGCCGCCCCATCTGCTTCCCGAAGCCACGCACGTCGCAGACCTCTGGCAGCGAACGTCTACGCCCAGCCGCGCCTCCACGTGCGCCCTTGCTGCCATGTGCGCACCTTGGCCGCGCGTCTCGCCCGCCTGTGCTTCCCCGGCTCTACATGCACCCGCAGTCGCCAGCACGCGCACCACCGAACCTCCTCGTCGCTCGCCGCTTCCCCCGCGGTGCCGTTCGGGTCCGTCCCGCTCGGCCTCCGCCTCCCTGTCGCCGGCCCCGCCTCGGGCTGCGTGCCTACTGCCGCCCAGGCTCGGCCTTCGCTCGGGCGCCCGCACCCATTTGCGAGCGCCCGTTTGGCCCCTTTGGGCCATTGACAACGGGGCCCACGCCCTTGGAACTATTTTTTTAAAAATAAGTTAATAAAATAAATAAATAATTAATTATTAATTAATTAATTAGTTGATTAATTAAGTTAATTAATTTTGTTTAGCTAAGCTAATTAAAATTAGTTAACCTGATCAATGTAATTAAGCTAATTAACATGTTTAGTTAATCTAAGTCAATGACATATGGGACCCACGCGTCAGCTTAAGCTAGTCAACACCTCTGTTGAATGATGATGTCATGCTGACATCATGCTAATGCAGTAATACCATTTTCGAATTAAATTAATAATGATAATTTATAAATTGAATAAAATCTTTAAAAATTAATATAAAATAAACCGTAGCTCCTATGGGAAAACTTTGTACATGAAAGTTGCTTAGAATGGCGAGACGAATCCAGATACGCAACCCGTTCTTCTGCCATGCGTCCCTAGCATAGTGAACCTGTAACATTTCACCTCCGGTTCATCTGTCCAAAAACGCGATACACCGGGGATACTTTCCCGGATGTTTCCCCCTTTCGCCGGTACCACCTACTGCCGCGTTAGGGCACACCTAGCATCGCTCACTGTCGCGTCACACATCGTCATGCTTATGTTTACATTGTATTTATTGTTTCTTCCTCGTCTTTTCTCCGGTAGACTACGAGACTGACGCTGCTGCCGCCCCGTTCGACTACGGAGTTGACGACCCCTCCTTCTTGCCAGAGTAACCAGGCAAGCCCCCCCCCCTTGATCACCAGATATCGCCTATTCTTCTCTATACTGCTTGCATTAGAGTAGTGTAGCATGTTACTGTTTTCTGTTAATCCTATTCTGCCCCATAGCCTGTCTTTGCCACTACTGTTGTTACCTACATTCTTGTCCGTCTGCTGTGCTATACTATCGGGCCGTGATCACTCGGGAGGTGATCGCGGGTACATACTATATACTTTATACATGATACATGTGGTGACTAAAGTCGGGTCGGTTCGTGGAGCACCCGCGAGTGATTCACGGATTGGGGGCTGAAAGGACCTTTGCCCGACGGGCCTCTGGGTGGATCTTTATGGCGGAGCGACAGGGCAGGTTGAGACTACCAAGGTGAGAGGTGGGCCTGGCCCTGGTCGGTGTCCGCGGATACATCATTAACACGCTTAACGAGATCTTGGTATTTGATCTGAGTCTGGCCATTTGGTTTATACGCACTAACCAACTACGTGGGATAGATATGGGCACTCAGCCTCGTGGTATCAGCCGAAGCCTTCGTGACGTCAGCGACTGAGCGGCGCGCGCCGGATTGGAACGTAAGCCTGCTCTTGTACTAAGGGGGCTAGTTCTGCTTTCGGCAGCCCTTGCAACGTGTAGGTGTGCTAAGGGCGATGGGCCCAGACCCTGTGCGCTTAGGTTTAAACCGGCGTGCTGACCTCTGTGTTGGCCTAGGTGGGGCTGCGACGTGTTGATCTTTCGAGGCCGGGCATGACCCAGAAAAGTGAGTCTGGCCAAATGGGATCAAGCGTGTTGGGTTATGTGGTGCACCCCTGCAGGGAAGTTTATCTATTCGAATAGCCGTGATCTTCGGTAACAGGACGACTTGGAGTTGTACCTTGACCTTATGACAACTAGAACTGGATACTTAATAAAACACACCCTTCCAAGTGCGGATATAGCACGGTGATCGCTCTGTAACAGGGCAACAAGGAGGGATCGCCGGGTAGGATTATGCTATACGATGCTACTTGGTGAACTTACCATCTACTCTCTTGTACATCTTTGCCAAGATGGAGGTGGCACGAGCGTAGTCTTCGGCGGGATTAGCTATCCCCTCTTATTACGGCATTACTGCAGTTCACCCACCGATATGGCCCTTGACACATATACCCATGCATATGTAGTGTAGCTCCTTGCTTGCGAGTACTTTGGATGAGTACTCACGGTTGCTTTCTCCCCCTTTTCCCCCTTTCCTTTCTTTCTGGTTGTCACAACCAAATGCTGGAGTCCAGGAGCCAGACGCCACCGTCGATGACGACTCCTACTACGCTGGAGGTGCCTACTACTACGTGCAGCCCGCTGACGACGACCAGGAGTAGTTTAGGAGGATCCCAGGCAGGAGGCCTGCGCCTCTTTCGATCTGTATCCCAATTTGTGCTAGCCATCTTATGGCAACTTGTTTAACTTATGTCTGTACCCAGATATTGTTGCTTCCGCTGACTTGTCTATGATCGAGCACCTGTATTCGAGCCCTCGAGGCCCCTGGCTTGTATTATGATGCTTGTATGACTTATTTTACTTTTAGAGTTGTGTTGTGATATCTTCCCGTGAGTCCCTGATCTTGATCGTACATGTTTTCATGCATGATTAGTGTACGATTGAATCGGGGGTGTCACAAGTTGGTATGAGAGCCGACTACCTGTAGGAATCCCCCTTTCCAACTCCTTGGCCAAAGTTGAGTCTAGTCATTGAAAAAGTTTTTACTAACATGGCTGTGCGGCCCATGGGCCCACGTCGCCATTGGGTGGTATTAGGATCTTTTATTCCTCGTCTATACTCTGGGACTCTGATCTCTCTACTATTCGGGTTAAATGAATTTGCTAACTCTGACATTAGGATCTCGTGATCGCATCCACCCGGAGAGCCCCTTATTGCAGAGGATCGCCTGCTGCATCAGAAGATTCTGAAGATACTCTCTGATGTTCTCTTGAGACTATGCCCGTCGCTTTTGCATTCTACCATCGATACATCCCTGTGGATAAATATTTACTCCTGTTCTTCTTACTTTTGTCCCCAGCTGCCCTTGTTATTACAAGTTGCATCAAATTGTTCTTCGACTTTGAAGAACCTCTTGAGCCACTGCCTTACAGATCCTTGCCGCATGAATACCCCTACGGATAATTCCTCGCACTTATCGAGTATCCGCTCATTCCCAGTTGTTCATGTGTTTCGCAAAAGACTTCGAAATACCATTCGATCTTCCGATAATCCTCAGTAGCCTATTGCTCTTGATCTTCTTTACCTGCTTGCATAATGGTTACTTACATATGTCAAGCAATATTCATTCAAATACTTTGTGATCGACATTCTGATCCTGTTGATTCAACATGTGTGTGAAAGCACAATTCATCAGTATTCCTTGAAAATTATCCTTCGGCTCGGACGTCATTTTGAACATGAGCTGGTTGTCGACCAATCAAATTGCCACCGTTTGTGCCTCTAAGTCTATTCGACTTACTTATCTTTTGATCGAGCATACGCTTGATCCCCAATTTGGAAATCATAATTCCTTGTATTTAAGCTCTCGAATTATCAAGATATTTCTATAATCCGATGCCTTTTGCATTATTTCTTCTTCTGGTTGAACATATATGCTCAAATCAGATTCTTGGCGGTCCACCAGATCGTTTGGTAGATTATTATCCGACCGTTCCTGCATAATCTCAAAACCTTGAGTTCTTCCCCTGATACATAATGCCTTTGGTAAATTGTATCCTCTACTTTCTCAACCTTGCTCTGCTTTAATGGTGATATTTACTCTGGAAGCTTGTGGTATATGTTTCTAAGATGCCCCGATGGGTTGAACCTATACCTTCTCTAAAACTGTGTGAACCCGAAAGTTTTCACGAGTCATACTCTTCTGGTGCTTCGCCAGATAAAATTTCAACACTGCAACTTTTTCAAGGCGAAGTGAATGAAAGGTTATGCATTAAAGAAGTGGGAGTCGACCTTGAACTTTGTGTTCATGCCCATGGACCTGATGTGGAACTTATCATGGAAGCTTCTTGTAGTAATAACTATTTCCTTGATATAATATCCTTTGGTATCAGTGAATTGATCCTTTGCAATCGTGGTTTCGACCATATTTTATTCTTAGATCCCATTTCTCGGGCAAGTTTAAGTACTTGTCTTCTGTGGATCAATACACCATTCCAACCTTTTACCTTGATCTTTCGTCGAGTATTACCCCCCTGGTATCTTGAGATTATCTTGGAACTGCATAACTTCTTATGAGTTCTTCATCAAGTACTACATTCTCACTGATTACATTTTTTCATGGGCTCTGAGGTATTAAACACTCAAAGACTCCGATAACTGAACCGAGTCCGCACTACGGGTCAACAACTTTTAGTAATCTTATTTAAGTATGATTTTGTATCCGATCAAGTCATTCCTAGCCCGATCGGCTATGTCATTATCGTGCTAAATTTTAACTGTGCCACCCGATCCTTATTCTCGGAGCACAACTTTCGACTATGAGCTAAGCTTACGTCGATTTCCTCATCTTATCGTTTCACCTTGAACCACACACTTTGATTCTGAGTTTGTGTCGTATATGTGGTTCCAATAATCTTTCGTCGCATCAGTCCTTTTGGTTGATGCAGTCGTTGATCGATTGCCTCTCCATGGAGCCGCTCGACAAAAATTGTCGTGATCATCATCAACATTTTTGACTCCTTCTAGGATATCGATCAAATTCATGATGATAAGTGCCATCCTCGTTCCTTGGTAACTTGATTTACCATCGACTACATCCTTACCTTCCTTTTATCACAAACTTGTTCCGGTTATGGATGCAACTTGCTATCCAGCTTGTATTATGTTCTACCTTGAAGTATTACCATCTTTTATGTCAAGAATGTCATGAGGATTACTCCACCTCTTAAGAATTCTTGGTATAGTGATACTTCTCACCATCACCATTCTTTCTTGGTCCCCGTGTTGATTCCAACAAGTGAACAGTGTTGGTTGGATTCTTTCCTTCTAGCAACTCTATTGCTTTGAAGTTAATGGTCGACATTTCATTCTTAGACCATTGGTTATCGAATCACCATTATAACATCGGTCATGCTACCTAAGCCCGTATTTCGGGTGCACTTTTCAACCAATGTTTAAATTGGGTATGTTTTCCTCGAGCATACCTCTTTATATCATTTGGTCCGACGAATGTTATCTCCTTGTTCACATAATTGTGGAAATCCATCTTTTCGAAATCTCAATGAGTCGTCGCTGAGTTCATCAGCTACCTCCTCATCCTCTCCTTGGTTTAATGATGAACTCTTGTTTTGGAACTCGCTTCCTTAGTTCATGGCCCGAGAATCTTACAATGTCATCTCGACAATTTGTGTTGCACCTTTTCTTCCTAGGTATCCTGCCACCAATCAGAACTGAATCTCGGTCTGATACGATTGTCGGAACATATTTTCCAAGAGATATAATCCTGGTCTTTATGTGACCCAGTAAGGTGATGTCGTGCCTAGCACACCTGGCCGGGGCCCTGTTGTTATAGATTCCTTTTCAGCAAGGTTATCCATTCTTCCATGAGGAAATTGTAAGACTTATTCTATAAGTTGTTTCCGATGGATCCTTTGTATCCAAAGTCTGACCTTTGCTTGAAGACCATGCCAATGCTATCTGGAAGCATGTATGTGGTACTCCGATTTTCAATAAGAACATCTGAAGCACAATGCTAAATTTTCTTTATCAAATTATCCAAACACTGTTGTATGGGTAATGTCATGAAATTTCTTCCCCCTTTCCTAAAGGGTTTTCTATGTTATATCCTGTCATGGATTCATGTTACGCTTGTCCTTGGGAAGGATATACCCTGAAATATGTGTTTAAACACATTTTCCTTTCCATTGATTCATTTAATATGATGATCACCTTTTCCTTTCCATTGTCTTGTTTAACCTTTCTCGTGGTTTATATGATCTAAGTAGTGATGATTCGCTGCTTATGTAAACACCCTATTGTACAACCTTGTCAGTAAGACCGTGTTACTATTGTTGATGACATTCAGTAACCACCGATGGAAGAGAACTTTGCCTATTGGTCCATCTCGTTCAACGAGCAGAAGAATGGTTCTCTTCGTCCCTCGCCCTTGGTACCAATGTTCTTGCCGACATAACTAATAGGCTATCCTCTGGCATGCCTTGCTTACATGATCGTGCAAATCGTCACCGCCTTCCTACTTTTAACCCACATGGTGGCCCCATAACCCACAGTTCCACAGGATCGAAACCTGACTCTCCTGTACAACCCTGTTTCTAATGGTTATTCCCCTCGCTCGGCTTCGTATGTAATTCACGAGCCACCTTCCAAGAGATCATCAATTCTAGTATCAGACACAATAGTTATTCCCATTGCTTTGAACCCCTTTCACACCCTGTTTCAGGCATCGAACGATTGCCTGCCCACTTGAAACTTCCCATGATACCTCCTTACTTTGCTCTCGATATTTTCTTAAGTTTCAATTCAAGAGTTACTTCCGCCACCTTCCTCGATGTTATCAACCAGATAGTTGACCTTGCAGAGGTCTGTTCTCCCGGGATGCCCACCCTTTATTCTTTCGTAAGTACATTGGAGTTCACGAAGAAAAGGACGACTTCACCATGATGACCTGAAGCAGAGAAATAAAGACATTAATGTAATGGATCGACCTCTTCGAGAAGAGCAACCAAAGACGAGAAGATCCGTTAGAATTTCGTAACCAAAACTTTCCCCCTTACACCCCTCTTAAATCTCGGGACGAGATTTCTTGTAGTGGAGGAGAATTGTGACGCCCAGATAATTAAGCTACAGTAACCCTCTACTAATGATGCAACGTCACCTCGGTAACTGATGTTAATTCTCGCATTAGTTCAAAACGATTTGAATTCAAATTTGAATTCTTGTCAAACATCGAGACTTTTCAAACATCAAAACCAAAATGTTAGGATTGTGCCAAATATTACATAGGTAATTATAGTGAAGAAAACACATGTTTACAAAATGCTAAGATGCTCTAAAATAAATAAAACAGAAAATGGGAAAAGTATAAAAAAACGAGAACAAACAAAAAAAAGGCCCCCCACTGGGCCAACCGACCTAGCTTACAGGCCAGGCCGGCCCACCTGGCCCAGCCAGCCGACCCATCCCACTCCCTTATCCCGTCACACGGCAAACCCTAATGCCCCCCCCCCCGCCCCACTTCCCCCCACGTTCGCCTCCTCCCCGATCCAGATCGGGAACGGGGGACGAAACCACGGTCGTTCCCGAGCCCGACGCGCTCCCGCCGCTCGACGCCGACGCCTGAGCCGCCCCTCGCCGGACCGCTCCGCCATCACCAACATCGCCTCGAATTCGTCTACTCCCCACCGTGTGTCGTCCCCATCCTCCTCCTCGCTGGACTCCATCGTTGCCGTCCACTTTGTCGACGTCGTCGTCCCCGTCGTCCTCCGCGAGCCCCGCTACCCTTGACCCTGCGAACCCCGGTGAGGCCCTGGGCCTACCCCCTCTCCTCCTCCTTCCCTTGTCCCCATGTGCGATGCGCCCGCGTGTCCGTCGTCTCGACTGTCCGGCCACCGGATGCATGCTGCTGTCGCCGCAGACCGCCGCCCCATCTGCTTCCCGAAGCCACGCCCGTCGCGGACCTCTGGCGCATGACAGCTCTCGCCAACCAGCGCCTCCACAGCAGCGCCACAGCTACCCCTATCGCGCGCATTGGCCGTGTGCCTCGCCACTTTGTGCTTCCCGGCTCTACACGCACCTTGATCGCCCGACCGCGCCACCGAACCTCCTCGTCGCCGCCCGCTTCCCCAGGTGTCGTTGGGTCCGTCCGCTCGGCCTCCGCCTCCTGTCGGCAGCCCGCCTCGAGCTGCCGTGCCGCTGCCGCCAGAGCTCGGCCTTCGCTTTCGAGCGCCCTTGCGCCCGACAGAAAGCGGGCTGGTGCCCGCACCCGTTTGCCAGCGCCTGTTTGGCCCCTTTGGGCCATTGACAACGGGGCCCACGCCCTTGGAACGATTTTTTAAAAAGAAGTTAATAAAATAAATAAATATTAATTAATTAGTTGATTAATTAATTCTGTTTAGCTAAGCTAATTAAAATTAGTTAACCTAATCAGTGTAATTAAGCTAATTAACATGTTTAGTTAATCTATGTCAATGACATATGGGACCCACGCGTCAGCTTAACCCAGTCAACACCTCTGTTGACTGATAATGTCATGCTGACATCATGCTGATGCAGTAATACCATTTTTGAATTAAATTAATAATAATAATTTATAAATTGAATAAAATCTTTAAAAATTAATATAAAATAAACCGTAGCTCCTATGGGAAAACTTTATACATGAAAGTTGCTCAGAACGGCGAGACGAATCCAGATACGCAACCCGTTCGTTTGCCACGCGTCCCTAGAATAGTGAACCTGTAACATTTCACCTCCGGTTCATCTGTCCGAAAACAATGGGGATACTTTCCCGGATGTTTCCCCCTTTCGCCGGTACCACCTACTGCCGCATTAGGGCACACCTAGCATCGCTCATTGTCACATCACGCATCGTCATGCTTATGTTTGCATTGTATTTATTGTTTCTTCCCCCTCTTCTCTCAGGTAGACTACGAGACCGACGCTGCTGCCGCCCCGTTCGACTACGGAGTTGGCGACCCTCCTTCTTCCAGAGCAACCGGGCAAGCCCCCCGATCACCGGATATCGCCTATTCTTCTCTACACTGCTTGCATTAGAGTAGTGTAGCATGTTCTTACTTTCCATTAATCCTATTACGATGCATAGCCTGTCTTTGCCACTCATTGTTACCTTTACCTGCAATCCTACATGCTTAGTATAGGATGCTAGTATTCCATCTGTGGCCCTACATTCTTGTCCGTCTGCTATGCTATACTATCGGGCCGTGATCACTCGGGAGGTGATCACAGGTACATACTATATACTTTATACATGATACATGTGGTGACTAAAGCCGGGTCGGCTCGAGGAGCACCCGAGAGTGATTCGCGGATTGGGGGCTGAAAGGACCTTTGTCCCGACGGCCCTCTGGGTGGATCTTTATGGCGGACCGACAGGACAGGTTGAGACTACCTAGGTGAGAGGTGGGCCTGGCCCTGGTCGGTGTCCGCGGATACATCATTAACACGCTTAACGAGATCTTGGTATTTGATCTGAGTCTGGCCATTTGGTCTATACGCACTAACCAACTACGTGGGAAAGATATGGGCACTCGGCGGCATGGTATCAGCCGAAGCCTTCGTGACGTCAGCGACTGAGCGGCGCATGCCGGATTGGAATGTAAGCCTGCTCTTGTATTAAGGGGGCTAGTTCTACTTTCGGCCGCTCTTGCAACGTGCAGGTGTGCTAAGGGCGATGTGCCCAGACCCCTGTGCGCTTAGGTTTAGACCGGCGTGCTGACCTCTCTGTTGGCCTAGGTGGGGCTGCGACGTGTTGATCTTGAGGGCGGGCATGACCCGTAAAAGTGTGTCCAGCCAAATGGGATCAAGCGTGTTGGGTTATGTGGTGCACCCTGCAGTGAAGTTTATCTATTGAATAGTCGTGATCTTGATAACAGGACAACTTGGAGTTGTACCTTGACCTTATGACAACTAGAACTGGATACTTAATAAAACACACCCTTCCAAGTGCCAGTTATAACCCGGTGATCGCTCTCTAACAGGGCAACGAGGAGGGGATCGTCGGGTAGGATTATGCTATACGATGCTACTTGGTGAACTTACCATCTACTCTCTTCTACATCTTTGCAAGATGGAGGTGGCACGAAGCATAGTCTTGACGGGATTAGCTATCCCCTCTTATTACGGCATTCTGCAGTTCACCCACCGATATGGCCCTTTACACATATACCCATGCATATGTAGTGTAGCTCCTTGCTTGCGAGTACTTTGGATGAGTACTCATGGTTGCTTTCTCCCCCTCTTCCCCTTTCCTTTCTTTACGGTTGTCGTAACGAGATCTTTGGAATCCAGGGCAGGCGCCACCGTCGATTTACGACTCCTACTACTACTGGAGGTGCCTACTACTACGTGCAGCCCAGCGATGATCAGGAGTAGTTAAGGAGGATCCCAGGCAGGAGGCCTGCGCCTCTTTCGATCTGTATCCAGTTTGTGCTAGCCATCTTATGGCAACTTGTTTAACTTATGTCTGTACCCAGATATTGTTGCTTCCGCTGACTTGTCTATGATCGAGCACCTGTATTCGAGCCCTCGAGGCCCCTGGCTTGTATTATGATGCTTGTATGACTTATTTTACTTTTAGAGTTGTTTTGTGATATCTTCCCGTGAGTCCCTCATCTTGATCGTACACGTTTGCGTGCATGATTAGTGTACGATTGAATCGGGGGCATCACAATATTTCTCCATTTTGGAATATTTAGAAAAATAGAAAAATAAGAAGCAGACCGGGAAGGACACGAGGCCTCCACGAGGGTGGAGGGCGCGCCCTACCCTGCTGGGCGCGCCCCCTACCTCGTGGGCACCTCGTGTGCTCTCCGGACTTTGTTTTCTTGCACGATACGTATCTTGGTCGGTAAAAATTCATTATATAATCTCCTGAAGGTTTTGACTCATGTATCATGCAAATATCCTCTACTCTTGTTTCGAGCTGTTCTCTGTCAGGGTTGTCAAGGCCAGGCATCATGTCGTCCCCCTTCTCCAACAATGGTGACAATGATGCTTGGCTAATGAAGATAGAGCTGAAAAGGGAAGAACCCATGGAGATCAACAAGGATGAAGGGATCAAGAAGGCCACGGAGGACCATGTTCTAGCAACAGAAGACATCCTTCAACTTGATCACAATCTTCTTACCCCAACTGAGATCGAAGCTTTCAAGATGATTGAGCTAGCTCGTATACAAAACAAGTATCTCACACGTGAAAATATTTTGTTGAAGGAGCATATGGTTGCACTCAAGGGCATTATCCGCAAGCTAGAGGATCTCTTACGCTCGATGTGCGACTACCCATCATCACCACCATCCTCTTCACCAACAAAGGAGACATAATCACATGGGTATGGGCACTCCCCTTGGCAGCTGCCAAGCTTGGGGGAGATGCCCCGGTATCATCTCACAACAACATCTCCTATCTTTACCGTTTTTCTTAGTTCGGTCCTATTAGTAGTATCTTGATCTAGTAGAATAGAAGTTTATGGCATGATCTAGTTTTGAGTTTTGCTTTATGATCTCTCTATGTAATCGAGTCCGCGAGCTTATAATAAAGATTAGTGTTGTGTCAAAGGCTTGATTATCTTGCTGTGATCTTGAGTGAATAAAAGAAAAGAGAAAGGAATAAAAAGAAATAAAAATATCATATTGATCTTATTGAGAGTAATGACTTCACATAGAAAGAGTATGATGATTAAAAGTTTGTTGAGAGTTGACAAACATAGTTTTGGTCATCATTGCAATTAATAAGAAGTAATAAAGAAAGAGAGGTTTCACATATAAATATACTATCTTGGACATCTTTTATGATTGGGAGCCCTCATTAAAATATGACATGCTAAAGAGTTGATGTTGGACAAGGAAGACAACGTAATGAGTTATGTTTTCTTATATCTGAAATAAAGTATATTGTCATGGTTCATCCAACATGTTGAGCTTGCCTTTCCCCCTCATGCTAGCCAAATTCTTAGCACCAAGTAGAGATACTACTTGTGCTTCCGAAAACCCTTAAACCAGTTTTGCCATGAGAGTCCACCATACCTACCTATGGATTGAGTAAGATCCTTCAAGTAAGTTGTCGTCGGTGCAAGCAATAAAAATTGCTCTCTAAATATGAATGATTGATTGGTGTGGAGGAAATAAGCTTTATGCGATCTTGTGATGTGGAAGAAATAAAAGCGACGGACTGCATAATAAAGGTTCATATCACAAGTGGCAATATAAATTGACGTTCTTTCGCATTAAGATTTTGTGCATCCAACCATAAAAGCGCATGGCAACCTCTGCTTCCCTCTGCGAAGGGCCTATCTGTTACTATTATCTTCTACCTTATGCAAGAGTCATGGTGATCTTCACCTTTCCTTTTTATTTTATCCTTTGGCAAGCACAGGGTGTTGGAAAGATCCTGATAGATATATCTAATTGGATATGGGTTAGCATGAACTATTATTGTTGACATTACCCTTGAGGTAAAAGGTTGGGAGGCGAAACTATAAGCCCCTATGAGGGAGTCCTGGACTAGGGGGTGTCCGGATAGCCGAACTATCATCGCGCCCGGACTCCAAGATTATGAAGATACAAGATTGAAGACTTTGTCCCGCGTCCGGATGGGACTTTCTTGGCGTGGAAGGCAAGCTTGGCGATACGGATATGTAGATCTCCTGCCATTGTAACCGACTCTGTGTAACCCTAACCCTATCCGCTGTCTATATAAACCGGAGGGTTTTAGTCCGTAGGACGAACAACAATCATACCGTAGGCTAGCTTCTAGGGTTTAGCCTCCTTGATCTCATGGTAGATCTACTCTTGTACTACCCATATCATCAATATTAATCAAGCAGGAGTAGGGTATTACCTCCATCGAGAGGGCCTGAACACAGGTAAAAACATCGTGTCCCTTGTCTCCTGTTACCATCCGCCTAGACGCGCAGTTCGGGACCCCCTACCCGAGATCCGCCGGTTTTGACACCGACATTGGTGCTTTCACCGAGAGTTCCTGCGTGTCGTCACCTATAGGCCCGATGGCTCCTTCGATCATCAAGAACGACGCAGTCCGGTGAGACTTTTCTCCCGGACAGATCTTCGTATTCGGCGGCTTTGCTGCTGCGGGCAATTAAGCAGCCATCCTGGAAGCAGATCGAAAGCTACGCCCCTGGCCATCAGGTCAGGTTTGGAAGTTTGAACTACACGGCCGACATCCGTGGAGACTTGATCTTCGATGGATTCGAGCCACAGCCAAGTGCGCCGCACTGTCTCGGTGGGCACAATCTAGCTGTGCCACCGAACAGTGTCCTGGAGGCCGCACCTGCGTCCGCTCCGACCCTTAGCTCGGAGCCAACTCCCCCGATCGAGGACGAGTGGTTGGACACCGCCTCGGGGGCTACGATCTCAACAGCGATTCAGCCGAACTCCATCCCTGTCCTTTGCGAAGACCGTGACTCCAAGGTGCCGGACTCCTCTCCGGACTCCGAACCCTCGCGCCCTGCCAATCGAATCCGATTGGGCGCCGGTCATGGAGTTCACCGCCATGACATCTTTCGGCACTTCGCCCTTTGGCGACATCTTGAATTCACTAAAGTCTCTCTCTTTATCGGGAGAGCCTGGCGGACTATGGTCGAAGGTTGGGATGCGGACGACGAACAAATTCAACGCCCACCCCCCACCCACTTTGTAGCCACTGTCGATGATTTAACCGACATGCTCGACTTCGACTCCGAAGACATCAACGGTATGGACGACGATGCCGGAGAAGACCAAGACCAGCGCCTACGAGGGCCTTTGGAAGGCCACCTGGTCATCGACATATACATGGTGGACATCCCAAAAGATGGGAGCAGCGATGGAGCAGTGGAGGATGACCCCTCCAAGAAACAGCGCCCGGCGTCGGTGCGCCGCTCTAAATCCTGCCACCGCACGAGAGACAATAATACCCGGACAAGGTGCGAAGGCGACCCCCTCCTCGGCGGGACTCAGCGGGAGGAGGGAGAAGCAAGACCGCCTGACGGTCGCGGCGAAAAAGAGAGGTAGAGGACGATAATTATGCGCCCCCTCCGAAGACGAGGCAAGCCTCGATGACGACGAATTCGTCGCGCCAGAGGATCCTGCCGAACAGGAGCGTTTCAAACGCAGGCTTATGACCACGGCAAGCAGCCTCAAGAAAAAGCAGCAGCAACTTAGAGCTGACCAAGACTTGCTAGCTGACAGATGGACTGAAGTCCTTGCAGCCGAAGAGTATGAACTCGAACGCCCCTCCAAGAGATACCCCAAACGCAGGCCGCTACCCCAATTATAGGAAGCAGCACCCAAACCTACATCACCAGCGCATCATGCGGCCGACCGGCCACCCCGTGGTCGCGACAGAGAGGCCTCTAGACCCTCCATTCAAGCCGCAGTCCGGCGTCGCTCGAAAAGTACCAAGGCACGGGGAACGTGCCAGACCTGCGAGACGTATTGGACGACAAGGCAAGACATAAAAGATCGATTTACGGATCGCGTTGGTGCCCCACGATACGTGATGATAATCGTCACGCCGGATACAATAGCTCCGGCCGGGCCGAACACAGTAGACAAAGCTCATATGAGCTAAGTCGTGATATAGCCCAATACAGAGGCGCCGCACACCCACTATGCTTCACAGATGAAGTAATGGATCATCAAATCCCTGAGGGCTTCAAACCCGTGAACATCGAATCATACAATGGTACCACAGATCCTGCGGTCTGGATCGAGGACTATCTCATCCATATCCACATGGCCCGCGGTGATGATCTACATGCCATCAAATACCTCCCACTCAAGCTTAAAGGACCAGCTCGGCATTGGGTTTATAGCTTTCCTGCTGAATCAATTGGTTGTTGGGAGGACACGGAAGCCGCATTCCTTGATAACTTCCGGGCACATATGTGCGACCACCGACGCCCGATGACCTCAGCCACATAATTCAGCAGCGGAAGAATCGGCCGGACAATTTTGGACACGGTTCCTAACCAAGAAAAAATCAAATCGTTGACTGTCCGGATGCGAGGCCCTTGCAGCCTTCAAACATAACATCCATGACGAGTGGCTGGCCTGGCACCTAGGACAGGAAAAGCCGAAATCCATGGCGGCCCTCACCACACTCATGACCCGCTTTTGCGCGGGAGAGGACAACTGGCTAGCTCGAAGCAACAACTTGACCAAAAACCCTGGTAGTTCGGATACCAAGGACAGCAATGGGAGGTCACGTTGCAACAAGAACAAAGCGCCGCGTGCGGCGATAATGATGAAGATACGGCGGTCAATGCCGGATTCGTGAGCTCCAAACCCGGTCAGCGGAAGAAGCCATTCAAAAGAAATACACAGTGCCCGTCCAACTTGGACCGAATACTAGATCGCTTGTGCCAGATACATGGCACCCCCGAAAAACCAGCCAATCACACCAATAGGGATTGTTGGGTGTTCAAGCAAGCAGGCAAGTTAAGTGCCGTACTCAATGACAAGGGGCTGCATAGCGATGACGAGGAAGAGCCTCGGCCGCCGAACAATAGAGGACAGAAGGGCTTTCCCACACAAGTGCGGACGGTGAACATGATATCATAACCCACATACCCAAAAGGGAGCGGAAGCATGCACTAAGGGACGTATATGCGATGGAGCAAGTCGCCCCAAAGTTCAACCCATGGTCTTCCTGCCCGATCACCTTCGATCGAAGGGACCACCCCACTAGCATTCGTCATGGCGGTTTCGCCGCATTGGTTCTTGACCCAATTATTGACGGATTTCACCTCACCAGAGTCACGATGGGCCGGTGGTAGCAACTGAACACCTTTATCGGATACAGTATGCAAAATGGGCATAGACCCCTGAAGGATTAAACCTACAAAGACGACCTTTAAAGGCGTCATACCGGGTGTAGAGGCCAATTGTACATGCTCAGTTACACTCGAAGTGGTCTTCGGATCCCCGGATAACTTCTGAAGCGAAGAGTTAATCTTGGACATAGTCTCGTTCTGTAGCGGCTATCACGCACTGCTCGGACGAACCGCATTTGCAAAGTTCAATGCGGTGCCTCACTACGCATACCTCAAGCTCAAGATGCCAGGCCCTCGAGGAGTAATCACGGTCAATGGAAACACCGAACGCTCTCCGAGCGGAGGAGCACACGGCGGCCCTCGCGGCGGAGGTGCAAAGCAGCCTCTCACAGCAATTCTCGAGTCCGGCCACTAAGCGTCCGGACAACATCGCAGCGCCGGAGTAACCTACAACAAGACCGCTGCACGATTCAAGCACATCGTAGCAATCCGCCCCAACCCAGCCCTCGCGAAATTGCGAAGAGATTACTACGCGTACATAACTATGCTCTAGAGATACCATGGGCATAAGGGGAGGGGCACGACCATGGCACGCCCAGAATGCGGCTCAACCGCACCAGGGGCTCCCGATTGTGTCATTCTTTTTCTTTTTTCTTACTTTCAGGACTCTGTTCTTCAGAAGCCCTTTCCGGCATTCGCGCCGAATACACGATGCAACAGCCAGGGAAACAGAAAACTGCGTCGAGTGTCTAGGTGGTCTCCATTACGAGCATTATACCTGTTTTACATACCATCCCGCAGCTTACCCCTGGAGGGGGACATGTTAAATAGTCCCATCCCTTGCTTATCGCACAATTTGTATCGTTCTACTCCTATTTGCAGTTTCTTTTTAATAAACAATACATAGCTTTTGCCTATTATTGCACTTTATTCTTTATCTATATATATGTTCATTTCATGACATGTTGCACCCGTACACTTTGGTACAGCCAATACACCAGGGGCTTAAGTACCCCAAAATTATGGTGTGATAAGTACGAACACTTTCACAAGTGCGGCACCCCGAACTTATAGCATTATATGCATCGGCTACGAATCATGTCTTGGGTCAATAGTTGCGTTTGCCCGGATCCTGTGTTTTGCTGCCTTACGTTCCGTTCTATCGGCTAACGCGGCACCAGGAGAACCACTGCAATTGTGCCCCGGTTGAGCTGGGTTGAGCACCTCAGTGGAGAAAGCTAAAACTGACCGTCATGATGGGGCGAGAGTCGGTCGCTGTTCGAGAGGTTTTTTTCGGGCCCCTAAAGACTTATGCCGCTTAGGGCGAGGAACCGGAATTTTCCGGCCAAGGCATGGATAGCGCCCCGAACTCGGTTTTCCGAATACTAGGGGCTTCGCCGAAATTTAAAATTATAGAATTCTATGGCTAAGTGAGAGTGTTCAAGCATTATAAGTCCGGTTGCCTTGTTCGTTGCATTGAGCGCCTCCCTCGATGGACCCAAGAATGGGAACACGAGCGCTCAATTTTATCGCGAACACCCCAACACTCGTGGCATGGGGGCTGAAGCCAACGACTTGCCATCTCTCAAATTTGATAAACGGCCGCACAGAAGGTAATATTTTAAATTAACAAGCGTTGCTTAGCGCATATGAACAAGTTTTCAGCGTCTGAGGATAACAAATGCGAGTCTATTCAAAAATTACATCTTTGGAGCACTCATCCGCTATAAGGCGGGCACCCTTCAGGACGCCCTCATAGTACATTTCGGGCGTGCGATGCTCCTTGCCCTTCGGTGGCCCGTCCGTCACAAGCTTCTCTGCATCCAGCTTGCCCCAGTGCATTTTAGCACGGGCAAGGGCCCGACGGGCACCTTCAATGCAGACGGAGCGCTTGATGACTTCAATCCATGGACAGGCGTCCACCAGCCGCTGCACTAACCCGAAATAGCTCCCAGGCATGGCTTCCAATGGCCACAGCCGAACTATGAGGCCCTTCATGGCCTGTTCGGCGACCTTGTGGAGCTCGACCAGCTGCTTCAGCTGGTCGCTCGAAACACCGGACGGTCGGCCTCAGCATACTGAGACCAGAACACCTTCTCCGTCGAGCTCCCCTCCTTGGCGCGGTAGAATGCGGCAACATCAGACACACTACGGGGCAGATCTGTGAACGCTCCTGGAGAGCTCCGAATTCAGGTAAGTAATAGGTAATCCACTTTCACATGCTTGCTTTGCATAAAGAATGCCTTACCCGCCGCTATTTTCTTTAATGATTCAATTTCTTGGAGGGCTTTTTGGGCTTCGACCTTAGCAGCTTTGGCACTCTCAAGAGCCGATGCAAGCTCGGACTCTCGGGTCTTCGAGTCACGCTCCAAACCCTCATATTTTTCCACGAGAGCCTGGAGCTCTTGCCGCACCTCCGCCAGCTGCGCCTCCCCCTTCTCTTGCTCGGTGTGCTCCGCAGCCGCTTTGTTTTCGGCCGCGGACACCGCCTCCTTCAAGGTCGCCACCTCGCTCGTGGCCCCTGCAGTACCCATGTTATTCCTGTTTTTTTTTGCAACCAAATCCTTTCTATAAGGTATTTCTTTAATAAGGTATTACTTACCTTCCTTTGCCCCCGATCTGCTTCTTGGCAAGGCCGAGCTCGTTCTCGGACCGCTCGAGGCTCTGCTTCAATGCATTGACCTCCGCAGTTAGTGCGGCAGAGGTCAAGAATAGCAGCCTTTGCATTCGCATATTGACATACTTATATTAGACTCCTCACGTATATCTTTTTAGATCCTTAGTCCGGCTTTTCTTTCCGAACACCGAACTAAGCATCGAGACTACCGTCTATGCGGTAATATTTTTACATATTCTAAACTTACCTCTAAGCCTGTTAGAAGGCTGGTGCAGGCTTGATCGGCCCGCTCTTGGCGGATCGAACTTCTGGATCACCACACTCATAACAAGGTCGGTGATCCTCCTTGATGGAAGCGCTGTTAAGCGCCTCCAATAAGCTATCCGGTGCCTCCGGTTGGGCCGGAGGACACCGCGTCTTCTCTTCCTATGAAGGGACCGCTTGGGACTTGGAACCAGAAGGTTCTGGTATGGAGTCCGGACGAGGGTCGGGCTTAGATCCCCTGGGGGTCTCGCCCCCCACGCGCCTGGAGTCCGGGAGGTTGCCTTGCGGCGCCTCCTGCACCACCTCCTCTTGACCAGGCCCCCCTTGGGGCCCCACCTCAGTATCGTCCGCAGCGTGAGGCGAGGAGGCGGTCGGAAGTGAAGTACTCTCCATTTCCGACGAACTCAGGGACCCGCTCGACGAAGCGGCGAACTCGTCCTTGGGCGGGCTGCATGATTGTTCGGCATTAGAGAACACTATGCAATGAAAAAGCCATGGGTATCCGGACACTTACGATCTCGCCAGGGGCTTACCTCTTGTTGGCCACTCCTCCTCGTCGTTGTCGGTGTTGGTAGAGAAGTCCGGAGGAAGGGTCCTTCCCTTCTTGGACCCTCCGGCCTCCCCAGTTGGGGCGGCCTTCCTTTTCCTCTCTTCCCCCACTGGGGGAGAGGCTTCTTTTTCCTCCTCCTCGTTCTCGGGAGAGGATTACGCTTCAGAATCGACAGCGCTTGGCACCGGGAGCTCCTTGAGTTCCCGTGGCCTCCTTCTTAGCCTTCTTCTCCGTCACCACGTGAGGTGCCGGAGCCAGCGATCTGTCAATCGAGGCGTCCACTGGGTCTTGGCAAAGGAGCCGGATAGTTAATCTGTCCGGACGTCTTCAGCCGATCTGTCAAAGGTTAGGGAGTTTTAGATCCCACATAGAGTCAATCTATGAAAAAGAGTCCGTAAAGGGTAAAATAACTTACCTCGCTGGCTTGATGCTGCGAGCTGAATCCGATCTTGATAGCGGATGCGGGGCTTGGCGCCCTTGAACAGCACCTTCCGGGCATCTTACGTGCGTAGTGTCGAAGAGCCGGCTCAAATCCGTGTTGTGCGAGATCAAACTCCCACAAATTGAAGGCCCGTTCTTTGTACGGAGAATCCGGCGGATGAGCATAATCTGGACTACGTTGAAAAGCTTGAGCTTCTTCTCCACCAGGTTTCGGACACAGGTTTGGAGTCCGGTCAGCTCTTCCGAATCACCCCACGTCAGGCCCGTCTCTTTCCATGATGTGAGCCGTGTGGGGGAGCCAGATCTGAATTCGGGGGCCGCCGCCCATTTGAGTCGCGCGGCTCGGTGATGTAGAACCACCCCGATTGCCACCCCTTTACTGTCTCCACGAAGGAGCCCTCGAGCCATAGAACATTGGGCATCCTGCCCGCCATGGCGCCTCCGCACTCCGCTTGTCGGCCGGCCACTATCTTCGGCTTGACGCTAAAGGTCTTCAACCATAAACCGAAGTGGGGCTGGATGCAGAGGAAAGCCTCGCACACGACGATAAACGTCGAGATATTGAGGATGGAGTTTGGGGCCAGATCATGGAAATCCAGGCCGTAGTAGAACATGAGCCCCCGGACAAATGGGTGAAGTGGAAAACCCAGTCCGCGGAGGAAGTGGGTGAGGAACACCACCCTCTCATGGGGCCTAGGAGTGGGGACGAGCTGCCCCTTGTTGGGGAGCCGACACACGATGTCGCCGGACAAATATCCGGCCTCCCGCAGCTTTGTGATGTGCCCCTCCGTGACGGAGGTGGCCGTCCACCTGCCTCCCGCTCCGGACATAGCTGGAGCTCGAGTGCGCAGAAATGGATGAGCAAAGGAGGAAGAAGGCGTAGGCGAGAAGGTGGATCCTTATCCCCTTATATGGACGAACGAAGCTATGCGTCCCTCGCCAGCCTGGTAAAACTCTCTTATCTCCCAAGCGCCGTAATCAATGGCGCGGATGGGTTACCGACGTCCGTATTGATGGGAATCCCGGAATAAGGGGGCACGATCTATGCTTTGATAAGACGTGCCAAGGAAACCGCCTCGCTAAACGCTACCGAGGTGGAACAGTAAAAATGATCCGTATAAAGGCTGGCCGTGGTGTGATGTCACGCCCGTGGAATACGTCGGCAGATCCGTGCAAAATTATTCTCTCTCACGGTGGTATGTGGAACTTGTTTTGCGAGCCAGACACTATCCTTGTGTTCAAAACCTTCTATGAAGTATTCGAGGAGGAACCCGCCTTGCAATGCCGAAGACAATATGCGCGCCGGACTCGGCGTCATTGAAGCCTGGTTCGAGGGGCTACCGAGGAGTCTGGACTAGGGGTGTCCGGATAGCCGAACTATCATCAGCGCCGGACTCCAAGATTATGAAGATACAAGATTGAAGACTTCGTCCCGTGTCCGGATGGGACTTTCCTTGGCGTGGAAGGCAAGCTTGGCGTCTGGATATGTAGATCTCCTACCATTGTAACCGACACTGTGTAACCCTAGCCCTCTCCGGTGTCTATATAAACCGGAGGGCTTTAGTCCGTAGGACGAACAACAATCATACCATAGGCTAGCTTCTAGGGTTTAGCCTCCTTGATCTCGTGGTAGATCTACTCTTGTACTACCCATATCATCAATATTAATCAAGCAGGAGTAGGGTATTACCTCCATCGAGAGGGCCCGAACCTGGGTAAAAACAGCGTGTCCCTTGTCTCCTGTTACCATCCACCTAGACGCACAGCTCGGGACCCCCTACCCGAGATCCGCCGGTTTTGACACCGACACCCTATCTTTCTCTGTGTCCGATTAAAACTCCGTAACCACAAGTATTGCGTGAGTGTTAGCAATTACGAAAGACTAAATGATAGTTGAGTATGTGGACTTGCTAGAAAGCTCGACATAGACTCTTTTACGATGTTATGATAAATTGCAATTGCTTCAATGACTGAGATTATAGTTTGTTAGTTCTCTATAAAGTTTCGGATTCATACTTTGCATTGTGAATAGATTATTACTTGAGTATAAGAAATCATATGACAATATCCATATATTTTGCCGGTAGGGGAGGGAAAGGTGGAGAGTGAGAAGACCCGGGGTGACCTTCGCTCCAGAGGTAAACTAGATACTGAGTCCGGAGAAATCGACATTTCCTCGCCCGAAGACAAAGGCGAAAGAGAAGAAAGTATTCCTTCTCCATTCGGGAAGAAAAGGGCCGCCTCCGAAGGTTGGGAGGTGCGGTCTCCCAAGAGGGGCAAGATGCCACCGTCGAGCGGCTCGGGATTGGAAGGCGAAGCCGCTGAACAACCTCGTCGTGAGGACGAATCCTCAACCAAATCGTAAGTGAATCCAGGGTGCTTTAATAGCATCCCGTTCCTTTCCTGTTACCGAAGAGACATGTAACGTGCCTGTGTATTTTTGCAGTTGGGCACAGGGTTTTTCTGGGCAATCCCCTTCATCGGGAGATCTCCTCCCAGAGATGATGGAAAGCGAGACACCTCCCCCGACCTCCTCGCCCAATAAGGCGGACGACTCCGAAGTGTCATCTCGGAGGGTTTTTCTTGATCAACAAGCGGTGCAGGGGACGAAAGAGGCAGTACCCGAAGGTGGATCTTCCATCGTCCGGGATTTAGGGGCCAACAATAAAGGCCCCGGACTATCCGGCTTTTAGCCAGGGATGATTCTGGAGACAGGTGAACGGGATCCTTCAAAGGATGGTTATGGTCCTATAGCGGCTTCCGGAGACCCGGTGGCGCCGGATATGTTGAGAGATATGCTGCAAAAAGCATTTGTCTCAGAGGAACAGCGTATGTTGATGGGTACGGCGGTTGAAAAGATTATGTCCGTGAAGAGCGGATTGAATGAAGCCTTCATGAGCCTGCTAAGAGGCTACGAGGTTTGTGATCTAATATTTTCGACTATTGTATTTGCAAATATGCACTTATGTATAGGTAGTAGCCCCTGAGACTCGGGTTGGCTTCCCGTGGGAGGCGAAAGGAGGATCAAGAAGAAATACTCAAGGACTAATCTGATTAATTGGAATACAGGCTGCTTCCCCCCTGGCTACTTCCCGGACTACGGATATTGTCGAGCTGCAGCGGAAGCTTGAGGTGGCCGGGGATGACATTGCGTTAATCATTATGCGTCTTGACGAGTCGCAAGGTATGCATTCGGAGAAGTCCTTTCACATACATTTTTGTAATATAAGCATGGCACTGAGAATTATATACTAGAATATGCATGACTGCAGATGGTGTTGCCGCCGTTGAAATTCTTCGGGCGGAGCAGCCCGAGCCAAGGAGCAGGCCCGGTTTAGTAGTGCGGCTGCTGAAAAGGCATCGGCTGAATTGAAAGCCGAACAAGCTGCTCGGTGCCAAGACGGGGAGAAGATATCCACGATGGCATTTGAACTAAAAAATGATTCTAGCCGTTGTGAACTTCTTGAGAAGGAGAATAAAGCCAAAACGGCTGAACTTGACAAGGCCTTACTAGAGGCGAAAGCGGCCTTGATGCGAATCGAGCGTTAATCGTCCATTTTGCATCATGCTTTTATATCGATATTTATTGCATTATGGGCTGTTATTACACATTATGTCACAATACTTATGCCTATTCTCTCTTATTTTACAAGGTTTACATAAGGAGGGAGAATGCGGCGGTGGAATTACAGGCTGGACAATGAGCAAATATTAGAGACCTATTCTGCACAACTCCAAAAGTCCTGAAACTCCACGAAACTTATTTTTGGAAATAATAAAAAATACTGAGCGGAAGAAATACGTCAGGGGGGCCACCACCTGTCCACAAGGGTGGGGGCGCGCCCTACCCCCCGGGGCGCTCCCCCTGCCTCGTGGCCCCCCTGTTGGCTCTCCTGTGGCCATCATCTGCTATATGAAGTCTTTCGTCAAGGAAAAAAATCATAAGCAACCTTTCGGGACGAGACTCCGCCGCCACGAGGCGGAACCAATCTAGGGCCCCGACAGAGTTGTTCTGCCGGGGACACTTCCCTCCGGGAGGGGGAAATCATCGCCATCGTCATCACCAACGCTCCTCTCATCAGGAGAGGGCAATCTCCATCAACATCTTCACCAACACCATATCCTCTCAAACCCTAGTTCATCTCTTGTATCCAATTCTTGTCTCTAAGTCCGGGATTGGTACTAGTAGGTTGCTAGTAGTGTTGATTACTCCTTGTAGTTGATGCTAGTTGGTTTTATTTGGTGGAAGATCATATGTTCAGATCCTATATGCATATTAATACCCTCTGATTATGAACATGAATATGCTTTGTGAGTAGTTACGTTTGTTCCTCAGGACATGTGAGAAGTCTTGCTATTAGTAGTCAAGTGAATTTGGTATTCGATCGATATTTTGATGAGATGTATGTTGTATATCATCTAGTGGTGTTATGTGCGCGTCGACTACATAACACTTCACCATTATTTGGGCCTAGAGGAAGGCATTGGGAAGTAATAAGTAGATGATGGGTTGCTAGAGTGACAGAAGCTTAAACCCTAGTTTATGTGTTGCTTCGTAAGGGGCTGATTTGGATCCATATGTTTCATGCTATGGTTAGGTTTACCTTAATAGTTTTGTTGTAGTTGCGGATACTTGCAACAGAGGTTAATCATAAGTGGGATGCTTGTTCAAGTAAGAACAGCACCCAAGCACCGGTCCACCCACATATCAAATTATCAAAGTACCAAACACGAATCATATGAACATGATGAAAACTAGCTTGACGATAATTCCCATGTGTCCTCGGGAGCGCTTTTCTCCATATAAGAGTTTGTCCAGGCTTGTCCTTTGCTACAAAAAGGATTGGGCCACCTTGCTGCACTTTATTTACTTTTGGTACTTGTTGCTTGTTACCAATTATCTTATCACAAAACTATCTGTTACCTATAATTTCAGTGCTTGCAGAAAATACCTTGCTGAAAACCGCTTATCATTTCCTTCTGCTCCTCGCAGGGTTCGACACTCTTACTAATCGAAAGGACTACAATAGATCCCCTATTCTTGTGGGTCATCAAGCAGCCCGTGAGGAGATCTAGCAAGCTGGGGAGGTTGCGGCTGGTAAGCCCTTTTTGCTACAAGCTAAGTTCGGCGATCCGAACTATGCTCAGCTTAACCAAGTGTGGAGTTCTCCGAACGAGTTTTTAGACTTGCCGAAGAGTTCTTCCGATGCAACGCAATTTTACCAAGCGCGGGAGGGGTATGCAACGGAGAAGCTTTTCTGGTCACAATTTGGCGCGGCGAAGCGCCCTTTGTTGCTGAATGAACAGATGTCCCAATGGGCCGAGCTTCATAGGATATCAGGCGCTGCCATGAAGAACGTCATAATCCGGTTGTGGCCAACTGAGCCTGTTTCGAATAGCTACTTTGGCTTGGTGCAGCGGTTTGTTGATGCGGTGCCACGTATCGACGATGTGAAGCGGTCGGTGTGCATTGAGGGTGCACGGATGGCCTTTGCCCGAGTCAAGACATTCTGGGGGAAGATAAAGGTCGTCGATGTTGTGGCGAAGAGTCCACCCAAGGGCAAGGACCGTTACGAACCGGAGCATTATGTTGAAGACGTCCTAGAGGCCGCCCGCTTGATAGAGGATCCATGCTCGAAAGAAATAATGTTTGAGTGAGGTGTATGAGAATTGTAAAAGACAACTTTATAGTTAATCTATTTATATTTTGCTCGAAAGCTTATGTTCCTCCTGTGCGGCCGTTTTAATATAATCTGGAAGTTTTCCGATTAAATCGGCTTCAGCCCCCTCGTAGGAAGTACGGGAGTGTTCGGAAAAGCATTTGATCACTCTTGACCCAACGTCTTGGTCCATGAAGGAGGTGATAATGCGGCGAACCAGGCAATCAGACTATAGGGCGTTAGCACTTTCACTTAGCCATAGGAGTTTTATATGGGGGGCTACGATATAGCCCCTAATATGCGTACGGCTTATTTCCAATATGGTGCGTTACATATATGACCTGGAAAAAAGGTCTTTCGTGTGATACAGAGGGAATCACGACAGATTCCTATAAGTCATCAAGTGGTTGACCAGCTCTCGCAGCATCATGACAGTCGGTTTTCGGCTTTCTCTGTTGAGGTGCTTGACCAGATGAACCGGAAGCACAATCGCAGTAGTTCTCCCTTTACTACCCTAGCCGATGGAGCGGAATGTTAGGTAGCAAGCACAGGAGCCGGGCAACCCAACCATTGACCCAAGACATGATTCGGAGCTGATGCATATAAGGCCAAACTACATGGCGAAGTACGCTATAAAGCTGTTCGGACTTTGTTGGCAACTCATTTGTTCCCATACCGAGCCCCTGGCATGCTATGCCAAGGTATATCTGTGAAACAACCATAGGAGCCACATTCATTTGCAGAAATACGCGAATGATTAATTGGATAATGTTTACTGGGACCTGAGCGGTGTGCCAATGGTTACTTTATATGTAAAAAGACCTCAACCCCGGCTATTTGACATGCCCGGGGTCGAAGGCGTAGGGAAAAGGCATATTACAGGCTCGAAATAAAGAGTGCGGTCTACAAAAAGTTTATTTTGGACCTCCTGTCGCATGTCCGCGCCGCCTATCCTCGGCAAGGGGAATCCTTGACGGAAGCAGCCCCTTAGGTAGTGTATGGATCCGAACTCCGATGGAGTTGGTTTAGATGTTTGTCCTTTACATCATCTGCTTTTAAGAAATAATGAAGAAAGAAAAAATGAAAGTAGATAAAAAATGTTACGGGAATGCTTGCCAGCTTGTCCGTATTGTGCTTTCGCCAATGCCCATGGTATCTTAAGTGCGTAGTGATGTATACGTGGTGTAAATTTTGCGGGTATATGAGGTGGGCAGCGGAAGCCAAACTGCTATTTCCGCTCCGGGGTTGATCGATCCTTAGGGGGAAATTGCTCCTGACCCTTGGTATTTGGTTGGTGAACCTCTCCGTCGTCCTTATCGCCTAGCGGACTCCTCCCGTTGTGTTTGGCATTGAGCTTGCTGGCCTGCTTGAAGACCCTACAGTTTCTGTTGGTATGATTAGCTGGTTTATCGGGGTGGCCGTGAATCTGGCAGGGTCGGTCCAATATCCTATCTAGGTTGGATGGTCCATCTCGGTTTGCCTTGAGAGGCCTTCTCCGTTGACCGGGTTTGGGATTGCTGAACCCGGCGTTGACCGCTGTGTCGCGTGGTCTTTCATTATGCGACTGTTGTGTTTGCTTCGCCGTGGTTTGCCATTGCCGTCTCTGACTTTGGAAGTGCCCGAGTCGCTGGCGCTGCTTCTACGAGCGAGCCAGCTGTCTTCTCCCGCGCAAAAGCGAGTCATTAGGGCGGTAAGGGCTGTCATGGATTTAGGTCCTTCTTGACCGAGGTGGCGTGCAAGCCACTCATCCCGGACGCTGTGTTTGAAGGCCGCGAGGGCTTCCGCGTCCGGACAGTTGACGATTTGGTTCTTTTTCACTAAGAACTGAGTCCAGAGCTTCCAGGCTGAGTCTCCAGGCTGCTGGACAATGTGACTTAAGTCATCGGCGTCTGGTGGCCGGACATATGTTCCTTAAAATTTGTCGCGAAAGGCGTCTTCGAAATCTTCCCAGCTGCCAACAGAATTTTCAGGCAGACTGTTTAACCAGCACCGAGCTGGTCCATTGAGTTTTAGTGGTAGGTATTTGATGGCATGAAGGTCATCTCCGCGGGCCATGTGGATGTCACAGCCCCAGAGTTGTTTGTAATTAGTTGCATTGCATCCATGCATCATGTTTAAATTTCATGAAGCTTGAAATGGGGATTGATCCAAACCCTAGCACCAGATCAAATCATACTAGGTCCAAATAAAATATTTTCTCAATGACCCAGAATGCCCTTTGGAAATGTTCATGACTTATGATAAAGGTGAAAACCTCTTCCAAAAATGATGAACATATTTTATCGGTCATTCCTGGATTTTTGAATTAAATCTTAAAGTATTTGACTTTGGGCATTTAAACACTATAAATAATTTAAATGCTCAAATAATGTTGGAAGTATTTGTGGGCCACTGAAATAATTCAGAAAGTGCCCGTGAATGTTTTCAGGATTTATAAAATTGATTTGGTTTTTAAAACTGGATCAAAAACAAAGCGCAAAATAGAAAACAGAAATGGAAAAAGAGAGAGAGAGAAACCTTACCGTGCAGCCCACCACCGTAGTGGCCCATCGCCAAAGCCAGCCCTAGCCCACCGAGGCAGCACATCTTCTTCCTCCTGCCAGAGGAGAAGCAGCTGCGTGCCCGTCTTGTGACGCAGCGAGCCGCCGCTCCTCCTGCCTCGTGCCCCTCGACCGCCTGGTCGCCTCCACGCGTAACACGCCGCCCCCTCGACCCTCTCTCACTCTCCCTCGTGCCCTTCCCCCTCCTCTGCCTCTCTCCCTCTCGCGCCCGAGCGCAACCGCCGCCGCCGCTCATCATTGCCTCTGCCATCGCCTCTCTCTCGACCCCTCGCCGAGCCTGCGAGCTCCGTCTCGACCTCCCCGACCTCCTCGACGAGCCACGAAGCCCCAGACGCGCTGCAACGCCAACTATGCCGTCGTCCTCGTCCTCTGCATCCGGTCACCGCCGACGTCGATTCGCCGTCACCTAGCCGTTCCCAAGCCGCCGAGCACCTCGTTCGACAACGCTATGAGCTCCGCCACCGTTTCCTCCTCTTCCCCGCTTCGTTTGATCGCCGTAGTCCTCGCCCGCACTTAGCCGAGCTCCGGCCGCCGCCCGGCTCGTCGTCGCCGCGGTTACGCGCTGCCCCAGCTCCTTCCGTCTGCACCACTAGATGCGCGAGTCCCGAGCACGTAGATGCCCTCCGCGAGTTTGATGGCCGTGAACCCGAAACCGTTCCGCCAGTGTGCAGCCTCGCCGGCGTCGAGTCGCCGGCGGGTTTGACTCGTTTGACCATGGTTGACCACTGGTTTGACCTTCCCTAACATGTGGGCCCAAGCCCTA
Organism: Aegilops bicornis; assembly: GCA_021605145.1. Taxonomy (NCBI): domain Eukaryota; kingdom Viridiplantae; phylum Streptophyta; class Magnoliopsida; order Poales; family Poaceae; genus Aegilops; species Aegilops bicornis. Next base: position 719,372,259 of record CM038671.1, read on the forward strand.
ATTAGTTAACTCGAGTTTAATTAGAGCTAGCTAATTTAGTTAACTAAACTAGACACTGACATGCGGGCCCGCCCTGCTAACAACCTCGTTAGGGTTAGTTTAGCACTAACTAACTCAGTTAGTTGACTGGGTCACTGACCAGTGGGTCCCACTGGTCAGGTTTGACCTGGAGGCGCCCAGTTGACCAGCTGACGTCACACTGACGTCAGGCTGACGCAGTAATCATTTTCCTGGATTATTTCTAATTCTAAATGATTTGGAAATTTCAGAAAATGGTTAGAACTTCTAAAATTCATAGAAAATAATCTATAACTCCAATGGAAATAAGTTATATATGAAAAATGATCAGAAAAATATGAAGAATCTGTTTATGCCATGATCATGCATGTTTGAACAAGTTAACCTCACTGAATAGGACAAATGATGATTAGGGCAATTTATGAAATAACATTTGGAGTTGGAATTTGTTCTTGTTCGAGTGCCACTTCAATTAACTTGGCTAGATATTGCATTAGGTGAATTCAGTACCTTAACATGACATGTCATTCATGTGAATGTGCATTGCATTGATTGTGTTCTTTCTCAGTTGCCGGTGTTTGTCCCCTCTCGACAGACGTGGTTCTGATGATGAGTTCGATGACACCGATGAAGAGCTATAATATCTTCAGGAGTGCCAGGCAAGCAAAACCCCCTTGTTCATTCTGATACAATCCCACTCTCTCGCTCCTGCTCTCTTTTACTGCATTAGGACAACAACGATTCATCACATTACTTGCTGCGGTAGCTGAACCCCTTTATCCTCTGCATGACCTGTCATTCCACAATAAATAGATGAAACCCACTAGCATGAGTAGGAGTTGTTTGAGCCCTGCTGTGCCTACTCATTCATGCTTGTTTGTCATGCCAGCTATTGCATAGAGTTGAGTCAGGTCTGATTCATCGGGATGAATCGGAGGTGTGTAAACATGTCCTACTGTTGAGAGCTAAGTGTGTGAACACGATTTGGTAAAGGTAGCGGTGAGAGGCCATGTAGGAGTACATGGTGGGTTGTCTCATTGAAACCGTCCTCAGGAACTGAGTTCTGTGTTTTAATCCATGAAACAGTTACTACCACGCATTGGGCCCGAAACCAATGGACCCTCTCGACTTTTTAACCACCCTTGTTCTCTGTCCAGGAGTTGCAACTAGTTTCTGGTGTTCGTAGGATATGTGTTGGAGGCCGTGCGTAGCGCTGACCCTAGGGGTGGGCTATGATGCGGTAGATACACCGTGGCCCGGTGTCTGCAGAATGCCCGTTTGGTATCTCGGGAACCCTGCACACATCGTTCGGGGCCGTTAGTGGAAACCTCAGCCGGACTCCCTGCGGATGGAACCTGAATAGGCGATAAACCTGGACTAGAGGCTTGAGTGTTTAGGTAGGCTATGGCCGACACCCACATTGGGCTTCCGCTTGAAGGTTGCCGAGTACATGTCGTGTAAACGGCGGTAAGTGGTGAGAGCGTGTGTGAAGAAGTACACCCCTGCAGGGTTAATATGATCTATTCGAATAGCGTGTCCGCGGAAAAGGACTTCTGGGTTGCCTATATCAGTTCATAGACAAGTGAAAGTGGATACTCTAAAATGCGCAAGATAAGCGTGAGTGCTATGGATGGCGTTCTCGTAGGAAGGCGGGATCGAATCCATAGTGGTGTATTGATATGGTGAATATGTGGACTCGTGTGCGCCACCTCAAAAGAGTTACTTGGAGTTGTAGTTCAGAATAGCCACCGAGTCAAAGCTGGCTTGCTGCAGTCAAACTCCACCACCCCCTTTGTTCATAATGATGCATATGTAGTTAGTTCTGATGTAAGTCTTGCTGAGTACGTTTGTACTCACGTTTGCTTATTTTATGTTTTCTTTGAGAGGCGTCGGTCTAAGCTAGTAGTTCAGCGTGGACTCCGACGTTTAGCTTGTTACCTCAGCTACGATCTTGTGCCCTCGGCGGAATCTGGTAGATAGTCGTGCTTCTCGGCCTTTTTCATTTGTAGATGTCTGTACTCAGACATGTTAAGCTTCCGCTTGTGCTTTGACTTGTATGCTCTGAGTGTTGGGTCATGAGACACATGTTTGTAATATCTCGCTCCTCGGAGCCTAATGAATAAATATTTGAGTCGTAGAGTTATGTTGTGATGCCATGTTGTATTTACACATATTGAGCATATTGTGTGTATGTTTGAAATGCTTGGTATGTGTGGGATCCGACAATCTAGTTGTTTATCCTTGGCAGCCTCTCATATGGGGAAATCTAGTCTAGTGCTTCTGGCGATAGTAGTCCACTACACCCGGTTCACCGAGTCCTGCTTAGCCCAAAGACTATCGCTCTGGACACTGACCGGCCGGCATGTGTTTCACTTTGTTCACTGTATACGTCCCTTGAAATGTCACGCGGTGACATCCGTAGTCCTGCCTAGCACCTTTACTGACCGGGTTCCCGAGTCCTGTTAGCCACATGCTACAGCCGGATTCACACTGCTGACCGACATGCTCGATGTGATTCATGTATGCCTGTCCCCATGGGTTAGTGCCGCTTTGGGTTCCACGACTAGCCATGTCGGCCGGTTCTCTGTCATATGGATGCTAGCGACACTATCATATATGTGAGCCAAAAGGCATAACGGTCCCGGGCCATGGTAAGGCGACACCGATGGAATACCGTGCGTGGCCGCAAAGTGATATGAGGTGTTACCGGCTAGGTCGATGTGACTTGGAATCGGGGTCTGACAGCGTTGGTATCGAGCACGACTACCTGTAGGTTTACCAAGCCAAACTGGTCGAAGTTGTGTCTAGAAATGCTTTAGTTATGTAAGGGAATTGATTGTGGAAGGGAACATAAGGCTCTTTTTACTCCTTATACCTCATGGCCTTCTGATCTGAGTCGTCCTCTTCTCTTCTACGGGGTTTAAGAACTAGGCCTTCTCATCTATCTATTAGGATGACGTGTTACTAATCCATAGACTTATATGATTGATGGATTCAAGCTTCATTTCAATTCCTACTACTTCCGTATGTTAACTGTTGATCTCGAACCCTTGATATTGTGCTTCTGAGTGGTTATGCCACCATTTTTGTAGCATGTCTCAAATCATTTTGAGCATTTACAGCCGTTATGCTGTCCGAGTCATCCCAGGTTTCTAAACTATCTCGATGCATTTGCAAATTCTTCCTTCACATTCACGGTGTCCTTTTGGTCGTAATAAGCACACTAATCGTCTGTTGAGGTACTCCTTGCCTTGACATATATGTTGGAACTAGTATTATGACCCTAGGAATCTTAGAGGATCACCTGGTAATATGGCCATGTTTTGTGTTTCCCGTGTGATGATTCTGGCCACCATTTTCGAAAGCATCCCGTGATGCCATTTAGTAGTAGGTATTCTATTCCTGGGTTCCTAAACCCGAGATTCACCCTACTTACCTCCTGTTGATAGTGTTTGCTAGTTCCTTTAGGATATTAGTAACTTTGCGATAGTCCTCGAGGTCCGTGGTATTTCCTTCTCCAAATACTATGAACCGCTTATGGCAGAAGTTCCTCGTTGAACCAAAGATCACAATAAGAGTGCTCTTGATGAGTTCTTCGTTCTACATTGTGATTCTGCCAGTTCTACCTTTCAGCATGGGTTATCCGGAAGAAACCTGTTGAACTTGATTCGACATACTAACCTATGCATCCACAACTCAGAAAGTTATATGTTCCTCGAGTTGTTCCTCCTTAGTTGTATTCTGACCCCCGTCTATCAATTGATAGTCAAGGGTATGTGTGCGATCGTGTTTATCGATGCCTATTATTCTTGTGGTCCGTCGAGCCATTCTATTCTGGAATGACTAGGAGAAACAAACTCCAGTACCTCATCCATATCCAGGATTGGGTCAAAGCAGTTGTGTTCCGTAGATCAAAATGCTAGTCTAGCTCTTGTTTTGTTCTACCACAGGTATTACCATATTTATATCAAGAATATCATGGGAATTGCACACCATTCTATGAACTCTTGATACGGTGATACTTCTCGCCCTCATTATTCATTTCTCGACTCCGTGTTGTTGCAACCTAATGCCGACAAGTGAACCGTGATGTGTGAAATCAATACTTTTAGCAACCCCGTTGCTTGGTAGTTAAAGGACAATAATTTCATTCTTAGTGTGTTGGTTCTTGAATCATCATTCTAAGATAGATTGTGCTACCTAGTCCTTATTCCTGGTGCACTCCTCGATCGATGAGCTAGGATTAATTCAAATCTTCGCTCTATTGATCATATCGTCTTGCCCTGAAAAGCAAGATTGTTCTCGAGCTTAGTAATATATCGGTGGTTTGTGACTTTCCAAATATCTTCTTGGAAGTACTACCAGGTTGTCACCTGACCGCTATGTTAAGTTCGTGATCAAGTTGGTTTCTTGTAAACCACCCCTTCTCCAAGAATCCGTGTTGGATATCCCTGAGCCGGTTGGTTAAGCTAAACAACAACTTGGAGAGTTGGAAGATAAAAGCTTTGCCAAATTTAGCTCATTCTGAAGGGATATCTTTGCGTTTGTGTGTGTGTTGAAGAAAGATGATATCTCCATCGACTGGTCCTCGTGATCAGTTGTTGAACCTATTGTCTTATCAAACTTGATTTGAGTATGGGCTATCGACAAGTCAAATCAGAACCAACGATGTTCGTAATGTTGTCTTACTCGTGGTTCATCCCTCGAGCATACACCATTACATCTTTTGGTCTGACCAATGCTATCACCGTGTTCACATGATGGTGGAAGTCCAGTGATATGGAAATTCCGATGAGGTGTTGTTGAGCCCATCAACAGCATTTTGTCTCCCCCATGATTCATGTTGAACATCAACCTAGTGTTGAAAACTTTGTAAGCAATTCCTTCGTGTTCCGTTCATGAAGCTTATGTTTGGATGAAAGTAGTGACTTCCTCTAATTCATGTGCATCTTGTGCAAGTTGCCGTAGTGGATCCGAGAAAGTTTGTTTTTGCTTCCTTTGGAATCATCCCAAGTCAGTCATGCACATGTGCGAAGTATTCTGTGGTCTGGAGACTTGCAACCTTCATTCTATATGTATTCCTAGCACACCAAGCCACTGATTGACTTGTTCAAGGAAAAGAAGTCTATGCTTGGGATCTAATCCATGGACTTGCGTAAAGACTTCGATATCCTCGATGATGGTTCCCCACCTGAAATCGGTGGTGTTTTATGATAAGACTACTATGTGGTCATCCTTGTCTTGGACAACATGCTCACATGTATGTAGCAGAACCAGCTCATGTTTTGGAGCTTGCTATCGTAGTTCATATCCCGAGAATCTCGCAATGTCATCTCGTCGATTTGTGTTGCAAACTTTCTTTTCAGACATGCTGAGTCTGAAGTATCTTGGTACCAATCGGATCTGAATCTCAGGCAGATATGATGGTTGGAACATTCCCAACAGTTGCATCTTGTTCCCAGCTTGCACCGCCATTGTGCCAATCCTCCATGGGCTGCCCTTCTCGGTAGTTGTTGTCCAATGTCATCTTCAAAAGTGGACTTACCATGGGTTCCCTCCACCTCCAATGATAAGCAAAAATCATCCATTGCGTTGTCTTCAACAAGGTAGTCCACATCATCCATTCTAGTCCGGGTATGCCATTCCTTTGCACTCCGCCAAACGGTCATTGTGAATTGCCTTAGGCTGGTATGAAGAGTTTCAATGATCTTTGAATCAAAAGTAATTCTTTTTGCCACTTAAGGGAATAGTTCTTCGCGTCACCTCCCCTGAGGTGCCCCGTTTTGGAAGCATGGCAACTTCCCTCGCTATTTTGAAACCCTCATAAAATTGTCTACTCCGTCCCTCCTGGTGCATGTCTTACCTCTCCGCTCCAGAGATGTTTTTATGTCTCATTCCATGAGTTGATCTTGGATCATTAAGATGATCCTAAATTGTTCGAACCTCAAGAAGATCGATTCTCCTAAATTCCTCCTTTTCTTCTCGTTGTCATGTTGGATGTAGTTCTCAAGGCAAGACGTCGAGACAAAGATGGTGATCGTGTCAATGTTCCTATGAAGTGTAACCTGGATCGTGAAGACCGTGTTAGTTTGTGCCCTCTGTCTTCTTACTCACGTCTTGAATCTCGGGACGAGATTCTTGTTTAGTGGGGGTGAGTTGTCACAGCCCCAGAGTTGTTTGTAATTAGTTGCATTGCATCCTTGCATCATGTTTAAATTTCATGAAGCTTGAAATGGGGATTGATCCAAACCCTAGCACCAGATCAAATCAAACTAGGTCCAAATAAAATATTTTCTCAATGACCCAGAATGCCCTTTGGAAATGTTCATGACTTATGATAAAGGTGAAAACCTCTTCCAAAAATGATGAACATATTTTATAGGTCATTCCTGGATTTTTGAATTAAAACTTAAACTATTTGACTTTGGGCATTTAAACACTATAAATAATTTAAATACTCAAATAATGTTGGAAGTATTTGTGGCCCACTGAAATAATTCAGAAAGTGCCCGTGAATATTTTCAGGATTTATAAAATTGATTTGGTTCTTAAAACTGGATCAAAAACAAACTACAAAATAGAAAACAGAAATGGAAAAGAGAGAGAGAGGAAACCTTACCGTGCAGCCCACCACTGTAGTGGCCCACTGGCCAAAGCCAGCCTGGCCCACCAGGGGCAGCACTGTCTTCTTCCTCCTGCCACGAGGAGAAGCAGCTGCGAGCTAGATGCGCAGGCGAGCCGCGCCGGCTCCTCCCTGCCTACGTGCCCCCTCGACCGCCTGGTCGCCTCCACGCGTACCACGCCGCCCCCTCGACCCTCTCTCACTCTCCCTCGTGCCCTTCCCCCTCCTCTGCCTCTCTCCCTCTCGCGCCCGAGCGCAACCGCCGCTGCCGCGGCCATCGCCTCTCTCTCGACCCCTCGCCGAGCCTGTGAGCTCCGTCTCGACCTCCCCGACCTCCTCGACGAGCCACGAAGCCCCGGACGCGCTGCAACACCAACTACGTCGTCGTCCTCGTCCTCTGCATCCGGTCACCGCCGACGTCGATTCGCCGTCACCTAGCCATTCCCGACCCGCCGAGCACCTCGTCCGACACCGTTGTGAGCTCCGCCACCGTTTCCCCCTCTTCCCCGCTTCGTTTGATCGCCGTAGTCCTCGCCCGCACTTGGCCGAGCTCCGGCCGCCGCCCGGCTCGTCGCCCGCGCGATTCTGGCGCTACCCAGCTCCTTCCGTCTGCACCACTAGATGCGCGCGAGTCCCAGGAGCACGTAGATGCCCTCCGCCGTGAGTTTGGTCGCCCGTGGGCGAAACCCGAGCCGTTCCGCCGTGTCTGGCCTCGCCGGCGTCGAGTCGCCGGCGGGTTTGACTCGTTTGACCATGGTTGACCACTGGTTTGACCTTCCCTGACATGTGGGCCCAAGCCCTAATTAGTTAACTCGAGTTTAATTAGAGCTAGCTAATTTAGTTAACTAAACTAGACACTGACATGCGGGCCCGCCTTGCTAACAGCCTCGTTAGGGTTAGTTTAGCACTAACTAACTCAGTTAGTTGACTGGGTCACTGACCAGTGGGTCCCACTGGTCAGGTTTGACCTGGAGGCGCCTAGTTGACCAGCTGACGTCAAACTGACGTCAGGCTGACGCAGTAATCATTTTCCTGGATTATTCTTATTCTAAATGTTTTGGAAATTTCAGAAAATGGTTAGAACTTCTAAAATTCATAGAAAATAATCTATAACTCCAATGGAAATAAGTTATATATGTAAAATGATCAGAAAAATATGAAGAATCTGTCTATGCCATGATCATGCATGTTTGAACAAGTTAACCTCACTGAATAGGACAAATGATGATTAGGGCAATTTATGAAATAACATTTGGAGTTGGAATTTGTTCTTGTTCGAGTTCCACTTCAATTAACTTGGCTAGATATTGCATTAGGTGAATTCAGTACCTTAACATGACATGTCATTCATGTGAATGTGCATTGCATTGATTGTGTTCTTTCTCGATTGCGGTGTTTGTCCCCTCTCGATAGACGTGGTTAGGCGATGAGTTCGATGACACCGATGAAGAGCTATAATATCTTCAGGAGTGCCAGGAAAGCAAAACCCCCTTGTTCATTCCGATACAATCCCACTCTCTCGCTCCTGCTCTCTTTTACTGCATTAGGACAACAATGATCCATCTGTTACTTGCTGCGGTAGCTGAACCCCTTTATCCTCTGCATGACATGTCATTCCACAGTAAATAGATGAAACCCACTAGCATGAGTAGGAGTTGTTTGAGCCCTGTTGTGCCTACTCATTCATGCTTGTTTGTCATGCCTGCTACTGCATAGAGTTGAGTCAGGTCTGATTCATCGGGATGAATCGGAGGTGTGTAAACATGTCCCTCTTGTTGAGAGCTAAGTGTGTGAACACGATTTGGTAAAGGTAGCGGTGAGAGGCCATGTAGGAGTACATGGTGGGTTGTCTCATTGAAACCGTCCTCAGGAACTGAGTTCTGTGTTTGTGATCCATGAAACAGTTACTACCACGCATTGGGCCCGAAACCAATGGACCCTCTCGGCTTTTTAACCACCCTTGTTCTCTGTCCAGGAGTTGCAACTAGTTTTTGGTGTTTGTAGGATATGTGTTGAAGGCCGTGCGTAGCGCTGACCCTAGGGGTGGGCTATGATGCGGTAGATACACCGCTGCCTGGTGTACCGAATGCTCGTTTGGTATCTCGGGAACCCTGCACACATCGTTCAGGGCCGTTAGTGGAAACCTCGGCCGGACTCCCTGCGGACGGAACCTGAATAGGCGATAAACCTGGACTAGAGACTTGAGTGTTTAGGTAGGCTGTGGCCGACACCCACGTTGGGCTTCTGCTTGAAGGTTGCCGAGTACATGTCGTGTAAACGGCGGTAAGTGGTGAGCGTGTGTGAAGAAGTACACCCCTGCAGGGTTAATATGATCTATTCGAATAGTCGTGTCCGCGGAAAAGGACTTGTGGGTTGCCTATATTAGTTCATAGACAAGTGAAAGTGGATACTGTAAAATGCGCAAGATAAGCGTGAGTGCTATGGATGGCGTTCTCGTAGGAAGGCGGGATCGAATCCATAGTGGTGTATTGATATGGTGAATATGTGGACTCGTGTGCGCCAGTTCAAAAGAGTTACTTGCGTTAAATGAGTTCAGAATAGCCACCGAGTCAAAGGCGGCTTGCTGCGGTCAAACTCCACCACCCCTTTGTTCATAATGATGCATATGTAGTTAGTTACGATGTAAGTCTTGCTGAGTAATGCGTTTGTACTCACGTTTTCTTATTTTATATTTTCTTTGAGGCGTCGGTCTACGCTAGTAGTTCAGCGTGGACTCCGACGTTTAGCTTGTTACCTCATTTACGATCTTGTGCCCTCGGCGGAGATCTGGTAGATAGTCGGGCTTCTCAGCCTTTTCCATTTGTAGATGTCTGTACTCAGACATGTTAAGCTTCCGCTTGTGCTTTGACTTGTATGCTCTGAGTGTTGGGTCATGAGACCCATGTTTGTAATATCTCGCTCCTCGGAGCCTAATGAATAAATATTTGAGTCGTAGAGTTATGTTGTGATGCCATGTTGTATTTACACATATTGAGCATATTGTGTGTATGTTTGAAATGCTTGGTATGTGTGGGATCCGACAATCTAGTTGTTTATCCTTGGAAGCCTCTCATATGGGGAAATGTAGTCTAGTGCTTCCTGAGCGATAGTAGTCCGCTACAGCCTGGTTGACCGGAGTCCTGCTAGCCCAGCACTACTGCTCTAGACACTGACCGGCGGCATGTATTTCACTTCGTTCATGTGTACATCCCTTCGGGAAATGTCACGCGGTGACATCCGAGTCCTGCCTAGCTTTGCTACAGCCCGGGTTCCCGGAGTCCTGTTAGCCTAGTGCTACAGCCCGGATTCACACGCTGCTGACCGACATGCTCGATGTGATTCATGTATGCCTGTCCGCATGGGTTAGTGCCCCTTTGGGTTCACGACTAGCCATGTCGGCCCGGGTTCTCTGTCATATGGACGCTAGCGACACTATCATATACGTGAGCCAAAAGGCGCAAACGGTCCCGGGCCATGGTAAAGCGACACCCGTGGGAATACCGTGCGTGAGGCCACAAAGTGATATGAGGTGTTACCGGCTAGGTCGATGTGACTTGGAATCGGGGTCCTGACAGTGGATATGGAGGAGGAAGTCCTCGATCCATACCGCGGGATCTGTTGTTCCGTCGTACGATTCAATATTCATGGGTTTGAACCCGTCTGGGAATTCATGCTCCATTACTTTGTCTGTGAAGCAGAGAGGGTGTGCGACGCCCCTATGTTGGGCTACACTACGACGTATCTCCGATGGAGTCCATTTGCGGTTTTCTGCCCGGGCGTGGCTATGTTTGTCACGTCCGAATAGGTAGCCGTCGTCGCGTGATGAGGCATGTCCTCGCGGTCCGTAGATCGAGCTTGTGTGTCCTGCTCTACTATCCAAGTCCTACTTTAGGTCATATGTACATCCCCGAGCTGTTTTATTCTTGCCTTTACAGCGAGGTGGGGTGGTTTGATGTTCGGCTTGAGTTGCCGCTTGATCCGAACCGACTTGTGGTCGACCTGCCGCATTGTGTGATGATGGTACGGGCTCCAGCGCCTTGTCATCGCACTGAGATAGAAATCTACGCTTCAGGTAGCTTTTGGCTGGGCCACTAAGGCCGTATTCTTCGGCGGCGAGGACTTCGGCTCATCTATCATTGAGCAGATCTTGGTCCGCTTGAAGCTGCAGCTGCTTCTTTCAAAGGCTTCTTGAAGTGGCTATTAGCCGGCGTTTGAAGTGCTCCTACTCGAGAGGTTCCTCAGGCACGGTGAAATCGTCGTTGCCGAGGCTCTCCTCTTCCTCGGGGAGCGTAAGATAGTTACTGTCCTCCGAGTCTCCGTGTATGGCCTGTTCATCAGGGCTATCTTGCCCAATTTCCCGTTCACCATGTTCGAAGGTTACCTTGACGGGATCTTCATTAGTTTTGGCATCGTCCGGAGTATTATTTTTTCGCTGCCCGTACTGCAGTCTTTGGAACAACGTGACTTAGAGCGGCGTCGAGGAAGTTGGCGCTTGGGCTGTCTCTTAGGAGGTTTATCCTCAACTGGATCCTCTTTGTCATCGTTGTTAGTTTTTCCAGGCGTGTCCACCATGCATACGTCATAGGAAGAAGTGGCTGTCCGTCGTCCAGTGAGTTGCGGGTTTTGGCCTTGCTCCTTGTCGGCATCGTCGTCCGTACTGGCGATGTCTTCAGAGCCATAATCAAGCATGTCGGTTAAATCCTCGACAGTGGCTATGAAGTGGGTGGCGGGTGGGAAGGTAAATTCTCGATCATCAGCCCCTAGTCCGAACCGGACAGAGTTCGGTTGTGAGTCCCCCGCCAAGGACATGCTCTTTAATGAGTTTAGTGCATCGCCCAAGGCGAGTGCTGGAAGATGTCCGCGGCGCTGAATTCGAAGATCGATGTGCGATCAAGTTCGGCATCCGTGGACTCACATGGTTCGGAAATTATAACCAGAGACGAGTCCAGAATTCCGGTGACACAGATATTGTGTGGGGTTAAGTCCATGTGCGGCTCCAACGCCGGGGAATCTGTGGCCTCCGTGGTGGGGTCGAGCCTCCAATCCTTGGAAGCCGCAGTGTGCTTTGGATCTAAGGCCGGAGTGGTCGAGGAGCTATCTCCTGGATGCGGTTTGATGAAAGATTTAGGTCATGCTCGTCGAGGTGACCAGGAGCGGTCGCCGCGGTCTCGAATCCGGCAAAGATCAAATCTCCACGGATGTCCGCAACGTAATTCAAGCTCCCAAATCTGGCCTGATGGCCAGGGGCGTAGCTATCGATCTGCTCCAGATGGCCAAACGAGTTGCCCCGTAGTGCGAAGCCGCCGAACACGAAGATTTGTTCGGGGAGGAAAGTTTCTCCTTGGACAGCGTCATCGTTGATGATTGAAGGGGCAATCGAACCTTTTGGGGACGGCACAATGGAACTCTCAATGAAAGCACCAATGTCGGTGTCAAAACCGGCGGATCTCGGGTAGGGGGTCCCAAACTGTGCGTCTAAGGTCGATGGAAACAGGAGACAGGGGACACTAAGTTTACCCAGGTTCGGGCCCTCTCTATGGAGGTAATACCCTACTTCCTGCTTGATTGATCTTGAAGGATATGAGTATTACAAGAGTTGATCTACCACGAGATCGTAATGGCTAAACCCTAGAAGTCTAGCCTGTATGACTATGGTAATGAGTCTCCTCTCCGGACTACGTCCTCCAGTTTATATAGACACGGGGAGGATCTAGGGTTACACAAGGTCAGTTACAAAGAAAGGAATCTACATATCCGGTCGCCAAGCTTGCCTTCCACGCCAAGGAGAGTCCCACCCGGACATGGGTGCAGTCTTCGGTCTTCGTATCTTCACATCCCAACAGTCCGGCCCATGGCTAACAGGCCAGACGCCCGAGGACCCCTTAGTCCAGGACTCCCTCACCCCTCCCCCATATATAAAGGAGTGGAGGAGGGGGAGGGCCGGCCCTCTACTATGGCGCGCCCTGGGAAGTCCTACTTCCACCGGGAGTAGGATTCCCCCCTTTCCAAGTAGTAGGAGTAGGAGAGAAGGAAGGGGAGGAGAGAGGGAAGGAAGGGGGTGGCGGCCCTCGCCCAATTTGGATTGGGCTAGGGGGGCGGGCCCTCCAACTTTTCCCTTCCTCTCGTCATTCCACTAAGGCCTAATAAGGCCCATATACTCCCCAGGGGGTTCCCGTAACCTCCCGGTACTCCGGTAAATGCCCGAACTCATCTGGAACCATTCCGATGTCCAAACATAGGCTTCCAATATATCGATCTTTACGTCTCAACCATTTTGAGACTCCTCGTCATGTCCGTGATCATATCCAGGACTCCAAACTACCTTCGGTACATCAAAAAATATAAACTCATAATATCGACCGTCACCGAACATTAAGCGTGCGGACCCTACGGGTTCGAGAACTATTTAGACATGACCGAGACTCATTTCTGGTCAATAACCAATAGCGGAACCTGGATGCTCATATTGGTTCCTACATATTCTACGAAGATCTTTATCCATCAAACCGCATAACAACATACGTTGTTCCCTTTGTCATCAGTTTTTTACTTGCCCTAGATTTGACCGTCGGTATCTCAATACCTAGTTCAATCTCGTTATCGGCAAGTCTCTTTACTCGTTCCGTAATGCATCATCCCGCAACTAACTCATTAATCACATTGCTTGCAAGGCTTATAGTGATGTGCATTACCGAGAGGGCCCAGAGATATCTCTCCGACAATCGGAGTGACAAATCCTAATCTCGATCTATGCCAACTCAACAAGTACCATCGGAGACACTTGTATAGCACCTTTATAATCACCCAGTTACGTTGTGACTTTGGTAGCACACTAAGTGTTCCTCCGGTATTCGGGAGTTGCATAATCTCATAGTCATAGGATCATGTATAAGTCAGTAAGAAAGCAATAGACACATATTAAACGATCAAGTGCTAAGCTAACGGAATGGGTCAAGTCAATCACATCATTCTCTAATGATGTGATCTCCTTAATCAAATGACAACTCGTGTCTATTGCTAGGAAACTTAACCATCTTTCATTTAATGAGCTAGTCAAGTAGAGGCATACTAGTGACACTCTGTTTGTCTATGTATTCACACATGTTCTAAGTTTCCAGGTAATACAATTCTAGCTTGAATAATAAACATTTATCATGATATAAGGAAATATAAATAACAACTTTATTATTGCCTCTAGGGCATATTTCCTTCAGTCTCCCACTTGCACTAGAATCAATAATCAAGATTACACAATAATGATTCTAACACCCATGGAGTCTTGGTGTTGATCATGTTTTGCTCGTGAGAGAGGCTTAGTCAACGGATCTGCAACATTCAGATCCGTATGTATCTTGCAAATCTCTATGTCTCCCTCCTTGACTTGATCGTGGATGGAATTGAAGCGTCTCTTGATGTGCTTGGTTCTCTTGTGAAATCTGGATTCCTTTGCCAAGGCATTTGCACCAGTATTTTCACAAAATATTTTCGTTGGACCCGATGCACTAGGTATGACACCTAGATCAGATATGAACTCCTTCATCCAGACTTCTTCATTTGGTGCTTCCAAAGCAGCTATGTACTCCGCTTCACATGTAGATCCCGCCACGATGCTTTGTTTAGAATTGCACTAACTGACAGCTCCACCGTTCAATATAAATACATATCCAGTTTGTGACTTAGAGTCATCCGGATCAATGTCAAAGCTTGCATCGACGTAACCATTTACGATGAGCTCTTTGTCACCTCCATAAACGAGAAACATATCCTTAGTCCTTTTCAGGTATTTCAGGATGTTCTTGACCGATGTCCAGTGATCCACTCTGGATTACTTTGGTACCTCCACTGCTAAACTAATAGCAAGGCACACATCGGTGCAGTACCTGACATTGCATACATGATAGAGCCTATGGCTGAAGCACGAGGAACAACTTTCATTTTCTCTCTATCTTACGAAGTGGTGGGGCATTGAGTCGACTCAACTTCACACCTTGTAACAGGCAAGAACCCTTTCTTTGCTTGATCCATTTTGAACTTCTTCAAAACTTTATCAAGGTATGTGCTTTGTGAAAGTCCAATTAAGCGTCTCGATCTATCTCTATAGATCTTGATGCCCAATATATAAGATGCATCACCGAGGTCTTTCATTGAAAAACTCTTGTTCAAGTACCCTTTTATGCTATCCAGAATATCTATATCATTTCCAATCAACAATATATCATCCACATATAATATTAGTAATGCTACAGAGCTCCCACTCACTTTCTTGTAAATACAGGCTTCTCCAAAAGTCTGTATAAAACCATATGCTTTGATCACATTATCAAAACGTTTATTCCAACTCCGAGATGCTTGCACCAGTCCATAAATGGATCGCCGGAGCTTGCACACTTTGTTAGCATCCCTTGGATCGATAAAACCTTCAGGTTGCATCATATACAACTCTTCTTCCAAAAATCCATTCAGGAATGCAGTCTTTACATCCATTTGCCAAATTTCATAATCATAAAATGCAGCAATTGCTAACATGATTCGGACGGACTTAAGCATTGCTACGGGAGAGAAGGTCTCATCGTAGTCAACTCCTTGAACTTGTCGAAAACCTTCCGCACAAGTCGAGCTTTGCAGACAGTAACATTACCATTAGCGTCAGTCTTCCTCTTGAAGATCCATTTATTCTCGATGGCTTGCCGATCATCGGGCAAGTCAACCAAAGTCCACGCTTTGTTCTCATACATGGATCCCATCTCAGATTTCATGGCCTCAAGCCATTTCACGAAATCTGGGCTCATCATCGCTGCCTCATAGTTCGTAGGTTCGTCATGGTCAAGTAACATGACGTCCAGAACTGGATTACCCTACCACTCTGGTGCGGATCTTACTCTGGTTGACCTACGAGGTTCGGCAGTAACTTGATCTAAATTTACATGATCATCATCATTAGCTTCCTCACTAATTGGTGTAGGAGTCACAGGAACAGATTTCTGCGATGAACTACTTTCCGATAAGGGAGCAGGTACAGTTACCTCATCAAGTTCTACTTTCCTCCCACTCACTTCTTTTGATGGAAACTCCTTCTCTAGAAAGGATCCATTCTTAGCAACGAATGTCTTGCCTTCGGATCTGTGATAGAAGGTGTACACAATAGTCTCCTTTGGGTATCCTATGAAGACACATTTCTCCGATTTGGGTTCGAGCTTATCAGGTTGAAGCTTTTTCACATAAGCATCGCAGCCCCAAATTTTAAGAAACGACAACTTGGGTCTCTTGCCAAAACACAGTTCATAAGGTGTCGTCTCAACGGATTTAGATGGTGCCCTATTTAATGTGAATGCAGCCGTCTCTAAAGCATAACCCCAAAACGATAACGGTAAATCAGTAAGAGACATCATAGATCGCACCATATCTAGAAAAGTACGATTACGATGTTCGGACACACCATTGCATTGTGGTCTTTCGGGTGGCGTGAGTTGTGAAACTCTTCCGCATTGTTTCAAATGAAGACCAAACTCGTAACTCAAATATTCTCCTCCACGATCAGATCATAGAAACTTTATTTTCTTAGTACGATGATTTTCTACTTCACTCTGAAATTCTTTGAACTTTTGAAATGTTTCAGACTTATGCTTCATCAAGTAGATATACCCATATATGCTCAAATGATCTGTGAAGGTGAGAAAATAACGATACCCGCCGCGAGCCTCAACATTCATCGGACCACATACATTAGTATATATGATTTCCAACAAATTTGTTGCTCGCTCCATTGTTCCGGAGAAAGGCATTTTAGTCATCTTGCCCATGAGGCATGGTTCGCAAATACCAAGTGATTCATAATCAAGTGATTCCAAAAGTCCATCAGAATGGAGTTTCTTCATGCACTTTACACCAATATGACCCAAACGGCAGTGCCACAAATATGTTGCACTATCATTATCAACTCTGCATCTTTTGGCTTCAATATTATGAATATGTGTGTCACTACTATCGAGATTCAACAAAAATAGACCACTCTTCAAGGGTACATGACCATAAAATATATTACTCATATAAATAGAACAACCATTATTCTCTGATTTAAATGAATAGCCGTCTCGCATCAAACAAGATCCAGATATAATGTTCATGCTTAACGCTGGCACCAAATAACAATTATTCAGGTCTAAAACTAATCCCGAAGGTAGATGTAGAGGTAGCGTGCCGACTGCGATCACATCGACTTTTTAACCATTTCCCATGCGCATCGTCACCCCGTCCTTAGCCAATCTTCGCTTAATCCGTAGTCCCTGTTTCGAGTTGCAAATATTAGCAACAGAACCAGTATCAAATACCCTGGCACTACTGCGAGCACTAGTAAGGTACACATCAATAACATGTATATCAGATATAGCTTTGTTCACCTTGCCATCCTTCTTATCCGCCAAATACTTGGGACTAGTCCCTTTGCAGTAGAAGCACTCAGTCTCAGGCTTAGGTCCAGACTTGGGCTTCTTAACTTGAGCAGCAACTTGCTTGCCATTCTTCTTGAAGTTTCCCTTCTTCCCTTTACCCTTTTTCTTGAAACTGGTGGTCCTGTTGACCATCAACACTTGATGCTCTTTCTTGATTTCTACCTCCGCAGCCTTTAGCATTGAGAAGAGCTCGAGAATTTTCTTATCCATCCCTTGCATATTATAGTTCATCATGAAGCTCTTGTAGCTTGGTGGCAGTGATTGAAGAATTCTGTCAATGACACTATCATCAGGAAGATTAACTCCCAGTTGAATCAAGTGATTGTTATACCCAGACATTTTGAGTATATGCTCCTTGTAACTATTCTCCTCCATTTTGCAGCTGTTGAACTTATTGCAGACTTCATATCTCTCAATCCGGGCATTTGCTTGAAATATTAACTTCAACTCCTGGAACATCTCGTATGCTCCATGACATTCAAAATGTCATTGAAGTCCCGGTTCTAAGCCGTAAAGCATGGCACACTGAACTATCAAGTAGTCATCAGCTTTGCTCTACCAGACGTTCATAACATCTGGCGTTGCTCCTGCATCGGGTTTTGCACCTAGCAGTGCTTCCAGGACGTAATTCTTCTGTGTAGAAATGAGGATAATCATCAAATTACGGACCCAGTCCGTGTAGTTGCTACCATCATCTTTCAACTTAGCTTTCTCTAGGAACGCATTACAATTCAACGGAACAACAGCACGGGCCATCTATCTACAACAACATAGACATGCAAAATACTATCAGGTACTAAGTTCATGTTAAATTAAAGTTCAATTAATCAAATTAATTAGGAACTCCCACTTAGATAGACATACCTCTAATCATCTAAGTGATCACGTGATCCATATCAACTAAACCATTTCCGATCATCACGTGAGATGGAGTAGTTTTCAATGGTGAACATCACTATGTTGATCTACTATATGATTCACGCTCGACCTTTCGGTCTCAGTGTTCCAAGGACATATCTGCATATGCTAGGCTTGTCAAGTTTAACTTGAGTATTCTGCGTGTGCAAAACTGGCTTGCACCCGTTGTATGTGAACGTAGAGCTTATCACACCCGATCATCACGTGGTGTCTCGGCACGACGACCTTTCGCAACGATGCATACTCTGGGAGAACACTTGTACCTTCAAAATTAGTGAGAGATCATCTTATAATGCTACCGCCGCTAAGCAAAATAAGATGCATAAAGGATAGACATCACATGCAACCAATATAAGTGATATCATATGGCCATCATCATCTTGTGCCTTTGATCTCCATCTCCAAAGCACCGTCATGATCACCATCGTCACCAGCGCAACACCTTGTTCTCCATCATAGCATCGTTGTCGTCTCGCCAACTATTGCTTCTATGACCATCGCTACCGCTTATTGATAAAGTAAATTAATTACATGGCGATTGCATTTCATACAATAAAGTGACAACCATATGGCTCCTGCCAGTTGCCGATAACTCCGTTACAAAACATGATCATCTCATACAATAAAATTTAGCATCATGTCTTGACCATATCACATCATAGCATGCCCTACAAAAACAAGTTAGACATCCTCTACTTTGTTGTTGCAAGTTTTACGTGGCTGCTACGGCCTGAGTAAGAACCTTTCTTACCTACGCATCAAAACCACAATGACTTTTCGTCAAGTATGTGATGTTTTAACCTTCAACAAGGACCTGGCGTAGCCACACTCGATTCAACTAAAGTTGGAGAAAGCCGACACCGCCAGCCACATGCGAAGCACGCGTCGGTAGAACCAGTCTCGGCGTAAGCGTCTGGCGTAATGTCGGTCCGGGCCAGTTCATCCAACAATACCACCGAATCAAAGTATGACATGCTGGTAAGCAGTATGACTATTATCGCCCACAACTCACTTGTGTTCTACTCGTGCATATAACATCTACGCATAGAACTGGCTCGGATGCCACTGTTGGGGAACGCAGTAATTTCAAAAAAATTCCTACGCACAAGCAAGATCATGGTGATGCATAGCAACGAGAGGGGAGAGTATAGTCCACGTACCCTCGTAGACCGTAAGCGGAAGCGTTATGACAACGTGGTTGATGTAGTCATACGTCTTCACGATTGAGCGATCCTAGTACCGAAAGTACGACACCTCCGTGATCTGCACACGTTCGGCTCGGTGACGTCCCACGAATTCTCGATCCAGCTGAGTGTCGAGGGAGAGCTTCGTCAGCATGATGGCGTGATGACAGTGATGATGAAGCTACCGGCGCAGGTATTCGCCTAAACACTTCAATGATATGACCGAGATGGATTATGGTGGAGGGGGGCACTGCACACGGCTAAGAGATCAATTATCAACTTGTGTCTCCATGGGGTGCCCCCCTCCCCCGTATATAAAGGAGTGGAGGAGGGGGAGGGCGGCTGTCGGTGTCAAAACCGGCGGATCTCGGGTAGGGGGTCCCGAACTGTGCGTCTAGGATCGATGGTAACAGGAGACAGGGGACACGATGTTTACCCAGGTTCGGGCCCTCTCTATGGAGGTATTACCCTACTTGCTGCTTGATTGATCTTGATGAATATGAGTATTACAAGAGTTTATCTACCACGAGATCGTAATGGCTAAACCCTAGAAGTCTAGCCTATGAGTATATGGTAATGAATCTGTCTTATCCGGACTATGTTGTCCGGTTTATATAGACACCGGAGAGATCTAGGGTTACATGGATTCGGTTACATAGGAGGAAATCTTCATAATCGATCGCCTAGCTTGCCTTCCACGCCAAGTAGAGTCTAATCCGGACACGGGTATAGTCTTCAGCCTTCATGTCTTCATAGCCCATCAGTCCGGCCCAACATAACAGGCCGGACGCCCGAGGACCCCTTAGTCCAGGAACCCCTCAGTAGCCCCTGAACCTGGCTTCAATGACGAGGAGTCCGGCGCGCAGATTGTCTTCGGCATTGCAAGGCGGGTTCCCCTCCTTCCGAACTCCAAGATAGTCTTCGAATGTGATGATTGTATCTGGACCTGTTACACACTATGCACAACCGCAGAGAGAATATATATATCTTACACGAGTTCCATCCGCTGACAGCTTCCTGTAACGTGATACCACGCCCGTCCGGTCACAATTTCAAACCGTTTGTCCCACGTTTCAAGACGTGGTTGCTGCTGGCACGTCTTGTTGAAGTGGAGATCGTGTCCCCTTATTGCGGGATTCTCATCAATGCGGGCATGGGTAACCCAACCGTGCCGCCTGCACAGCCTTTGGGAATAGGCGAATCTTAAGGCGAGCGAGGAGGCGTTTAATGTTTGATGCCTTTATAAGAAGATAAGGATCCCCTCTTCCTCTTATCACGCTTTCTCTCCGTCTCCGCCTTCCCGATCTTGAGCTCCAGTGCTCAAGTTTTCATCTCCTTTCCACTCAAGCAACCATGTCCGGATCCAGTGGTCAGGGCAAGTGGATGGTCTCCTCCATCACGGAGGACATTACCGAGCTCCGGGTGGCCGGATATTTGGCGAAGGGAATCGCCCACCGCTTGCCGGCCGAGGGTCAAATTGTTCCCACGCCGGAGCCCAACGAGAGGGTAGTATTCCTCCCTCATTTCTTCCGCGGACTGGGGTTCCCAATCCACCCCTTTGTCCGAGGGCTGATGTATTATTACGGGGTAGATTTCCATGATCCACCCCCACTTCGGGCTGTGGCTCAAAGTCTTCAATGTGAAGCCCAAGGTGGTAGACGGCCAGCACGTAGAGTGCAGAGGAGCCATGGTGAGCAAGCTGCCCAACGTCTCCTGGCCAAAAGGTATTTTTGTGGAGACAGTGAAGGAGTGGCAGAAACAATGGTTCTACATCACAGAACCCCGCGGCACCTCCTGGGCCGCTGTTAGAGTACGTAATGGGCCTGGGACCATTAGTATTAGGGTTAATTAGAGATAAGGGTCGCTTGCTTAGGGGTCAAGTAAGCCTTGCTTGGGAGTCAAGTAAACCTCTCTATATAAAGAGAGGAGATGTATCAATCTAATCAAGCAAGAATTAAGAAGGAAATCCTTCCCTCTTGCCCGGTAGTGGGCAAAAGGCCCCCGGCCGGCCCTCTCGCGCCCTCCTTCTAGCAGCGCCATAACAATTTGGTATCAGCTAGCTTCGGTTCGATCATGTCTTCACCGCTGCCCAACCCGTCTCTTCCGCTGCCGGTCACCTGGTTGCCTCTAGCGACCACCACGACCGTCGCCCCGCTCCTGTCTGCATCGGGATCCTCTGTCGCGCCCGCCCCCACCGTCCTCACCCCGGAGGAGGTGTCCGGGGCGCTACGGGACCTAACCCAGGCGGTCCAGGAGATCCTCCTGTTCTTGGCCGGGTCCTACAGGTCGCACCCGACTGCGCTGCCCATCGTCGCCACCGTGCCGCCGTGGCTGCCTTGGCAGCCGTCGCACCAGGCGGCCTCCACCGCGCTCGCCGGGCCACTGCAGCTGCCATCCACCGCCACCACCGCCCCGCCCTGGCTGCAGTGGCAGCCGCCACTCCTGGCAGCCTTGGTAGCGCCGGCGCTCCGCCCGCGGCGATTCTTTGCAGCGGCAGCCACCGCCGGTCAGCTCCAGCCCCGCACATCGACCGCGCCGGCGGGAGTCCCGATACACCAGATCAAGTTACCGCTGTCGCCATCACCGCTTCCCCAGGGCGTCCCCATCCAACAGATCAAGTTCCCGCCATCGCCGTCACCGCTTCCGGCTTGGATCACTACCCGTCACGTGTTGGCGGCGGTGAGGCTGCAGGCTGCTGCACGCGGCCTCCTAGCGCATTGGCGTGTGCGGGAGATGCGTGGTCTGTCGCTGCTGCTCGTCCCAGTTGCGCTTCGCTGCGCAAAGGATCTCGATCTCGTCCGCTGCGTCGGGGATCTTGGGCATGCTGTTTTCCCCATGGACAGCGACCTCAAAGTCTACGACATCGGCGGTTGGGGGGCGCACCCCTCCTCACCATTCTCCATCGACAACCCTCCACTCTTCTCTATGCGGTGCAGACCAACAGCCGTCCGGCTGGGAGAAGGCATGGTGTCACCGACAAGAGCGCACGACATAGCACCACTACATTCCGCCGCCGGCCGCCACGAGGGCGCCTCTGCTGGTCGCTCTTGCAACCACTTCTAGGTGGCCATACACATACACTCTTTTTGTCCAGATGGTTTCCATGGGATCCGTGTGGCTACACGTCTGCGTCCGACGTGCGGATGGTGTCCACTTTATGTTCAGGGGTCCAAAATAAAGCGTCCCAGTCCATTTCAGGTTGAGAGTAATAAACCAAGCCGTGATGTAAAAGGTTTGTTTTTAGGTGTTAGGTTTGTGTTGCGTCAAGTCATGGTTATAAGTTGGTTAGGCTGCAGCTCGAGGACAAGCTGCAAGTCCAGGTGGGGTGTAGTGTTAGAGTACGTAATGGGCCTGGGCCGATTAGTCTTAGGGTTAATTAGAGATAAGGGTCGCTTGCTTAGGGGTCAAGTAATACTTGCTTGGGAGTCAAGTAAACCTCTCTATATAAAGAGAGGAGATGTATCAATCTAATCAAGCAAGAATTAAGAACGAAATCCCTTCCCTCTTGCCCGGCCGTGGGAAAAAGGCCCCCGGCCAGCCCTCTCGTGCCCTCCTTCTAGCAGCGCCATAACAGTACGGCTGCCGAATTCCATTCAGGCGCTCTGAGGGAGTCTTGGATTAGGGGGTGTCTGGATAGCCAAACTATAACCTTCGGCCGGACTCCTGGACTATGAAGATACAAGGTTGAAGACTTCGTCCCGTGTCCGGATGGGACTTTCCTTGGCGTGGAAGGCAAGCTTGGCGATACGGATATGTAGATCTCCTTCCATTGTAACCGACTCTTGTAACCCTAACCCTCTCCGGTGTCTATATAAACCGGAGGGTTTTAGTCCGTAGGACGAACAACAATCATACCATAGGCTAGCTTCTAGGGTTTAGCCTCTCTGATCTTGTGGTAGATCTACTCTTGTACTACCCATATCACCAATATTAATCAAGAAGGAGTAGGGTTTTACCTCCATCGAGAGGGCCCGAACCTGGGTAAAAACATCGTGTCCCTTGTCTCCTGTTACCATCCGCCTAGACGCACAGTTCGGGACCCCCTACCCGAGATCCGCCGGTTTTGACACCGACATTGGTACTTTCATTGAGAGTTCCTCTGTGTCGTCACCTTTAGGCCCGATGGCTCCTTCGATCATCAACAACAACGCGGTCTAGGGTGAGACTTTTCTCCCCAGACAGATCTTCGTATTCGGCGCTTTGAACTGCGGGCCAATTCGCTTGGCCATCTGGAGCAGATTGAAAGCTACGCGCCTGTCCATCAGGTCAGATTTGGAAGTTTGAACTACACGGCCGACGTCCGCGGAGACTTGATCTTTGACGGGTTCGAGCCACAGCCAAGCGCCCGCCTTTATTCACGATGGGCACGATCTAGCTCTGCCGCCGAACAGTGTCCTGGAGGCCGCATCAGTGTCCGCTCCGACCCTTAGCTCGGAGCCGACTGCGCCAATCAAGGATGGGTGGCTGGACACTGCCTCGGGGGCTGCAATCTTTGTGGCGATCGAGCCGAACACCATACCTGTCCTTTGCGACGCTCGTGACTCCAAGGTGCCGGACTCCTTTCCGGACTCCGAACCTCACGCGCCCCTGCCAATCGAATTCTGAATTCACTAAAGTCTCTCTCTTTATCAGGAGAGCTCTGGCCGGACTATGGTCAGCAAGGTAGGGATGCGGACGATGAAGAAATTCAAAGCCCACCCACCACCCACTTCATAGCCACTATCTATGATTTAACCGACATGCTCGACTTCGACTCTGAAGACATCAACGATATGGACGGATTTATGGAGGAGATTTAACAAGAACCAGCGCCTCTGAGGGCCTTTGGAAGGCCACCTCGTCATATGACATATACATGGTGGACACCCCAAAAGAACGGAACAACGGAGGATGACCCCTCCAAGAAACAGCCTAAGCGTCGGCATCAGCGGCGCCGCTCTAAATCCCGCCACAGCAAAAACGGCGATTCCGGCACCGGAGACAATAACACCCCGGAGCACAGCAGGATGGAGAAGCCAGCCCTCATGAGAGAGCGGCAGACAGAGAGGTAGAGGACGATAATTACATGCCTCCCTCCGAAGACGAGGCAAGCCTCGACGACGAAAAAATTTGTCGTGCCTGAGGATCCCGTCGAACAAGAGCGTTTCAAACGCAGGCTCATGGCCACGGCGAGCAGCCTCAAGAAAAAACAGCAACAGCTTAGAGCTGACCAAGACTTGCTAGCAAATAGATGGACTGATGTCCTTGCGGCCGAAGAGTACGAACTCGAACGCCCCTCCAAGAGCTACCCAAAACGCAGGCCGCTACCTCGATTAGAGGAGGAAGCACCTAGACCTACATCACCAGCGCATGATACGGCCGACCGGCCACCTCGTGGCCGCGACAGAGAGGCCTCTCGGCCCTCCACTCAAGCCGCACCCCGGCGCCGCTCAAAGAATACCAAGGCATGGGAAATGTGCGGACCTGCGAGATATATTGGAGGACAGGGCAAGGCAAACAAGATCGATCTATGGATCGCGTGGGTGCCCACGACGCGTGGCGATAACCGCCATGCGGATATAGTAAATCCGCCGGGCCAAACACAGCAGCATAAAGCTCATTTGAGCTACGTCGTGATATACCCCAATCTGAGGCGCCGCACACCCACTATGCTTCACAGATGAAGTAATGGATCATCAAATCCCCGAGGGTTTCAAAACCGTAAACATCGAATCATACGATGGCACAACAGACCCTGCGGTATGGATCGAGGACTATCTCCTTCATATCCACATGGCCCGCGGTGATGATCTACACGCCATCAAATACCTCCCACTCAAGCTTAAAGGACCAGCTCGGCATTGGCTTAACAGCTTGCCAGCAGAATCAATTGGTTGTTGGGAGGACCTGGAAGCCGCATTCCTTGACAACTTCCAGGGCACCTATGTGCGACCACCAGACGCCGATGACCTAAGCCACATAATCCAGCAGCCCGAGGAATCGGCCAGGCAATTCTGGACACGGTTCCTAACGAAGAAAACTCAAATAGTCGACTGTCCGGACGCAGAGGCCCTTGCAGCCTTCAAGAATAACATCCGTGACCAGTGGCTTGCCCGGCACCTAGGACAGGAAAAGCCGAAATCCATGGCAGCCCTCGCCACACTCATGACCCGCTTTTGCGCGGGAGAAGACAACTGGCTAGCTCGTAGTAATAACATGACCAAGATCCCTGGTAATTCGGATACCAAGGACAGCATGGGCAGGTCGCGTCGCAACAAGCAAAAGCGCCGCATTAACAGCGACAATGCTGAGGATACGGCAGTTAATGCCGGATTCAGAGGCTCTAAACCCGGTCAGTGGAAAAAGCCATTCAAAAGAAATACTCCGGGCCCGTCCAATTTGGACCGAATACTCGATCGCTCGTGCCAGATACATGGCACCCCCGAAAAACCAGCCAACCACACCAACAGGGATTGTTGGGTTTTCAAGCAGGCAGGCAAGTTAAACGCCGAAAACAATGACAAGGGGCTGCATAGCAATGACGAGGAGGAGCCCCGACCGCTGAACAATAGGGGAAATAAGGGTTTCCCCCCACAAGTGCGGACGGTGAACATGATATACGCAACCCACATACCCAAAAGGGAGCGGAAGCGTGCACTCGAGGGGCGATATATGCGTTGGAGCCAGTTGCCCCAAAGTTCAACCCATGGTCCTCCTCCCCGATCACTTTTAATCGAAGGGACCACCCCACTAGCATCCGCCATGGCGGATTCGCCGCATTGGTTTTAGACCCAATCATTGACGGATTTCACCTCACTAGAGTCCTTATGGACGGCGGCATCAGCCTAAACCTTCTTTATCAGGATACAGTGTGAAAAATGGGCATAGATCCCTCAAGGATTAAACCCACAAAGACGACCTTTAAAGGCGTCATACCAGGTGTAGAGGCCAACTGTACAGGCTCAGTTACACTTGAGGTGGTCTTCGGATCCCCGGATAATTTCCAAAGCGAGGAGTTAATCTTCGACATAGTCCCGTTCCGTAGTGGCTATCACGCACTGCTCCGACGAACCGCATTTGCAAAGTTCAATGTGGTGCTGCACTATGCATACCTCAAGATCAAGATGCCAGGCCCTCGAGGAGTCATTACGGTCAATGGAAAAACCAAACGCTCTCTCCAGACGGAGGAGCATACGGCGGCCCTCGCGGCGGAAGTACAAAGCAGCCTGTCATGGCAATTCTCCAGTCCGGCCATTAAACGTCCGGACACTGTCAAGCGCGCCCGGAGTAACCTACAACAAGACCGCCTGGCACGTTCCAAGCACACGTATCAATGCGGCTCTAACCCCAGCCCTCACGAAATTGTGAAACCAGTGCTGCGCGTACATAACTACGCTCTGGAAATACCATGGGCATAGGGGGAGGGGCACGACCACGGCACGCCCAAAATACGGCTCAACTGCACAAGGGGCTCCCGATTTTTTCATTCTTCTTTTTCCTTTCTCTTCTTTCTTACTTTCAGGACTCCACTTTTCGGAAGGCCTGTCCGGCAGCATAATCGCCGAACACACGATGCAATAGACAGGGAGGCAGAAAGCTACGTCGAGTGTCCAGGTGGTCTCTATAATGAGCAGTATACTTGTTTCATGTATAATCCCGCAGCTCGCCCCTGGAGGGGGGACACGTTAAATAGTCCCATCTCTTGCTTATCGCACTATTTGTATCGTTCTGCTTTTACCGCAGACTTTTCGAATAAACAATGCATAGCTTTTGTCTATTATTGCATTACCTTTTATATATATAAAAATATGTTCAGTTATGACATTATGCAACCGTACACTTTGGTACGGCCAATACGCCAGGGGCTTACGCACCCCGGAATATGGTGTGAGAAGTCCGAACACTCTCATGAGTGCAGCACCCCGAACTTATAGCATTATATGCATCGGCTCCGAATCATGTCTTGGGTCAATAGTTGGGTTTGCCCGGCTCCCATGTTTTGGTACCTTACATTCCGTTATATCGGCTAAGGTAGCACTGGAGAACCATCACGATTGTGCCCCGGTTGAGCGGGCTGAGAACCTCGATGGAGAAAGCTAAAACTGACCGTCATGATAGGGCGAGAGCTGGTCGCTGTTCGAGAGGTTTTCGAGTCCCTAAAGACTTATGCAGCTTAGAGCGAGGAGTCGGCTTTGTCCGGCCTAGGCGTGGATAGCGCCCCGAACTCGGTCTTCTGAATACAAGGGGCTTCGCCGAAATTTAAAATTATAGAATTCTATGGCTAAGTGAGAGTGTTCAAGCATTATAGTCCGATTGCCTTGTTCGTTGTGTTGAGCGCCTCCCTCGAAGGACCCAATAATGGGAAAAAGCGCTCAAGTTTATCCCGAACACCCCAAAGACTTTCGTGGCATGGGGGCAGAAGCCGACGACTCGCCATCTCTCAATTTTGATTAACGGACGCACAGAAGGTAATATTTTAAATTCAAAAGCGTTGCTTAGCGCATATGAAACAAGTTTTCATCGTCAAGGATTACAAATGCGAGTTTACTCAAAAATTACATCTTTGGAGCACTCATCCGCTATACGGCGGGCACCCTTCAGGATGGCCTCATAATACATCACGGGCTTGCGATGCTCCTTGCCCGGCGGTGGTCCGTCCGTCACAAGCTTCTCAGCGTCCATATTGCCCCAGTGCACTTTAGCACGGGCAAGGGCCCTCTGAGCACCTTCGATGCATAATGAGCGCTTGATGACTTCAAGCCTTGGACGAGGCATCCACCAGCCGCCTTACCAGCCCGAAGTAGCTTCCAGGCATGGCTTCCCCAGGCCACAGCCGGACTGCGAGACCCTTCATGGCCTGTTCGGCCACCTTATGGAGCTCGACCAGCTGCTTCAGCTGGTCGCTCAAGGGCACCAGGTGTCCGGCCTCAGCATACTGAGACCAGAACACCTTCTCCGTCGAGCTTCCCTCCTCGGCTCGGTAGAATGCGGCTGCGTCGGACACACTCCAGGGAAGATCTGCGAATGCTCCTGGAGAGCTCCGGACTCGGGTAAGTAACAAGTAATTCACTTTCGCATGCTTGCTTTGCATAAAGAATGCCTTACCCGCCGCTATCTTCTTCATCGCCTAATTTCCTGGAGGGCTTTTTGGGCTTCGGCCTTGGCAGATTTGGCGCTCTCAAGCACCGAGGCGAGCTCGGACTCTCGAGCCGTCGAGTCACGCTCCAAACTCTCGTGTTTTTCCACGAGAGCCTGGAGCTCTTTCTGCACCGCCGCCACCCGCGCCTCCTGCTTCTCTCGCTCGGTGCGCTCCACGGCCGCATTGTTTTCGGCCTTGGACAGCGCTTCCTTCAGGGTCGCCACCTTGTTCATGGCCCCTGCATACCCACGTTGATCCTGTCATTTTCTTTGCAACCACATCTTTTTTTTATACTTACATAAGGTATTACTTACCTTCCTTGTCCTCGAGCTGCTTCTTGGCAAGGCCGAGCTCATCCTCGAACCGCTTGAGGCTCTGCTTCAATACGTTGACCTCCGTAGTCACTGCGGCAGAGGTCAGCAGCACAGCCTGCATTCCCATATTGACACACTTATGTTAGACTCTTGCGTATATCTTTTTTATCCTCAGTTCGGCTTTTCTTTCCGAACACCAAACTGAGCATCAGGGGCTACTGTCTATGCGGTAATATTTTTACATATCTTAAATACGTACCTCAAAGCCTGTTAGGAGGCAGGCACGAACTTCGGTCAGCCCGCTCTTGGCGGACTGAACCTTCTGGATCACCGCACTCATAATAGTGCGGTGCTCCTCGTCGATGGAGGCGCCGTTAAGCACCTCCAGCAGATTATCCGGTGCCTCCGATTGGACGGAGGTCACCGCATCGTAGGCTTGCCCTTCTTAGTAGGGGCCGCCTGCCGGATGCCGGAACCGTTGAAGGTTCCGGTGTGGTGTCCGGCCTAGGGCCGGACTTAGAACCTTTAGGGGTTTTATCCCCTTTTCGCCTGGAGTCCGGGAGGTTGCCTTACGGTGCCTCCAGGACCATCTCCTCCTGGCTTGGCCCCTTTTGGGACGCCACCTCGATGTCATCCGCGGCGCGAGGAGAGGAGGCGGTCGGAAGTGAAGTGTTGTTCACATCCGACGAACCCGAAGAACCGCCGGCGAAGCGTCGTGCCCGGCCTTGGGCGGACTGCATGATTATATCCGACATCAGAAGGTACTGTGCAACAAAGGAACACCATGAGTTATTCTGGTATCCGGAAACTTATGATTTCGCCAGGGGCTTGGCCCTGGATAGCCACTCCTCTTCGCCATCGTCGGCGTTGGTGGAGTAATCCGGAGGAAGGGTCCTTCCCTTCTTGGACCCTCCGGCCCCCCCAGTTGGGGCGGCCTTCCTTTTCTTATCTTCCCCCGCTGGGGGAGAGACCTCTCTTTCCTCCTCCTCGTCTTCACGGGAGGAGTCCGCCTCGGAGTCATCGGACGATGAGTCCGACGCCACCTGGCGCCGGGAACTCCTTCGAGTTCCCGTGGCCTTCTTCTTGGCCTTCTTCTCCGGCACCATGTAAGGTGCGGAACCAAGCTCTCCCGTCAGCGGGCATCCGCTGGTCTTCGGCAAGGGAGCCGGACAGTCAATCTGCTGGGCGTCCTCTCGCCAATCTGTCAAAGGTAAGGGAGTTTAGATCCGCGCATAGAGTCAAACTATGAAAACAAGTGTCCCGTGAAGGGCAAAATAACTTACCGCGTTGGCTTGATGCTGCGCTTGAATCTCTGCGATCCTCGGTAGCGGATCACGGAGCCTCGGCACCCTTACGGCACCTTCCGGGCATCTTCGTGCGTAGTATCGAAGAGCCTGCTCGAGGTTTGGTGATGTGCGGATCAAACTCCCACAAGCTGAAAGCTTCGTTGTTGGCACGGGAGGATCCGGCGGATGAGCATGACCTGGACTACATTGTGAAGTTTGAGCTTCTTGCTCACCAGGTTTTGGACGCAGGTTTGGAGTCCGGACAGCTCCTCCAAATTACCCCACGACAAGCCCGTCTCTTTCCAGGAGGTGAGCCGTGCAGGGAAGCCAGATCGGAATTCGGGGGCCGCTGCCCATTCAGGGTCACGCGGCTCGGTGATATGGAACCACCCCGATTACAACCCCTTTATGGTCTCCACGAAGGAGCCCTCGAGCCATGTAACGTTGGGCATCTTTCCCACCTTGGCGCCTCCGCACTCCGCTTGTTGGCCGCCCACTACCTTCGGCTTGACACTGAAGGTCTTCAGCCATAAACCGAAGTGGGGCTGGATGCAGAGGAACCTCGCACACGACGATAAACGTCGAGATATTGAGGATGAAGTTTGGGGCCAGATCGTGGAAATCCAGGCCGTAGTAGAACATGAGTCCCCGGACAAATGGGTGAAGTGGGAAACCTAGCCCGCGGAGGAAGTGGGTGAGAAACACCACCCTCTCATGGGGCCTGGGGGTGGGGATGAGCTGCCCCTTGTCGGGAAGCCGGTGCGCGATGTCATTAGACAAGTATCCAGCCTTCCTCAGCTTCTTGATAGGTCCTTCTGTGACGGAGGAAACCATCCACTTGCCTCCCACTCCGGACATGGCTGGAGAAGGTTGAGGTGGGATGTGCGGACTTGGGCGCTGGAGCTCGAGTGCACGAAAATGGATAAGCAAAGGAGGAAGAAGGCATTGATGGAAAAGGTGGATCCTTATCCCCTTATATGGGCGGACGAAACTATGCACCCCACCCGCCTGGTAAAACTCGCTTATCTCCCAAGCGCCATAAATTAATGGCAAGGTTGGGTTACCCATGTCTGTATTGATGAGAATCCCAGAATAAGGGGACACGATCTCTGCTTTAACAAGACGTGCCAAGGAAACCGCCTCGCTAAGTCTTGTTGAGGTGGGACAAGAAAAGCGATCTGAATAAAGGCTTGGCATTGGTGTGATGACATCTTTGCGAAATCGTCAGATTAGATTTATGTAAATATTGTTCTCTCTATGGTGGTATATGGAAATTATTTTGCAGAGCCGGACACTATCCTTGTGTTCAAAATCTTCTATGAAGTATTCGGAGGAGGAACCCGCCTTGCAATGCCGAAGACAAACTGCGCGTCGGACTCGTCGTCATTGAAGCCTGGTTCAGGGGCTACTGAGGGAGTCCTGGATTAGGGGGTGTCCGGATAGCCAAACTATAACCTTCGGCCGGACTCCTGGACTATGAAGATAAAAGATTGAAGACTTCGTCCCGTGTCCGGATGGGACTTTCCTTGGCGTGGAAGGCAAGGTTGGCGATACGGATATGTAGATCTCCTTCCATTGTAACCGACTCATGTAACCCTAACCCTCTCCGGTGTCTATATAAACCGGAGGGTTTTAGTCCGTGGGGACGAACAACAATCATACCATAGGCTAGCTTCTAGGGTTTAGCCTCTCTGGTCTCGTGGTAGATCTACTCTTGTGCTACCCATATCATCAATATTAATCAAGCAGGAGTAGGGTTTTACCTCCATCGAGAGGGCCCGAACCTGGGTAAAAACATCGTGGCCCTTGTCTCCTGTTACCATCCGCCTAGACGCACAGTTCGGGAGCCCCTACCCGAGATCCGCCGGTTTTGACACCGACACGCTCCTATGCGGCTCACTTCTTGGGTTGAGAAGAGTCACGGTTGGGGTTCGCCCAGCGAGGTAATAGCGCTGCAGACGCGTGTTCAAAGCGTGATAACCAAGAACATCAAGCTTGTATATGTAATCCAGGTGATGTTAGTTAGCCGACTTCTCCCGTGCCAATGCCGAACCCACCCTTTGTGGGAGTTCAATCCGAAGAAGCACCATACCTTGGTGAAGCTCTTCGAGACTACTCACGAGGATGCATGGAAGTTGCTCTTTAAGGGCAACGAGAAACCACTAGCCGTTGATTCAGATCGCGGACACGACGCCGGTCATCCTGCCAGTGAGGTATGTCTCTTTTAACGTATTCCCTGCCTGTTTGTTGCCAAGGCGACACCTGAGCTTTTGATATCGCTCTTTCAGGACTGGACGGAGAGGGCGAAGCGGATCCAGTATCTGGCTCTGTTGCCTGAAGAACCAGTCATCCCGCACCTAGCGAAGATGCTGGTGCCGGCGCCGTATAAGGCGCCGAAAAGGAAGGCCAAGAAGAAGGCCAAAGGGAAGGCCAAGGGGACAAAGACTAGCCCCCGTCGTAAGGGCACTTCGGATGCACTGTCCTAAGACGAGGAGACCCATTCCTCCGTCCCTGAGGACGATGACGAGGAAGAAGAGGAGGAGGAAGGAAACGATCATCCCCCTAAAGAGATGATGAAGAAGAAGAGGGCAGCTTCGACGCCCCTGGAGGCGGAAGTGCCCAAGAAGGGGAAGGGCGCTTCGGCAGCCAACACCGCGTGGGATGTGGATAGTAGTCCGGAACGGCGCCTCCGCACAAAGCCCCAGGCCGCGTCGTAAGTGACATGGCTTATTCATGCGCACATCCAGCCCTTACTCTCCGTTATTTTGATATAGTTAGCTGTACTATTGCAGTCTGGCCCGTGACCTAATCCAGTGATCCTTGTCTGGAAGTTCGTTGGCTCCGTCGAAGATGGTGAGCCAGTCGCCACCGCCTGCTTATTCTCCCGGGGCCGGAGATGACACTGAAGTGCTGTCCCGAAGGGCCGATCCGAACCGGGGGAGCCCAGGACGCTGTCCAGGAGGCGCCACGAGGCGAAGCCTCTGCTGCCGGACACCTGGAGGAGACGATCCCCAGGGGGACTAGTGAAGAGGGCCGTATCCAGATCGGCCCTCGACCGAATACGGTTCCGGAGCCCCTTATGACTCCGGAGTCGGGCGAGCAGCTGCCTTTAAAGGGGGGTGTGCCGCCTCCACCGGTGGCTCCTATCCATCCAGGAGTGTCGGATGATGCGATGGGGCGCCGCGGCGCCTGTAAATGGACAAGCACCGTGTCCTTATGGGTGCGATGATCGAGAAAGTTCACCGCCAAGAGCGGATGAATGAACTTCTTGACAGCCTGTTAACGGGTTTTGAGGTAAGTAACGTAGAAACAGAAAGAGTCCCATGTGGTCAGTAGCCCCTGAGACACTGTCCGGTGTTCGGTGACAAGAACCGGACAGAGGGTCAATCTTTTATTGCAGGAGACTAACATGATACATATGCATAAGCAGGCGTTGCTGTTGGCCACAACCTCCCATGCTGCCGAAGTCTCTGAACTAAAGCTGAGGCTGGAGCGGACCGACAACGAGCTCGGTGAGGTTACAAAGCGGCTTCAGGAGAAGCAAGGTAGTTAACGTCTTGCTGTGTGTTTGGAAAGAACGAGCGTTGCATACTAACCGTAATGTCGAAATATGTGCAGGAGCCGCAACCGAGGTGGACGCCCTGAAAAAGGCTCTGGCCGAAGCCGAGGGGAAGGCCATCGAGCAGCAAGCCGCTCGAAAAAAGCTCGAGGCCTGAGTCAAGGAGGTCCAACAGGAGCTCCTGAACGCGGTTAAAAAATGTGAGATCTTGGAGAACGATGCGTCGACTCAAAAGGCCGAACTCTCCAAGGCTCGTCAGAGCGCAGAGACCGCACGGAATGAGCCCGGACCACCCTCCAAGATATCCAGGAGGCTAGGAAGATCACGGCTGGTAAGGCTTTTAAGATGCAAAGCAACTATGCACATAAGCAATACCTTTTACTAACCCGGGTTCGGAGTTCCCCAGGGGCTTTCGCGGATTTACCACATAGCGTATCAGATGCTGCAAAGTTCTACCAAGCCGAAGGAGGAGGTTCGACGGAGAAGTTATTCTGGACGCAGTATGCGATGCCAGAGCATCCCGTGTACTTCACCAATGAGCTGAAGCAGCTGATGGAGCTGCACAGGGTGGCTGAACTAGCCATGAAGGATTTAACAATCCGGCTATGGCCAGCCGAAGCTATGCCCGACAGCTACTTCAGACTTGTGAGACGGCTAGTGGAAGCCTGTCCGCGGCTGGACGTCGTCAAGCGGTCCGTATGTATTGAAGACGCCCATATGGCCTTCGCTCGCTACAAGATGTGGTGGGCGAAGATGAACGATGTTGAAGTGGCCAGCGGGCCGCCGGAGGGCAAGGAGCACCGCACACCCGAGAATATTTTGCTGATGTCATAGAAGGGTCTCGACTTGTGGCAGCTCAATGTTCGCAGGACGTTATTTTTGAATGAATATATTCATGTTGTCCTTTGCCTTGTACTATAAAGACAAAGCTTTCTTTGTAATGTAATTTCGTTATGCTTTAAATTGTTTCCTCCTGTGCGGCCGTGTTATATGCAATCTAAAGGTTGGCTACCGTCAAACTACGCCCTCATGTAACTAGTACGGACGTGTTCGGGATGGGATCTAAACAATCTTGATCCAATTATATGGTCCTTGAAGGAGTTGTTTAGCGCAACGAACAAGGCAATCGGACTATATGGCTTGAACGCCCTCACTTAGCCATAGGAGTTTTATAATTAAGCAAGTGCGCAGCCCCTGGTCCAAGCCAGGGTGCTGTCAGCATCTGATCAGGAAGTGTCAATCCTTCGCGTGGCGTGAAAAAAATCTCCAACGATTTTGTAACCCTCGAACAGCTGACCGGCTCTCGCCGTATCATGATAGTTAGTTTTCAGCTTTCTCTTCAGAGGTGCTCATCCGATCAAGGCCAAGGCACAATCGCAGTAGTTCTCCCTTTACTATCCTAGCCGATAGAGCGGAACATAGGATAGCAAGCACAGGAGCGGGGCAACCCCACTATTGACCAAAGACATGATTCGGAGCCAATGCATATACTACTAAATTTGGGGTGCCGAACTTGTATATAAGAAGTGTTCGGACTTTGCTGCCATAGTGCGGGGTGATAAGCAGCCCCTAGCGAATATGAAACGTACAAAAGAGTACCGATGTAGCTAATAAGCAGATCAAAATGAAATGGGGTAAGGGGAAAAAACCACAAAAACTGGGCCGCATACCATTTTTATTATAGCTGAATGGATACGTCGAGGCGTATGTTATACAAACAGTGCTATAAGCACCCGGACTATTTAACATGCCGGGATCAAGAGGGAGCGGCGTGCGGGTCCTGGAAATAAGTAAAAATACCGTCAAGAAGAACGTAAGGAGGTTACCCTGCATGCCCCCTTTGTATGTCGATCCTTCAAAGGGGCTAGTGATCAGGCTCGCTGAAAAGGAACCTGAAACAGAAAGGAAAAACTGTAACCGGGGTTGGTCTAGCCGAACTGTAGATCCCGGGTTAGCTCGAGCCTCCGCCGATGTCCATGGAATTTTGAGTGCGTAATTATGTGCGCGTGGTACGAAGGCCACTACTTCATTGGGGCTGGGACGAAGGCCAGATTGCTAGTCGAGCTCTTGACGAGCCTTGATGTCCTGCTGCAGTGTAGTTTGGAACTTCTTGATGGTATCCAGGGGCTTGGCAGCCGTGCTATGATGCTGCTTGAGAAGGCCGCTCTGTACCTCTGCTGCTAGGGCGGCGGTGTGTTCCTCTGTTCAGAGGGAGCGTTCCGTGTTGCCATTGACTGTTATGACGCCGCGTGGGCCGGGCATCTTGAGCTTGAGATAAGCATAGTGTGGCACTGCATTGAATCTAGAAAACGCTGTTCATCCGAGCAGCGCGTGGTAGCCGCTGCGGAATGGGGCGATGTCGAAGATTAACACCTCACTACGGAAATTGTCCGGAGAGCCGATGACCACTTCCAGCGTGATTGAGCCCGTACAGCGGGCCTCAGCGCTTGGTATGACTCCTTTAAAGGTAGTATTTGTTGGTTTGATTCGTGAGGGGTCAATGTCCATCTTCCGCACCGTGTCTTGACAGAGCAGGTTAAGGCTGCTACCACCGTCCATCAGGACTCGTGTTAGGTGAAACCCGTCAAAAATTGAGTCCAGGACTAGTGCGGCTGGACCGCCATGGTGGATGCTAGTTGGATGGTCTCGTCGGTCTAAAGTTAATCGGGAATGACGACCATGGATTGAACTTTGGGGCAACTGGCTCTACCGCGTAGACGTCCTTGAGTGCTCGCTTGCGCTCCCTTTTGGGGATGTGTGTAGCTTATATCATGTTCACCTTTTTGACTTGAGGGGGGAATTTCTTCTGCCCTCCAGTGTTCAGCTGCCGGGGCTCTTCGTCCTCGTTCTCACTTTGTGATCCCTTTTCTTTGTTTTCGGCATTTAGCTTGCCCGCCTGCTTGAAAACCCAACAATCCCAGTTGGTATGATTGGCTTGCTTGTCCGGGGTGCCGTGTATTTGGCACGGACGGTCGAGTATGCGGTCTAGGCTAGAAGGTCCTTCATTGTTTCTTTTATAGGGCTTCTTCCGTTGGCCAGACTTGGAGCCTCTGAATCCGGCGTTGACTGTGGTGTCGTCGGTGTTGTTATCATTGCTTCGGCATTTGTGCCTATTGCGCTGGAGTTTGCCAGTGCTATTCTTGGCCTCAGAGGGGCCTGTCTCGCTGGCTATGTTGTTACTACGGGCCAGCCAACTGTCCTCTCCCGCGCAAAAGCGGGTCATGAGTGTCGTGAGGACTGCCATAGAGTTCGGCTTTTCTTGGCCTAGGTGGCGTGCTAGCCATTCATCGTGGATGCTATGTTTGAAGGCTGCTAAGGCCTCAGCGTCCGGACAGTCAACGATCTGGTTCTTTTTGGTTAGGAACCTAGTCCAGAATTTTCAGGCTGATTCTCCAGGTTGTTGAACTATGTGGCTTAAGTCATCGGCATCTGGTGGCCGGACATAGGTTCCTTGGAAGTTGTCGAGGAAAGCCTCTTCCAAGTCCTCCCAGCTGCCGATGGAATTTTCAGGCAGACTGTTGTGCCAGTGCCGAGCCATGTGATTCAGTGGGAGGTATTTAATGGCGTGGAGGTCATCTCCTCGAGCCATGTGGATGTGGAGGATGAAGTCCTCGATCCATACTGCGGGATCGGTTGTGCCGTCGTATGATTCCATATTGATGGGCTTGAACCCCTCGGGGAATTCATAGTCCAGTACTTCATCTGTAAAGCAGAGAGGGTGTGCGGCACTTCTATATCCGGCTGCGTCATGGCGTAGTTCCGATGGAGTCCGTCTGCGGTGTTCGGCTCGGGCGTGGTTAGATTTATCACGTCCGAATAGGTAGCCTTCCTCGTGCCTCGAGGCATGCCCTCGCGATCCGTAGATCGATCTTGTTTGTCATGTTCTATCATCCAGGATTAGCCGGAGGTCGTATGTGTGACCCCGAACTCTTCCGTCTTTATTTTTCTTGAGGCGGTTGGGCGAAATGCTGTTCGGCTAGAGTTGCCGCTTTATCCCGACCGCGTGGTGGCCGGTCGGGCACCCTGTCTCGACCACGTGGTTGTCGTTCCGCATTACGCGAGGGAGATGTGTGCTCCGGTGCCTCCTCATCAAATTGAGGTAGCAGTCTGCGTTTTGGGTAGCTCTTGGTTGGGCGCTTGAGGCCGTATTCTTCCGCTGTCAGGACGTCAGTCCATCTGTCGATGAGCAGATCTTGTTCAGCTTGAAGCTATTGCTGCTTCTTTTTCAGGCTCCTTGCAGTGGCTATAAGTTGAAGCTTAAAGCGCTCCTACTCTAGAGGGTCCTCGGGCACGATGAAATCTACGTCGCCGAGGCTTGTCTCCTCTTTGGAGGGTGGATGGTAACTATCGTCCTCCGAGTTATCTTCTATGGCCTGTTCATCGGGGTTGTCTTGTTCCTCCTATTCGGATGTAGTGCCGACAGGGTCTTCGTTGTTTTTGGCGTCGCCTAGAGTACTATTTTCTCCGGTGCCAGTGTTGCCATCCTTTGAGCGGGGAGTGTCGGTGTCAAAACCTACGGATCTCGGGTAGGGGGTCTCGAACTGTGCGTCTAAGGCGGATGGTAACAGGAGGTGGGGGACACGATGTTTACCCAGGTTCGGGCCCTCTCGATGGAGGTAATACCCTACTTTCTACTTGATTGATCTTGATGATATGAGTATTACAAGAGTTGATCTACCACGAGATCGTAGAGGCTAAACCCTAGAAGCTAGCCTATGGTATGATTGTTGTTGTCCTACGGACTAAACCCTCCAGTTTATATAGACACCAGAGGGGGCTAGGGTTACACAGAGTCAGTTACAAGGGAGGAGATCTACATATCCGTAGTGCCAAGCTTACCTTCCACGCCAAGGAGAGTCCCATCCGGACACGGGAAGAAGTCTTCAATCTTGTATCTTCATAGTCCAACAATCCGGCCAAAGGATATACTCCAGATGTCTGGAGACCCCCTAATCCAGGACTCCCTCAGTATCCCCTCAACCAGGCTTCAATGACGACGAGTCCGGCGCGCAGATTATCTTCGGCATTGCAAGGCGGGTTCCTCCTCCGAATACCCCATAGAAGATTCTGAACACAAGGATAGTGTCCGGCTCTGCAAAACAAGTTCCACATACCACCGTAGAGAGAATAACATTTCCACACATCTAATCTACTGACACGTATGACAGCATGACAGCATGACATCATACCACGGCCCGGTCATTATTCGAACCGTTTTTCTCAACCAGCTACTGCATGCATTGCAAGGCGGTTTTCTTGGCACGTCTTGTCGAAGCAGAGATTGTGTCCCCTTATCACGGGATTCTCATCAATACAGATCTGGGTAACCCAACCGCGCCATCAATTACGGCGCTTGGGGAATAAGCGAGTTTTACCAGGTAAGTGGGGAGGCGCATCGCCTCTTCCGCCCTTATAAAGGGGCAAGGATTCGCCTTTTTTACCCACGCCTTCTTCCTCCTTGCTCATCCATTCTTGCGCACTCGAGTTCCAACACCCAAGTCTGCGCTTTTCCCCTCAAACCACTCCAAGCATGTCCAGAGCGGGAGGCAAGTGGATGGTCTCCTCCGTTACAGAGGAGGACGTCATAAAGCTGCGTGGAGCCGGATATCTGGTCGCGGACATCGCACACCGGCTGCCAGACGCGGGGCAGATCATCCCCATGCCCGAACCCCATGAGAGGGTGGTTTTCCTTACCCACTTCGTCCGCGGGCTAGGATTTCTGCTCCACCCGTTTGTCTGTGGGCTCATGGTCTACTACGGGCTGGACTTTCACGATTTGGCCCCCAATTTCATCCTCAACATCTCGGCATTTATCGTCGTGTGCAAGGCTTTCCAACGCATCAGGCCTCACTTCGGCTTGTGGCTGAAAACCTTCAATGTTAAACCGAAGGTGGTGGTCGGCCAGCAGGCGGAGTGCAGAGGCGCCATGGTGGGCAAAATGCCCAATGTCACATGGCTCGAAGGCTCCTATGTGGAGACCATAAAGGGGTGGCAATCGGGGTGGTTCTACATCACCGAGCCACGCGACACCAACTGGGTGGCGGCCCCCAAATTTCGATCCGGAATCCCCATGCGGCTCACCTCCGGAAAGAGAAGGGCACATCTGGGGTTCCTCAGAGCTGACCGGACTCCAGACATGTATCAAAAACATGATGAGCAAGAAAATCAAGCTCGTCAACGTGGTCCAAGTCATGCTCTTCCGCCGGATCCTCCCGTGTCAAAGACGGGCATTTACCTTGTGGGAGTTCGACCCGGCCGAGCACCAGATGCTGCGAGAGCTCTTCGATCCGACGCACAAGGACGTCTGGAGGGTGCTGTTTAAGGGCGCCGAGGTACCACCTCCTTACCGAGGACCCGCG
Organism: Aegilops bicornis; assembly: GCA_021605145.1. Classification (NCBI taxonomy): domain Eukaryota; kingdom Viridiplantae; phylum Streptophyta; class Magnoliopsida; order Poales; family Poaceae; genus Aegilops; species Aegilops bicornis. The sequence continues at coordinate 719,412,085 of CM038671.1, forward strand.
GACTCGCGCCGCAGCCACTGTGAATCCGGTAAGTCTTTTATATCTTATAAGATGTTCATTTCCCCAGTATAACTGTGCGCGGGATCTAAGCCTCCATGCCGTTTAACAGGACTGGGTAGCGACAGCGGAGCGGATCAATTGTCCGGTGCTACGTCTTGAGCTTGCGTTGGTTTTCCTCGAAGAGGAGAGGATGATGCAGCACAATAGCGTAAGTATTTCCCTCAGTTTTTGAGAACCAAGGTATCAATCCAGTAGGAGGCCACGCGCAAGTCCCTCGTACCTGCACAAAACTATAGCTACTCGCAACCAACGCGATTATGGGTTGTCAATCCCTTCACGGTCACTTACGAGAGTGATATCTGATAGAGATAATATTTTTGGTATTTTTGGTATAAAGATGCAAAGTGAAAAGTAAAAAAGCAAAGTAAAAACAAAGCAAATATAAAAGTGATGGAGATTGATATGATGAGAATAGACCCGGGAGCCATAGGTTTCACTAGTGGCTTCTCTCATGAGCATAAATATTCTACGGTGGGTGAACAAATTACTGTTGAGCAATTGATGTAATTGAGCATAGTTATGAGGTTATCTAGGTATGATCATGTATATAGGCATCACGTCCGTGACAAGTAGACCAAACGATTCTGCATCTACTACTATTACTCCACTCATCGACCGCTATCCAAAGATGCATCTAGAGTATTAAGTTAAAAATGAGTAACGCTTGTAAGCAAGATGACATGATGTAGAGGAATAAATTCATGCAATATGATAAATACCCCATCTTGTTATCCTCGATGGCAACAATACAATACGTGCCTTGCAACCCTTTACATCCTTTGGGTAAGGACACCACAAGATTGAACACAAAGCAATGCACTTCTCCCATTGCAAGAACTACCAATCTAGTTGGCCAAACCAAACGGATAATTCGAAGAGACTTGCAAAGATAACTCAATCATACATAAAAGAATTCAGAGAAGATTCAAATATTATTCATAGATAAGCTGGATCATAAACCCACAATTCATCGGTCTCAACAAACACACCGCAAAAAGAAGATTACATCGAATAGATCTCCACGAGAGAGGGAGAACATTGTATTGAGATCCAAAAGAGAGAAGAAGCCATCTAGCTACTAGCTATGGACCCGAAGGTCTGAAGTAAACTACTCACACTTCATCGGAGGGGCTATGGTGTTGATGTAGAAGCCCTCCGTGGTGGATGCCCCCTCCGGCGGAGCTCCGGAACATGCCCCAAGATGGGATCTCGTGGATACAGGAAGTTACTGGCCGGTGGAATTAGGTTTTGGCTCCTGTTACGATCGTTTTGGGGTACGTAGGTATATATAGGAGGAAGGAGTACGCCGGTGGAGCTTGAGGGGCCCCACGAGGCAGGGCGCGCCCACCCTCGTGACCACCTCTCCGATGCCTTGGCGTGAGGGCCCAAGTCTCCTGGATCACGCTCGTGAGAAAATCACGTTTCCGAAGGTTTCATTCCATTTGGACTCCGTTTGATATTCTGTTTCTTCGAAATACTGAAAAAGGCAAAAAACTGCAATTCTGGGCTGGGCCTCCGGTTAATAGGTTAGTCCCAAAAGTAATATAACATGGAAAATAAAGCCCATTATAGTCCAAAACAATAGATAAAGTAGCATGAAGCAATCAAAAATTATAGATACGTTGGAGACGTATCAGGCATCCCCAAGCTTAATTCCTGCTCGTCCTCGAGTAGGTAAATGATAAAAAGAGAATTTTTGATGCGGAGGATACTTTGGCATAATTTCAATGTAAATCTTCTTAATCATGGTATGAATATTCAGATCCGAAAGATTCAAGACAAAAGTTCATATTGACATAAAAATAATAATACTTCAAGCATACTAATCAAAGTAATCATGTCTTCTCAAAATAGCATGGCAAAAGAAAGTTCATCCCTACAAAATCATATAGTTAGGCTATGCTTCATTTTCGTCACACAAAGATGTTCCAAACTTCTATACCCCCCGATGACAAGCCAAGCAATTGTTTCATACTTAAATAATCTCAAACCTTTTCAACCTTCACGCAATACATGAGCGTGAGCCATGGATATAGCACTATGGGTGGAATAGAATATGATGATGGGGATTGTGTGGAGAAGACAAAAAGGAGAAAGTCTCATATTGACGAGGATAATCAACGGGCTATGGAGATGCCCATCAATTGATGTCAACATGAGGAGTAGGGATTGCCATGCAACGGATGCACTAGAGCTATGAATGCTCAACAAAAGAAAACTAGTGGGTGTGCATCCAACTTGCTTGCTCATGAAGACCTAGGGCATTTTGAGGAAGCCCATCGTAGAAATATACAAGCCAAGTTCTATAATGAAAAATTCCCACTAGTATAAAAAGACAACTTATGAGACTCACTATATGAAAAACATGGTGCTACTTTGAAGCACAATATATGAGACTCACTACATGAAGAACATGGTGCTACTTTGAAGCACAATATATGAGGCTCACTACATGAAGAACAAGGTGCTACTTTGAAGCACAAGTGTAGAAAAAGAGATAGTAGCATTGCCCTTTTTATTTATTTTCTTTTTTTGGGCCTTTTTTTGCCTTTATTTTTTTTATTTTTTTTATTTGGGCAATGCTCTAATAATGATGATCATCACACTTCTATTGATTACAACATAAGGATTACAACTCGAAACTAGAACAAGGTATGACTCTATATGAATGCCTCTGACGGTGTACCGGGATGGTGCAATGAATCAAGAGTGACATGTATGAAAAATAATGCATGGTGGCTTTGCCACAAATACGATGTCAACTACATGATCATGCAATGGCAATATGACAAAAGTACAGTATGTCATGATGATGATGAACGGAACGGTGGAAAGTTGCATGCCAATATATCTCGGAATGGCTATGGAAATGCCATAATAGGTAGGTATGGTGGCTGTTTTGAGGAAGATATAAGGAGGTTTATGTGTGATAGAGCGTATCATATCACGGGGTTTGGATGCACCAGCGAAGTTTGCACAACTCTCTAGGAGAGAAAGGGCAATGCACGGTACCGAAGAGGCTAGCAAAGGCGGAAAGGTAAAAGTGTGTATAATCCATGGACTCAACAGTAGTCAAAAGAACTCATATACTTGTTGCAAAAATTTAGAAGTCATCAAAAATCAAGTACTACGCGCATGCTCCTAGGGGGATATATTGGTAGGGAAAGACCATCACTCGTCCCCGACCGCCACTCATAAGGATGCACAAGCCAGGTACACTTCATGTTTCAAATTTGTTACACAACTTTAACCATACGCGCATGCTACAGGATTTGCTAACTTCAACACAAGCATTCCTCAAATTCACAACTACTCAACTAGCACGACTTTCATATTATCACCTCCATATCTCAAAACAATTACCAAGCATCAAACTTATCTTAGTATTCAACGCACTCAAAAGAAAGTTTCACATATCTTGAATACCAAGTATATTAATATTAAGCAAATTACCATGATATTAACGACTCTCAAAAATAATCTAAGTGAAGCATGAGAGATCAAGTTTCTTTAAAAAAAATCCACCACCGTGCTCTAAAATATCTAAGTGAAGCACTAGAGCAAAAATTATCACGCTCAAAAGATATAAGTGAAGCACTATGAGCAAAACTATCAAGCTCAAAAGATATAAGTGAAGCACATAGAGTATTCTATCAAATTTCAATTCATGTATGGCTCTCTCAAAAGGTGTGTACAGCAAGGATGATTGTGGTAAACTAACAAGCAAAGACGCATAAATAATACAATACGCTTCCAAGCAAAACACCTATCATGTGGTGAATAAAAGTATAGCTCCAAGTAAATTACCGATGGAAGTGGATTTAAAGAGGGATGCCTTCCGGGCATCCCCAAGCTTTGACTTTTGGTGTCCTTGGATTATCTTGGGGGTTCCATGGGCATCCCCAAGCTTAGGCTCTTGCCACTCCTTGTTCCATAATCCATCAAAAAGAATTCACCCAAAACTTGAAAACTTCACAACACAAAACTCAATAGAAATCTCGTGAGCTCCGTTAGAGAAAGAAAACAAAAGACTACTTTAAGGTACTGTAATGAACTCATTCTTTATTTGTATTTGTGTTGGGGAACGTTGCAGAAAATAAAATTTTTCCTACGGTTTCACCAAGATCCATCTATGAGTTCATCTAAGCAACGAGTCATGGGAGAGAGATTGCATCTACATACCACTTTGTAGATCGCGAGCGGAAGCGTTCAAAAGAACGGGGTTGAAGTAGTCGTTCTCGTCGTGATCCTATCACCGGAGATCCTAGCGCCGAACGGACGGCACCTCCGCGTTCAACACACGTACATAGCGGATGAAGTCTCCTCCTTCTTGATCCAGCAAGGGGGAAGGAGAGGTTGAGGAATATGGCTCCAGCAGTAGCACGACGGCGTGGTGTTGGTGCAGGCAGATCTCGGCAGGCTTCGCCAAGCTCGTGACGGAGGAGGAAGAGGTGTAGCAGGGAGAGGGAGGCGCCAGAACTTCAGGGTGCGGCTGCCCCCTCCCCCCTCCCTTTATATAGGCCCCAAGGGGGGGGGCGGCCCTTGGAGATCCCATCTCCCAAGGGGGGCGGCGGCCAAGGGGGGTGGAGTGCCCCCCAAGGCAAGTGGGGCGCCCCCCCCCACCCCACCCTAGGGTTTCAACCCTAGGCGCAGGGGGTGGGCCAAGGGGGGCGCACCAGCCCACTATGGGCTGGTTCCCCTCCCCACTTCAGCCCATGGGGCCCTCCGGGATAGGTGGCCCCACCCGGTGGACCCCCGGGACCCTTCCGGTGGTCCCGGTACAATACCGGGTGACCCCGAAACTTTCCCGATGGCCGAAACAATACTTCCTATATATAATTCTTTACCTCCTGACCATTCCGGAACTCCTCGTGACGTCCGGATCTCATCCTGGACTCCGAACAACATTCGGTTTACTGCATACTCATATTCATACAACCCTTAAGTGTGTAGACCCTACGGGTTCGGGAGACACGTAGACATGACCGAGATGGCTCTCGGGCAATAACCAACAGCGGGATCTGGATACCCATGTTGGCTCCCACATGCTCCTCGATGATCTCATCGGATGAACCACGATGTCGAGGATTCAAACAATCCCGTATACAATTCCCTTTGTCAATCGGTATGTTACTTGCCCGAGATTCGATCATCGGTATCCCAATACCTCGTTCAATCTCGTTACCGGCAAGTCACTTTACTTGTACCGTAATGCATGATCCCGCGACCAGACACTTGGTCACTTTGAGCTCATTATGATGATATACTATCGAGTGGGCCCAGTGATACCTCTTTGTAACACGGAGTGACAAATCCCAGTCTCGATCCGTGTCAACCCAACAGACACTTTCGGAGATACCTGTAGTGCACCTTTATAGTCACCCAGATACGTAGTGACGTTTGGAACACCCAAAGCACACCTACGGTATCCGGGAGATACACGATCTCAGCGTCTAAGGAAGAGATACTAGACATTGGAAAAGCTCTAGCAAAAGCGAACTACGATCTTGAGCTATGCTTAGGATTGGGTCTTGTCCATCACATCATTCTCCTAATGATGTGATCCCGTTATCATTGACATCCAATGTCCATAGTCGGAAACCATGACTATCTATTGATCAACGAGCTAGTCAACTAGAGGCTCACTAGGGACATATTGTGGTCTATTTATTCACACGTGTATTACGATTTCCGGATAATACAATTATAGCATGAATAAAACACAATTATCATGAACAAGGAAATATAATAATAATCCTTTTATTATTGCCTCTAGGGCATATTTCCAACAGTCTCCCACTTGCACTAGAGTCAATAATCTAGTTACATTGTGATGAATCGAATACCCATAGAGTTCCGTGTTGATCATGTTTTGCCCATGAAGAGGTTTAGTCAACGGATCTGCGACATTCAGATCCGTATGCACTTTGCAAATTTCTATGTCTCCATCTTGAACATTTTCACGGATGGAGTTGAAGCGACGCTTGATGTGCCTGGTCTTCTTGTGAAACCTGGGCTCCTTGGCAAGTGCAATAGCTCTAGTGTTGTCACAGAAGAGTTTGATCGGCCCCGACGCATTGGGTATGACTCCTAGGTCGGTGATGAACTCCTTCACCCAAATTGCTTCGTGCGCTGCCTCCGAGGCTGCCATGTATTCCGCTTCACATGTAGATCCCGCCACGAGGCTCTGCTTGCAGCTGCACCAGCTTACTGCTCCACCATTCAACATATACACGTATCCGGTTTGTGACTTAGAGTCATCCAGATCTGTGTCAAAGCTAGCGTCGACGTAACCCTTTACGACGAGCTCTTCGTCACCTCCATAAACGAGAAACATGTCCTTTGTCCTTTTCGTGCTTCAGGATATTCTTGACCGCTGTCCGGTGTTCCTTGCGGGATTACTTTGGTACCTTCCTACCAAACTTACGGCAAGGTTTACATCAGGTCTGGTACACAAAGATGGCATACATAATAGATCCTATGGCTGATGCATAGGGGATGACACTCATCTCTTCTTTATCTTTTGTCATTGGTCGGGCATTGAGCTGAGCTCAATTTCACACCTTATAGTACAGGCAAGAACCCTTTCTTGGACTGATCCATTTTGAACTTCTTCGAAATCTTATCAAGGTATGTGCTTTGTGAAAGACCTATGAGGCGTCTTGATCTATCTCTATAGATTTTGATGCCTAATATGTAAGCAGCTTCTCCAAGGTCCTTCATTGAAAAACTTTTATTCAAGTAGGCCTTAATGATGTCCAAGAGTTCTATATCATTTCCCATCAAAAGTATGTCATCTACATATAATATGAGAAATGCTACAGAGCTCCCAATCACTTTCTTGTAAACTCAAGCTTCTCCATAAGTCTCAAGATAAACCCAAACGCTTTGATCATCTCATCAAAGCGAATGTTCCAACTTCGGAGATGCTTGCACCAGCCCATAAATGGATCGCTGGAGCTTGCATACCTTGTTAGCATTCTTAGGGTCGACAAAACCTTCCGGCTGCATCATATACAGCTCTTCCTTAAGATAACCGTTAAGGAACGCTGTTTTGGCGTCCATCTGCCATATCTCATAATCATAGTATCGGCAATTGCTAACATGATTCGGACGGACTTAAGCTTCGCCACGGGAGAGAAAGTCTCATCATAGTCAATCCCTTGAACTTGCCGATAACCCTTAGCGACAAGTCGAGCTTTATAGATGGTGACATTACCATCCGCGTCCGTCTTCTTCTTAAAGATCCATTTGTTTTCTATTGCTCGCCGATCATCGGGCAAGTCTGTCAAAGTCCATACTTTGTTTTCATACATGGATCCTATCTCGGATTGCATGGCTTCAAGCCATTTGTTGGAATCTGGGCCCGCCATCGCTGCGTCATAGTTCAAGGTTCACCGTTGTCTAACAACATGGTTTCCGGGGACAGGGTTGCCGTACCACTGCAGTGCGGAACGTGTCCTAGTGGACCCTCTGAAGTTCGATAGCAACTTGATCCGAAGTACCTTGATCATCATCATTAATTTCCTCTCCGGTTGGTGTAGGCACCACAGAACATTTTCCCGAGCTGCACTACTTTCCGGTTCAAGAGGTAGTACTTCATCGAAGTTCTACTTTCCTCCCACTTACTCCTTTTGAGAGAAACTCTTTTCGAGAAAGGATCCGTTCTTGGCAACAAAGATCTTGCCTTCGGATCTAAGGTAGAAGGTATACCCAATGGTTTCCTTAGGGTATCCTATGAAGACGCATTTTTCCGACTTGGGTTCGAGCTTTTCAGGTTGAAGTTTCTTGACATAAGCATCGCATCCCCAAACTTTTAGAAACGACAGCTTAGGTTTCTTTCCAAACCATAATTCATACGGTGTCGTCTCAACGGATTTAGACAGTGCCCTATTTAAAGTGAATGTAGTTGTCTCTAGAGCATATCCCCAAAATGATAGCGGTAAATCTGTAAGAGACATCATAGATGTCAGGACCCCGATCCTAAGTCACACCGATCTAGCATGTAACACATCATATCACTTTGCGGCCTCACGCACGGTATTCCCACGGGTGTCGCCTTACCATGGCCCGGGACCGTTTGCGCCTTTTGGCTCACGTATATGATAGTGTCGCTAGCATCCATATGACAAAGAACCCGGGCCGACATGGCTAGTCGTGAACCCAAAGCGGCACTAACCTATGGGGACAGGCATACATGAATCACATCGAGCATGTCGGTCATCAACGTATGTATTCGGGCTGTAGCACTGGGCTAACAGGACTCCGGTATCCCGGCTGTAGCAGGCTAGGCAGGACTCAAAGTAACACCGCGTGACATTTCCCGAAGGACAGACATAGGAACGAAGTGAAACACATGCCGGCCAGTCAAGTGTCCAAGCAGTAGTCTTTGGGCTAGCAGGACTCCGGTGAACCGGGCCAGGCGGACTACTATCGCCGGAAGCCGCGAGACTACATTTCCCCATATGAGAGGCTGCCAAGGATAAACAACTAGTTTGTCGGATCCCACACATACGAAGCATTTCAAACATACACACAATATGCTCAATATGTGTAGATACAACATGGCATCACAACATAACTCTACGACTCAATATTTATTCAATAGGCTCCGAGGAGCGAGATATTACAAACATGGGTCTCAAGACCCAACACTCGAAACATACAAGTCAAAGCACAAGCGGAAGCTAAACATGTCTGAGTACGAGACAACTATAAATGAAGAAGGCTGAGAAGCCTGACTATCTACCAGATCCTGCCGAGGGCACAAGATCGTAGCTGAGGTAACAAGCTAAACGTCGAAGTCCACGTGGAACTACTAGCGAGACTGACGTCTCTCTGCAAAACATAAGATAAGCAAACGTGAGTACAATTGTACTCAGAAAGACTTACATCAGAACTAACTACATATGCATCAGTATCATGGGGGGGGGTGGTGGAGTTTGGCTGCAGCAAGCCAGCTTTGACTCGGTGGCTATCCTGAACTACGAATGCAAGTAACTCTCTTGAGGTGGCGCACACGAGTCCACATATTCACCATATCAATACACCACTATGGATCCGCTCCCGTCTCCCTACGAGAACGCCATCCATAGCACTCACGCTTATCTTGCGCATTTTAGAGTATCCACTTTCACTTGTCTATGAACAGATATAGGCAACCCAGAAGTCCTTCTCCGTGGACACGGCTATTCGAATAGATCATATTAAACCCTGCAGGGGTGTACTTCTTCACACACGCTCTCACCACTTACCGCCGTTTACGACATGTACTCGGCAACCTTCAAGCGGAAGCCCAACGTGGGTGTCGGCCACGACCTACCTAAACACTCAAGTCCCTAGTCCAGGTTTATCGCCTATTCGGGTTCCATCCGCAGGAGTCCGCCGAGGTTTCCCATACAGCCCCGAACGATGTGTGCGGGGTTCCCGAGATACCAAAGCGGGCACTCGGTACACCGGCACGGTGCCTACCGCAACACAACCCACCCCTGAGGTCAGCGTTGCGTCGGCCCCCAAAGATACTACAAACACGAAACTACTTGCAACTCCGGACCAGGAACAAGGGTGGTTAAGAAGCGAGAGGGTCCATTGGTTTCGGGCCCAATGCGTGGTAGTAACTGTTTCATGGATCACAAACACAGATCTCAGTTCACGAGGACGGTTTCAATGAGACAACCCACCATGTACTCCTACATGGCCTCTCACCGCTACCTTTACCAAATCGTGTTCATACACTTAGCTCACACACAATAGGACATGTTCACACAACCATTCCAATTCATTCCCGATGAATCGCACCGGACTCAACTCTAAGCAGTAGCGGGCATGACAAACAAGCATAAATGAGTAGGCACAACATGGCTCAAACAATTCCTACTCATGCTAGTGGGTTTCATCTAATTCTTGTGGAATGACAGTCATGCAAAGGATCAAGGGGTTCAGCTACCGCAGCAAGTAAAACATGAGTCGTTGTTGTCCTAATGCAGTAAAATAGAGCAGGAGCGAGAGAATGGGATTGTATCGGAATGAACAAGGGGTTTTGCTTGCACAGCACTTGAAGATAATAGTTCTTCATCGGTGTCATCGAATAATCATCGTCGGTACATCGCTCTACCGGAGGGGACAATTACGGCAAACAAGAGAGAACACAATCAATGCAATGCACATATATGATGCATGATCATGTTAAGGTACTGAATTCACCTAATGCAATAATAATCCAAGTTAGTTGGAGTGGAATTCAAACAAGGTTGAATTCCAACTCAAAATGCTATTTCCTAGATTACCCTAATCATGATTCATCCTATTCAGTGATGTTAACTTGTTCAAACATGCATGATCATGGCATAAACAGATTCTTCATATTTTTCTGATCATTTTTCATATATAAATTATTTCCATCCGAGTTACGGTTGAATTTATATGATTTTTAGAAGTTTAGAGAATTTTCTGAAATTTACTGATTTAAATTAAATTTATAAAAGGGTATTCTTCGTCGGCTGACGTCGGTGTGACGTCAGCCGTCAACTGGGCGCCCGGGGTCAAACTGGACGTGTGGGTCCACACGTCAGTGACTAACTAAACTAACCTAGTTAATTAGCACTAACCTGGGTTAGTTAAGTTAGTTTAAACCTAACCAGAGTAGTTAGCCAGGCGGGGCCCGCATGTCAGTGAGGAGAGGGGGAGGTCAAACCGGGCAGTGGGTCAACCCACGCCGGTCAGCGGTCCAGGCGCCGGCGTTAGCCGCGGGCGAGCCCGACGCCAGCGGTCTTGGCTGCGGAATTGGCCCTCTGAGCACGGTTTGGCGAAAGCGGAGCACGTCTACGTGATGCGGGAAGTGAGCCGCATCGAGTGGTGGTGGTGATTGGCCGGTCGCCGGAAGCGTCGCCGGCGGCGACCTTGGCGGCTGCCGAGCTCGGCGAGGTCGGGGTTGGCGCTTAGGGCACAGCAGGCGAAAGGGTGGGTGCTACGGACTCCTACGAGTACGGTGAAGACGATGGCGTGCTCGGAATCGAGCCATCGTGACTGTGGCCACGACGGCGACGTGCAGTGACGGCGGCGGGTGCGGCCGAGCTCGGTGTGGTCATTGTGGTGCGCAATAAGACAAACGGAGAAGGGGAGAAGGGGCAGGAGCTCACAGCGGGGTCGGAGAGGGAGGCAGTGAGCTCGGGGAGGTCCTGGCGGCGCCGAATCGACCGGAGGCGGCTCGGTGCCCGAGGTTGAAGACGAGGGCGAGGTCGGCGCTGAGGCGTTTGGAGTCGCGTGGGCCAGCGGAGAGGTCCGGGGCGGCGGAGCCCCTTGGGCACGCCCAAGCGAGGCAAGGGAAGGCTCAGGCGTGGCTACATGGCGAAGCGGTGGCGTCGACGGCTCTCGGTCGCGTGGGGGAGAGAGAGCTGAGGAAGGGGGAGGGTCGGGAGAGTGAGAGAGAGCTGTGGGGTCGCGCGTGGCTGTCTCCGTGGCGCCGCGAGGCGCCCGAGGCCGGGAGGGGGCAGGCAGTAGCCGCTGCGGGCGCTGGGCGAAGGCGGCGTGGCGGCGCACACGACGCGCCTGGCCCTCCCCGGGCAGAGGAGGAAGGCTGACAGGAGGAGGCGGTGGGCTGGGCCAACCGGGCCGGCCAACAGGGGGGAGAAGGAGGTTGGGCCGGCTGGGCGCCTGTAGGTTTGGGCCGGTGGGCTGCACGGTAAGGTTTCCTCTCTCTCTTTTCCAATTTCCTGCAACTTTGTGGGGTTTTTAAAAATACCAAAACTATTTTAAAAATCACCAAAATGCTCCTGGTCACTTGTTAGAATATTCCTAACATGAAACATTTTGGTTTGGAAATTTTTGAACATTTAAAATATTTTATATAATTTAAAATGCTCATTTCAAAAACTTGTGGATTAATTCTAGAACCCTTAGATGACCTAGAAAATGGTACATCTCCTTTGACATGGGTTCTGAACCAAAGTAAAGAGGATGAACATTTTGAAGGGCATTTCAGGTTCATTGAAATAAATTTTAGTAAACCCTAGTTGTTTTAAGGGGGGTGTTCTGGGGTTTCCTGCCTTCCCCATTTCAATTTTCATGGAAATTAAACATGATGCAGGGATGCAATGCTACTAGTTACAAGCAAGCTCTAGGGTTGATCTGGGGCTGTGACAATAGATCGCACCATATCCAATAGAGTGCGATTACGACGTTCGGACACACCGTTACGCTGAGGTGTTCCAGGCGGCGTGAGTTGTGAAACGATTCCACATTTCCTCAAGTGTGTACCAAATTTGTGACTTAAATATTCTCCTCCACGATCTGATCGTAAGAACTTTATTTTTCGGTCACGTTGATTCTCTACCTCATTCTGAAATTCCTTGAACTTTTCAAAGGTCTTAGACTTGTGTTTCATCAAGTAGACATACCCATATCTACTTAAGTCAGTTCTGTGAGAGTGAGAACATAACGATATCCTCCATGAGCCTCAACGCTCATTGGACCGCACACATCGGTATGTATGATTTCCAATAAGTTGGTTGCTCGCTCCATTGTTCCGGAGAACGGAGTCTTGGTCATTTTGCCCATAAGGCATGGTTCGCATGTGTCAAATGATTCATAATCGAGAGACTCTAAAAGTCCATCGTAATGGAGCTTCTTCATGCGCTTGACACCAATGTGACCAAAGGCGGCAGTGCCACAAGTATGTGGGACTATCGTTATCAACTTTACATCTTTTGGTATTCACACTATGAATATGTGTAATATTACGCTCGAGATTCATTAAGAATAAACCATTGACCATCGGAGCATGACCATAAAACATATCTCTCATATAAATAGAACAACCATTATTCTCGGATTTAAATGAGTAGCCATCTCGCATTAAACGAGATCCCGATACAATGTTCATGCTCAAACTTGGCACCAAATAACAATTATTGAGGTTTAAAACTAATCCCGTAGGTAAATGTAGAGGTAGCGTGCGACGGGCGATCACATCGACCTTGGAACCATTCCCGACGCCAAGATCGTCACCTCCTCGCCCTTCGCCAGCCTCCGTTTATTCCGCAGCTCCGCCGTGAGTTACAAATATGAGCAACGGCACCGTATCAAATACCTGTGAGTTACTACGAGTAATCGTAAGGTACACATCAATTACATGTATATCAAATATACCTTTAGTGTTGCCGGCCTTCTTGTTCGCTAAGTATTTGGGGCAGTCCCGCTTCCAGTGGCCCTTCCCTTTGCAATAAAAGCACTCTGTTTCAGGCCTGGGTCCATTCTTTGACTTCTTCCCAGCAACTTGCTTACCGGGCGCGGCAACATCCTTTTTGCCGCCCTTCTTGAAGTTCTTCTTACCCATGCCCTTCTTGAACTTAGTGGTTTTATTGACCATCAACACTTGATGTTCTTTCTTGATTTCAACCTCTGCTGACTTCAAAGATTGAGAATACTTCGGGAATGGTCTTCACCATCCCCTGCATATTGTAGTTCATCACAAAGCTCTTGTAGCTTGGTGGGAGCGATCAAGGATTCACAATGACCGCCTTGTCCGGGAGGTTTATGTCCACCGGACAAAGCGGTTGTGCAACCTGCACATTTTGAGTATGTGCTCACCGACGTAACTGTTTTCCTCCATCTTACAACTATAGAACTTGTCGGAGACTTCATATCTCTCGACCCGGCATGAGCTTGGAAAACTAGTTTCAGCTCCTCGAACATCTCATATGCTCCGTGTTGCTCAAAACGCTTTTGGAGCCCCGGTTCTAAGCTGTAAAGCATGCCGCATCGAACGAGGGAGTAATCATCAAGACGAGACTGCCAAGCATTCATAATGTCTTGGTTCTCTGGGACGGTGCATCACCTAGCGGTCCTTCTAGGACATATTGTTTCTGGCAGCTATGAGGATGATCCTCGTGTTCCGACCCAGTCCGTATAGTTGCTGCCATCATCTTTCGCCTTGGTTTCTCTAGGAACGCGTTGAAGTTCATGCTGACATGAGCGTTGGCCATTTGATCTACAAGACATGTTTGCAAAGGTTTTAGACTAAGTTCATGATAATTAAGTTCATCTAATCAAATTATTTTAATGAACTCCCACTCAGATTAGACATCCCTCTAGTCATCTAAGTGTTACACGATCCGAGTCGACTAGGCCGTGTCCGATCATCACGTGAGACGGACTAGTCATCGTCGGTGAACATCTTCATGTTGATCGTATCTTCCATACGACTCGTGTTCGACTTTTTGGTCTCCGTGTTCCGAGGCCATGTTTGTACATGCTAGGCTCGTTAAGTAAACCCTAAGTGTTTTGCATGTGTAAAACTGTCTTACACCCGTTGTATGTGAACGTAAGGATCTATCACACCTGATCATCACGTGGTGCTTCAAAGCATTTAACTTTATCAACGGTGCACGCTAGGGGAGAACACTTCTTGATATTGTTGTAAGGATCATCTTATTTACTACCGTCGTTCTAAGTAAACAAGATGTATAAACATAATAAACATCACATGCAATTATATAGTAGTGACATGATATGGCCAATATCATATAGCTCCATTGATCTCCATCTTCGGGGCTCCATGATCATCTTGTCACCGTTCATGACACCATGATCTCCATCATCATGATCTCCATCATCGTGTCTTCATGAAGTTGTCATGCCAACGACTACTTCTACTTCTATGGCTAACGCGTAGCAATAAAGTAAAGTAATTTACATGGCGTTCTTCAATGACACGCAGGTCATACAAAAATAAAGACAACTCCTATGGCTCCTGCCGGTTGTCATACTCATCGACATGAAAGTCGTGATTCCTATTACAAGAACATGTTCTCATACATCACATATATCATTCATCATTCCTCACAACTTTGGCCATATCATATCACAAAACACTTGCTGCAAAAACAAGTTAGACGTCCTCTAATTGTTGTTGCAAGTTTTACGTGGCTGCAATAGGGTTCTAGCAAGAACGTTTTCTTACCTACGTGAAAGCCACAACATGATTTGTCAACTTCTATTTACCCTTCATAAGGATCCTTTTCATCGAATCCGCTCCAACTAAAGTGGGAGAGACAGACACCCGCCAGCCACCTTATGCAACTAGTGCATGTCAGTCGGTGGAACCGGTCTCACGGAAGCGTCACGTGTAAGGTTGGTCCGGGCCGCTTCATCCCACAATACCGCTGAAGCAAGATAAGACTAGTAGCGGCAAGCAAGTTGACAAGATCTACGCCCACAACAAAATTGTGTTCTACTCGTGCAATAGAGAACTACGCATAGACCTAGCTCATGATACCACTGTTGGGGAACGTTGCGTAAAATAAAATTTTCCCTACGGTTTCACCAAGATCCATCTATGAGTTCATCTAAGCAACGAGTCATGGGAGAGAGATTGCATCTACATACCACTTTGTAGATCGCGAGCGGAAGCGTTCAAAAGAACGGGGTTGAAGTAGTCGTTCTCGCCGTGATCCTATCACCGGAGATCCTAGCGCCGAACGGACGGCACCTCCGCGTTCAACACACGTACGGAGCGGATGAGGACTTGTCCTTCTTGATCTAGCATGGGGGAAGGAGAGGTTGAGGAAGATGGCTCCAGCAGCAGCACGACGGCGTGGTGTTGGTGGAGAAGCAACACTCCGGCAGGGCTTCGCCAAGCACGTGACGGAGGAGGAGAGGTGTAGCAGGGGAGAGGGAGGCGCCAGAACTTCAGGGTGCGGCTGCCCCCTCCCCCCTCCCTTTATATAGGCCCCCAGGGGGGGCGCCGGCCCTTGGAGATCCCATCTCCCAAGGGGGCGGCGGCCAAGGGGGGTGGAGTGCCCCCCAAGGCAAGTGGGGCGCCCCCCCACCCTAGGGTTTCAACCCTAGGCGCAGGGGGTGGGCCAAGGGGGGCGCACCAGCCCACTATGGGCTGGTTCCCCTCCCCACTTCAGCCCATGGGGCCCTCAGGTGGGTGGCCCCACCCGGTGGACCCCGGACCCTTCCGGTGGTCCCATACAATACCGGGTGACCCCAAACTTTCCCGATGGCGAAACAA
The DNA here is from genome assembly GCA_021605145.1 of Aegilops bicornis. Lineage (NCBI taxonomy): Eukaryota > Viridiplantae > Streptophyta > Magnoliopsida > Poales > Poaceae > Aegilops > Aegilops bicornis. The sequence goes on from CM038671.1 coordinate 719,428,160, forward strand.
TACTTCCTATATATAATTCTTTACCTCGGACCATTCCGGAACTCCTCGTGACGCCGGGATCTCATCCGGGACTCGAACAACATTCGGTCTACTGCATACTCATATTCATACAACCCTAAGCGTCACCGAACCTTATGTGTAGACCCTACGGGTTCGGGAGACACGTAGACATGACCGAGACGGCTCTCGGGCAATAACCAACAGCGGGATCTGGATACCCATGTTGGCTCCCACATGCTCCTCGATGATCTCATCGGATTAACCACGATGTCGAGGATTCAAACAATCCCGTATACAATTCCCTTTGTCAATCGGTATGTTACTTGCCCGAGATTCGATCGTCGGTATCCCAATGCCTCGCTCAATCTCGTTATCGGCACGCCACTTTACTCGCACTGTAATGCATGATCCCGTGACCGGACACTTGGTCACTTTGAGCTCATTATGATGATACACTACCGAGTGGGCCCAGTGATACCTCTCCGTAACACGGAGTGACAAATCCCAGCCTCGATCCGTGTCAACCCAATGCACACTTTCGAAGATACCTGTAGTGCACCTTTATAGTCACCCAGTTACGTTGTGATGTTTGGTACACCCAAAGCACTCCTACGGTATCCGGGAGTTACACGATCTCATGGTCTAAGGAAGAGATACTTGACATTGGAAAAGCTCTAGCAAAACGAACTACACGATCTTGAGCTATGCTTAGGATTGGGTCTTGTCCATCACATCATTCTCCTAATGATGTGATCCCGTTATCATTGACATCCAATGTCCATAGTCGTGAAACCATGACTATCTATTGATCAACGAGCTAGTCAACTAGAGGCTCACTAGGGACATATTGTGGTCTATTTATTCACACGTGTATTACGATTTCCGGATAATACAATTATAGCATGAATAAAAGACAATTATCATGAACAAGGAAATATAATAATAATCCTTTTATTATTTCCTCTAGGGCATATTTCCAACAGTCTCCCACTTGCACTAGAGTCAATAATCTAGTTACATTGTGATGAATCGAACACCCATAGAGTTCTGGTGTTGATCATGTTTTGCCTGAAGAAGAGGTTTAGTCAACGGATCTGCGACATTCAGATCCGTATGCACTTTGCAAATTTCTATGTCTCCATCTTGAACATTTTCACGGATGGAGTTGAAGCGACGCTTGATGTGCTCGGTCTTCTTGTGAAACCTGGGCTCCTTGGCAAGTGCAATAGCTCCGTTGTCACAGAAGAGTTTGATCGGCCCCGACGCATTGGGTATGACTCCTAGGTCGGTGATGAACTCCTTCACCCAAATTGCTTCATGCGCTGCCTCCGAGGCTGCCATGTACTCCGCTTCACATGTAGATCCAGCCACGACGCTCAGCTTGCAGCTGCACCAGCCATCGCTTCCACCATTCAACATATACATGTATCCGGTTTGTGACTTAGAGTCATCCAGATCTGTGTCAAAGCTAGCGCCGACGTAACCCTTTACGACGAGCTCTTCGTCACCTCCATAAACGAGAAACATGTCCTTTGTCCTTTTCGTGTACTTCAGGATATTCTTGACCACTGTCGGTGTTCCTTGTCGGGATTACTTTGGTACCTTCCTACCAAACTTACGGCAAGGTTTACATCAGGTCTGGTACACAGCATGGCATACATAATAGATCCTATGGCTGATGCATAGGGGATGACACTCATCTCTTCTTTATCTTTTGCCGTGGTCGGGCATTGAGCTGAGCTCAATTTCACACCTTATAGTACAGGCAAGAACCCTTTCTTGGACTGATCCATTTTGAACTTCTTCGAAATCTTATCAAGGTATGTGCTTTGTGAAAGACCTATGAGGCGTCTTGATCTATCTCTATAGATTTTGATGCCTAATATGTAAGCAGCTTCTCCAAGGTCCTTCATTGAAAAACTTTTATTCAAGTTGGCCTTAATGTTGTCCAAGAGTTCTATATCATTTCCCATCAAAAGTATGTCATCTACATATAATATGAGAAATGCTACAGAGCTCCCACTCACTTTCTTGTAAACTCAGGCTTCTCCATAAGTCTGCATAAACCCAAACGCTTTGATCATCTCATCAAAGCGAATGTTCCAACTCCGAGATGCTTGCACCAGCCCATAAATGGATCATTGAGCTTGCATACCTTGTTAGCATTCTTAGGGTCGACAAAACCTTCCGGCTGCATCATATACAGCTCTTCCTTAAGATAACCGTTAAGGAACGCTGTTTTGACGTCCATCTGCCATATCTCATAATCATAGTATGCGGCAATTGCTAACATGATTCGGACGGACTTAAGCTTCGCTACGGGAGAGAAAGTCTCATCGTAGTCAATCCCTTGAACTTGCCGATAACCCTTAGCGACAAGTCGAGCTTTATAGATGGTGACATTACCATCCGCATCCGTCCTCTTCTTAAAGATCCATTTGTTTTCTATTGCTCGCCGATCATCGGGCAAGTCCACAAAGTCCATACTTTGTTTTCATACATGGATCCTATCTCGGATTGCATGGCTTCAAGCCATTTGTTGGAATCTGGGCCCGCCATCGCTTCTTCATAGTTCGAAGGTTCACCGTTGTCTAACAACATGATTTCCAGGAGTTCAAACCATGAGTAGGACAATTACGTATCATTAATTTCATTCTCTCCCAAGCTTGTGCAACATGTTCATGATCAAGTTGCTTAAAATTCATAATATCGTTCCTAAGAGAGATAATCTTAGAAGGAGGAAAATACTTAGAGATAAAAGCATCTTTGCACTTGTTCCCAGAATCAATACTATTTTTAGGCAAGGATGAAAACCATGCTTTAGCACGATCTCTAAGAGAAAAACGAAATAGCTTCAACTTAACGACATCATTACCGACATCTTTTTTCTTTTGCATATCACATAAATCAACAAAGCTATTCAGATGAGTAGCGGCATCTTCATTAGGAAGGCCGGCGAATTGATCTTTCATAACAAGATTCAACAAAGCAGTATTGATTTCACAAGATTCAGTATTGGCAAGAGGAGCAATCGGAGTGCTACGAAAATCATTATTATTGGTATTGGTGAAGTCACACAATTTGGTAGCATCTTGAGCCATCTCGACAAACAAGCAATTCCAACACACGAGCAAACAAGCGGACGAGGAAAAGGCAACGGGAAAAAGAGGAGGAGATTGGGAAAGAGAGGGCGAATAAAATGGCAAGGGTGAAGTGGGGGAGATGAAAACGAGAGGCAAATGGCAAATAATGTAATGCGAGAGATAGGGATGGTGATGGGTACTTGGTATGTTGACTTTTGCGTAGACTCCTCGGCAACGGCGCGCGGAAATCCTTCTTGCTACGTCTTGAGCTTGCGTTGGTTTTCCCCGAAGAGGAGAGGATGATGCAGCACAGTAGCGTAAGTATTTCCCTTAGTTTTTGAGAACCAAGGTATCAATCCTGTAGGAGGCCACGCGCAAGTCCCTCGTACATGCACAAAACGATAGCTACTCGCAACCAACGCGATTAGGGGTTGTCAATCCCTTCACGGTCACTTACGAGAGTGAGATCTGATAGAGATAATATTTTTGGTATTTTTGGTATAAAGATGCAAAGTTAAAAGTAAAAAGCAAAGTAAAAACAAAGAAAGTATAAAAGTGATGGAGATTGATATGATGAGAATAGACCCGGGGGCCATAGGTTTCACTAGTGGCTTCTCTCAAGAGCATAAATATTCTACGGTGGGTGAACAAATTACTGTTGAGCAATTGAAAGAATTGAGCATAGTTATGAGGTTATCTAGGTATGATCATGTATATAGGCATCACGTCGCGATGCATAAGTAGACCGAAACGATTCTGCATCTACTACTATTACTCCACTCATCAACCGCTATCCAGCATGCATCTAGAGTATTAAGTTAAAACAGAGTAACGCCATAAGCAAGATGACATGATGTAGAGGAATAAATTCATGCAATACGATAAATACCCCATCTTGTTATCCTCGATGGCAACAATACAATACGTGCCTTGCAACCCTTTTCTCACATCCTTGGGTAAGGACACCGCAAGATTGAACCCAAAGCAATGCACTTCTCCCATTGCAAGAACTACCAATCTAGTTGGCCAAACAAAACAGATAATTCAAAGAGACTTGCAAAGATAACTCAATCATACATAAAAGAATTCAGAGAAGATTCAAATATTATTCATAGATAAGCTGGATCATAAACCCACAATTCATCGGCCTCAACAAACACACCGCAAAAAGAAGATTACATCGAATAGATCTCCACGAGAGAGGGGAGAACATTGTATTGAGATCCAAAAAGAGAGAAGAAGCCATCTAGCTACTAGCTATGGACCCGAAGGTCTGAAGTAAACTACTCACACTTCATCGGAGGGGCTATGGTGTTGATGTAGAAGCCCTCCGTGGTGGATGCCCTCCCGGAGCTCCTCGAACAGGCCCCAAGATGGGATCTCGTGGATACAGGAAGTTACGATGGTGGAATTAGGTTTTTGGCTCCTGTTCTGATCGTTTGGGGTACGTAGGTATATACAGGAGGAAGGAGTACGTCGGTGGAGCTTCGAGGGGCCCACGAGGCAGGGGGCGCGCCCTGGGGGGCTCCCCCCACCCTCGTGACCGCCTCTCTGATGCCTTGGCGTAGGGTCCATGTCTCCTGGATCACGTTCGGTGAGAAAATCACGTTTCCGAAGGTTTCATTCCGTTTGGACTCCGTTTGATATTATGTTTCTTGAAATCTTGAAAAAAGGCAAAAACAACAATTACGGGCTGGGCCTCCGGTTAATAGGTTAGTCCCAAAAGTAATATAAAAGTGGAAAATAAAGCCCATTATAGTCCAAAACAATAGATAAAGTAGCATGGAGCAATCAAAAATTATAGATACGTTGGAGACGTATCATCCGGCTCCCCTGCTCGAAGATCCAGCAGATGCTCTCCTAACGGAGATGCTGGTTCCGGCACCTTATGAGGTGCCGGAGAAGAAGGCCAAGAAGAAGGCCACGGCGACCCGAAAGGGTCTCCGGCGCAAGCTTATATCGGACTCATCGTTCGATAACTCCGAGGCGCACTCCTCCCACGAAAACAAGGAGGAGGAAGAGTAAAGTCCCCCCCCCCCCCCCGCGCAGCCGGGGAGACAAGAAAAGGAAGGTCGCTCCAACCGGGGAGGCCGAAGGGTCCAAGAAGGGAAGGACCCTCCTTCCGGACTGCTCCACGACGGCCGCCTACAGCGACGACGAGTGGTTACCCAGGGACAAGCCCCTGGCGAAGTCGTAAGTATCCGGATACCATAGTAATTCATGGTATGTTTTATTGCACTGCTTCTCTTTACGTCGAACATGATTATGCAGTCTGTCTCGAGCCCATATCGATATATCTTCATCGGATGGTTCTTTGGACCCGTCGGATATGAATAGTGATTCACTTCCGACCGCCTCCACCCCTCGCCCTACAGACAATGTTGAGGTATTGTCTCAAAGGGCACCGAGCTGAGGGGAGGTAGTCCTGAAGGCGCCTCGAGGCAACCTTCCGAACCCTAGGTCCAAATGGAGCAAGACTCCCCTGGGCTCCAAGTTCGGCCCCGAGCCGAACACTGCGTCGGAACCTCCAGTCGTTCCAGACTCTGTCAGGCAACCCCTCCCTAAGAGGGGCAAGCCGCCTGTGTCGATGGCCTCTGTCCATCCAGAGGCATCGGACAACTTGCTGGAAGCGCTTCGCAGTGCTTCCATCAACGATGAATACCGCACTATCATGAGTGCGGTGGTCAAGAAGGTTCAGTCTGCCAAGAGCAGATTGACTGAAGCATGTACCAGCCTCCTAATAGGCTTTGAGGTAAGTAACCAGATTATAAGAGAATGATACCGCATAGACACTAGCCCCTGATGCTCTGTTTAGCGTTTGCGAAGAAAGGCCGAATAGAGGATCTAATAATAACCACAGGAGTCTAATCTAAATATGTCTATGTGCACATGCAGGCTTCACTGCTAGCCGCTACCGCATGTACTGCGGAGGTTGCCGCACTGAAGCGGGACCTTGAGCGGTCCAAGGAAGAGCTGGGCCTTGCCAAAAGGCAGCTCGAAGAGAACAGAGGTAAGTTATACCCCGTCTGTATATTGATAAAAACAAGGGTGGTTGCTTAGATCATAGGATCGTCATGAATTTTGCTAGGGGCCACGACCGAAGTGGCGACCCTGAAGAAGGCGCTGTCCGAGGCCGAGGACAAGGCGGCCAAGGAGCGCATTGAGCGAGAAAAACAAGAGGCCCGGGTGGGCGAGGTGCAGCAAGCGCTCTAGGCTCTCGTCAAAAAACACGAGTCCTTGGAGCTTGACTCTAAGACGCGAGAGTCCGAGCTTGCAAAGGCCCTCGAAAGCGCACGCCACGCCAAGGCCGAGGCCCAAAAGGCCCTCCAGGAAATTGAGGCGGTTAAGAAGATAGCGGCGGGTAAGGCATTCATTATGCAAAGCAAGCATGTGAAAGAAAATTTCCTTTTACTTACCCAAGTTCGGAGTTCTCTAGGAGCGTTCACAGATCTGCCCCGCAGTGTGTCAGATGCCGCGGAGTTCTACCGGGCCGAGGAGGGGAGCTCAACGGAGAAGTTGTTCTAGTCTCAGTATACTCGGGCCGAACACCCCATGCCATTGAGCGACCAGCTAAAGCAACTGGTCGAGCTCCACAAGGCAGCCGAACAGACCATGAAGGGTCTTATAGTCCGGATGTGGCCTGACGATCCCCTGCCTGATAGCTACGTTGGCCTGGTGAGGCGGCTTGTGAATGCCTGCCCGCGGCTTGACGTCATAAAGCAGTCTGTCTGCATCGAGGGCGCACGCAGGGCTTTTGCCCGAGCAAAGGTGCACTGGCCGAAGCTGGACGCCGAGAAGCTGGTGAAGGAGGGGCCGCCGGAAGGCAAGGAGCATCGCCACCCCAAAATGTATTATAACAGTGTCCTCAAGGGTTCTCACCTTGTGGCGGAGGAATGTACTAAGGATGTAATATTCGAATGAATGTACTCATGTGATCCTGTAGTATGAAACGAGTTCATTTGTGCTATGCAACGCTTGTGAATTTAAAATATTACCTTCTGTGCGGCCGTTTATAAAATCTGAGAGTTGGTCAGTCATCGGCTTCTGCCCCCATGTAACTAGTACTGAGGTGTTCGGGATAAACCTAAGCACTATTTATCCCAATTTTGGGTCCTTCGAGGGAGGTGTTCAGCACAACGAACCAGGCAATCAGACTATAATGCTTTATCACTCTCAGTTAGCCATAGAAGTCTACAATTTTAAATTTTGGCGAAGCCCCTAGTATTCGGAAGGCCGAATTTGGGGCGCTATATACGCCTAAGTCGGGCAAGGCCGACTCCTCGCCCGAAGCGGAAAAAGTCTTTAAGGACTTGAGACCTCTCGAACAGTGACCAGCTCTCGCCTTATCATGACAGTTAGTTTTCGGCTTTCTCTACTGAGCTGCTTGTCGGTGTCAAAACCGGCGGATCTCAGGTAGGGGGTCCCGATCTGTGCGTCTTAGGCTGATGGTAATAGGAAGCAAGGGATACAATGTTTACCCAGGTTCGGGCCCTCTTGATGGAGGTAAAACCCTACTTCCTGCTTGATTGATCTTGATGATATGAGTAGTACAAGAGTTGATCTACCACGAGATCGTAGAGGCTAAACCCTAGAAGCTAGCCTATGGTATGATTGTGTATATCTCCTCTATCGACTAGCCTGGCCCTGGTTTATATAATGCACCAGAGGCCTAGGATAACAAGAGTCCTAGCCGAATACACCGGTGGGGAGGAGTCCTTGTCTTGATCGCCAAGTCTTGTGGAATCTTCCTTGTATGCGGCAGCTGCCCGAACTGGCCCATGAGTATACGGCCATGGGGGTCCTCGGCTCAATCTAACTGATCGGGAGATGACGTGGTGAGTACCCCCTAGTCCAGGACACCGTCAGTAGCCCCATGAACCGGTCTTCAAGTTGGGGACGCTCCTCGATTCTTTTGAATAGTTCTTCATCTTCGGTCGTCGGTCTTGAAAACTGGTTCAACAAATCTTCCCATCTTCGATCTTGAGGATCACCAAAGTGCATCCAAAGAGTTTACACGTCGGGTATCCGAGGAGCCCCTTTAAGTTTCCGGCCTTTATCAATGCCTTGTTATTTTTATGCCACACCCCGGGTTTGAAGTTGTTCCCGGAGGCAAGGTCCTCAAGCGTCCGAGCTCTACCGCCGACTGCATTCGAGGTATCTTTGGCAGCAGAGCACCAATGTCGGATCGCTTCCGAGCTCCAACGCCGAAATGTATCCGAGCTCCAACGCCGGACTGTGTCCAAGCTCCAACGCCGACTATATCCAAGAAGTCATAGATCATCTTGGTCCAAAAAAGTTGAAGGAGTTTAGCCGAGCTTAATGCCGTAAATGCCCTCTATGGAGCTAGCCGCTAGCGCCCGAGCTTTATGCCGGACTGCTTCCAAGGTGGTGCACCACCCCGACCGCGGGCTGATTTTTGTGAATATTTTAACTGGTGCAGTTTATTCTCTGTCGATGTATATCCAGTATCCCTCAAGGTGTGTATCAGCCTAAAACCCGAGATGCACCTGAAGGAAAGCATAAAACCGCTGTTCCCAGTAGCCCCTGAGACTCAGGTCGATGCGCGAAATCGGCCTGAGGATCAATTCCTAGCTCGGCAGCATACATAGGAATAAAAACATAGTGTGATATATTAGAGATAATAGTGATCGCTAACGGGCCCTGAGAGAGGGTCGTGAGAAGTCGCCGTAATATACTAGTTTGATGCCTGGGATAGGTCCATATGGTACCTATTATTATCCGAAGACATGTATGCGCATAGTTCGCTCAAGCCGAACACCGAAAGCACTTTGAATTCTCTACATTGAATAAGCAATGCAGTAGCCCCCGAGACACTGGTCGGGTGGCAACACCAGATCAGGGGATCGATGTGCCCCTTTAATATTTGTAAATAATGAGCACGAAGCCCAGTAGCCCCCGAGCCTTAATGTGGGCACGGGTGGCCGGATTAAGGGTCGATATCCAGAGTAAAATCACAGATTATTTGTAATGATTCTATGTATCCAAGTACTTTACATCATTATTTTGACTCCATTGCGACCGTTTATGAGTTGAAAGTGGCCCATCGTCGGCTTCTACCCCTTGGTAGATACTACACAGGGTGTTTACGCACTAACAAAACAAACCTTAGCCGACGTCTCGGTGCCCGGAGGCGGTTGTGTTAGCGGAAACGAGGCAATCAGATATGCGGGCTTTATAACTTTCGCTTAGTCATAGGAGCATTAAACTGGGGAAGCTAGCTATGAGCCCCCGGTTAGTGTTCGGTGACATCCGAGGTCAAGCCGTAAACACATCGGCCAATGTAATGAACGGCCCGTCATTCAACATAGTCATCGGATCGTTGACCAGTTTACGTCTATTGTGACAGTCAGTTTTCGGCTTTCTCCTCTGAGGTGCTTAACCATGCGAGCTGGAAGCACAATCGCAGTGGTTATCCCTTTGCACACCTAGCCGAACAAAGCGGAACGTAGGAGGCAAGAACAGGAGCCGGGCAACCCAACTATTGACCGAAGACACAATTCAAAACCGATGCATATATGGCGATATCCGAGAATGTTTTTGCCGAATCCCTAAAGGTGTCCGGCGTTGCACTGCGAGACTAATGCTGGAGACGCACAAATAGTTTAAAAGTGCCATAGGCTTGAAAAGCCAAAAAACTTATTCAAAAGTTTAATCTCCGAACTAGATCAAGTTTTCGGTGCCAATCCGAAAATTGGACTTTAAAAAAAAAGGTGCTTCTGTCGTGCTTTAAGATGACACATCCTATCTCAAGACTTCAAGCGGGTCAGCCTATGGCTTCAACCTCCTTATCCCGAAGGCGGAGTGCTTCTCCGAGGCTAGTTTAGCAAACTGCACTCGAGTGGATTAGAGAGAAGCAAGGCTATCCGGCTATTGACCACACACTTGCATCGAGAAAGGAGTGATAGAAAAAAGACTTTGCAACGACCAAGAAGAAAAACGGCTCATACTAATTTAAGAGCCCCCACGTGACTTGGGTAGAAGAATTTTATGTATAATGATTGTATGTACCGAAGTACTTATATCATATCTATGTTCACCCGAACTTTAAACGCGTCTTAACCGACCGTCGGCTTTTCCCTCTTTGGCCAATGTCCGAAAAAGTGTTATGTGCTCCACCTGTCGTGAATATCGACGGTGTTTCCAATAACCAGGCAATCAGGCCATAAGGCTATAACAGACAAAGCGCGCTCAGGGAACTTACGCTATATTACTGACGAAGTGTAAGAAGCACCCTCGAAGAAAATAGTACCCCCACCGATACATTTCTTCGGTGCTCATTGTTACTATGAGACTTGTGCAATAGATTTTTTGTACTCATGAATTCCGTTCTGTGCCGACCATTATTGAAAACAGTAAGAGCGCTAGCTTTCGGCTTCACCCAGTTTGAGGTCCGGCTCGGGTGACCCGATCGTGACAATCGCAGAGGTGCTCCCTTTACTCCCTAGCCGAACAATCGGGAACGTAGGGTTAAACACAGGAGCAAGGCAACCCAACTTGCAAATCATTTAGGTTAATATGGTGCATATTGTGGCATAATACACGAACAAGGAACGAAGCCGTACAAGTATAATCATATGCAAGAGGAAAAGCTCCAGCAAGGGAGCCCCCAAGCAATCTGGGTATTTGAATTTGTCCGTCACAAACAAAGTTTTGACAAGGAAATTTTTTACAAGCAACTTTTTTCCAAAAAAGTATAATGCTTGATCGAACCGAACACAAGTTAAAAATTTAAAACTTTGAGCATGAAGGCAACTTAGCTGGTTAATGTGTTCGGTATTGATGACGCGGTCCGAACTTGATGCGGGACAAGGTTCTCCCAAGCCGGTCCCGAGGTCACGCCAAAGGATATAGTCCGGCTGGATCATTTTCCTGTGCACAAAAAATAGTGCAAACCGGAGATAATAGTAATAATGATAAATTAAAAAAATTGATGCATAATAAATAATTTATGCAAAGTGAGTAATAAAAGAAATATGGCCAGGCGCCAAGTCAATGTCGGCGTAGAGGCGACGGTGATGCGATGTAGGCGTGGCAAAACCTGAATTCCTGTGTCGGTCCGAAGTTCGGATGCGGCGTCACGGACTTTGTACGGAAACTGACCGAACCACCATGCGACCGTCGTTAATGCGGCCACCATTTGATAAACCTGTGTACAGATGATGGACAAATCGGAGTAATAATTCCTTGGGAAAAATGAACCCAAACAAGCAAGAAATACTAGGATTAATAGCACCTGGTTTATTTGTTGTAGCAATCCGAAGAAAGGTGATTCCCAAAATTGGGACTCGATCCGCACACCCATTGCCTGATGGGCGATAAAATGACGGCACGGCGATGCTGGCAAAGGTTGGCTCGCCGAGGGAAAGCCCTCGGTCCTGCTAACGTGACGGAGTTGGTCGGCTAGTGACGCCGAAGTCTCCGGGGAAGGTTGACGAAGAGATGGCGAAGCCCCCGGTCCAGCCGAGATGTCGAAGCCTCGATGTCGGCCGATGAGTCGAAGTAGGTCGGCGTGATGGACATCGGATTGAAGAAGCAATAGTGCGGCCCCACTGAGGCAGGTCGCGACGTGGTCAATGCCGGACATAGTTCGGCCGGGAGTCTCCTAACAGGGAGAGAGATTTCAAAAAACTAAGCACATCGCCCAAGGGCGAGTGCCGAAAGGTATCCGCGGAGGTGAACTCCATAATCGGTGCCCAATCAGATTTGATAGGCACAGATGCACGCGATTCGGAGCCTATAGCCGGAGACAAGTCCGAGGGTCCGATGGCACAGACTTTATTGGAGGCGAAGTCTGTGTTCGGCTCTATAGCCGATGAGTGTGCGGCCTCCGTGGCGGGGTCTATCCCCCCATCCTCGGATGGCACGATCTGCTCAGGATCTAAAGTCAGGGCAGCTGCAGGCGCGTTCTCTCGAACACCGTCAGACGGCAGATCTAAGTCATGCTTATTGAGACTGTGCGGCGCACCTGTCATTGGCTCGAATCCGTCGAAGATCAAGTCTCTGCGGACGTCGGCCGGGTAGTTCAAGTTTCCGAACCTGACCTGGTGGCCTGGGGCATAGCTGTCGAACTGCTCCAGATGGCCAAGCTAATTGGCCCGCATTGCGAAGCCGCCGAATACGAAGATCTGTCCGGGGGAAAACCTCACCCTGGATCGCATTGTTGTGGATGATTGAAGGAGCCATCAAGCCTTATCGTGACGACACAGTGGAACTCTCAATGAAAGCACCAATGTCGGTGTCAAAACCGGCGGATCTCGGGTAGGGGGTCCCGATCTATGCGTCTTAGGCTGATGGTAACAGGAAGCAAGGGACACAATGTTTACCTGTGTTCGGGCCCTCTCGATGGAGGTAAAACCCTACTTCCTGCTTGATTGATCTTGATGATATGAGTATTACAAGAGTTGATCTACCACGAGATCGTAGAGGCTAAACCCTAGAAGCTATCCTATGGTATGATTGTGTATATCTCCTCTATCGACTAGCCTAGCCCTTGTTTATATAATGCACCAGAGGCCTAGGATAACAAGAGTCCTAGTTGAATACGCCGGTGGGGAGGAGTCCTTGTCTTGATCGCCAAGTCTTGTGGAATCTTCCTTGTATGCGGCAGCTGCCCGAACTGGCCCATGAGTATACGGCCATGGGGGTCCTCGGCCCAATCTAATAGATCGGGAGATGACGTGGTGAGTACCCCCTAGTCCAGGACACCGTCAGTGCTCGTCCGGAAGAACCGGGGCACAATCGCAGTAGTTCTCCCAGCACTACCTTAGCCAATATTGCGGAACGTAAGGTACCAAAACATGGGAGCCGGGAAAACCCAACTATTAACCCAAGACATGGTTCGGAGTTGATGCATATAATGCTATAAGTTCAGGGTGCCGCACTGTCGAAAGTGTTCGGACTTCTCACGCCGTATTATGGGGTATACGAAAGCCCCGGGTGTACTGGCCGTACCAGAATGTACGGGTGCAAATTGTCATAAATAAACATATAAGAAAAAAGGAAGGGTAATGCAATAATAGACTAATGCTATGCATTGTTATTTAGATAATACGTCGAAGCGTACTGATACAAGTAGTGCAATAAGCAAAAAATAGGACTATTTGACATGTCCTATCCAAGGGTATTAAAAAACGGGTATGTCGATTGTTATTAGAGACCACCTGGGGGTTCCCTTTGTACGACTTAGCTTCTAGTCTCCTTAGTTGTTCCTTCCCGTAATGTGTACGGCAATCATACTGCCGGAAAGGGCTTCCAGAAAGTAAGGTCCTGAAAGGGAAAAAATGATAAAGGTATGCAGCCCCTAGGGCGGTTGAGCCGCATTGCGGGACGTGCCCTGATCGTGCCCCCGCCTATGCCCATGGTATTTTCAGTGCGTAATTATGCACGCGGCATGCATTTCGCTGTTTGACCGACTAGGGTGGGGGCCAAACTGCTAGGCAAGCTCTGAACATGCCAGGCGATCCTGCTGCAGGTTACTCCGGACTCGCTTGACGGTGTCCGGGGGCTGTATCACCGAATTGGCGGTTTGCTATAAAAGGCTGCTTTGTGCTTCTGCTGCGAGGGCCGCAGTGTGCTCCTCCGTGCGGAGCGAGCGCTCTGTGTTTCCATTGACTGTTATGACCGCCCTAGGTCCTGGCATCTTGAGCTTGAGGTATGCGTAATGCGGTACCGCATTGAATTTTGCAAATGCGGTTCGCCCGAGCAGTGCGTGATAGCCACTGCAGAACGGGACGATATCGAAGATTAACTCCTCACTTCGGAAGTTGTCCGGAGATCCGAAGACCACTTCCAGTGTGATTGAGCCCGTGCAATGGGCCTCTACACCTGGGATGACGCCCTTAAAGGTGGTTTTGGTGGGTTTGATCCTCGAGGGATCTATACCCCTTTTATGCGATCAGATCCTGATAGAGCAGGTTCAGTTGCCGCCACGCCCATAAGTACTCGAGTGAGGTGAAATCCGTCAATGATGGGGTCTAGGACCAATGCGGCGGATCCGCCATGACGGATACTAGTAGGGTGGTCCCTGCGATCGAAGGTGATCGGACAAGTGTACCATGGGTTGAACTTTGGGGCGACAGGCTCCATTGCATAGACGTCCCTTAGTGCATGCTTCCATTCCCTCTTGGGAATGTGGGTTGCGTATCATGTTCACCGCCTTCACTTGTGGGGGAACCTCTTCCATCCTCCCGTGTTCGGGCGGCCGGGCTCCTCCTCATCGTCACTATGCAGCCCTTGTCCTTGTTTTCGGCATTCAGCTTGCCGGCCTGCTTGAACACCCATCATTCTCTCGTTGGTGTGATTGGCTGGCTTATCGGGTGCCGTGGATTTGACACGGCGATCAAGTATGCGATCCAGATCGACAGGCCCGCAGTACTTCTTTTGAATGGCTTTTTCCACGACCGATCTAGAGCCTCCGAATCCGCATTGACTGCCGATCTTCGGCGTTATCATCGCTTGTTGCAGCGCTTTGTGTCTGCATATTTACGTGGTCTGCCGTTAGCATCTTTAGTATCTGAAGTGCCCGGATTCCTTGATGTGATGTTGCTGCGAGCCAGCCAGCTATCCTCGCCCGCGCAAAAGCGGGTCATAAGTGTCGTGAGAGCTGCCATAGACTTCGGCTTCTCCTGGCCGAGGTGCCGGGCGAGCCACTCGTCACGGATGTTATGCTTGAATGCCTCTAAGGCCTCTACATTCGGACAGTCGACAATTTGGTTTTTCTTAGTTAGGAACCGTGTCCAGAATTTCCTGGCCGATTCCCCTGGCTGCTGAGTTATATGGCTCAAGTCATCAGCATCCGGTGGTCGCACATAAGTGCCCTGGAAGTTGTCAAGGAATGCGTCTTTGAAATCCTTCCAACTGCCGACGGAGTCTGCTGGCAAGCTATTCAGCCAATGTCGAGCTGGTCCTTTGAGTTTTAGTGGGAGGTATTTGATGGCATGTAGATCATCACCACGAGCCATGTGGATGTGGAGGAGGACATCCTCAATCCATACCAAGGATCTGTTGTACCATCATACGATTCGATATTTACGGGTTTAAAACCCTCCGGGAATTCTTGATCCATAACTTCATCAGTGAAGCATAGGGGGTGTGTGGCGCCTCTGTGTCGGGCTATATCATGACGCAGTTCATATGAGTCTTGTCTGCTGTATTCGGCCCGGCCTGATTTACTTTTAGTGTATCTGGCGTGACGGTCATCGTCCCGCGTTGGTGTGCGCCCGCGTGACCCGTATATCGATCTTGCATGATTTGCCTTACTTTCCAATACGTTTCACCCGCGTGTTGCCCCGGGCCTTGCTTTTTTTTTTAGTGGCGGCGGGGTGCAGGCTGAACTTCAGGCTGAAACGCCACTGTCTCGCCCACGCGGTGGCCGGTCAGCCGCATCGTGCGCTGGTGATGTAGGTTTGAATGCTTCCTCCTCGAGTCGGGGTAGCGACCTGCACTTTGGGTAACTCTTGGAGGGGCTTTTGAGTTCGTATTCCTCAGCCGCAAGGACTTCAGTCCATCTATCTGCTAGCAAATCTTGATCAGCTCAAAGCTGTTGTTGCTTTTTCTTCAGGCTATTTGCTGTGGCTATAAGCCGGCGCTTGAAGCGCTCCTGCTCGATGGGATCCTCCAGCACGATAAATTCTTCGTCACCGAGGCTCACCTCGTCTTCGGAGAGAGGCATGTAATTGTCATCCTTCATTTCTCCATCTGGTGCCTATTCTGGAGGGCAGGCTTGTTCACCCTCCTGCTCTAAATCGTGCTGGAGGGGAATGTTGTCGTCTTCGGCACTGTCCGGAGTGCTATTATCTCTTGTGCCGGTATCACTGCTTTTGCTATGGTGGGACTTAGAGCGGCGCCGCTATCGTCGATGCTTGGGTTGCTTCTTGGAGGGGTCATCCTCCGCTGTCTTGTCAACATTGCCTTCTTTGGGGGTATCCACCATATATATATATATTGTATGATGAGGTGGTGGTCCAGCGCCCTGTGGGCGGTGGTTCCTGTTCGTCTCCTGCATCGTCATCCATACCGTCGATGTCTTCGGAGTCGAAGTCGAGCATGTCGGTTAAATCATCGATAGTGGCTACTAAGTGGGTGGTGGGTGGGCAGTGAATTTCTTCGTCGTCCGCATCCCATTCTAGCCGGACATAGTTCGGCCAAGGTTCTCCTGATAAGTAGAGAGACCTTAATGAATTTAGTACGTCGCCGAAAGGTGAGTGCTGAAAGATATCCGCGGAGGTAAACTCCATGATCGGCGCCCAATCGGATTCGATAGGCATGGACGTAGGCGGCTCGGAGTCCATGGTCGGAGACAGGGGTTCGGCAACACGGCTCTCGTAAGGGGTGAAGTCAGTATCCAGCTCTATCGCCACTGAGAGTGCGGCCTCCATGGCGGGGTCTATCCACCCGTCCTCGGATGGCCCAATTTGCTCCAGATTGAGGGCCGGAGTAGTTGCAGGTGTGATCTCCCGAACACTGTCCGGCGGCAGAGCTAAATCATGCTCGCTAAATGCGTGAGCGTCTGGCGCGCGACATGGGCTCGAATCCATTGAAGATCAAGTCTCCGCGGATGTCGGCAGTGTAGTTCAAGTTTCCGAACCTGACCTGGTGGCCCGGGGCGTAGCTCTCGATCTGCTCCAGATTGCCAAGCGAGTTGGCCGCAGATCTGTTGCCGAATACGAAGGTCTGTCCGGGTAAGAAAACCTCACCCTGGACCGCATCGTTACCGATGATCAAAGGAGCCATCAAGCCTTATGGTGACGGCACAGTGGAACTCTCAACGAAAGCACCAATGTCGGTGTCAAAACCGGCGGATCTCGGGTAGGGGGTCCCGAACTGTGCGTCTAAGGCGGATGGTAACGGGAGGCGGGGACACGATGTTTACCCAGGTTCGAGCCCTCTCGATGGAGGTAATACCCTACTTCCTGCTTGATTGATCTTGATGATATGAGTATTACAAGAATTGATCTACCACGAGATCGTAGAGGCTAAACCCTAGAAGCTAGCCTATGGTATGATTGTTGTTGTCCTACGGACTAAACCCTTAGGTTTACATAGACACCGGAGGGGGTTAGGGTTACACACAGTCGGTTACAAGGGAGGAGATCTACATATCCGTATTGCCAAGCTTGCCTTCCACGCCAAGGAGAGTCCCATCCGGACACGGGATGAAGTCTTCAATCTTGTATCTTCATAGTCCAACAGTCCGGCCAAAGGATATAGTCCGGCTGTCCGGAGACCCCCTAATCTAGGACTCCCTCAGCGAGGCTTAGAACGGCGCTTGGGGCGGCGGCGCTTGGACTATGTCTCCGAGGGTTTGTTCTTATCCGGCTCTTCTTTATCGTCGCCAGATCCTTTAGGTGTATCAACCATGTACACATCGTACGAAGAGGTTACCGTCCAACGTCCAGTGAATGGCGGGTCTTAGCCTTTGCTCGCCGCATCGTCGTCCATACCGTCGATGTCTTCGGAGCCATAGTCAAGCACGTCGGTTAAGTCATCGACGGTGGCTATGAAGTGGGTGGCGGGTGGGAAGCAAAATTCCTCGTCGTCCGCCTCTAGCTCGAATAGAACATAGTTTGGCTGTGAATCTTCTTCCAATGACAAGTTCTTCATGGAATTTAGTACGTCACCCAAAGGCGAATGCTGGAAGATGTCTGCGGCGCTAAATTCGAAAATCGATAACCGATCCAGCTCGGTGTCCGCAGGCGCACTTAATCTGGAACGTGTTGCCGGAGACGAGTCCGGAGTTCCGTCGACGCAAGCATCGCAGGACGTCGAGTCCATGTGCGGCTCCAATGCCACGGACTTTATGACCTCGAAGGGGATGATCTGCTTCGGTACTGAGGCCGTTGCAGCAACAGGATCCATCTCGTGGGTGTGCTCTGATGACAGATTTAAGTCATGTTCATCGGAGAAGACGGGAGTGATCGCCGCGGTCTCAAATCCATCAAAGATCGAGTCTCCACGGATATCCGCGACATAGTTCAAGCTTCCAAATCTGACCTGGTGGCCAGGGGTGCAGCTATGGTCCTGCTCCAGACGGCCAAGAGAGTTGGCCCGCAGTACGAAGCCGCCGAACACAAAGATTTGTCTGGGGGAAAAAGTTTCTCCCTGGACGGTGTCATTACTGACGATCGAAGGGGCCATCGAATCCTTTCGTCAACGGCACAGTGGAACTCTCAATGAAAGCACCAATGTCGGTGTCAAAACCGGCGGATCTCGGGTAGGGGGTCCCAAACCATGCATCTAGGATTGGTGGTAACATGAGACAGGGGACACAATGTTTACCCAGGTTCGGGCCCTCTCTATGGAGTTAATACCCTACTTCCTGCTTGATTGATCTTGATGAATATGAGTATTACAAGCGTTGATCTACCACGAGATCGTATGGCTAAACCCTAGAAGTCTAGCCTATGAGTATATGGTAATGAATCTGTCCTATCTAGACTATGCTCTCCGGTTTATATAGACACTAGAGAGATCTAGGGTTACATGGAGTCGGTTACATAGGAGGAAATCTTCACAATCGATCACCTAACTTGCCTTCCACGCCAAGTAGAGTCTTATCCGGACACGGGTATAGTCTTCGGCCTTCATGTCTTCATAGCCCATCAGTCCGGCCTAACAGATAACAGGCCGGGAGCCCGAGGACCCCTTAGTCCAGGACTCCCTCACCGGCCCTCTACTACGGCGCGCCCTAGGGAGTCCTATTCCCACCGGGAGTAGGATTCCCCCCTTTCCAAGTAGTAGGAGTAGGAGAGAAGGAAGGGGAGGAGAGAGGGAAGGAAGGGGGCGCCGGCCCCAACCCAATTTGGACTGGGCTAGGGGGGTGCGCCCTCCACCTTTTCCCTTCCTCTCCTCTATTCCACTAAGGCCCAATAAGGCCCATATACTCCCCGGGGGGTGCGCCCTCCCGGTACTCAGGTAAATGCCCGCACTCATCCGAAACCATTCCGATGTCCAAACATAGGCTTCCAATATATCGATCTTTACGTCTCGACCATTTCAAGACTCCTCGTCATCTCCGTGATCATATCCTGGACTCCGAACTACCTTCAGTACATCAGAACTGTCGGATGTGGGGTTCCGGCAAACCGTTAAGGTTCGAACACTGGGGTGCACGCGAAGTCTTTCCCTTCTACTGATCTACGCCCTAGCTCGCTAAGGTCTCGCGGACGAACTCGACGATCTCGCAACACAGAAAGACACGAGGTTTATATTGGTTCGGGCCACCGTTGTGGTGTAATACCCTACTCCAGTGTGGTGGTGGTGGTGGATTGCCTTTTGGGCTGATGATGAACAGTACAAGGGAAGAACAGCCTCCTGAGGTTGAGGTGTTCTTTTGCGTATGAACTTGTGGCGTGAGGATTCGAGCAGCTCAGGCCTGCTTGACCCCTCTGCTGTGGTAGCTAGCTCTACTTATATAGGCCCTGGTCCTCTTCCCAAATATCAAGCGGGAAGGGAGCCAACAACGGCGGGAAAATTTGAAGGGGGACAGCTAGTACAAGCTATCCTGACAAAAACGGTCTTCGCCTGCGAAAAGCTCGGGGTGACGTTGTCTTGGGCTCCACAATGACCTCCGTCTTTCCGTCCTCCTGGTCTTGGTCTCGTTGCACCAATATGGCAACCTTTGCCTGAAGCCTCGGTACTCTTCGCCTGCGCTGGCCTCCTTATCACAAAAGAGGAAATAGGGACGCTGCACACCGGGCGCTCACTTGCACCCGCCTAGTACCGTTCGTCATGGCTCACGTCACGAGAGCCTTGTGAGGTTTGCCTCTCCTAGATATCTCCGCTCCTCGTGAGCCTGCTTGGCTAAGCCACTCCAGAGGAGGTCTTGCGTCGTCCGCCTCGCGAGGCTTGGACCCTTGCTAGGGTCTTGGGTGCCTTGTCGACGAAGATGGGCCGTACGGCTTGCTGCTTGGCCATGCTGTGGGCCACAGGCAGGCAAGTGTGGGGACCCCCGTTCCCAGAACGCCGACAGTAGCCCCCGGGCCCAAGGTCCGCTCAGGCTTGGCTTCGCGGCGAAGCCAAGGGTCAAGTTCGGAGTACCGCGAGCCCCAAAAGCCTGCGGCCTCGGTCGACGCGTGGCGGTTGATTGGACGTGGGCGTCTCCGCTTCCCCACGCTGCCTTTGAATCCGCCTGGCTATGCGGCCCCCGCGGCCTACAAAGTGATTCCTCCGCCTCGTGTGCCTTTCTTCCCCAATTCCCCTGCTTCCTTGTGACTCTGCTTCTCTTCTCCAATCTGACTTGTGCTACGCCTACTCCATCGCCATGGCGCCGAAATAGGCTGAGAAGGGGGAAAGACCTTTGTCTCCGCCAGCTGCGCCTGCGTCCTTTGCGCCAGCGCTCGGCCGGTCTCGGGTGCTCAACAACGAGGCCATGGGCAAGGTGCGCCTGATGCTTGCTTATAGCTTCAATGAGTGGGGGGAGATGGTGGCCTGGCCCGCGTCTCGTACTCGCACGGCTCAGACGGCCACTGAGGTCCCAATCTTCATGCCCTCTGGGCGGGCCTGATTCCTCCCTTCTCTGCCTTTTTCAATGCGGTGCTTGAACATTATCAGATCCACATGCTGCATCTCGACCCTCAGTCTGTGACTCTTCCTGCTGTCTTCGCCTTCGTGTGCGAGGCCATGGTGGGCATCGCTCCTTCGGTGGCCCTCCTCCATCACTTCTTCTCATTGCATCTGGCCGACCCTGAACAATGCTCGGGGTGCATGAGCTTCCAGGTCGTGGCTGCGACGGCGGGCGAGGGGGTCGACTTCGAGCTTCCTCCCCCCACGAGTGAGTTCCGGATGCGATGGGTGTTCGTTGATGCTGGTGTGCTCAGTCCTCTTCTTCAAGCTCCGCCGGGGCCTGCTGTTCCTAACTCCGACTGGAGCCATCAGCGGCTCACGAGCCCCAGCCTTGCCCATGTCTGGCTCAGGTTGAGGTTGCTGAAAGATCGCAGTGTAACTGCACCGATGGTGGTGAAGGAATTCATCCAACGTCGGGTCGCTCCGCTTCAGCGCCATTCTCGCCCAATGTGGACCTTGCTCAGCAGCCAGGACCGCATGAGGTCTCAGGAGTCCGAGCTCCTCCTTGGGATGCGGCGAACAGTGCTCAAGGTCCTGACGGGTGTCTTTCAGCCGGCCGAACTGCCTGGGAAGAACTGTTTGCTATACCGTTGCAAGAACAAGGATGAACTTGTGAAGAATATGCCTCTAATTGATGAATGGGGGCCGCAGCCGGATGGCCTGGGTGGGTCTCGCGAGAACCCCGTCGTTGTGGTTCCCTTCCTTGCCCCTGATGCTGAGCCCGACCCAAGCGACGGTGCAGGTGGGCGAGCCCCAGCGGAGGCCGGTGGCTTGAGTATTGAGGAGCACGTGCTGAGTGGTGATCCTGGGGCGTCGTCCTCAGGAGCCTGCCACTCCCCTCCTAAGGCGCCAGTTGCTGAGGAGACGCTGCATGCGACTCCTGAGGCCAAGGCTCCAGGAGCCTCGGGAGGTCGTGGTGAAATGGTGCCTAGTTGTTTGCCGCGACCAGGCACCCCTGAAGATATTCTTCCGAGCTCTTCTCCGGCACCGCTGTGCACCGGCCGTCACGTCCAGCGTTTTCGGTCGTCTTTGTGTGGACTTCGAGGAGCACCGCAAGAGGAAAGGATCTCCCAGTGGCAGCAACATCTTTGGACCGCTGAAGCAGAGGAAGTACATCGCAGTTGACGTGTAAGTATCGTACCACTGTAGCTCCTTGTGTACTGTTTTTTCGTCTCCTGACGTCAGTTCTTCTGGGCTCCTTCCATCGAGGCGGCTGCGCCTCCTAAGAAGCGGCCTTCTTCTTCCTTAACTCTCCCGCTGGCCACGAGCGCTCCGGGTCCGCTGGTTGCTCCTGGAGCAAGGCTGGTCGAAGGGGCGCTCCTGCCTTCCTGGCGCGCTGAACCTGCAACCTTGTCGCCCCTCCCCCCTTGGTCTAGCGTGGAGTCTAGCAGGCGTGCCCAAGACTCCTCCGCTGGTCTTTGACGGCAATTTGTTGGCTTCGATCCTCGGCTCCTCTTCAAGCAGTGAGCCCTAGCCGGCTTGGGCTTCTCGCGAGGACGGGCTGGTGTCGGGTGAGGCACCAGCCCCCAGCCCCCTGCCGAGGGGTGGCGCACCGCTTGGCGCCCCGCCCGCAGCCCCCAAGGTGGAGGACGAAGATGGCCGGGCGTTCGAGCTTGAGCGCGGGCGGAGCGTGGTTCGCCATGAGCTCTTCCAGGAGGCGATGAACGCGGTGGGCCGACTAGGTGAAGAACTCACGAGCGTTGATTCGCGTCTTGAGGCTGAAGGTCTCCAGTTGGCGGAGGAGCGGCGCAAGCTAAAGGTGGCCATCAACCTCGACCGCTATCAGCATGACCTTGAGAATGCGAAGGCCGAGGCGTCTCTCAAGGTCTCCCACGAAGTCCGCTCTCGAGCCTTGGAAGAGGCTCGCGAGGCTGATCGCCGCCGCGAGGCCACGGAGAAACGAGTGTGGGAGCTCCAGGCCTGGAGCGCATCTCTTGAGCAACAGGTGGAGGCGCGCAGGGCCGGTCTTGCGTTGCTGAGGGGGATGCCCACGAAGGAAGAGGAGGTTCGGAAGCGCGAGGAGGTGCTGGCCCTAGAGGCCATGGAGCGCAACCGCGAGCTCGAGCAACTGGAGACGCGGGAGCGTCAAGTTGCCCAAGTAGAAGACGCCGTCGGGGCTCGCGAGGCTAGAGTCGAGGAGGAGATGAACCGCCGGGTGCCCAAGGTTTGCGCGGACCTGGAGGGCAGGTACGACCTGAAGCTGAAGCTCGCGGGCGTGGAAGATGAGGGCAGGGCCGTTGCCCTCAGGCCCAGGTTGGACGAGGCTAAGAGGCGCGCAGAAGCCACGGCCACCGCGCTGGTCATGGCGCAGTCAGACTTGGCCTCCGCCCGCGCCTAGCTGCGTTCCCTTTGGAGGCGGGTTGATGATACAGAAGGCATCGCGAGGCAAAACACGGAGGAGGTGCTCCAGCGCGAGCATGCCCCTATGCTTCAGGATCTCTGAAACAGGGCCAATATTGCCCTGGGCCATATCTGCGACGTGGAGGCGCCGACCCCTCACTCAAATGATTATGCCAGCCACCTGACCTTCTTTACTGAGGTGGTGACGCATCTGGAGGCTCGATCTGCCAGAGCTCGCCAACTTGTGGAGGAAAGGGGGCGTGGCCTGCTTGAGCGCGCCTTCTCCCGTGTCTTCAGCCACCTTCTGAATGCCAACCCTGACTTCGATTTCGACACCGCCATCGCTCCCTTCCCAACGGTCGTCCGGGATGACTTGGTGCGTTGGGTTGAAGACAAGGTGGACGCGTTGGTCAGGGCCTTCACTTCGGAAGATGACGGGGTGGTGGTCGCCGCAGACGAAGGCGGCGTGGTTGATGATGGCGACAGGGGCATCGCCGATGGCGGCGATGATGCCGATGAAGACGACGACGCGAGTGACGCGTCCGCGGGTGACGCAGCGAGCGAAATTTCTGGCTGAGCCCTTGTTCTCCTGTCATTTCTTCCTGCGCAAAAACTCGGGCATGGCCCTTGGAAACTTGTAAGAGCATTTTGAGAGGGGAGGCCCTCGTGTAAGTAAATTGCAGCTTTTACTTCCCATGCGATGTGAGTTTGTGTCCTTGTGAACTTGTGCATCCTGATGTGAGTTTTCTGCCTTGGTTTACCTTAGTCAGCGCCAGCTTTGGGCTGGGCTGCGATGTGTCGAGTTCCTGAGAAGTTTGCGGAGCTCGTCGCCCCGTCGGAAGGGGCCCCACGAGAGGTGAGCACCAGTTGCAATGTTAGCGCATGCTTGGCGTGCGTGTGCTTCGCGCATTCCCGCTCGCGAGGAGCTCGTGAGGGAAAGGCGACGGACATGATTCCCAGACAAAACTGAATTCTTTTGAGGACGATCCACCCCTTTCCTGAATTCTTTTGCGACATTATGAACACCTACGGGTTTCGCCTCCTCGATTTCACCCCAAATGCTGTCCTGACCATGGCAGCTTTCGCACACCTTTGCGAAAACTTTGTCAGGATCCACCCAAACGTAGCCCTCTTCCGCCACTTCTTCATGCCACGCGTTGAGAGAGGGAAGCCGCTTGCCAGAGGGATTGCTTGGGTCTCCAGGGTCGGCAAGAAAGAGGCCTATCTGGAAGGAGAGTTCCGCAGCAAGTGGGAGGAGTGGAGAGCCAACTGGTGTTGGATAGTAGAGGAGAACCCGCACCTTCGATCGCCTACGCCAAACCCCAATAGTGCTTGGCGGCAACGATTGGAGCAACTTACGCGGAAGATGCTAGGTTGAAGATTGCCGGTGACCGGATCTTGCGCCTCGGGCATGCCGGACTGATCAGTAGCGCGATTAGCGCAGATTTCCTTCGCCGCCGCATCGCTCCCTTGCGGGAGAGGAGGAGACCTGCTTCGGAGTTCCAAAACGCAGCAGACATCATGAGGCTGCGCCCGGGCCTTAACTGGAATTTCACTGTCTTGGAGTTGGATGCGATGCTGCTAGAGCTGTTCAAGAACGACCCCGATCACCCCGAGTGGTTTAGGTTGCCGAGGGGGTCGTCCCATTGTGCAACAACTCTGCGCTCGACCGCATCCGCGCCATGATGTCGCGCAGCGATTCTCATGGGATCGTTCCAACCTGGCAAGAGCCTTCCGACGACATCGCGCGGCGGTTCTTCGACAGCTTGAAGAAACGCCGATCCGCTCCGACGAGCAGAAGAAGCTCACCCGCGACACCACCGACGACGAGATGCGGCGCATTGCCACTAGGTTGGAGGAGGCGGCAGCAGCTGCTGCCGCTGGCGTCTTCGGGTACACTGTGGAGGAGGCAGACGCAGCAGAGGCGGCAAGCCTTGCCGAGCGAAGGGAGTTCGCCGGTGAGGAAGAGCTTGTCAACCCGAGGCCGAATGAGCGAACCAGCCGAGGGCGCTTCTTCCCGCCATCCAGCAGCTTGCCGCAAACGGAGCCCCCGGCTCCGCTTAAAGAAGCATCTCTCCAAGGCGGAGACGAGACGGGGCGGCAGACGGGCCCACAGCCGCAGCGCCGCGCGACGCGCTCTACCGCGGCAAGCGATGTTGCCGCGGGAGCGCCCCACACTGCTGCGACAACTGGGGTGGGATCTTCCCAGGCCACCCCCGACACCTCCGCCAAGCGGCCAAGAGAGCCCACTCCTCCGCCTCGTCGCACCGGAGGCAAGCCGGAGTTTGATCTCTCCGCGCTCAGCTCCGATGATGGAGAAGAAGAGTAAGCTTCAATATTGTGCTTGTATTTCTTCAATTTTGTTGCTTCGTCTTGAATCTGATTTGCTTCGTTTTGAACTCTTTCCTTTTTCAGGACGCTGGCTCAGAGAGCGTCGAAGAGAGCCAAGACCCCGGTGGTCGTCGTTGAGGACGATCCACCCATGGCAACAGGAGGCGCGTCTGAGACCCCCTTGCCGGACCCGGCAACCCTTCCTCAGAGCAGCCCCCAGCACAGCCCCCAGCGTAAGTACATGATGGTCTATTTCTTGCTGTTCGGCGTGCATGGGTGCTCCTTCTTCATTGATATCTGACTATCGGTTTGTGTAGGAGCAGACCAGCCTCCTTCTGCTTCGACTATGCCGCCAAGGGTGGATTCCCCGGCAAGGGATCCGTCTCTAGTAAGGGAGTCGTCTCCGGCAAGGGAGACTACTCCGGCAAGGGACAGCACCAGTGATCCTCCAGTGGTCGAGACCATGGCTGCAGATCCCGTTGCAGGTAATCCTCTTGCGCGAAAATTTCCCTTGGGCTTGTTTTCTTCTGTTTTTCTTTCTGAACATTTGCTTGACTGTTCTTTCTTTGTCCGCCACAGAGCCGATGGAGACTAAGGTCGCTGGCGAGGAGGACGACACGGCAACACCGACGGTTGCCGTCGTGGAAGAAGAGACCGGCCAGCGAAGCCTGCCGGCCGAGGAGAGGCCCTGGACTGCCGCCGCCAGAGGCCGGGCGAGGGAATCTGGCGATCGACCGACAGCCCCTGGGACCGTGGGAGCGCCCAGCGCTACACCGACCGCCGACTCCTGCGCCGCTGCTGCCAGTTCGAGCTCGGCTTGACCCGGGCGCCTACTTGAAGGCCGGCGGCGGCGTCTTCATCAAGCTCCCACGGGAGTCGAGCTCAAAGGCGCCCGGTCGAAGGAGAGACCTTCGACGGAGCTGCTCGCCTCATTGGCCGGGCTGATCTTTGGTGGGCCAAGCAGCGGCGGGCGGAAGTCTGAGGAGGAGCAACTCTTGAAGAAGTTCTTTGTCGGTCTATCGCGCCCGACAAGCCAAGTTGGAGTCCCGGGAAGCACTTGTCGCGAGGGCGGGAGTAGACATGGAGAAGCGCGCAGAAGAGCTCCGGGGCGCCAACCAAGAAGCTCGCCGATCCTTGGCGGAGGAGCGGGCGCAACTCGCCGAGGAGCGCACGGCCTTCATCCTCGAGAAGGCCGCAGCTGAGGAGGAGCAGCGGCTTGCCGCCGAGAAGCTGTCGGCCCAGGAAAGCGAGCTGGCGCAGCGGAAGGTCAACCTGGACAGCCACGAGGAAGAGCTTGTCGCGCGCGAGGAATCACTTGGCGGGGCTCTTAAGGAAGCGGGCGATTGCTGCCGCAGCCGCCGAGGCCGCCAAGGAAGAGTTGAAGACAAAGGTGGCGGAGCTGGAGGCCAGTCTCCAGAAGAGCGGCGAGGAGCTTGCTACGCTCAAGCGCGAGCGCGAGAAGGACGCCTACACTCTTGGCGAGCTGCAGAGGTCGTCGCCGATAGGATCAAAGAGCTCGGCGCCGCCAAGGATTCCAAGGCGGATCTTGAGCTGAAGCGACCACCCTGATGCGTGACGCCGGACGGCACCAAGGAGGCGGGAGGCGGGCCTGTTGGAGAAGATCAAGGCCAACGAGGAGCTCTTTGGCGAATGCGGTTGCCACCAGGCGCCTTGAGGGAGAGTGTGGAGCATGGATCAAGGTCTTGTGGATATCTTGCCGCCATCCACAACGAGCTGATGGAGCTGGGGATGTTGGATCTTGGATACTCCACCGACGAGAACCTCCAATCTAGCGCCAAGCTTAGCCTATTCTTCAAGGGCGTGGTGACAGCTCTCCAGCGACTCCGGGAAGAGATCCCAAAGCAGCTGGCCGAGGAATCACGCAAGATCTGTGCAGAAGCCCTCCAGAAGGTGTTGATGAAGGTGGCCTTCCGCAATCCGAGCCTCAACCTCAACGGCGTCCTCGGATCCTTGCCGCCCGACGCCCGATGTGGAGGCGCTCAAAGCCCTTGTCGCACCCATTGTGGACAAGGTGGGCAAGATCAAGCGGGTTGATGGCGGCCCGCGTGAACTAGGCCGCCAATTTTATCTTTCCTTGTCATTGCT
Organism: Aegilops bicornis; assembly: GCA_021605145.1. NCBI lineage: Eukaryota > Viridiplantae > Streptophyta > Magnoliopsida > Poales > Poaceae > Aegilops > Aegilops bicornis. Next base: position 719,455,603 of record CM038671.1, read on the forward strand.
GATCATGTTTAGAACAATTTATTAGATCCATGACAAGCTTTTTTTGTAATATACTCTATCTTAGGCGATGATTGCAATGTTATTTCCTTTACTTGATTCCTTCCTTTGTACGTTTTTGCCCTACGCTTTTAGGGAACTTGTCGGTGCAGGCACCTTTGCCGCGAGCGCTGAGTGCGGAACATCAGCAGCCTGCTGGCGGTGCCGCCTCCGACAAGCAACCTTGTCGCGACTAGCTGCAGCTCACTTAAGTTGTTGAGCGGACTCGAAACAAAGTAAGGGCGCGACTAGCCGCGAGTTGGTTCCTCTGTGCACAGGTTTTCCATAGAAAGTACTATCGTTCGAGGAAGATAACTTAAAAATTTAAGAACTGATTGCTCAAACTTTGGCAACTTAGCCTTTCTGTCGTTTGCTCCCCGATAAGGCGAAACTTCCTCGGGCAACACTTGGTCCATAGTATTATCTTCTCCTTCCCCCCTGGTTAACTTGTGCGCGAGGGAACCTTCCTTTCTTTCAGAAAAGAGAAAGAAGAGAAAATAAAGTTATGGAGCCCAGCTGACTCGATATTGCTTACCGGGTGTGGGTGCTGCACAAAGTGTTAGCCAAAACATGCAATAAAATGATGAAAGCATGAATTTGACAAGTTATGCGCCAACACATGATCTTCTTGATGCACGGGTTCTGCGCCCGGCTTTGTACAAAGTATTACATGCAACAGCGGCAAGACTTGTACAAATGGTGGTTGCCGGAACCGGTTCCGGCAACCGCGCCCTACGGGTAAAACTTACGAAGATGTTCAATGTTCCAGGAGTTGCTCACCGGAATGCCATCTTCGGTCTCAAGGCGGACAGCGTCAGGCCTAGTGACTCGTTTCACCGGATAAGGGCCTTCCCACTTTGGCGTCAACTTGTTTGAATTCTTGGCGGACTGAGCGCCGAAGAACAAGGTCGCCTTCCTCGAGGCTTCTGGCACTAACTGCGGCTATGGTAGCGACGCCTTAAAGCTTGCTGATAACGAGCAGCTCAGTCTGGCGGCTTCAAGACGATCTTCCTCAAGGAGCAGCGGCGTCATCTTGTCGCAGCTGCTCTTGCTCAAGCTCATCATAAGCGAGCACTCGAGGCGATCCGTATCTGAGAAGTTCCGTGGGGAGAACTGCCTGCGGTCCATAGACTAGGCGAAAGGTGTCTGGCCGTTGCCTCGATTTGGCGTCGTCTGATCGACCAAAGACCCACCGGCAGCTCCTCAATCCAGTTCCTTCCGCACTTGTGCAGCACAGCCGAGATTACGGTCTTGAGTCCGCACAAAGCACTTCAGCATTTGCCCTCTCCGGCTTGACCGTTGCTCCTCGGATGAGCAATGAAGCGGCAGACCTTGGCGCCAAGATCTTGGACATACTGCATGAAGGTGCGGCTTGTGAACTGTGTGCCGTTGTCGGTGATGATCCTGTAAGTTCTGCTTCGCTTGCCGCGGCAGGCAACCTCTCCGCATCTCCGCTCCAGCTCATCCACCAACATGTCGCCATGGGACCATTCCATCTTGGCAGCGTGTCGGAAGGCTGTGCAGCGGGGAGCAGCGATAAGCGGCACTGACAAGCTTGCCATCGTGGCGAGCGGTGGCGCTCCTGACGGTCCATGTTGCACTGTTTAGGCGACAGGGACGATCATTTAATGCTTTTGTCCCTTGCCGTCAGGGTTAGGTAGAGTACACTGTACACCGTACAAGTAGGTGTACCAACTACAGTTTTTCCATTTGTACCCTCATCTACGTTGCCACCTGTCGGAGCCCCTTTGTGCATATAAAAGGAGGCCCATGCGCAACGTAGGGGAGGTTCGGTTTGATCCCATCCCAACGCAACCAGGGAACACTCACGCTACGTCTTGTAGCTCTCATCGCAGATCGCCGCGCTGCGAAAGGAGCGGGCCATCTTCTCCCCCCAGCTCGACGCAAAGGAGCTGAGGGAGAGCTTCTACCTCTTCTGGTCGACGGAAACGCGTGCGCATCCGCGCACGAAGGTACTCCCCGCCACCGCTTCAGAGCTAGCCCCAACTGGGTACCCCTTGTTTGCGCTTTTCTTCTATTGCGGGCTCTGCCCGCCCTTTTCTGAATTCTTCTGCGACATTATGAACACCTACGGGTTCCGCCTCCTTGATTTCACCCCCAACGCTGTCCTGACCATGGCAGTTTTCGCACACCTTTGCGAAAACTTTGTCGGGATCCACCCAAACGTAGCTCTCTTCCGCCACTTTTTCATGCCCCGCGTTGAGAGAGGGGAGCCGCTTGCCGGAGGGATTGCTTGGGTCTCCAGGGTCGGCAAGAAAGAGGCCTATCTGGAAGGAGAGTTCCGCAACAAGTGGGAGGAGTGGAGAGCCAACTGGTGTTGGATCGTAGAGGAGAACCCGCAGCCCTTCACTGCCCTGCGCCAAACCCCAATAGTGCGCGGCAACGATTGGAGCAACTTGGCGCCGGAAGATGCTAGGTTGAAGATTGCTGTGAAGAAGGCTTCGGCGGCAGCGGAGCCGTCCGCGTCGAACCCACCATCACCAGAGCAAACGGGTGGTGGAGAAGACGCTGGCGGAAGAACGGGCGCCCGACGGCAGGAATTAATGACGCTGCCAGGTCCAAGGACAAGGCCGCCGCAAACCTCGGCATCCGTGACATGTCCCGCGCCCATCTCGGGAGCAGCGGGACCAACAGCCGTCATGGTATTCACAATACCATACGCTCGTTGGATCAAGACCGAGCTGGAGGATCTCGAGACCCTCAAGACCAGCGTGCTGCGCCAACATGCTTTGGCACGAGCGAGATACGGTGCGCTGGAAGGATGCTGCTCCTTCTAACATAGTTAGAAGTCCGAGCATATCCGCTCCTCGCACCGTTCACCATTGCCACCCACTACTCCAGCGAAGCTCGCAAGAGCTCAACTGCTCCTCGACTACCCTCCAACGGCCGACAAGGTCGACGAGTGGAGGGCCACCATACAGAGTCTCATCGGCTTCGCCAACGGCGACGCTCCGCAGCAACCAAGTGCGTCGCTGCCGCGGCAAGAACGCCAAGCGCGAGCCGGTGGCGACGAGACCGGTGGGGGTGCAACCACTATGCACTCCCCGCCCCGAAGGCCAAGATCGCCGACTCGCTGGATCCACCTCGACAGCGACTCCACTGCGTCATCGGATCCACGAGCTCACCGCGATCAGCGCCCAAGTGCTACACGATCGACAGCAAGAGGACGCTCGAACTCGCGCCGAAGCGCCGGAGAGAAAGCGCTGACGTCAATCCGACAAGCGCGCGCCCTCTGTTGACATGCACGCGCCCGAGGAACGAGCGACTTGCCGTCAGCGGTAGGTTGCCCTGCGTTCACTCGTGAGCTGCGGCAAGTCCGATGGCCCAAGAAAAACTTCAAGCCGGCGTCTCGAGAAGTACGGCGGCAAGACGCATCCGTCGAGTTCCTCGGCATCTACACCATCGCGGTGCAAGCTGCCGGGGCGAGACGACAAGATCCTTGCCAACTACTTCCGCTGGTGCTCAAACCCAATGTCAGTCCTGGCTCATGCACTTGCGGACAACTCCATAGCTTCTTGGGCAGACTGTGCCATCGGTTTGTCGGCGCCTTTACAGCGTGACCACAAGCCCCATGGCCAAGAAAGCGACCTTCATCTGCCGCCCGTAAGGAAGGAGAGCCCCTGCGGAAGTATATTCGTAGATTCAGCCGTGTACAGCACAACATCCCAGACGTCCACCTGCCACGCGGTGATCAGCTGCGTTCCATCGGGAACGTCGTGAACCGCAGGATGCGGAGGAGATGGCGATTTGCAAGATCGAGAGGCGTCGATGAGCTATCATACGCCTGGCCGACAAGTGTGCACGCGTCTTTGAGGAGGAGGAGACTCCCGGGAGAATACCGAAGCAGGAGGATCTCGACAGGTGAGGAGACCGCCCGACAAGAAGAGCGGTGGCGGGCAACAGGAAGAAGAAAGGCAGAGAAGTGCTAGCTGTTGAGCGATGGCAACGGAGGTGGTGACAAGAACGCCAAGTCTGGTAGCTCCGGCAAGGAGGTTGCCGCCCGGCATCAACCACTGCACTTGTGGCGGCCACGGCAAACAAGCGGAGGCTGCTCGACAAGCGATCTTGCAAGATCCACCGCACTAAGGGTCATGACCTCCAGAGCTGCAAGAAGGTCGAGCAGCTTGTTGAACAGCGAAAAGCTGAGTACGAAAGCGGGCGCGACAAGGAGAAGGTTTAGGAAGGTGCTTTGGAGGAGCCAGCAAGAAACGTCCCGGCCGGGAGGACGCCAGCAAGGCCAAGTAGCGGCAAGGAGAGACAGCCTCCCAGCGGCCGCGACAAGGATGAAGACGAAGACGACGATGAAGACATGGATGATGACGACGCCGATGAGCAGGAGTTTCAGAAAGCTACAGAGGTCCTCTGCGTTGACGGAGGTGCTTCCCTGCATACTTCCCACCGCCAACTCAAGCAATGGATGCGGGAAGTTAATGCAGCTGAACCATCCGTAGAGTCACGCAAGCCTCTGAAGTGGTCCAGCACGCCTATCATCTTTGATATTGAGGACCACCACGATCGCATAATCAAGCGGTCGGGTGCTTGCCGATGTTGGTCTCACCAACTATCCGCAACCTCAAGGTCACCAAGATGCTAGTTGACGGCGGGCCGGCTTAAACCTGATCTCTTCCGGTGCTCCGTAAGCTTCAGATCCCCGACAATGAAGCTCGAAGAGACTGCACATTCCAAGGAATCAATCCGGAAGGAGCAAGCGAAGGGAAGATCACGTTCCGGTAACATTTGGCAGCGAGCTGAACTTTAGGACTGAGAGGGTCACATTCGACGTTGTTGATTTCCCATTGCCTTACAATGGGATACTTGGCAAAGACTCGCTAAGTTCATGGCAGCCTCTCACTATGCCTACAACTTACTCAAGATGCCAGGCCCAATAAGTGTCATCTCCGTCCATGGCGACAAGAAGGATGCTCTTATCTTGCACCGACAAGATCTACCGGAAGCGGCAAAGCATGACAGATTACCAAATCACTTGCGCTGAAGCTCCCGGAGGGAAGAAGACCAAGTCCAAGTCCGCAAGAGCTCTAATGCCCACTCCGCAAGCGCACCTCTTGAGTGCTGCGCCACCGTCGAGGACGCACCATCGAGCTCCACCGGCAAGTGCAAGAAGACGATGGCAGCTCCGCCAAAAACCAAGAAGGTGCCCGCCAAGGAGGACGGCACTGGTGGTACCTTCACCATCAGTGCCACTCTCGACCCTAAATAGGAAGACGCGCTCGTTGCTTTCCTGCGGGCGAACGTCGACGTGTTTGCATGGCAACCGTCTGACATCCCCGGTGTTCCCAGGAAAGTAATTGAGCACCGTCTCACCGTTTGTCCTCATCTTGCGGCCGTCAGCGTAAAGTCGAGAAGCAAGCAGTGGAACGTCAAGAGTTCATCGCAGAAGAGATCAAGAAATTGGAAGCAGCAGGCCTTGTCAGAGGAGTGCTCCATCCTACGTGGTTGGCCAATCCTGTAGTTGTGCGCAAGGCAAATGGGAAATGGAGACTTTGTATTGACTTCACAGATGTTAATAACTCTTGTCCCAAAGACCCGTTTCCCTTGCCGCGCATCGACCAGATTGTTGACTCCACGGCTGGATGTGATTTGCTTTCATTTCTTGATGCATACTCAGGATACCATCAGATCTTCATGGCAGAAGAGGATGAGGAGAAACCACATTCATTACTCCATGTGGCACATACTGTTTTCATACGGATGCCTTTCGGTTTGAAGAATGATGGTTCAACGTTTGCAAGAGTAGTCCATGACTCTTTTGAGCCAATAAATGCACAAAAATGTAGAAGCCTACATGGATGACATAGTGGTCAAGAGCAAGGACAAAGCAACTCCTGGTCCAAGATTTAGATGAAACCTTTGCAAATCTGCGCAAGATCAACCTCAAGCTCAACCCCGAGAAGTGCGTGTTCGAGTCCCTTCCGCAAGCTTCTCGGGTTCTTCGTGGTCTCAGCCGAGGAATTGAAGCCAATCCCGACAAGATCAAGGCCATTGAGCAGATTGAAGCACCAAAGCGCGTCAAGGATGTCACGAAGACTTGCCGGTTGCGTAGCTGCTCTCGATGAGGGTTTATCTCTAGGTTCTGCTGAACGCGCCTCGCCATTTTTCAAGATTTTGAAAAGGCAGGTCCAATGAAATGGACTCCCGACGCGGAGGCTGCCGCAGACCTGAAGAGATACCTGTCCTCCACTCCAACACTTGTCGCACCTAAGCCACAAGAGAAGTTGCTGCTATATATAGCGGCAACCAATCAAGTGGTTAGTGCTGCGTTAGTAGCGGAGAGGGAGGCGGACGATGAGCCGGCAACCATGGCAGACACATCCAGCGACAAGCAGGGGGCTTCGCCGGCAAGCTCTGGTCCGGACAAGGACGGATCTGCGTAGACGCATGAGCGGGTGCAGAAAAGGATGGTGCAGCGCCCAGTTTACTTTGTCAGTTCCCTTCTGCAGGGCGCTAGGTCAAGGTACTCTGGTGTGTAGAAATTGCTTTTCGGCCTCCTCATGGCCTCGAGAAAGCTGCGCCATTACTTCCAAGCACATGAGATAACAGTCGTCACTCGCTTTCAATCAAGAGGATCTTGCAAAATCCGGAAACAAGCAGGCGAGGATTGTTGAGTGGGCACTTTGGGCTGTCAAGCTTTGGCCTCAAGTTTGAAAGCACATCAACTATCCAAAGCAGCATTGGCGAGTTCATAGCGGAATGGACCCCGACGCAAGATGAGGAAATTCCAGAGACGAGCATCCCGTCAAGGAAGCGAGCAAAGAGTGGCTGATGTACTTTGATGGTGCCTTCTCGCTGCAAAGGCGCCCGGTGCGATGTGCTGCTTGTCGCACTCCACGGAGAGGACCTCAAGTATGTAGTCCAGATGCACTTTCCCAAGGAGCAAGCAACAAACAATACAGCAGAGTATGAAGGTTTGCTTGCCGGTCTCAGGATCGCAGTAGACCTTGGGATCAAGAAGCTTATTGTCAAGGGTGACTCGCAACTTGTCGTCCGCCAAGTGAACAAAGATTATCAGAGTCCATTGATGGAAGCCTACGTTGATGAAGTGAGAAAGCTAGAAGAACACTTTGACGGCCTACAAATGGAACATGTTCCAAGAGCTCGTAATGATATTGCCGATGGCCTGTCAAAGTGCGCGCTGGCGCTAAGTTGCACTGTGAAACCAGGGATTTTTGTGCTCAAGCTAACTCAACCAACCGTAACACCATCAACTGGATGTAACAAGAAGAGGAAGTTGATTTCTGGTGACTACTTTCCGGCAGAGCTTCCCGAAGCCGCCGCCAAGAAGGTCCCTGTGATCGACACCAACAGCTGAGGGGCACCTGCTCCAGCAAGCCCGAGGTTTGTTTCGTTGAAGCGTACGCTCCCGACAAGTTTTGCTCGGCAAGCTTGCTGGGAACATCAAGCTCCGGCCGAACCGCAAGTTCTTGCCGTAGAAGCGGATGTTCCCGCAGCAGCGAATGTGCCTTTAGTCCTTGTTGTCGAGCCGCAAGCTCCAAAGATGGGCGCAGCAGATTGTCCATTTCCTTCAGACGGCGAACTTCCCAAGAGCAAGAAGATGCTGAAAGAGTAGCCCGGCAGTCAAGTATGTACCAGTTTGTCAACAAGACACCTGCATGTAAGAGCGACTCAACGGTGTGAAATTGAAGTGTATTTGCCGGAAGATGGACAAAAGCTGTTGGCAGTAGATACACGGAGGCACTTGCCGCAAAGCTTTCCGGCAAGGTTTCTTCCGGCCGACAGCCTCCGTGATGCAATCGCACAAGTAACCAAGTGTGAAGCGTGCGGCCCATTCCAAACAGATACACCAGCCAGCTCAAGCTCTCCAGACGATCCCTTTATCACGGCCGTTTTTCGGTGCAGGGGCTCGACATCCTCGGCCCCTTCCCCGAAGTTGTCGGGGCTTTGAGTACTTGTGCGTCGCAATCGACAAGTTCACAAAGTGGCCGGAAGTGGAAGCAGTGAGGAAGGTGACAGCACAGTCAGCAGTCAAGTTCTTCAGGTCGATTGTTTGCCGTTTCGGAATCCCTAACAGGATCATCACCGACAACGGCACACAGTTCACAAGCCGCACCTTCATGCAGTACGTCCAAGATCTTGGCGCCAAGGTCTGCTTCGCTTCTGTTGCTCATCCGAGGAGCAACGGTCAACTGGAGAGGGCAAATGCTGAAGTGTTGCGCGGACTCAAGACTGGAACTTTCGACAGGCTGCACAAGTGCGGAAGAAACTGGATTGAGGAGCTGCCGGTGGTTCTTTGGTCGATCAGGACGACGCCAAATCGAGCCACCGGCGGACACCTTTCGCGCTAGTCTATGGAGCAGAGGCAGTTCTCCCCACGGAACTCGTATACGGATCGCCTCGAGTGCTCGCTTATGATGAGCTTGAGCAAGAGCAGCTGCGATAAGATGACGCGCTGCTCCTTGAGGAAGATCGTCTTCAGGCCGCTGTACGAGCTGCTCGTTACCAGCAAGCTTTGCGTCGCTACCATAGCCGCAAAGTTAGTGCCAGAAGCCTCGAGGAAGGTGACCTTGTTCTTCGCCGTTCAGTCCGCCAAGAATTCAAACAAGTTGACGCCTTGAAGTGGGAAGGCCCTTATCGGGTGAAAGCGAGTCACTAGGGCTGGCGCTGTCCGCTTTGAGACCGAAGATGGCATTCGGTGAGCAACTCACGGAACATTGAACATCTTCGTAAGTTTTACTCAGAAGCGCGTTGCGGAACCTGTTCCGGCAACCACCTTTTGTACAAGTCTTGCCGCTGTTGCATGTAATCCTTTGTACAAAGCCGGGCGCAGACCCGTGCATCAAGATAAAGATCATGTGTTGCGCATAACTTGTCAAATTCATGCTTTCATCATTTTATTGCATGTTTTGGCTAACACTTTGTGCAGCACCCACACCCGTAAGCAATATCGAGCCGCTGGGCTCCATAACTTTATTTTCTTCTTTCTCTTTTCTCAAAGAAAGGAAGGTTCTCTCAGCACAAGTTAACCAGGGGGGAAGGAGAAGATAATACTATGGACCAAGCGTTGCCCGAGGAAGTTTCGCCTTATCGGGGAGCAAACGACAGAAAAGCTAAGTTGCCAAAGTTTGAGCAATCAGTTCTTAAATTTTTAAGTTATCTCCCTCGAACGATAGTACTTTGTATGGAAAACCGTATGCAGAGGAACCAACTCATGACTAGTCGCTACTTCTTACTTTGTTTCGAGTCCGCTCAACAACTTAAGTGAGCTGCAGCTAGTCGCGACAAGGTTGCTTGTCGGAGGCGGCACCGCCAAAGAAGCTCTTGATGTTCCGCACTCAGCGCATGACAAAGGTGCCTGCACCGACAAGTTCCCTAAAAGCGTAGGGCAAAAACGTACAAAGGAAGGAATCAAGTAAAGGAAATAACATTGCAATCATCGCCTAAGATAGAGTATATTACAAAAAAAGCTTGTCGCGGATCTAATAAATTGTTCTAAACATGATCAGCAGCGACAAGGGAAAGATAAAATTGGCGGCCTAGTCTACGCGGTCGCCATCAACCCGCTTGATCTTGCCCACCTTGTCCACAATGGGTGCGCCAAGGGCTTTGAGCGCCTCCACATCGGCATCGGGCGGCAAGGATCTGAGGACGCCGTTGAGGTTGAGGCCTGGATTGCGGAAGGCCACCTTCATCAACACCTTCTGGAGGGCTTCTGCACAGATCTTGCGTGATTCCTCGGCCAGCTGCTTTGGGATCTCTTCCCGGAGTCGCTGGAGAGCTGTCACCACGCCCTTGAAGAATAGGCTAAGCTTGGCACTGGGTTGGAGGTGCTCGTCGGTGGAGTATCCAAGATCCACCATCCCCAGCTCCATCAGCTCGTTGTGGATGGCGGCAGCAGTATCCACAAGACCTTCTGATCGATGCTCCACACTCTCCCTCAAGGCGCTCTGGTGGCAACAGCATTCGCCAGCCAGCTCCTCGTTGGCCTTGATCTTCTCCAACAGGCCCGCTCTCCGCTCCTTGGCGCCTGGCCCAGCTCGCATCGTGGTGGTCACCAGCTCAAGATCCGCCTTGGAATCCTTGGCGGCGTCGAGCTCTTTGATCCTATCGGCGAGACGAACCTGCAGCTCGCCAAGAGTGTAGGCGTCCTTCTCGCGCTCATGCTTGAGCGCAGCAAGCTCCTCGCCGCTCTTCTGGAGACTGGCCTCCAGCTGCGCCACCTTTGTCTTCAACTCTTCCTTGGCGGCCTCGGCGGCTGCGGCAGCGTCCTTCGCTTCCTTAAGAGCCCCGCCAAGTGATTCCTCGCGCGCGACAAGCTCATCCTCGTGGCTGTCCAGGTTGACCTTCCGCTGCGCCATCTCCCTTTCCTGCGCCGACAGCTTCTCGGCGGCAAGCCGCTGCTCCTCCTCAGCTGCGGCCTTCTCGAGGATGAAGGTCGTGCGCTCCTCGGCGAGTTGCGCCCGCTCCTCCACCAAGGATCGGAGAGCTTCTTGGTTGGCGCCCCGGAGCTCTTCTGCGCGCTTCTCCATGTCTGCTCCCGCCCTCGCGACAAGTGCTTCCCGGGACTCCAACTTGGCTTGTCGGGCGCGGTAGAGCGACAGCAACTTCTTCAGCAGCTGCTCCTCCTCGGACTCGCCGATCTTGCTGCTTGGCGCGTCCCACTGACATCAGCCCAGCGGAGGCGAAGCAGCTCTCCGTCGAAGGTCTCCTTCGACCGGGCGCCTTGAGCTCGACTCCCATGGGAGCTTGATGAAGACGCCCGTCGCCGGCCTTCAAGTAGGCCAGGTGGGGCTCTTCGAGCCTGGCCGCTGCAGCGGCGGGGAAGTCGGCGGTCGGTGTAGCGCTGGCGCTCCTTGCTGGGGCACGTCGGCGATCGCCAGACCCCTCGCCAGCCTCTGCGGCGGCAGCCTCCGTGGCCTCCTCGCCGGCAGGCTCGTCAGCGCCGGTCTCTTCTTCCATGACGGCGGCTTCGTCAGTGTTGCCGTGCGCGTCCTCCTCGCCGGCGACCTCAGTCTCCATCGGCTCTGTGGCGGACAAAGAAAGGACAGTCAAGCAAATGTTCAAAAAGAAAAACAGAAGAAAACAAGCCCAAGGGAAATTTTCGCGCAAGAGGATTACCTGCAATGGGATCTGCAGCCATGGTCTCGACCACTGGAGGATCACTGGTGTTGTCCCTTGCCGGAGACGGCTCCCTTACCGGAGACGGATCCCTTGCCGGGGAATCCACCCTTGGCGGCGTAGTCGAAGCAGAAGGAGGCTGCTCTGCTCCTACACAAACCGACAATCAGATATCAATGAAGAAGGAGCACCCATGCACGCCGAACAGCAAGAAATAGACCATCATGTACTTACGCTGGGGGCTGTGCTGGGGGCTGCTCTGAGGAAGGGTTGCCGGGTCCGGCAAGGGGGTCTCAGACGCGCCTCCTGTTGCCACGGGTGGATCGTCCTCAACGACGACCACCGGGTCTTGGTTTCTTCGACGCTCTACGAGCCATTCCTGAAAAAGGAAAGAGTTCAAAACGAAGCAAATCAGATTCAAGACGAAGCAACAAAATTGAAGAAATACAAGCACAATAAAGAAGCTTACTCTACTTCACCATCATCGGAGCTGAGCGCTGAGATATCAAACTCCGGATTGCCTCCGGAGCTACGAGGCGGAGGAGAGGGCTCTCATGGCCGCTTAGCGGAGGTGTCGGCGGTGGCCAGGAAGATCCCACCCCAGGTTGTCGCAGCGGTGTAGAGGGCGCCTCAGCTGCAACATCGCTTCTTGCATGATGCAGCGTCGGCCCAGCGGCTAGCATTGTGGGCCCATCTGCCGCCCCGTCTCGTCTCCGACCTTGCGGAGACGCTTCTTTGGCGGAGCCAGGGGCTCCGTTTGTGCCAAGCTGCTGGATGGCTGGGAAGAAGCGCCCTCGGCTGGTTCGCTCGACTCGGCCTCGGGTTCGGCAAGCTCTTCCTCACCGGTGAACTCCCTTCGCTCGGCAAGGCTTGCCGTCTCTGCTGCGTTTGCCTCCTCCACAGTGTACCCAAAGACGCCAGCGGCAGCAGCTGCTGCCGCCTCCTCCAACCTTGTGGCAATGCGCGCCATCTCTTCGTCGGTGGTGTCGCGGGTGAGCTTCTTCTGCTCATCGGAGCGGATCGGCGTTTCTTCCAAGCTGTCGAAGAACTGCCGCATGATGTCGTCGGAAGGCTCTTGCCAGGTTGGAACGATCCCATGAGAATCGCACAACGGCATCATGGCTCGGATGCGGTCGAGCGCAGAGTTGTTGCACAATGGGACGACCCCCCTCGGCAACCTAAACCACTCGGGGTGATCGGGGTCGTTCTTGAACAACTCTAGCAACATCGCATCCAACTCCAAGACGGTGAAGTTCCAGTTAAGGCCGGGTGCAGCCTCATGATGTCCGGCTATGCTTTTGGAACTCCCAAGCAGGTCTCCTCCTCTCCTGCAAGGAAGCGTCTTGCGGCGAAGGAAATCTCGCCAATCGCGCTTACAACAGTCCGCAAGCCTGAGGCGCAAGATCCGGGTCACAGCAATCTTCAACCTAGCATCTTCCGGCGCCAAGTTGCTCCAATCGTTGCCCCGCACTATTGGGGTTTGGCGCAGGGCAGTGAAGGGTTGCGAGTTCTCCTCTACTATCCAACACCAGTTGGCTCTCCACTCCTCCCACTTGCTGCGGAACTCTCCTTCCAGATAGGCCTCTTTCTTGCCGACCCTGGAGACCCAAGCAATCCCTCCGGCAAGCGGCTCCCCTCTCTCAACGCGGGGCATGAAGAAGTGGCGGAAGAGGGCTACGTTTGGGTGGATCCCGACAAAGTTTTCGCAAAGGTGTGCGAAAACTACCATGGTCAGGACAGCATTTGTGGTGAAATCGAGGAGGCGAAACCCGTAGGTGTTCATAATGTCGCAAAAGAATTCAGAAAAGGGCGGGCAGAGCCCGCAATAGAAGAAAAGCGCAAAGAAAGGATACCCAGTTGGGGCTAGTTCAGAAGCGATGGCGGGGAATACCTTTCGCGCGCTGGATGCGCACGTCTCCGCCGACCAAAGAGGTAGAATCTCCCTCAGCTCCCTTTAAGGCCGAGCTGGGGGGAGAAGATGGCCCGCTCCTTTCGCAGCGCGGCGAGCCGCTGCGCCTCGGCCGATTTCACGCCCTTCCCCTTGTCGGCTTTTGGAGCCATGGCGGAGGCGATGGTGGAGACCGACGGCGTTGATGGCGCTGTGGCGAAAGGGGGCGGAGCGCTGCTCTCTTCGCACTAGAGAAGAAGGGGGGAGCGGCGGTGGTTTTTTCAAGACAAGACAGCAAATGGCGAGGTGAGCGACCTGCCCCTGTTTCCCCTGTTTATAAGGAGGGAGAGGGGGCGGACGTTCCGCTTTTCCTAATAAAGAAACCCCCACGACCTCGCCCACGATCTCTCACACGACGCCACATTCGGTGCGTGCCGTTAGTGGGAGACATGGTGGGTCCGGGGTGAGTTACGGCGTGATCAAGGCCAGGTGACTGCACTATTTTGGGCCTGGCCCGACAGCGCTCGGCACTGCATGCCCAGGTCGGGGGCTCCCTGTCGGTGTACTAGAGTAGGGGTACCCTAGTATCCCGAACTTGTGCACAGCAGTTGCAAAGACTCACAAGTAGGCTTGCCTGGTCACCGCTAAGATCCTCCATGGTTCCTTTGGAGCCATTCAAGAACAAAGTATTTATCCAAGAAGATAAGGCCCCGCAAGAGGAGCTTGCCGGAAGGCCACTCAAGGCACGCAGAAGACAAGACCCCGCAAGAGGAGCTTGCCGGAAGGCTCGGAGAGCGACAAGCCTCCCGAGACGCGACAAGGATTCAGCCAAGATGTCGGGAGGCTGATCGGACCCACGAACACCTATGGGACCGGGCGGACCGAGTCCCTTTTGGTTCGGAGGGGCGGAGATCGCACGAAGAGCGGATCGAGGCGGCTAATACGAGCAGTTTACCCAGCTTCGGAGCTCTCCGGAGAGATAATACTCCTACTGCTGCTTGTCTGATTGTATTGTGTTCTTGCTAGGGAGCGATGAGAGCTACAAGACCTAGCGTGAGTGTTCCCTGGTTACGTTGGGATGGGATCGAACCGAACCTCCCCTACGTTGCGCATGGGCCTCCTTTTATATGCACAAACGGGCTCCGACAGGTGGCAACGTAGATGAGGGTACAAATGGAAAAACAGTAGTTGGTACACCTACTTGTACAAAGGTACAGTGTACTCTACCTAACCCTTACGGCAAGGGACAAAGCATTAAATGCCCGCCCTCGCCGCCTAAACAAAGGTAACGTGGACCGTCAGAGCGCCACCGCCGCCACGATGGCAAGCTTGTCACGCCGCTTATCGCTGCTCCGCTGGCTGCACAGCCTCTTGACACGCTGCATGGAATGGTCCCATGGCGACACGTTGGTGGATGAGTTGGAGCGGAGATGCGAGAGAGTTGCTCGCCATGGCAAGCGCTTTGCCGCTGCTGAATCCTTTGTCGCGTCCGGAGGCTTGTCGCTCTCCGAGCCTTCACGGCAAGCTCCTCTTCTTGGGGTCTTGTCTTCTGCGTGCCTTGAGTGGCCTTCGGCAAGCTCCTCTTGCGGGGCCTTGTCTTCTTGGATAAATACTTTGTTCTTGAATGGCTCCAAAGGAACCATGGAGGATCTTGGCGGTGACCAGGCAAGCCTCGCCACATGGTGTCAGAATCGCCCGTGCACAAGTTCGGGATACTAGGGTACCCTACTCTAGTACAATCGACAAAGATCGTAAGTATTTCCCTCGCTTTTTGAGAACCAAGGTATCAATCCAAGAGGGAGGCCATGCACAAGTCCCTCGTACCTGCACAAAACAATAGCTCCTCGCAACCAACGCGATTAGGGGTTGTCAATCCTTCACGCTCACTTACGAGAGTGAGATCTGATAGAGATGATAAATAATATTTTTGGTATTTTTGATATAGAGATGCAAAGTAAAAAGTAAAAGGCAAAGTAAAAAACAAAGCAACTATTAAAGTGATGGAGATTGATATGATGAGAATAGACCCGGGGGCCATAGGTTTCACTAGTGGCTTCTCTCAAGAGCATACGTATTCGACGATGGGTGAACAAATTACTGTTGAGCAATTGACAGAATTGCGCATAGTTATGAGTATATCTAGGTATGATCATGTATATAGGCATCACGTCCAAGACAAGTAGACCGAAATGATTCTGCATCTACTACTATTACTCCACTCATCGACCGCTATCCATCATGCATCTAGAGTATTAAGTTAAAATGTAGTAACGCCTTAAGCAAGATGACATGATGTTGAGGAATAAATTCATGCAATATGATAAATACCCCATATTGTTATCCTCGATGGCAACAATACAATACGTGCCTTGCAACCCTTTACATCCTTTGGGTAAGGACATCGCAAGATTGAACCCAAAGCTAAACACTTCTCCCATTGCAAGAACTACCAACCTAGTTGGCCAAACCAAACAGATAATTCGAAGAGACTTGCAAAGATAACCAATCATACATAAAAGAATTCAGAGAAGATTCGAATATTATTCATAGATAAGCTGGATCATAAACCCACAATTCATCGGTCCCAACAAACACACCGCAAAAAGAAGATTACATCGAATAGATCTCCATGAGAGAGGGGGAGAACATTGTATTGAGATCCAAAAGAGAGAAGAAGCCATCTAGCTACTAGCTATGGACCCGAAGGTCTGAAGTAAACTACTCACACTTCATCGGAAGGGCTATGGTTATGATGTAGAAGCCCTCTGTGGTGGATGCCCTCCCGTGAGCTCCTAATGAGGCCCCAAGATGGGATATCGTGGATACAGGAAGTTGCGGCGGTGGAATTAGGTTTTGGCTCCTGCTCGATCGTTTGGGGGTACGTAGGTATATATAGGAGGAAGGAGTACGTCGGTGGAGCAAGGGGGCCACGAGGCGAGGCGCGCTACTGGGCGCGCCCCACCCTCGTGACCGCCTCTTTTACTTCTTGTAGTAGGGTCCAAGTCTCACGGATCACGTTCGTGAGAAAATCACGTTCCGGTTGCTTTCATTCCGTTTGGACTCCGTTTGATATTCCGCTTTCTTCAAACACCGAATAGGCAAAAAACAGCAATTTCTGGGCTGGGCCTCCGTTAATAGGTTAGTCCCAAAAATAATATAAACGTGGAAAATAAAGCCCAATATAGTCCAAAACAGTAGATAAAGTAGCATGGAGCAATCAAAAATTATAGATACGTTGGAGACGTATCAGGGCCTCAGGCGTCTCCAGACATGGATTAGTACGAAGGAGCGGCCTCCAGCCACAAGGTGGTGAGGTGGCCAACGCGCTGTGGCTAATACCGCCTGCTACCGGGCGTGAGGTTAGGGACGGTGGGGAGTTGGGCTGGGCCTCAGCCACAGTGTTGGGCCGCCAGGTGAGTGGGCTTCCAGGTAAGGCCATGTTAGTTTCCTTTCTCTCTCTCTCTCCTTTCTGTTTTCTATTTATTTCAATCTGTTTGGTTTGATTCAAAGGCCAAACCACTTTCATAAATTCTAAAAATATTCATGGGCTCTCTCTGAGTTATTCCATATGCCCAAAAAATAAATCCAGAAGTATTGGAGCTATAACTTATTTTATAGCATTTATTAGCTCCAATTCAAATAGGTTGTGAGTTAATTCAAAAGTCCAAAAATTTCCTAGGAATATATTCATCATTTTTAAGTGAGGTTTCCACCTTAACCAGAAATCATGAACTTTTCTTTAGGGCATTTTGGGCCCATTGAAGATTATTTTAGGTTGAACCTATTTGATCTGATCTGGTGCTAGGGTTTGAACAATCCCCATTTCAACTTTAGATAAAAATTAAACATGATGCAAGATGCAAATCTAACCCAAGTGCATCACTGAACTAGGGATGTGACATTTATTAAGAAAGATTTTAATCCACATTCCATTTTCTGTCTCTAGTTTCCACAACCATTTAGCCAATAGAGCTCTATTCATTAGCACTAGGTTTAAGATCCCTAACCCCCCCCCCCAAATCTTTTGGGAGACAACAAGTTTTCCAATTTACTAAATGGTATTTCTTTTTCTCTTCATTTTCCTGCCATACTAATCTGGCTCTAAAAAAATCAGCTTTCTTCCTCACTCCCACTAGAAGGGGATAAAAAGACATCATGTACATTGGCATGTTTGTCAAACATGCTTGAACAAGGGTGACTCTCCCTGCCATATTAAGCAGCCTCCCCTGCCAGCATGCACATCTTTTCTCTATTTTCTCTGTTACACCTTTCTGAAACTTATTTCCCAGCCTTACATTAGTCACAGGGAGTCCCAAGTATTTGAAAGGGAAACCCCCTCTTGCAAGTAAATATTTCCTGATACATGTCACTCTTGTTTGTTGCCTCTCCAAACAGAAAAACCTCACTTTTGTGAAAGTTAATGGTCAGGTCAGACATCTGCTCAAAGGTAGTAAGTATAAACTTTAATTTTTTTGCACTATCCTCATCATCTTTAAGTAAGAAGATAGTGTCATCAGTATATTGCAGCATATTTACTCCATCATCTCCTAGCTCAGTTAAGACCCCTTTGACATAACCTGCCTATTCTGCTTTATCTAGGATAATTGCCAGGTCATCAGCAGCTATGTTAAACTGTAAAGGAGACATGGCATCTCCTTGTCTTAATCCTTTGTGTGTTTTAAAGTATGGGCCAATTCTGTCATTAACTTTAATACCAACCCGCCCACCTATCATGGTGTACATAACCATATCACACCATTTGTCTGGGAATTGTTTCATTTTCAGCATTCTATACACAAAAGGCCATTTAATCTTGTCATATGCCTTTTCAAAGTCCACTTTGAACAGCACATCACTCTATTTTTTTATGATGGATGGTGTTAAGGGCTTCATGCAGCACTACAATCCCCTCCATTATATATCTACCTTTTATAAAGGCAGCCTGTGTTGGTAATATGATGAGTTTAATTACTACAAAGCTTGTTCATCAACACCTTAGTAATGATTTTGAAGCTGACATTTAGCAAACAAATTGGCCTAAATTTTTGTATTTGTTTGGCATCATCAGTTTTTGGAATTAAGGTGATGATTCCATAATTCAATGTTGTTATGTCTAACTTCCCAGCCTGGAATTCATTTAATAGTTTCATAAGGTTCCACTTGACTACATCCCAGAAATGTTGATAAAAAATCAATAGGAAGTCCATCTGGGCCAGGACTTTTGTTTTTTTTTCATCCCAAAAACCACAGAATGTAGTTCTTCCATTGTAAAGGGTTTAGTCAGCACTTCAGCCTACTCCCTAGTAATCCCCTGCCCCCCCCCCCCCAATGTTGAGGTTAATGGTGGAAATATCGGGTTGCCCAAATACCTTTTAATAAAAATCAGTGATGTATTTAATGAGGTTTTTCTCACCTTCAATCACCCCTTTCTCTTGTTCTAATGATAATATTCTATTTTTTCTCCTTCTACCATTCACCTTGGCATGGTAATATTTAGTGTTACAATCCCCATCCTTAATCTCCCTATCTTTATATCTCCGTAACCACTTCAGCTCTTCTTGTTTGAGTAATCTATGTAATTGGGATCTAAGCTCTTTCCGCTCCTCTCTATCATGAGCAGTAAGTCCCATGGTTTCTGCATTTTTATCTAAAATGTCTAGTTTCATCAGGATTTCTTTCTTAATTTTTCTATACCATGCATCAGAGTTTATAATCCACCCTCTTACTTTCTGTCTAAAATTTACCATTCTAGCCTGCCACTGTTCCATGGTATCTCCATGGTATTTAGCCAGCCAAATTTTGTTAACAAATTCTCTAAAGCCCTCCCTCAAAATCTAAGAATTTTCAAATCTAAAAATGGGGGGAGTATATTTTCTCTCCCCTGTGTCAAGGATTAGGGGAGTATGATCCGATAATTCCCTCTCCAAAGCATATACCTCAGTCAGGGGATAGTGATCTTCCCAGTCTGGGCATATGAGAATTCTGTCTAGTTTTTCATATGTGTGATCCTGGTGATTATTAGCCCAAGTGTATTTTCTACCATTTAAAGTTAGCTCTCTCAAGCCAGCCTGTTCAATAATAGCATTGAAAGTGACCACATCCCCTAGGTTTGTTTTTGTCATCACTTTTTTTGATGATATTGAAGTCCCCCCCCCCATGAAACAGGGAACAACAGCATTATCATGATAAACTCTGGATATTTCTGCCATATAAGCAGCTTTACCCACATTTTGAGCATCACCATAGACAATTATAAGGTTCCATTCAAATTTGGCCTTTTTATCTAGTAGTAATGTCCTAATACAGTAAACTCCTTTCTCAACACTGAGAATTTCAAAGGTATCATTATTCACACCCACTAGGATGCCCCCTGATTTTCCTCTGGGTTGTATCCAATTCCAACTAAAGTTCCTACCCCGAAACGAATTGTGTAGTTCATTTCTGGTGAACTCATTTTTGATGGTCTCTTGTAGACCAATGAAATCAATTTTCTTCTCACAGATACATTCTCTAATAAAATTCTTCTTAATGTGGGACCCAATACCCCTTACATTCCAAATCATGCCTATCATTTTTTCTTTCCTTTTCTACCCTTTTTCCCCCCAAATATACACAGTTGGTTTCACACTGGTGATCCCAGGTGATCCTAAATTGTTCTTCTTCCAACTGGTGAAAATGTTTTTCAGGTGGGAATAATAGTCCATTTCTATCTCAGCATCAGAGGGATCCTCATCAGAGCATATTCTTTGAGAGAGATGTCTCCAGTGTCAATGAGTAATGTTCTTTTTGCACTGTTGGCTCCTCTTTTTGCTTAAGATGAGCATAATAGAAATCTTTTCTACTTTGCTTCATTTTCTCAATAATCTCTAAATTTTGATTGATCGTATCTGTGGTAGATCCTAAATCTATACCATTCTTATCAGCCATGAAAAGTAAAGAGGAATTCCCCTCATCGGAGTTTTGAATCTTACCATAATTGTTTTGCGAGCTGCTCTTTGTTTGGCCAGCTCCTAAATCTTCACATCTTGTTTATCTATGAGTCTGTTGCATGTTCTTACCCCATCTTCCCCATTGTTATCAGTGTCATCTCCTTCCTTCTGATCTTCAGGGCTGAGGCCCAACCTAGTAGCAAAGGAGTCCACTGATTCTTGACTAGCCCCATAATCTGTGTTCATCATAAGTACCATTGTCTTCATTTTTGTTTTCCTCTTCCATCTTCTCCAGTTCAGTTTCAGTGATGTTTTCTATTTCCTTTTCTCTTTCTTCTCATTTCAATTTTTTCCACACACCTATCAATTATATTCTGTTGTTTATGAACCAAGTCCATCAGACTTTTCCTTTCTTTCTCCATTTCTCCAATTCTTTTCTCCTCTTGGACTCTTAAGGCTTTCTGTCTAGCTTTCTCTTCTTCATTTTCTTGCATCCTCTTCATAAGTGCTGCCAGGTCTACTCCCACTTTTTTACTTGCTTCTCTCTCCTTGATATGTTCCTGTTGGGTCAAAAGAACTGCATCACTTCTCTTTTTGATATCTTCAAATTGCACTAAGCTCAAGCTGCCTAAGTCAATAGCCTCTCTGTTGGTATCTCCTGAGTTGTTTGTGTTTTTTGTCTCTTTCTAACTTCATCTCCCACACAATCCATCCCAGCCTCCTCTAGATGCTGTGTTTTATGATCACCATACCAACTCATCTCGACCACCTTCTCCAAAGTTGGCATAACTCTGTAAATGTTCAGATCTCTGTCAGTTATTTCAGTGTAACCTGGGATTTTCTCAAAATCTCTAACTCCCACCTTTGCTTTGATTCTCTCATGTGTTATGGTATCCATGTCAATCTCCAGCACTGGCCCTAAGGATGCTGCCACTTCACACATACCAAAGAAGTGCATGAAACAATCAGGCACCTTATCAAAAGTAACCCAGACAGTGTGTAATTTCCCAACTGCTTGTGAGTCAAAAGCCCATTTCTTTATGTTTATCACTGCTCCAGTGCCCAGTAGAGTGAAGTCATCATAGTTGATCAGCTCCATCAGTCTGCCCTTGTTCAGGAATCTCATCAAAAAGGCATTGCTTCCTTGCTTCTTACATCTCCATTGCCAGTTCCAATTGAACTTATAGTTGAGTCCTTCCAGCAGTTGAGTTTCATTCAGCATCCCAGATTTAACAGTCACCGGAGCCATTGGATTGGGATTTTCAAGTTCCACATTATCCTTTGAACTTTGCACCAGCAGCACACCCAAGCCTCTTGCAGCATATCCCACAAATGGTACTAGCTTCATCTGCTTCAACTAGGTGCAGTCATCTGTGATGTGATTCCTTTTTCCACACACTGCACAATGGTCCAACTTGCAGTCTTTTGTAGCATGTCTTGTGTCTTTGCACTTATTGCATATCATCATGTTGGCACCCCCACAGCTATCTTGCTACCATCTTTCATTTGTGCTCCTCCTCCTAACTCTCTACCTTTGGCTATCCTCCTTCCATGCCCCCTCATTGTCAGAGGTTTTTTCAGGTCTATGACCACATTGTTGTCTTTGGTTTCCCTTGTTGGGGAACGTAGTAATTTCAAATTTTTCCTACGCACACACAGGACCATGGTGATGGCATAGCAACGAGAAGGGAGAGTGTTGTCTACGTACCCTCGTAGACCAAAGCGGAAGCGATCACAACGTAGAGGAAGTAGTCGACGTTCTCCTCGCGATCCTGCCGATCCCAAAGGTTACTCCGGCACCTCCGAGTCGATGATGACGTAGAGCAAGTAGTCGTGACGTTCTCCTCGCGATCCAGCCGATCCCAGCCCAAGCATTCTCGGCGCCTCCGGGTTCTTGGCACACGCTCAGCTCGATGACGCTCCTCGGGCTCCGATCCAGCAAAGCTCCGGGAGAGGGAGTTCCGTCGGCCTGACGGCGTGGTGACGATCTTGATGTTTCACCGACGCAGGGCTTCGCCTAAGCACCGCTACGATATGACCGAGGTGGAATATGGTGGAGGGGGGCACCGCACACGGCTAAGGAACGATCTCAAGGATCAACTTATGTGTCCTAGGGTACCCCCCCACCCCCGTATATAAAGGAGGGAGGGAGGAGGTGGCCGGCCACAAGGGGGGCGCGCCATAGGGAGGGGGAAACCTACTCCAAGTAGGTTTCCCTCTCTTTTCCTGATCTTATTTGGAGGGGGAAGGAAGGAGTGCTAGTATTAGGAAGTAGTACTAGTAGTAGGAATAGGAAGAGGGGGAAGGAGAAAGGAAAGGGGGGGCCAGCCCCCCTCCCCAATTCGGATTGGGCTTGGGGCGCGCCTCCCTTGTTCCTTCTCCTTCCTCCTACATGGGCCCAATAAGGCCCATATACCTCCCGGGGTTCCGTAACCTCCTGAGCTCCAAACTTCTCCTAACCTTTCCGTGTCCAAATATATCCGTCCAATATATTAATCTTTATGTCTCGACCATTTCGAGACTCCTCGTCATGTCCGTGATCATATCCGGACTCCGAACAACCTTCGTACATCAAAATACACAAACTCATAATATAACCGCCATCGAAACCTTAAGCGTGCGGACCCTACGGTTCGAGAACAATGTAGACATGACCGAGACACATCTCCGGTCAATAACCAATAGCGGGACCTGGATGCCCATATTGGTTCCTACATTTTCTACGAAGATCTTTATCGGTCAGACCGCATAACAACATACGTTGTTCCTTTTGTCATCGGTATGTTACTTGCCCGAGATTCGATCGTTGTATCCAATACCTAGTTCAATCTCAAGTTCTTGGCAAGTCTCTTTACTCGTTCCGTAATACATCATCTCACAACTAACTCATTAGTTGCAATGCTTGCAAGGCTTATGTGATGTGTATTACCGAGAAGGCCCAGAGATACCTCTCCGACAATCGGAGTGACAAAACCTAATCTCGAAATACGCCAACCCAACAAGTACCTTTGGAGACACCTGTAGTACTCCTTTATGATCACCCAGATACGTTGTGACGTTTGGTAGTACCCAAAGTGTTCCTCCGGTAAACGGGAGTTGCATAATCTCATAGTTATAGGAACACGTATAAGTCATGAAGAAAGCAATAGCAACATACTAAACGATCAAGTGCTAAGCTAACGGAATGGGTCATGTCAATCACATCATTCTTCTAATGAGGTGATCCCATTAATCAAATGACAACACATGTCTATGGTTAGGAAACATAACCATCTTTGATTAATGAGCTAGTCTAGTAGAGGCTTACTAGTGACTTATTTGTTTGTCTATGTATTCACACATGTATTATGTTTCCGGTTAATACAATTCTAGCATGAATAATAAACATTTATCATGATATAAGGAAATAAATAATAACTTTATTATTGCCTCTAGGGCATATTTCCTTTAGTCTCCCACTTGCACTAGAGTCAATAATCTAGATTACTCAGTAATGATTCTAACACCCATGGAGTCTTGGTGTTGATCATGTTTTGCTCGTGGAAGAGGCTTAGTCAACGGGTCTGCAACGTTCAGATCCGTATGTATTTTGCAAATCTCTATGTCTCCCACTTGGACTTGGTCCCGAATGGAATTGAAGCGTCTCTTGATATGCTTGGTCCTCTTGTGAAATCTGGATTCCTTTGCCAAGGCAATTGCACCAAAGATTGTCACGAGAAGATCTTCATTGGTCCCGATGCACTAGGTATAACACCTAGATCGGAAATGAACTCTTTCATCCAGACTCCTTCATTTGCTGCTTCAAGCAGCTATGTACTCCGCTTCACATGTAGATCCCGCCACGACGCTTTGTTTAGAACTGCACCAACCGACAGCTCCACCGCTTAACAAAAACACGATCCGGGTTTGCGATTTAGAATCGTCCGGATCGATCAAAGCTTCGCATCGACGTAACCATTTACGACTAGCTCTTTGTCACCTCCATATACGAGAAACATATCCTTAGTCCTTTTCGTGTATTTCAGGATGTTCTTGACCGCTGTCCAAAGTGATCCACTCCTGGATTACTTTGGTACCTTCCTGCCAAGCTTATAGCTAAGCATACGTCAGTCCGTACACAGCATTGCATACATGATAGAGCCTATGGCTGAAGCATAGGGAACATCTTTCATTTTCTCTCTATCTTCTGCCGTGGTCGCATTGAGTCCGACTCAATCTCACACCTTGTAATACAGGTAAAAACCTTTCTTTGCACGATCCATTTTGAACTTCTTCAAAACTTTATCAAGGTATGTGCTTTGTGAAAGTCCAATTAAGCGTCTTGATCTATCTCTATAGATCTTGATGCCCAATATGTAAGCAGCTTCACCAAGGTCTTTCATCGAAAACTCTTGTTTAAGTATCCCTTTATGCTATCCAGAAATTCTATATCATTTCCGATCAAGTAATATGTCATCTACATATAATATCGTAAATGCTACAGAGCTCCCACTCACTTTCTTGTAAATACAGGCTTCTCCAAAAGTCTCAGATAAACCCAAATACTTTGATCACACTATCAAAGCGTTTATTCCAACTCCGAGATGCTTGCACCAGTCCATAAATGGATCGCTGGAGCTTGCACACTTTGTTAGCTCCCTTTGGATCGATAAAACCTTCTAGTTGCATCATATACAACTCTTCTTCCGTAAACCCATTCAGGAATGCGGTCTTTACATCCATTTGCCAAATTTCATAATCATAAAATGCGGCAATTGCTAACATGATTCGACAGACTTAAGCATCGCTACGGGTGAGAAGGTCTCATCGTAGTCAATCCCTTGAACTTGTCGAAACCCCTTTGCGACAAGTCGAGCTTTGTAGACAAAGCAATATTACCATCGCCGTCAGTCTTCTTCTTGAAGATCCACTTGTTTTCTATTGCTTGTCGACCCTCGGGCAAGTCAACCAAAGTCCACACTTTGTTTTCATACATGTATCCCATCTCAGATTTCATGGCCTCAAGCCATTTTGCGGAATCTGGGCTCACCCTCGCTTCTTCATAGTTCGTAGGTTCATCATGATCTAGTAGCATGACTTCCGTAACAGGATTGCCGTACCACTCTGGTGCGGATTTTATTCTGTTGATCTACGAGGTTCTCAGAGTAACTTGATCTGAAGTTTCATGATCAACATCATCAACTTCCTCACTATTTGCTACTTTCAAATAAGGGAGAAGGTACAGTTACCTCATCAAGTTCTACTTTCCTCCCACTCACTTCTTTCGAGAGAAACTCCTTCTCTAGAAAGGATCCATTCTTAGCAACAAATGTCTTGCCTTCGGATCTGTGATAGAAGGTGTACCCAACTGTCTCCTTTGGGTATCCTATGAAGATACATTTCTCCGATTTAGGTTCGAGCTTATCAGGTTGAAGCTTTTTCACATAAGCATCGCATCCCCAAACTTTAAGAAACGACAACTTTGGTTTCTTGCTAAACCACAGTTCATAAGGTGTCGCCTCAACGGATTTTGACGGTGTTCTATTCAGCGTGAATGCGGCCGCCTCAAGAGCATAACCCCAAAACGATAGCGGTAAATCTGTAAGAGACATCATAGATCGCACCATATCTAGTAAAGTGCGATTACGACGCTCGACACACCATTGCGCTGTGGTGTTCCGGGTGGCGTGAGTTGCGAAACTATTCCGCATTGTTTCAAATGTAGACCAAACTCGTAACTCAAATATTCGCCTCCACGATCAGATCGTAGAAATTTTATTTTCTTATTACGATGATTTTCAACTTCACTCTGAAATTCTTTGAACTTTTCAAATGTTTCAGACTTATGTTTCATTAAGAAGATATACCCATATCTGCTTAAATCATCTGTGAAGGTGAGAAAATAACGATATCCGCCACGAGCCTCAACATTCATTGGACCACATACATCAGTATGTATGATTTCCAACAAATCTGTTGCTCTCTCCATAGTACCGGAGAACGGGGTTTTAGTCATCTTGCCCATGAGGCACGGTTCGCAAGTGCCAAGTGATTCATAATCAAGTGACTCCAAAAGTCCATCAAGATGGAGTTTCTTCATGCGCTTTATACCGATATGACCTAAACAAAGCAATGCCACAAATAAGTCGCACTATCATTATCAACTCTGCATCTTTTGGTTTCAACATTATGAATATGTGTATCACTACTATCGAGATTCATTAAAATAGACCACTCTTCAAGGGTGCATGACCATAAAAGATATTATTCATATAAATAGAACAACCTTTATTCTCTCGATTTAAATGAATAACCGGCTCGCATCAAACAAGATCCAGATATAATGTTCATGCTTAACGCGGCACCAAATAACAATTATTTAGGTCTAAAACTAATCCCGAAGGTAGATGTAGAGGTAGCGTCGACCGCGATCACATCGACTTTGGAACCATTTCCCACGCGATCGTCACCTCGTCCTTTGCCGGTGTTCGCTAATCTGTAGTCCCTGTTTCGAGTTGCAAATATTAGCAATGTAACCAAGATCAAATACCAGTGCTATCATGCGAGCTCTAGTAAGGTACACATCAATAACATGTATATCACATATACCTTTGTTCACCTTGCCATCCTTCTTATCCGCCAAATACTTGGGGCAGTTCCGCTTCCAAAGGACTACCTGCTTGCAGAGAAGCACTTTCGATTGTGTTTAGGTCCAGACTTGGGTTTCTTCCCTTGAGCAGCAACTTGTTTGCTGTTCTTCTTGAAGTTCCCCTTCTTCTTCCATTTACCCTCTTTCTTGAAACTTGTGGTCTTGTTGACCATCAACACTTGATGCTCCTTCTTGATTTCTACCTGCGCGGCTTTTAGCATTGCGAAGAGCTCGTGAATTGTCTTAGTCATCCCTTGCATATTATAGTTCATCACGAAGCTCTTGTAGGTTGGTGGCGTTGATTGGAGAATTACCCACATGACACTATCATCCAGAAGATTAACTCCTAGCTTAATTAAGTTATTATTATAACCAGACATATAGAGTATGTGATCACTGACAGAAATGTTCTCCTCCATCTTGCAGCTATAGAACTTATTGGAGACTTCATATCTCTCAATCCGGGCATTTGCTTGAAATATTAACTTCAACTCTTGGAACATCTCATATGCTCCATGACGTTCAAAACGTCGTTGAAGACCCGGTTCTAAGCCGTAAAGCATGGCACACCGAACTATAGAGTAGTCATCGCTTTGCTCCGCCAGACGTTCACAACTTCCGGCGTTGTTCTCAAAGCAGTTCGGCACCCGCCGGTGCTTCCAGATTTAATTCTTCTGTGCAGCAATGAGGATAATCCTCAAATTACGGACCCAGTCCGTGTAATTGCTACCATCATCTTTCAACTTTGCTTTCTCAAGGAACGCATTAAAATTCAATGGAACAACAAAGACGAGCCATCTATCTACAAAGAAACATAGACAAGCAAAATACTATCAGGTAC
Source organism: Aegilops bicornis (assembly GCA_021605145.1). Lineage (NCBI taxonomy): Eukaryota > Viridiplantae > Streptophyta > Magnoliopsida > Poales > Poaceae > Aegilops > Aegilops bicornis. The sequence continues at coordinate 719,483,037 of CM038671.1, forward strand.
TAAGTTCATGATAAATTTAAGTTTTTAATTAATCATATTACTAAAGAACTCCCACTTAGACAGACATCTCTCTAGTCATCTAAGTGATCACGTGATCCAAATGAACTAAACCATAACCGATCATCACGTGAGATGGAGTAGTTTTCAATGGTGAACATCTTATGTTGATCATATCTACTATATGATTCACGCTCGACCTTTCGGTCTCCGTGTTCCGAGGCCATATCTGCATATGCTAGGCTCGTCAAGTATAACCTGAGTATTCTGCGTGTGCAAAACTGGCTTGCACCCGTTGTAGATGGACGAGAGCTTATCACACCCGATCATCACGTGGTGTCTCTAAGACGATTTAACTTTGGCAACGGTGCATACTCGTGGAGAACACTACTTGATAATTTTAATGAGAGATCATCTTAAAATGCTACCGTCAATCAAAAGCAAAATAAGATGCATAAAGGATAAACATCACATGCAATCAATATAAGTGATATGATATGGCCATCATCATCTTGTGCTTGTGATCTCCATCTCCGCACCGTCATGATCACCATCGTCACCGGGCGCCGACACCTTGATCTCCATCGTAGCATCGTTGTCGTTTCGCCATCTATTGCTTCTACGACTATCGCTACCGCTTAGTGATAAAGTAAAGCAATTACAGGTATGCGTTGCATTTCATACAATAAAGCGACAACCATATGGCTCTCGCCAGCTTGCCGATAACTTCGGTTACAAAACATGATCATCTCATACAATAAAATATAGCATCACGTCTTGACCATATCACATCACAACATGCCCTGCAAAAACAAGTTAGACGTCCTCTACTTTGTTGTTGCAAGTTTTACGTGGCTGCTACGGCTGAGCAAGAACCGTTCTTACCTCGCATTAAAACCACAACGATGCTTCACAAATAGACTCCGCTTTAACCTTCTCAAGGACCGGGCGTATGCCACACCAGTTCAACTAAAGTGAGAGAGACAGACACCCGCCAGCCACCTTTAAGCACGAGTGCTCGTAGCAGTGAAACCAGTCTCGCGTAAGCGTCACGCGTAATGTCGGTCCGAGCCGCTTCATCTCACAATACCGCTGAACCAAAGTATGACATCTGTGGTAGGCGGTATGACTTGTATCGCCCACAACTCACTTGTGTTCTACTCGTGCATATGACATCAACGCATAAAACCAGGCTCGGATGCCACTGTTGGGGAACGTAGTAATTTCAAAATTTTCCCACGCACACGGGACCATGGTGATGGCATAGCAACGAGAAGGGAGAGTGTTGTCTACGCACTCGTAGACCAAAGCGGAAGCGATCACAACGTAGAGGAAGTAGTTGTACGCTCTCCTCGCGATCCCCGCTGATCCCAAAGGCCAAGCATTCCGCACCTCCGAGTCGATGATGACGTAGAGGAAGTAGTCGACGTTCTCCTCGCGATCCAGCCGATCCCAGCGCCATACTCGGCGCCTCCGAAGTTCTTGGCACACGCTCAGCTCGATGGCGCTCCTCGGGCTCCGATCCAAAGAAAGCTCCGGGGAGAGGGAGTTCCACAAGACGACGGGCGCAGGACGATCTTGATGTTTCACTGACGCAGGCTTCGCCTAAGCACCGCCACGATATGACCGAGGTGGAATATGGTGGAGGGGGCACCGCACACGGCTAAGGAACGATCTCAAGGATCAACTTATGTGTCCTAGGGTGCCCCCACCCCGTATATAAAGGAGGGACGGAGGAGGTGGCGGCCACAAGGGGGCGCCATAGGAGAGGGGGAAACCTACTCCAAGTAGGTTTCCCTCTCTTCCTTATCTTATTTGGAGGGGGAAGGAAGGAGTACTAGTATTAGGAAGTAGTACTAGTAGTAGGAATAGGAAGAGGGAAGGAGAAGGAGGGGGGCCGCCCCCTCCCCAATTCGGATTGGGCTTGGGGGCGCGCCTCCCTTGTTCCTTCTCCTTCCTCCTACATGGGCCCAATAAGGCCCATATACCTCCCGGGGTTCCGGTAACCTCCCGAGCTCCAAACTTCTCCTAATCTTTCCGTGCCCAAATATATCCGTCCAATATATTAATCTTTATGTCTCGACCATTTCGAGACTCCTCGTCATGTCCGTGATCATATCCGGACTCAACAACCTTCGGTACATCAAAATACACAAACTCATAATATAACCGTCATCGAAACCTTAAGCGTCAGGACCCTACGGTTCGAGAACAATGTAGACATGACCGAGACACATCTCCGGTCAATAACCAATAGCGGGACCTGGATGCCCATATTGGTTCCTACATTTTCTACGAAGATCTTTATTGGTCAGACCGCATAACAACATACGTTGTTCCTTTTGTCATCGGTATGTTACTTGCCGAGATTCGATCGTCGGTATCCAATACCTAGTTCAATCTCATTCTTGGCAAGTCTCTTTACTCGTTCCGTAATACATCATCTCACAACTAACTCATTAGTTGCAATGCTTGCAAGGCTTATGTGATGTGTATTACCGAGAAGGCCCAGAGATACCTCTCCGAGCAATCGGAGTGACAAAACCTAATCTCGAAATACGCCAACCCAACAAGTACCTTTGGAGACACCTGTAGTACTCCTTTATGATCACCCAGCCACGTTGTGACGCTTTGGTAGTACCCAAAGTGTTCCTCCGTAAACGGAGTTGCATAATCTCATAGTTATAGGAACACGTATAAGTCATGAAGAAAGCAATAGCAATATACTAAACGATCAAGTGCTAAGCTAACGGAATGGGTCATGTCAATCACATCATTCTTCTAATGAGGTGATCCCATTAATCAAATGACAACACATGTCTATGGTTAGGAAACATAACCAACTTTGATTAATGAGCTAGTCTAGTAGAGGCTTACTAGTGACTTATCTGTTTGTCTATGTATTCACACATGTATTATGTTTCCGGTTAATACAATTCTAGCATGAATAATAAACATTTATCATGATATAAGGAAATAAATAATAACTTTATTATTGCCTCTAGGGCATATTTCCTTCATCCCTCTCCTTGCAGATAAGTGCTTTCTCCTCTGACCATCTCTTTTCCTGTGTTTTGGTGTAGCAGATTGACCCCACTTTATAAATTGACATTACCTCCTCCCACTGGAACATTTCCTTGAGTAAGTTGGGCCAACAATGCTGAGAGTAAACGTCGTTGTTGCATAAACTCAGCTCCACTCATCAAATTACCCACATCAGGATCATCAGAATTTCTCATACCTGTCTTAGCTGCCTCTTGCTTTTCCTTATCTTTGTCTGTCTTCCTCAGCTCCTCATTCTCCTCTGGATACTTCTGATCTTGCTGGAAGTCATGTCTCCCTTGCGAGCTGTTGTTTCCAAAGCCTTGCCCCAATCCTTCCCAACCTCTCGATTGTTGTAGTTTCTAAACCCATCTCCTCTGTCTTCCTTCTTCCTGTACTGCCAATTCTCTCTACCCCCTGTTGGATCTTCCTCCTCCACCGAATCGGCCCCCAAACCTTTCCATCTCCCCTTCTTCTGGCGGTGCAGTGGGAAACCCTAGCACCTCTTCTTTGCAATCAGTGAAACCTAGAGGGTGGATGGGGGTGTGGTTTATATATCCACAGGGCCTCGTGTGCCTTACCCCTTCTCTCACCAGGCTTTCTTCAGCATCTGGGTTGGGCCTTAAGCCTGCCCAACTAACCAGATCATCAGCCCATTATTCTAAAATTTTATCTTCATGAATTCTTTTCTCGACTATCAGTGCAGTCTTTCACTATACAATCAGAAACATATAAAATTTCCTCCCCATGCCCAATCTCTGACCAGTAATCAGGTATTTTGGGAATCATATTCATTTTTTCTTTCACTATCCACCCATCTAAATCATCTATCTTTTTTATTTTATTATTCTCCGCCTCATCCTTGCAATTGATTTTTGCAGGTGAGTTGTCAGCATTTCTACTAACTTTTCTGAATCTCTCATTCTTTCTATCTCTTCTGCTCCTAATATTATCGCATCTCCCAAATCCCTTAAGCAAGTAACAGGAAGGTTTATCTTCACCATGAGACTGACCTGAAGAATCCGACGAAGTCCCAGTTCCCTCGTCAGCATCCTCCCCAGCCAGCAACCAGAAGCGATTGCCGATGGGGGAGACGCCTACTCCGCCGCCGCAGAGCGAGAGAGGCTAAGAAGGCACGGTGAGCGTCAGAGAAAGCGTGGAGAGCGACATGGGGGTGTAGATCTTCTTTTTTTTTCTTCCCCTCTCCATCCCTCGCCAGATCCACCGTGGCCACATGAGCTCCGGTGTCCGACTCCTCCTCCTCCTTGCTGTCTTCGATTGGGATTGGGACCCAGCGCGTCCCCGGGGTGGGAATGGCCATCACTGCCCCCACCACAAACTCCTCTGGCCTAGCCGGAAATCGACGACGTAAGCGGAATCCCCACCATTTCTTCTTCTGCGTCGGATCCCCAAACTCCATCTCTTCCATGGCCCAGACCAGCGCTGCTAGGGAGCTCACCGGTGCGCCCGAGGGAGTGGTGAACCCATTGGGCATGAGCCTCTCGTCCTCCTCCACCATGAGATTTCTGAACACCTCCTTCGCTGCACGTCTCATCTCCTTCCTGGTGGAGAACCAGGAGACGATCGCCCTCTCGGGCTTCTCCTCGTTGCCCCTCGCCAACTCCACCATGGGAGTTCCATCCTCATCCTCCATTGCGCCATCGTCGTCCGAATCGACTCGCTCCCTCTCCGGATTGGTTCGTTGGGCGGTGCGGTGGGTGGAGGAAGCCAAAGCGAGATGCGTTGTCTTACCACCGAGCGGGGGGGGGGGGGGGGGGGGGGATTTATTGTCCTCCTCCCGCTCGCATTCATGGCGGGCGTTCGCCTCGGGCTTCCCCCCGCGCCCTCCGGCCTTACACTCGATCGTGTACCCAACGTGTACCACATGACACGGGAACAGAATTTTCGATCGCCGTGGAATTTTCTCGCCTTCTCGTAATCCTCTGTTGTCCACTACCCATCCCTCCTCGTCAAGCAGCAACAGTCTGCGTACCGTACCTTGAACAAGGAGAGAGCATCTCTATTAGCAGAGGAGCCCAGCCGCGAGAAGCCCGACAATGTAGAGGACCGTCCATCTGCTATCTTCGGTGATCTCCCCCACCACCGCGTCGGCAAGGAGCCCCTCGCCTGATTTGTTGCTTGGGTCCTTCCAAATCTCCCAAAGACGAGGACCCACTGCGGCGGCGAGATGAGGACTAAGCCCACCGCCCGCAGTCGCCATGCGAACCGCTTCGTCGCCCGCCGCTAAATCGTCGCTCTGAAGCCGCTTCGTCTCCACCGCTGAAGCCGCTTCGTCGCCGCCCGCTAAATCATCGTCATCGCTGAAGCCGCTCGTCGTCGCCGTGGTGTCGCCCGCAGTCGCCACTGCGTCGCTCGCTATCATTGCGCCGTTTAGCCGGAAACTTCGAGGACGAGGGGTTGTGGGCGCATTTATCGAGGTAGATGGGAGACGCCTAGAGTGGCTTGATGGTGAACGCTACTGCGCTATACAGGATCTAGACGAAAAGGAAGAAACGGAAAAATCAGAACCAGGAGATAGCATACCTGGCCAAACGGGCCGGCCCGACACGGCAGACGGCCTATCGCAATCGTGCACGCCCGCACGGCCGCCAGGCACGACATTATATGGGTCATGTCGCGCCCTCGTCTTTGCGCCCTAGGCCTGTGCACGCCCGCTTAGTAAACGGGCTGGCACGTTGGCCCGTTTAGCACGGTGGGCCGCATATTTTCAGCCTGTTATTTGACGCATTGAGCGTTTTTAGCCTATTTTTACATGTTAGGCCATATATAGATATATAAAAAAATTAAAAAAATGTAATCAAACCATGCCGTGCCGGCCCGCGTGCCCAGCCTCCAGGCCTAGGCACGGCCCAGGGCGTGCCGCGTGCCAGGCCCGGCCCGTTTAGCCCGTGTCGTGCCTGGCCCAAGGCGGGCCGTGCCGGCGTGCTCACGGGCCGGCCCAAAAAAACAGCCCATTAGGCCAGCTATAGGAGATAGGTGGGTCAATGGGAGTCAGCGACGCGATCCCTCTCCTATCACCTCGTCCGCCGAGGACAAAGCGGATCCAGATTTTCCTCAGAAAAAAAAGCAGACCCGGGTCACCAGGGACGGGGGGCGCGGATGGGGATTGTGTAATTAGCTTTCGGTAGTGGCCAGGTCCGCACTCGACTTCCTCGATGATGATGACTGGGCTCCGGCCGGCTGATCGGGCACTCGACTTCCTCGCCGTCCTCGCTGCTTCAGCCACCTCGACCCCGCGGGGCTGCTCGCCGCGTCCGTGCGCGCTGCAGCTCGTCCGGCCGCGTCGGCTGCACGCCAGCCTCTTCGCCGTCCGCGGTAGTACTGTGTCCGCCACGGCGGCCACCGGCCGGAATTCGCCCTCTTCGCTGCCAGAGACTGAAATCGTGCTTCTCCCGGACTGGTAAGTGCTCGTACTGCACTGCCCCGGATGCCACAGAAAACACCCAGCGGTCGCGACCCGGACGGGATACTTGGGACACCGACCTGTTGGAGCACTTGTCATCGGTCGCGCAGCGCAGGTCCCCGACGAGATGACCGCCGCCCCTCCGATCTCCTTGGCCAGGCTTCAACTGCCGACGGCGACGGATGAATTGGATGGCATCTCCTTCTAGCCTGGCGGCTGGCGGACTGACGCTGCAACTGCCGACGGCGACGGAGACCCGCAGCGGCGCAGCCCTGGACGGACCACGGCCTTCTTTTCATCCAGAAGAGGAACTTGCGGCGGCGAGACGAGATTGAGAGTGGAAGGGGAACGGCCGAACGGGCCTTGGCGGCCTGAAACGGGCTAAGTTGGGCCATATTCGAGTTTTTCAGGGACGCCCGAAGGGAATCGCTACTTTAGTACCATACCGGAAGTCTAATTGACACGTGACGGGTTTATTAGACGGACTCTGCCTACTCCATCGCCAACATGGGGATCATGCACGGTTGTCAGCTGTGAAAGATGCCAAAGAGCACAAATAAAAGAGGCCACTAAGCCCAACCCGTGATCCAAAACACGAAAAGAAGGCCTTCGAGCCCATCCGTGACCCAGCATCGATAAGTGCGCACGGACCAAAACAATGTGGCAAAAAGATCCTCTATGAGTGCACAGTCGTAAGAAAAATAGCGTAATTGTATCCCCGGGTTGGCACGTGCTATACATTAGCACTGGGCTTTTTGTTCAAATTTCGTTAGGTCATGATTCCATGAAATAGGCTAGCCTTTGACCTGCATTCTGATCTTATCATCGTGCCATGCCCATCATGGTCACATACAATGTCAACGAGATCCTTGAAATTCAGGCTTAATTTTGAGACATCAGTGAAAAAGTCATGTATGTTCTTTTAGATGAACAGGAGACCAAAGCCCCCTCCTCCTCGCGTTACATTATCATTAATGAAACCAGATACCACATCCAAGTTTACAGTAGTTCATGCTCCGAAAACCCAACTCCAAAACAAAATACCAAGTCCTGCAAATTGATTTCAAAACTTCAATTGCTTGCCGCTGAAAGATATGCTTACCTTATGAATCAGGAAAGGAAAACATCAAAATCTAAACAAAGAAAAGAAGGCCTCTGAGCCCATCCGTGACCCAGCACCGATAAGTGCGCACGGACCAAAACAATGCGGCAAAAAGATCCCCTATGAGGGCACAGTCGTAAGAAAAATAGCGCAATTGCATCCCCCGGGTTGGCACGTGCTATACATTAGCACTGGGCTTTTTGTTCAAATTTCGTTAGGTCATGATTCCACGAGATAGGCTAGCCTCTGACCTGCATTCTGATCTTGTCATTGTGCCATGCCCATCAGGGTCACATACAATGTCAACGAGATCCTCGAAATTCAGGTTTAATTTTGAGACATCAGTGAAAAAGTCATGTATGTTCTTTTAGATGAACAGGAGACCAAAGCCCCCTCCTCCCCGCGTTACATTATCATTAATGAAACCAGATACCACATCCAAGTTTACAGTAGTTCATGCTCCGAAAACCCAACTCCAAAACAAAATACCAAGTCCTGCAAATTGATTTCAAAACTTCAATTGCTTGCCGCTGAAAGATATGCTTACCTTATGAATCAGGAAAGGAAAACATCGAAATCTAAACAAAGAAAGTTGCAGCAACTTTGCCCATGTGGCACCACCACAACCTGATGGACCCTTATTTTATGATTCTGTACAAATTGGTGTTATATCATTCACACATGTTATTATCCTTTCTGTTAGTCTAGGCGTGATCACGATCCTGCCGGCCTGGGCGCAGAAGGAAGGAACAAAGACCAGGCACTTACTTATAATCTCCTTCTGCTAAATCAATGAAAAACCAGTGAACATTGGATCTTTCAAAATAAATAAGAGCGAGTGGCAGCGCCCAAATCTTTACACGGCCCGCTTTTGCAAGATGTGAGCCTTCCAAACGGCCATTAGGGAATGCAACTTAACTGTCCACGACTTGATGAGTTTTATTAACAAAATTGCACGCGGGTGTTGTGAGTTACTTCAAGAAACAGGAAGGGGGTATTCACAAACAACGATGGCACGCACATCTAGCTGGGCCGACAGGTCCGACGTGGCCGCCAGATGGCGTGATCCGATTTGTTAGGGATTTTTTTCCACCACGTGCGGACGTGCCAAGTTTGTATACCTGACTGCCACACTTTGGAAGTTTGTGGATGTATAATGCACATGCGAGCCAAGCTTGTGGACCAAGAGACGTAGAGGGGAAGCTTTCAGCGTGGTACTTGAGAAGGAAGCGACACTTGTTGGTGCGGTGTCGAGACCTCTGGTCGTGAAGGGAGCATCCTCCTTGGGATGGCCCAATTTTTCCTTCATCATCTATCTTGGAGTCTCCTATTGCCATGGATGAGGGTGTCTTTGACTGTGTCTTGTTTCACGAAGTGGTGTGCAGTTCAAATATGCTTGGAGCTATGTTTATATACAAAGCCTAATGAATGGAATTCTGATGGTGCGGTCAATGGCTTGGAATAATTACATGGTACGTATGCATGCCACAATACGCAGATAAAGGTAGCCTGTCATTTGACATCCTCCTAGATCTGTTTACTAATCCTAATTTGTTAAGGTGCTCAGCTTTCTGAAATTGCGTATAGCGACTGTCGACAATAGAAAAAGGTACCTTATAATACAAGCTCAAAGGGGATGTAGCTCAGATGGTAGAGCGCTCGCTTAGCATGCGAGAGGTATGGGGATCGATACCCCACTTCTCCATTCCTTATTTTTTTCTTTGCAGTGCTCCAGAATCCAAAGTTTACTACACGAAAGAAAGAGATGACAACATTAAAGCGCATCTGGTGTAGTGGTATCATAGTACCCTCCCACGGTACTGACCAGGGTTCGATTCCCTGGATGCGCATATTTTTTCTTAAATTTATAAATTAACTTTTTTGTAAGTTGAAGTCCTACATCTGAATCGGCTTAATTATCACTAATTTTTTAGATAAATAATGGAAGCATCATGGTGAAACTGTCACCATGTAAGCTATAAAATCTTCATCCGGATAAAGATGAACGGGAAATTAGCACATTCACATGGTCCTTTTCTTTGGCTAAAAATAGAAGCAACAGAACCAGGTTCCACTATGACGAACAAAAACACAAAGACAAGGAAGAACAGCCTTGCACAAAAATCCTGGTCATAGAAACCAGCAACCTTTTTGCTCCCAATTAGTAAAAGTCAATCACTAGAGCTCATAACTTTTTTCTACCCCGCAAAAAAACATGTACAGAAACCAACAGCCAAGCTCTTTTCCCCGAAAACGAAGTTCATCCTTGCCAAAAAACAAAAACAATAGTCGTATTGAAGTAGCAATCAGACACATAACAGTGGTAGTAGTGATGAAATTACTTGCCACCATAGTAACAATCAGACACAAAAGTATGCTGCTGACCACCAAATCACATGCAGTTTCTGAAATGTGCCTAAGAAAAGACATCTCCACATAAAAAAGAACTGCAGAGGCCGGGGTTATCCTCGCTTTCAAAAACAAAAATAAAAATCTTCGCACAAAGAACAGAAGCGTCCAGGTGCCAAAATCAACTGTGTACTAGACGTGAAAGATCAAAATATTGAGCTACATAAGTGAGTACCTGAACCAACAATTTCAGCAACAAATGCCAAAACTACTCGTGAAGGAATTAGCATTTCAAACTGCAACCATGCCATTCGTCACTTTTAACAATGCAAATTGAAAGTGAACTCAGGAAAACAGTACAACAGTTCTACTCCCCCCATAAAGAAATATAAGAGCGTTTAGATCACTAAAGTAACATTGTTCATAACATACATTAACACGATGTTCATGATAACATGACAGGCACGAAAGGATGATACTAGAGTACTACTTCAGAAATACAAACTGTTCAGTTCTACTAGTAGTACTACTGAAAAGTAAGAACAAAGAACATAAGGCAATGTTCATACAGGATAGATACTACCACGGGCACAACAAATAACTAGTCCAAACCATTAAGATGGAGCATGGCATCTTATAGCACCATGACAAACGGAGGCTCGTTGCTCTAGTAGCCTTGCTCTAGATGTGGCAGTCGATCCTGCCGGCCTGGGCGTGATCATGATAGGCAGCGCCAGGGGCGAGCCAGTCATGCCTCAGGATGCCGACGCCGAGCTTGACGAAGCATCTTGTGAAGACATGAATTAACATAGATAAAAACTAACATAAGGAACAAGAAGTGCGCAATAGACTAAACTTCTGGGAAGCAGATACAGAAAAATGTAGAAAACATATTTTCTACGGTTCAATGTAATAAAAAGTTCAGTATGTGGTCAGTGCCACATATATTTCTTTATCATACATAGGAAAATGATCACACTATTTGTTCTATATATGTGCAAAATTTATGAGTAATGCAGAGAATGATGAGGAAAATGCACACACATGACAAGAACAGAGCTAATGCTGCCACTCCGCCATCTCCTCTGTCATCGTCTACCTCCCATCAGCAATGCCTCAGCCTGCATGGAGGCCAAACCATTAGTAGTCGAAGCTGGAAGGTTTGGTGTAAAGACTAAATGTAACTATGTAAGTTCCTTCTTGCTTCAGTTGGTAATTTCAACATGATTTCCATCCGACGCAGATTTAGGTTAAGGTACAGAACCTAAATAAGAAACAGAAAATTCTGCTCTTGTATATGTTACTCCTCTATTTTTCAACACCGCAACTCACAAACTATCCAGGGTCATTGTATATGTGTGTGTCTCTTCGCGTTCACCGCAAGCTATAAATATACTTGCTTATATTTAGATAAAACACAAGCCATAACTGTTAACGTATAACTTTGTATAGCTAATCTCGCGTATTCCGTTTGCATACGGTTGTACATATACGCGTATAGGGTTTATTTCTTGGTCTCCAAGACTTGTAACTCTGCTATAAATATATGAGCCGATCGCCCCTTGAGAGGCGTCTTCCCTCAAACTGTTTCACGTTTATATGGTATCAGCCCTAGGTCCTAAAACCTAGCTTCCGCCGCCACCAAACCCTAAGTCGCCGCCGCCATCCTCCCTCGTGCCGCCGCAGCTCCTTCCCCCTCCCCAGGCCGCCGCCATGTCGACCTCCCCCTCCACCTCCTCTGCACTCGGGGCCTCCACCTCATCGACGCTCGGGACGCAGACCGCCGGGGCCATGATCCCATCCATGACATCGCCGGCGTCCCAGGCCGTCCATGTCGCCAGCGTCAAGACGCATGTCCCCGTTGTCCTCGACCTCCAGAAGTCCAACTACGCCAGGTGGCGTATGCTCATCACCGTCCTCCTCGGGAAGTACGACCTCACCGGCCACATCTCCGTCGTCACGCCGCCGGATTCTCGCACGGCCGACTGGCAGCGTCAGGACTTCGTTGTGCGCTCGTGGATCTACGGCTCCATCAGCGAGGACATCCTCTACACAATCATGGCCCAAGATCAGACCGCGTACGAGGCCTACGCGCTGATCCGGAACCTCTTCCTCGACAATCAGCTCACCCGCGCCATCTACCTCGAGGCGGAGTTTCGGGCCCTCGTCCAAGGCGACCTCACCATCACCGCCTACTGCCATTGCCTGAAGGCCCTTTCCGACGCGCTCGCGGACGTGGGGCAGCCCGTGACCGACCAAACCCTGGTCCTCACCTGTCTTCGGGGGCTCAACCCCCGCTTCTCTGACATCGCCACCCTCGTTACGATGCAGGTTCCGGCCCCTACCTTCCCGCAGACGCGCTCCATCCTTCTCCAACGCGAGAACCAGCTCGTCAACGCCGCCCCGGGCGGCCCTATGCCGTCCCAAGTCGCCCTCGACGGCAACACCACCGGCTCCCCCACCGGTGGCAATTCCGGCGGCAATGGCGGCCACGGCGGCCGCTGGTCGAAGAAGAAGAAGAACGGTGGCGGGGGTGCCGCCAACTCCAACCCTGCCTACCCCGCCGCCGCGCCTGGACCATGGATCTGCTTCAACCCCTACACCGGACAGACACAGCAGATGCAGCCCACCTGGCGCCCCTACGGCGCTCCGGCTGCTCCCGCCGGGGGCGCCGGCCTCCTCGGGCCGGCCCCGTGGTCCACCGCCCCGACATCGCCGTCTCGCCAGTCCACCTGGGTGCCCCCAGGCCAGGTCGCCTACACGACCCAGCTGGCGCCCCTGCATGGCCAGGCTTGGGGCACCAACCCGCCTCCACCCGCGGCGCCCTACCACCCCGCCTCCTGCATGGGACTGCTCCGCCCTTGTCACCGCCCTCAATGCCAGCGCCGGGCCCTCTGCCGCCGGCTCCTCCACGCAGGGCGTATGGGTGATGGATTCCGGCGCCACCTCGCACATGGTCTCCGACCTTGGTATACTCTCCACTTCCTCCCATCCCCCTCCCTCTCTTTGAGTCACTGTCGGCAATGGTGTTCCCCTCCCTATCACCGCCACCGGCCACAACACTCTCCACACACCTAGTCACACCTTTTACTTCAACAATGTTCTTGTTGTTCCAGATATTATCAAAAATCTCCTTTCTACTCATCAATTTACCATCGATAATTCTGTTTCTGTCGAATATGACCCGTGTGGTTTTTCTATTAAGGATCTGCACACTCGGCGCGAGATCATTCGCTGCAGTAGCCCCGGACCGCTCTACGAGTTCAACGCCAACACCAACCCCACCATATCTCCGTTTGGACTCGCCGCCACCACCACCGCATCGGAGCTATGGCATCGTCGCTTAGGACATCCCGGTCATGACTCTATGTCACATTTATCTTCAGAATTTGCTATTCCATGTAATAAAAGTACTCAAGTGTGTCATGCATGTCCACTTGGCAAGCACATGCGTTTACCTTTTTCTAGATCATTAACAGTTTGTGTTGCTCCGTTCCAATTACTTCGTTGCGATTTATGGACATCACCTCTTGCTAGTAATTCTGGTTTCAAATATTACCTTGTCATTGTTGATGTTTTTTCTCATTTTATGTGGACGTTTCCCCTTCACCGGAAATCTGACACATGTGATATTCTCGTCAACTTTGTCGCCTACGCACGCACACAATTCAACCTCCCCGTCATATCCTTCCAGGTCGACAATGGTACCGAGTTTGTTAACTCTAACTTCATCGAGTTTCTTGCACGCAACGACATACACCTCCGCATGTCCTGCCCGTACACCTCCCCTCAAAACGGCAAGGCCGAAAGTGCACTTCGCACGCTCAATGACATTACTCGCACCTTGCTGTTCCAAGCTTATATGCCTCCTGCGTACTGGGTCGAGGCCCTTGCCGTCGCAACCTTCCTGCTTAACCGCCGTCCAAGCCAAGCCTTGGACTTCCGGATCCCGTATACCCTCCTCTACCAAAAACCGCCCTCCTTCGCTGACCTCCGTGTCTTCGGGTGCCTAGGCTACCCTAACCAGTCCGCCACGGCACCTCACAAACTCGCCCCTCGCTCCATCGCATGCGTCTTTCTTGGGTATCCTGCATCGCATTGCAGCTATCGGTGCCTCAACTTAACGTCACGCCGCATCATCATCTCGCGACATGTCGTTTTTGATGAACACACCTTTCCATTCGCCACCACTCGCACCACTCAGTCTTCGGACGATCTTGATTTTCTCCTAGACTTGGTTGCCACGCAGCCGGCTCCCGCGGTCGTCGCGCCCCCCGCAGGCCAGCCCAACATGGCGCCGGCCTCCTCGGCCCAGCCCGCCATGCATGGCTCGGGGCCTTCCACCCCGACGTCGATCGCCACAACGCTCGCCTCACCCGCGCCGCCCTCGTCTGCGTCTCCCATCCAGTCCCCTTCTCCACCACCACCACCATCCCCTCCCCCTTCTCGTCACTCTCGCGGCAGCACCGCTTCCTCCACCAACACTCACACCATGCTCACTCGCGCCAAGCGTGGTATTTTTCAGCCCATTGATAAACTTAATCTTTCGGCTGAACACTCCTCTATCTCTCCCATTCCCAAAACATATCGCTCTGAGGATCCTCTTTGGCGTGCTGCCATGACCGAGGAGTACGATGCTATCCTTCAGAACCGCACTTGGACTCTTGTTCCTCGACCGGTTGGTGCTAACGTTGTTTCAGGGAAGTGGATCTTCAAGCAAAAGTTTGGTGCTGACGGTGCTCTCACTCTGTACAAGGCACGGTGGGTGGTCTGTGGATTCTCGCAGCAGCCTGGCATTGACTACGACGAAACCTTCAGTCCCATTGTCAAGCCTACCACGATCCACGTTGTGCTCAGCATCGCCGTCTCACATGCTTGGCTGGTTCATCAGCTGGACGTCAATAACGCCTTTCTCCATGGCGATCTCGACGAGGTGGTTCACTGTGAGCAGCTGCCCGGCTTCATCGACCCTACACATCCTCACCGTGTCTGCCTGCTCCACAAGTCCCTCTATGGACTCAAGCAGGCGCCCCACGCGTGGTACCAGCGGTTCGCTCATCACGCTCATCGACTGGGCTTTGTGGCTTCCCAGAGCGGCGTGTCTCTGTTTGTGCTTCGGCGCGGCTCTGAGATGGCCTACCTGCTTCTCTACGTGGACGACATCATCCTCACCGCGTCCAGCGCCGAGCTTCTCCAGCACATCACCGACCAGCTTCACCGGGAGTTCTCCATGACCGATCTCGGGGACTTGACTTACTTCCTCGGGATCTCGGTCTCTCGATGCTGCTTCGGGATGCTTCTCTCGCGGCCTTGATGCCATCGACCTTCTTCAGCGCGCTGGCATGATGGATTGCAACCCGTATGTCACGCCCATTGACACCTGTTGCAAGCTCTCCGCCGACGAGGGTCCCCTCGTCACCGATGCCATGGAGTACCGGAGTTTTGCCGGGGCCCTTCAGTACCTGACGCTCACTCGCCCCGACATTGCACATGCTGTCCAGCAAGCGTGCCTCTACATGCACGCTCCCCGGGAACCTCATCTCAACCTCGTCAAGCGGATTCTTCGCTATGTTCGTGGCACCCTCGACCTCGGTCTACAGCTCCACTCCACACCGGCCGCCTTGCTCACTGCCTACTCTGACGCGGATTGGGCCGGCTGCCCCGACACCCGACGCTCTACCTCTGGCTACTGTGTCTACCTCGGTGACAACCTGGTGTCTTGGTCCTCCAAACGCCAGGCCACGGTGTCTCGCTCCAGTGCCGAGGCCGAGTATAGAGCCGTGGCACATGTCGTGGCTGAGTGCTGCTGGCTTCGCCAACTTCTCCTTGAGCTTCATCGTCCTCTTCCGTCCGCCACCGTTGTCTTCTGTGATAACGTCAGTGTTGTTTACATGGCATGTAATCCGGTCCAGCATCGCCGCACGAAGCACATCGAGATCGACATCCACTTCGTCCGTGAGAAGGTGTCTCTCGGTCAGATTCGGGTTCTTCATGTGCCATCCTCACAACAGTTTGTCGACATCATGACGAAGGGCTTACCGACTCAGCTCTTCTTGGACTTTCGGTACAGTTTATGCTTTCGACCGACGCACAAATGCGGGGGGATGTTAACATATAACTTTGTATAGCTAATCTCACGTATTCGGTTTGCATACGGTTGTACATATACGCGTATAGGGTTTATTTCTTGATCTCCAAGACTTGTAACTCTGCTATAAATATATGAGCCGATCGCCCCTTGAGAGGCGTCTTCCCTCGAACTGTTTCACGTTTATAATAACTAAACAAAGTCAACTTTAAGGACCTCACAACAAGTCAAGGATTGAATAATAATATAATAATACTCCAATATCATTTTACTTATTGCAAAGGGTGAAGTGGCTTCATATCATTGGAATACACCAATATAATGAATACATGTTTTCACCTTAAAAATATCTCTAGGATATAATTCTTTCATCAACTCGCCCTTAAAGATGGCTCTGCCCAGAAACTTCGATGCCCAAATAAGAAAGAACCAAATGTTTTGTATATCTAGCATGCAAGACTTAAGATTAATGATAAAAGATTAAAAAATAATCAGTAAAGATTTATCTACATAGCCTTTAAGCAACAACACATACTTTGGACCATTGGTTCTTGGATAGCTAGTACCTCTTGTTTACATAGTGGAACTCTTGTTTCAGTATTTGCAAAGGAAAGGATCACTTTGAGCCTTCTCATGCCGAGAGACGTGTCCACGATCTCGGTCGGGTATCAGTTGCCGATTAGGTACGAGCGCAAGCGGAGGGTTCAGGCGCGGCTCGCTTTGTGTAAAGAGGCGCCTCCTGATGAAGACCAATACAGGTTCGTATTGTTTGCAGCTTTGTACTATTGCTGAATTCAGTTAGGGTCAATTTTGTGCAGATTTGGTAGAACACGAGCGGTAGCAGCTGATCGCCATTCCTTTCCTCTGTCCTGAAAAGCTTGCCTCCCTCTCACAGAAAAACTCACTTTCTTTGTATAAGTTTGTCATATTTCATGCCTTTTGCAGATGGAAAAAGAAGAATGATGGCTAGGTTTAGGGCCATGCTTAATAGGCTTGAGCTGAAAGAGTTGTACCTCAATGGGAGGCGCTACACGTGGAGCAATGAACTTCGCAACCCAACGATGGAGAAAATAGACCATGTTTTTTGTCATCAACTGTTGGGCGGATATATACCCTACGAGCTTACTAACTACGCTCGGTTCGGCAGTCTCTGACCACTGCCCGCTGTTAGTGGATTTGGATGCAGAGTTTGAGGTGGGCCGCCATTTCAAGTTCGAGTGCCTCTGGCCCAAAGCGGCAGGGTTTTTGGACACGGTGGAACAGGCGTGGCAGTCCATCCCTTCCGAGGGCAACCCATTTGTGGTTCTGGATAACAAGATGCGTATCATGGAGAAGGCCGGGCAGAGCTGGAGTGATCGCTGGATTGGTAACACACGTCTTCTGATGGCCTTGGCCATGGAAATCATCTCAAGGTTGGACGTGGCGGCAGAATCTAGGGCTTTATCCGCTCCGGAGCATGGACTCCGTAAGCTGTTAAACAGGAAACTGTTGGGGTTGTGCTCCTTGGAGCGAATGATCATGAGACAGAGATCGCGCCTGCTTCATCTGAAGGTTGGGGACGCCAACACAACATTCTTCCAACGTCACGCGAGACATAGGCAGAGGAAGAACTCTATAACAGTCATTCAACACAATGGCGCGGTCTTCACTGGGCAGGAGAGGATAGCGGATGCGGTGGATGAGTATTTCCAGGGTCTGTTGGGTTCAACAGGGGCTAGAGACGCCAATATCAACCTGGATGCTCTGGACTGACCATCTATGGATCTGTCAAGGCTTGAGGCACCATTCAAAAAAAGGAAGTTCACAAAGCCATTAAGGGTGTGCCTCTCGACAAAGCGCCGGGGCCAGATGGTTTCACGGGCAAGTTCTACGCAACATGTTGGCACATTATCAGGATGGATTTCATGAGGGCTCTAGATCAATTTCACATGGAGGACATGCGAGGAATGGCTGCAATTAACAAGGCCCTGGTGTTGCTGTTACCGAAAAAGTCCGGAGCGATGGACATCAAGGAGTACCGCCGATTAGCCTCATTAGTGGACCCATCAAAATATTTGGCAAAGTTCTTGCAATTCGACTTGCGGAGGATCTTCCAACGCTCATCGGGCAGCACCAAAGCGCGTTCGTCAAGGGGCGTTCCCTACATGACAACTTCATGCTCGTTCAATGCACGACACGACGACTACATGCGTTAAGATCCCCGGCGGTTCTACTGAAGTTGGACATTACCAAAGCATTCGACTCGATCAGTTGGCCTTTTGTCATCGAAGTGCTGAGAAGATTTGGTTTTGTGATTCCCTATGCAAGTACGAAAGTCAATAGTCATGCAATGAAATTATATCCTACTTGTGGTGCATTATTCAGTGTTATTTATGCTTAATGCTTGCTTATGAGATTATTCGTTTCTTAGTTGGTCGCTTCCCAATCTTTTGCTAGCCTTCATTTTGCACTAAGTATGATCACTACTTGTGCATCCAAAAACCTTTAACCCAGTTTTGCCACATGAGTCCACTATATCTACCTATATGCGGTATTCTTTTGCCGTTCTAAGAAAATTTGTATGTGCCATCTCTAATTTTCAAAATAAACTTCTCTTTTGTGTGTTCGTTTCGCTCGCGGAGCGGTGAGGGGTGGCTAATATTTTCCATGCTAGATGTGTTATTCTCAAGACGAGTGTTTATTCACTTGTCATTGCACGAGAGTAAGGCAAAGGTATTAGGGATGCCCAGTCCCAAAATGCAAAAAAATTGAATTTAATTTATGATGTCAAATAATAAATTCCTTGAAAAGTGTTGGTATGGAGGGCACCAGTGGATATGGTTAGGGATGGAAAATGAAAGTTATGGTGGAAAAAGGAATAAACTTTATTTTCTATTTGGGAACCGCCTATGATATATCTATGCATGGAAAGTATTGGGAACTCTAAGTCGTTTTCGTTGGTGGGATGGATACACCTCTCAAAATGTTTTTATCTCTACGTTTTTCGCTTTGAGCTCTGGCACCTCTACAAATCCCTACTTCCCTCTATGAAGGGCCTTTCTTTTACTTTATGCAATTTTTTTTGAATTTGAGTCTCCATCTTCTCTTATAAAAGCACCAACTAGGAGGCAATATGATCATACTTAAGTATTGGGTGTAGCTAATATTCGAGTGCTAGGGATAACTTATTTTAGCGTTAATATTTTGAAAAGACATGGTTGCTTGTTGATATGCTTGAGTATCTAAATTATCATGTCAAAACTAGACTATTGCTTTGAACAACTAAAAGTCCAATTGTCCATGCTACAAAGAAAAGAATATGATATGACATGATAGGCATCATTCCACATCAAAAATTATGTTTTTATCACTTACCTACTCTAGGACGAGTAGGAGTTAAGCTTGGGATGCTGATACGTCTCCAACGTATCTATAATTTTTTTATTGTTCCATGCTGTTATATTATCAATCCTGAATGTTTTATAATCATTTTATATCATTTTTTGGTAGTAACCTATTGACATACTGCCAAGTGCCAGTTCCTGTTTTTTCCGTGTTTTTTACATCGCGGAAAATCAATATCAGACGGAGTCCAAATGCCATGAAACTTTACAGAGATTTTTTATGGACCAAAAGGAACATGTTGGGCCCTGGTTGCACCTGGGGGGAGTCCTGAGGAGGGGACAACCCACCAGGTGCGCCAGGAGGCCCAGGCGCGCCCTGGTGGGTTGTGCCCACCTCGGGTGCCCCCCGGACCGCCTCTTTGCTCTATAAATTCCCCCCAAACCCCAGAACCCTAGGGGAGTCGACGAAATATTCATCTAGCCGCCGCAGAGTCCAGAACCACCAGATCAAATCTAGACACCATCTCGGATGGGGTTCACCACCTCCATTGGTGCCTCTTCGATGATGCGTGAGTAGTTCTTTGTAGACCTTTGGGTCCATAGTTAGTAGCTAGATGGCTTCATCTCTCTCTCTCTCTCTCTTGATTCTCAATACAATGTTCTCTTGGAGATCCATATGATGTAACTCTTTTGTGGTGTGTTTGTTGGGATTTGATGAACTTCGAGTTTATGATCAGATCTATCTTTTTATATCCATGAAAGTATTTGAGTTTCTTTGATCTCTTTTATGCATGATTGCTTATAGCCTCGTATTTCTTCTCTGATATTTGGGTTTTGTTTGGCCAACTTGATCTATTTATCTTGCAATGGGAAGAGGTGCTTTGTAGTGGGTTCGATCTTACGGTGCTTGATCCCAGTGACAGAAGGGGAACCGGCATGTATGTATCGTTTGTATCGTTGCTACTAAGGATAAAACAATGGGGTCTATCTTTACATAGATAGATCTTGTCTACATCATGTCATCGTTATTATTGCATTACTCCGTTTCTCCATGAACTTAATACACTAGATGCATGCTGGATAGAGGTCGATGTGCGGACTAATAGTAGTAGATACAGGCAGGAGTCGGTCTACTAATCTTGGACGTGATGCCTATATAATGATCATTGCCTGGATATCATCATAATTATTTGAAGTTCTATCAATTGCCTAATAGTAATTTGTTCACCCACTGCTTTGTTATTTTTCTCGAGAGAAGCCACTAGTGAAACCTACGGCCCCCGGGTCTTCTTTCTCATATTATTTGCCTTTGCTTTTATTTTCAGATCTATTAATCTAAAAACCCAAAAATACCTTGCTGTAATTTATTTTATTTGGCGTTCGATCTATCAATATTTATAACCTTTTTCCCGTCACGCACCAATTTCTGGCTCCGTTACCCGAAAGGGATTGACAACCCCTTTAACACGTCGGGTTGCGAGGATTTATTTGTTATCTGTGTGCAGGGGCTGTTTACGTTGTGTTGCTTGGTTCTCCTAATGGTTCGATAACCTTGGTTGCATATCTTAAGGAAATACCTACCTTCACTGTGCTGCATCATCCCTTCCTCTTTGGGGAAATACCGACGTAGCTTCAAGCGACATCACGATCCTCCCCCCGCATAAGCATTGGAGCATAAGAAATGACGGGTCTCTCACCACGACGAACAGCTCTCCTGTGCATGAACATGACCCATGCCTAAATCAAAGCAATTAGTGATGCCGCCTAAACTTCCAGCCTCATCCGCGTCCATAACCTAGTCGACATCGAGGGTCCGTTAAGCATGGGGAAATTGATCCTACCAACAGACCTAACATACGGGAGAAGGGATGTTTCTTACTGGCACCGGAGACGAGGACGACGAAGGGGGTGGCATGGCTGAGGCAAGGATGACCCGACTGTGTCCAACAGGAAGGGGGGCACTAGCTCCTGTAGCCGGATAGTGCTGTTGCCTCGTCTGGCGCCACCGCCGCCGCTTGTGCAGATCTGAGTCGCCGTCGCCGCCGGTGGTGACGCTAGAGGAAGTGGTTGTCCTAGAGGTAGTGGTGACCGAGTAATTGGAGGGTGAGGCTAGATTTGGCGCTGTGCCACCGCGTCCGATTTCCATCTCCCGCCACCCCCTCGTTTTCGGGTTGCTCCCGCGCGTGCGAGCTTGCACCACACTGAGCCTGGCTTGCTAGAAACTGCCGATTTAAGTATTTTCAGCGAGCAGGCTTCGAGCTGCTTTAAACTTCGTGCCCATGTGAGCCAGACCACCCCGTATGCAACCAAAACACAATTCGTGGCCCAAGTCGGCTTGGTTGGCCCTAATGCGGGCAACAAAATGTAGAGGAACATAGTAATTTCAAAAAAATTCCTACGCACACGCAAGATCATGGTGATGCATAGCAACGAGAGGGCAGTGTGTTGTCCACGTACCCTCGTAGACCGAAAGTGGAAGCATTAGCACAACGCGGTTGATGTAGTCGTAAGTCTTCATGATCCGACTGATCCAAGTACTGAACGTACGGCACCTCCGAGTTCAGCACACGTTCAGCTCGATGACGTCCCGCGAACTCCGATCCAGCAGAGCTTCACGGGAGAGTTCCATCAGAACGACAGCGTGATGACGGTGATGATGTTCCTACCGATGCAGGGCTTCGCCTAAGCACCGCTACGATATGATCGAGGTGGAATATGGTGGAGGGGGGCACCGCACATGGCTAAGAGATCAAGGGATCAATTGTTGTGTCTAGAGGTGCCCCCCTGCCCCCGTATATAAAGGAGAAAGGGGGGAGGCCGGCCGGCCCTTGGGGCGCGCCAAGGAGGGGGAGTCCTCCTCCTAGTAGGAGTAGGACTCCCCTTTCCTAGTCCAACTAGGAAGAGGAAGGGGAAGGAAAGAGAGGGAGGGAGAGGAAGAGGGGCGCGCCCCTCCCTAGTCCAATTCGGACTCCTCATGGGAGGGGACGCCACCTCTGGGTTGCTGCCCTCTCTCTCCCTTGAGCCCACTAAGGCCCAATACTTCCCGGGGTTCCAGAACCCTTTGGCACTCCGGTTTTCTCCACCCGGAACACTTCCGGTGTCCGAATAAAGCCGTCCAATATATCGATCTTTATGTCTCGACCATTTCGAGACTCCTCGTCATGTCCGTGATTATATCTGGGATTCCAAACTACCTTCGGTACATCAAAACAAAAAAACTCATAATACCGATGATCACCAAACTTTAAGCGTGCGGAACCTACGGGTTCGAGAACTATGTAGACATGAACGAGACACGTCTCCAGTCAATAACCAATAGCGGAACCTGGATGCTCATATTGGCTCCCACATATTCTACAAAGATCTTTATCGGTCAAACCGCATAACAACATACGTTGTTCCCTTTGTCATCGGTATGTTACTTGCCCGAGATTCGATCGTCGGTATTTCAATACCTAGTTCAATCTCATTACCGGCAAGTCTCTTTACTCGTTCCGTAATACATCATCTCGCAACTAACTCATTAGTTACAATGCTTGCAAGGCTTATAGTGATGTGCATTACCGAGAGGGCCCAGAGATACCTCTCCGACAATCGGAGTGACAAATCCTAATCTCGAAATACGCCAACTCAACAAGTACCTTCGGAGACACCTGTAGAACACCTTTATAATCACCTAGTTATGTTGTGACGTTTGGTAGCACACAAAGTGTTCCTCTAGTAAATGGGAGTTGCATAATCTCATAGTCATAGGAACATGTATAAGTCATGAAGAAAGCAATAGCAACATACTAAACGATCAAGTGCTAATCTAACGGAATGGGTCAAGTCAATCACATCATTCTCCTAATGATGTGCTCCCATTAATCAAATGACAACTCATGTCCATGGCTAGGAAACTCAACCATGTTTGATCAACGAGCTAGACAAGTAGAGCCATACTAGTGACACTATGTTTGTCTATGTATTCACACATGTATTATGTTTCCGGTTAATACAATTCTAGCATGGATAATAAACATTTATCATGATATAAGGAAATAAATAATAACTTTATTATTGCCTCTAGGGCATATTTCCTTCAGTCTCCCACTTGCACTAGAGTCAATAATCTAGATCACATCGCCATGTGATTTAACATCAATAGTTCACATCACCATGTGATTAACACCCATAGTTCACATCGTCATGTGATCAACACCCAAAGAGTTTACTAGAGTCAGCAATCTAGTTCACATCGCCATGTGATTAACACCCAAAGAGTACAAAGGTGTGATCATGTTTTTCTTGTGAGAGAAGTTTAGTCAACGGGTCTGCCAAATTCAGATCCGTATGTATTTTGCAAATTTCTATGTCAACAATGCTCTACACGGAGCTACTCTAGCTAATTTCTCCCACTTTCAATATGTATCCAGATTGAGATTTAGATTCATCCGGATCAGTGCCAAAACTTGCATCGACGTAACCCTTTACGATGAACTTTTTGTCACCTCCATAACCGAGAAACATATCCTTATTCCACTAAGGATAATTTTGACCAATGTCCAGTGATCTACTCCTAGATCACTATTGTACTCCCTTGCCAAACTCAAGGCAGGGTATACAATAGGTCTGGTACATAGCATGGCATACTTTATAGAACCTATAGCTGAGGCATAGGGAATGACTTTCATTCTCTCTCTATCTTCTACCGTGGTCGGGTTTTGAGTCTTACCCAAATTCACACCTTGCAACACAGGCAATAACTCTTTCTTTGACTGTTCCATTTTGAATTGCTTCAAAAACTTGTCAAGGTATGTACTCATTGAAAAAAAATTATCAAGCGTCTTGATCTATCTCTATAGATCTTGATGCTCAATATGTAAGCGGCTTCACCGAGGTCTTTCTTTGAAAAACTCCTTTCAAACACTCCTTTATGCTTTACAGAAAATTCTACATCATTTCCGATCGACAATATGGCATTCACATATACTTATCAGAAAGGCTGTAGTGCTCCCACTCACTTTCTTGTAACTTCAGGCTTCACCACAAGTCTGTATAAAACTATATGCTTTGATCAACTCATCAAAGCGTATATTCCAACTCTGAGATGCTTGCACCAGTCCATAGATGGATCGCTGCTGGAGCTTGCACATTTTGTTAGCACCTCTAGGATCGACAAAACCTTCTGGTTGCATCATATACAACTCTTCTTTAAGAAATCCATTAAGGAATGTAGTTTTGACATCCATTTGCCAGATTTCATAAAATGTGGCAATTTGCTAACATGATTCGAACAGACTTAAGCATTGCTACGATGAGAAAATCTCATCGTAGTCAACACCTTGAACTTTGTCAAAACCTTTTTCGACAAGTCTAGCTTTGTAGATAGTAACACTACTATCAGCGTTCGTCTTCCTCTTGAAGATCCATTTATTTTCTATGGCCTGCCAATCATCAGGCAAGTCAACCAAAGTCCACACTTTGTTCTCATACATGGATCCCATCTCAGATTTCATGGCCTCAAGCCATTTTGCGGAATCTGGGCTCATCATCGCTTCCTCATAGTTCGTAGGTTCGTCATGGTCAAGTAACATGACCTCCAGAATAGGATTACCGTACCACTCTGGTGCGGATCTCACTCTGGTTTACCTACGAGGTTTGGTAGTAACTTGATCAGAAGTTACATGTTACCTTATAAGGTTCTACTTTCCTCCCACTCACTTCTTTCGAGAGAAACTCCTTCTCTAGAAAGGATACATTCTTAGCAACGAATGTCTTTCCTTCGGATCTGTGATAGAAGGTGTACCCAACTTTCTCCTTTGGGTATCCTATGAAGACACATTTCTCCGATTTGGGTTTGAGCTTATCAGGATGAAACTTTTTCACATAAGCATCGCAACCCCAAACTTTAAGAAACAACAACTTTGGTTTCTTGCCAAACCATAGTTCATATCATCTCAACGGATTTAGATGGTGCCCTACTTAACGTGAATGCAGCTGTCTCTAATGTATAACCCCAAAACGATAGTGGTATATCGGTAAGAGACATCATAGATTGCACCATATCTAATAATGTACAATTACGATGTTCGGACACACCATTACTATGGTGTTCCAGGCGGCATGAATTTGTGAAACTATTCCACATTGTTTTAATTGAAGACCAAACTCGTAACTCAATATTCATCTCTGCGATCAGATCGTAGAAACTTTATTTTCTTGTTACGATGATTTTACACTTCACTCTGAAATTCTTTGAACTTTTCAAATGTTTCAGACTTATGTTTCATCAAGTAGATATACCCATATCTACTGAAATCATCTGTGAAGGTCAGAAAATAATGATACCCGCCGCGAGCCTCGAACTACATACATTAGTATGTATTATTTCCAACAAGTATGTTGCTCGCTCCATTGTTCCGGAGAACGGAGTCTTAGTCATCTTGCCCATGAGGCATGGTTATAAGCATCACCGATTCATAATCAAGTGATTCCAAAAGCCCATCAGCATGGATATTCTTCATGCGCTTTACACCAATATGACCTAAACGACAGTTCCACAAATAAGTTGCACTATCATTGTTAACTTTGCATCTTTTGGCTTCAATATTATGAATATGTGTATCACTACGGTCGAGATCCAACAAACTATTTTCATTGGGTGTATGACCATCGAAGGTTTTATTCATGTAAAAAACAACAATTATTCTCTGACTTTAAATGAATAACCATATTGCAATAAACATGATCAAATCATATTCATGCTCAATGCAAATGCCAAATAACATTTATTTAGGTTTAACACTAATCTCGAAAGTATAGGGAGTGTGCGATGATGATCATATCAATCTTGGAACCACTTCCAACACACATCGTCACTTCACCCTCAACTAGTCTCTATTTATTCTGTAAGTCGTGTTTCGAGTTACTAATTTTTAGCAACCGAACAAGTATCAAATACCCAGGGGCTACTATAAACACTAGTAAGGTACACATCAATAACATGTATATCAAATATACCCTTGTTCACTTTGCCATCCTTCTTATCCATCAAATATTTAGGGCATTTCCGCTTCCAGTGACCATTTCCTTTGCAGTAGAAGCACTCAGTTTTAGGCTTTAGTCTAGCTTTGGGCTTCTTCACGGAAGTGACAACTTGCTTGCCATTCTACATGAAGTTCCCTTTCTTTCCCTTTGCCCTTTTCTTGAAACTAGTGGTCTTGTTAATCATCAACACTTGATGCTCTCTCTTGATTTCTACCTTCATCGATTTCATCATCATGAAAAGCTCGGGAATCGTTTTCTTCATCCCTTGCATACTATAGTTCATCACGAAGTTCTACTAACTTGGTGATGGTGACTAGAGAATTCTGTCAATCACTATTTTATCAGGAAGATTAACTCCCACTTGATTCAAGCGATTGTAGTACCCAGACAATCTGAGCACATGCTCACTGCTTGAGCTATTCTCCTCCATCTTTTAGCTATAAAACTTGTTGGAGACTTCATATCTCTCAACTCGGGTATTTGCTTGAAATATTAACTTCAACTCCTGGAACATCTAATATGGTCCATGACGTTCAAAACGTCTTTGAAGTCCTGATTCTAAGCCGTTAAGCATGGTGCACTAAACTATCAAGTAGTCATCATATTGAGCTAGCCAAACGTTCATAACATCTGCATCTGCTCCTGCAATAGGTCCGCTACCCTAGCGGTGCATCAAGGACATAATTCTTCTGTGCAGCAATGAGGATAAACCTCAGATCACGGACCCAGTCCGCATCATTGCTACTATCATCTTTCAACTTAGTTTTCTCTAGGAACATATATAAAAAATAGGGAAGCAACAAGGCGAGCTATTGATTTACAACATTATTTGCAAAATACTAACATGCCTAAGTTCATGATAAATTAAAGTTCAATTAATCATATTACTTAAGAACTCCCACTTAGATAGACATCCCTCTAATCATCTAAGTGATCACGTGATCCAAATCAACTAAACCATGTCCGATCATCACGTGAGATTGAGGAGTTTTCAATGGTGAACATCACTATGTTGATCATATCTACTATATGATTCACGCTCGACCTTTCGGTCTCAGTGTTCTGAGGCCATATCTGCATATGCTAGGCTCGTCAAGTTTAACCCGAGTATTCTGCGTGTGCAAAACTAGCTTGCACCCGTTGTAGATGAACGTAGAGCTTATCACACCCGATCATCACGTGGTGTCTCGGCACGACGAACTTTGGCAACGGTGCATACTCAGGGAGAACACTTTTATCTTGAAATTTAATGAGAGATCATCTTATAATGCTACCGTCAATCAAAGCAAAATAAGATGCATAAAGGATAAACATCACATGCAATCAATATAAGTGATATGATATGGCCATCATCATCTTGTGCTTGTGATCTCCATCTCCGAAGCACCGTCATGATCACCATCGTCACCGATGCGACACCTTGATCTCCATCGTAGCATCGTTGTCATCTTGCCAACTATTGCTTCTACGACTATCGCTACCACTTAGTGATAAAGTAAAGCAATTACAGGGCGATTGCATTGCATACAATAAAGCGACAACCATATGGCTCATGCCAGTTGCCGATAACTCGGTTACAAAACATGATCATCTCATACAATAAAATATAGCATCATGCCTTGACCATATCACATCACAAAAGGCCCTGCAAAAACAAGTTAGACGTCCTCTACTTTGTTGTTGCAAGTTTTACGTGGCTGCTACGGGCTGAGCAAGAACCGTTCTTACCTACGCATCAAAACCACAACGATAGTTCGTCAAGTTAGTGTTGTTTTAACCTTCTCAAGGACCAGGCGTAGTCATACTTGGTTCAACTAAAGTTGGAGAAACAGACACCCTCCAGCCACCTGTGTGCAAAGCATGTCTATAGAACCAGTCTCGCGTAAGCGTACGCGTAATGTCGGTCCAGGCCGCTCCATCCAACAATACCGCCGAACCAAAGTATGACATGCTGGTAAGCAGTATGACTTGTATCGCCCACAACTCACTTGTGTTCTACTCATGCATATAACATCTACGCATAAACCTGGCTCGGATGCCACTGTCGAGGAACGTAGTAATTTCAAAAAAATTCCTACGCACATGCAAGATCATGGTGATGCATAACAACGAGAGGGGAGAGTGTTGTCCACGTACCCTCGTAGACTGAAAGCGGAAGCGTTAGCACAACGCGGTTGATGTAGTCATACGTCTTCACGATCTGACCGATCCAAGTATCGAACGTACGGCACCTCCAAGTTCAGCACACGTTCAGCTCGATGACGTCCCGCTGAATCGCGATCCAAATGAGCTTCATGGAGAGTTCCGTCGGCCTGACGGCGTGATGACGGTGATGATGTTGCTACCGACGCAGGGCTTCGCCTAAGCACTGCTACGATATGATCGAGGTGGAATATGGTGGAGGTGGGCAACGCACACGGCTAAGAGATCAAGAGATCAATTGTTGTGTCTAGAGGTGCCCCCTGCCCCCGCATATAAAGGAGCAAGGGGGGAGGTGCTACCTCTTGAGCACTGCGTTGGATTTCCTTGAAGAGGAAAGGATGATGCAGCAAAGTAGCGTAAGTATTTCCCTCAGTTTTTGAGAACCAAGGTATCAATCCAGTAGGAGGCTACGTGTGAGTCCCTCGTACCTACACAAAGCAAATAACTCCTCGCAACCAACGCGAATAGGGGTTGTCAATCCCTTCACGGTCACTTACGAGAGTGATATCTGATAGAGATGATAGATAATATTTTTGGTATTTTTGTGATAGAGATGCAAAGTAAAATAAAAATCAAAGTAAAAAGCAAAGCAATAATAAAGTGATGGAAGATTAATATGATGAGAATAGACCCGGGGGCCATAGATTTCACTAGTGGCTTCTCTCAAGAGCATAAGTATTTTACAAAGGTGAACAAATTACTGTTGAGCAATTGATGAGAATTGAGCATAGTTATGAGAGTATCTTGGTATGATCATGTATATAGACATCACGTCCGAGACAAGTAGACCGACTCCTGCACGCATCTACTACTATTACTCCACTCATCGACCGCTATCCAGCATGCATCTAGAGTATTAAGTTAATGAAAACAGAGTAACGCCTTAAGCAAGATGACATGATGTAAAAGGATAAATTCATGCAATATGATAAAAACCCCATCTTGTTATCCTCGATGGCAACAATACAATACGTGCCTTGCTGCCCCTCATCACATTGGGAAAGGACACACAAGATTGAACCCAAAGCTAAGCACTTCTCCCATTGCAAAAAAAAACTAATCTAGTAGGCCAAACTAAACTGATAATTCGAAGAGACTTTCAAAGATAACCAATCATACATAAAAGAATTCAGAGAAGATTCAAATATTTTTCATAAATAGCCTTGATCATAAACCCACAATTCATCGGTCTCAACAAACGCACCGCAAAAGAAGATTACATCGAATAGATCTCCAGGAAAGAGGGGGAGAACATTGTATTGAGATCCAAAAAGAGAGAAGAAGCCATCTAGCTACTAACTATGGACCCGAAGGTCTGAAGTAAACTACTCACACTTCATCGGAGGGGCTATGGTGATGATGTAGAAGCCCTCCGTGGTGGATTCCCCTTCCGGCGGAGCTCCGGAACAGGCCCCAAGATGGGATCTCGTGGGTACAGAAGGTTGCGGTGGTGGAATTAGGTTTTTGGCTCCGTATCTGATCGTTTGGGGGTACGTAGGTATATATAGGAGGAAGAAGTACGTCGGTGGAGCTTCGTGGGGCCCGCGAGGGTGGGGGGCGCCCCCCTACCTCGTGCCCACCTCGTGGCTTTCTTGACATAGGGTCCAAGTCTCCTGGGTCATATTCGGTGAGAAAATCACGTTCCCGAAGGTTTCATTCCGTTTGGACTCCGTTTGATATTCCGTTTCTTCGTAACACTGAAATAGGCAAAAACAGCAATTCTGGGCTGGGCCTCCAGTTAATAGGTTAGTCCCAAAAGTAATATAAAAGTGGAAAATAAAACCCAATATAGTCCAAAACAGTAGATAATATAGCATGGAGCAATAAAAAATTATAGATACGTTGGAGGCGTATCAGGCATCCCCAAGCTTAATTCATGCTCGTCCTCGAGTAGGTAAATGATAAAAAAGAATTTTTGATGCGGAGTGCTACTTTGCATAATTTCAATGTAATTCTTCTTAATTGTGGATGAATATTCAGATCCGAAAGATTCAAGACAAAGGTTTAATATTGACATAAAAATAATGATACTCCAAGCACACTAACAAAGCAATAATGTCTTCTCAAAATAACATGGCCAAAGAAAGTTATCCCTACAAAATCATATAGTCTGGCTATGCTCTATCTTCACCACACAAAGTATTTAAATCATGCACAACCCCGATGACAAGCCAAGCAATTGTTTCATACTTTTGACATTTTCAAAACTTTTTCAATCTTCACGCAATACATGAGCGTGAGCCATGGATATAGCACTATATATGGAATCGAATGGTGGTTGTGGAGAAGACAAAAAGGGAGAAGATAGTCTCACATCAACTAGGCGTATCAACGGGCTATAGATATGCCCATAAATAGATATCAATGTGAGTGAGTAGGGGTTGCCATGCAACGGATGCACTAGAGCTATAAGTATATGAAAGCTCAACAAAAGAAACTAAGTGGGTGTGCATCCAACTCGCTTGCTCACAAAGACCTAGGGTATTTGAGGAAGCCCATCATTGGAATATACAAGCCATGTTCTATAATGAAAAATTCCCACTAGTATATGAAAGTGACAAAATGAGAGACTCTCTATCATGAAGATCATGGTGCTACTTTGAAGCACAAGTGTGGTAAAAGGATAGTAACATTGTCCCTTCTCTCTTTTTCTCTCATTTTTTTATTTGGGCCTTTTCTCTTTTTTTATGGCCTCTTTTTTTCGTTTGGAGTCTCATCCCGACTTGTGGGGAAATCATAGTCTCCATCATCCTTTCCTCACTTGGGACAATGCTCTAAAAATGATGATCATCACACTTTTATTTTTCTTACAACTCGATACTTAGAACAAGATATGACTCTATATGAATGCCTCTGGTGGTGTACCGGGATATGCAATGAATCAAGAGTGACATGTATGAAAGAATTATGAACGATGGCTTTGCCACAAATACTATGTCAACTACATGATCATGCTAGCAATATGACAATGATGGAGCACACTACAAAAAAATACACTTCCGTGATGATACGTGTTTGTCACTGTAGGTCGCGTTTTTTGTCATGCATGTACATCCATGACAAATTTATGACAGAATCAAGATAGTGATACTTGTGCTGTCGTAGAAGTGTTCCATGACATTACAAAAATTATCATCACGGAAGTGTCCATTTCCATGACGATAAATCGCGCGTCACAGAAGTGTTTTCGTCAAGGGTGACCGACACGTGGCATCCACCGTAACGGAACGCCGTTAAGCTATCGGGTCGGGTTTTGGATCCGATAACCCGTTAACAGCCCCGACAAATGGGGATTTTCCACGTGTAAAATCATCATTGGCTGGAGGAAACACGTGTCGGCTCATCGTTGGGACAGATGTCATCCACTCATTGGACAGAAGGCGCCTATGATACGTCGACACGTGGCACGCCCATCAAGTTTAAATGGCCGGCCCAACTAAAGGCCCACAAGATTTTGTGGACCATAATGGGCGGCCCGATAAAGGCCCATGAGATTTTGCGGACCATAATGGGCTGGCCCGACTAAAAGCCCACAAGATTTCGCGGGCCATAATAGGCGGCCAGTAAAGGCCCACAAGATTTTTGTGTGCCATAATGGGCGGCCAGTAAAACCCACAAAATTCTTGCGGATCATAATGGGCGGCCCAACTAAAGGCCCACAAGATTTTGCCGACATTAATGGGCGGCCCATTAGGCCCACAAGATTTTGAGGACCCTAGTAGGCCGCCCATTAATCGGCTGCCATGTTTTGGGCCAAATGTCGCCCATATTTGATCCCGGTCCATTAATGGCTCGCCACGTTCCGGCCTAATAATGGCCCATATAAGATCCGACCCGTTAAAGCCTCCCACTTTACGGGCCAAATCACGGCCCAGATCAGGTCCGGCCCTTTAAGAGGCTTTGGGCTCAATTATGGCCCATATCGATTCGCCCGTTAATCGGGCGCTATGCTTTTGGGCCCACTTGCTAAAGGCCCATTTAGTAGTTCGGCCTGATATTAATTTCAGCCTGTTAAGGGCCCGTTTAACATTTCGACCCTATATTAATTTCGGCCTGTTAAAAGCCCGTCATATAGTCAGGCCTAACTACGGCCCGGTTTGCATCCGGCCTGCTCGCAGCGGATATCTGATTGGGCCAAACAAGGACCGATACAACTTTGGCCTGTTAAAAGCCCGTGAATTGATTCGCACAATCATGGGCCGGGTCCATTTCGGGCTGCTACTGGCCCGTGAGCTATTCGACACGTTTCAGGCACAACCTACTTCTCAGCCTCCTAAAAGCCCATTGAGTTTTCTCGTGAAAAGAGGGCCGGGGGTTACTCGGCCTATTAAAGGCCCGAATCTACTAGTGGGCCAGTTTGACGGGGCCCATGATGCGGATCATACATCGTGATTGCATGACGGCCCGATTATGTACCGTAATTTTACGGTTTGGCGGTTCTTTGCGAAGACAGGATATATATACGATAAAATAACTGCAACATCGTGAATAAGAAAAACCTAGACTATACAATAAAGAAATTACGGCATATTACATCCACTTTGGGCATCAAAGTTCACCACTATGATAATAAAGCACAAGAAGACAAGATTACATACACTGGCATCAAAGATCGCCACCGGGCAAATAAACACGCCGACAAAATAATATACAAAACCGACAACACTTCAATAGAGTTCAAGAAAGGTTAGCCCTCTGGGAGCTGGCAAGCAAGCGGTGAGCAAGATGATGAGACTGTGCTTGTTCAACACTTATATCTTCCTCACTCACGAAAGATAAACAAGCGAGACGGATGATGTGTTTTGCACATAAAAGTATCGATCTTGACAATTCATCACATTTCTTACTGACGAATAAAGTGACACAGTTTAAAATTGCATTAACGCAATATGGTATTGTTCAGGTCAAGACATGGCAGGAAATGACATTGTGAAGAAGTTGGCAGCTTCACGACACCACTGGATTATAGATCAAGAACTCATAAGTATCAATGGTTAGTGTGCTGTCAATTTATCCCATTTCAGATTGGCAAATAAAGAGACGGTTTAAATATAGTAAAATGATATGACATTGTTCATAGTTAAGACATTGTAGAATATGACATTGTGCTGTAGTGGGTAGGTTCACCACACACTGGATTGCGGATGAAGAACAGAAGCATACATGCAGTGCAAAAGAAGATCACTTGCTCTGTATAGTTTAATTTACATGGTATGAAGAAGGAACTTGGTTGTACAACTGAAAACTTAAATTGAGAAGGACAGACTTTTGTTTATGTACATAATAAACTTTAAACATGCAATTTGATGCAAACACAAAAATAAACAACTGTTGCAGTCATGCCTAACCAAATATACACAACAAAGTTTGAAGGCTTGAGAAGGACAAACTTACATTATTGGTGAAGACAGGCTCTCTAAAGCCCTTGTCCATGCCGATGGGGGCAATTCAAGAAGTTTAGCATGTAATCTTCTTCATAAGCATTGCCTTTATTCTACATTTTGTTAAGAGTAAATATAGATGTGATAATATACGAAAAAATGGAGAATATTTAAGATAAGATGAAGAGTGATGCTACATAACCAAGTAGCTATAAATGTATGTGCAGCGATACAGCAAAAGGCGCAGCCAAGAGCAATGCACAGCTAAACTTCTTGATTACCAACCTTATGGTAAGAGTAAATATAGATCTAATGTGTAGAAAATGGAGGCAAAGGAAAATAAGCTGCAGAGTGATGGTACATGAACAACTACCTGTCAATATAAGTACACTGATAAATGACAACATGTACTTACAAGAACAATGCAGAGCTAAAAAAATTCATTGGCATTGGATATATTCTACACTAATGTAACCATTCATACAATGCTTCCTTGAAAAGCACAAGTAAGCTTTGCTCTTCATGACTATCCAGATTGACCCTCGCCTAGTTAAAACAATGTAATGTAAAACATTGATGTGTTCGATCAGCAGAAAACAGGAAAATAATAACCATGAATAATAGCACTTACACGTAAGTTGGACAGAAGATGTGAAAATGGTGTTTGTCTTCACTATAATCTTCCCATGATGGGAATATATGCACGTAGTCCCTAACAACATTGAAAGCTTGTATTTTAAAGCGGGAATAAATGGAATGGGGTTCCAATCTGCAGGAATTGGCCGTCTCTGCAGCTTGGGATAGGTCTTCGCCGGTGGACTTGATGTACTTTTTCTTTGGAGGGTTTTTTTGTGGTACTACGGCTGGTGCTATGGCAAATGAAATCGGTATACCTTTTGCTCGAGTGCAGGTCATGTGTGGTGGGGCTAGTGGTGTGGCCCGATGAAGTATGGGTACAGTCTGCTGAGTCGGTCCTATGTTTTGTGTCACCGGGTTGTACAGCCAATATAAGTGGCGCTGTCTGATTTCTCCGGCACCACCGCGTTTTTCAAGGACTTTCTTTGGTGCTCCTTCAAGTTCGGCAATCACCCTCTTCCTTTTTGATGTCTGATGCACAAGAACAACATTTGAGTGAAAAAACATGGTATGATGACAGATGGAATATGTATTGATAATGGATGGGCATGGCATCTCGAGTTATATGATGAGTAAACTAAGCGGATGGAGGTGCAACAAAGTAGAAGAAATGCAAGACAACATATGCAAGATACGCGCAATCAATAAAACCTTGCCAAATTAGAACAGCACCTTGATGGGTGAACAGGACAGGCCATCGCCTTTGACTCCTCGAGGTTAGAATAGTCATTAGGATGATATTCGAACAAGAATCAACAGGTGGGGAGCGTCTGAGTTTCATTGCTTCGAATGGCACTCAATGCCTTGGTGCCAATTTTGTAAGTCATTGCAGTGTTCCACAATATTCTTCTTATGTGCGGATTATTATATTCAATGTAATTGCGTATTATATCTGTGAACCATGAAAACATAAATAGTTGATAGATTTTCTTTGTAATGCGAGATGATATTCTAATATAGGCGCCCTGTAAACACTTATGTGCTATCACTGGATTACGATGAGAGAGCTCATGTGTGCTGTAATATGGCATTTATATAATCCGCACAAGTACACAAAAAATAGGCTCGTAAGTAAGGATAGCTGGCGGATGATAGGTACATAATATACTTGTATAGAGTTTATTGCCAAACCATGATAACAAGGTCACACAACAACTAGGCGGATCATAGTGTACATAACAGGGTACACCATAACCATGATATATAAATTGGGAAAGTGGGCTGGCTTGAAAATACGGTGTTGTATTGCCGCTAGTAATTGAAAGCCTATCGATCACGTCTGAGCCAGCTCTATCGAACATGGTAAAGAAGAGCAAGCAGATTTTGGATAATAAAATGTTGGTTGCGCGGTGCCCACACATGATGAACCAGAGCCCATTAAGAATGCAACTCCCAGCTGTCTCTCGACCATTTCAGCGGTTGGATGAAGATCCCTCGCCTCCTAACCCTTCTTCTTTCGTCTCTGATTCTTCCCATACAGAACACCGCACGGGCCGCCGGCCGGACCACCGGCCCCCACCTCCTGTGTTCCTCCGCCACCCCCACCCCCACCCGCGCCCCAACCCCCACCCGCGTCGAGTTTTCTTCGTTCGGTGAGGCCCCACAACCACCCGATAAATAAGTTGAGCAGATACGAAAGAGTACCGCCTCTGGTGCGGCGCTGTGTACGCATCTGCTGAGAATTTGACGGTGATGCGGTAGCGATGGCTGTCGGTGGCGTGGAAGCAGATCTAGGAGGGTAGACAGTGGCGGCGGGGCGCGGTGGACGAGACGGTCGTAGGAGCAGCGCCGGCAAGGTGGACGACGGCGGAGATGAAGCGAGAGGACGGGATGCAAGGATCCCGGTCCGAAGGCGTGGATGAGAGAGGTCGATCTCTTGTAATGGACGGGGGCGTCGGGGTATCTGCTCCGGCGTGGTGGAGGAGAACGGCGGTGGATGGGGTGGCGGACGGCGGTGGACAGAGGAGGGTGGGGTGGAGAGGGTGTTTTGGCGCCCACGGAGTACGAATGGGGAAAAGGGAGGTAGAGAGGAAGGGGGAACCATGTATTCAGGTCGCGCTTGTCTCAAATGCGAGGAAATTTACAAACTTAGCCCCCGTTTCAAATTTCTACTACATCACAACAACATTAGTCGGTTGGGGATCGGATGGTAATCTCGCATACACCGAATATTTGCCGACGAGAGTTTCTTTTTGGCGCCCACCATGTATGAATATGAATCGGGAGGGGGTCGATTTCGGCCGAGGACACACCGTGTTTTGGCGCCCACCGTGTATGAATCCGGGTGAGAGGCAGTTAGGTCACGTTTGGGTGAAATTACAAACCTACCCCTATCGAAACCTATAGAAATCTAGCAGATAGGCTTTGCGTGGCAGGGATAGGCAGTAGTGATTTCCCTCTCGCAGATTTTGGTTTCGGGCGGTTACTGCGACTTTCCCCGCTTTGTTCAAATTTTGCAGAGTGCACGTTTACCGTGCGAACTCAATTCGAATCCCGTTTGTATTCTACTAGCAAGAGGCCCATGCGTTGCATGGAACATCAAGATGCATTTATACGAGTTGTTTATCTTGTGGGAGACGAAGATGAACGAGGGAAGTCCTTATTTGCAAATGTGGAGAGGGGTGCGGGTATCTTTTAGCAAAATTGTCATAGTTTGCTTTCTATCCGCCAGATATAGATCGACGGTCCATATTGCGGTGATGGCAGTACACCATCATCACCAACTCGGTTTTTTATAAGAGTAGAGATTTTTTTTCGGGCGGGATCCATTTTCAATTGGAATTACATTCTATATACATCATTGTTTATATATATACTTTCAAAAGCACAACACCATTTATACATAAATATGGTTTACAAATGGCATGATCTCAGATTCATAAGGTTGTATCCATCAATTTGGGTTTTCAAATATTTGAAACCACTTTATGTTGAAATCCAATGTATGCATTCCTCACTAACTGTCTCCAATTAATGTGTGTTTCATGCGGGTTTTTTTTAACTTCTCAAACATGTATAATGTGTTTCACACGCAACATATAGTGTAATCCCGTTTAGACATTAATTGCATATAAACCATGCATTGTTTGTAATTGAAGAATCTATGGATCACCAATATTGATAAACTATATAACATTACACGTGTGCCCAAATTCAAATGAATATGCATGTTTGATACACCAATTTGCGTTATGATATTATCAATGTCGTGATCTCCAGTTTAAATATTTGAATCCCCTTTAATCCAGATATTCATCTCATATAGCTATCACTCATGCTTATATAGGACTATCTCTCTGGACCTATATGTGTTCATCGTCTCTCAGGTATCTCTCGTGCTACATGTATGTCGACAATGATCTTTTATCTTCATAACACACTGACGGTACTCTCTCCCTCGACCTTCATCACTCTATCTCTCTCTAAGTATATCTCGCTCCCTGCTATGTGTCTCTAACTATGATTCTCCATGTGGAATCTCTTTCTCTCACACAAACACAAAACTTTGTCTCCCGGGGTCTCATTTCTCTCTACTATTCCCATGTGTGCCACTCGCACACCCCTCATACAGAAGATGTCTTTCGCTCCTTAGACATGAGAACCCTCGACTCTTCCTCTTCAATATCTCTTTCTCACACACAAACACAAACTCTGTCTCCCAGGGTCTCATATTTCTCCATTGTTCTCTTGTATGTCGCTCACACACACCCTCTCTCCCTAGAGATATCTTGCGTTCCCTCATATGTCTCTCTATCTATCACACTCGTTGTGAAATATCTTTCTCTCTCGCAGACACAAAACTCCGTCTCTCTGGATCTCATTTCTCTCTGATATCTGTTTGTATGTGACTCACATGCACCCTTTCTCTATCTCTCACACACCCACACACATAATCCAGCCTTCTGATCCACTCGACTCCTATCTCTAACGCACACTAGCTAGCATCTTTATCTTTCTATTTATCTGTTTCTCCATCAACCTTCTTTCTCGCCCTCACTCTTGATTCCTATCACGCACACTACATATGTTTCTCTCTACATGCAGTCAAGTGCCCTCTCACACACATATATAACTTCACCCTTTGAACCACCCGACGGTCATCTCCAACACCCAAACTAGCGGATGTCCCTCTAGCTAGCATCTCCATCTCTCAGATTCTATCTGTAGTTTCTCCGTCAACATTTCTTTCTCACACGGAGTCTTTCTTCCTATCACCCACAATATATATGTCTCTCCATACATATGCATTTATAGGTTGAACTCTTTTGCACAATCGTTGCGTCTCACCCCCTCTGCTCGCCATAGATGCATGCTCCAGCCCACGCCACTATCTCTTAAAGACAAACACACATGCTCAATTGTCGGGCCTTGTTCCCTGCATTCTCACATGCATGCTTATTGTCATATTGATCCATCTCTCCCATGTCGTTGATCTTATGACTTGTGTCTTCTTTCTTTTATCTTGATCATGCGCACGCGCACACACACATCCCACGTATACATGTATACCTCTCACACATGCACGTTCAAGGTCTCTATGTCTCCATACGTAGTTAATTACCCTCAATCCTAACGCCACATTGAATCGTTCTCCTATTTTGTGCACATAACTTCTGCCTGGATGGGTAAAACACACACTCACACTTAACAACCTCCTTCTAGCTACCCCCCCCCCCCCCGCGCCTCTCACTCTTCCCCTATATCCCCGAAACCAATAAGACCATCCCTTTGTTTAATTCCCGCCTACATATGCACCATCGATATATAGTAGTCTTCCTCGGTGTCTCTCGAACAAACACGTTCTCTCGATGTCGACCCTCTCTCACGCCAAGACGCACCTTTTCTTCCCTCTCACGGGCATTTTCTCTCTCGCACCCCATCGTTGGTGGCCTCTGCCATACACATCACCTCTCTATGATGAAGCCATGCACACTTAAATTACATCCGCCACAGAGGACCCCGCGACACACACACACACACACACACACGCATGCTCACACACACACAGGCATGCACGCACGCATGCACACCCCCCCACACACACACACACTAAGACTCCATCTCTCTCTCTCACACACACACACACGCACGCACCCCCCCCACACACACACACTTAGACTCCATCTCTCTCTCTCTCACACACACACAAACTAAGACTCCATCTCTCTCTCTCCTCTCTCTCTCTCTCACACACACACACACTAAGACTCCATCTCACACACACACATGCTCTAGGCGGAGCATTTGTTCCTACCACCCTTCATCCAACCTTACCCTATGATAAAAAATCACCTTTATTTACTTGCATAACATGGACAAATTCCACTTTACTTTAGTAGTCAGCAAACTTATCATCTGTACCCTTATAAAAAATGAGTTGGCGATGATGGTGTGCCTGCCATCTTGTAATACAGACCATATGATCTATATCTGACGGATAGAAAGCAAACTATGATAATTTTACAAAAGATACCCGCACCTCTCTCCACATCATTATCTCCTGCAACCTCATTGCTCAGCAATTAAAAAGGAATAAGTCTCTGGAACAATCTAGCATGCATGGTGGCGCTGCACTTGCCGGCGCCGTCCATCCCCATGCCTCTGCCCATTCCGACCACCAGTCACCACCACGCTAAACTCCTCCTTGCCTTATCTCTCATCTTTCATTTTTTTGATGACATTCTCGAGATACCAGTTTTCCGATAAAATTCTCGAGATATCATTAGTTTTTACACATGGGATTACTCCTGCATGGGTCAATCACAACAGGTGTTTTGTAAAAAATGCATATTGATGTTCCGTGCAATGCATGAGAATCTTGCTTGTAATTATATAACGCAAATCACGAGCAGGAAGTGACATTTTTTTGACACAACCACATTAACATGGCCACAAAAATCACTAGCTAAAGTGAATACCATTATATTTATATCCCGATGCAAAAGGTTGAGTACATGTCCGAAGAGTAGAGTCGCACACACACACTCTGTCTCTCAGAATCTCACACACACACACACCAGTTACGTGACGCCCACTTAAGCAGACATGAGTATGTTACAATTTGTGCACCCGCGGGTACACGTGATGCTGCGCATTTATTTAAGCCGGACGGCGAACCCAAACAGTAGCTGCATTCATTCCCCTCCCGCCACCTTTTCTCTGGTCGCCACGCCCCGGTAGCCATGGGCCGGCCGAAGGTAACAACATATACGC
This sequence comes from Aegilops bicornis, assembly GCA_021605145.1. Lineage (NCBI taxonomy): Eukaryota > Viridiplantae > Streptophyta > Magnoliopsida > Poales > Poaceae > Aegilops > Aegilops bicornis. The sequence continues at coordinate 719,523,823 of CM038671.1, forward strand.
CATACTCCCGAGCGGCGCTTTAATATGGAAATTTTAGTGGTCATGCATGCATCTTTTGTGCTAGCACTCCTATATAAGGGTTGACCGGTCGCTTCCTCATGACGTCTTGAGCGGTGGAAGAGGAAGGAGAAGGCAAGCGTGCTGTGGAGTAACGTTTTACCACAATTTCTTAGGAAATCGAGTGCAATAATTGAGTAGTTTTGCAAACTACCAATACTACACCTAAACGGTTCAAAACCTATACTCCCTTGCCGGTAGCGCTTCCAGCGTGAAAAGGTCGGCGTCATACAGGCGTCGATGCCGCATTAATGCCCGGCCAGAGCGGAGGCGACCTCTCATTGGCGCCGGCTTTGAAGTGGCACGGCGGTCGAGAGAGCGCCGCTTTCCGGGGCACGCGACTGCTCCGTGTCGAGACTGGCCATAGGCCCTGTTTGGATCCATGGGTTAGAGTTAGTTTGAGCTAGTTGGGGCTCAAATAGCCCTAAAGTATCCAAGCATGAGGGATTAAACAGGAGCAAGTTGCACCGAACCCACCAAAAAACTATCCCACCCAAGAGGTGCTAATCGGAGATAGTTCTCATTGGGACCACTGAAAATCACTTTTCTCTCTCCATGAAGTGCATTTATTGTCAATCTAACCATCACCCAAACACCTCTTTGGCTACAGTTAGTTCAGGGTTAGTCATGAGTTAGTCTAACCTCTAGCTAAGTTAGAATATCAAACAGAGCAGATAGGACATGCAAGTTGCTCAAAGCATACAGCAAATTAAATGCGTGAAAGGATTTTTTCTTTTGAAAAGCGGAACGCGAAAGGAATTTTTTTTAGAATGCTCTTGGCATGTCGCTAACATGTGATAGTTAACCGACCTCAATAGACGGCAGAAACGCCAGCCCGCCGCAGTTTGATAGAGACGAGGAGGGAGAAGCGATACAGGCTGCTGGATTACTAGAGATAGGTGTCGCACGGAAGCCAAGAAATATGGTGATAGCGTGGGTTATCCATGTACTAGTATGATGTAACTAAACAGGGCTGCCGTGTTTCGTACTCTTCCAGTCCTTCGTGGAGATGATTGGTTAATTTTATATCGCTGAATAATATTAAATATTATGAGTGCAGACGCTCCACCACGAGGTTCCTTGCTCCTTCTCGGTCGTCTGGAATCTATGTTCTTCCACTCTATTTTTTTACGTGAGATTTGTTCATCCTTTTGCCAACACACGAGACATCAAGGTGCACGTGTTATGCAAGGATCGTTCCATATATATGAAGAACACGTGGGACTGGAACTACGAGACGGACATGTACCCGTGGAGTGGACGATTTAACCTGAAGTAATGTAGCGCAGTAAGTGAAGTAGAAAGGCACAAATGGTATGAACATGTGTGGCATATAGGGTGTGTTTGGTTGCATTCTCGTCTCAGCATAGTTGTTCCCTCTTCATGCATGCTCAACTCAACACCCCTCTTAATGCATGCTCTCTTCATGCATGCTTCTAGTGTATTTATGCTAAACTAGTGTGGACTCATGCACCCTCCATACACTCTACCAAACATCCAAAAGTAGGTCGAGAAGGGAACTCTTAGGTGGCATTTGTCTCTTACTACGTACTACCACTAAATGTTGTACGTGCAATGCCTAAGTACTCTACTACTACTATATTAGTTGGAGGCACATATTAACTTTTATATTTGTTTACGTGTATGCCCCGAGACCTTCCAACTAGACGTGTCTTTCTCTCCAGGTCGCACTTTGTATCGTTCATACCACTAAGTACTACTACGTGTGGTCTCCGACCCAGAAGTGGAGACGCTCTACCATGCTGGTTTTTTTCTATTTGGGCTCTACCACGCTGTTCATGTCCCACTCCTTTTCGGCGACGTGTGGGACATCCGGCCGTCTGCGTGTTTGGCACCCTTCGTCCTAAGAGTTGAAACACTAGCATTCATCGTAAATAAAAATAATTGTAAATCGGCGGTGATACTATTTTTTGCGAACCAATCAGCGGTGATACTATACCACGCGGTTTCCTTGCTCCTCGATATCGGAAAGAATACTTCCGTTCGCCAACATGTGGGACGTTGACCATCCTGGTCCACTTGCCATGCACGCAGAACTCAAGGGAGAGTCACCCAGTCGTCGCGCTGCAGTAACAATGACTAATGAGCCGTCAAATCACAGGCCCACTTCCCACTTTGAAGTTTCTCGGACGAAGGAACCATCATGACTTCGTTGAATTCCGCTTCTCGAAGAGAACTACTGTACCAGCAGTACTGCTAGCTACAGTATTTACTCCGCATTCACGCCCGACGAACCTACTCCGGCGCCAGTTGTCCATCCGTCTGCCGCGGCTCATTGCCATTCGCCCGCTATATTAACTTGAGCCCCAGCTCCCAGCCATAGCCAAAGACCCACACTTATTCTCCTCCGGTCCCTTCCTTCTGTCGGCACCACTTCAACCATGGCCTCCTGGCGCTCCGAAGCTCTCTTGGACATACTGTCGCAGGAGCAGACGAGGGACATCAGCGGCTCCGCTCCGGCCGTGCTCCAAAGCTCTCGTCAACGTACTGTTGCAGGAGCAAATGAAAGAGATCGCCGGCACCCCCCCCCCCCCGGCCGCCCTCCGCCGCCACGACCATGAAGCCGACGCGCGTGCGCGGGCGCAGCCGGCAGCGAGGAAGAGTAGTACACGGTAGTTCGCCACTGCTCTGGTCCCGGGAAGGCCACCGCTACTCCACTCAGTAGACGCCAAGCTTGGTGGGGTAAACATCGGCGGCCGATTAGCCGCTTGACGGCAACATGGAGGCGGAAATCTTCAGAACCTTGTGCTCAGGAGGAGGAGGTTATCGAGGCGGATGAGGAGGAGGCAAAGGCAATGGCCGGCTTTCTTGGGTTCATGGCCAGACATGGTGGTCGGGCGCCGGCGATCGTTTAGATTAGGTTTACAGTAGGTTTTAGTACGGTTTGTGCGAAATAGGTAATGAATTTCATCCAGTTTGTAGGAAAAGTTTTCGAAATGTAATGAATTTCATCCGGTTAATTTCATCCCGTTAATTTGAAATTTGCTTTGTTTGAACGAATTTCGTCCGGTTAGTTCATATAGTTGTCGAAAGGTATGCGGGCAGCATCGGATGGCATCCACCAGTGCCCTCGGACAGATGTCGGTGTAAATTTGTGGGCCAGCGCTGGAGATGCCCTAACTATCATGCTATAATCGCTAACAATCCTCCATTATTTGGCAGGGAACAGTTATGCCGCGATCAAAATCAGATCCGCGGTGTTTCGCACTCCTACCGCGTAGCTTACATAAAAATGGAGCAAGTGGACGGCACTGTAGCACGTCATATCACTCGAACTAGCCCGCCTAATGAGCGGGAAAGCACCGCCCTTGTCATTTTGTTCTGGATTTCTATCGATCGATCGCGCGAAAATGTTACGCTTTACAAGTTCTAAAGGAAAAGGCGGCACACTTACGACTCATACGCGTCGCAACCCCGACAGTCCGGCTCGCCGCCCGCTCACCGTGAGGGGACACGCGTTGTCTTGCAATTTCACTAACATGTGGGACCGTAATTGAATAAACCATCGATAGTCGAAATCTAATCGCTCGTGAGCGTCGGTGAGAAGAGAGAAAGCGGGGAGGAGAAGAGATCGCGCCCACGCCGCGCCACGGACTCCAAGAAATATATGGTGATAATGTGAGGTGGGCTATCTTTGAGTCGGACCGCTTCGAGCCCGCTCTCACCGCCCTGGCCCCTCAAGACACCAGCTGCCAGCTGCATGCATAGCAAGTAGTCCCCGCTTATGTGGAGGAGAGAGAGGCATTGACAAAGTCAAGGAGTAACAGTGGATACAATAGCTTTCATCAAAAATAAACAATGAATACTCGTTGCTTGTCCTCTATATCGGAAAGAATACTTTCATTCACCGACATGTGGGACGTCGACCATCCTGGTCCACCTGCCATGCACAAAATTATCCTGGTCTACCCGTTCAGATCGCAGGCCCAACCTTTCCCACTATAAGTTGTTTGGACGAAGGAACCATCATGACTTCGTTGAATTCTGCTTCTTCAAGAAAACTTCATTGTACCACTTAATCTGCTACCACACGCGAAGACTGGACATCACTGTACCACGTCATATCACTGAAACCCACTAGGCCAAACTAGCCGGCCTAAGTCATCTATTTTGGAACGGAGGGAGTACGTCTCTGCACTCCTATGATTTTGTGTTGCATGTTCTCTATACTTTTGCTACGATTTTGCTACCCTATGAACCAAATGAGGCCTGAATGTATGTCGACTATTGTCTAATCGATCGCTAAGCCTACAATTTTAGGAGCTATGGCTATTGGTTGATCGACCAGGGAAAAGTATAAGCGTGCCACGAGCTCATCAGCCCCAACATTTCTCTTCAGTGAGTGTTTTGCAAGTACTATAGCTCGCACAGTAGCTAGCCTACTAACACCAAGAATCATCAAACAAGCCCTGCTGATATGATAAGCAGTTCAAACTTACAACTAAGCATGCCATATATTACATCAAAAGCTGGTGAGGATACATACATTTCCATAACTCGGAGAGGGTTCGCATGATTCATCGCATGATTCACTATCAAACAAAAGTAGCAAGATCCACCCACACAAGACAGTGCACTAGCCCTAAGATGGTTTGATAACACGCATCGTTCTGGTAATTAAACACAGAGCAACGCAAACTACCCTAAAGGATTAGCGTGACCAACTATTTATTGTCATCGATCTCTCGGGCAATGACCACAGCACGGACATCGGCATGGGAATCGATTTTTGGGGCGATGTCCACATGACTGACCGCGACATTAGAATCGATCTCTGTAGTGATGTCCAGGGGATGGACATCGACATCGGAATCGATCTCCGGAGCGATGCCAACAGGACGGGCCACGACATCGGAATCGTCAAGGACAACCACTGGCACCTTCACAACCCTAACATATTAGCAAGCACATTGCAAATGATCAAAAACCACAACTATGGTAATAAGCCATTATTTTTACCTTGTGTAGCTCACCGGGGGATCTCATCCCTCCGGGGGCCATCTCCTTGTCCTCGATGGGGGCCATCACCTTGCCAGGGGAATACTGCTTCTCAACGGCGACTATCTCCTCAAACTCGGTCTTGAGCCTCACATAGGTGGCACTCAGAGTTCCTGGGGTCGGCATGGTGGGGCCCTTGCTGTTCTTCCAACTTTCTTTGAGGAGTTCGTCCGCCAACGTCCTCAACTCTTTGGTCAGTGCTTGTTTCTTGGAGTTCTTCGTCTCTATGGGTTGGCCTGCCAACATGGTCAACTCGTTGGTCGGTTCTCGCTTCCTGGAGATCGCTGTCTCGGGTTGTCCGCCGGCAACTCTTTGCCTAGTGGTCCAGGATCCATCAATGAACTGACAAACAAAAAGCAATCAAAAGGAAACCACAATCGCAATGAAAACGGAAAAGAATAGGATGTGAGAATCGGTCGGTGATTCACAAAAAGAAGATTATTGGAATGAAAATATAGCAGCATAACTGATTCGCCCACCTTTCCTTCATCAATACAGAAGAAAAATGGCAGAAGTGAGTAGCACAGGTGAGGTTTTCTTCAAGAAAGGGAAGAAAGGGCTTGAACGAGCGTTACAATGAAATGATGGTTGCTTCGTCCAGTCCAACTTGGAGGCCACCTTACCACTGCTGGTAAAGATGTGGGTTTGTGATATGACGGGTCATGATGGCCACACCGGGGTGACAGGTGAGTCTCGACTGTAGCAGCTCGCTGTGATATGGTGGATGGCACGCGGGCCCGGATGCTTTGAAATGTCCCGCATGTAGATAGAGCGGCTAGTCATATAGGAGTGCTCAATATTGTGCACCGCGACCAAGGCGGAGAGGAAAACGAGAGAACTGCATAATTAATGCATGAGTTTAATTAGGGTAGTTTTGTAAAGTACGAGATACATTCCTCCAATCGCAAAATGCCTTGGTTCATGAGATTTGAGATTTGAGCCCTATAAACCGGAAGGGAGGGTACTTGCACACGGTGTAGTCTAGTCACTTGTTGAAATCTCTAGAAAGGCAAATACTCCTTTCCGGTTTACAGGTCTATACTACTCCCTCCGTCTAGGTGCGTAAGTCATCTTACAAAACCAAATAGTCCCAAAACACTTAGGCGCGGTGCATTAACTTCTACCTTGTTTCTTGTTTCTTGACATATCAACCAATAAGAGATGAGAGGTGTGCATGCTTTTAATGACTTGCAATGGCTAGTTCATTGCATGCAATGCTATTAATTAGCAAATAAACATTGGTGACCCCAGGAGGAAACGGTGCTAAGCACGTGGACCTATGCAGGGAGTATCAACCAATGGATAATGGAGTTTAATTGTTAAACAATACTCCCTCCTTTCCGGTTTATAGGGCTTATCTCAAAATTTTATGTTTTCCATTTATAAGGCTCAATTTGGTTGTTTTCCATCACATTTTCAGATTCCAAGGTGCATTAAATCATTGCATGCAAGTATTAAGAGAAATTTGACCAATGCATTACTTTATGCATGCATGCATTGCAATTAATGCATTGATAAACATAATTTTTTGAGGAAAACAAGAGCATTAATTAAGTGCTTTTGCAAAACTACAAACTGTATTCCACCACTCACCATCTACATTGATTGGTGAGATTTTTGAATTGAGCACTATAAACCGGAAAGGAGGGAGTAGCAATTTTGTCTCATGCAAGAGATCGCTAGTATATGCGTGCTCCAAGGAACCGCACCACGCTGAGCTGCTCAGAATCGCCACGTTCGGGTTGCGCTTGGCTCTTCGCCTCTCCGAGAAGACGAACAATGATGCTACTCTTACTTCTACAGTATCGAATCCACTACTGCATGTCCGTCCACCTCGTGCGGGAGGGATAGCGTGTAGCGAAGTTCTACTATCGCTTCCTCGCTTTGCGTCTATGACAGTGGGCCCAACATGTGGTTGGCCCTCCGTCATGCAGCCAAAGGCGTGCAGTTAAGGCACCGAGCTCAGTCCATGAGGGAGAGGGCGTCATAGTAATCAAATTTCTCGGTCTTGTACAAGTTGACGCAACACATCAAAGCACTGCACTCGATAAAAGTCTTTTTACACACTTCAAATGGGCTACTTCATATGTAGGAGTAGACATATTCTGCTTCGTATGTAGTCACTTGTTGAAATCTCTAAAAGCATTTATATTTGGAAACGGAGGGAGTACAACGCATGCATGCATGCCGTGACTTTCCTTTCGATACTTGCATGTGTTGATTTGATGCACCTTGCCAAATTTTGACTATAAATTTAACTAACCAAATTTTCATGCATGTCACAAAAAATTACGGGGCTGCTTGGATTGCGACTATGTTTGTCTTATGTTGCCACATTATTTTTCCCACACTTGCCACACTTGCCTAACCTGAGTTGCTCAAATTGTTATACACACTTTGGCTTGCCTAAGGGAATCTTGCCACAATTTTTGTGTCTATGACATGTGGGGTTCACTGCTAATAAAAAAATTCTTGTCTTAGGTGCGGATAATAAAAAAGACTTATATTTAGGAACGAAGGGAGTAGAAAATATAAATAATAATGCATGTTGGGGCAACCCATGTTTCCGCTAATTTTAGCCGTGGGCTTGTTCACAATTTTTACGAGGGGGTGGTTGTTCATTTAATGGAGGGACTTGTAGTACCAGACTTGAACGATACAAAGTGCGACCTGGCACACCGTAACACCACTTGGAACAAGCGGGTAGCTATCTCAAAAAACAATCAACAACTAAAAAACCGCGACCTTGCATGTAGTAGTACACAATTTTAAACGATTGTTTTGATGGAGTGAAAAAGGAAAACTACCCCACTACTTATATATAGGCCGGAGCCTCCGCGCTTGCTTGCTAGGGTTGCTCTATTCACATACTCTCATCCTCTCCAGATCTAAACAAGACAGGGGTAGTAACACTGTCTTTCTCCCTTCAAAAAACACTGGTTTTCTATCCTCACCGCTGGTTACAGATCCGGACATATCCCCCTCCGTCGGTGAAGGGGAGGAGGGGCAGCGTTTAGGTCATCATCGACAGTGAGGGAGGAGACCCGCTGCCGGCCGCACCGTTATCTCGGCGGCGCCGCGGCGGAGGTCCTCCGATCCCTTAAATGCGTTGCCTGTGGGCGGATCCGGCCTCCCGCCGCCCACCTATCCACATCCCGACGACCTTCGGGTATATCTTCGTTCAAAACCTCCTTAGCTCTACTTCCCTAGCTCGCTACGTCACTCCATGTGCATCATTTTCTACCTCTCAGCCCCTCTCGATCGGATGGTCCGACGTCACCTTTTTTTTCTTCTATTGTTAGAGGTAAATCTACTTCATGGAGTCGAATCTTGTACTCCCTCCGTCCGAAAATACTTGTCATTGAAATGGATGTATCTATATGTATTTTAGTTCTAGACACATCCATTTTGATGACAAGTAATTCTGAGACGGAGGAGTACTTGGTTCAAACAAGAAATAAAGTGGGGTGGGGGAATTTAGTATGTACATCGGACTTGGTACAAACAGGAAGGGAAGGGATGAAAGTAGTACAGACTGGTCATCCAACCGGTCTCTTGGTCAAAAAGGGAAATATAGGGGTAACGCTGTACACAGTGGTATGACCAGGACTAGATTTGCTATCCACACATAGGAGTAGGTGGCTAGAGTGAACAAAAATGGGACCAACCCAGATATGTTTCTTGGATGTTTGTTTCTCGGGGCAACAAACTATGAATCACCACTTTATGCCCCTGTTTACGTACATGGTGATGTACTGCTGGTGCACCCACTGTCCCATGCCCTTATACCAAATATTTAGGCTCCGGTCAGAATATAGGGGCAGAAAACATAGATCTTGATGAAAATAGAGGAATAGGAAAGGAATGTAGGTATAAAACTATGGAACAACGAACCGGAGGAAACTCTCAAGAGAATGTGTTCGGATGGACTACGAAATGTACATATTTGTTTTTTAGAGTAGCATGCTTGGCAGTATGAGATGCTATTTGTTTATTCAGCTGCACAGTGACTACTCTTGTCCTCACCTCACGTACCACACATAGGTTGATTTTTTTATTCCGGCAAACACAGCACAACAACCTGTCTAACGCATGGCAGCGAGCGCCTGCCTCGGGCTTCCGCTCAAAAAATGAGCAGCGCGTGGATGTTTCTAATCCTATGGAATCAGTACTACCAGACCAGCTTTCCTATGAAACACTATTCACCTTTCCCGTGTTCAACGGTTGGAAGGAAAGAATACCGTAGGAATTGTGTTCCTACGAAAATCCTGCACCAAACACAGTGGAACCGAGCGGCCTTAGCTGTTCTTAATATAATGTCCCTGGTAAAATGAAGCCATGCCACTGTTTTTGCCTGTAATTGTTTGAGACTCTGACAAGTTTAGCCAAATGTTTTTGCCTGTAATTGTTTGAGACTCTGACTGTTTCCTCTATGCCTTTTTGTGCAAACAGGGATATCCAATTCACCTGATTGCTGTTGTGACCTTTTGGTGCACTGCACAAAACCCTTCTTAAAAGAAGTGACTTTTGTGTTGTTTAACTGGAATGTCAGAATGAAACCGTTGGTTCATTTTGGTGGAACTGCACAAAGGGAGATCTGTGTTCCAATCCTCATCATCCATATTGGCGCCATAACCTTCCTTTAGGTAAGAATGATATTTAATGCATGTGTTCGTCTCTATTTTCCGACTGCCATGAGAAAATAATGTTGTTTTTTACTAGTACACTTGTACCCGTCACTGACAAAACCAATTCTGAATTAGAAGGCCAATCATGTACTTGGTTTCACCAACTGGTGAGGAGAAAGAGAAACAGAGCATGAAGAGGAAGAAGAAGAAGAATAAACAAGCAGTGCCAAGGCGATCTTGCTTTGAAGCCGGAGGCCTCGATCGAGGACATTCAAGGGCTCCGTGCGACTACCTTACATGTGAGACGCATCCTCCGTGGAGCCCATCCACTTGCTGTCTCACTTAATTAATTAGGAGTACTTAAGTACCACTAATTTATTCTTGCCTAATTTTCCTGTTGGAGTTAAACAAATCTTTAGTAGGACCCTATGCTGAATCATGTAATGCTATAATGTTTGTCTATGGAGGTGAATCATGTGGTGGAGCAGGGAGGAATATTATTAGTGTCATGACATAATAGTGCTATTGTTTTGCATGTCAATTTATTGCCATTGGTTCACTGAGGCAATGTTTTTGCGTATTGTCCATCATGAATTTGATGCTCTTGTTTGAGTAATATGCTAATGTCTTCCTATCCTTTCTCATCGAGCTAATGAAGGTTTCACCTTGTTCCTACTTGTGCAAACAGGGATCATGTTGTGCCAATCATACATTTTAGTGGAACTACACAAGACATTACAATGAACTGTATCCCAACCAGTGCTTTAACTCTGCTGGAAGTTCTTGATAATCTTTCTATATAATCTCAGCACTGGTAAACAAGAGTGATTTCAACCATACATTTGAAGTGCACAAAAATATATACTATTGTGTGATTCCAGTGAGTGCTTTATCATCTCTTATGGGACTACATGAATAAGCTTTTTTTCTCAGGTTGGTACGGACCTAAGGCCTTCATCCATATTAGTTTGCGGTCATCTCTATTTGTATCGTGCTACTGTCATGAGAAACTCCTTTATCTTTGCACTTTTAAGTTTTGCAACCTATGATAAATGGCAATGCGTTGAGTGTTGAGTTGAGCTAATTGGCACTGATTAAATAAACTAATACCTCTCTTTAAGCAAGACTACTATGTTGCTAACTTTACCCATTAAGATAATGAGGGTGCTTCTATTTGTTAGTGTATGTTTCATCAACTAGTCCCACTATTACAGTAATCTCACTCTCTCAATATATGTGCCAACAGGGATGCTCGATTTTGGTGGAACTGCACAAAAACTTTGGGTGCTTCATTGCCTCGACAACTTCCGTCCTTTCCTGTCAGTCGCTAATCTCCGGTTGCTTTCTTCCTTTGCTGTCAGTCGCTTGGCTTTCTCGGCTTCCAGTCAAAGGAAATAGTAATTGATATGCTACCTCACACAGGTTGGTACTGGTCTTTATCCTCATTATCGTGCCTGTCATATGTATTGGTAATTTTGTGTTGTGCTACTGTTTGCCGATTTCATAAAGGAGTAATTTGGAGCCTGAACTCGCAGGAAATCATTACATCGGGTGATTTCAGTAGAACTGCACAAAATGATCAGATGGACAGGTACTTATGCTGCTGATATGTACTCCAAAGTTCACTCAGACAAGCATCGATGTTGACAAGAAGTGCCTATATTCATTCGAGTATCAACCGGCGTCAACCAATTGTCAAACTCCAAGTATTATGAGAGTGAACGCCAAAAATATTGCTTGGTGCATAGCCCAGAAAAATGCAATCCAGTCTTTGGTCCCAATTTGTGCCTTTTGGTTATCGGCACATATGGTAGCGAACTATATGGCATGGAGTCTAAAGATTCCAGACAAGTTGGTTGACGCGTATATTCATCTGGCATTTAATCAGTCTGCATGCCAAGGAAAGGATGCTCCATTTCAGTTGAACTGCACAAAAAAAATTTGGTGGTTCATTTTCTCAACCACCTCCTTTCTCGTCTGCAATGTAGAATTTTGGCGAGATACAGGACCAAGATGAGCCAGTAAAGTAGTTGGATGAAAGTAGCGGCCAAGTTGCTCAAACCTCCCTCGGCACGAGGCCACTATTTGAGGATAAACCTACAAGCAAAGTTTAGATTATGCATCTTTGCCTCTTATGTACTCGAAAGTTTACTCATACAAGAACTAATTTTAGCAAGAAGTACCTCCGATTGAACACCATTTACCGGTCTGCACCTAGGTGATTAAAGTACGTCCATGGATCATATTGGCTGTGATCTCAATCATTTGGATGCATAAACATACTGAACATGTGTATATCTGAATCTTTTTGTGAATTATGTATGAATATTGTCGTGTGATCTATCAATCATTTGGATGCATAGATATGCTGATCTTTTGTATATATGAATCTTTTGAGTTGTTGATAGTGAATGTTGGCTATGAATATGAACGTGTCCTGTGAACCTGAGTTTGATATGAATGTTTACCTTTTCTGTTGTATTTGTGTGTGAACTTGTTAGTATGCCTACTGTGGGGGTATAAAACGCAGGTCTCTTATAAAAGTAATGTTGTGTCCAATTTATGTTTTCCCTTCTAACCACATATATATTTATATTATTACTATTATCGTATATTTTATAGAGACTTATATATACATTATAAAAACCTCCAGTGTGTTATTAACTTATAAAAGTAAATGTTTAACGGAAAATCCTGGTTGTTTTTGACTCACAGGCAAGGAAAATCCTGGTGATTGCGTACAAAAGCTTGCGAAGATTTTGAAGGACCAATTTAATAATAATGCGCTCATTTTTATTTTGAGCAATAACTCGCTAATTTCTTATTATATATATAAAAAATGTGCCTCTCCGGTTTATTCTTTGATATTAATTGCTCCTTCTAACATAACATTATATATATAACGAGCCCACCTAATACGTGTATTTCAAGGAAGTGCAAATGGGCTGGGATTTCTTAGAAAATATAAATGGGCCTGATTGACACGAAATTATTTGTTCACCCAGCCCAGCAAATGGACTGTACATTCTAGAAAACATGGGTTAAATATATGCCACATTTTTGCAAGCTGACATGTGGGCTAATAGGTCGAAGCCTACGCAGGGCGTTGTCAACTTGGTCAACAAATGATTGTGTCATCCATAGCCATTGGATTTATATCCAACGGCTGGCATGCACCTTCAATCTCTCGTCTTCTTCCTCCAGCGTTGCCGGGACCGCCTGGTCCGGCCTCTGGCGGCTAGCGGCTCTGCTTAGCACGCATCGCTGCGAAGCGCTACCCCATCGCCGGCCAGGCTATCTCTCCACCCCTCGACACCTCCTGTTATTCTCCACAGACTACAGCCCCACGCCGCAACAGAACCAATTATAACCCTTCTCCTCCTCTCAATCTGCGACTCCACTTCCGCGTTTTCCCATCTCCGGGTCGTTCCCGTCCAGGGCCTCGCCGTCGTCCACCGCCTCGCTGTGTTCGGTGCAGCGTGGTCAACAAATGAGAGTCATCGGAAGAGGATCAGATGCGTGAGAGCTCGACGGGCCGGGACCCACGAGGTCCATGGTCGCACGCAAGGAAAGTTCCTCCTTATTAAGCTGAAAAAATGTTTCCTCCACCTGACAGCTGGGACCCGCCGGCTGTATCTTCGCACGGAAGGAAGTGCCTCCTTGTTTTGAGAAAAAAATTATTCATCCCATTGACAGCTGGGACCCGTCAGATTTGGTGACTAGCTTGTGGGCCTACTAAGCGGACGTGTAAGCACGGCTTTGTCAACTTAATCAACAAATGAATCTAGCAGCTGGACCGTTGGATGTTAATCCAACAGCCGTGCTCCTTCTTCAACCTCTGTTCTTGCTCCTGTCTCCCATGGGCGGCACCTTTGTCTTGTCGCGCACCCAAACCAATGAAGTTTCCCACTCCTCTCCATCTGCGACTCCACTGCCCCGTCTTCCCCATCTCCGGGTCGTTCCAGTCTGGGTGCGCTCGGCACGGTGTGGTCAACGTGGTCAACAACCGAGAGTCATCGGAAGATGACTGTACGTGAGAGGCTGACAGTGGGGACGCACCACACCCATGGACGCATGCATGCAACAGAACGCGGCGAGGTCAACGTGGTCAAGGAACGACTTCCATCAGAAGTATACTGTACGTGGAGAGTCTCACTTGGGTCCACGGCCGTAGCAAGTAAGTGCCTCCTTATTACGCGAAAAATAATGATTCCTCCAACTGACAGCAGGGACCCACTGGACGGGCCACCGTATTTTGTGAAAAAAACATTTGCCCCCTGACTGCTAGGACCCACCTGACGGGCCACCGTATTTCGCGAAAAAAACGTTCCCCCCGCTATCAGCTCTTATCCACCGGAAGTGCCTCCTTATTACGCACAAAAAAATGAATACTCCCCCTGCTAGCTGGGACCCACCTTGGTGGGAGGCTGACTTGTGGGCCTACTAAGTTGACGGGGATGAAGGGCTTTGTCAACTTAGTCAATATGAACGATTCTAGCTCCAGTGACCGTACGATGTCCATCCAACGGCCGTAGTGCTTCTTCAACCTCTGGTCTTCTTGCTCCAGCCGCCCAAACCAGTGCCGGTCGTGCCTCATGCTCCTGCCTCCCGTGGCATCCCGTGGCCGGCTGTGCTGCCGCGGAGGCCTCACCGCCCCCTACTATTCCGACCGCTGGCCAGGCCCTACGGAGACGGCAGCCTCATACCACAGCCGAACCAGTAAACCCTCGTACTCCTCTCCGCGCGGGCTTCCAATGTCGCGTCTTCCCCGGCTCCGCGTCATCCCCTTCCTAGGCCTCGCCGTCGTCCACCGCCGTGGTGCTCTCCGCGCGGCGTGGTCAACATGGTCAAGGAACGACTTCCATCGGAAGAGTATCACGTGGAGAGGCCGACACCGGGTCCACGGCCACAGCCCAGTTTTTTGTGATTTGCCAAGTAAGTCGCTTTGTCGGGCCTATTGGGCTGCAAATCTTTCAAGACGAGGAGAGCTTTCATTAATTTGGCGAGAAAATGGCCCATCAAGAATGAGAAATGGGCTGTACATTTTAAAACACATCAAACCGGCAATTAGTTTCAAATATCTTTTTTTTCATTTCGAGATTTTAAAGTACATTAATTTTTATGCATGGAGAATTTGTTGGATTTTATATTGATATACATTTATTTTTTAAATCAGTTTGAATGTGAGTCGAAATTTCGGGATTAAAACAGTTTGGACCGCACCGAAATATGCAAAATTTCGTATAATTTTTTAACCGTGGCCACAATATGGGTTGTAATGCTAACAAAAAGAATATAGGCTCCAAGAAAAACCTTAAGAATTAGCAAATGGACTGTAAATTACTAGAAATAATGGCAGATGGGCTGTATGCTGTTTTCCACATATTTGAGGCTTTCCTAAAAAGGTTGGCCTTTAAGTAGTGACTGTTGGATGGCCATCCAACGGCCGTCGTGCTTCTTCAATGTCTGCTCTTCCTGCTCCAGCCGCTCGAACAAGCGCCGGCAGGACTGCCTGCTCCCTCCTTCCCGCGGGCGGCTCTGCTGCCATGCAGGCCTCACCGCCCCACCGTCCTCCCATCGCTGGCCTAGCCATCCCTCTACTCACCCACACCTGCTGTTATTCTCCGGCGACGGCAGACGAACCAGTAAACCCTCGTATAGTCGTACTCCCCTCTGCGTGGGAAACAACTGCCGAGTCTTCCCTGCCTCCGTGTCGTTCCCTTCCTAGGCCTCGCCGTCGTCCACCGCCCTGGTGCTCTCGTCCACCGTCAATGTGGTCAATGACCGACATGCATCTGAAGTGGGATCAGACGTGGAGAGGCCGATAGCTGGGTCCATGGCCGCACAAGGAAATGCCTCCTTATTACGCACAAAATAATGATTCCTCCACCTGACATCAGGGACCCACCGAAAGGGCCTCTGTATTTTGCGAAAAAAACGTTACCGCCGCTGACAGCTCGGACCCACCAGCTATATCTTCGCACGCAAGGAAGTGCCTCCTTATTACGCACAAAAAAATGAATACTCCCCCTGTTAGCTGGGACCCAGTATAGTGGCAGGCTGACTTGTGGGCCTACTAAGTTGACGGGGACGGAGGGATTTCTCAACTTAGTCAATATGCATGATTCTAGCTCCAATGATCGTACAATGTCCATCCAACGGCCGTAGTGCTTCTTCAACCTCTGGTCTTCTTGCTCCAGCCGCACAAACCACCGCCGGTCGTGCCTCGTGCTCCTGCCTCCCGTGACCGGCTGCGATGCAGCGGAGGCCTCACCGCCCCCTACTACTCCCACCGCTGGCCAGGCCATCCCTCTACTCACCCACACCCCCTGTTATTCTGCGGCGACGGCAGCCTCACCCTCGTACTCCTCTTCGCGTGGGCATCCACTGCTGCGTCTTCCCCGGCTCCGCGTCGTCCCCTTCCTAGGCCTCGCCGTCGTCCACCGCCGTGGTGCTCTCGGTTGGCGTGGTCAATGTGGTCAACTACCGACTTCCTTCGGAAGAGTAATCTTTGCGTGGAGAGGCTGACAGCTGGGTCCACGGCGGCCGCAAGGAAGTGCCTTCTTATTACGCACAAAATAATTATTCCTCCACCTGACAGCAGGGACCCACCGGACAGGCCACCGTATTTCGCGAAAAAAACATTTCCCCCCTGACTGCTGGGACCCACCAGCTACATCTTCGCACATAAGGAAGTGCGTCCGGGCAAAAAAAACGATTCGCCCCCCTGACTGCTGGGACCCACCAGCTACATCTTCGCAGACAAGGAAGTTCCTGACAGTAGGGACCCACCTGGTCGAAGCGTACGTAGCGTTGTCATTCTGGTCGCGAACGTGTACGTATATATATACTGGTCGATGTAGAGGCGCGCACGTGTCGTAGTAGAGGCGCCGCACGTAGCATGTACACGCACGCATTCACGGCCTGTGCAAGAAAGAAAATACGCCACGTATTTGTACATACAAAGCGGGTCTCGAACGCCTACTCGCGCATACGTACATGGCTGGGTCGGAATGGAGAAACAACGTCGTCGTCGTGTTCATGGGGAGCCAACCGGCTGGGTCGGAACGGAATGCATGGTCGTGTTCATCGGGAGGGCTTGGACGGAACAAGCGATGGAAACGAGGCCTGGCATACCGCACAACCGAGGAAACGGACCCCCTACGTTCGAAACGGGGTCCTGTTGATCGGGAGGGGTGTGGCGTACCGCAAAATGGAGGGAACGGACCTCCTACGGTCGAAACGTTGGTCCTGTTGATCGGGAGGGGTGTGGCGTACCGCAAAACGGACGAAACGGACCTCCTACGGTCGAAACGGGGGTCCTGGTGATCGGGAGGGGTGTGGCGTACCGCCAAAAGCAGGCAAACGGACCTCCCTACGGTCGGCAGGGGTCCTGTTCATCGGGAGGGTGTGGCGTGCATCGCAAAAGCAGGACTCCACGGGATACTGTTCATCTCCACCGTCGACCTCCTCCAGCCTCCACGGGCTCCTGTTCATCCAGCCTCCACCGCGCGCTACTCCACCGGCTACTGTTCAACCACCCCTCCACCGTCTACTGTTCATCCAGCCCTCCACACCACGGGGTCCTGTTCAACCACCCCTCCACCGTCTACTGTTCATCCAGCCCTCCACCACACCACGGGGTCCTGTTCATCCAGAGGCAACGCCACCGCTCACTGTTCATCCACCCCCCATAGCGCTCACTGCTCATCCTGCAGGCAGCATCGATCGGCTTCATTAGCATCGATGGCGAAGAATCGCTCGATCGGGTTCAATTAACAGCCATCGATCGATCGCTCGGGTTCGATAACGCGTAGCCTGCAGTCTGTCGCCGGGTTCGATTAGAGCCCAACGCCTCGCTTCGGGTTCGATTAGAGCCAACGCCTACGCACACACGCAGCGTCGTGTACGAGAAAGCAGCGCATCGCCGGCCCCCGACCTCCCACCGTGAATCGGAACTCCCAAAATTTTCCTCCCCTCGCTTCTACCACGGTTTTTCCGTCATGGGACGGCCCAAAGAATTTCACGTAGTGCGTCTCCGCCCGCCTGCAATCTAAATGCCCATTTATGATTTTTGTCATAGAAGTAGGAGCCCACCACATCTATGATGATACCGGTTTTGTCACAATTATCATCATAGAAGTGTCATATGTATGACAGAAAAAAAATTCGTTCGGCCCAAAATGTCACGGATGTGTCTTTTTTTTGTAGTGGCGTGTCATAATAAACGGAACGGTGGAAATTTGCATGGCAATATATCTTGGAATGGCTATGGAAATGCCATAATAGGTAGGTATGGTGGTTGTTTTGAGAAAGGTATATGGTGGGTGTATGATACCAGCGAAAAGTGTGCGGTATTAGAGAGGCTAGCAATGGTGGAAGGAAGAAAAGTGCATATAATCCATGGACTCAACATTAGTCATAAAGAACTCATATACTTATTGCAAAAATCTAGAAGTTATCAAAGCAAAGTATTACGCGCATGCTCCTAGGGGATAGATTGGTAGGAAAAGACCATCGCTCGTCCCCGACCGCCACTCATAAGGAAGACAATCAATAAATAAAGCATGCTCCGACTTCATCACATAACGGTTCACCATACGTGCATGCTACGGGAATCACAAATTTTAACATAAGTATTTCTCAAATTCACAACTACTCAACTAGCATGACTCTAATATCACCATCTTCATATCTCAAAACAATTATCAAGCATCAAACTTTTCTTAGTATTCAACGCACTCAAAAGAAAGTTTTACAAATCTTGAATACCAAGCATATTAGGATTGTTTAAGCAAATTACCATGCTATTTAAGACTCTCAAAATAATCTAAGTGAAGCATGAGATATCGATAGTTTCTATAAAACAAATCCACCACCGTGCTCTAAAAGATATAAGTGAAGTACTAGAGATAAACTATATAACTCAAAAGATATAAGTGAAGCACAAAGAGTATTCTAATAATTTCTAAATCATGTATGGCTCTCTCAAAAGGTGTGTACATCAAGGATGATTTTGTTAAACTAAAAAAGCAAAGACTCAAATCATACAAGACGCTCCAAGCAAATCACATATCATGTGGTGAATAAAAATATAGCTCCAAGTAAAGTTACCGATGGAAGTAGACGAAAGAGGGGATGCCCTCCGGGGCATCCCCAAGCTTTGACTTTTTGGTGTTCTTAGATCATCTTGGTTGTGCCATGGGCATCCCCAGGCTTAGGCTCTTGCCACTCCTTGTTCCGTAATCCATCAAAAGATTTCACCCAAAACTTGAAAACTTCACAACACAAAACTCAACAGAAATCTCGTGAACTCCGTTAACGAAAGAAAACAAAAGACCACTTCAAGGTACTGTAATTAACTCATTATTTATTTATCTTGGTGTTAAACCTACTTTATTCCAACTTCTCTATGGTTTATAAACTATTTTACTAGCCATAGATTCATCAAAATAAGCAAACAACACACGAAAAACAGAATCTGTCAAAAACAGAACAGTCTGTAGTAATCTGTAACTAAAGCAAACTTCAGGAACTCCAAAACTTCAGCCGAAATAGGACGACCTAGGAAATTTATTTATTGATCAGCAGCAATTGGAATCACTATTTTATCACGTTCTGGTAATTTTTAACAATTGTTTTCGTCAACAGAAATTTTCTGGAAATTACAGCAAGATCAAATAACTATCATCCAAGAAGATCCTATAGGTTTAACTTGGCACAAACACTAATTATAACATAAAAACACATCTAACAAGAGGCTAGATCAAATATTTATTGGATAACATCAAGTAAAAATATTGGGTTGTCTCCCAACAAGCGCTTTTCTTTAAGGCCTTTTAACTAGGCATTGATAATTTTAATGATGCTCACATGAAAGACAAGAATTGAAGCGCAAAAAGAGCATCATAAAACACATGACAAACACATCTAAGTCTAACATACTTCCTATGCATAGTCTTTTTATAAGCAAACAAATTATCATAGCAAGTAAAAATTGGCATATGCAAGGAAGAAGAAAGAGATGATAGCAATCTCAACATGACGAGAGGTAATTTAGTAACATGAAAATTCCTACAACCATATTTTCCTCTCTCATAATAATTACATGTAGGATCAAAAGCAAATTCAACAATATAGCTATCACATAAAATATTTTCAACACGATCCACATGCATGCAAAGTTGACACTCTTCCGAAATAGTGGGATTAACATTAACTAAAGTCATGACCTCTCCAAACCCACTTTTATCAAAAATTTCATAAGATTGAATATTCTCCAAATATGTGGGATCTAAAGTTGACACTCTTCCAAACCCACTTTCAATGTTATTGCAAACAATATTATCAATCTCATATTCATCATGGGGATTAAATAAATTTTCAAGATTATAAGAAAAATCACCCCAATCATGATCGTTGCAACAAATAGTGGACATAGCAAAACTAGCATCCCCAAGCTTAGGGTTTTGAATATTATTAGCACAATTGACATCAAGAGAATTTATAGTAAAATCATTGCAATCATGCTTTTCATCTAAGGAACTATCAAGTATGGGTGCAATAGCAACGATCTCATGTTTAACATAAGGAACTATAGCAAATTCATCTTCATAAATATTGGCATCATGGCCACAAGAATAGCAAGCATCATGTTCATCAAGGGATATTTCAATCAAATCATTGGAATCATCGTTATCTATATATTCATTCATATCATTATTTTCTTCCGAAGCAATGGTCATTCTCTCAATAAATTCTTTGACACAGACATTATGAGCATAGTTTTCATAGCAATATTTTAGTATGTCAAAAATTTCAGATTCGTAGAGAGTAATATCATACTTTTCAATCAAAGAAGCAACTTCATAAGTACCCTTAAAAGCAACAAATTCTTCAATTTGTTCGATATCATAGTAACTATAAACACCCTTTGCATAAGAAGATAAGATTTCATTATCATTAAACTCACAGAGGTAGGGAAGGTGTTTTTTAGGGTTCTTAGAGCAACAAGTAAAATCACAAATTTCACAATGATTCCAAGCATAACACAGCAATCTGTTTATTTGACTCCGTAAGAGTTTCCCTTTTTTAGACAAACAGTGATGCACAAAATGAGCATGCTCATCTAACGATTTCCCGTCAACTAGGCTAGTTGGGGTTTCAGCACGAGCGCATAAGGATCGAAGATGATCCAAGTAGAACACTTTAAGTGGATCCATCTCAATAGATTTTTAGCAAGCAAAGAAGGCACATGGTAACACAAGCAAACAATAGATCTGGCGAGAAAAAGGCAAACGGAGAGAGAGGCCGAATAAAACGGCAAGGGTGAAGTGGGGGAGAGGAAAACGAGAGGCAAATGGCAAATAATCTAATGCGAGAGATAAGGAATTGTGATGGGTACTTGGTATGTTGACTTTTGCATAGACTCCCCGGCAACAGCGCCAGAAATTCTTCTTGCTACCTCTTGAGCACTGCGTTGGATTTCCTTGAAGAGGAAAGGATGATGCAACAAAGTAGCGTAAGTATTTCCCTCAGTTTTTGAGAACCAAGGTATCAATCCAGTAGGAGTCTACGCGTGAGTCCCTCGTACCTACACAAAGCAAATAACTCCTCGCAACCAACGCGAATAGGGTTTGTCAATCCCTTCATGGTCACTTACGAGAGTGAGATCTGATAGAGATGATAGATAATATTTTTGGTATTTTTGTGATAAAGATGCAAAGTAAAATAAAAAGCAAAGTAAAAAAGCAAAGCAATAATAAAGTGATGGAAGATTAATATGATGAGAATAGACCGGGGCCATAGATTTCACTAGTGGCTTCTCTCAAGAGCATAAGTATTTTACAAAGGTGAACAAATTACTATTGAGCAATTGACAGAATTGAGCATAGTTATGAGAGTATCTAGGTATGATCATGTATATAGGCATCACGTCCGAGACAAGTAGACCGACTCACCTGCATCTACTACTATTACTCCACTCCTCGACCGCTATCCAGCATGCATCTAGAGTATTAAGTTAATGAAAACAGAGTAACACCTTAAGCAAGATGACATGATGTAGATGGATAAATTCATGCAATATGATAAAAAACCCCATCTTGTTATCCTCGATGGCAACAATACAATACGTGCCTTGCTGCCCCTACTGTCACTGGGAAAAGACACCGCAAGATTGAACCCAAAGCTAAGCACTTCTCCCATTGCAAGAAAAACCAATCTAGTAGGCCAAACTAAACTGATAATTCGAAGAGACTTGCAAAGATAACCAATCATACATAAAAGAATTCAGAGAAGATTCAAATATTGTTCATAGATAATCTTGATCATAAACCCACAATTCATCAGTCTCAACAAACACACCGCAAAAAAGAAGATACATCAAATAGATCTCCACGAGAGAGGGGGAGAACATTGTATTGAGATCCAAAAAGAGAGAAGAAGCCATCTAGCTACTAAATATGGACCCGAAGGTCTGAGGTAAACTACTCACACTTCATTGGAGGGGCTATGGTGATGATGTAGAAGCCCTCCACGGTGGATTCCACTTCCATGAACTCGGAATGTGCACCAAGATGGGATCTCGTGGGTACAGAAGGTTGCGGCGGTGGAATTAGGTTTTTGGCTCCGTATCTGATCGTTTGGGGGTACGTAGGTATATATAGGAGGACAAGTACGTCGGTGGAGCTTCGTGGGGCCCACGAGGGTGGGGGCGCACCCTAGGGGGGTAGGCGCGCCCCCCTACCTCGTGCCCACCTCGTGGATTTCTTGACGTAGGGTCCAAGTCTCCTGGGTCATATTCGGTGAGAAAATCACGTTCCCGAAGGTTTCATTCCGTTTGGACTCCGTTTGATATTCCTTTTCTTCGAAACACTGAAATAGGCGTAAAACAAAGAACTCTGGGCTGGGCCTCCGGTTAATAGGTTAGTCCCAAAAGTAATATAAAAGTGGAAAATAAAGCCCAATATAGTCCAAAACAGTAGATAATATAGCATGGAGCAATAAAAAATTATAGATACATTGGAGACGTATCAGGAGGCCGGCCGGCCCTTGGGGCGCGCCAAAGAGGGGGGAGTCCTCCTCCTAGTAGGAGTTGGACTCCCCTTTCCTAGTCCAACTAGGAAGAGGGAAGGGGGAAGGAAAGAGAGGGAGAGGGAGAGGGAAAGAGGGGCCGCGCCCCCCACCCCTAGTCCAATTCGGACTCCTCATGGGAGGGGACGCGCCACCTCCTGGGTTGCTATCCTCTCTCTCCCCTCAGGCCCACTAAGGCCCAATACTTCCCCGGGGGGTTCTGGTAAACCCTCTGACACTCTGTTTTTCTCCACCCGGAACACTTCTGGTGTCTGAATAAAGTCGTCCAATATATCGATCTTTATGTCTCGACCATTTCGAGACTCCTCGTCATGTCCATGATCATATCCGGGATTCCAAACTACCTTCGGTACATCAAAACACAAAAACTCATAATACCGATCGTCACCAAACTTTAAGAGTGCGGACCCTACGGTTCGAGAACTGTGTAGACATGACCGAGACACATCTCTAGTCAATAACCAAAAGCGGAACCTGGATGCTCATATTGGCTCCCACATATTCTACGAAGATCTTTATCGGTCAAACCGCATAACAACATATGTTGTTCCCTTTGTCATCGGTATGTGAGGGAGTCCTGGACTAAGGGGTCCTCGGGCGTCCGGCCTGTTATCCATGGGCCGGATTGATGGGCCATGAAGACATGAAGACCGAAGACTATGCCCGTGTCCGGATTGGACTCTACTTGGCGTGGAAGGCAAGCTAGGCGACCTATTATGAAGATTTCCTCCTATGTAACTGACCTCATGTAACCCTAGATCTCTCCGGTGTCTATATAAACTGGAGAGCATAGTCCGGATAGGACATATTCATTACCATATACTCATAGGCTAGACTTCTAGGGTTTAGCCATTACAATCTCGTGGTAGATCAACTCTAGTAACACTCATATTCATCAAGATCAATCAAGCAGGAAGTAGGGTATTACCTCCATAGAGAGGGCCTGAACCTGGGTAAACATCGTGTCCCCCGTCTCCTGTTACCATCGATCCTAGACGCATAGTTCGGGACCCCCTACCCGAGATCCGCCGGTTTTGACACCGACATTGGTGCTTTCATTGAGAGTTCCACTGTGCCGTCGACATAAGGCTCGATGGCCCCTTCAATTGTCGGTGGTGGCTTTGTTCAGGAAGAAACCTTTCTCCCCGGACAAATCTTTGTGTTCGGCGGCTTCGTACTGCGGGCCACCTCGATCGGCCATCTGGAGCAGATCGATAGCTACGCCCATGGCCATCAGGTCAGATTCGGAAGTTTGAACTACGTCGCGGACATCCGTGGGGACTTGATCTTCGACGGATTTGAGACCGCGGCAACCGCTCCCCTTTGCCCCGTTGAACATGGCTTAAACCTATCATTGGGCCGCATCCAGGAGATAGCTCCTGTAACAACTCCGGCCTTTGATGCGGAGCAGATTAAGACGTCCGAAGATGGGAGACTCAACCCCGTCACAGGGGCTACCGAGTCTGCGGCGTTGGAGCCGCGCGCAGATCCCACTTCGTATGATACCTTATTAGCAGCTGAGTTGTCAATTCAACCACACCTGGAAACTTAGTATTAGCAGCTAAGTGTTTAGTAGCAAAGTAATATGATAGTGGTGGTAACGGTAACAAAAGTAAAGACAGCAAAAGTAATGTTTTTGGTATTTTGTAGTGATTGTAATAGTAGCAATGGAAAAGTAAATAAGCGAGAACCAGTATATGGAAAGCTCGTAGGCACCGGATCAGTGATGGATAATTATGCGGATGCGGTTTCGTCATGTAACGATCATAACATAGGGTGACACAGAACTAGCTCTAATTCATCAATGTAATGTAGGCATGTATTCGAATATAGTCATACGTGCTTATGGAAAAGAACTTGCATGACATCTTTTGTCCTACCCTCCCGTGGCAGCGGGGTCCTATTGGAAACTAAGGGATATTAAGGCCTCCTTTTAATAGAGAACCGGAACAAAGCATTAGCACATAGTGAATACATTAACTCCTCAAACTATGGTCATCACCGAGAAGTATCCCGATTATTGTCACTTCGGGGTTGTCGGATCATAACACATAATAGGTGACTATAGACTTGCAAGATAGGATCAAGAACTCACATATATTCATGAAAACATAATAGGTTCGGATCTGAAATCATGGCACTCGGGCCCTAGTGACAAGCATTAAGCATAGCAAAGTCATAGCAACATCAATCTCAGAACGTAGTGGATACTAGGGATCAAACCCTAACAAAACTAACTCGATTACATGATAAATCTCATCCAACCCATCACCGTCCAGCAAGCCTCCGATGGAATTACTCACGCACGGCGGTGAGCATCATGAAATTGGTGGAGGATGGTTGATGATGACGACGGCGACGAATCCCCCTCTCCGGAGCCCCGAACGGACTCCAGATCAGCCCTCCCGAGAGGTTTTAGGGCTTGGCAGCGGCTCCGTATCGTAAAACATGATGATTTCTTCTCCCTGATTTTTTTCTCCCCGAAAGCCAATATATAGACTTGGAGTTGGCGTCGGAAGGTGTCCAGGGGCCCACGAGGTAGGGGGCGCGCCCCCACCCTCGTGGACAGGGTGTGGGCCCCCTGGTCTTCATCTTTGGCGAGGATTTTTTATTATTTTTTATAAGACATCCCATGGAGTTTCAGGTCATTCCGAGAACTTTTGTTTTCTGCACATAAAACAACATCATGGCAATTCTGCTGAAAACAACGTCAGTCCGGGTTAGTTCCATTCAAATCATACAAGTTAGAGTCCAAAACAAGGGCAAAAGTGTTTGGAAAAGTAGATACGACGGAGACGTTTCAACTCCCCCAAGCTTAAACCCTTGCTTGTCCTCAAGCAATTGAGTTGACAAACTGAAAGAGAAAAAGAAAAACTTTTACAAACTCTGTTTGCTCTTGTTGTTGTACCTATGTCAAGCCAAAGATTCAGGTTTTCAGCAAAGATCATAACTAACCACATTTGCAATAACTCCTAGGTCTCATGTTTACTCATATCAATAACATAATCAGCTAGCAAGCCATAATAATAAATCTCGGATGACAACACTTTCTTAAAATAATCATAATATGATATAACAAGATGGTATCTCGCTAGCCCTTTCTGAGACCACAAAACATAAACGCAGAGCACCTTCAAAGATCAAGGACTGACTAGACATTGTAATTCATGGTAAAAGAGATCCATTCATAGTCATACCCGATATAAATTAACAATAATGAATGCAAATGACAGCTGTGCTCTCCAGCTATGCTTTTAATAAGAAGGTGATGACTCAACATAAAAGTAAATAGATAAGCCCTTCGCAGAGGGAAGCAGGGATTTGTAGAGGTGCCGGAGCTCGGTTTTGAAATAGAGATAAATTATATTTTGAGCGGCATACTTTCATTGTCAACATAACA
The DNA here is from genome assembly GCA_021605145.1 of Aegilops bicornis. Classification (NCBI taxonomy): domain Eukaryota; kingdom Viridiplantae; phylum Streptophyta; class Magnoliopsida; order Poales; family Poaceae; genus Aegilops; species Aegilops bicornis. The sequence continues at coordinate 719,550,022 of CM038671.1, forward strand.
ACTAAGAGGTGACGATATCTTCCATGCTAAACAAATTAAAGGCGGTTCCCAAACAGAATGGTAAAGTTTATACTCCCCCTCCTCCACAAGCATCAATCCATGGCTTGCTCGAAACAACGAGTGCCTCCAACATTCAACGGGTCCTGTGGGGAGTTTTGTATGCAATTATTTTGATTTAGTTTGCATAAAGCATGGGACTGGGCATCTCGGTGACCAGCCATTTTCTCGTGAGTGAGGAGCGGAGTCCACTCCTCTTGAGAATAACCCGCCTAACACGGAAGATAAGGGCAGCCCTAGTTGATATATGAGCTATTCGAGCATGCAAAACAGAATGTTTATTTGAAGGTTTAGAGTTTGGCACATACAAATTTACTTGGAACGGCAGGTAGATACCGCATATAGGAAGGTATGGTGGACTCATATGGAATAACTTTGGGGTTTAAGGGATTGGATGCAAAAGCAGTATTCCCGCTTAGTACAAGTGAAGGCTAGCAAAAGACTGGGAAGCGACCAACTAGAGAGCGACAACAGTCATGAACATGCATTAATATTAATAAACATTGAATACAAGCATGAGTAGGATATAATCCACCATGAACATAAATATCGTGAAGGCTATGTTGATTTGTTTCAACTACATGCGTGAACATGTGCCAAGTCAAGTCACTTAAATCATTCAAAGGAGGATACCACCCCATCATACCACATCACAACCATTTTAATAGCATGTTGGCACGCAAGGTAAACCATTATAACTTATAGCTAATCAAGCATGGCACGAGCAACTATGATCTCTAATTGTCATTGCAAAACATGTTTATTCATAATAAGCTGAATGAAGAACGATGAACTCATCATATTTACAAAAACAAAAGAGGTCGAGTTCATACCAGCTTTTCTCATCTCAGTCAATCCATCATATATCATCATAATTGCCTTTCACTTGCATGACCGAACGATGTGAATAATAAGAGTGCACGTGCATTGGACTAAGCTGGAATCTGCGAGCATTCAATAAACAGGAGAAGACAAGGTAATATGGGCTCTTGGTTAAATCAACAATGATGCATATAAGAGCCACTTCAACAATTTAATCATGGTCTTCTCCTACTGACCCCCAAAGAAAAGAAAAGAAATAAAAACTATTTACACGGGAAAGCTCCCAACAAGAAAAAGAAGAACGGGAAATATTTTTGGGTTTTCATTTTAATTTCTACTACAGGCAAGAAAGTAAACTAACTAGAAGTTACTACTATTTTTTTCTTAAAATTTAACAGACACACAAGAAGAAACCAGGAAAAAGAAAATAAACTAGCATGGATATTACACTGAAAGAGTATGAGCAACGACATCTAGAATGAGTGTGTGCGAACATAAATGTAATGTCGTTGAGAAATACGTACTCCCCCAAGCTTAGGCTTTTGGTCTAAGTTGGTCTATTGCCAGGGATAGCCTGACGGATACCCGTAGGTGTAGCTGGGGTCATACTACGATGCAACGGCTATCGTCTCCTGAGCAGCAGCGTGGCATCGAGCTGCCTCCGCTCTTCTCTCGTACTCATCTGCCTCCTCTCTGGTAATAACATATCTTCCTTTTGTCTGAGAATCAAAGAAGGCAGGAGAAGGAAGAGTAATACGGACAACATGCCGTTTGTTAAAGATTAGTCGATACTGGAGAGGTGGTTCAGTCCTCTCAACAAACTGGTGGGAAACCATAGAGTCAAAATCTAAATAAGTAGGGGGTAACTCCATATCACCCTCACGAATGTCTATCTCAAGAAAATTAGCTAAGCGGGTTGCATAAATTCCTCGAAAGAAATCTCTGTTATATCTATTATGATGCAACCTACGAGCTACAATGGCTCCCATAAGATAAGATTGGTCTCCTAACACAGCACTCCTAAGAATGCTGAGATCAGGGACACACATGTGACATGCTTCATCCTTAGTATTTATGCATCTACCTATGAAGAGAGCAAAATAATGCATAGTAGGAAAGTGAATGCTCCCTATAGTGGCTTGCGTTATATCTCTAGATTACCCCACAGTTATACTAGCAAGAAAGTCTCTAAATTCAGATTTAGGGGGATCTCTGACACTACCCCAAGATGGAAGTTTGCAAGCAAAAGTGAAATCCTCTAAGTCCATGGTATAAGATTTGTCATAAAGGTCAAACATGACTGAAGGAGAATTACGCGAAGATGAATACTCAAACCTCCTTACAAATGAACTTGTGAGATCATGATACTGGGGGCATTTGTTAGCCTTGAAGTCCACAAGACCGGTGTTACGCAAATATGCGTTAAATTCTTCTTTGATTCCCGCTTGATCCATAAAATTTTCCGAAGGCCATTCACAGGGCCTCACAAGAGCGTCTCTTGGTGGTTCCTCATCAGCATCACGCGTTGCAAGCCTGGGAACTTGCTTCCTTGAAGAACCACCTTGGAAAATCTTCCTAAACATATTGTTTCCTCTGAAAAATTTCTGAAATTTTTTAGTAACTTCAAAAAAAAGTGAACCAACTTCAATAAAATTGATAGCAACTACTCCTACAAGTGCCTAGAGCCTATATCAAGCATTAGAACTACTTGGAACCATATAAATTTGACATGCAAGCTCAAGAACATGGTCTTCTATGCAGCACAAATTTGCAAAGAATAAAGCACTAGAACAAAAACTAATTGGACCAATGGAGGAGTCACATACCAAGGAATAATCTCCCCAAGCAGTTTTGCGAGAGGTGCTTTGAGCAAGGAGATCGAAAATCATAGCAAAAGTGGCTGGAACTCGTGCTTGAGTTGGTTTTTCGGGTTTGTGTGAGGCAGAGGAAGAAGATGGGTGCAGAGATAAGTGGAGGAGGGCCACCGTGGGCCCACGAGGCAGGGGGGCGCCGAGGGGTAGGCGCGCCCTCCACCCTCGTGGCCAGGTGGCTGCTTCCCTCGCGGTGATTTTGCACTATAAATCCTCAAATATTCCCGAAAAAATCATATTAAATTGGCATGGCATTTTGAGGACTTTTATTTTCGGGGTATTTTTATATTGCACAGATAAATCAGGAAACAGACAGAAAAAATACTATTTTTACTTTATTTAAACTAAATAACAGAAAATATAAAGAGGGTACAGAAGGTTGTGCTTCTAGTTTCATCCATCTCGTGCTCATCAAAAGGAATCCACTAACAAGGTTGATCAGGTCTAGTTAACAAACTCATTCCGACTAACATGGAACCGGAGAAATTTCGAATAACACTATGTTACCTCAATGGGGATATGGACATCCCCAATAATAAGTATATCATATTTCTTCTTGACAGTAGGGAGAGGAAATTCAAAACCTCCAAATATAATCGATGGAATTTTTCCAATAGAGTTGATACTATGGACTTGAGGTTGTTTCCTCGGAAAATGTACCGTATGCTCATTACCATTAACATGAAGAGTGACATTGCCTTTGTTGCAATCAATAACAGCCCCTGCAGTATTAAGGAAAGGTCTTCCAAGAATAATATACATACTATCATCCTCGGGAATATCAAGAATAACAAAGTCTGTTAAAATAGTAACGTTTGCAACCACAACAGGCACATCCCCACAAATACCGACAGGTATAGCAGTTAATTTATCAGTCATTTGCAAAGATATTTCAGTAGGTGTCAACTTATTCAAGTCAAGTCTACGATATAAAGAGAGAGGCATAACACTAACACTGGCTCCAAGATCACATAAAGCAGTTTTAACATATTTTTTCTTAATGGAGCATGGTATAGTAGGTACTCTTGGATCTCCAAGTTTCTTTGGTATTCCACCCTTAAAAGTATAATTAGCAAGCATGGTGGAAATTTTAGCTTCCGGTATCTTTCTCTTATTGGTAACAATATCTTTCATATATTTAGCATAAGGATTCATTTTGAGCATATCGATCAATCGCGTGCATAAAAGATGGGTCTAATCATTTCAGCAAAGCGCTCAAAATCCTCATCATCCTTTTTCTTCGTTGGTTTCGGAGGAAAAGGCATGGGTTTCTGAACCCATGGTGCCCTTTCTTTACCATGTTTCCTAGCGACGAAGTCTCTTTTATCATAACGTTGATTCGTTGATTGTGGGTTATCAAGATCAACAGCGGGTTCAACTTTTACTTCATTATCATTACTAGGTTGAGCATCATCATGAACATCATCATTAACATTTTCACTAGGTTCATGTTCATTACCAGATTGTGTTTCAGCATCAGTCATAGAGATATCATTTGGATTTTCAGGTGTTTGCAAAGTCCTATCATTTTTCTTTTTCTTCCTTTTAGAAGAACTAGGTACATCAATATTATTTCTCTGAGAATCTTGCTCGATTCTCTTAGGGTGGCCTTCAGGATACAAAGGTTCCTGAGTCATTCTACCAGTTCCAAAGAGCCACTCTAACAGCATAATCATTTTTCTTACTATTCATTTCATCAAGCACTTCTTTCTGAGGTTTAAGTACTTGTTCTACTTGAGTGGTAACAATAGAAGCATGTTTGCTAACAAGTTTAAGTTCACCTCTAATATTAGCCATATAATCACCCAAGCGTTTAATCATATAAGCATCTTGTTATAATTGTCAACCCAAATAAGCATTAAAATTTTCTTGTTTGACAATAAAATTATCAAACTCATCGAAGCATTGTCTAGCAGACTTATAATGAGGAATATCACCTTCATCAAATCTATAGAGAGAATTTACCTTTACTACCTGTGTCGGGTTATCAAGATGAGGAGGTTCTTCAATAAGTAATGGATCAATATCATAAGTTTCTTCAACAGACGGTAGATTAAGACCATGTATTTCTTCAATAGGAGGTAAATTCTTAATATCTTCAGCTTTAATACCTTTTTCTTTCATAGATTTCTTTGCCTCTTGCATATCGTCAGGACTGAGAAATAGAACACCTCTTGTAAGTGCATCTAGTGCCCCTTAGTGATTTTGGTGGATTGAAGACGTATAGGTTAAGGAACTAATGCGTTTGTAAGTGTACACAGGTCTATAAGTCTATGAGGAGTTTGATATTTACAGAGAAAGTCGACCCCTCAAAATGAAGTTCTTCGACTGAAGACTTTGATATTCTGAAGACTTTCTGAAGACTTTGAAAGTGAACAAATTGGTGTGACCTTGAAGACTTGGTATTCATTTGAGGAACATGAACCGTGAAGACTTTTGTTTTCGTAGTTTCATTTTCTCTTTCTTGAGTCATAGGAAACACCGTACTGATAAAGTGGGTCGAGGAAATACTAAGGAAAAAATTCCATGTGATGCTCAACTCAAAATCCTACACCTACCAATCCCTTCGAGTGAAGCCCTTCGAAATCTCATACAGCTTCGGTCAATTTCTTGATGTGAGACGAAGTTCTTACAGTCATTGAGGAATTTGTTCTGACCGAGGAGTTAGGAATTCGCCGGTCTTGGATTGCCTACACAAAGGAGGAACATGATAGCCCCGAGGAATTTGAGATTCAAATTTCCGATCCGTTCTTTGTCTTCTTGGCCACCTGTCCCAAAATATCTTATCCACCTAATACCATATCATTGAAGGGCATTTATGTCTTATCATGTCGGGCTGCTCCCTAGGCTATAAATAGCCGCCCCTACAACCACTAGCTGGTTGGCTGCTCGAGAGAAACTTGACACTTGTCATTTGAGAGCAACCCATCCTCCGAGGACTTTGAGCGAAAATCATCGAGTGAGGAAAAACCCAAACACCAAACCCCTACAAACCCAAAGTGATTGAGCATCATCAAGAGATTGATCCTGCGTGGATCCGACGCTTGTTACCTTTGAAGACTGTGCTTCTTCCAGACGGTTAGGCGTCATGGTCTAGAGCATCCAAGAGGAATTGTGGATCGCCGGTGACCAAGTCTGTGAAGGTTTGGAAGTCGCTCAAGACTTACCACGAGTGATTGGACGAGGTCTGTGTGACCTTAGTTCAAAGAGAATACAGTGAGGACTTGGTGTCCTGAGCTGCGTGCTCAGCGATCGGGTGTCCGGACTGTGTGTCCTCGAGTTTAAATACTCAGCCGCTCCAACAGACGTACAACTGAGACATCAGTTGGAACTGGTCTACCAAATCATTGTCTTCACCAACCTAACTGGTTCTATTTCCTCAACCCTTTCATTTCCTCATTATTGTGTTGAGTGGTTGTTCATATCTGTGTTTGAAGACTTTCAATTTCCTCAATTCAATTTCTTCAGTCTGTTTGTCTTCATCTTCTGCTATCCTGTGTTTACGCTTTCTGTACTCTTTGTTTGTCGTCATTTCATCATGATGACCATGCCCGCATTCTCTTATGCTTACTTCTGAGTACTTATTCCGCTGCAAGTAGTTCTTCACTAAGGAATTTCCTCACCAGCAAATTCCTCACTGAAGAATTCATAAAAATCGCCTATTCACCCCCCTCTAGTCGATATAACGCACTTTCAATTGGTATCAGAGCAAGGTACTCCCTCGTTCTTTGTGATTTTGGTTTAACCACCTGGAGTTTTAGTTATGTCGACTGCAGGTATGAAGAAAGTGACATGCCCTATCTTTGACGGTCACGATTATCCCAAGTGGAAGGCCATGATGAGGAAGCGCCTCATGGCAATGGACAGCGAGTTGTGGACCGTCACTGAAATTGGTCTTACTCGTTCAGGTAAGACGGCGAACGCAGATGATATTCGCAAGTACACTCGACTTGACATCATGGCGAAGGATATCATCTGTTCACGCCTATCTTGAGATGAATTCAAGCGCATTATGCATCTTTGCAATGCGAAGCTTATCTGGGACCGAATCTCCGACGTCTATGAAGGTCATCGAACCCGTCATGATCCCTGGTTTGAGAACTTCAAGATCTTGAGAAGCTAAGAGTGAGTTATGAAGATCTTCAGAAGGAGCGCGATTCATTACTTGCTCAACAAATCAGCGCTTCTCAGGAAGAATTTGTTCCTCCATGCTTAAAGTGCATTGAACGTGAATCTGCTAATTCTTCACCGGAATGTTCAAATGCTTCAACTGTTACAAATTCTTCACCTGCCTCTGCTATCACTAATTCCTCATCTGAGGACATTGCTAGTATCACCGACGATGCAGGGTTGAAGGAATTGTATATGATAGGCATGTACAAAAAGCCTCAAAGGGCATCGACTCTTTGTGATGTGCTTAAAAGCAGATCCTCAACAGAACCCTAGGAAAGAGGGTATTGCCTTTGAGAGGAAACTCAATGCTGATGGGACATATTGGAAGCCTGAGCAGTATCCCAAAACCTCATGGGTTGCTGCAAAGGGACCTCCAGTTGATCCATCTGACTTATCTGGTTTTACATGCGAATCTCCTCATTCTTCTGATGAGTCATTTGACTCCAACTATAAACTGTTCAAAAATCAGAATGGTGAAGTATTTGCTAGATATGTTGGCACTAACTGCAGGAACGGTTCCCCTATGAAGAAAATCTGGGTTCCCAAGAAATGCCTTGAAAGTCTTCAGGTGAATGTCCTCATGACACCACCTGTGAAGAATAGGGACCCCAGATCAAATTCTTCATATGGATCCAAGTCCTCATACGGACCAAATTCCTCACGTGGATCAAATTCCTCATAAGGATCAAAGTCCTCATATGATTATCATCGTGCTAACAAATCTGTTTCGCAGGGTAGAGCTAAGGGCTATGAATATGTGCATTATTCTTCAAACCAATATGTTCATAAGTCCTCGAAGAATTTCTCTGCTTATTCATATGCTTACTCTAACCCCTCTTATGTGAAACGAAATGGATTGGCCTCTATGCCACCATTCTCATATGGTGCTCGCAGAGTGATGAACTCTTTGCCACCCCTTCAGATGTGGGTGGTGAAGAAAAAGAACTAACCTCTTCTGCAGGGTCAGGCCTCGGGCGTGCATTAAACGTCCCAAGAATTTCTTGGGGACCCGACAAAATTGTCTGAAAGGGCCTTGAGGCTAATCATGATGAAATGAACTTTCATTTCACACGTCCTCATACCGCTTATCTGTTAATCTTGGCGATGAAATTCATCTCGATGAACTTGATATCATATTCTTCACTAATGAAGTATATGAGATCGTAAGTTGTACTAATTCATCTGCAGGATGATCAACCCAAAGCCACCGAGTGGGTTCTCGATAGTGGATGTACAAATCACATGACCGGTGACAAGAATCTATTTATGGATGCTCCCTTATCACCGTCACATCAAGCATATCATCTTTGCCGACAAAGGCAAAAGTCGGTATTGGGTCTTGGTAAGGTTGCGATCTCTAAGGACATACACATGGACAAAGTCATGCTTGTTGAGTCCTTAGGATACAACCTCATGTCAGCCTCAATGCTTTGTGATCTTGATATGGTTGTTATCTTTGGCAAGTATCGTTGTGTTGTGATTATGGAAGTCGACAATTCCAAAGTCTTGAAGGCTTTAGGAGAGGAGACTTGTATATTGTTGATTTCTCTCTGAGGACCACAACCAGCCGTGTGTCTACTTGCAAAAGCTTCGAAGGCTGGCTATGGCATCGGCGACTTGGTCACGCAGGCATGAGGAATTTACTGCACGCTTGTGAAGAAGAAGCATGTCATTGGCATTGAGAATGTCAAATTCCTCAAGGATCACTTATGCGGAGCCTGTGAAGCTGGAAAAATGACCAAGGCCAAGCATCCAGCAAAGACTATCATGACCACTACTCGTCCCTTCGAATTGCTTCACATGGACCTCTTTGGTCCCAATCATTACTCAGCCGTCGTTAATGATGCATCTCTATATGGCTTTGTTATTGTTGATGATTACTCTCGTTACACATGGGTACACATTGTTACTTACAAAAATCAAGTGCAGGAAGTCTTCAAACGATTTTCCTCGAGGGCTTCAACTAACTTTGGTGTGAAGATCAAACACATCAGGAGTGATAATGGAACTGAGTTCAAGAATTCCGGTCTTGATGCCTATCTTGATGAACTTGCACCTGAGGATTCAATCAAGTTCAAGGCAACTGAGGATGTCATTCCTACTGAAGAATCTGCTGAAGAATTCATTCCTGTACGCGAAGAACGTCAAGCTGATGCACCTGAAGATAATGCTGAAGACAATGGTGCTGAGGAAAATGATCAAATTCCTCAACGACAACCAGCTCATCCTCGCGTTGCAAAAGAAGTGCAAGTGGACAAGATCATCGATGACATTGAAGCGCCAGGTCCTCTCACACGCTCAAAAGCTTCACATTTATCTAAATTTCGTGGGCACTATGCTTTTGTCTCTATCACAGAGCCCACTAAGGTAGATGAAGCATTTACGAGCCGAGTGGGTTCAAAGCTATGCAAGAAGAATTACATCAGTTCGAGCTCAACAATGTCTCGAACTGGTCAAACGTCCGCATCCTCGCAAGCATAATATCATTGGCACAAAGTGGATCTACCGCAACAAGCAAGATGAAAATGGTCTTGTGGTAAGGAATAAGGCACGACTGGTAGCTCAAGGATACACACAGGTTGAAGGAATTGACTTCGATGAAACTTTTGCACCTGTTGCTAGACTTGAGGCTATTCGCATATTACTCGCCTATGCTAACCATCACAATATCACCTTATATCAAATGGATGTGAAAAGTGCATTCCTCAATGGTAAGCTTGAGGAAGAAGTATATGTTGCTCAACCCCGGGTTTTGAAGATCCAAAGAATCCCGACAAAGTCTTCAAACTCAACAAGGCCCTCTATGGTCTCAAACAAGCCCCACGGGCGTGATATGATACATTGAAGGAATTCTTCGTGAAGAATGGCTTCACACCCGGTTCACTCGACCCTACTCTCTTTACTAAATCTTATGATGGTGAACTGTTTGTGTGCCAAATATATGTTGATGATATTATCTTTGGCTGTACTGACCAACGTTATAGTGATGAATTTGCGTATATGATGAGTGAAGAATATCAAATGTCTATGATGGGAGAGTTGAAATTCTTCTTAGGTCTTCAAATTAAATCAACAGCGCAATGGCATATTCATATCTCAGGAGAAATACCTCAAAGATGTTACGAGGAAATTTGGCATGCAAGATTGCAAAAGCGTCAAAATTCCTATGCCCACAAATGGCCATCTATGCAATCGATGAAAATGGTATTGACTTCGATCACAAGGTATACTGCTCCATGATTGGTTCTTTATTGTACTTATGTGCATCTAGGCCAGATATAATGCTTAGTGTTTGCATGTGTGCCCGATTTCAAGCTACACTGAAGGAATCACACCATAAGGTCATGAAGCATATTCTTCGATATCTAGGTCACACACCAACACTAGGATTATGGTACCCCAAGGGCTCTGCTTTTGATCTCATTGGATATTCTGACTCGACTATCTTTGGTGATCGTCTGGACCACAAGTCAACTTCGGCACTTGTCATTTCCTCGGACGATCTTTGGTCCGTTGGTCCTCGAAGAAACAGAATTGCGTATCACCGCTCATCGCGGAAGCTGAATACATTGCTTCTTTGGCTCGTGTTGTGCTCAATTGTGTGGATGAAGCAGACTCTCAAGGACTACGGCATCAACGTGAAGAATGTGCCTCTCTACTGCGACAATGAGAGTGCAATCAAGATTGCTCACAACCCAGTTCAGCACTCGAAGACAAAGCACATTCAGATTCGTCATCATTTTCTTTGTGATCATGTGTCGAAGGGCGACATCTCCATCGAGCACGTGAAGACTGAAGAACAGCTAGCTGATATCTTCACTAAGCCCTTGGATGAGAAGAGATTTAGCAAGTTGCGGTGTGAGCTAAATATCTTAGAATCTTCGAACGTTCTTTGAAAAGGACACACATCCGACACTTATGCAAAATTGATGACTTAGATGTGCAACACATGAAGAAATGTTTTTCTTCAATCAATGAAGAATAACACTCTAAGTGTGAAGAAATTAATGAAGAATTTGATTCTCGTAACCCTACGACAATTGTATGCTGCGGTCTGCAATCATCATTCTTATCTGATTGGGTCACGCCACCTCCAAAGTTGAAAATCTTCAATTTGAGTTTTTCCTCAGTTTTGAAATTCTTCAGTTTTCAAATTCTTCAACTTTGCAAAATCTTCACTGTTTCCGTCGTCTTTCTTCATTGGCTATATATATATATATATATATATATATATATATATATATATATATATATATATATATATATATATATATTCAAGTCGTTTTTACGCTAAGTGAATGTGATCGGACCCTTCCCCCTCTATGCTATACTCAAACCAATCTATTCACAAATTCTTCATGTGCGTTCTATTTGAAACTCGTTCAAAATCTTCACTAATTCCTTGTCAGCTGAAGAAATTGCGAATGAAACTTTAAAACTAATCTTATCCAAATTTTTGGTTTTGCCGCTCAAACCGTTCCGCATCCCATGATGCATTATTTTACTCACCCACGATCGTACACGATCTCCACTACACAGTACGTGGGTGACACATGTCGCGTGAAGGAGAAAGGGCAGCGACACGTTCGTCCCAAATCTTGAGCGAACAGTTTTTCACCGTGTCTATAAATACCCCTCTCCCTTCCTCACTTCTTTTACCCGCTCGACCTCTCTCTCCGCCGAGCTCCTCAAACCCTAGTGCCGCCGCTACTCCATCGTCACGGTGAGGAAGAGCTTCACCGCCTCGACCTCGTCGCCGTCGTACTCACGCCGATCATGAAATCTTCACTCCGCCGCCGCCGTAGCTGTCTTCCTCCGCCAAGTTAGGGCGTGGAAGATCTGAACAGACGAGCTTCACATCTACAACACCCAGTTCGTCGTGTTCTTCATTTAGGGTAAATAAAAGTACTTTTACTACCCTCGTTGATCCAAATCTTACACTACAAAATCTTCAAAGGTGTTTTATTCTTCAAATCCTCACACACAAACACCTCACAAGTTATATGCTCTTGATTCGCTTCTCTAAGCAATCATTTTCTTCAAGATTCCTCAATTGTGTGGATCCTCGATCTGTACAACTCTGGAACCTAAGACAAAGAACGCTTAGTGAAATTCTTCAAGGCTCATCTGGTCAAAATCCTCAAAACTTGCTCTTTTTGAAAAAACTTCTGAGAACGCATATGACCTCTCCAAATTCCTCGCAACTATACTCTATTCATAGGTACTCATGTTTGCTGCTGAATCACTAGGTTCTCATCAACTTAACTCATTTGCAGCGTTCCTCGAAGAAAAGTTGCATACTTCTTCAGAGAACTCAATTGTTCAAACTCCTCAACCGAAGAATATGGCGGGGCGGTAAGAAGCCACGAGAAAGGAGGAAAGAAACCTGAGGTTATGACTGCTTTTGAGATCCCTGAGGAAATTTATGCTGACTATTGCACACCTGATGAAGCAAAATTTGGCAAAGAAAACAAAAATCAGCGCAAGGTGCGCATTCAGAAGATTGAACAGAGATGGGCAAGGGAATGGAGGGAATACAGATATGTGACTCCAAAGTACATGAAGAAATTCGCTCTCAATCCTCCATGCCCAAGAGCTCCATTGGCACCTGGCCAAGTAGCTGACCCCACCAGCATCAAGCGTGGTGAGGACTTTCCTGAAGAATGGGCTAAGCACCAAGCTAAATTGGCAAGACAAGTCAAGGAGGCAGTGAAGAAATTCAATGAGGATTCTGCCACTGCTACTGCTACTGAGGCCTCGGTCAAATCGAGGAAATCCATGCCAAAGAAGCCTGCTCATAAGCCAAGTGCTTCACCATCAGCGCCCTCACGGCCAAGTTCCTCAGCAGCGCCCTCAAGGCAAATTCCTCACACTGCTACAGCTCCACCAAAGTCCTCAACAGCTCCGTCAAAGTCCTCAGTTCCTGTGCATCTGGCTACATGTCAAAGGACTGCTGGTTTCTCGATTGCCTCTGGTGTTTCAGAAAGTTCCTCAGCCGCACCAATTTCATCATCTGGCTCGACTCTGCTGAAGACCAAAGCAACAGCTGGACGAGGTCCTCGGCCAAGTCCAAAGAAGAAACAGGTTGCATTCCATGTGCCTTTTGATGATGAAGCTTCTGATGATGAACTTGCGGAAATCATCAGAGATCGCCAAGAAAGGACCGCTAGAGCCAAAGGCACATCTGCCCTTCATTGTTGGATCCGAGGAAAATCCTCGATTATATTGATCTCTGGCACAAGGATCCAAACACCCCTATGCCTGATTTTCATCTGACCCCTAGACAAAGTCATATGTTGACCCATTTCATCGCTGAAGAGAAATGGAAGTTTGAAAAGGCAAGAGAGATCAAGAAGGCTCAATACAGAAAGGAGAAGTTCACGAAGAAAAGCGTTGTCAAAATGACACCTAAGGAACTTCTCAAGGTCCAGACCGAAATTCAAGACCTCGGCAAAACTTCGATTCTTATTATGCTGATTGGCAAGGAGCCAAGGTCGATTCGTCAATCGATGAAGAAATTCACCAATGTTGCTGCCCCAACGCAACATGAAATTCCTCAGTCAAGCCTCACCAAATTGACCAAGAACATGCCGACCACCGATGAAGTTCAGGTGGTGATGAAAATGCTAGTTCGTGGCTGATGATCCCATTCCACCACGAAGAAATTGTCGTGGCATCCACTAGTGGTGCGCTACCAAGAAATCGAATGAAGACAGTAAGTAACCGCATCGATGCTTTGAGAAATTCAACCAGATTCCTCAGCTCCTCCTGCACCAACACCAACTCTAATCCTTCCATCTGCCTCTGATGTGAAGAAAACCAAGGCTGCAGAACGAGCTGCTGTGAAGAAAAGGAAGGCATCAGCTGCGTCAAATTCTTCGGCTGCAAAGAAAGTGAAGCCAATGACGAGCTCCTTTGAAAATCCAATTGATGATGTTCCAATTTCCTCCATGCCATCAAAGGACCTTGTTCCTTTTGGAGAAGACTATGAGATCCCAATCGGATCTGATGAAGAACATCATTCTGCTGCTTCGTCGAGCAGATTGATGAAGAAATTGAAGTGGACGACTCCCTTCAACGCCAGTCATTTCCTCACCTACGCCTCAGTTCACAGATGAAGAGGCTGGTGTTGAGGAAATTGAAGATTAAGATGTGGATATAGGGTGCACCACACCTGTGATGAATGATGACTTTTGGGAAAGTCAACATCCCAATACTCCTCTCTTCACCCGCTCCAACAGATTCCTCAGTCCCTGCACCAACAGTTCAAATGGACTCAAGAAACTCAACCCACTTGCTCATGCATGAAGAAATTCCAGCCACTAGTGCTGATGAACCTGCTTCTTTGATCCTCGATCGCACTCGTTGAGGAACAAGAAATTCCTCGGCTGAAGAACTGAGCTCAATTCCTGAGGTGGTGATGCAACTCACCGACACCCCTCTGCCCAAGCAAAAGAATCCGTTCTCAAGCAAACAAAAGTTCAAGGATGAAGATTTCTTCGCCGAGCACGTATTCTTCACTAACTATAATCCATATGATTCTGCTCGCATAAGGAAGAGGCGTTTACGACTGCCGCCAAGCCAACTTCTATTCCTCAGTGCTCTTCAACAAAGACAAAGTCTTCGATCATGCTCATATTCCTCATGTGGACATGGAGTCTCTGCCCGACTTTGAGCCAGTCCTCAGTGTTCTTCACGATGCAGGACTTCTGAATTTCTGCACTGATATCTGTGACTGGAATGAAGAACTCCTTCTTCAATTCTATGCAATGCTGCACATCACCGGAGACGCTGAAGACGTGAACTCATGGGTATTAGACTGGATGTCTGAAAATACTCACTACAAGGCACCAACAACTGAATTGCTTCGTGCTCTACCACTCGATCCTCCACTTGATGGTGCCGGTTGTATCTAAAACGAACCGAACTTTCAAATCACTATATGCAAGTCTTGATGAAGCCTTTGAAGCCAAGGCAGGCCCAAGAACCAAATGCCTCGTCAAGGAATTATTGGATGTGCCTCGGACTGTCTCTCGGATTCTGTCGAAGACAATGAGTCCTATCAAACGCCACGACTCGAATGTTGAAGAAGTCATTGGCATCGTGCAGAATATGCTTTTCAACATCAACCATGGCGTTCCCGTCACCTTCCATGATTTCTTCATGAGGACTCGGCAAACATTGCTATGTCACCATTTGAGCTGAAGCCTTATGCGCCTTGGATAATGAGATTCATCGGGACAAGGTCTTCACTTTCGATTACAAGGCTGATACTACGAACCACTGCAGCTACTTGCCCCGATTGAAGTCCTCAAACGGACATTTACCTCGGTGATGACAAGGGCAAGGCTACTGCTGTGATCGATGAAGGCATTCGTCCATTGGATGGACAGTTTCATAAGCAGCATCCTACTCCACCAATGATGACTCGCCACACATGACTCTTCCGCAAATACCTCGGTCAAGCTAAGTCCTCAAGCTATCAGACCTGTGGTGATGACCGATCGTGAGTTACTCCTCGGTCTTCATCGGAAGGTTGATCGCAATCATAAATGGGTCAAGCGTCGGTTTGGTTCAATTCTTCACAACATGACCTCAACACACAATGCGGTGAAGAAAAACCACTACTACCTCCATGAAACCTTCAAACGCACTGGCTGTTCTTTCACATGTCTACAATGCGGAAGAACTGGCGACAATGGGACTCAAGGAAGAATTTGGTGATCTGCACCTCCTCAGAAGAAATACAAGAAGGTCAAAGTTCCTTCCTTGGTGGCCAGCTCCTATTCTTCATCGCTACGACACCGATGAAAATGAAGACTTGGACGACACATGGCAGGTCCTACTACAACAACCGACCCCAACAACGCTGGTGCTCCTTCTTCAACTTGAAATTCTTCAGAGCGTTAGTCCTCGGCCGATCCTTTTGGTCATTCAATGACAAAGGGGAGAAATTTGAGTTAGTCTTCAAGCGGGTCTATTTTATTGCCCATAAACAATAATTTATTTTTGTTAAGTTACAACTCTCGTTCTTCGAACTTTTATTGGATCGAGTTGTAATCTTAAACCCGATGGTGCTTTGATACTTTTGATGCATTATGCTCTTGCACTATGCTCGATTCTCTTGAGCTTCTTGAGCTCTGATACTCTTGATGCGTTATTTTGCATGCTTATTCCTCATTAATGTTATCGCACGCATGCTGAATTACATCAAGCACCATATTTCATCATGCATTTCAAATTCTTCATATTATATGTCAAATAAGTGTATGAATTACAAGATATAGGGGGAGATCTCCATGATTCAACTCTTCAAATGTGCATTGCCTCAAAAGCAAATTCCTCACTATGCACATCTTCGTGGGGAGTTCTTCTATATCTTGCAATCAAATTCCTCATTATCAGTATTTACACTTCATATGTTTATCCCGTTGAAAACTTAACCTATATTGTCATCAATCACCAAAAGGGGAGATTGTAAGTGCATCTAGTGCCCTTAGTGATTTTGGTGGATTGAAGACTTATAGGTTAAGAAACTAATGCGCTTGTGAGTGTACACAGGTCTATAAGTCTATGAGGAGTTTGATATTTACAGAGAAAGTCGATCCCTAAAATGAAGTTCTTCGATCAAGACTTTGATATTCTCAAGACTTTCTCAAGACTTTGAAAGTGAAGAAATTGGTGTGACCTTGAAGACTTGGTATTCATTTGAGGAACATGAAGTGTGAAGACTTTTGTTTTCGTAGTTTCATTTTCTCTTTCTTGAGTCATAGGAAACACCGTCTTGATAAAGGGGTCGAGGAAATAATAAGGAAAAATTTCCATGTGATGCTCAACTCAAAATCCTACACCTACCAATCCCTTGAGTGAAGCCCTTTGGAAATCTCATATAGTTCAACAATTTCTTCAAAGGATGTGAGACGAAGTTCTTCCGTCATTGATGAATTTGTTCTCGACCGAGGAGTTAGGAATTCGCCAAAGGCGGATTGCCTACAAAGTGAGGAACATGATAGCCCGAGGAATTTGAGATTCAAATTTCCGACCGTTCTTGTCTTGCTTGGTGTCCCAAAATATCTTATCCACCTAACGGTCATATCATTGAAGGGCATTTATGTCTTATCATGTCGGGCTGCTCCCTAGGCTATAAATAGCCGCCCCCTACAACCACTAGCTGGTTGGCTGCTCGAGAGAAACTTGACACTTGTCATTTGAGAGCAACCCATCCTCCGAGGACTTTGAGCGAAAATCATCGAGTGAGGAAAACCCAAACACCAAACCCCTACAAACCCAAAGTGATTGAGCATCATCAAGAGATTGATCGTCGTGGATCCGGCGCTTGTTACCTTTGAAGATTGTGCTTCTTCCAGACGGTTAGGCGTCATGGTCTAGAGCATCCAAGAGGAATTGTGGATCGCCGAGTGACCAAGTCTGTGAAGGTTTGGAAGTCGCCTGAAGACTTACCACGAGTGATTGAACGAGGTCTGTGTGACCTTAGTTCAAAGAGAATACGGTGAGGACTTGGTGTCCTGAGCTGCGTGCTCAGCGACTGGGTGTCCGGGACTGTGTGTCCTCGAGTTTAAATACTCGGCCGCTCAACCAGACGTACAACCGAGAGGCAGTTGGAACTGGTCTACCAAATCATTGTCTTCACCAACCTAACTGGTTCTATTTCCTCACCCCTTTCATTTCCTCATTATTGTGTTGAGTGGTTGTTCATATCTGTGTTTGAAGACTTTCAATTTCCTCAGTTCAATTTCTTCAGTCTGTTTGTCTTCATCTTGTGCTATCTTGTGTTTACGCTTTCTGTACTCTTTGTTTGTCGTCATTTCATCATGATGACCATGCCCGCATTCTCTTATGCTTACTTCTGAGTACTTATTCCGCTGCAAGTAGTTCTTCGCTAAGGAATTTCCTCACCGGCAAATTCCTCAGTGAAGAATTCATAAAAATCGCCTATTCATCCCCCCCCTCTAGTCGACATAACGCACTTTCACCTCTCTTCTTCGGAGTTGGTTTAGGGATAGGCTCAGTAATTGGAGCAGAAGCTAGCTCAGGAGGTGCCCAATTATTTTCATTTGTCAACATATTATTCAATAGAATTTCAGCTTCATCCGGTGTTCTTTCCCGAAAGAGAACCAGCACAACTATCCGTAATCTCTGGAAGCATCGGTTAGTCCATTATAAAAGATATCAAGTATTTCAGGTTTCTTAAGAGGATGATCAGCAAAGCATTAAGTAACTTGAGAAGCCTCCCCAAGCTTGTGGGAGACTCTCTTCTTTAATTTGCATGAAGTTGTATATTTCCCTCAAAGCAGCTTGTTTCTTATGAGTAGGGAAATATTTAGCAGAGAAGTAATAAATCATATCCTGGGGACTACGCACACAACCAGGATCAAGAGAATTAAACCATATCTTAGCATCACCCTTTAATGAGAAATATGAAAGTAGCTTGATCTCTCATCATTAGTAAACAGGGCGGCTATATCATTTAACTTAGTAAGATGTGCCACAACAGTTTCAGATTCATAGCCATAAAAAGGATCAGATTCGACAAAAGTAATTATATCTAGATCAACAAAAAATTCATAATCCTTATTGATACGTCTTCGTCGTATCTATAATTTTTTATTGTTCCATGCCAATATTATTCAACTTTCATATACTTTTTGGCAACTTTTTTTTATTATTTTTGGGACTAACATATTGATCCAAAGGCTCAAAGGCCCAGAGCCGCCTCATGCATTGCATGTTTTATGTTTCGCAGAATATCCATATCAAACGGAGTCCAAACGGGATAAAAATGAACGGAGCTTATTTTTGGAAAATATGGAAAATTCTGGAAGAAAAATCCACGCGAGACGGTGCCCGAGGCGGTCACGAGGTAGGGGGGCGCCCCCCCCCCCTAGAGCGCGCCCCCAAGCCTCGTGAGCCCACCTAAAGGTGGTTGACGCTCTTCTTTTGCCTCAAGAAAGCTAATATTTGGGGGGGGGGGAATCACGGCGAAGGTTTCAGGCCAATCGGAGTTACGGATCTCCATATATACGCGAAACGGTGAAACAGAGCCAGGAGAGAACGCAGAAACAAAGAGATAGATCCAATCTCGGAGGGGCTCTCGCCCCTCCCAAGCCATGAGAGCCAAAGACCAGAGGGTAAACCCTTCTCCCATCTAGGGAGAAGGTCAAGGAAGAAGAAGAAGGAGGGGGGCTCTCTCCCCCTTGCTTCCGGTAGCGCCGGAGCGCGGCCGGGGGCCATCATCATCACCGCGATCTTCACCAACACCGCCGTCATCTTCACCAACATCTCCATCACCATCCCCCCTCTATCTACAGCGGCCCACTCTCCCGCAACCCGCTGTACCCTCTACTTGAACATGGTGCTTTATGCTTCATATTATTATCCAATGATGTGTTGCCATCCTATGATGTCTGAGTAGATTTTCGTTGTCCTATTGGTGGTTGATGAATTGCTATGATTGATTTAATTTGCTTGTGGTTATTTTGCTGTCCTTTGGTGCCCATCATATGAGCTGCCACGTGGATCACACCATAGGGTTAGTTGTATGTTGATAGGACTATGTATTGGAGGGCAAGAGTGATGTAAGCTTCAACCTAGCATAGAAATTGATGCATACAGGATTGAAGGGGGACCAATATATCTTAATGCTATGGTTGGGTTTTACCTTAATGAACGTTAGTAGTTGCGGATGCTTGCTAATAGTTCCAATCATAAGTGCATAGAATTCCAAGCAAGGGATAACATGCTAGCAGTGGCCTCTCCCACATGATACTTGCTATCGGTCTAGTAAAGTAGTCAATTGCTTAAGGGACAATTTCGCCACACCTACCATCACTTTTCCACACTCGCTATATTTACTTTAGTTGTGTCTTTACCTTAGCAGCCCCTAGTTTTATTTTCGTGCTCTTTACTTTCTTGCTAGCTTACCCAAAAACTCCTACAAAGTACTTCTAGTTTCATACTTGTTCTAGGTAAAGAGAACATCAAGCGTGCATAGAGTTGTATCGGTGGTCGATAGAACTTGAGGGAATATTTGTTCTAACTTTAGCTCCTCGTTGGGTTCGACACTCTTACTTATCAAAAACTGTTGCGATCCCCTATACTTGTGGGTTATCAAGACCTTTTTTACGGCGCCCGTTCTTGAGGAGCAATAGCGTGGGGTGAATATTCTCGTGTGTGCTTGTTTGCTTTATCACTAAGTAATTTTTATTTGCTGTTCTTAGCTGTTCTCTATCTTTTGTTATGGATATGGAACACGAAATACCAAAAAAATTAGGTGTACTTGCTACTCATGGAGATGAGGAACCTCCTAAAACCCTCGATGCTCAATATGTGAAAAATATTATGTATCACTTTGATAATCCTGAGAAAACCTCATTCAATTTGGTAATAGGAGTAACGTTGGATCAACGTGAATACTTTAGGGATTATCGCTTGACACAAAAAGGGAAACTATTATGGGATCAAATTTATATATTGAAGTGGTATGCTAGACAACTATGCTCGGAATATGATTATACTTGTTGCTCTATGATGAATGCTCCACACCTCCCCTTTTCATGCAAATTTAATGATAATGAAACCTTGGCTTCTTATGCTAGAGGTATATATGACTACTATGATGTGGAACAAATAGAAGAATTTGTTGCTTTTATGGGTGCTTATGAAATTGAATCTATGTTTAAAGAGTTTGATGATTTTGATGATGTTGATTATAGATCTGAAAATTTAGCTATCCTTAAATATTGTTATGAGAATTATGAATATAATGCCTATATTAATGCACTTATTAAGAAAGCCACCGCTGTCCAAGAAGAGACTAATATTTTGCAGGAATCTATGGGAGAAGAAATTGATGAAACTGTGAGCTCATTGGATGAAAAAGATGAGGAGGAGAGCGAAGAACAAAAGGAGGAAGAGCGGATTGATCACCCGTGCCCACCTTCTAATGAGAGTAACTCTTCAACTCATACATTGTTTAATTCCCCTTCGTGCTTACCGAAGGATGATTGCTATGATGACTATTATGATCCCATTGATTCTCTTGAAATATCCCTTTTTGATGATGCTTGCTATGCTTGTGGCCAAGATGCCAATATGAATTATGTTTATGGAGATGAACTTGCTATAGTTCCTTATGTTAAACATGAAATTGTTGCTATTGCACCCATGCATGATAGTCCTATTATCTTTTTAAATTCTCCCGATTATACTATATCGGAGAAGTTTGCCCTCATTAAGGATTATATTGATGGGTTGCCTTATACCGTTGCACATGATGATTTTGATAGATATAATATGCATGTGCTTGATGCTCCTACTTGCAATTATTATGAGAGAGGAACTATATCTCCACCTCTCTATGTTTCCCATACGATAGAATTGCAAGAAATTGCGTATACTATGCATTGGCCTTTACTATGTGTGCATGAATTGTTCTTTTATGACATGCCGATGCATAGGAAGAGAGTTAGACTTCGTCATTACATGATATATGTTACTTTGTGCTCACTACTAAATTACAAATCATTGCTAATTAAAATTGGCTTTGATATACCTTGGGATCCGGGTGGATTCACTACTTTAGCACTATATGCCTAGCTTAATGGCTTTAAAGAAAGCGCTGCCAAGGAGACAACCCGGAAGTTTTAGAGAGTCATTTATTTCTGTTGAGTGCTTTCATATAGTTTAAAAACAACAAAAATAAAGAGGGGAACCCAAAACTTTTTCAAAAAGAAAAGTGAAAGTGAGAGAGACGAGCATCGGGGGACGTCCTTGAACTTTGTTCATGCCCATGGGAACTTTGTGAATCTCAATTACAGAAACTTTTCAACAAAATAATTATCCCTTGTACAATTCCATTGTATTATAAAAATAATGTGCCAAGGTTTGCCTTTAGGATGTTTACAATGCTTGTTGGTTTGTGCGGTGCAGGACAGAAACTTTGGCTGTAGTGCGCGAATTTTAGTTTTTTACTGGAACGTCAAATAGTTCTGATTCATTTTGCACTTTGTTTCTGTACAAATTTTTTATTTTTCCTAATTTTGGCAGAATTTTTCAAGTATCAGAAGTATGGTGAATATTCAGATTGCTACAGACTGTTCTGTTTTAGACAGATTCTGTTTTTGATGCATAGTTTGCTTGTTTTGATGAAACTATCAATTCATATCAGTGGGTTAAGCCATGAAAAAGTTATATTACAGTAGACGCAATGCGAAAACAAAATATGAATTGGTTTGAAACAGTACTTATAGTAGTGATTTGCTTTATTATACTAACGGATCTTACCGAGTTTTCTGTTGAAGTTTTGTGTGGATGAAGTGTTCGATGATCGAGAAGGTCTCGATGTGAGAAGAAGGAAGAGAGGCAAGAGCTCAAGCTTGGGGATGCCCGAGGCACCCCAAGTAAATATTCAAGGAGACTCAAGCGTCTAAGCTTGGGGATGCTGGGGAGGCATCCCCTCTTTCTTCAACAAATATCGGTATGTTTTCGGATTCGTTTCATTCATGTGATATGTGCAAGTCTTGGAGCGTCTTTTGCATTTAGTTTTCTATTTTCTTTTATGCACCATGCTGGTATGAGATGGTCCTTGGTTGATTTATAGAATGCTCTATGCACTTAACTTATATCTTTTGAGTATGGCTTTATAGAATGCTTCATGTGCTTCACTTATATCATTTGAAGTTTGGATTGCCTGTTTCTCTTTACATAGACAACCGTCATTTGTAGAATGCTCTTTTGCTTCACTTATATTTGTTAGAGAGTGGGCATATCTTTTGTAGAAAGAATTAAAACTCTCTTGCTTCACTTATATCTATTTAGAGAGATGACAGGAACTGGTCATTCACATGATTAGTCATAAAATCCTACATAAACTTGTAGATCGCTGAATATGATATGTTTGATTCCTTGCAATAGTTTTGTGATATAAAGATGGTGATATTAGAGTCATGCTAGTTGAGTAATTGTGAAATTGATAAATACTTGTGTTGAGGTTTGCAAGTCCGTAGCATGCACGTATGGTGAACCGTTATGTAACGAAGTCGAGCATGAGGTGTTTATTGATTGCCTTCCTTATGAGTGGCGGTCGGGGACGGCGATGGTCTTTTCCTACCAATCTATCCCCTAGGAGCATGCGCGTAGTACTTTGTTTAGATGACTAATAGATTTTTTGCAATAAGTATGTGAGTTCTTTATGACTAATGTTGAGTCCATGGATTATACGCACTCTCACCTTTCCATCATTGCTAGCCTCTTGATGCACTGCATTGCCCTCTCTCACCTCGAGAGTTGGTGCAAACTTCAGTGCATCCAAACCCCGTGATATGATACGCTCTGTCACACATAATCCTCATTATATCTTCCTAAAAAAGCCACCATATCTACCTAATATGGCATTTCCATAGCCATTCCGAGATATATTGCCATGCAACTTCCATCATCATTATATACATGACTTGAGCATTTATTGTCATATTGCTTTGCATGATCGTAAGATAGCTAGCATGATGTTTTCATGGCTTGTCCATTTTTTGATGTCATTGCTACGCTATATCATTGCACATCCTGGTACACACCGGAGGCATTCATATAGAGTCATATCTTTGTTCTAGTATCGAGTTGTAATATTGAGTTGTAAGTAAATAAAAGTGTGATGATCATCATTATTAGAGCATTGCCCCATCCAAAAAAAAGAGGCCAAAGAATCCTAAATAAAAAAATGGGGCCAAAGAAGCCCAAAAAAAGGAGAAAAAAGAAAATAAATAAAAAGGCAATGTTACTATCTCTTTTTCCACACTTGTGCTTCAAAGTAGCACCATGTTCTTCATGTAGTGAGTCTCATATCTTGTGCTTCAAAGTAGCACCATGTTCTTCACATAGATTGTCTCCTATGTTGTCACTTTCATATACTAGTGGGAATTTTCATTATAGAACTTGGATTATATATTCCAACGATGGGCTTCCTCAAATGCCCTAGGTCTTCATGAGCAAGCAAGTTGGATGCACACCCACTTAGTTTCTTTTGTTGAGCTTTCATACACTTATAGCTCTTAGTGCATCCGTTGCATGGCAATCCTTACTCCTCACATTGACATCGATTGATGGGCATCTCCATGGCCCATTGATTATCCGCGTCGATGTGAGACTTTCTCCTTTTTTGTCTTCTCCGCATAACCCCCATCATCATATTCTATTCCACCTATAGTGCTATGTCCATGGCTCACGCTCATGTATTGCGTGAAAGTTGAAAAGGTTTGAGAACGTCAAAAGTATGAAACAATTGCTTGGCTTGTCAACGGGGTTGTGCATGATGTGAATATTTTGTGTGGTGAAGATGGAGCATAGCCAGACTATATGATTTTGTAGGGATGAGATTTCTTTGGCTATGTTATTTCAATAAGACATAATTGCTTGGTTGGTATGCTTGAAGTATTATTATTTTTATGTCAAACGATAGACTATTGCTTTGAATCACTCGTGTTTTAATATTCATGCCATGATTAGACATAGGATCAAGATTATGCTAGGTAGCATTCCACATCAGAAATTATCTTTTTTATCATTTACCTACTCGAGGACGAGCAGGAATTAAGCTTGGGATGCTGATACGTCTCGTCAGATCTATAATTTTTGATTGTTCCATGCCAATATTATTCAACTTTCATATACTTTTTGGCAACTTTTTATATTATTTTTGGGACTAACATATTGATCCGATTGCCAGTGCAGTTCACATGCTGTTGCATGTTTTATGTTTCGCAAAATATCCATATCAAGCGGAGTCCAAACGGGATAAAAACGGACGGAGCTTATTTTTGGAAAATATGGAAAATTCCGGAAGAAAAATCCACGCGAGACGGTGCCCAAGGTGGTCACGAGGTAGGGGGGCGCCCCCCCCCTAGGGCGCGCCCCCTACCCTCGTGAGCCCACCAAAAGGCGGTTGACGCTCTTCTTTTGCCGCAAGAAAGCTAATATTCGGAAAAAAAATCACGGCGAAGGTTTCAGGCCAACCGGAGTTACGGATCTCCATATATACGTGAAATGGTGAAATAGAGCCAGGAGAGAACGCAGAAACAGAGAGATAGATCCAATCTCGGAGGGGCTCTCGCCCCTCCCAAGCCATGGGAGCCAAGAACCAGAGGGGAAACCCTTCTCCCATATAGGGAGAAGGTCAAGGAAGAAGAAGAAGGAAGGGGGCTCTCTCCCCCTTGCTTCCGGTGGCGCCGGAGCGCTGCCGGGGGCCATCATCATCACCGCGATATTCACCAACACCGCCGTCATCTTCACCAACATCTCCATCACCTTCCCCCTCTATCTACAGCAGTCCACTCTCCCGCAACCTGATGTATCCTCTACTTGAACATGGTGCTTTATGCTTCATATTATTATCCAATGATGTGTTGCCATCCTATGATGTCTAAGTAGATTTTCGTTGTCCTATTGGTGGTTGATGAATTGCTATGATTGATTTAATTTGCTTGTGGTTATGTTGCTGTCCTTTGGTGCCCATCATATGAGCGCGTGCGTGGATCACACCATAGGGTTAGTTGTATGTTGATAGGACTGTGTATTGGAGGGCAAGAGTGACAGAAGCTTCAACCTAGCATAGAAATTGATGCATACGGGATTGAAGGGGGGCCAATATATCTTAATGCTATGGTTGGGTTTTACCTTAATGAACGTTAGTAGTTGCATATGCTTGCTAATAGTTCCAATCATAAGTGCATATAATTCCAAGTAAGGGATAACATACTAGCAGTGGCCTCTCCCACATGATACTTGCTATCGGTCTAGTAAAGTATTCAATTTCTTAAGGGACAATTTCGCCACACCTACCATCACTTTTCCACACTCGCTATATTTACTTTAGTTGTGTCTTTACCTTAGCAGCCCCTAGTTTTATTTTCGTGCTCTTTACTTTCTTGCTAGCTTACCCAAAAACTCCTACAAAGTACTTCTAGTTTCATACTTGTTCTAGGTAAAGCGAACATCAAGCGTGCGTAGAGTTGTATCGGTGGTCGATAGAACTTGAGGGAATATTTGTTCTACCTTTAGCTCCTCATTGGGTTCGACACTCTTACTTATCGAAAAATGTTGCGATCCCCTATACTTGTGGGTTATCACTTATCAGGAACACAGATAGGTGAAGTAGCAAAAGCAGGGTCAGGTTTCATTCTATCTCTATGAGATTCTTTGTTCCATTTAACTAATAACCTCTTGAGCTCATATCTATCTTTGCAAGCAAAAATAGCTGGAGAAGATTCCATATCAAAAACATAACCCTCAGGAATAGCAGGCATATTTTCATCATCGTATTCAGGTTCAATAATTTCTTTCTCTCCAGCCCTAGCAATTTGTTCATCTAGAAATTCACCAAGGGGCACAGTAGTATCAAGCATAGAAGTAGTTTCATCATAAGTATCATGCATAGCGAAGTGGCATCATCAATAACATGCGACATATCGGAACGAATAGCGTAAGCATGTTTAGGTGTCGCTAGCTTACTCATAATGTAAGGTGAATCAAGTGCGAGCTAGATGGCGCTTCCTTACCTCCCCTCGTAGTTGAGGGTTAAATTGTTGTCTTAGAGTCTTTCAAGTTCTTCATAGTGTCCAGCAGATATAAATCCCAAGTGACTCAAAGAATAGAGCTATGCTCCCCGGCAACGGCGCCAGGAATTAGTCTTGATAACCCACAAGTATAGGGGACCGCAACACCTTTCGAGGGTAGAGTATTCAACCCAAATTTATTGATTCAACACAAGGGGAGCCAAAGAATATTCTCAAGTATTAGCAGCTGAGTTGTCAATTCAACCACACCTGAAACTTAGTATCTGCAGCAAAGTGTTTAGTAGCAAAGTAATATGATAGTGGTGGTAATGGTAACAAAAGTAAAGACAGCAAAAGTAATGTTTTTGGTATTTTGTAGTGATTGTAACAGTAGCAACGGAAAAGTAAATAAGCGAGAACCAGTATATGGAAAGCTCGTAGGCACCGGATCAGTGATGGATAATTATGCCGGATGCGGTCCGTCATGTAACAGTCATAACATAGGGTGACAGAACTAGCTCCAATTCATCAACGTAATGTAGGCATGTATTCGAATATAGTCATACGTGCTTATGGAAAAGAACTTGCATGACATCTTTTGTCCTACCCTCCCGTGGCAGCGGGTCCTATTGGAAACTAAGGGATATTAAGGCCTCCTTTTAATAGAGAACGGAACAAAGCATTAGCACATAGTGAATACATTAACTCCTCAAACTATGGTCATCACCGAGAAGTATCCCGATTATTGTCACTTGAGGTTGTCGGATCATAACACATAATAGGTGACTATAGACTTGCAAGATAGGATCAAGAACTCACATATATTCATGAAAACATAATAGGTTCAGATCTGAAATCATGGCACTCGGGCCCTAGTGACAAGCATTAAGCATAGCAAAGTCATAGCAACATCAATCTCAGAACGTAGTGGATACTAGGGATCAAACCCTAACAAAACTAACTCGACTACATGATAAATCTCATCCAACCCATCACCGTCCAACAAGCCTATGATGGAATTACTCACGCACGGCGGTGAGCATCATGAAATTGGTGATGGAGGATGGTTGATGATGACGACAGCGACGAATCCCCCACTCCGGGGCCCCAAACGGACTCCAGATCAGCCCTCCCGAGAGGTTTTAGGGCTTGGCGGAGGCTCCGTATCGTAAAACGCGATGATTTCTTCTCCCTGATTTTTTTCTCCTCGAAAGCCAATATATAGACTTGGAGTTGGCGTCGGAGGTGTCCAGGGGGCCCACGAGGTAGGGGGCGCGCCCTAGAGGGGGGGCGCACCCCCCACCCTCGTGGACAGGGTGTGGGCCCCCTGGTCTTCATCTTTGGCGAGGATTTATTATTATTTTTTATAAGACATCCCGTGGAGTTTTAGGTCATTCCGAGAAAAAGTAGATAAAACAGCGTCAGACCGGGTTAGTTCCATTCAAATCATACAAGTTAGAGTCCAAAACAAGGGCAAAAGTGTTTGGAAAAGTAGATACGACGGAGACGTATCATACCTGCATCAACGGAACCCCTGACTCGTCTCCGATATCGAGTTCCGAACCCTGCGAGCTCGCGGATACCAAACTTGATCGTTTATCGATATTCAAGTTCAGCGTCGCAGATGTCTTTCAGCACTCGCCTATGGGCGATCTTCTAAGCTCACTAAAAATACTATCCCTGGCAGATGGCTCATCGCTGAACTATGTCCGGTTCGACCTTACGGCGGATGACGGAGAATTTTGCTCCCCACCCGCCACCCACTTCATAGCCACTGTCGAAGACCCAACCAACATGCTTGACCTCCACCCCGAAGACATCGACGGCATGGACGACGATGAGGGACAAGTTCTACGTCTTGAGCTTGCGTTGGTTTACCCCGAAGAGGAGAGGATGATGCAGCATAGTAGCGTAAGTATTTCCCTCAGTTTTTGGGAACCAAGGTATCAATCCAGTAGGAGGCCACACACAAGTCCCTCGTACCTGCACAATATGATAGCTACTCGCAACCAACGCGATTAGGGGTTGTCAATCCCTTCACGGTCACTTACGAGAGTGAGATCTGATAGAGATGATAAATAATATTTTTGGTATTTTTGGTATAGAGATGCAAACTAAAAAGTAAAAGGCAAAGTAAAAAACAAAGCAAGTACTAAAAGTGACGGAGATTGATATGATGAGAATAGACCCGGGGGCCATAGGTTTCACTAGTGGCTTCTCTCAAGAGCATAAATATTCTACGGTGGGTGAACAAATTACTGTTGAGCAATTGACAGAATTGAGCATAGTTATGAGGTTATCTAGGTATGATCATGTATATAGGCAGCACGTCCGAGACAAGTAGATCGAAACGATTCTGCATCTACTACTATTACTCCACTCATCCACCGTTATCCAGCATGCATCTAGAGTATTAAGTTAAAAACAGAGTAACGCCTTAAGCAAGATGACATGATGTAGAGGAATAAATTCATGCAATATGATAAATACCCCATCTTGTTATCCTCGATGGCAACAATACAATACGTGCCTTGCAACCCTTTACATCCTTTGGGTAAGGACACCATAAGATTAAACCCAAAGCAATGCACTTCTCCCATTGCAAGAACTACCAATCTAGTTGGCCAAACCAAAGCGGATAATTCAAGAGAGTTGCAAAGATAACTCAATCATACATAAAAGAATTCAGAGAAGATTCAAATATTATTCATAGATAAGCTGGATCATAAACCCACAATTCATCGGTCTAAACAAACACACCGCAAAAAGAAGATTACATCAAATAGATCTCCACGAGAGAGGGGGAGAACATTGTATTGAGATCCAAAAAGAGATAAGAAGCCATCTAGCTACTAGCTATGGACCCGAAGGTCTGAAGTAAACTACTCACACTTCATCAGAGAGGCTAGGGTGTTGATGTAGAAGCCCTCCATGGTGGATGCCCCCTCCGGCGGAGCTCTGGAACAGGCCCCAAGATGGGATCTCGTGGATACACGAATTTACGGCGGTGGAATTAGGTTTTTGGCTCTTGTTCTGATTGTTTGGGGGTACGTAAGTATATATAGGAGGAAGGAGTACGTCGGTGGAGCTTCGAGGGGCCCATGAGGCAGGGGGGCGCGCCCCCCACCCTCGTGACCGCCTCTCTGGTTCCTTGGCGTAGGGTCCAAGTCTCCTGGATCACGTTCGGTGAGAAAATCACGTTTCCGAAGGTTTCATTCCGTTTGGACTCCGTTTGATATTCTGTTTCTTCGAAATACTGAAAAAAGGCAAAAAAACAGCAATTCTGGGTTGGGCCTCCGATTAATAGGTTAGTCCCAAAAGTAATATAAAAGTGGAAAATAAAGCTCATTATAGTCCAAAACAATAGATAAAGTAGCATGGAGCAATCAAAAATTATAGATACGTTGGAGACGTATCGACGCATCCCCAAGCTTAATTCACCTTTCGTCCTCGAGTAGGTAAATGATAAAAGAGAATTTTTGATGCGGAGTGATACTTTGGCATAATTTCAATGTAAATCTTCTTAATCATGGTATGAATATTCAGATCCAAAGATTCAAGACAAAAGTTCATATTGACATAAATAATAATACTTCAAGTATACTAACTAAGCAATTATGTCTTCTCAAAATAACATGGCCAAAGAAAGTTATCCCTACAAAATCATATAGTCTGGCTATGCTCCATCTTCCCCACACAAAGTATTTAAATCATGCACAACCCGATGACAAGCCAAGCAATTGTTTCATACTTTAACATTTTCAAAACTTTTTCAATCTTCACGCAATACATGAGTGTGAGCCATGGATATAGCACTATATGTGGAATAGAACGGTGGTTGTGGAGAAGACAAAAAGAGGGAAGATAGTCTCACATCAACTAGGCATATCAACGGGCTATGGATATGCCCATCAATAGATATCAATGTGAGTGAGTAGGGATTGCCATGCAACGGATGCACTAGAGCTATAAGTATATGAAATCTCAACAAAAGAAACTAAGTGGGTGTGCATCCAACTCGCTTGCTCATGAAGACCTAGGGAATTTGAGAAAGCCCATCATTGGAATATACAAGCCAAGTACTATAATGAAAAATTCCCACTAGTATATGAAAGTGACAAAATGAGAGACTCTCCATCATGAAGATCTTGGTGCTACTTTGAAGCACAAGTGTGGTAAAAGGATAGTAACATTGTCCCTTCTCTCTTTTTCTCTCAATTTTTTTATTTGGGCCTTTTCCCTTTTTTTATGGCCTCTTTTTTTTGTCGTCCGGAGTCTCATCCCGACTTGTGGGGGAATCATAGTCTCCATCATCCTTTCCTCACTTTGGACAATGATCTAATAATGATGATCATCACACTTTTATTTTTCTTACAACTCAACAATTACAACTCGATACTTAGAACAAAATATGACTCTATATGAATGCCTACGGCGGTGTACCGGAATATGCAATGAAACATGAGTGACATGTATGAAAGAATTATGAACGGTGGCTTTGCCACAAATACGATGTCAACTACATGATCATGCAAAGTAATATGACAATTATGGAGTGTGTCATAATAAACGGAACGGTGGGTGTATGATACCGGCGAAAGGTGTGCGGTATTAGAGAGGCTAGCAACGGTGGAAGGATGGGAAAAAGTGTGTATAATCCATGGACTCAACATTAGTCATAAAGAACTCATATACTTATTGCAAAAATCTAGAAGTTATCAAAGCAAAGTATTATGCGCATGCTCCTAGGGGGATAGATTGGTAGGAAAAGACCATCGCTCGTCCCCGACCGCCACTCATAAGGAAGACAATCAATAAATAAATCATGCTCCGAGTTCATCACATAACGGTTCACCATACGTGCATGGTACGAGAATCACAAACTTTAACACAAGTATTCTTTGAATTCACAACTACTCAACTAGCGTGACTCTAATATCACTATCTTCATATCTCAAAACAATTATCAAGCATCAAACTTAGTATTCAACGCACCCAAAAGAAAGTTTCACATATCTTGAATACCAAGTATATTAACATTAAGCAAATTACCATGCTATTAACGACTCTCAAAATAATCTAAGTGAAGCATGAGAGATCAAGTTTCTTTAAAAAAAATCCACCACCATGCTCTAAAAGATCTAAGTGAAGCACTAGAGCAAAAATTATCACGCTGAAAAGATATAAGTGAAGCACTATGAGCAAACTATCAAGCTCAAAAGATATAAGTGAAGCACATAGAGTATTCTATCAAATTCCAATTCATGTATGGCTCTCTCAAAAGGTGTGTAAGGATGATTGTAGTAAACTAACAAGCAAAGATGCAAATAATACAAGACGCTCCAAGCAAAACACTTATCATGTGGTGAATAAAAATATAGCTCCAAGTAAATTACCAATGGAAGTGGACGAAAGAGGGGATGCCTTCCGGCATCCCCAAGCTTTGACTTTTGGTGTCCTTGGATTATCTTGGGGTGCCATGGGCATCCCCAAGCTTAGGCTCTTGCCACTCCTTGTTCCATAATCCATCAAAAGAATTCACCCAAAACTTGAAAACTTCACAACACAAAACTCAATAGAAATCTCATGAGCTCCGTTAGAGAAAGAAAACAAAAGACTACTTTAAGGTACTGTAATGAACTCATTATTTATTTATATTGGTGTTAAACCTACTGTATTCCAACTTCTCTATGGATCATAAACTATTTTACTACCATAGATTCATCAAAATAAGCAAACAACACACGCAAAACAGAATCTGTCAAAAACAGAACAGTCTGTAGTAATCTGTAACTAACGCAAACTTCTGGAACTCAAAACATTCTACCAAAATTAGAAGACCTGAAAATTTTGTTTATTGATCAGCAGCAATTGGAATCAATATTTTATCACGTTCTGGTGATTTTTAACAATTCGGGCACTGAGCGCAAAGTTTCTGGAAATTACAGCAAGATCAAATAACTATCATCCAAGAAGATCCAATAGGTTTAACTTGGCACAAACACTAATTAAACATAAAACCACATATAAACAGAGGCTAGATGGATTATTTATTCCTAAACAGAATCAAAAACAAAAAAAACTAAAAATAAAATTGGGTTGCCTCCCAACAAGCGCTATTGTTTAACGCCCCTAGCTAGGCATTGAGATTTCAATGATGCTCACAAGAAAGACAAGAATTGAGGCACAAAGAGAGCATCATAAAACATGTGACAAACACACTTAAGTCTAACATACTTCCTATGCATAGGCATATTATAAGCAAACAAATTACCATAGCAAGCAAAAACTAGCATATGCAAGGAAGCGGAAAGGAACAATAG
The DNA here is from genome assembly GCA_021605145.1 of Aegilops bicornis. Lineage (NCBI taxonomy): Eukaryota > Viridiplantae > Streptophyta > Magnoliopsida > Poales > Poaceae > Aegilops > Aegilops bicornis. The sequence continues at coordinate 719,582,833 of CM038671.1, forward strand.
CAATCTTAACATAACGAGAGGTAATTTAGTAACATGAAAATTTCTATAACCATATTTTCCTCTCTCATAATAATTACATGTAGGATCATAAGAAAATTCAACAATATAGCTATCACATAACATATTCTCAACACGATCCACATGCATGCGAAGTTGACACTCTTCCGAAATAGTGGGATTAATATTAACTAAAGTCATGACCTCTCCAAACCCACTTTTATCAAAAACTTCATAAGATTGAACATTCTCCAAATATGTGGGATCTAAAGTTGACACTCTTCCGAACCCACTTTCAATATTATTGCAAACAATATTATCAATCTCATATCATCATGGGGCTTAAATAAAAATTTCAAGATCATAAGAAGAATCACCCCAATCATGATCATTGCAACAAGTAGTAGACATAGCAAAACTAGCATCCCCAAGCTTAGGGTTTTGCATCTTATTAGCACAATTGACATCAATAGAATTTATAGTAAAATCATTGCAATCATGCTTTTTATTCAAAGATCTATCGTGAATCGCTTCATAAAGTACTTCATCACAATTTTTAGATTCACGAATTTCAGGCAAAACCTCATAAAGATAATCTAGTGCACTCAATTCACTAGCAATAGGTTCATCATAATTGGATCTTTTAAAGAGATTAGCAAGTGGATGAGGATCCATAAACTTTTAGCGAAGATGCAAGCAAAAGAAGGCACATGGTAACACAAGATTGAATGGAGGAAGGCGAATAAAAGCGGCAAGGGTGAAGTGGGGAGAGGAAAACGAGAGGCAAATGGCAAATAATGTAATGCGAGAGATAGGGATTGTGATGGGTACTTGGTATGTTGACTTTTGCGTAGACTCATGACAGCGGCGCCAAAATCCTTCTTGCTACGTCTTGAGCTTGCGTTGGTTTTCCCCAAAGAGGAGAGGATGATGCAGCACAGTAGCGTAAGTATTTCCCTCAGTTTTGAGAACCAAGGTATCAATCCAGTAGGAGGCCACGCACAAGTCCCTCGAACCTGCACAATACGATAGCTACTCGCAACCAACGCGATTAGGGGTTGTCAATCCCTTCACGGTCACTTACGAGAGTGAGATCTGATAGAGATGATATTTTTGGTATTTTTGGTATAAAGATGCAGAGTAAAAAGTAAAAAAGCAAAGTAAAAACAAAGCAAGTATAAAAGTGATGGAGATTGATATGATGAGAATAGACCCGGGGGCCATAGGTTTCACTAGTGGCTTCTCTCAAGAGCATAAATATTCTACGGTGGGTGAACAAATTACTGTTGAGCAATTGATGAGAATTGAGCATAGTTATGAGGTTATCTAGGTATAATCATGTATATAGGCATCACATCCGAGACAAGTAGATCGAAACGATTCTGCATCTACTACTATTACTCCACTCATCGACCGCTATCCAGCATGCATCTAGAGTATTAAATTAAAAAAAGAGTAACGCCTTAAGCAAGATGACATGATGTAGAGGAATAAATTCATGAAATATGATAAATACCCCATCTTGTTATACTCGATGGCAACAATACAATACGTGCATTGCAACCCTTTACATCCTTTGGGTAAGGACACCGCAAGATTGAACCCAAAGCAATGCACTTCTCCCATTGCAAGAAGTACCAATCTAGTTGGCCAAACCAAACGGATAATTCAAGAGACTTGCAAAGATAACTCAATCATACATAAAAGAATTCAGAGAAGATTCAAATATTATTCATAGATAAGCTGGATCATAAACCCACAATTCATCGGTCTCAACAAACACACCGCAAAAAGAAGATTACATCGAATAGATCTCCACGAGAGGGGAGAACATTGTATTGAGATCCAAAGAGAGAAGAAGCCATCTAGCTACTAGCTATGGACCCGAAGGTCTGAAGTAAACTACTCACACTTCATCGGAGAGGCTAGGGTGTTGATGTAGAAGCCCTCCGTGGTGGATGCCCCCTCCGGCGGAGCTCCGGAACAGGCCCCAAGATGGGATCTCATGGATACAGGAAGTTATGGCGGTGGAATTAGGTTTTTTGCTCCTGTTCTGATCGTTTGGGGGTACGTAGGTATATATAGGAGGAAGGAGTACGTCGGTGGAGCTTCAAGGGGCCCACGAGGCAGGGGGCGCGCCCTATGGGGGGCGCGCCCTATGGGGGGCGCGCCCCCCACCCTCGTGACCGCCTCTCTGGTTCCTTGGCGTAGGGTCCAAGTCTCATGGATCACGTTCGGTGAGAAAATCACGTTTCCGAAGGTTTCATTCCGTTTGGACTTCGTTTGATATTATGTTTCTTGAAATCTTGAAAAAGGCAAAAAAAACAGCAATTACGGGCTGGGCCTCCGGTTAATAGGTTAGTCCCAAAAGTAATATAAAAGTGGAAAATAAAGCCCATTATAGTCCAAAACAATAGATAAAGTAGCATGGAGCAATAAAAAATTATAGATACGTTGGAGACGTATCAGCAAGGCCAGAGCTCACTATTCGCTAGACGCAGGACGACCACTTCCTGGTATGACATGTGTATGGTAGACACACCCAACGACGATATCGACGACGACAAGAAGGATCCAGTTGAGGATAAACCTCCTGGTACACAACCCGAACACCGGAGCCCCCGGCGCCGCTCCAGGTCACGTCGCCCAAGAGAAAACAATACTAGCAACGGAGGTGATACTACTCCGGACAACAAAGACCCTGTTGAGGCAGGATCCGAACAGGAGGACCAGGAAAGCGGGCAAGATACCCCAATAAACAGGTCATGTACGGAGGCTCGGAGGATAGCAATTATCTTCCCCTCGCCGAGGAAGAGGAGAACCTCAACAACGAAGAATTCATTATGCCAGAGGAACCTCTCGAGCAGGAGCGCTTTAAACGCCGGCTAATAGCCACAACAAGGAATCTAAGAATAAAACAGCTGCAGCTTCAAGCAAGCCAAGATCTGCTCAATGATAAATGGACCGAGGTCCTAGCCGCCATAGAATACGGCCCTAGTGGCCCTGATAAAAGCCACCCCAGGTGCAGGTGGCTCCCTCCACATGTTGGCAAGGCGCTGGAGCCCGTTCCACCATCGAATAATGCGGCAGGTCGACCACAGTTCGGTCCGAATAAAGCAGCAGCCCAAGCAGAATACCATACGAAACAATCTGGCCGTAAGAACAAGAACAAGACGGTTCGGGAAAACAATGGCGACATCCGCCAAAGTTTAGTGGGCGGAGCAGGACAGACAAGATCGACGTACAGATCGCGGGGATATGCCCCGACCGGTTACGATGGTCAATCAGCCGAACTCAACCAAGCCAACCACGCCCGAAGCTACCAACGGCATCCAAAGGAGGTGCTTCACAGTGTGGCCCAACATAGAGGAGCCACGCACCGCTTTGCTTCACCAATGAGGTAATGGAACACGAATTTCCAGACGGGTTCAAACCCATCAACATCGAATCATATGATGGGACAACAGATCCCGCGGTATGGATTGAGGACTATCTCCTCCATATTCACCTGGCTCGTGGAGACGACCCTCATGCCATTAAATACATGCCTCTCAAGCTTAAGGGGCCCGCACGGTATTGGCTAAATAGTTTGTCAGAAAATTCTATTGGCAGCTGGGAAGATTTGGAAAACGCCTTTCGTGACAACTTCCAAGGAATATATGTCCGGCCGCCAGATGCCGACGACTTAAGTCATATTGTCCAACAGCCCGACGAGTCAGCCAGGGAGCTCTGAACCAGGTTCTTAGTCAAAAAGAACCAAATTGTCGACTGTCCGGACGCGGAAGCCCTCGCGGCCTTCAAACATACCGTCCGAGATGAATGGCTAGCACGCCACCTCGGCCAGGAAGGACCTAAATCCATGACCGCCCTTACCGCTCTAATGACTCGCTTTTGTGCGGGAGAAGACAACTGGCTCGCTCGTAAAAGCAACAACGCCAGCGACCCGGGCACTTCCGAAATCCAAGACGGCAACGGCAAGCCATGACTAACCGAACACAACAGTCGCAACAATAATGAAGGATTACGCGAAACAGCGGTCCACGCCAGATTTCACAATCTGAAGCCCGGTCAACGGAAGAAGCCATTTAAGGCCAGCCAGGATGGACCATCCGCCCTCGACAGGATACTGGACCGACCTTGTCAGATTCACGGTCACCCTGATAAGCTAGCAAATCACACCAACAGAAACTGTTGGGTCTTTAAGCAGGCAGGCAAACTTAACGCCGAATACAAGGGACGGAGGCCACCAAGCGATAAAAGGCAGCGGGCGGCTCGCCAAAATACCGAGGGCGAAATAGTTTCCCTCGGCGTTCGACCACTACCGGAGCGGAAATAGCAGTTCGGCTTTCGCCACCCACCCACTGTGCTGGCAAGATCCACAGCACGCATACATCACTACGCGTTCAAAGATACCATGGGCATCGGCGGCAGCACAATACGGGCACCCCTGTAAGAATTCCCGTAACATTTTTATCCGTTTTCTTCACTTTTCTTTATTATAAACAGGTGACCAACAGGACAACACCTACAACGGACTCTATCGAAGTTCGGATCCGTACACTCACCTAAGGGGCTACTTATGTTAAGGATTCCTCTCCCAGAGGACGGGCGGCGCAGACGTGCGACAGGAGGTCCAAAATAGCTTTTTGTATACCGCACTCTTTATTTTGAGCCTGTACTATGCCCTTTTTCCTCCGTTCCCGACCCCGAGCATGTCAAATAGCTGGGTTGTGGTTCTTATTTTTTATATGAATTTATCATTGGCATATTGCTCCACTCCTAGTAAACTTTATCCGAGCTAATCTTAAAATACTCTTGCTACAATGAGTACGGCCGCAATGGCTGTGTCACAAGAAGCATCTCGGCATAACATGCCAGAGGCCCGGTATGGGAACAAATGAGTCGCCAATAAAAGTCCGAACAGCTCTACAATGTACTTCGGCATCACAAGTTTGGCCTTATATGCATCAGCTCCGAATCATTGTCTTTGGTCAATAGTTGGGTTGCCTAGCTCCTGTGCTTGCTACCCTACGTTCCGCTCTATCGGCTAGGGTAGTAAAGGGAGAACTACTGCAATTGTGCCCTGGCTTTGACTGGATGAGCACCTCGAGAGAAAGCGAAACCGACTGTCATGATGCGGCGAGAGCTGGTCAACCACTTGACGACTTATTCGAATCTTTAGCGATTCTCCGTGTTACACGAAGGATCTTTTTTAGATCAAAACATGTAAGGCACAATATGACAATACGCCACATACATACTAGGGGCTATGTCATAGCCCCACCATAAAACTCCTATGGCTAAGTGAAAGTGTTAACGCCCTATAGTTCGATTGCACGGTTCACGCATTATCACCTCCTTTATGGACCAAGACGTTGGATAAAGTGTGATTCAATGCTTTTCGAACACCCCGTATTTCCTACCGGGGGCTGAAGCCGACGATCGAAAACTTTCAAATTACATTAAAACGGCCGCACAGGAGGAATACAAGCTTTCGAGCAAAAAATTAGATTAACTATAAAGTTGTCTGTTACAACCCTTGTACACATCACTCGAATATTATGTCTTTCGAGCATTGACCCTCTATCAAGCGGGCGCCCTCTAGGACGTCTCCAAAATAATGCTCCGGCTCCGGACGGTCCTTGCCTTTGGGTGGACTCTTCGTCGCAACATCGATGGCCTTCATCTTCCCCCAAAATGTCTTGACTCGGGCGAAGGCCATCCGTGCACCTTCAATGCACGTCGACCGCTTCACAGCATCGATACATGGCACCGCGTCAGCAAGCCACTGCACCAGGCCGAACTAACTGATACGTCTCCAACGTATCTATAATTTATGAAGTATTCATGCTATTGTACTATCCTTCTAGGTTGTTTTATATGCATTTATATGATATTTTATATGATTTTTGGGACTAACCTATTAACCTAGAGCCCAGTGCGATTTCGCTTTCTCCTGTTTTTGAGTTTTGCAGAAAAGGATTACCAAACGGAGTCCAGTTGACGTGCCAATTTTTGATGATTTTTTATGGACCAAAAGAAGACCAAAAAGTATCGAAGTTGGGCCAAAAGAGTCCCGAGCTGCCCACGAGGGTTGGGGCGCGCCCACTGTATGCGCGTGGGCCTGCCTCGTGGACAGCTCGGGCGCCTCCTTGATGTGAGACCGACGCCAAAAATTCCTATAAATACAGAAACCTCGGAAAATTAACCTAGATCGGGAGTTCCGCCGCCGCAAGCCTCTGTAGCCACGAGAAATCAATCTAGGCCCTCTCTAGCACCTGCGGAGGGGGCCATCATCACCATGAAGGCCAAGGACCGGAGGGTGGGGCCATGGAGGAGGAAGCACAAGGGGAGAACCTCTCCTCCTCTCTCTTGGTGGCACCGGAGTGCCATCGGGAGGAATCATCGCCACGGTGATCGCTCTTCATCAACATCACCATCATCATCACCATCCTCATCTCTTTTACGCTGGTCCACTCTCCCGCACCCGCTGTAATCCCTACTTGAACATGGTGCTTTATGCCACATATTATGATCCAATGATGTGTTGCCATCCTATTATGTTTTGAGTAGATATCTTTTGTCTTTGGGTTGATTGATGATCTAGATTGGTATGAGTTGTATGTTTTATTTTGGTGCTGTCCTATGGTGCCCTCCGTGTCGGCATAGCGAGGGATTCCCAATGTAGGGTGTTGCAATACATTCATGATTCGCTTATAGTGGGTTGGTGAGTGACTGAAACACAAACCCGAGTAAGAGGGATTGTTGTGTATGGGAATAAAGAAGACTTGATGCTTTAATGATATGGTTGGGTTTTACCTTAATGATCTTTGGTAGTTGCGGATGCTTTCTAGAGTTCCAATCATAAGTGCATATGATCCAAGTAGAGAAAGTATGTTAGCTTATGCCTCTCCCTCATATGAAACTGCAATAGTGATTACCGGTCTTGTTAACAATTGCCTAGGACAATTCCTTTTACCGATCCATCATTATTCCACACTCGCTATTTATATTATTTAGTAATATATTCTAACTTTATGATAACAGTACCTACTTTTATATTTTAGCTCTCCAATATCTTACAAAGTTATCCTCTTCATACCCACAACATAGTTTTATTTCTCGTTGCTAGTTGGAAGCAAACGTTCGGTGTACGTAGAGTCGTATCAGTGGCAGATAGGGCTTGAGAGAATATTGATCTTACCTTTAGCTCCTTGTGGGTTCGACACTCCATACTTATCATTTCCACCTTTGGAAAGTGCTAAGATGATTCCCTTGCACTTGGGGATTATCACTAACTACTTGGAACAGGTTCAGTCAGCCATAAACGGACAACGACGTTCTTCATGGCAGCGCCGGATATCCTATGCAGCTCGGCCCACTGGGACATCTGTTCATTCAGCAACAGAGGGCGCTTCGATGCGCCAAATTGCGACCAGAAAAGCTTCTCCATTGCATACCCCTCTTGCGCCTGATAAAACTGCGCCACATCGGAAGAACTCTTCGGCAAGTCTAACAAATTGTCCGGAGAACTCCATACTTGGTTAAGCTGAGCATAGTTCGGATCGCCGAACTTAGCCTGTAGCAAAAAGGGCTTGCCAGCCACAATCTCCCCAGCTTGTCGGATCTCCTCACGGGCTGCTCTAGATTCAGACCGCGCTTCTCTCGGCTCTCATAAGGCCTTGTCAAGTTCAGCCGTTTTGGCTTCATTTTCCTTCTCAAGAAGTTTACAGCGGCCAGCCGCATTCTCTAACTCGCGCGCCATGGTGGACATTTCCTCCTTGTCCTGGCGCCGCGTGGCTTGTTCTGCCTTCAATTCAGCCGATGCCTTTTCGGCAGCCGCATTACTAAACCGGGCCTGCTCCTTGGCCTGGGATAGCTCCGCCCGAAGGGCTTCCACGGCGGCAGCACCATCTGCATTGATGCACATTTCATATCAAACTCTCTTCAGAGTCAGGCTTCCATTAAAAGCATATTGGTGTAAGGAATGCTTGAAATATATACCTTGTGAGTCGTCAAGACGCCTGTTGATCAAAGCAATGTCATCCTTCGCAATATCCAGCTTTCGCTGCAGTTTGGTTACCTCCGAATTTCGGGCAGTGGCAGGAGGGGAGACAGCCTGCATTCCAAATTAAACCAAGTTTAGTACCTGAAAATATCTTTTCGATCCTCCGATCACTTCCTTTGGAAGGCGATCCGAGTCTCGAGGCTCTTGCATACACAACAGGTGCATTACATCAATATTATTCAATTGGCAACATTACATCACAAACCTCAAAACCTCTCAGAAGGCTCGTAAAGGCCTCGTTCAACCCACTCTTCGCGGATACAACTTTTTTGACCACCGTAACCATTAAGGCACGGTGCTCCTCTGAAACGGACGCTCGTTGCAGCATGTCCGTCAGCGTCTCCGGCACTCGTGGGTCTTCGGACACCGCTGCCGGAGCACGATGTTCCTTTGAAGGAAGCCGCTTACCCGCCTCCATCATTGTCTCCGGCTGAAAACCGGACAGTTCAGGGCCGTCATTCTTGAACCCCAAACCCTGAGTGACAGAGGCACCACCTTTGGGTAGCTCCTTCCTCGTTTCCTGCGGTACTTGCCGGTTGGGAGGAGCCCTCCGGGACGACACCTCGAGACCATCCGCCCTATTAGGTGATGAGGCCGGAGAAGGCGTGTCACTCTCCATCATCTCCGGAAGAAGGTCTCCCGAGGAGGAGGACGATTGAAAAACACCAGGCGTTAACCTGCAAGGATGCACATATGTCGGAGGGTCATTTCAGTAATAAGAAAGGAATGAGGTGCCCTGCTCCACTTACGGTCTGGCCGGAGGTTCGTCCTCATCATCAAGCTCAACGACGACATCGCTTGCCCGGCTCAAGACGCCCGACGATGGCATTTTCCCTTTCTTGGAAGGCCTCCCCTCCTGACCTCTAGAAGCGTCCCTCTTCTTGCCATGAAGTGCCCCCTCCACACCTTTGCCCCTGGGCAAAAGGGTTTTGGTTTCCCCGAACACAGCGCCTAAATCGCTCTTAGGATGGGCACCTCCTCTGGGCTCCCCGCTCTCGCCCCCCTCTATAGACACCAGGTACGGTGTCGGGATCAACATCCGCGTCAGTAGGGCGGACGTAGGGTCTTTAGGAAGGTGCGCCGGACACCAGATTAACACCGCTTTCTTTATCCAGTCATGTATAAGGGCAGGTTGTTTAGTGTCTTGTCAAGATATGCTTGAATGAAGGGTGTGCGGGGATTGAATATTTACCGGAGTGTCCGGATGATTGCAGTCAAGGTCGACGTCTTCGGTGGTGTCCGGCCATTGCTCTCGCTCCCCGAAATATAACTTCCACATTCCTTCGTGCGTAGTACCGAAGAAGTGCTGCAGAGTCCACCGCCCTTCTAGAATGAACTCTCACATACGGAGAGGCCGCCGTTGACACGGCAGGATCCGGCGGACCAGCATTACCTGAACAATGTTTACAAGATCGATGCCCTTCTCGATAAGGCTTCGGATGCGACCTTGTAGAGTCTGCACCTTATTAGTGGATCCCCAGTCCAACCCCTTGTTGATCCATGAAGCAACCTGAGTCGGAGGACCGGGTCGGAACGCAGGCGTAGCCACCCACTTGGAGCCCCGCGGCTCGTTGACATAAAACCACCCCTGCTGCCATAGTTCGGAAGACTCGGCAAAGGATCCTTCAAACCAAACCACGCTGGCAAGCTTGTTTATTACAACGCTGCCGCACTCCGCCTGCTCCCCCTCTATCACCCGCGGCCTCACATCAAAAGTCTTGAGCCACAAACCAAAGTGCGGAGGAGTCCGGAGGAAGGCCTCACACGTGACGATGAATGCTGAGATAAGAAGAACAGAGTCCGGGGCCAGATCGTGAAAATCTAGCCCATAGTAGAACATGAGCCCCCGGACGAAGGGGTTAAGCGCGAACCCTAACCCATGGAGGAAGTGGGACACAAATACTACCCTCTCGCTGGATTTGGGGGTGGGAATAATCTGCCCCTCGGCAGGAAGCCGATGAAGGATTTCTGGGGTCAGGTACCTCCTCCGCGACGGAAGAGGCCACCCACCGGCCTGAACGGCTGGACCCGGACATGATTGGGGCTGGTGGTGATTGGAACTCGAGGGCTAGAACTCGAGGTGGCTGAGGTTGAGGAAGAAGCAAGCGCGGAAGAAAAAGACAAGTCTGGGTCCCTATATGAAGGCCCATAATATCGAGCGTCCCCTCCTGGGTCTTGAAACTTACCTATCCCCAAAGAGTTGTACCTAGGGGACGGTTGGGTTACCCATACCTACATTATCAAAAATCCCATGAATAAGGGAACACGATCTCTGCTTTGACAAGATGTGCCAATAAAACCGCTTCCCGAGACGTGGGGCGGCGGGCTAGCCAACGGTTGGAAATAATAACCGGGCAGGCATGATACAATGTCATAAACAGTTGTCAGCAGATTGGACTCGTGGAGTATTGTATTTTCTGCAATTATATACACAGGTCCGGATACAATCATCACATCCGAAGACTACCTTGGGGTTAGGAAGAAGGGGAACCCGCCTTGCAATGCCGAAGACAATCTACGGGCCGGACTCCTCGTCATTGGAGCCAGGTTCAGGGGCTACTGAGGGAGTCCTGGACTAAGGGATCCTCGGGCGTCCGGCCTATTATCCATGGGCTGGACTGATGGGCCATGAAGACATGAAGACCGAAGACTATGCCCGTGTCCGGATTGGACTCTACTTGGCGTGGAAGGCAAGCTAGGCGACCTATTATGAAGATTTCCTCCTATGTAACCGACCTCATGTAACCCTAGATCTCTCCGGTGTCTATATAAATCGGAGAGCATAGTCCGGATAGGACAGATTCATTACCATATACTCATAGGCTAGACTTCTGGGGTTTAGCCATTACGATCTCGTGGTAGATCAACACTTATAACACTCATATTCATCAAGATCAATCAAGCAGGAAGTAGGGTATTACCTCCATAGAGAGGGCCCGAACCTGGGTAAACATCGTGTCCCCCGTCTCCTGTTACCATCGATCCTAGACGCATAGTTCGGGAACCCCTACCCGAGATCCGCCGGTTTTGACACCGACAGTATGTTACTTGCCCGAGATTTGATCGTCGGTATCTCAATACCTAGTTCAATCTCGTTACCGGCAAGTCTCTTTACTCGTTCCGTAATACATCATCTCGCAACTAACTCATTAGTTACAATGCTTGCAAGGCTTATAGTGATGTGCATTACCGAGAGGGCTCAGAGATACCTCTCCGACAATCGGAGTGACAAATCCTAATCTCGAAATACGCCAACTCAACAAGTACCTTCGGAGACACCTGTAGAGGACATTTATAATCACTCAGTTACGTTCTGACATTTGGTAGCACACAAAGTGTTCCTCCGGTAAACGGGAGTTGCATAATCTCATAGTCATAGGAACATGTATAAGTCATGAAGAAAGCAATAGCAACATACTAAACGATCAAGTGCTAAGCTAACGGAATGGGTCAAGTCAATCACATCATTATCCTAATGATGTGATCCCGTTAATCAAATGACAACTCATGTCCATGGCTAGGAAACTCAACCATCTTTGATCAACGAGCTAGTCAAGTAGAGGCATACTAGTGACACTATGTTTGTCTATGTATTCACACATGTATTATGTTTCCGGTTAATACAATTCTGGCATGAATAATAAACATTTATCATGATATAAGGAAATAAATAATAACTTTATTATTGCCTCTAGGGCATATTTCCTTCACCAAATACGCCCAAAGTGATGCTAGGATGCATGGCTACACAAAGTTGCTCGTCTGGCTGTTGCTCCTAAGCTGCTCGTCAGCGTACTTTGGCCATGGAAGGACCTCAAACAATCATTGATAATGATATTCTAGGGAAAATATTCCGGTGTAATGTCGGTTGTCGGTTCACCAGAATGGAATGTTGGCACCCTGATGAGAACAGGGTTCTCAGTTCGCGCCTCGGCAGCCTAGGACTCAAAGGTCCATTCCCTTGAGGCCTCGAGCTTTGCACCTCCATCACCGCCTTGGACCTGTCAGGCAACAACTTTTCGAGGACGCTCTCGGAACACATCTGTGAGTAGATGCCCTATGTGAGCTTTCTGGACATGTCTCCCGGGCCATGAATTTGTCTTTTTTTTACAAGTCGCAACTTAAGGTATTTCATGATGAATTTTTACACACATGTGGGTTACATCCTTACATAGACGCATATTTTTTTCAGAATTTCTTAAACCATTAAAATTTGAATTTGAATTTTTCAAAAATAAAGCTCGGCCTCCAAAACACCTCTCTACTCCTTTCGTTTCATAGTTCTTGTTTGATCTAGCTAAAATCACGACGAGAGTTATGGAACAGATGAAGTAGTTGAGAAGCGGGCCCATGCGCCTTGTCGGAATGTCACCAATGGGCAGTAGCATTCTCGCGTTATCATAGTAGTTGCTGCTCAGTCGTTGACTTCTTTTTTCAAATAACACATCGTTGACATTTTCCTAATGCAAGACACAGTTGCTTAAAACTTGCTCTTTCCAATATTAATATTATGTGATAAAAGCTCTCCTTCCCATTTCCCCGATGCTGCTTGTCCATGTCTAATGGCTAGGTAATTAACCATCTCGTGCTGACATTTGACCTTGTTTGTTCTTGCCCAACTTCCGCTGCCTTGTTGCAATGTGCCAACGGCGACAAGAATTGAGGAATTAGCACAAGCAAAGCGGTGCTCCGGTGCCGGGATTCTCTCTTTTCTACGAGCTCTGATCGTTCAGTCATTCCGGGCGGAGGTTTCTTCTTTGGCTGAATCAATCGGTGAGTGTTCACCTCATCTTGTCTAAAAGTACTAATGCATGGAACTGACGCATGCATTACAATTCGCATCTTCGGAGGCTGCTTTGTGATGTCTCTGAGCATATTACTTCTTCAGCTGATCTGATTTCAAGTATAGTGTTAGTGTTAAATGTTCTTACACAAGCTTTGATTTGATCAGGCGATGCTTGGATAGTTTCGTTCCCTCCACGATCGCGATGGCCGATGACACCAAGTTCTTCCTATGGCTGCTGCTCCTGAGCAGCACAGGCTCATCGCTGTGCCACGGTTCTGAACTCGACATCCGCTGCTTGAAGTCCGTACAAAAATCAGTGGCCGACCCAAACGGCATCCTCAAATCCTCTTGGAAATTCAACAAGAACGGCCGCAGCGGCTACATATGCGGATTCACCGGCGTGGAATGCTGGAGCCACGACGAGAAGAGGGTGCTCTCTCTGCGCCTGCCCAACTTGGGACTCCAAGGGCCGTTCCCCCAAGGCCTCCATGACTGCACAAGCATGATCGCCCTGGACCTCTCAGGCAACAAATTTTCAGGGCCGATCCCTTTGCGCATCGCACACGACGCGCCGCACCTGTCGTACCTGGACCTCTTGAACAACAGCTTCTCCGGCGAGATCCCGGACGGCATCGCCAACATGGCGTACCTCAACGTGCTCAACCTCGAGTACAACCGGCTCGGCGGCCAGATTCCGGAGAGGTTCAACGCGCTTGGTCGGCTAACGACGTTCAGCGTCGCCGATAACCTGTTGTCGGGGCCTGTTCCTGCTCTGCTGCGGAAGTTTCCGGCGTCCCATTTTGCTGGCAACCGAGGGCTCTGCGGTGCACCGCTGGACGAGTGCCCTGGGAAGAGATGGGGATTGGTGCGGATCAGGCGGATCAGCGACGAGTCTGGTATCGGAGCGGCTGTCGGGTTCGTCGTGGGGTTCGTGGCGGCCTTCTACTCCCCGCACTGGGTCGTCTTCTCCAAGAGGCTCCGTGCTTACGGCTTCCGCGTTTTGGAAATTTGTCTGTGGGTACTCTCGAAATTTGTCTGTCGTGAACAACAACTCCAACAGCAAATCTGTTTTGTCATTTTTTTTTGGTGATTTATTTTGTCTCCTGTTGAAAAAGTTAGCTTTCACCCGATGGGCGTCGCAACTTGGCATGTGTGGCGGTGTGTATGCTTGCAATGCATATTTCTATCCTTTTAACGCGGATCCGGAGGCTGTGGAGATTTTGGCGTGCAGAAGGGCAGCCCAGGTTGCAAGGGAGATGAATGTACAGAAACTTCACATGGAGCTGGACAACCAAAAGGTGGTGCAGATGCTCAATCTTTTGCCTAAAAACTTGAGCGCTAAAGGGCCGTGGATTGAGGAGATAAAAGAGATACTTCGAGGTTTTGATGAGTTTAAGGTTTCGTGGGTTAGACGTTCTGCTAATGTTGCCGTGCATAAATTTGCTAGAGTAGGTGTGGGTGATAAACTGTGTAAGGTTTGGCTGTCGGTTTCTCCAGACTTTGTGCTGGGTGTAATTTCAGACGAGATTCCAAACTTTTAGATTTTTAAATTTTCAATAAAGCGGCAACTTTACCGCTAAAAAAAAGCTCTTATACAACAACATGCGAGTTGTGATAATAATCTGACCGAAGCAGCAGAAAAACCGGATGTTAGCTTCTAATGTACTGATGCACGCCCACCCGAGATCAAGGTCAAGCAAACTAGTAGAAATGGCAAAGCGGCACACGCCATCGATTGTTTCTGGTGGCAAAACTGATAATTTTGACCTATGGACGAAAACAATTCATAAAAGGAACTGATTCGGAAAAAAAATCACTCAGCTGATCGTTTTGAGTGGCGCCCGACACGCAGGCGCCACATCCTATTATGCAGCATCTTGCTCGTAGGCGTTGCACGTCTGGCCAGGTGGCACCCCTGGGGCCTGCACCAAGCAGTGCAGCGCCTCAGATCTAGGAGCCACACATGTAATGCGCAGCGCCTAAGTGCTAGGCGACACACTTGTTATGTGCAGCGCCTAGCTATTAGGCGCTGCACATGCTGTTACTAGTTGGCTGGCTGGCCCTCCTCCCCCACACCCCAACCCCCAACCCCATCCCCACTCGAGATCTGCCCCCTCTCCTCCTCTCAAATCCTTCTCCAAATCTTTCAAATTTGAAGATTTTGTCTGTGAATTTCGAATCCAATCCCTCCCTCAAGATAATCTCCTCCGATCCCCTTGTTTTGACCCAAGAAATGTTAACATTTGCTCATTGGTTGTTAGTTTGGGGAAACCCTAGTTTGTTATGGATATAGAGATTTGTATGGAGATATGAGATGTTTGTTTGCCAATTTCCTATGATTAGGGTTATTAGTATGTTAGGGTTATTCTTATGGGTATTGTTATGTTGGTGCTAGGGTTAGGCTTGTTAGTATGTTAGGGTTAGGGTTATGGGTGTTGTTATGTTGGGGCTAGGGTTAGGGTTAGGGTCGTTGTTTCATATCTATGTTAGGGTTTGCATTCCGTGTTAATCTTCGGATTAGTACTTATGGAAAATATGTTACATTTTTGTTGTTTGGATGCTTATAGGGATGGGAAGAACATGTGTGTTTTTGTTGTTTGAATGCTTATAGGGATGGGAAGAACATGTGTGCTTGTTCATCATGTGGACAAAGACGCCTTCTTGAAAGGCAATATTGAACCAGACCCGGATGAGATTGACATGGTGTTTGATAGTAGTCCTAACTATGTGGAGGTCTTGGAACAAGTGAGGAAAGATTTGAATTGGATGGACCCTAGTGATATCGTTGAGTTGGAGGGAAGGCATAATGTTGGTTCTGGAATGCACATCCGTTGGAAGACAATGCGCGTGAACTCCGAGCAACGTTGGGTTGCATACAAGGAGACGGTGGCCGAATCACTAGACAAGGCTCTTGAGTTATTTGCTACGAACAAAGTTGATTCAAGTTTACATTTGGACTTGAACCGGAACCCCTCCCCCTTGGTTGCTAGTAGCCCCCCACCCTTGAAACAGAAAAGCAAAGAGGGCAAGTCTTTACCACAAAGTTCATCACTGGAGCTAAAGGGACTTGGGTGCCTTCCCTAACAAGTTTGTTGTACTGGTGTTGGGTTAGTTCATCAAAGACGGTGGGATCTTTCAAAATCTCCCCATTATACGCCGGCTTGCATATCTCCACACGGGTACTTGCAATAAACCATTTGAGGTAGTTGTTGAATGCAATCGGGCAGTGCTCGCGAAGCTTGGATCCTTTTCCAGCCTTAGCTTTCTCCACACTAAGCGCAAATTGTATGACATACTTCCTGTGATGCTTGGTCCTGGATCTTGCGCCGCTTTCTCCTATCGAACCTGCATGTTAGAAAACAAAATATTAGCACCATCTAAATTGTCGAGAAGTTGCTAATTGCACAAGGTTCATTCTCTCCTACCCGTGTAGCAACTTGTCCATGTCCTCCCACTCCGGCGGGTGAGGCTGGAACAAACCAAACTGGCGAAACACCCGATGTGGCATGTGAAGCTCAACTGCCCAGTTGCATATGAGTGGGCACCGCATATGCCAAAGATCCCTATCCCTAAGGCACATCGGATTCAACACGAATTCTCGAGGTTACCAAATCTATCCATTTTTTCATACGGCTCCCATTCCACCTGCAACATAGCATACAACAAGGCAACATTGATGTCGAGTTACGATAAAAGCATGAGAATGACTGATGCAGTTTTAACTCACTTGCTCAGTCGTAATCGTGTCCAACTCGCTCATGTACTGCTTGTTCATGACCGAGAGATCATCCGCCGTCTCATTTAACACATCCCACTAGTAAGCCCAAGTGGGGAACCGTAGTGGGCCGTCTTTGTCGTCCCAATCCTCGTACTTCATGGTCTTCAGTCGTCCAACCGGCAATCGCTCCCAGATCCATACAGAAAGTACGAGCATACAACCACCAATACATCCGTCCTTTGAGGTCCTACAACAGGCTTCATCCAACTGCACATAAAAGAAAACATTGTTGAATTAACAGGAAGATCGCATTGGTAATGTAGCAATGAAGTGAAAATTAACAACTTCCTACCTGTCTATATAAGTAAGTCAGTGTCACCGAACCCCAACTCCATTTGCTATCGAAGACGGTCAAGGCCTTCAGCCACATCCATGGAGCATTCTTGCATGTGTCGTCAACAAACATAGTCCTGGATATAACGTACCACATGTAGACACGAGCATATGTCTTGACCTCATCATCATTAGCATTCTTAGGGCAATTCCCAAAGTTCCATGCAATCCAGGTGAAAGGAGCACCGGCTGCGACTCTTTCCCTTTTCTTGTCTCCTTCTGGTTCCGGAGGCTCTGGAGGAACCATACCGATAAGGGCCTGCATCTTGCTCGCGCCACCCATCAGAATCGGTGCCCATACAAAGAGGATTCCCCTCGATAGGAAGACCGGCGATCATAGCAATATCCTGGAGAGTCACGGCCATCTTGCCGGTCCGAAGATGGGAACTGTGTGTCTCCAGCCTCCAATGATCAACAAGCTCGGTGATTGCTGCAGCATTGAGGTTCGGCGTCGACCGGCTGACCAACTGAATTAAAGGGAGGAGTCATGTCTCCCTTATGTACGGTGTGTACCGCTCCATAGCGCATCTCCCCAAGGGTGCCCATGAGACTGAATCTTCAGAGGTTGAAGCTCCTACAAACAAGCAAATCAGAATATTACATATGGGGCATTTGTGTTTGAAATAAACACAAAGTTCATAATACCGGCCACTTTCATTATTACCCGCTGCTCCACCGACATAAAGTAGGCCCGGTCGAGTGTCATAGTGATCATCGAGAAGCCAAACCATCCTACAAATTTCAAACAATTAACATACGTTAGCTAACTCCCTATGCTTCCTAATCAAAGCATGCCAACAATCAACACAAAAAACATTCCTACAATTGGTACAAACTAAAAAGAAAATTTAATAATAATGTAATATCTACAATCAAAGCATGCTAACAATCATCACAAAAACATATGTATCCAAAATAAATATAGGGTTCTATAATGGTTTCATGTAAATAACATCTCAACATATGTATCCAAAGCATTCTTGTCAATACGAATCTAGGATTTCATCTTACTCATCTAAAAAAACATCAACACAAACATCTAGACATGTATAAGGTTCATCTTAACAATCTAGGTTTTTAACATAGAAGCATATCTTTTCAATAGAAATAAACTAAACTAGGGTTGCAAAATAATTTCAAACCATCTACAAATCTTAAATCCCACAAATCTATATACATGCAAGATAAGATACATTTTTTGGATAGAAAGAAGGGGATCGGAGGAGAGTACCTTTTAGGATGGATTGGTGATGAAATCCACGAACCAAAACGTCAGATCTGAAGGATTTGGGAGAGAGGATTAAGAGGGGGAGAGGAGGAAGCTGCCGGCGCCGCTGCTTCTGTAACTGAACGAATGGGGTGGGGTGGGGGGAGGGAGAGCGGGCGGCTGCCTCTAAGTCACAGTGCATCGCCTAAGGGCTACGTGCTGCACATTACAGGTATGGCGCCTAGCTGTGAGGCGATGCACTGCTCGGTGCGGGCCCCGGGAGTGCAACACTAGCCAGACGTGCAACGCCTGCGAGCTAGGCGTTGCACCTTAGGGCCTGACACCTGCGTGTCAGGCGTCACTCAAAACAGCCAGCTGAGTGTAAACTTTTTCAAAAGAGTTCAGTTTGTGAATCCTTTTCGTCCACGGGTCAAAATCGTTAAATTTGTCGCTTCCGGTTCTGGGCACTGCTTGACTCGTTTCTTTTTTTCCTTTTGAGAAAAGGGACTGCTCGCCCGCAGATTCTTCATTTGTTAACGAAACTTAGAGTTTCTACACCACCCGTGAGGGCACTGCTGTCTGCTGTACTACCACGTACAGTGCCTTTGAGCTGTCCAAGCTAGAGGATGGGCCTCTCGAATTAACTACCACGGACGCGCTCTGGTTCCATCACTGCCGAGTGCTGACCAGTGACTTGGTCAGAGATGGTACGTTGAAGCGAGAGGGCCATCTCGAGTTTGCTTGCATGGGCTCCGATAGTGTGGCCATCCATCGACGTCCGCAGCGAGACGCACGCCGGAAAGCGCACGCGCACCACGTACGCAGTACGCCACTCGCTAGTAGCGGGCGCCGTGGTCAACCTCCCAAGCCAACCAAGCCAAGAGGATACCCGATCGATCCGTGTGCCAACGACGCGGGGATCGCTAGCTTGTTGTATGTAGGTAGCGTTGGCCTTCCAATGCAAGAAGCTACGGCGACGCGGTTGTACAATGCAAGGTGCTTAGAAGAAGTGTTTGAAGAAATAGATCAGATTTTTTTTTACTGATATTTATTTATACAGGGCAGAAGTTTAATTAGGCGTCTCTTCTGTAGAAATAGGCACTGGTGTTTCAGAAAAACCCGGTTTATTTTTCTAAACACCTCCGTAAGCATCTAGCATTGTATAAGGCCTAAGAGCATCTAGGCGGGCGCCTCAAATCAGACTGTCAGCCCGGTCTCGATTTTCTTTACCCGGACGACTGCCTCAAACGGGTTTCAAACGTCTTGGTTGTCTGGCATCCCTCATATGCAGCCCAAATATGAGATGCATATGGGGCACCCAAGCGCGTTCACCACGCCAGTCCGGCCCATCCCGACCCCATGCTGGCCCCAAATATATCCTCAATCAGGAAACCCTGACTCACTCCGCCCTCGCTCCGTCTCTTCTTCTCCCCTCTGATTCAATCCATCCGACATCTCCGGCAACCATGTCGAGCGCCGGTAGCTGCTCCGACTCCGACATGGACATCGACGAGGAGCTCGCCCTCCGCATTGCCCTCGAGAGGTCCAAGGTGGACAGGGGGCAATTCCAGATTGGCTCCCTCGCCTCTCCCCCGCCGATGCAGCGAGGACGCCGGCGCTGGCTCAGCTCTGCAAGGGCTGCGCAGTCCGTGCCTCCCCTATGTCGTCCCCTGCCCCCTCCCCCCGCACCGGCTGTTGCTCCCCCGCGTGGGCAGCGTTGGGTGCTTGTGCCGGCCCCGCCGGTCCGAACGCGCACGCCGGAGTCGGATGCGCGTGCCGCCCGCCGCGAGAGGCAGCGGGCAAGGGAGAGGGACGCAGCAGAGAGCTCTGTCTGTCGCCACCGCGGGTTACGAGCGGAGCCCGACGAGGACGAGCGGCTCCTCGCGTGGGTCTACTGCCGGTCGCTTATGATGACGAAGATGGACGCTCGGCGGCTCCGCCGGAAGAACACGAAGGCTCTCCGGCTTGTCATCGAGCAATCCGAGCGGGAGGCGAAGGAGGACGCGACGGAGACGGCTCGGCTGGCCAAGCTCAAGCGCCAGTAGGACCGGGTCGTCCAGCACCTCGACGGCCTCGTCATCGTCTCCTCCTCCTTGTCCGACGACCACGGCTCCTCGTCCGACGAATCAGACGATCCTCCACCAACCACCGATGGCTACAGCGCCGGCGGGCGGAAGGGGAAATGGCTGGCCCGGAAGTGGCGAAGTTCAATTTCATTTCATGTTTTAGATGTAGTTTAAAGTTATCCGTCGTTTATGTGAACTTTGATGGACCTTTGAACAGCCCTTCGTGATCTTTTGGTGAACTATTGTGCTATTCTATGTCTGATTCTATGTTCGGTCAGCTGATCTATGTAGTTTGATCGACATTGCATTATTTATTATGGATATAGGGGTTCGAATATGAGATATACGAATGTGGACGACGTGATTTGAGGAGTGCCCGGTCAGTGTCCGTGGACGCGCCCGGGCGCGTCCGCGGGTGTTTGAGGGGTCATATTTGTCCATCGTGGCTGTAGATGCTCGAAAGTCTGCATTCTGCAAAAAAAAGTCCTCATTCCACACTGTTGCTTTCGAATTTGGGTCAGCCATTTTTTTTACGAAGGGGGCAGCCGCCGGAGGGAAAGAAGAAGCAGTCGCCACTCGCCGGAGAAGCTACCCCATGATCTATCTTAGGGGTGTTGGGTGGGGGTACTGGTTTGCTGGAAGAAATGGATCATGGCCAGGGTTAAAGGGATGACGGGGGGAGCAACACGGCGATGGGCGGTGGTTGGGGCCAGGGCAGGGCGGCGAGCTTGGCGCGGGAGCACCGCCGGCCGCGAGTGGCAACAGCAGGCTGCATCAATTTTGTTGTCCACACAAACCCTGAAGCATTTCTAGGGTAGGCTAAGCGGAACGGTTGATTCAACTGTTTCTCGGGAGCCAGTCGTCGGTGAGCCACGTATGGCTCTCACCTGCACGCCTGGGGAAGTGTGAGAGATGGATGGGTCGTTTCGAATCCGACTTAATTCCCACCCCTCTCTCGCCTCACGATCCAAGCACATTCAGACATTACTCTCTCACTGCTAATTCGGCGTCTTCGATGGCCTCTCCACCTCCATGGTGCCCCAATCCCATTCCCACTGACCCCGAGAACTACAACCACTGGGTCGACGCTTGACAGCGGGAGGCGTTAACCAAGGTCGGTTGCTTAGGGCTCTGTAAGCCCCATACCCCTTCTGCACCATGACACGATCCACGACCATCGACCACTCATCTGCGTCCATTCCCATGCATGTGGCGCGCGACAGTTCTTTGGCGGCAGCTCCTAGGATGGGTTCTGGTGGTGCAGGCACATCGGCTTTGGTCGGGGTGGGGATTCTCACTCCCCTACGAGGGGTTTCTTCACCCGCCCCGCCCAATCCTATGGTACCCCGGCTGTTGCAGCAGATACGACGAATGTGGCAGCAGTGACGATTACCATGGCAATGACAGGGTCATCGGTTGCGACCGCTGGCACATTTGTGGCGGCCTGGCCGCTGTTGCTGCCAAGGTTTGGACTATCGACGTATGCTTCCACCTCCACCTTCGGCAACACCCACTACAATGCAGGCGGTAAGTACATAACTCTCTTATACAAATTTGATTTTTGGTGCAATTAGGTTTTTTTGGCGGTTGCTTCGATTCAATTTGAATCACCTCCGGTAGATTTGATCCAAGCAGTGCTTAGTATCATCAGTGTACCATTGTTACTATCATCAATGCCTCAAAGGCCATGCGCTAGATCTACACTAGCTCCGTCGTTGCACGCCAGTCACCCGTCGAGGACTGTCGTTGCCCAAGCCACCGTCCCCGCCACAATCACCGCGCACGGATGGGAGAGAAGTCGGCCCCAAAAACCCCCTGATCACCTCCTTCTCTTAAGCCTGTCCGGGCTTTGTCGGCGGCGCAAAGTGATGTAGACATGGGAGAAGAGAGGAGGAAAGGCGGCAAGGTAGGGTATCAGCCCCCGTGCTTTCAGAGGAGGGCGACGCGGGGGTTACTTCGTCAGCTCCAAAGAACATTCATCCTAGTTCCATATATTTTTTTGTCCCCTTTTTTCTGCTTATTAGTTTCATCACAATTCCAGGCCGGAATTAGATCATAGCTTGAAAGAGACACCAGTCGCTTTCCTACTCGGTTAGGCTAGTCATAGTCGAGAGTAACTTAGACTAGTAACATGCATATGTTACTAGTCTATATTACTACCTTCATAGTGGGTAGTGTCATAGGTGTGGTAACATAGTTGCCTTCATTTATTATTTTGTAGACTCATTATGCATTGAAAAGCGCTATGTGATGGTAACATATTATGTTACTCTATTTGCCTCTCTCCTCATTAACTACTTGCCACATCATCATTTTTACTTATATGGCATCTATGTTACTACCACCTATGTTAGTCCCACTATGACCAGCCTTAGGTTGTGACTCCGTTCCCCGACAGCGACGGTTAGCACTCCCACTCCCAACGGCATTTTAAAAACACGCGCCAAAAAGGCTCCATCCCATGCTTCCTTCCCGCGCTAACTTTAACAACTTCCTTGGCCTCCTCCGGGAAGCAAGGCCTTCCGTCCACTCCACCCTTCCCCCTCCTCCCGTCTTCTCATCCCATCTCCTCCTCTCCTCCTCCACTTCTTCCCTCCTCATTCTGCGCCCCGCCCCAGCCCACCACCGCCGAAGCTCTCTCCATCTCCGCGGGGCTCTCCGGCGCACCCCCTCGTGCCTCGGGGACCCCGATCCGCCGCCGACACCACGATCGATCCATCCATCACACCTGCCTAGATCTCCCGGACGCCCCTGCTCGTGACTCGCGCCTGAGCAGCTAGCTTGGCAGCTCGCTTGATGGAGGAGGAGCTGAGTCAGATGGAGCCCGGCACCAAGGTGACGCTGCAGCGGCAGGCGTCGTCGGGGTCCCTGACGCAGGGCCCGTCGGGGGAGCTCCGGCGGCAGACGTCGCTGGAGTCGTCCCCCCGCTCGGGGCGCGGCGGGAACCGGCACCTGTTCGGGCGGCAGTCGTCCATGGACCCCAACCGGCGGCGCGGCCGGAGCCAGAGCCCCGTGGGCTCCCAGGCCGACCAGGACCTCGCCGTGCCGGACAACCTCGATTCCACCATGCAGCTGCTCTTCCTCGCCTGCCAGGGCGACGCGCCCGGCGTCGAGGCGCTGCTCCACGGCGGCGTCGACGTCAACAGCATCAACCTCGATGGCCGCACCGCGCTGCACGTCGCCGCGTGCGAGGGCCACCGCGAGGTCGTCAGCGTGCTGCTCGACTGGCAGGCCAACATCGACGCCCGCGACCGATGGGGCAGCACGGTCAGTCGTCCACCATTCGACCCACGTAATTTTTTTCATTTCATTGGCAACAGACGATCGATGTCTCACTGGTTTCTCTGATCATGTGCAGGCTGTGGCCGATTCCAAGTGTTACGGCCACATGGACATCTATGATCTTCTGAAATCTCATGGTGGAAAGGCTCCGGTATATATCTGTCTTTCCATCACATCTACGATCTACTGAAATCTCATGGTTCATGTGCTGGTCTCTGTCTTTGAACGTCTGTAATTTGCAGAGAAACAGGAGGACGCCGATGATGGCGTCGAACCCCGGGGAGATACCGGAGTACGAGTTGAACCCCGGCGAGCTCCAGTTCCGGAAAGGGGACGAAGTGCTCAAGGTACTGCAATTTGTTTTCTTTCCATTTTCCTTTTTCAGATAACAGACATAGCATGAAGCTAGTGAAAAAATAAGAGGGGAAATTAACGGTGTGCGCGTCGAACAGGGCACGTACCAAGTTGCAAAATGGAACGGAACCAAGGTCTCCGTTAAAATAGTCGACAGAGAAACATACAGCGATCAGGAAGCCATGTGAGATGCAGATCTCAATCCTCAATTCTTCACCCTAAAGAGCCCCACCAATTAATTCATCTAACGATCATTTTTTTTCATTTGTTACAGAAACTCTTTCAGGCATGAGCTGACGGTATTCGAGAAGGTCCGGCACCCGAACGTCGTTCAGTTCATCGGAGCCGTCACGCAGAACATACCCATGATGATTGTTTCTGAATACCATGCAAATGTATTAAGAATGTCAAAATTAGACTGTTACTTAAGCCATTATCTAGCTTACATACCTATATCCTTGGATGGACTAAGTCATGCAGTTATTCTGAAACACAGGCTGATTTAGGAAGCCTTATTCAGAGGAAAGGAAGGCTGAATGGCCATAAGGTGCTGAGATATGCCCTTGACATTGCCAGGTATATCTACCGATCCCAAGAGAAGATCAATTTTTGAAACTTGAAACATGTGTCATATTGTTCTTCATTCGACAAAAGACGAAGCTCCATGCCGAAATGTGCATCAGTGCTAATGATCTTATTTGTTTTCGTCGCGGCTGACTCTCGATGTTCAGGGGCATGACTTATCTGCATCAGTGTAAACCAGACCCCATCATCCACTGCGACCTAAAGCCAAAGTAAGATGAGGAAATGAAGCAACCTGGTCTCCTCTGTTCTCTTGCTTGCATTTGCTTGGAATCATAAATACGCCGCGCGCACATATATTCGGATGATGCAGCAAAATAGAATTGTCATGGTTGTGCCGTACTTTACTATTTGAATCTTGGTAAGGTGCCAGAAATATCTTCCTGGATAATGGAGGCCTAATGAAGGTCGGGGGGTTCGGGCTGATGAGGCTGTCCAAGATGGCTCCTGACAAGGTGAAACTGATGAACCACGAGGCCATCGTCGACACCTTCAGTAAGTCCACTGTCAGCAACAAAATATAAACGAGAATCATTTCAGATAGTGCTTCGCTGACAGACTTAACCGTACTATTCTGTAACCTAGGCTACTACACTGCGCCTGAGATGCACAGAAACGAGGTGTTCGACATGAGCGTCGACGCGTACGCATTCGGCTTCATCCTTTACGAGGTCAGTACGCCTTTCTGCTCCATATGCAGTTACTCTGCAGTGTGCAGAGAACATTACCAGCTGGGTTTCAGACTTGATGACTTAATCGTCCCTATGATCATCAACACGGATGCTTTTTTGGTGTGATGTGCTCATCAGATGGTTGAAGGACTACCCAACATGGAATCCACAACCGTCATAGCCCGATGCGAGGGGATGCGGCCGTCGCTGAAGAACAAGCTCAAGGGATACCCTTCGGACTTCAAAGGGTGAGTTTGCTTCTGAACCTGAAAACACTCTTAAGTTCACTAGATCAGTTTTTTATTTTTTGAACTAGAAACACTCTTCCACCCTGGGTGTATGCCATGCAGGCTGATCGAGGAGTGCTGGGACACGCACCCGATGGCGCGGCCGACCTTCTCGGAGATGATCGTCCGGCTGGACAAGATCTACGCGCACTGCATGAAGCACGGGGCCTGGAAGGAGTCGCTCAAGATCTGGTCCGTACCCCGGCGATTTAAGCGTTTCAGGCTCAACATCCGAAAAAGGATGAGCACATCGTAGTCAGAGCAGTACTGAACGGTACTACTACTTATCGAGATTTCTGAACACTGAAAGCTTTTCTCTCTGCATTTTGTCCGGCAGGAAATGACACGGGCCCGTCTCTGTGTACGTGCGTAGGCGAACGCGTACGTCGCTTCTTCTGTGGAGCTGGAGGATCGCCGTATCCACGTCCCTGTCGAGTAGTAGTACATACATACATATACATACTGTAAAAGATGTCTGAGTTGAACTGGATGAGATGAGACAACATGTGTACGGTCTTTTTCTAATTTTTGCTGCTGTATTGTCGAACAAAGAGTCTGAATACAACAATGATGCTCTACCGTAGAAGCTAGGATATCATGATGTATGATTATGCTGTCACTGTCTTGAGAAATATGGCTTTCGTTATCCTGTGACTAATTGCAACCTATGGTTGGGTTGTTTGTGTGATCTTTTGCCGTGTGATGTTTCGTGACTCGCATCCGTCACATGTAGGTTGTGAACTTTGAACCGATCACCGAAAAAATGCTCCCACGTATTTTGAATGGGAGAATAGTTGTATGTTTTCCACTTACAAAGCATAGGATACGCAATGCGCCTCGATGCGCTATAGTTCGTCCTAATGAGTATCAAGCTTATAATGAGAGATTTTTTAGAAGGTAAGTATAATTTTCACATCGACGGAGATGCCATATCTATGCCCACCCACATTGCTTGCACTATTTTGCAGAGATTCATATCGTATTTCATTGCCTTGGGTATTTGGCATCAGAGCACGAAAAATCCCTGATTCCCATTTATTTGGCTATGCCACTACTCTCCACATGTAATGGGGCTGTCATAAGCCAAGACACAATTCGACAATGCTATTGGGCGCACACTGTAGGTGCCCTAGCTAATATCTCTCCCATCACCATTGTGAGCTACGTTGTCGGTTCCACGATATTGTCCACATGACTGTCTAACTCCAAGGGCTCGGGCGGCTTTAGCAAGTAGCAACCACAGATTATTGATCACGTGGCACCCTAACAGGACATGAAGAACTCGTCGGATCTGAACTTCTGGACGAATGCAAGTGGACTCAATGAAGAAGTTGATGGCAGTTGGTCAGTTATAATGATGGCAGAGTGCCAATCAATATTTACTTGGATAAAAACCACCTCAATCTATGAAGTGTCAACTTGAAAAATGCCTAACGGATTTTTTTACACAAACTGCTGCTATATAATTTGGGCAGTACTACAACACCCTGTAAGGAGGAATGTGGATCGCCTCTAGGCGACGGCTCACGCTGGCGCCATGCTGGTCGCCGATGCCGCCGGCGGATTCCGGATCTCGGTTCTCTTGCCTACGTTCTGCCGATGCGGAGGAGGTGGCGCAATCGGTTCAAGACTCCTCCCTGGACACCTCTTCTCTGCAGTCTTCTGTTGTTTGCCGGAGGAAGACGGACGAGGAACTGGCTGATGAGTTCTGGGCGGACATTGGCTACCCTGCACCGGCGTCTAGGGTGTGTGAAAGACCGTCGTCTCGACAGGCAGGTGAGGTTTTTCGTGTTTGCAGGTCAGACAAGAACGGAGAACCGTCGCTGGACTCGGCGGAGGACGCGGTGGTCTCCACGTCGGATGCTATCATGGATTTGCCGGGCTTGAACGAGTCACCGATGATGCTTGTCGCGGCACCCGCGGCGTCTCCGAGGTGCCCGTCCAGTAAAGAGCTCTGATCAAGCCTTGGATAGGCCCGATCCCGCCACCTCGGGTATCACCGCCAAAAACCCTCGGCGATCTCTTGCCGCAGGCGTGTCTCGGCGATGGGGAGGCCTCGCCGGAGTTCAGCTCGCCAGTGCTTTCTTCAGGTCAGTCAGGGCGGTGCGCCACGGTGGTCACAGTTCGAATTCTCAATCCGTCATCTGCGGCCGTTCCAGGTCAGACCTGTGATCAGACGAATCCTGGACGTAGGCTCCGGATGATCAATCTCAGCCGTTGGCTTGGACACTTGTGGAACTGGGCAGAGCAGGCAACGAGCCCTAAGTTCAATCGTTCCTTCGCGGCTGTCATCCGCTCTCTAGCAATGACGCGCGGTGATCCATCCGCGCTGTCGGGCACCTCACGGCAACCAACCCCATCCAACTTCAAGCTCCTCTCAGCCAACTGCTTCTCCGTCGGGAGGCGCTCCTGGCTTCACTCCGGGGGTTTACCAGCCGGTGCAGGTTGCGCAACCCTATGCGCCGCCGGGATCTTTCACGCTGGTGCAGCAGCCGCCGGTGCATCAGCAGCCGGTGCAGCAGTCCACAGCGTATCAGGCACCATTCTAGCAGCAGTTTTTTGGTACCTCGGGTCAGTTCTTGCAGCAGCCGCCGTATCTTCTTCAACCAACGTGTGGCTTCGCGCAGCAGCAACAACAGCCGGCAGCGTTTCAACCCGTGGCGAACAGTTATGTGCAGCATCCTGGTACTCCTGCCGGGGTGCATATGGCTGCCAGCTTCAACGCCAGGCGGCCATACAATCCTTCTGCCACCTGAGGCCCTGCCGCTGCACGCCCTCGTAAGCCGAAGGGAAGCAAGGGTGGCCGTCATAAGACTCACCAGGGAGCAGTGCTGCCATCTACTACTCCCCCACCTACGGGCCCTTTGATGCCGCCACCGGTACAGGTGCCCGCCTTGGCCTCTTCGTCAATGATGGCAGCGGGTCATGGGCAGTAGACACCTATGCAGTTGGGACCAATGCAACAGCAGACTACGCCTATGATTCAACTTTCAGGGGCAGCCGAGGTTGCATCAATTCCTAAGAAGGTGTGGTGCTCTAAGTGCCAATCTGCAGGGCACACATATGATGACTGCGAGACACAACAATATTGTTTCATTTGCAACAAGACTAATCACCCGAGGACTATGCGGCGCTGCCCTGCTCTCAAGATGCCGAAGCCGGTGGCGTGCTGTGTGGTTATGGAGCTGAAAGTATGGCCTTCTTTCAGATGCCCGACAATGTCTGCAGGGAGGATCTTTCACCACAAGATTCACTGACAGCGTTGGTATCTATTTCTGGTGGCTCTATAACTCCCAGTATCGTGGAGGCAAAGGTTGCTAAGATTGCTTAGTACCAACTGCAGTGGACGTGGGAGGCCATACCGCATGGCCAAGACGCTTTTCTCATGTCCTTCCCGAGTGAGGAAGTTCTGTACATGGTGACTGGGTTTGTAGTTTTCGTCAAGTCTCACAATGTCACTATCGAGTTTAAGCCTTGGAAGCCAGAGGAGATACCACACCGTTTCGAGCTGATACCTATATGGGTGCATGTGCATGGGGTGCCTCACGCTCTCCAACACTTTTAGGGTCTTTGGGCGGTTGGCTCGGTGATTGGCGCTACTCTTGACGTCGATCTTCTCTGTTTACGTTGGACAGGAATTGTTCGTATCCAGGTGGCGATGCTGAAACTTGATGCTTTCAAAAGAAGCACAATTGATTCTCTCTCTACCAATGTGGTGGTTCAACAGAAAGGTTATGAGTTCCAGTACAGTCTAGAAAAATCAGACTTCTGCGTTGATAGTGATTTTGTGCCTCGAGTCTGGGAGCACGGCGATGATCCAGGGGGCGACAAGGGGCATGACAGGGAGGATATAGTGAAGACCAACGATCCAAGCAAGAGGTCCAAACCCACTTCATCATCCAACAACCCTTCGGCCCTTCCTACCACGGGCGGAGTGGTGCCCATGCAGATGGACATTGCCATCACACCGCCGAACCCTCATCGAGGCCTTCCTGCCACGGCTGCTTCTTCGTCATAAAAGGGGTCTTCTTCATTGACGCCGGCTACTTTGTCTAAGGCTGCTCCTCCAATGACGTCGGCTCCCCGGTCTTTGACGCCGTCGACACCGACTCACTGGTCGGCACTGCCTCTCGACGAGGGGAGTCACGCGTGGCCCATACCGGGGCACCTGCGGTGGTGATTGCGAGCGCTGCATCGCCGCCACCGTCGCCTGCACCTGTCTCTCTGACTCGTCGGGGAGTGATCTTCTCCCCGTCCATTCGAGCTGGCCAGGAGTCTACCACGGCAGAGCTGTGAGCGTTGTCATCTACTCCTCCATCACCGGGGGGAGGGGGCGTCGGCATCCGGACTCGAGGAGGTTGAGGAGCAGCCCCTATGATCTTCTTCTTCATCGCCGCAACAGTCTACTGCGCCTCTCGGGGTCGCCTGGATGGGCTCGGCGGCCGATGTTTCTCCTTCACCACTGAGGTGCAACGGGAGTCATTACGTCGGGACTGACGGTTCAACAGCCACCGGTGAGGACTCTATGGTGAAGGCCATGCGTAGGACGGCTGTGCACAGCCTCGACTTCGAAGGTACCCCTTCTCGCAAATCTTTTATGTCTTTTGACGAATCCAAAGTATCTTCAAATATCACTAGACTTGGAGTGTCACTAGGACGTAATGATAAAGAGATAGATTTTTCGGTTAAGGCTCTTAAAAAAGTGGAGTTCGACCGGCTTACAGTTGCTCCTAAGTTGTCGAGCTTTGTTGACCCTCTCGTGTCAGACGAGGAGGATGAGGATGCTGATGCCAATCATTTGGTTAAAGACACGACTGAAGTAGACCTTGACGATATCGTACGTGACACTACGCTTTGTGAGCTTGTCGCGTCGGTGCGTAAGAATAATTCTAACTTAGCAAAGAAAAGAGGGCGCTCTTCTAAGAAGGCGATGGTCTCTAAACAAAAAATTGGTTCAGCATGAGAGGCATGTTTTGGAATAGCAGAGGTCTTGGTGACTTGGCTAAACACAAACACATTACCGGTTGTGTAAAGGATCATGCGTTGGACTTTGTGGCTATCACTGAGTCGGGCAAATGGGACTTTCCAACACGTACTCTGGACCACTTTTCATGTGGTTTTGATTACGAATGGCACGTCGTACCGCCGACCGGGAGGTCCGGTGGAATATTGCTAGGTATTAACTCTACGTACTTGCAACTGTCCACGTCAAAGGGGGAGTATCATATCAAATTCCACCTTCGAAACAAGTCTGACAACTTCCTTTGGAGTCTAGTGGCTGTATATGGCGCCGCTCAAGAGGAGTTTAAGTCTGCATTTCTAAAAGAACTTGTTAATACCAGTCGAGACAATCCCCACCCCATGTTAATCGGGGGGGATTTTAATATCCTTCGATATCAGCAGGAAAAAAACAATGACCAGTTTGATACTAGGTGGCCTTTCCTCTTTAATGTTGTTATTGACAGCCTGGATCTGAGGAAGATCACGATGTCTGGTCGTCAGTATACCTGGGCCAATAATAGATCAGTGCCAACATTTGAAAAACTTGACCGAGTGCTAGCTACCACCGACTGGGAATATAAATACCCCCTTGCCTTGGTTCGGGCACTAGAAACAATTGAGGCCTTATTGGATCACGCTCCTTTGCTAACCAATTTTGGACAACCGATCCCAAGTCCTAACAGTCACCAGTTTAAATTTGAACTGGGATGGCTCACTAGAGAGGGATTTCATGACCTTGTTAAGAAAGTGTGGGCGCGTCCACCTCGCGGTAACACACCCATTCAATGATGGAATAATCGAATTCGCGCCTTGCATCGATTCCTTCATGGCTGGGCCAAGCATACTGCTGGCATTTACAAAAAAGAAAAACTGCGACTATCTACCTTAATCGATTCCCTTGATAAAATAACGGAGGTGAGGCCTCTGTCTGCTATTGAGATTGAGCAAAAAAGCAATCTAAATGAGCAGATTGCCCGCCTATTACGCGAGGAAGAGATTAAATGGTACCAACGTTGCAAGGCGGATTCGCTTGTGCAAGGTGATGATAATACGAAATACTTTCAAATGCTCGCCAATGGCATACATAGAAAGAAACGCATGTTTGCCCTTGACTAGGAGGAAGGCCGAATTGAGGGGGACGCACCACTTAGAACTTTCATTACTAAGTATTACAAGGAGCTTTTTGGACCTTCAGCTGAAACAAATTTTCAGTTGGATGAATCTGTTATTCATGACATTCCTCAAGTTACGGAAGCGGAAAATGAATTCCTAACCTCCCCGTTCTCTGAGGAGGAAATTCGAACTGCGGTGTTTCAAATGGAACACAACAAATCTCCGGGACCGTATGGCTTTCCTGCAAAGTTCTATCAATGTTTTTGGGACGTGATTAAGGCATACATGGTTCATTTGTTTAACCAACTGCATATTGAAGACCTTGATATTTCTCGTTTAAACTTTGGGGAAATTATCCTATTGCCTAAGATTAAGGAGGCTAGTCATATTCAACAATATCGACCGATTTTCCTTCTGAATGTAAGTTTTAAAATCTTTATGAAGGTCGCAACTAATCAGTTGAACGGGGTGGCTGACCATGTCGTAAAACCCAGTCAAACAACATTTATGCAAGGCCGCAACATATTAGATGGAGTGGTCGTCCTGCACGAAACTGTACATGAGCTTCACCGACAAAAGTTGAATGGTGTCATTCTTCAAATAGATTTTGAAAAAGCCTACGATGAAGTTAAGTGGCCCTTTCTGTTGCAAACTTTCGCATGAAGGGGTTTTCACCAAAATGGTGTCGTTGGGTAGAGAGCATTGTTTCTGGAGGTAGTGTGGCCATAAAAGTTAATGATGACATTGGCAACTATTTTCAGACAAGGAAGGGGCTTTGCCAAGGGGACCCCGCTTCTCCTATTTTGTTTAACATTGTGGCTGACATGCTAGCTACCCTTGTTGAGCGGGCTAAGCTAGACGGTCAAATTAGTGGTGTCATTCCACACTTGGTAGAAGATGGTCTATCTATTCTACAATATGCGGATGACACTATCCTTTTCTTGGATCATGATCTAGACAAGGCAAGAAATCTCAAGTTGCTCTTATGTGCTTTTGAGGAACTTTCTGGTCTCAAAATTAATTTTCATAAGAGCAAACTCTTTTGCTTTGGCGATGCTGCAGAATCAGCACCTGAGTATGCTGAGATTTTTGGATGCCAGCTCGGGCAGTTTCCGAGTCGATATCTGGGTATTCCCATACACTATCGGCGTTTAACTATCGCTGAGTGGAAGCATGTGGAAGAGAGGCTTGAGAAATGTTTAGCCAGTTGGAAGGCCAAACTTTTGTCTTATGGGGGACTGTTGATCTTGATCAATTCTGTCCTAAGCAACATGGTTTTATATATGTTGTCATTCTTCCACCTACCGAAAGGGGTTCTCCAACGACTAGACTACTTTAGATCCAGATTTTTTTGGCAGTGCGATAATGAATCCAAGAAATATCGACTGGCTAGGTGGAGCGGATTATGCAAACCTAAAAGTCAAGGGGGGCTGGGAATTCAAGACCTTGAGATTAAAAACATTGCTCTTCTCAGCAAGTGGGTTTACAAACTACTCACTGACAATGGAGTATGGCAGGAAATCATTCGCAACAAGTATGTGGGATCCAATGCCATTTCTCAAGTTCATTGGAAACCTGGGGATTCGCATTTTTGGAGTGGTGTGATGAAGGCCAAGGAATTCTTTTTCCAATTTGGGACCTTCTCGGTTAGGGACGGTTCTTAGGTTCAATTCTGGGAAGACATCTGGATAGGGAACAACCCACTAATAGTGCAATATCCGAGCTTGTACATGATTGTCAGACATAAATTTGTCACAATCAAACAAGTTTTAGGACAAGAAAACCATGATATTTTTTCCATAGGGACCTTCTTGGCCCTCGCCTGGCAGCATGGAATGAATTACTCACTCGTCTGAAGGACATTCAACTGTCAGGTGAGCCGCACGTCTTCTGATGGAACTTGCATCAGAATGGCGAATTTTCAGTCAAATCCATGTATGATGCAATGGTTCATTGTGATGTTCCAGTTGATAACAGGAAATTGTGGAAGCTCAAAATTCCTCTAAGAGTGAAGATTTTCCCCTGGTTTCTAAATAGAGGAGTCATCCTAACTAGAGATAATCTGGCACGACAAAACTGGCATGGTTCTAATACATGTGTCTTTTGCCAACATGACGAGTCTATTAAACACTTATTTTTTTGAGTGAAAGTTCGCTCGGGCAGTTTGGGCCATAGTTCAAGTAGCTTCCAATTTATACCCACCACGTAGTGCACGGAACATGTTCGACAACTGGTTGCGGGGTATTGATAAACAATTTTCTGCACATATTCTTGTGGGAGCGGTGGCCTTATGCTGGGCATTGTGGCTTATCAGGAATGATGTAATCTTTAATAATAAATGTGTCTCATCTCCTATGCATGT
This sequence comes from Aegilops bicornis, assembly GCA_021605145.1. Taxonomy (NCBI): domain Eukaryota; kingdom Viridiplantae; phylum Streptophyta; class Magnoliopsida; order Poales; family Poaceae; genus Aegilops; species Aegilops bicornis. The sequence continues at coordinate 719,616,720 of CM038671.1, forward strand.
TATTCATGTTTGTGCACGATGGCTCCGTACTTGGTCTATCCTGCAGAGGCCGGAGGACAGGGACCTTTTTATGATGGCGTCTACACGGCTATAGCGTTCGGCCAGGGAGGTTTTCTACCCCCCATGGATGGCGGTGTGATCTACGGATAGGATCTGCCGCTCCTTAGGCTCGACATGATTTATTTGCTTTGCATTGTACCGGATTATTTTTATTTTTAGGGTACTCCTGACTTTTTGGCTGTGTGCATCTAGCTATGCAGAGGCCGGGCTTTCTTTCGATGCGATTTTATCACCTCGATATATCTATTCAATGAAATGTCCTTTATCAAAAAATATTTGGAATATGTATTAAGCAAGGAATCATTACATCTAGAACATCTAGGCGCGGGACAAACATTCCCAAATTATATTGAAAAACATGAAAAACATAGTAAGATCAAACTAGCCATTTGAACCAAAATTGCAGGGACAATTCAACCATCGTTGCCACCCCAAAAGGAAGATGGAAGAGGCCAGGGTAACAACGAAAGTCGCCCATGTAGACTTTCGGTGAAGCAGGGCGCAAGGGAGAACAACACGTTGCATCGTTGGGTGGTAGTGCTCCTATTTTTCGTTTCTATTTTTGCATTGCACTGCAATTTTCGCATACTGTAGTAGTGTATTGTAACACCGTGGCGCATGTATTGTAGCAGTGTATTGTATCGCCCGCACACGTATTGTAACATACATTGCAGCACCTTCATCACATCTTCTATGGCATATGCATCACATGTGTGCTTCGCGTACTTATCTAGTGCAACATTGGCGTGCTCCACAGCAAAGCACATGTTGCAGTACGCGTGGAGAGCAATTTACCCTACATGAGAGCACACTACCTCCCGCAGGAGTACAAGTATGTTACCATGTGGATTACATCTATGTTATCTTTTATAGTACGATTACATGTATCTAATCTTTTGCATATAAGTTAAAATAAAAAAATTCATCAAAATCTATTGACATTAGGTCTCGATAAAAATGGTTTATAATTTGAACGCTCGGCTCACAAGATATGTTATTTTGAAATTTGAATCTCGCTGAAAAATAAAGCACACGCCACTAGTAGAAAACATACTTTTCGTCCAGAGCATTAGTCCCGGTTTGGTTTTGTCCTGGGACTAATGTGACCATTAATCCCGCTTCCAACGGCTAGGAGCGGACGGGGGCACGGGCATCATTAGTCCCGGTTCATTTTTGACCTATAGCCCCGGTTGGTGATACAAACTGGGACTAAAGGGGTAGTGGCAGGCTGGCGTCAGGCAGGGCCCCCCACGAGCCCTTTTAGTCCTGATTTGTATAACCAACTGGGTTTAAAGACGTCCCTATATAAAACCTTCGTCCAGCCCAGGCCCATTCTTTGTTTTCTGCTTTCTCTCCTCTGTTCTCTTCCTCTTGCTCGAGCTCATCCTCCATTTTTGCCAAAGATTTGTCAAGATTTGAGGCACCCCATCTATCCAAGTGTTCACAAAGGTTAGCAACTTTGTCCTTTCATCTCTCATTGCTAGATTAGCTCGTGCAATGCTCTATAAGTATAATGATTTGTGGATTTTAGTTTGGGAGTAATTATGTGGGAGTTTATTTGATTTATATGCAATTTGAGCTCAAATTAACTTCTTAATTTGCATATGTGTAGGTGTGGTTTACTTAGTGCCTTACCGTCCCCGACTTAACCACCGTCGATCGCCCGCACCATCCCTTCACCGGCACCACCTTGGTGAGCCTCTTGTTCTTATCCTTTTTATAAAAAAAACTTATTTGTATGATTTAAATAGTTACTTGTATAATTTTCTTAATTGTATGATTGTTTGTTATACATAGTGTCATGGTCTTGATATCCGTCCCCGTCGGCCCTCATCCGGTTTATGATTCAGATGTGGTACATTCTCTTTTATAACTATTTGTTGCATTTCACATTTATGACAATTATGCCCATCAAGTTGACATATATTTTTTTATCTAGAAGGTATGTGAACCAAAAATTGCAACCGACCACTCCTGCAGGATGCTGCTAACGCGACACTACAATCAGAGACCCTTCGAGAAACTGTGTGCGATGCCATAATCGCAAACGGTGCTGTATGAGAACCGTTAGAAATCTGTAAAACGTTTGCGATGACAGATGCATCAAACACGGTTCAGGTTTTAGTTGCGTGTGCGATGAAGGGCGTACGGTTCAGTTCAATGAACTATGTGCGATGAGGAGGAACAAAATAAACGGGCAGCCAGATGGAGGCTTGTGCGATACACAACATATGGTTCACTCGGATGAACTGTTTGTGATTAGGCAACACAAAAGAAACGGTCAGCCAGATCAAAGGTGTGTGCGATATACGGCATGCGGTTCACTCGGATGAACTGTTTGCGTTGAGACATGAGAACAGAAACGGTTCAACTTAACAAGATGTGTGTGTTATGCGGCAAATAGGTCTGTAATAAAAAATGTGTCTGAAGACTGATAAGAACACAAATGGTTGCTGCTAATAAGATGTGTGTGTTGTGCGATGGGATTGCATACAGAACAACAACATATATATATACACACACTTGTAAGGACATGCTTGCATAACCAAATTAAACATCCACTTACATAGGTGGCTACTACAACCATGGCATTTGCACACACCAAAGTAAACTATTACATGCATAATTACATATGTGGCTACTACACACATGACATTTCCACACACACCAATAAAGTAAACTATATATTACATGCATGATTAACTAGCATAAATGATCATCTGATTATCACCTACTTCTTGTGACGCTTGCTCTTCTTGTGGCTCGATCCAGACTCGTCGATTTAGGTAACGAGGTACTTCCTCATGTCAACAATCCGCCTGTGCATCTCGTAGCATGTGTACACGCTCTTGGCTGCGAACCTGAGGTGAGGTTCATCCAGTTGCCACATCCAGGCCTTGTGCCAGGATACGTGACTTGTTCTCTGGGCATCCTACTTCATCTTTTCGTAGTAGGGGTCGATGATGGCCGAGGCAAGTTCGACTAGGGAGTCCTGCTTTGTGTTGCCCCAGACCCTGTAGTGGACATGGATTTCGACAAGGTTCTTGCAGGCCAAGCCCATAACAGTGAGCGCTTTTACATCGTCTTTGATATCCACCGTGGTGAACTTGTAGTCGGTGCTGTTGACAAACCTGTTGAAATGGTCGCAAGGCTCTGTGGCCATGCAGTAGTGGTAGATGAGGACATGATGGCGCATGCACAACTGGGCGACAGCAACCTTCTGATCTATGCCGGGACGACCGGCGGTGTACTGGAGGTCGATGCCGACCACCTTGTACTTGTCTCCAGCAAGCAACTGCTCAACGCTGTTGATGTAGTCGTCCACCATGGTCGGGTCGATGGTGTACACCACCGAGAGATCCGTCTCCCTCGCTTGGGTCTCCACTCTATGCTCGCCGAACTCCATTGGAGCGCCGCCGTACATCCCCTCTCTATGTGTCGTCGTGGGTGTGCTTGTTGTGTTGTGGGGCGCGATCGAAAGATTGAAGAGACTAAGGTTATAATGGCCGCGGGAATTAAAGGGGAAGCCGGACGGCCAGGAATATCGGCAGGCCCTGATGGCAGTTCTAATTTGCAGCGCGTAACTCCATCGTGCTGCTCATAACTGCATCGCGTGGCAATGCGCACGGCGCAACCGCATGCATATGGGGCCCCCGACGTGATCGTGTGCACGCCCAACCGCTGGCAGAGCGCGCGCGAAGGGACGCGAGCAGAGCGCTGCGCAGTCGCCTCAAGGAAAAGCTGTCCACAAGCCGAGCGTGCCGACGGACGCGAGCAGAGCGCGCTAACGGACGCGACAGAGTGCGTCGCGGCACCTAATGGTGAGCACAGCGCGTTGCGGCGCCTAACAGCGAGCAGAGCTTGCTGAGGGACGCGAGCAGAGGACGGCACAGTGATACGTGGCAAATAAGACAAACTGTGCGAGTGATGTCGGAGACATCAAGCACGAATCATATTAGAGTTGCGTGTGCGATACGTGGGAGAGAGTTGATCCATCAGAGCTGTTTGTGATGGAATAAGCCGTGTGTGTTGCGGACAAACGCTTGCTGATGTATAACCTTAAATTTAACCAAAAAAGTGTTAATGCATGTTACAAAAATTGTATAGCTGGAAACTATGTTCATATACGACTCCAACAATATAATCTATGGCGACATGCATTCGTATTTTATTAGTTAAATCCTAATTATAAACCAGGACGGGGTATAGTAGGTAATTAAATTACAAACATTTTTTTATTAACTATATGTGTATGTGTCCTCTCGTCCTCCTCTCGCACGTCTTATCACCCCGCTGCCGCAGATGGCTTACAGTGCAAGCTTGCGCATTGCACGGGGGCGTTCTTTTGGCCAAACGGTGGCGCCAATGAATCGTCGGTGAGCCCGTTCCCGCGCAAGCTTCCCGCACGACTCGGTGAAATCCCCCATAATCCCAATGCTTACCAGCCTGCTATAAAAACCCTAATGGCCGGCGAGTCCTGCGTCGCATTTTCCCCTCCCTCCCTGTAGCTTATCTCGTCTGCTTCTCCCACACTCGCCAATGGCACTGGCCCGTCCTCGTCACTCAGCCACTCTGCCGTCATCAGAGGACAGCTCCAGCTGGGAGGCTACACCGCGGCGGCGGCGCAGTCCCCGGCGTAGTGTAGTGCGTGTGGCGTCCCTGTTGGGTGTGCACGGAACACCCACCACACGCTCCGCCACCGCTGCCTGTCGATAGCTGTTGCGGGCCGTCGTTGTTGCCACATCACCGTCGAAAGCCAGGGCCATCTCCCGCTCCGCCATCGCGGCCCGAAGGCGGGAGGTGGCCATCGTGGCCGCCACCCCACTGCCGGCCACCGTGGCCATCACCCGCTCTGCCACCACGGCCCGAAGGTGGGAGGTGGTGGTCGTGGCCGCCATGCCATCGTCGGCCACCATGGTCGCCAGCCCACCGTCGACCGTCGGGATCATCGCCCGCTCCGCCACCGCCGTTTCGAGAGGGATCGTCTGGAGCGGCAGTGGGTGTTCGAGCTGGCGAGCTTCGCTGAACGTGCAAAAGCGGCATGCACCGTATTGCATTTCTCCGGCTCGTCGGTAGGCTCCTCCTCCTCCTCCTCCTCCTCCTCTGCCTCTCATTTAGCGCGCTCGGCAGAGGAGAGGCTGTCGGAAGTAGCACAAAGCCCCTCCGTGGTAGTAGTAGTAGTATTTAGGGGCTATTTTGTTCATTTTATCTGACTATAGATGTGTGGTCGAACTGTACAACATACTTAAAAATAGCTAGTATATATAGTTGAACTAGCTATTTCAGTACGTGGTTGGCAACAAATGGGTAGAAGTTTGGTCGGTTCAGCTGTCTAGTTGAACTGTTTGTATAAATTAAGAACGACTGCTGATCTATGAATGAAATCTATGCTTAATTAGTGAATTTTAGTTGAAAAAATACATAGTGCTAATGATTTCTAGCTGCATATTTTGACAAATCACAGTGTTACAAGGATTGACAAATGGCAACATTACTAGATCAACAAATGTTAATCTTTCAGGTTTGACAAATGGGAACATACCCAATATGACAGATGCAAATCTTACCAAATTGTTTGTACGTGCTTGCACACGGGTCATCCAGAACAACCGTTTGCGTTGAAGGGATTTACAAATCCTGTGCTGCTCTCACTTTGCATACGGGTGTTCTATCTAAATCATTTGCGATCAAGAGCTGCAGAAATCCCATTCAGTCAAGGTCAAGCAGTTGTCCGCACGGCACCTCCTACAGCCATTAAAACCAAGACACGTGGTGTCACGTGAATGTTTAACAGAATTTTGGATTTACTAGAATTTAAAAACCAGGCATCTCAATATTTTGCCAGCAATCAACGGTGCCCTGGAGTTTGAAATTCATGCCCATTTCTTGCATCGGACCTAAGCATGCACCCAAGGACACAGATTTGATTTTTTCAACCAATTTATATGCACTTGAGCATGTGCATGTAGTTCAAATTTGAATTGTGCACATAAATGCATTGAAAACTCAGTTAATGCATAAAAATGTCCAAACAAACCCCGAAAAATCACAAAAATTCACACAACACTCATGTTGTTCTATGTTCACACGAGAAAAAAATTTGAAAGCAATAAGAGGCAATGGATATCGTTTCGTCCCCAAAGGTGGGACGTTCCCTACCGAAAACCATCATGCTTGTTGTGAGAAGCTCCGGTTTGTGAGAAGCATACACCCAAACCTGCCCCAAATGGGACAAAATTTGTACCACGACATGTTGATGCCGCTCCATGATAGCATGCCAAGTTTCATGAATTTCAGACGAGTTTTGGATTTACTAGAATTTAAAACCAGGCATCTCAATGTTTTGCCGGCAATCAACAGTGCCCTGGTGTTTGAAATTCATTCCCATTTCTTGCATGGGACCTATACATGCACCCAAGGACACATATTTGATTTTTCAACCAATTTATATGCACTTGAGCATGTGCATGTAGTTCAAATTTGAATTATGCACATAAATGCATTGAAAACTCAGTTAATGCATAAAAATGTCCAAGCGAACCCCGAAAATCACAAAAATTCACACAGCACTCCTGTTGTTCTATGTTGACACGAGAAAAAAAATTGAAAGCAATAAGAGGCAACGGATATCGTTTCGTCCCCAAAGGTGGGACGTTCCCTGCCGAAAACCATCATGCTTGTTGTGAGAAGCTCCGGTTTGTGAGAAGCATATACCCAAACCAACCCCAAATGGGACAAAATTTTTACCACGACATGTTGATGCCGCTCCTAGATAGCATGCCAAGTTTTCATGAATTTCAGACGAGTTTTGGATTTACTAGAATTTAAAAACCAGGCATCTCAATGTTTTGCCGGCAATCAACGGTGCCCTGGTGTTTGAAATTCATGCCCATTTCTTGCATGGGACCTAAGCATGCACCCAAGGACACAGATTTGATTTTTCAACCAATTTATATGGACTGGAGCATGTGCATGTAGTTCAAATTTGAATTATGCACATAAATGCATTGAAAACTCAGTTAATGCATAAAAATGTCCAAACGAACCCCGAAACATCACAAAAATTCACACAAAACTCCTGTTGTTCTATGTTGACACGAGAAAAAAATTTGGAAGCAATAAGAGGCAATGGATATCGTTTCGTCCCCAAAGGTGGGATGTTCCCTACCGAAAACCATCATGCTTGTTGTGAGAAGCTCCGGTTTGTGAGAAGCATATACCCAAACCTGCCCCAAATGGGACAAAATTTGTACCACGGCATGTTGATGCCACTCCATGATAGCATGCCAAGTTTCATGAATTTCACACGAGTTTTGGATTTACTAGAATTTAAAAACCAGGCATCTCAATGTTTTGCCGGCAATCAACGGTGCACTGGTGATCGAAATTCATTCCCATTTCTTGCATGGGACCTAAGCATGCACCCTAGGACACAGATTTGATTTTTCAACCAATTTATATGCACTTGAGCATGTGCATGTAGTTCAACTTTGAATTATGCACATAAATGCATTGAAAAATCAGTTAATGCATAAAAATTTCCAAACGAACCCCGAAAAATCAAAAAAGTTCACACAACACTCCTCTTGTTCTATGTTGACACGAGAAAAAAAATTTGAAAGCAATACGAGGCAATGGATATCATTTCGTCCCCAAAGGTGGGACGTTCCTCACCGAAAACCATCATGCTTGTTGTGAGAAGCTCCGGTTTGTGAGAAGCATATACCCAAACCTGCCCCAAATGGGACAAATTTTTTACCACGGCATGTTGATGCCGCTCCATGATAGCATGCCAAGTTTTCATGAATTTCACACGAGTTTTGGATTTACTAGAATTTAAAACCAGGCATCTCAATGTTTTGCCGGCAATCAACAGTGCCCTGGTATTTGAAATTCATTCCCATTTCTTGCATGGGACCTAAGCATGCACCCAAGGACACAGATTTGATTTTTGAACCAATTTATATGCACTTGAGCATGTGCATGTAGTTCAAATTTGAATTATGCACATAAATGCATTGGAAACTCAGTTAATGCATAAAAATGTCCAAGCGAACCCCGAAAATCACAAAAATTCACACAGCACTCCTGTTGTTCTATGTTGACACGAGAAAAAAAACTGAAAGCAATAAGAGGCAACGGATATAGTTTCGTCCCCAAAGGTGGGACGTTCCCTACCGAAAACCATCATGCTCGTTGTGAGAAGCTCCGGTTTGTGAGAAGCATATACCCAAACCTGCCCCAAATGGGACAAAATTTGTACCACGGCATGTTGATGCCACTCCATGATAGCATGCCAAGTTTCATGAATTTCACACGAGTTTTGGATTTACTAGAATTTAAAAACCAGGCATCTCAATGTTTTGCCGGCAATCAACGGTGCCCTGGTGTTCGAAATTCATTCCCATTTCTTGCATGGGACCTAAGCATGCACCCTAGGACACATATTTGATTTTTCAACCAATTTATATGCACTTGAGCATGTGCATGTAGTTCAACATTTAATTATGCACATAAATGCATTGAAAAATCAGTTAATGCATAAAAATTTCCAAACGAACCCCGAAAAATCAAAAAAGTTCACACAACACTCCTCTTGTTCTATGTTGACACGAGAAAAAAAATTTGAAAGCAATACGAGGCAATGGATATCATTTCGTCCCCAAAGGTGGGACCTTCCCTACCGAAAACCATCATGCTTGTTGTGAGAAGCTCCGGTTTGTGAGAAGCATATACCCAAACCTGCCCCAAATGGGACAAAAATTTTACCACGGCATGTTGATGCCGCTCCATGATAGCTTGCCAAGTTTTCATGAATTTCAGACGACTTGTGGATTTACTAGAATTTAAAAACCAGGCATATCAATGTTTTGCCGGCAATCAACGGTTCCCTGGTGTTCGAAATTCATTCCCTTTTCTTGCATGGGACCTAAACATGCACCCTAGGACACATATTTGATTTTTCAACCAATTTATATTCACTGGAGCATGTGCATGTAGTTCAAATTTGGATTATGCACATAAATGCATTGAAAACTCAGTTAATGCATAAAAATGTCCAAACGAACCACGAAGATCACAAAAATTCACACAACACTCCTGTTGTTCTATGTTGACACGAGAAAAAATTTGGAAGCAATAAGAGGCAATGTATATCGTTTAGGTCCCCAAAGGTGGGGCGTTCCCTACCGAAAACCATCATGCTTGTTGTGAGAAGCTCCGGTTTGTGAGAAGCATATACCCAAACCTGCCCCAAATGGGACAAAATTTGTACCACGGCATGTTGATGCCGCCCCATGATAGCTAGCCAAGTTTCATGAATTTCAGACGAGTTTTGGATTTACTAGAATTTAAAAACCAGGCATCTCAATGTTTTGCCGGCAATCAACGGTGCCCTGGTGTTCGAAATTCATTCCCATTTCTTGCATGGGACCTAAGCATGCACCCTAGGACACAGATTTGATTTTTCAACCAATTTATATGGACTGGAGCATGTGCATATAGTTCAAATTTGAATTATGCACATAAATGCATTGAAAACTCAGTTAATGCATAAAAATTTCCAAACGAACCACGAAAAATCACAAAAATTCACACAACACTCCTGTTGTCCTATGTTGACACGAGAAAACAATTTGAAAGCGATAAGAGGCAATGGATATCATTTCGTCCCCAAAGGTGGGACGTTCTGTAGCGACCTGACCCAACATCGGTCAAGTCTCCTACGTATGCATACCATCCCAAGATCATGCTTTGGTACTCACAAGACATCGATAAAGTAATCAAAGTTCAATCACACCTGAATTTTATTACACGATTCTCATATAGAGTCTTTATTACAAGGGAATAAATTCGCTCAAGGCCAACTCATGAGAAATAAACTACTAATGCTGCGGAAGCGTCGAGGTAAAGCGAGTCCATCCGACTCCAAAGGGCAATCGCCAAGCGCGGGCGTAGCCTCACTCCCGATCGGAATATATCTATGCAACATAATACGTTGCAGCCATGTAGGTCAGCTTTTGGAATAAGCTGGCAAGTCATGAAGAATAACAATAATAAAGTTACTACACTATATGCATTTTGGCTGTGGAGCTCTAAGTTTCATCATTTTGCGAAAAGCCAATTTTATCCTACTACAAAGTGGACTTATTTGCAAATTACTACAAATTGTTGGTAGTTATTGAGATGGTTCCGCCAACCAAAATCTCGTTCCCAAATTATTAAGTCATAAACCCTCAAATTAATTCATTAGTTTTAGTGTTGAGATATCCGAATACTTCCAAGTTCCAGAGGCTCAAATGTCCGTAATCGGGACACGGCTAATCGATTAGGTTATAACTCTGCAGAGGTTTGCGCACTTTCCCGCAAGAATCATTCCCTCCTTTAAAGTCTTCGCACTTCATGGTGTTTGAAGACGGGACGAATAAACAGGGTCTTCCAAAGAGTTCTTCCGCCACTGCCGGTACCCATCCAATCCTACCGTTCGTCTACTTCTCGTAGTACCGCCGTCCAGCCAGCGTCACTACTAGGGTCAACCCAGCGAGCCCATAATGGCTTGCGGCTGCATGTAAGCTTCCGGTCATGGGGCATCCATCCTTCTCTTCGTGGCTGGGTGAAGCTTTCAAGGATGTCATGGCGCTTCTCCATGCATCCCGCCACCACTGGGTGCTCCAGGTGCCCGTCAACCGCCCTCCACCCAAAGAGTGATTTTCCGAAGTCCATCTTGGTCATTGTAGTTCATGGGGTTATCATCATCATTGACTCTCACATCTTGCTTATGAATATCACTCATACCAAATCCCGTCTCTGAGCATAGCAAAATAACTACTACGTCCCGGGGTCATGGTAACAAGGATTGGTTCATCCCACCACATGATACTACTCAAGTTTAATGACTTCAAGATTTCACTACTGCATGCATGGTGGGGTGGTGACAACTACTAATGCACAAAAACATAGGTATAGAAATAACATGATCAAAACTTGCCTTCTTGATGATCCTCGTAAGCTAAAGAGTCGTAGTAGCAAGCTTAGCACTCGGAAACTCTACCGAGACAAACAATAACACAATAAGCACAAAGCAAGAGGATCACACAAGATAACAATAGTAACATAGCACAACAAAGCATTCAAAACCAAATCCAAAAGAAAAACTCAAAGAAAACAACTCAAAGTTTTTCCTACTCCAAACAATAGCTAAAATAGTTTTTATATAACAAAATTTCTTGAAATAACCTAATCATGGTTTTAGGTTAACTTAACAGAAAAGGATTCACTAAGCAATTAGGAGCAAAATGTAATTAATTAAAAGCTATTATAAAACTCATTTTAGGCCTAATCCAATTTCTATTAAGAAAAATAATTTAAAACTTTTATTAATTATAAATAAAAGTTCATCTACTAGAATGACAGAAACTATCCTAGAATAACTAATCACAAGTTAAAATAAATTAATTTACTAATTAATTAATTAGGAAAACAGGAACTAGTCAATTAATTAGGATTAATAGGATTCTGCCTAGAATTAATTAATTATTAATCCTAAAATACCAAAGTTAAATTCTAGGGTTTGGCAATATCAAAATAAAGTGATGGCAAAAAGGAATCATGCAAAAATAATTTTTCTAACTAAAACTATAGTAGATTTGCTATTCTGACTAAAACAATATTAAAGCATTTTTAATTCTTTTTAACATAGCTAAATATATGTTTTTCAGAAACTACATAAAATTTGCAATCCAACAAAAAAGAATCACTCAAAAATATTAAACAGAATAAAAGATATACATTTTTGAAAATTGAAACTATTCGCTAAAACAGAAAATCAAATTAAAAGAAAAAGCCCAATGGGCCTATATCATGCACTAGGCGTAGTTTAGTCTAAACGGGCCTAGGGTTAACTAAAACGAACCGCCTAAACAAATAAACCTAACTAAAATAAACCGATCGGGCCGGCCGGTTTCTAATAAAACATACCCCTTCGGGGTTCTAATCGAGGCCGTCGATCTAAGATCGAACGGGGGAGGGGGATGCCGGGGACTCACCGGACTCCGGCGACGGCGGCGGCGGCGGCGAGAGTGCGTCGGAGCGTCCGGGCGTCGGCGAGCTTCGGCGAGTCGTCGGGGAGACGCGCACGAGCACGGGGGAGGGTTTGGTGGTGTTGGGGAGGGTCGGGGTGGACCAGGGTGGCGTCGGCGGCGGTTTTGGCGGCGGTGGCGAGCTCGGGACTCCGGTGAGCTCGGGAGGGAGAGGGAGAGGGGTTCGGCGTCGCTAGGGGGAATGGGGTCTGGAGCCTCTGGCTGTTATAGCCAGAGGGTCGGGCGAGGGGCGGAAAGGCATCGGGGGCGATCGGGGATCCCGGATCCTTCGGGATCCGGTGGATCTCCGGCGAGCTGCGTGGCTTGGGCGAGGGGGGAAGAAGACGGGGCGGGGCCCGCGGGTCAGTGAGAGGGAGAGGGTGTTGGGGAACGTAGTAATTTCAAAAATTTTCCTACGATCACGCAAGACCATGGTGATGGCATAGCAACGAGAGGGGAGAGTGTCCGTCCACGTACCCTCGTAGACCGAAAGCGGAAGCGTTATAACAACGCGGTTGATGTAGTCGTGCGTCTTCACGATCCGACCGATCCAAGCACCGAGCGTGCTGGCACCTCCGAGTTCTGCACACGTTCAGCTCGATGGCGATCCCGGACTCCGATCCGGCAAAGTGTCGAGGATGAGTTCCGTCGGCGACGGCGTGATGACGATGTTGATGCTCCACCGACGCAGGCTTCGCCTAAGCACTGCGACGATATGACTTCTCCGGGCGCAGGCTTCGCCTAAGCTCTACGACGATATGACCGAAGTGGAATATGGTGGAAGGGGCACCGCACACGGCTAAGGAAAGATCCGTAGATCAACTTGTGTGTCTTGGGGTGCTCCCTGCCTCAGATATAAAGGAGACAAGGGGAGGTGGCCGGCCCTATAGGAGGCGCACTAAGGAGGAGTCCTACTCCAACCGGGAGTAGGACTCCCCCCTTCTCCTAGTTGGAGTAGGATTGGGAGGGGAAAGGGGAAGGGCGCCCCTCTCCTTGTCCTATTCGGACTGGAAGGGGAGGGAGGCGCAGCCCACCCGGCCGGCCCTTCTCCTTCTCCCTCAAGGCCCATGAGGGCCCATATACCCCGGGGTTCAGAACCCCCTGTTCCCAGAACATCCTGTTTTCACTCGGAACCATTCCAAGTCCAAACATAGGCTTCCAATATATCAATCTTTATGTCTCGACCATTTCGAGACTCCTCGTCATGTCCGTGATCACATCCGGGACTCGAACAACCTTCGGTGCATCAATACTTATAAACTCATTATGAACTGTCATCGCCGAAACGTTAAGCGTGCGGACCCTACGGGTTTGAGAACTATGTAGACATGACCTAGAACCATTCTCGGTCAATAACCAATATCGGAACCTGGATGCCCATATTGGTTCCTACATATTCTACGAAGATCTTTATCGGTCAAACCGCATAACGACATCGTTGTTCCCTTTGTCATCGGTATGTTACTTATCCGAGATTCGATCGTCGGTATCCAATACCTAGTTCAATCTCGTTACGGTAAGTCTCTTTACTCGTTCCGTAATACATCATCTCACAACTAACTCATTAGTTGTAATGCTTGCAAGGCTTAAGTGATGTGCATTACCGAGAAGGCACGGAGATACCTCTCCGACAATCGGAGTGACAAAACCTAATCTCGAAATATGCCAACCCAACAAGTACCTTTGGAGACACCTGTAGTACTCCTTTATAATCACCCGATTCACGTTGTGGCGTTTGGTAGTACCCAAAGTGTTCCTCCGTAAACGGGAGTTGCATAATCTCATAGTTATAGGAACATGTATGGGTCATGAAGAAAGCATTAACATACTAAACGATCAACCGTTACGCTAACGGAATGGGTCATGTCAATCAGATCATTCAACTAATGATGTGACCTTGTTAATCAAATAACAACTCCTTGTTCATGGTTAGGAAACATAACCATCTTTGATTAACAAGCTAGTCAAGTAGAGGCATACTAGTGACATACCTTGTTTGTCTATATATTCACACATGTATTATGTTTCCGGTTAATACAATTCTAGCATGAATAATAAACATTTATCATGATATAAGGAAATAAATAATAACTTTATTATTGCCTCTAGGGCATATTTCCTTCAGTCTCCCACTTGCACTAGAGTCAATAATCTAGATTACAAAGTAATGATCCTAACACCCATGGAGTCTTGGTGCTGATCATGTTTTGCTCGTGGAAGAGGCTTAGTCAACGGGTCCGCAACATTCAGATCCGTATGTATTTTGCAAATCTCTATGTCTCCCACTTGGACTTGGTCCCGAATGGAATTGAAGCGTCTCTTGATGTGCTTGGTCCTCTTGTGAAATCTGGATTCCTTTGCCAAGGCAATTGCACCAAGTATTGTCACGTAAGATTTTCATCGGTCCCGATGCACTAGGTATGACACCTAGATCGGAAATGAACTCTTTCATCCAGACTCCTTCATTTGCTGCTTCGAAGCAGCTATGTACTCCGCTTCACATGTAGATCCCGCCACGGCGCTTTGTTTAGAACTGCACCAACCGACAGCTCCACCGTTTAATAAAACACGTATCCGGGTTTTGCGATTTAGAATCGTCGGATCAGTGTCAAAGCTTACATCGGCGTAACCATTTACGACTAGCTCTTTGTCACCTCCATATACGAGAAACATATCCTTAGTCCTTTTCGTGTATTTCGGGATGTTCTTGACCGCTGTCCGATGATCCATTCCTGGATTACTTTGGTACCTCCTGCCAAGCTTATAGCTAAGCATACGTCGTGTCTAGTACACAGCATTGCATACATGATAGAGCCTATGGTCAAGCATAGGGAACATCTTTCATTTTCTCTCTATCTTCATTGTGGTCGGGCATTGAGTCTTACTCAATCTTACACCTTGCAACACAGCAAAAAACCTTTCTTTGCACGATCCATTTTGAACTTTTTCAAAATTTTATCAAGGTATGTGCTTTGTGAAAGTCCAATTAAGCGTTTTGATCTATCTCTATAGATCTTGATGCCCAATATGTAAGCAGCTTCACCGAGGTCTTTCATTGAAAAACTTTTATTCAAGTATCCTTTTATGCCATCCAGAAATTCTATATCATTTCCAATTAATAATATGTCGTCCACATATAATATCGTAAATGCTACAGAGCTCCCACTCACTTTCTTGTAAATACAAAGCTTCTCCAAAAGTCCTGTATAAACCCATATGCTTTGATCACACTATCAAAGCGTTTATTCCAACTCCGAGAGGCTTGCACTGCACCATAAATTGATCGTTGGAGCTTGCACACTTTGTTAGCACCTTTTGGATCGACAAAACCTTCTGGTTGCATCATATACAACTCTTCTTCTAGAAATCCATTCAAGAATGCAGTTTTTACATCCATTTGCCAAATTTCATAATCATAAAATGCGGCAATTGCTAACATGATTCGGACAGACTTAAGCATCGCTACGGGTGAGAAAGTCTCATCGTAGTCAACCCCTTGAACTTGTCGAAAACCTTTCGCAACAAGTCGAGCTTTGTAGACGGTTACATTACCATCGGCGTCGGTCTTCTTCTTAAAGATCCATTTATTTTCAATGGCTTGCCGATCATCGGGCAAGTCAACCAAAGTCCATACTTTGTTCTCATACATGGATCCCATCTCAGATTTCATGGCTTCCAGCCATTTCGCGGAATCTGGGCTCACCATCGCTTCTTCATAGTTTGTAGGTTCGCCATGGTCAAGTAACATGACTTCCGAATAGGATTACCGTACCACTCAGTGCGTATTTTATTCTGGTTGACCCACGAGGTTCAAGAGTAACTTGATCCGAGCTTCATGATCATCATCATTAGTTTCTTCACTAATTGGTGTAGTTGTCACAGAACCATTTCTTGTGATGAACTACTTTCCAAAAAGGGAGCAGATACAGTTATCTCATCAAGTTCTACTTTCCTCCCACTCACTTCTTTCGAGAGAAACTCTTTCTCTAGAAAGGATCCGAATTTAGCAACGAAAATCTTGCCTTCAGATCTGTGATAGAAGGTGTACCCAACAGTCTCCTTTGGGTATCCTATGAAGACACATTTTCCGATTTGGGTTCGAGCTTATCTGGTTGAAGTTTCTTCACATAAGCATCGCAGCCCCAAACTTTAAGAAACGACAACTTTGGTTTCTTGCCAAACCACAGTTCATAAGGCGTCGTCTCAACGGATTTTGACGGTGTCCTA
The DNA here is from genome assembly GCA_021605145.1 of Aegilops bicornis. NCBI lineage: Eukaryota > Viridiplantae > Streptophyta > Magnoliopsida > Poales > Poaceae > Aegilops > Aegilops bicornis. The sequence goes on from CM038671.1 coordinate 719,633,084, forward strand.
TTTAACGTGAATGCGGCCGTCTCTAAAGCATAACCCCAAAATGATAGCGGTAAATCGAAATAGACATCATAGATCGCACCATATCTAGTAAAGTACGATTCTGACGTTCGGACACACCATTTCTCTGTGGTGTTCCGTGGCGTGAGTTCTTGAAACTATTCCACATTGTTTCAAATGTAAACCAAACTCGTAACTCAAATATTCTCCTCCACGATCAGATCGTAGAAATTTTATTTTCTTGTTACGATGATTTTCCACTTCACTCTGAAATTCTTTGAACTTTTCAAATGTTTCAGATTTGTGTTTCATTAAGTAGATATACCCATATCTGCTCAAATCATCTGTGAAGGTGAGAAAATAACGATACCCGCCGCGTGCCTCAACATTCATTGGACCACAAACATCAGTATGTATGATTTCCAATAAATCTGTTGCTCGCTCCATAGTTCCGAGAACGGCGTTTTAGTCATCTTGCCCATGAGGCACGGTTCGCAAGTACCAAGTGATTCATAATCAAGTGATTCCGAAGCCCATCAAGATGGAGTTTCTTCATGCGTTTTACACCGATATGACCTAAACGGCAAAGGTGCCACAAATAAGTTGCACTATCATTATAAACTATGTATCTTTTTGATTCAACATTATGAATATGTGTATCACTACTGTCGAGATTCAACAAGAATAGACCATTCTTCAAGGGTGCATGACCATAAAATATATTATTCATATTAATAGAACAACCATTATTCTCTGATTTAAATGAATAACCGTCTCGCATTAAACAAGATCCAGATATAATGTTCATGCTCAACGCTGGCACCAAATAACAATTATTTAGGTCTAAAACTAATCCCGAAGGTAGATGTAGAGGTAGCGTGCCGACCGCGATCACATTGACTTTGGAACCATTTCCCACGCCAAGATCGTCACCTCGTCCTTTGCCGTGCTCGTCTATTCCGTAGTCCCCTGTTTGAGTTGCAAATATTAGCAATGTAACCGATTATCAAATACCCAGTGCTACTACGAGCTCTAGTAAGGTACACATCAACAACATGTATATCACATATACCTTTGTTCACCTTGCCATCCTTTTTATCCGCCAAATACTTGGGGCAGTTCCGCTTCCAAAGTGTCCTGCGCTTGCAGTCAAAACACTCAGTTTCAGGCTTAGGTCCAGACTTGGGTTTCTTCTCTTGATCAAGCAACTTTCTTGCTGTTCTTTTTGAAGTTTCCTTCTTCTTCCCTTTGCCCTTTTCTTGAAACTAGTGGTCTTGTTGACCATCAACACTTGATGCTCTTTCTTGATTTCTACCTCCGCAGCTTTTAGCATCGCGAAGAGCTCGGGAATTGTCTTAGTCATTCCTTGCATATTATAGTTCATCACGAAGCTCTTGTAGCTTGGTGGCGATGATTGGAGAATTCTGTCAATGACACTATCATCCGGAAGATTAACTCCCAGCTGAATTAAGTGATTGTTATACCCGGACATTTTGAGTATGTGCTCACCGACAGTAACTATTCTCCTCCATCTTGCAGCTATAGAACTTATTGGAGACTTCATATCTCTCAATCCGGGCATTTGCTTGAAATATTAACTTCAACTCCTGGAACATCTCATATGCTCCATGACGTTCAAAACGTCGTTGAAGACCCGGTTCTAAGCCGTAAAGCATGGCACATCGAACTATAGAGTAGTCATCACCGCTTTGCCGACGTTCATAACTTCGGCTCAAGATCTGCAGCAGTTCGCTACCCAGCCGGTGCTTCCAGGGCGTAATTTTTACGTGCGGCAATGAGGATTATCCTCAAGTTACGGACCCAGTCCGTGTAATTGCTACCATCATCTTTCAACTTTGCTTTCTCAAGGAATGCATTAAAATTCAACGGAACAACAAAGACGAGCCATCTATCTACAGTAAACATAGACAAGCAAAATACTATCAGTACTAAGTTCATGATAAATTTAAGTTCAATTAATCATATTAAAAACTCCCACTTAGACAGACATCTCTCTAGTCATCTAAGTGATCACGTGATCCATATCAACTAAACCGTGTCCGATCATCACGTGAGGCGGAGTAGTTTCAACGGTGAACATCACTATGTTGATCATATCTACTATATGATTCACGTTCGACCTTTCGGTCTCCGTGTTCCGAGGCCATATCTGTTATATGCTAGGCTCGTCAAGTTTAACCTGAGTATTCTGCGTGTGCAACTGTTTTGCACCCGTTGTAGATGGACGTAGAACTTATCACACCCGATCATCACGTGGTGTCCGGTACTACTGAACTTTGGCAACGGTGCATACTCAGGAGAACACTTCTTGATAATTTTTAGTGAGAGATCATCTTATAATGCTACCGTCAATCAAAGCAAGATAAGATGCATAAAGGATAAACATCACATGCAATCAATATAAGTGATATGATATGGTCATCATCATCTTGTGCTTGTGATCTCCATCGCCGAAAGCACCGTCATGATCACCATCGTCACCGACGCGACACCTTGATCTCCATCGTAGCATCGTTGTCGTCTCGCCAATCTTATGCTTCCACGACTATCACTACCGCTTAGTAATAAAGTAAAGCATTACATCGCGATTGCATTGCATACAATAAAGCGACAACCATATGGCTCTCGCCATTGCCGATAACTTCGGTTACAAAACATGATCATCTCATACAATAAAATATAGCATCACGTCTTGACCATATCACATCACAACATGCCCTGCAAAAACAAGTTAGACGTCCTCTACTTTGTTGTTGCAAGTTTTACGTGGCTGCTACGGGCTGAGCAAGAACCGTTCTTCCCTACGCATCAAAACCACAACGATAGTTTGTCAAATAGACTCCGTTTTAACCTTCTCAAGGACCGGGCGTATGCCACACTCGGTTCAACTAAAGTTGGAGAGACAGTCTTCCGCAAGCCATCTATGTGCAAAGCACGTCGAGGGAACCGGTCTCGCGTAAGCGTCTGGCGTAAGGTTGGTCCGGATCGTCTCGTCCAACAATACCGCTGAACCAAAGTATGACATGCTGGTAGGCAGTATGACTTGTATCGTCCACAACTCACTTGTGTTCTACTCGTGCATATGACATCAACGCATAAAACCTGGCTCGGATGCCCTTTGTTGGGGAACGTAGTAATTTCAAAAATTTCCTACGATCACGCCAAGACCATGGTGATGGCATAGCGACGAGAGGAGAGTGTCCGTCCACGTACCCTCGTGAGACCGAAAGCGGGCGTTATAACAACGCTGTTGATGTAGTCGTACGTCTTCACGATCCGACCGATCCAAGCACCGAACGTCACGGCACCTCCGAGTTACGCACACGTTCAGCTCGATGGCGATCCCGGACTCGATCCAAAGCAAAGTGTCGGGGATGAGTTCCACAAGACGACGGCGTGATGACGATGTTGATGCTCCACCGGACGCAGGGCTTCGCCTAAGCACTGCGACGATATGACTTCTCCGGCGCGAGGCTTCGCCTAAGCTCTGACGATATGACCGAAGTGGAATATGGTGGAAGGGCACCGCACACGGCTAAGGAAAGATCCGTAGATCAACTTGTGTGTCTTGGGGTGCTCCCTGCCCCGTGATATAAAGGAGACAAGGGGAGGTGGCCGGCCCTATAGGAGGCGCACCAAGGAGGAGTCCTACTCCAGCAGGGAGTAGGACTCCCCCCTTCTCCTAGTTGGAGTAGGATTGGGAGGGGAAAGGGGAAGGGCGCCCCCTCTCCTTGTCCTATTCGGACTGGAAGGGGAGGGGGCGCAGCCCACCTGGCCGGCCCTTCTCCTTCTCCCTCAAGGCCCATGAGGGCCCATATACCCCCGGGGTTCCGTAACCCCGGTGTTCGGTAACATCCTGTTTTCACTCGGAACCATTCGAAGTCCAAACATAGGCTTCCAATATATCAATCTTTATGTCTCGACCATTTCGAGACTCCTCGTCATGTCCGTGATCACATCCGGACTCGAACAACCTTCGCGCATCAATACTTATAAACTCATTATGAACTGTCATCGAAGCGTTAAGCGTCACGGACCCTACGGGTTCGAGAACTATGTAGACATGACCTAGAACCATTCTCGGTCAATAACCAATATCGGAACCTGGATGCCCATATTGGTTCCTACATATTCTCGAAGATCTTTATCGGTCAAACCGCATAACGACATACGTTGTTCCCTTTGTCATCGGTATGTTACTTATCCGAGATTCGATCGTCGGTATCCAATACCTAGTTCAATCTCGTTACGGTAAGTCTCTTTACTCGTTCCGTAATACATCATCTCACAACTAACTCATTAGTTGTAATGCTTGCAAGGCTTAAGTGATGTGCATTACCGAGAAGGCTGGAGATACCTCTCCGACAATCGGAGTGACAAAACCTAATCTCGAAATATGCCAACCCAACAAGTACCTTTGGAGACACCTGTAGTACTCCTTTATAATCACCCAGATTCGTTGTGACGTTTGGTAGTACCAAAGTGTTCCTCCGTAAACGGGAGTTGCATAATCTCATAGTTATAGGAACATGTATGGGTCATGAAGAAAGCATTAACATACTAAGCGATCAACTGTTAAGATAACGTAATGGGTCATGTCAATCATATCATTCAACTAATGATGTGACCTTGTTAATCAAATAACAACTCCTTGTTCATGGTTAGGAAACATAACCATCTTTGATTAACAAGCTAGTCAAGTAGAGGCATACTAGTGACATCTTGTTTGTCTATATATTCACACATGTATTATGTTTCCAGTTAATACAATTCTAGCATGAATAATAAACATTTATCATGATATAAGGAAATAAATAATAACTTTATTATTGCCTCTAGGGCATATTTCCTTGAGAGGGGAGGGTTGGTCGGGTGGCGAAGCCTAGGGAAATCAGGCGGCGAGGCCGGTCGGTGGAGCCGGGCTGGTGGCTCATTTGGGCTAGCCCAGTGGGCCGGCTTTTGAGCCAGGCCGAGTCTTGGAGGGGTGAGGTGGCGCTGGCTGGGCCTGGGGTGGTTGGCGCCCAAGGGTTTTTTATATTTTTTAAATAAAACTAAAACAAAAATAAAACAGTATCTGTAAATATTTTATATAGGGTATATATATACCAAAATGATCAGGGGAATATTCCCTTTCATTTGAACATTTTTCCAAAGGCAAAATCCAAACTTTATGAAAATCCATTTTTTTCAAATTCAAATAAAATTCAGATTTGAATTCCAAAACTTTTGACATTGTTTCCTCTGATATTTTTGGAGTGTCATGTTTGCTCCTCTCATACTTTTGATCAAGTATTTATCAGGCTTAGTTTTTGAATTGTTTCCCACATGCCAAAGTTTCAAATTCAAACTCAATTTGCTCTGAAACTTCAAATGACAATCAAATTCAAACAGAATGCATAGGATGCTTATCTATAATTGTAAAACATTCCAAATAGGAAATTTGGGATGTTACACGTTCCCTACGGAAAACCATCATGCTTATTGTGAGAAGCTCCGGTGTGTGAGAAGCATATACCCAAACCTGCCCCAAATGGGACAAAAATTTTACCACGGCATGTTGATGCCGCTCCATGATAGCATGCCAAGTTTTCATGAATTTCAGACGACTTGTGGATTTACTAGAATTTAAAAACCAGGCATATCAATGTTTTGCCTGCAATCAACGGTTCCCTGGTGTTGAAATTCATTCCCATTTCTTGCATGGGACCTAAACATGCACCCTAGGACACATATTTGATTTTTCAACCAATTTATATTCACTGGAGCATGTGCATGTAGTTCAAATTTGGATTATGCACATAAATGCATTGAAAACTCAGTTAATGCATAAAAATGTCCAAACGAACCACGAAAGATCACAAAAATTCACACAACACTCCTGTTGTTCTCTGTTGACACGAGAAAAAAATTTGGAAGCAATAAGAGGCAATGTATATCGTTTCGTCCCCAAAGGTGGGACGTTCGCTACCGAAAACCATCATGCTTGTTGTGAGAAGCTCCGGTTTGTGAGAAGCATATACCCAAACCTGCCCCAAATGGGACAAAATTTGAACCACGGCATGTTGATGCCGCCCCATGATAGCAAGCCAAATTTCATGAATTTCAAACGAGTTTTTGATTTACTAGAATTTAAAAACCAGGCATCTCAATGTTTTGCCGGCAATCAACGGTGCCCTGGTGTTCGCAATTCATTCCCATTTCTTGCATGGGACCTAAGCATGCACCCTAGGACACAGATTTGATTTTTCAACCAATTTATATGGACTGGAGCATGTGCATATAGTTCAAATTTGAATTATGCACATAAATGCATTGAAAACTCAGTTAATGCATAAAAATTTCCAAACGAACCCCGAAAAATCACAAAAATTCACACAACACTCCTGTTGTCCTATGTTGACACGAGAAAACAATTTGAAAGCGATAAGAGGCAATGGATATCGTTTAGGTCCCCAAAGGTGGGACGTTCCCTACGGAAAACCATCATGCTTATTGTGAGAAGCTCCGGTGTGTGAGAAGCATATACCCAAACCTGCTCCAAATGGGACAAAAAATTTACCACGGCATGTTGATGCCGCTCCATGATAGCATGCCAAGTTTTCATGAATTTCAGACGACTTGTGGATTTACTAGAATTTAAAAACCAGGCATATCAATGTTTTGCCGGCAATCAACGGTTCCACAGTGTTCGAAATTCATTCCCTTTTCTTGCATGGGACCTAAACATGCACCCTAGGACACATATTTGATTTTTCAACCAATTTATATTCACTGGAGCATGTGCATGTAGTTCAAATTTGGATTATGCACATAAATGCATTGAAAACTCAGTTAATGCATAAAAATGTCCAAACGAACCACGAAAGATCACAAAAATTCACACAACACTCCTGTTGTTCTCTGTTGACACGAGAAAAAAATTTGGAAGCAATAAGAGGCAATGTATATCGTTTCGTCCCCAAAGGTGGGATGTTCCCTACCGAAAACCATCATGCTTGTTGTGAGAAGCTCCGGTTTGTGAGAAGCATATACCCAAACCTGCCCCAAATGGGACAAAATTTGAACCACGGCATGTTGATGCCGCCCCATGATAGCAAGCCAAATTTCATGAATTTCAGACGAGTTTTTGATTTACTAGAATTTAAAAACCAGGCATCTCAATGTTTTGCCGGCAATCAACGGTGCCACAGTGTTATAATTCATTCCCATTTCTTGCATGGGACCTAAGCATGCACCCTAGGACACAGATTTGATTTTTCAACCAATTTATATGGACTGGAGCATGTGCATATAGTTCAAATTTGAATTATGCACATAATTGCATTGAAAACTCAGTTAATGCATAAAAATTTCCAAACGAACCCCGAAAAATCACAAAAATTCACACAACACTCCTGTTGTCCTATGTTGACACGAGAAAACAATTTGAAAGCGATAAGAGGCAATGGATATCGTTTCGTCCCCAAAGGTGGGACGTTCCCTACGGAAAACCATCATGCTTATTGTGAGAAGCTCCGGTGTGTGAGAAGCATATACCCAAACCTGCCCCAAATCGGACAAAAAATTTACCACGGCATGTTGATGCCGCTCGATGATAGCATGCCAAGTTTTCATGAATTTCAGACGAGTTTTGGATTTACTAGAACTTAAAAACCAGACATCTCAATGTTTTGCCGGCAATCATCGGTGCCCTGGTGTTCGAAATTCATTCCCATTTCTTGCATGGGACCTAAGCATGCACCCTAGGACACAGATTTGATTTTTCAACCAATTTATATGCACTCGAGCATGTGCATGTACTTCAAATTTGAATTATGCACACAAATGCATTGAAAACTCAGTTAATGAATAAAAATGTCCAAACGAACCCCGAAAAATCACAAAAATTCACGCAACACTCCTGTATCTATGTTGACACGAGAAAAACAATTTAAAGCAATAAGAGGCAATGGATATCGTTTCGTCCCCAAAGGTGTGTTCCCTACCTAGAACCATCATGCTTGTTGTGAGAAGCTCCAGTTTGTGAGAAGCATATACCCAAACCTGCCCCAAATGGGACAAAAATTTTACCACGGCATGTTGATGCCGCTACATGATATCATGCCAAGTTTCATGAATTTCAGATGAGTTTTGGATTTACTAGAATTTAAAAACCAGGTATCTCAATGTTTGCCACCGAGTGACGGTGGCAGGGTGTTTGAAATTCATTCCCGTTTCTTGCGTGGGACCTAAGCGTGCAACAAAGGACACATATTTGATTTTTCAATAAGTTTATATGCACTGGAGCATGTGCATGTAGTTCAAATTTGAATTATGCGCATAAAATGCAGAAAACCCAGTTAATGTATAAAAATGTACAAAGCGAACCTGAATAATTCCAATTTTTTGACGACACACCTATAGTTGCATGTTCACTGCAGATAAAAGTTCTAACAATTCAAACACCATCCTTTGTAGCTGTGACCCCATTACGTAATTCAAATGATCAAGACGATAAATCAAGTAGATCGCACACAGTTTATTACCACCAACCGTGTGAGATGTAGCACAAAATATCTTGGATCACCGTCGGTGTATAGTACGCCCATGCCTTACGAGAGAAGGTGTGTCCGCTATAGTCCATAGCTGGCGTGTCAAGCACACTAGCTAGCTCACTCCCCAAATATCATTTCACTGCTCATTCGTCGCCGGTGAAAGATGGGGACGTGGACCCACGTTGTGAGGGCAACTTCGGCGGCCCACTCCGGCGAGAGCGCGGCCGCAGCCGCCAGGCGTGTGCTAACAAGCTTCGTGAGGGCGACCGCAGTCTGCGTCCAGGCGGCCAAGACAGCCCAAACGGTCGTTGTTGCTTATCAGGCGGCAGCAGCAGCATCTGCCCCGGGGATAGCAACTAGCGAGAGCGGCACAACAGATGTCCATTCAGCAGCAGCGGCCTTAGCCCTGCTGGAGGCCACCCACTACCATGTCGAGGGCGTCCACACCCAGGTCGTGGCGGTCACCGCACAAATCGAACGAAGCTTCTCTGACAACGGACGGCAACCCACGGCCGAAGAGTTGGCAATCGCTGAGAGAGTTTGAGCAGCCGTCCGTTCCTGCGTGGCATACCTTGCCACAACGGAGCCCGCCAGAGCCCACATGGCGTCTGCCCACGCCAGCTCGTGGCGGCCTTTGCCAAAGAAATGGCGGACGCGGATGGCGAGATGCTTGCCGAGTATGGTGCAATTGATGCCATGGAGCCCCTTTCCCAGGAGACCGTCGGGCGTGAGCTGGACATGGAGGCGGCGACGGAGATCGACGAGCACCACCCGTAGTAGTACTCTTTGTTTTGTTTAATTAAGAGCACCGGTCTTTACTTTGTTAGAGTAATGTTTAGGTCAGCTAGCTCTGTTTAATTGTTGAACTTGCTCGATTAAGAAGTTCGTCTCCTTTGTGTACCCAAATTATGCAATGACGTGGATGACCACTGTAACCAGGGAAATTCGAACCAATTTTTTTGACATTCAAACTCAACACACACGGGTTAAGCTATCTGAATCATTTGTGATGTTCCACATATCGTACACGGTTCTGAACAAGGGACCGTGTCTGATGACACTTTTGCGCGCCTGTTTTTTGGCTGAAGCAATTCCAAATTTTCGGCTTCCGCGGAAATATCTACCTCCATGCCCCCTCCCCCTTACCAAAAGCCACATTTCCCCTCTTTTCGCCTTGCTTTCCAAGTTGAAACCTTCACTCCTTGCTTGCAGCGCCGCCTCCTCCTCGCCGGCAACCCTCCTTCATGCTCCTCGGCCTCGCCTATCCAGGCAGGTAATCCACACCCGACCCCCATCCTCCTCCTCCTTCCACATCCCACATGCCCCTACCGTCGGCGCTGGCGACACCTTCCACCAAATCATCGACCCCTCCACCAAATGAGCGCCGGCCTAAGTCATGGTGCCTTGATATAGCCAGGACCTCAAGGAGCATTTGGCAGCGGAGAAGCAAATCGCGGCCGCACGCGCGGATGAGGTCGCGATGGCTGCCATTCGTGCCGACCCCCAGATCTTGAAGGAGCACGTTGCCATTTGCTAGCTACGCCGGTTAAGCAAGCTCGGTTTACCCGTTGCGTGTGCTGCTCCTGCCTTTCCTTCACAAATTCTAGTGACTTGTGCTATCTAATTTCACCATGCAATCTGTTGCTCTAGTGTATATGTTATATATGTCGTGCAGTGTGGTGCTCACTTATTAACTGTTTTGTTAATTAGTTGTCGTCTTCAGTTAACTGTTTGGTTCAATTCTGCAAATGTGATGTTCAATTCTTTAGGCTGCAATTTTGTATTGTCTTCCACGTGAGAAATAAATCGAATTTATCTTTACAAAATTGTGGGTGCATTCTGTTATTGTATATCATGTGAGGAATAAATTCAATTTGGCTGTAGTAAATACATGAGAAACAAATACAATTGCTACAATTGGCTATAGTTAACTGTTTGGTTAACTGTCTGATCTTTTATTAGGAGTATGTTATATTGTGCAATGTGGTGCTCAGTTAATGTTTGGTTCATTTGTTGTGGTGTTTAGTTAACTGCTTGGTTCAATGTTATATTGTGCAATGTGGGGCTCAGTTAATGTTTGGTTCATTTGTTGTGGTGTTTAGTTAACTGCTTGTTCAATTCTGCAATGCGATATCCAATTGTCGTGGGTAGAATTTTATATTGTTGTGCATGTGAGGAATAAATCGAATTTGGCTGCACTTAATACATGAGAAACATATACAAGTGCTATATTTCCTAGTTCTTAATCATGCTTGGTTTGGGTAAATGGGTTTTCCCTGTGGCTTGAATTAATCTGATGAATCTGCAATGTGATTATTTTTCATCAACATATTTTATTGATAGCATGCGGACCCTTACTTAACCTGATGACTAACTACCTTATATATGTTGCAGGGAAACAATGCGAAGCACTGAGGTTTACAATCGAGGTTAGCACGTGCATGGTCCATTGTCTAATAGCACATTATTGTGCAATTGCAGGAACAATTCTAATATTTAGGTTTTTAACAATTTGGTCTTGCACATGTAGGTCCTGCTGTCAGAGATTTTGACCCACTGTTTGACCCTTTTTGCATATGGGGAAATGAGTTGTCCATGAATATCAGTCAAGTCAAGAAACTCAGAAAGATTGTTAGGATAAAGAAATTAGCGACAAAAAAAACAAGATCTTTGTCTGCACAATGTAGAAGACATCAGTTCACTACAGGATGGTACTAACTATTATTCCTTGCCTTCTTAATTCCTTTGCCCCATTTCCAATATAGAGAAGATATTTATGCACATCCTTGTTTTCGTGCCTTTCCAAAGCAGTTCACCGATGATTACCTCTCAAACCACCTGTATGGTCGAGGCAAGGAAGGTATTCATACAACACCCACGGTTCAATATTGAAGTGTTCCTGAAGAGGACGAAGGATGGACGGTCAATCATTCACAGGCACTGGCCTAAAGTTACAAAGACCTTCAACATCAATGAAGGCTCAATATTTGCATTCTGCTTCAGCAGTTTTCTAGATGAGATACATCTGTCTATGTACCATCTACGATGCTAATTTCGAAAGGTTATAGATGTTGCATGTGAAACTTGGTCCTGGTGTAGTTGTGTAATGGGGTAGCTGAGTGCTGAAGCTATATGATGCTGTACTCTGATGTATTTCAATTATGAAAACAAAATATATTGTGTGCTTAATATGAACTGTCAATTAGATTAATAAATGGATTATGAATAATCGAATAATCAGCCTGCTAGTGGCGAATTAGCCTGCTAATTGGGTTTTGCTATTGCAAACAGTTGTTGAAAAAATACCGTGGGCGATGACCGTAGGCAACGCACACAGTTTCAAGGAATAAACCGTGTTGGATCAATGAACAATCATACACGACTTTCTCTTGAAAACTGTTTGCGTTAGGCCACCTTGCGCAAACATTTACCAGATGAAAACTGCGTGTGATGGACAACCTTTGACACACAGTTTCTTCCACTGATCGTGTGTGATATATTCAATAACGCAAGCAATTTAACAGGGAAATATTGTGTGTGATGTACCTATGCACCGAAACGTTTTCCTTCGAGCAACTATGTGGGATGTACATAAGAACGGAAACGTTTAGCGGGGACTGACTGTGTGGGATGTACTTGCGACCGGAAACAATTTCGTCGTATAATTGTATTTTTTAGCTCTACTATACATATTTCCGTATTTGAGCGCTTGCCAGTCGCACACGACCTCATTTTGCCGAACGTGTGTGCCATGAGGGAATATCCCCAACGGTTTCTGGGTCGTGTGGGAAGGACCCCCCTATCGCCCACACTCACTTGGAGACGTTTCCAAATGCTGTCGCGGAAAGGGGTTTTAAACCATTTGTTTAGGAGCTCGCTGTACTAGTGGACCCTCTTGTCGAGAAGTTAAATTTAGTTGAAAAAGAAAATGAGTATTTGAAAGAAAAACTGAAAAGAATTGGAGAAGAGAAGATGAAACTGAGTTGTATGTTGCCGATGTCGTCGATGATCACAAGATCAAGATGGATGCAATGCGCTTGAAGATTAGAAAGATTAAAAAAAATATGCAATTAATAAAGAGGCTTGGTATCACTATGTTGTTGGATCAATTGTTACCTTAGTTGCGATCTTGATTGCATTTGTTGTTGCATTTAAATGCTTTAACTAGATAGTTGTATGTTGTTTTATGAGAATAAGTGTGTATGAACTTGTATTAACTTGGTGTTTTCGGTGTTGTGTAATGAAGATGAGCCGACAATGGATGTACAATGACCGACGCTCTCCCCAGTTCATTGATGGCGTGCATAGTTTTCTGTGTGCGGCTGAGGCAAACAACCGGGATGGTTTTATGTGTTGTCCATGTGCTATCCATAAGAATGATAGCAATTACTCTAGCTCAAGAGTCATTCACACGTCCACCTATTTACGTCCGGTTTCATGTTCGGCTATAATTGTTGGACCAAGCACGGAGAATGAGGGGCTAATGGAAGAGAATGAAGAAGAAGAGGAAGAAGAGGCATCAGATGAGCCCGCTGATGATCTTGGTCACGGCATTGCTGATGCAAAGAGAAACTGCGCAAGTGATAAGGAGAAGTTGAAGTTGCAACGCATGTTAGAGGATCACGAGAAATTGTTGCACCCAAATTGCGAAGATGACAAGAAAAAGTTGGGTACCACACTGGAGTTTCTGCAATGGAAGGCAGAGAATGGTGTATCTGACAAGGGATTTGAAAAGTTGCTGTAAATGTTAAAGAAGATGCTTCCAAAGGACAACGAATTGCCCGATAGTGCGTATGAAGCAAAGAAGGTTGTCTGCCCTCTAGGATTGGAGGTGCAGAAGATACATGCATGCCCTAATGTCTGCATCCTCTACCGCGGTGAGGAGTATGAGAATTTGAATGCATGCCCAGTATGGGGTGCATTGCGCTATAAGATCAGCCGTGGTGACCATGGTGATGTTGAGGCCGAGCGCCCCAGGAAGAGGATTCCCGCCAAGGTGATGTGGTATGCTCCTATAATACCATGGTTGAAACGTTTGTTCCAAAACAAAGAGCATGCCAAGTTGATGCAATGGCACCAAGAATACCGTAAGAAAGATGGGAAGTTGAGAGTACCCGCTGATGGGTCGCAGTGGTGAAAAATCAAGAGAAAGTGGCCGGACTTTGCAGGTGACGCAAGGAACTGCTGGTTTGGTTTAAGTGCAGATGGCAGTAATCGTTTTGGGGAGCAGAGCAACAATCATAGCACCTAGTATGTGACTGTATGTATCTATAACCTTCCTCCTTGGTTGTGCATGAAGAGGAAGTTCATTATGATGGCAGTGCTCATCCAATTCCCCAAGCAACCTGGCAACGATACTGATGTGTACCTAAGGCCATTATTTGAAGATTTTTCAACAACTGTGGGACAAAAAAGGTGTACGTGTGTGGGATGAGCACAAACAGCAGGAATTTGACATATGAGCATTGTTGTTTGTAACCATCAATGATTGACCTGCTCTTAGTAACCTTTTAGGACAAACAAAAAAGGGATACCACGCATGCATGCGCTGTTTAGATGTGACCCAAAGTATATATTTGGATAAATGTAAGAAGAATGTGTACCTGGGGCATCGTCGATTTCTTCCGATCAAGCATCTCTTAAGAAAGAAAGGCAAGCATTTCAAAGGTGAGGCAAATCATCGGAAGAAGCCTGACCACCGTACTGGTGATCATATACTTGATATGGTAAAGGATTTAAAAGTAATCTTTGGAAAGGGTCCTGGCAGACAATCTGTTCCGAATGACGCTGACGGACACGCACCCATGTGGAAGAAGAAATCTATATTTTGGGACCTACCCTATTGGAAAGTCCTAGAGGTCCACTATGCAATCGACATGATGCACGTGACGAAGAATCTTTGCATGAACCTGCTAGGCTTCTTGGGCATGTATGGGAAGAAAAGATACACCGGAGGCACGGGAAGACCAGCAACGTATGCCCAAAAAAGACGGCATGCATCCAAAGCAGTATCAAGGTGCTTCCAGCTACGCTCTTACCAAAGAAGATAAGGAAATATTCTTTGAATGCCTGCTCAGTATGAAGGTCCCGTCTGGCTACTCGTCGAATATAAAGGGAATAAAAAATATGGCAGAGAAAAAATGCTAGAACTTAAACTCTCATGACTACCACATGATTATGACACAATTGCTTCCGGTTGCATTGAGGGGGCTTCTACCGGAAAATGTTCGATTAGCCATTGTGAAGCTATGTGCATTCCTCAATGCAATCTCTCGGAAGGTAATCGGTCCAAAAATCCTACCAAGGTTACAAAATGATTTGGTGATATTATTCGAGATTATATTCGATAATATTCGATGATGCATTATCTGGATTATTCGAGATGTATTAGTGATATTATATGATGTTCTTGCTAGCTAAAAAGATTAATCCTCCCATGATTCAGTTTTTGCTTATTGAATGCATTCTAACTTGAACACTAAATTGTTTTATCTTTCTTCTCGATTAGTTAAGCTATGGATGGTAGCGGCAGAGACGACCATGATCAAGAGGATATCATGTTCGACATGATCCGAAACCCAGAGAATAAACCTGCAGATGACGGGTCACAATATCTAAACAATTCCGGTGAGGAAATATTTCAGGCATTAGATGAAGGGCACACAAACAATGATGGCGAAGAAAATGTTCTTCAATTAACAAAGTCCGGTGAGGTATATATATAAATATATAAGGCCTCTGGTGATCATTACATGTATTAATTGATTTGTATACATATAAATATTAACAAATCTTTCTTCTTTTAGCCCTCCGGATCAAGCAAATCTTCTACAAGCAGGGCAGTATGAGGACCGGCCAAAAAGTTGCCCGATGGCATAAAGTACAACATCGATGAAATCAAACTAGATGGCGTACCGATTGCTCCTAAAAAGAATGCGGACAAATTTATACGTTAATGCGGAGTTATTGTTAGGGACCAAATCCCGATCACCGTTCAAGAAAGGAATAAGCCAAAGGAAGAATGAGGAGTTAGTTTTGTCGACGAAAGAGCAAAAAATATGCTTTGGGATACGCTCATGTCACATTTCACCCTACTAGAGCGTTTCACATATGCAAAACGTGAGAAAGTCAGGAAGTGTGCTCTTAAGAAGATGGCCACACAATTCTGCAACTGGAAGAAAAGATTATGGGCCAACTATATCAACGCAGAAAAGAAGACTCCAGAATTCACTGGACCACTAGAAAAGGTAAAAGATCACTACGACTAATTTGTGGAGTTCAAGGAATCGGAAGCAGCTAAGGAAAGGTCGAGGAAAAACAAGATAAATGCTGAGAAAAAAGGCACCACCATGTTCTGGGGCTAGGTGGCTACAAGATTGGCCTGCCTAAGTGGGAACAATCTGAGAACAAAATGATTGCTGCAGGGGTCACTCCAAAAACAGTGGGTTGGCCCGATAGGTGCAGGACTTGGTTTTATGCGCATGGGGGGGAAGTTAGACCCAAAGACAGGTGAGATTATTGAACAGGCAAGTCTTAAAGAAGCCTTAGACGCTTTACTTACATCAATCGAAGAGGCTCGAACGGGGGCGTTCCAGCCTGAGAGAGAGAATGATGAGCTTACATGCGCCCTCAAGAATCCTGAACACCCGGGACGAACACGAGGTAAAGGCGTTGTTCCGTGGGTTAAGGTGTTTGCGGAGTGGAATGACACTTACATAAGCCATGCAAGAAAGAATAAGCAGGATGTAGACAAGCAAACGTAGGATGCAGACCGGATTCAAAAGGTAGAATCAAAGAACGCAGAGTTGGAATGGGCTTTCATGCGCCAGCAGGAGCAGATCGACACACTTAGCCAGCAAAGGGCGTCTCAGCAACCAGATCCAGCATTGGATAGCTAGTGCCATCCCATCTATGCTGAAAAGCGGCGTGGGTTCCACGGGGGTCCCGGTCGATGATGCACTGCTGGCTCGCTACCCCGTGGATGATATCAAAGAGACGACAAGTTGTGGCCAGCAAAGATAGGGGCAAGCACCACATGTTAAGGATCTATGACAATATGACTTCTGTGTGAATATGAACAAACATAAACCATTAAGTTGTCTTCCTTGTCCAACGTCAACAATTTTGGCATATAATATTTTGATGGGGGCTCACAATCACAAAAGGTTTCTAGGATAGTGTATTTATATGTGAATATTCTATTCCCTTATTAATTCTTCCATGAGTTGCATCATTGACCAATGCTATGTTTGTCAATCTCTAATTAAATTTTCTACTTATACTTTTCCTTATGTGAGGTCATTACCTACCATAGGATTAGCATATGATATTTTTTATTTATTTCCTATCCTTTTTATTTATTTACTTTCTTCTTATTGCAACATGAAAGTAAAGAAAGCAAAAAAAACTCAAACTAACTTATCTCACAAACGATTACAAGGATAGATCACTAAGCAAACTCTCGAAAAGGAAGGATTGAACTAAGCTTTTATTCATCTAGAGAAAAAGATTGAACTAAAATAAGTAAAGGCAAAAGATAGTGGGGATGATACGATACCGGGGCACCTCCCCCAAGCTTGACGGATGCCAAGGGGACTGCCCATACACGAAACTCAATTTTCTTTTGGCGATGAAGAATAAGGTGGTGGTGATATAACTCCGAATATATCCATGATTGCCTCCTTCATGCTTTGAATCTCACGAAGGGCTTTATGGAGCAGCTCCGTGTTCTTATGCACTTCGGCCATAATATGCTTATTCTCCGGCCCCCAAGAACTTGCTCCTGCATCACTTTCTCATGGACACGATATGTCCCAATTGGATGGTATGTGCAGACAATGAGTGTTTTCGAACCCATAATTGTGAATCAAATTGTGAAAGTTGTTCTCATGTAACCTGTGTAAGGGTCTTCTTGGTGGGAGTTATTCTTGGCCTTCAAGGTCCTCTCAATTGTTTGCTGAACTTATGGCCAGGTGAGGGTTAGGATGAGTGGAGATGCCAGCTAATGTGCCTGTCGGTGTCAAAACCGACAGATCTCGGGTAGGGGGTCCCGAACTGTGCGTCTAGGCGGATGGTAACAGGAGACAAGGGACACGATGTTTTTACCCAGGTTCGGGCCCTCTCGATGGAGGTAAAACCCTACTCCTGCTTGATTAATATTGATGATATGGGTAGTACAAGAGTAGATCTCCCACGAGATCAGAGAGGCTAAACCATAGAAGCTAGCCTATGGTATGATTGTTCTTCGTCCTATGGACTAAAACCCTCCGGTTTATATAGGCATCGAATAGGGTTAGGGTTACACAAAGTCAGTTACAATGGTAGGAGATCTACATATCCGTATCGCCAAGCTTGCCTTCCACGCCAAGGAAAGTCCCATCCGGACACGGGACGAAGTCTTCAATCTTGTATCTTCATAGTCCAGGAGTCCGGCCAAAGGTCATAGTCCGCTATCTGGACACCCCTAATCCAGACTCCTCAAGAGCCCCTGAACCAGGCTTCAATGACGACGAGTCTGGCGCATATTGTCTTCGGCATTGCAAGGCGGGTTCCTCCTCCGAATACTTCATAGAAGATTTTGAACACAAGGATAGTGTCTGGCTCTGCAAAATAAGTTCCACATACCACCGTAGAGAGAATAATATTTACACAAGTTCAATCTGCTGACGTATTCCGCAGCGTGACATCACACCACGGCCAAGCCTTTATTCGAATCGTTTTCACTGTCCCACCTCAGCGCGTTTAGCGAGGCGGTTTCCTTGGCACGTCTTGTCAAAGCAGAGATCGTGTCCCCTTATTCCGGATTCCCATCAATACGGGCGTGGGTAACCCAACCGCGCCATTGATTATGGCGCTTGGGAGATAAGCGAGTTTTATCAGGCCGGTGGGGACGCATAGCTTTGTCCGTCCATATAAGGGGATAAGGATCCACTTTTTCACACACGCCTTCTTCCTCCTTTGCTTCTCCATTTCGGCGCACTCGAGCTCCAGCGCCCAAGTCCGCACATCCCACCTTAACCTTCTCCAACTATGTCCGGAGCGGGAGGCAAGTGGATGGCCTCCTCCGTCACGGAGGGGCACATCAGAAAGCTGCGGAAGGCCAGATACTTGTCCGACGACATCGCACATAGGCTCCCCAACGAGGGGCAGCTCATCCCCACCCCCAGGCCCCATGAGAGGGTGGTGTTCCTCCCCCACTTCCTCCGTGGACTAGGGTTTCCACTTCACCCATTCGTCCGGGGGCTCATGTTCTACTACGGCCTAGACTTCCACGATCTGGCCCCGAATTTCATCCTCAACATCTCGGCATTTATCATCGTGTGCGAGGCCTTCCTCTACATCGAGCCCCACTTCGGCTTATGGCTGAAGACCTTCAACGTCAAGCCGAAGGTAGTGGGCGGCCGCCAAGCGGAGTGCGGAGGTGCCATGGTGAGCAGGATGACCAACGTCCTATGGCTCGAGGGCTCCTTTATGGAGACCATAAAGGGGTGGCAATCGGGGTGGTTCTATATCACCGAGCCGTGCGACTCTCAATGGGCGTTGGCCCCCGAATTCCGATCTGGCTTCCCCACACGGGTCACCTCATGGAAAGAGACGGGCCTGACGTGGGGTAATTCGGAAGAGCTGGCCGGACTCCAAACCTGCGTCCGAAACCTGGTGGACAAGAATCTCAAGCTTGTCAACATAATCCAGGTGATGCTCATCTGCCGGATTCTCCCATGCCAGCAACGGGCCTTCAACTTGTGGGAGTTTGATCCCGCACAGCACCGAACCTTGAGCCGACTCTTCGACACTACGTACGAAGATGCCTGGAAGGTGCTGTTCAAGGGCGTCGAAGCTCCCGCATCCGCTTCCGAAGATCGCGGATTCAGCTCGCAGCATCAAGCTAGCGAGGTAAGTTATTTTACCCTTTACGGGACTCTTTTTTCATAGTTTGACTCTATGCGGGATCTAAAACTCCCTCACCTTTGACAGACTGGCTGAAGACGTCCGGACAGATCGACTGTCCGGCTCCCTTGCCAGAAGACCCAGCGGACGCTCGATTGACGGGGTTGCTGGTTCCGGCACCTCACGTGGTGCCGGAAAAGAAGGCCAAGAATAAGGCCACGGGAACTCAAAGGAGTTCCCGGCGCCAGGTGCTGTCGGACTCATCGTCCAATGACGCCGAGGCGGACTCCTCCCGCGAAGACGAGGAGGAGGAAGAGGCCTCTCCCAGCGGGGAGAGAAGAAAGGAAGGCCACCCCAACCGGGAGGCCAAGGGTCCAAGAAGGGAAGGACCCTTCCTCCGGACTACACCGCCAATGCCGACGACGGTGAAGAGGGGTGGGCTCCAAGGACCAAGCCCCTGGCAAAATCGTAAGTGTCCGGACACCAGAATAACTCATGGCGTTTCATTTGTCGCACAGCATCTTATAATGTCGGATATAACCATGCAGCCCGCCCAAGGATGGGCTCGACGATTCGTCGAGCGGCTCCTTGGGTTCATCGGAGGTGAATAGCACCTCACTTCCGACCACCTCGTCTCCTCCCGCCGCGGATGACGCCGGGGTGGAGTCCCAAAAGGGGCCCAACCAGGAGGAGGTGGCTATGGAGGCGTCATAAGGCGACCACCCGGAATCCGGGCTCAAAGGGGATAAAACCCCGAAGGGCTTCAAGTCCGGCCCTGTGCCGGACTTCGTACCGGAACCTTCAGTGGTTCCGGAGTCCGACAGGCGACCCCTTCGTAAGAAGGGCAAGACTGCGACACCGGTGACCTCCGCCCAACCGGAGGCACCGGATGATTTGATGGAGGCGCTTAACGGCGCTTCCATCGATGAGGAGCACCGCACTGTTATGAGTGCGGTGATCCGAAAGTTCAGTCCGCCAAGAGCGGGCTGACTAAATCTGTGCCGACCTTCTAACAAAGCTTTGAGGTATGTATTTAAGATATGTAAAAATATTACCGCATAGACAGTAGCCCCTGATGCTCAGTTTGGTGTTCGGAAAGAAATAGCCGAACTGAGGATCTAAAAAGATATACGCAGGAGTCTAACATAAGTATGTCAATATGAGAATGCAGGGTGCGCTGCTGACCTCTGCCGCACTGACTGTGGAGGTTGATGCATTAAAGCAGAGCCTCGAGCGGTCCGAGAACGAGCTCGGACTTGCCAAAAAGCAGCTCGAGGACAAGGAAGGTAAGTAATACCTTACGCGAGTAGTTAAAAGATGTGTTTGCAAAAAATGACAGGAATAACGTGAATATTGCAGGGGCCACGAACGAGGTGGCGACCCTGAAGGAGGCGGTGTCCAAGGCCAAAAGCAATGCGGCCGTGGACCGCACCGAGCGAAAAAAGCAGGAGGCGCGGGTGGCGGAGGTGCGGCAAGAGCTCCAGGCTCTCATGGAAAAACACGAGAGTTTGGAGCGTGACTCAAAGACTCGGGAGTCCGAGCTCGCCACGGCCCTTGAGAGCGCCAAGGCTGCTAAGGCCGAAGCCCAAAAAGCCCTCCAGGAGATTGAGGCGATGAAGAAGATAGCGGCGGGTAAGGCATTCTATATGCAAAGAAAGCATGTGAAAGTGAATTATCTGTTACTTACCCGAATCCGCAGTGTGCCTGATGCTGCTGCATTCTACCGAGCCGAGCAGGGAAGCTCGACGGAGAAGGTGTTTTGGTCTCAGTATGCTGAGGCCGGACACCCGGTGCCCTTAAGCGACCAGTTGAAGCAGCTGGTCGAGCTCCATAAGGTGGCCGAACAGGCCATGAAGGGCCTCATAGTTCGGCTGTGGCCTAATGAAGCCATGCCTGGGAGCTACTTCGGGCCGGTGAGGCGGCTGGTGGACGCCTGTCCATGGGTTGAAGTCATCAAGCGCTCCGTCTGCATCGAAGGTGCCCGTAGGGCCCTTGCCCTTGCTAAGGTGCACTGGGGCAAGATGGACGCTGAGAAGCTTGTGAAGGACGGACCACCATCGAAGAAGGAGCATCGCAAGCCTGAAATGTATTATGAAGCCATCCTGAAGGGTGCCTGCCTTATAGAGGATGAATGCTCCAAAGATATAATTTTTTAGTAGACTCGCATTTGTTATCCTGTACGCTGAAAACTTTTTCATATGCGCTAAGCAACACTTTTGAATTTAAAATATTACCTTCTGTGCGACCGTGTATTAAATTTTAGAGATGGCGAGTCGTCGGCTTCAGCCCCATGCCACAGTCTTTGGGGTGTTGGGATGAACTTGAGCGCTCTTGTTCCCATTCTTGGGTCCTTCGAGGGAGGCGCTCAACGCAACGAACAAGGCAACCGGACTATAATGCTTGAACACTCTCACTTAGCCATAGAATTCTATAATTTTAAATTTCGCGAAGCCCCCGGTATTCGAAAAGACCGAGTTCGTAGGCGCTATCCACGCTTGGGACAATGCCGACTCCTCGCTCTAAGCGGCATAAGTCTTTAGGGACTCGAAAACCTCTCGAACAACGACCAGCTCTCACCCTATCATGACGGTCAGTTTTAGCTTTCTCCACTGAGGTGCTTAACCCAGCTCAACCGGGGCACAATCACAGTGGTTCTCCTAGCGCTACCTTAGCCGATATAACGGAACGTAAGGTACCAAAACATGGGAGCCGGGCAAACCCAACTATTGACCCTAGACATGATCCGGAGCCGGTGCATACAATGCTATAAGTTCGGGGTGCCGCACTTGTGAAAGTGTTCGGACTTATCACACCATATTGTGGGGTACTCAAGCCCCTGGTGTATTGCCCGTACCAAAGTGTACGGTTGCACAATGTCATAAGTGAATATATATATATATATATATATATATATATATATATATATATAAGGTAATTCAATAATAGGCAGAAGCTATATATTGTTTATTCAAAAGGACTACAGTAAGAGCAGAACGATACAAATAGCGCGATAAGCAAGGGACATGACTTTTTAACATGTCTCCCTCCAAGGGTAAGCCGCGGGATGGTGTGTAAAACAGATATATTGCTCGTAATAGAGACCACCTGGACACTCGATGTAGCTTTCTGCTTCCCTGGCTGTTGCATCATGTGTTCGGTGATTCTAATGCCGGACAGGGCTTCGTGAGCCCCTGGTGCGGTTGAGCCGCATTCTGGGCATGCCGTGGTCGTGCCCCTTCCCCTATGCCCATGGTATTTCCAGAGCGTAATTATGTATGCGTAATACTGGTTTCGCAATTTCGCGAGGGCTGGGGCTTGGGCCGCATTGCTATACGTGCTCGGAACATGCCAGGCGGTCTTGTTGTAGGTTACTCCGGCGCTTTGACGGTGTCCGGACGTTTAATAGCCGGACTCAAGAATTGCCTTAAGAGGCTGCTTTGTACATCCGCCGCGAGGGCCGCCGTATGCTCCTCCGTCCGGAGAGAGCGTTCGGTGTTTCCATTGACCGTAATTACTCCTCGAGGACCTGGTATCTTGAGCTTGAGATATGCGTAGTGCGGTACCGCATTGAACTTTGCAAATGTGGTTCGTCCGAGCAGTGCATGATAGCCGCTGGGGAACGGAACTATGTCGAAGATTAACTCCTCGCTCCGGAAGTTATCCGGGGATCCGAAGACCACTTCAAGTGTAACTGAGCCTGTACAGTTGGCCTCTACACCTGGTATGACGCCTTTGAAGGTCGTCTTCATGGGTTTAATCCTTGATGGGTCTATGCCCATTTTGCACAATGTATCCTAATAAAGCAGGTTCAGGCTGCTGCCGCCGTCCATTAGGACTCTAGTGAGGTGAAATCCGTCAATGATTGGGTCTAGAACCAATGCGGCGAATCCGCCATGGCGGATGCTAGTGGGTGGTCCTTCGATCAAAAGTGATCGGGCATGAAGACCACGGGTTGAACTTTGGGGCGATCGCTCCATCGCATATCGCCCCTTTAGTGCACGCTTCCGCTCCCTTTTGGGTATGTGGGTTGCGTATATCATGTTCACCATCCGCACTTGCGGGGGGAAGCCCTTGTGTCCTCTATTGTTCGGCGGTCGGGGCTCCTCCTCGTCATCGCTATGCAGCCCCTTGTCATTGTTTTCGGCGTTTAACTTGCTTGCCTGCTTGAACACCCAACAATCCCTGTTGGTGTGATTGGCTGGCTTTTCGGGGCTGCCATGTATCCGCACGGCGATCGAAAGTATTCGGTCCAAATTGGACGGGCCCGGAGTATTTCTTTTAAATGGCTTTTTCCGCTGACCGGGTTTAGAGCCTCTGAATCCGGCATTGACTGTCGTATCCTCAGCATTATCGCCGTTAATGCGGCGCTTGTGCTTGTTGCGACGCGACCTGCCACTTCTGTCCTTGGTATCCGAATTACCGGGGCTCTTGGTCATGTTGTTGCTACGAGCTAGCCAGCTGTCCTCTCCCGCGCAAAAGCGGGTCATGAGTGTTGTGAGGGCTGCCATGGATTTCGGCTTTTCCTGTCCTAGGTGCCGGGCAAGCCACTCGTCGTGGATGTTGTGTTTGAAGGCTGCAAGGGCCTCGGCATCCGGACAATCGACGATTTGATTTTTCTTGGTTAGGAACCGTGTCCAGAATTGTCTGGCCGATTCCTTTGGCTGCTGAATTATGTGGCTTAGGTCATCAGCGTCTAGTGGTCGCACATATGTGCCCTGGAAATTGTCGAGGAATGTGGCTTCCAGGTCTTCCCAACAACCAATTGACTCTGCTGGCAAGCTGTTAAGCCAATGCCGGGCTGGTCCTTTAAGCTTGAGTGGGAGGTATTTGATGGCGTGTAGATCATCACCGCGGGCCATGTGGATGTGAAGGATATAGTCCTCGATCCAAACCGCAGGATCTGTTGTGCCATCGTATGATTCAATGTTTACGGGTTTGAAACCCTCAGATTTGATGATCCATCACTTCATCATGAAGCATAGTGGGTGTCTTGGCGCCTCAGTATTGGGCTATATCACGGCGCAGATCAAATGAGCTTTGTCATCGTGGTTCTGCCCGGCCGAGTTGCCATATCCGGCGTGACGGTTATCGCCACGTGTTGTGGGCGCCCATGCGATCCATAGATCGATCTTGTTCCGCCTTGCCTTGTCCTCCAATATATCTCGCAGTCGGGCGCATTTCGCGAGCCTTTGTATTTTTGAGCGGCGACGGGTGCGGCTTGAGTTGAGGGCCGAGAGGCCTCTTCGTCATGCCACGAGGTGGCCGGTCAGCCATATCAAGCACTGGTGATGTAGGTTTGGGTGCTTCCTCCTCTAATCGGGGTAGCAGCCTGCGTCTTGGGTAGCTCTTGGAGGGGCGCTCGAGTTCATACTCTTCGGTCGCAAGGACTTCAGTCCATCTGTCAGCTAGCAAATCTTGGTCAGCTCTAAGCTGTTGCTGCTTTTTCTTGAGGCTGCTTGCCGTGGCCATGAGCCTGCGTTTGAATCGCTCTTGTTCGACGGGGTCCTCAGGCACGATGAATTCGTCGTCGTCGAGGCTTGCCTCATCTTCGGAGGGAGGCATGTAATTATCGTCCTCTACCTCTCTTTCTGCCGCTCTCTCAAGAGGGTTGGCTTCTCCATCCTCCTGCGCTGAATCCTGCTGGAGGGGGTTGTCTTCGGCACTGTCTGGGGTGTTATTGTCTCCCGTGCCGGAATCACCGTATTTGCTATGGCCGGATTTAGAGCGGCGCCGCTGACGCCGGCGCTTAGGCTGTTTCTTGGAGGGGTCATCCTCCGCTGTTCCATCGCCATTCCCATCTTTTGAGATGTCCACCATGTATATGTCGTATGACGAGGTGGCCTTCCAGTGCCCTGTGGGCGCTGGTTCTGGGTCGTCTCCTTCATCGTCGTCCATACCGTCGATGTCTTCGGAGTCGAAGTCGAGCATGTCGGTTAAATCATCGACAGTGGCTACGAAGTGGGTGGTGGGTGGGCTTTGATTTTCTTCGTCGTCCGCATCCCAACCTTCCTGACCATAATCCGGCCAGGGGTCTCCTGATAAAGATAGAGACTTTAGTGAATTCAGAATGTCGCCAAAGGGCGAGTGCTGAAAGGTGTCCGCGGCAGTCAATTCCATGATCGGCGCCCAATCGGATTCGATTGGCAGGGGCGTGGAAGGCTCGGAGTCCGGAGAGGAGTCCGGCGCCTTGGAGTCACGAAGCCATAAGGACGGGTAGGTGTACGGCTCAATCGCCGTAGAGATCGCAGCCCCGAGGCGGTGTCCAGCCACCCGCCCTGATCGGCGCGGTCGGCTCCGAGCTAAAGGTCGGAGCGGACTCGTGCGACCTCCGTGACACTGCTCGCGGCAGAGCTAGATCATGCCCCTTGTGACAGTGCGGCGCGCTTGGCTGTGGCTCGAACCCGTCGAAGATCAAGTCTCCGCGGATGTCAGCCGTGTAGTTCAAACTTCAAAATTTGACCTGATGGCCAGGGGCGTAGCTTTCAATCTGCTCCAGATGGCTGCTTAATTGCCCGCAGCAAAGCCGTCGAATACGAAGATCTGTCCGGGAGAAAAGTCTCACCTCGAGCGCATCGTTGTTGATGATCGGTGGAGCCATCGGGCCTAAAGATGACAAATACGTAGGAACTCTCAATGAAAGCACCAATGTCGGTGTCAAAACCAGCGGATCTCGGTAGGGGTCCCGAATCAAGGCGTCTAGGCAGATGGTAACAGGAGACAAGGGACACGATGTTTTTACCCAGGTTCGGGCCCTCTCGATGGAGGTAAAACCCTACTCCGCTTGATTAATATTGATGATATGGGTAGTACAAGAGTAGATCTACCACGAGATCGTAGAGGCTAAACCCTAGTAGCTAGCCTATGGTATGATTGTTTTTCGCCCCACGGACTAAAACCCTCCGGTTTCTATAGGCACCGAATAGGGTTAGGGTTACATGAGTCGATTACAATGGTAGGAGATCTACATATCTCAGATTGCCAAGCTTGCCTTCCACGCCAAGGAAAGTCCCATCCGGACACGGGACGAAGTCTTCAATCTTGTATCTTCATAGTCCAGGAGTCCAGCCAAAGGTCATAGTCCGGCTATCCGGACACCCCCTAATCCAGGACTCCCTCAGTGCCCCTCTCAGAATCCAAAAGGTGAACTTCAGAAGAGTTTTCTTCATCCTCCTCCATGGCACCCTCCATAGTTCTCTGTGTGCCAGCCAAGCATCGCCCTCCTCATGGTTGGAGAGGGAAGAATCCATGATACATGTCTCGACAAATCTGACAGAAAATAGCAAGGAAAAGAAAACAAAAGATTTCTCCGCGATACAGTGGTTAACAGGTTCGGGGGGTATATAAAGATTTTTTTATCTTGGGAAACAAGCAAACGGAAGAAAAACAGAGTTTGGAAGGTACCCCAATTGGGCACAACCCACCTGGGCACGCGCCCTGGTGTCTTGTGCCCACCAGGTTACGCTTTCTGGAAGTTTCTTATTTTCCTAATTTTCTAAATATTCCAAACTGACAAAAAAAATTTTATGGATTTTTGATTATGCATTTACTTACCGTATCACGTACCTCCTTATTTTCACGATTCTAGAGTGTTCTGGAAGGACTCTTTTATCTGTTCTTCCGGTGTCAAAGTTTGGATGATATTGCTTTCAACATTAATGGGCGTACCTGAGATATAATGTTTTATTCGTTGCCCATTAACAACCTTCGGGTTAGTACGTTCGGCATTATTTATTTTGATAGCTCCAGACCGATAAACCTCCTCGATAACATAGGGTCCTTCCCATTTTGAGAGGAGTTTTCCTGCAAAGAACCTGAAACGAGAGTTGTACAAAAAAACATATTCTCCAACTTTAAACTCATGCTTTTGGATTCTTTTATCATGCCATTTTTAACTTTTTCCTTAAACAACTTGGCATTTTAATAAGCTTGGGTTCTCCATTCATCTAATGAGCTAATATCAAATAACTTCTTTTCACCGGCAAGTTTAAAATCATAGTTGAGTTCCTTGATTGCCCAGTATGCTTTATGTTCTAATTCAAGAGGCAAATGACAAGCTTTTACATAAACTATTTTATAAGGAGACATACCCATTGGATTTATATATGCTGTTCTATAAGCCCAAAGTGCATCATCTAATTTCTTATACCAATTCTTCCTGGACCTATTAACAGTCTTTTGCAAAATTAATTTTATTTCCCTATTACTAAGCTCAACTTAACCACTAGACGGAGGATGATAAGGTGATGCAATTCTATGGTTAACATCATACTTGGCAAGCATTTTACGGAAAGCACCATGAATAAAGTGTGAACCACCATCAGTCATTAAATATCTAGGGACTCCAAACCATGGGAAAATAACTTCCTTAAGCATTTTAATAGAGGTGATGTGATCAGCACTACTGGTTGGAATAGCTTCTACCCATTTAGTAACATAATCAACAGCAACCAAAATACGTGTATACCCATTAGAGGAAGGAATAGGTCCCATGTAATCAAATCCCCAAACATCAAATGGTTCAACAACAAGTGAATAATCTGTCGTGGTTCTAAGTCTGACAGTAGAATGGGAGGTAGGTATGGAGAGGCAAGGTACTAGCTATGGAGTAGTTGGTACGCACGAGTTTACGAGTTCAGGCCCTTCTCGGAGGAAGTAACAGCCCGACGTCTCGGAGCCCGGAGGCGGTCGAGAGGACTATATGCGTATGAATTACAGGGGTGCGAACCCTTCTACCTGTGGAGGGGGTGGCTTACATAGAGTGCACCAGGACCCCAGCCAGCCCACGTAGTGGAGGGTTTAAGGTACGTTAAGGCTAGGCGTTACTGGTAACGCCTTACATAAAGTGTCATCATGACCATAAAGACTATTTAACTACAGACCGTTTGGACACCGAGTGGCTCTTGGACTCCTGGTGGTCGAGTGGGTCTTCATGGTCGAGTGTCTTTGAATCTGTCGAGTGGAAACCTACCAGGTCACTGGTAGGCAGTTTATTCTAATGATGCCCTTGGGGAGGGTATCTTGGACAGGTCCATGACCCTACCCTAGGTATATGACTTCATCATTAGCCCCCGAATGGATCGAGGTTTGAGTGAGGAAGGAGTTGACAATCTTTCCGACCTGCTTTTCGCGCTGCAGTGTGCTTTATTATGGATCAACGACCTTTTAGTGACGGTGTCAACTTTTCTTTCAGTCGCCTTGATCCATTCTCTACATCTGTCGAGTGAACTTTATGAACTTGGAGATTTCCGAGCGACGGATCGGAGGAAATCTGCCGTCTGACAAGTTGCTCTGCTGTTAGCGGATTTAGTGGGATCCGAATCTCGGGAAGCGTGCGAAGCGGAGAAGGCCGCGACACTCGGATGGGATAAGGCAAGGACGCCTCAATCTCCGCGCCACCTTTTTCGCCACGTATCGCCTTGTGATCAACTGAGATTTGACAGGATTGCCCGGGCCTACCAGTCAGCCACTCGGAAGCGACTTCATATAAGGCGCCGGGCGGGGTATTTTGAATAGTGCGCCCTCATTTTCCCCTCCTCCGTCCTCAGAGTCATCCACCGCGCCCGAAACCTGCTCAGCGTTGCTGCTCCGCTCCTGCCCCGCCGGCGACAATGGTGAAGGAGAAGACGGTGGCCCTGGAGCGGGCGAAGAAGGCGACGGCGAAGGCGAAGGGGAGAGCGCCCAGTCGGGGCGGATCCTCGTCGCGGTCCAGCCTGCCGCAAGGTTGGGTCCAGGGGGATTGGATCCGCTCGACCATCACCCAGAAAGACCTCAACGACCTGGCCAACGAGGGATTGATCCCCCATGGGTCAGCAAGGCTTCCGGGGACGGAGTGGCAGCCGCAGCCTCAAGAGGGTGAGTGCGTCCTTTTAGCCACCCATGTGGATCGCGGATTTTCTCTTCCGCCGAATCTTTTCTTTCGGGGTTTTCTGAACTTGAGTACAAATGTACTCAGCAAGACTTACATCAGAACTAACTACATATGCATCATTATCAACAAAGGGGGTGGTGGAGTTTGACTGCAGCAATCCAACTTTGACTCGGTGGCTATCCTAAACTACGACTGCAAGTAACTCTTTTGAGGTGGCGCACACGAGTCCACATATTCACCAATCAATACAGCACTATGGATTCGATCCCGTCTTCCTACGAGAACGCCATCCATAGCACTCACTCTTATCTTGCGCATTTTAGAGTATCCACTTTCACTTGTCTATGAACTGCAGCAACCCGTAAGTCCTTTTCCGCGGACACGGCTATTCGAATAGATCATATTAACCCTGCAGGGGTGTACTTCTTCACACACGCTCTCGCCACTTACCACCATGTACACGTCGTGTATCTCGGCAACCTTCAAGCGGAAGCCCGGCGAGGGAGTCGGCCACGACCTGACTAACCACACAAGTCTTGAGTCAAGGTTTATCGCCTATTCGGGTTCCATCCGTAAGGAGATCCGGCCGGGGTGTCGCTCACGGCCCCAAACGATGTGTGCAGGGTTCCCGAGACACCAAACGGGCGCTCGGTACACCGGGCCACGGTGTATCTACCGCATCATAGCCCACCCCTAGGGTCAGCGCTACGCACGGCCTCCAACACATGTCCTACGAACACCAGAAACTAGTTGCAATTCCTGGACAGAGATCAGGTTGATTAATAAGTCGAGAGGGGCACTTAAGCATTCCAATGCGTGGTAGTAACTGTTCATGGATCACAAACACAGAACTCAGTTCTGAGGACGGCTGCAATGAGACAACCCACCATGTACTCCTACATGGCCTCTCACCGCTACCTTTACCAAATCGTGTTCACACACTTAGCTCACACACAGTAGGACATGTTCAAACACCATTCCAATTCATTCCCGATGAATCAGACCTGACTCAACTCTAAGCAGTAGCAGGCATGACAAACAAGCATGAATGAGTAGGCACAACAGGGCTCAAACAACTCCTACTCATGCTAGTGGGTTTCATCTAATTACTGTGGAATGACATGTCATGCAGAGGACAAAGGGGTTCAGCTACCGCAGCAGGTAACAGATGAATCATTGTTGTTCTAATGCAGTAAAAGAGAGCAGGAGCGAGAGAGTGGGATTGTATCGGAATGAACAAGGGGGTTTTGCTTGCCTGGCACTTTTGAAGATAGTATAGCTCTTCATCGGTGTCATCGAACTCATCATCGAAACACACGTCTACTGAGGGGGAACAACCACCGACTAGCAAAGAAGGAACACAATCAATGCAATGCACATTCATATGAATGACATGTCATGTTAAGGTACTGAATTCACCTAACGCAATATCTAGCCAAGTTAATTGAAGTGGAACTCAAACAAGATCAAATTCCAACTCCAAATGTTATTTCATAAATTGCCCTAATCATCATTTGTCATATTCAGTGAGGTTAACTTGTTCAAACATGAATGATCATGGCGTAAACAGATTCTTCATATTTTTCTGATCATTTTTCATATATAACTTATTTCCATTGGAGTTATAGATTATTTTCTATGAATTTTAGAAGTTTGGAGTATTTTATGAAATTTATAAATCATTTCCTGATTTATTTTAATTCCAGAAATACTTTACTGCGTCAGCATGACGCATGCGTGACGTCAGCAAGTCAACATGGTTGACCAGAGTCAAACCTGTGGCGCGGGACCCGGTCAATGCTGACATGGCCTAGTCAAACTGACCGGTGGGCCACAACATTAGCTTAAGCTAAGCAGGGAGATAATCCTGTGATTAACTAAGGGCTTGGGGCCCATTTGTCAGTGACCTAAGACTATTAGTTAGCGCCTAAACTGCAGTTAGGCCGACGTTTAACTAGGGTTGACTCGCCGGCGAGGTGCCGCAGCGGCGGGGTGGCTCTGGAATCGCCCACAGCGCACGGCTTGCGACGTGGTTGGGTTCTACGGCGAGCTGGGGTTCATGCGTATCCAGCGGTGGCAGAGATATGGCGCGAGGTGGTCTGTAGCAGCGGCAGCCGCGAGTTGGGCGGTGGCCGGAGCTCGGGTGTCGACGGAATCGACGACACAGCGCGCGGGAGGACCAGCGGTTTGCACCTACGTGATCTACGAGAGCTCCCGAACCCAACGGAGGAACGCACGGGACCATTTGGTCACCGGAGCCTCGTTGGCAAAGAGCTCGTGCGGCGGCGGCATACGGGACTCGCGGTCAGCGGTGTTGCAGCGATCGACCAAGGGGAAGGGGGAGATGACGACGGGTCTCACAGGGAGTTGGATGGGCGGCTCGTTTGGCTCGGGGAAGCGTCGGAGCGAGCGGGTGGCGAAGGGGATCTCCGGCGACCCGAGGAGGAAGAAGGGGCCGGGGACGTCGTCACGGAGCTCCTGGCGGCGCCTGGCTTGGTGCAGAGGATGCGGGGGTCGAGGCGGAGCTCGTGGCGTATCCGGATGGGCACGGGGAGGTCGGTGGCCACGGCTGCGGCGGTCGGCGGCGGCGAGCACGCTCGGGTGTGGTTGGGGAACGGCGAGAGAGAGGCGGAGAGGAAAAAGTGCGGTGCACAGTGGGTCGAGGGGAGGCCGGGGAAGCGGTTCAAGCATCACGGTGGTGAGGGACGCAGGCAGGCAGTGAGGTGGCGTGTCGCCACAGCGCGCGCGTGCGCTGTCCTCCCTCCTCTGCCTACTGGCAGAGGTAGAGGATGACTGGCATGGGCCCTGATGGGCTAGGCCACCAGCTGGGCCAGCCAGGTGGGCTGCCAGGTAGGTCCAGGTGAGTGGCCCAGTGGCCTTCTCTCTCTTTCTTACTTAATTGTTTCTGTTTTCTAATTTATTTCTCTGTTTTGAATAGTAAAAAAAATACTAATTCATTTTGTAAAATCCTGAAAATAATTGTGGGCACTTTTGAAACTATTTCCAATAGCCCCCAAATGCTTTCATGATTATTTGGGCATTTAAAATATTTAAGAGAATTTAAATGTCCAAATTCAAATACTTATGATTTAATTCAAAAATCCAGAATAGCCTCCAAAAATGTGAAACCATTTTTGGCAGAGGGTTTAGCCAGGACGAAAGATGGTGAACATTTATGAAGGGCATTTTGGGTTCATTGAAAAGTTTTAATTTTGAACCTAGTTGAATTCATTTGGTGCTAGGGTTTCAACATCCCCATTTCAAGTTTCTTAGTAATTTAAACATGATGACATGATGAGCAGGCAAAGTCAAGCAAGGGCTGATCTGGGGCTGTGACAGCTCACCCCCACTAAACAAGAATCTCATCCCGAGATTCAAGACGTGAGGTAAGAAGACAGAGGGCACACTAGCTAACACGAACTTGTCGATCCAATTGCCCTTCCCGAAGATGTTGGTTCATTGCTCCAATTGAACTTGACGTCCTTGCTTTCGAGATCTTCATCCAACATGATGGCGACAGAAAGAAACTCTATAGGAAACGATCTCCTCGAAGATCGAGCACTCAAGATCAACTCGTGGAATGAGATGTTGGAACATCTCAAGTTGAGATACAAAACACATCAAGAGGGATGGAAGAACAAACGACGGGGTTTGATTGGTGGGCAACAATTCCACGCTTAGAAAGATGGTGGACGGTGCCAAGGTGGTGAGGAAATATTTGCCATGATCCCGTAACGGGGCACCTCGAGAAAGGTGACTCGTTGGACTGTTCCCTTAAGTGGCAAAAATAATTACTTTTGATCCATAGATCATTGGAACTCTTCATACCAGCTTAAGGCAATTTACAATTGATTGATTGAAAGAGCTCAAAGAAATGGCATACTCGGACTAGAATGGATGATGTGGACTACATTGTTGAAGACAACGCAATGGATGACTTTTGCTTATCACCGGAAATGGAAGGGACCCATGGTTGGACCACTTTTGAAGATGATCTCGGACAGCAACTGCTGAGAAGGGCAGCCCATGGAAAATTGGCACGATGGGATGCAAGCTGGGAACAAAATGCAAATGGTGGAATGTTCCAACCATCATATCTGCCTGAGATTCAGATCTGGTTAGAAACAGGATACTTCAGACTCACATGTCTGAAAAGAAAAGTTGCAACACAAATCAATGAGATAACGTTGCGAGATTCTCGGGATATGAACTACGATAGCAAGCTCCAAAACATGAGCTGGTCCTGCTACGTACATGTGAGCATGTTGTCCAAGACAAAAATGACCACATAGTAGTCTTATCATAAAACACTACCGAGTTCAGGTGGGGAACCATCATTGAGGATATCGAAGTCTTTACGCAAGTCCATGGATTAGATCCCATGCATAGACTTCTCTTCCTTGAACAAGTCAATCAGTGGTTTGGTGTGCTAGGAAACACATACGGAATGAAGGTAGCTAATCTCACAAACCAAAGTATACTTCGCACATGCATGACTAACTTGGGATGATTCGAGAGGAAGCAAAAACAATCTGTCTCGAATTCATGCGGCAACTTACATCAAATGCACGTGAATTCGAGGAAGTTACTTCTTTCATCCAACATATTCTTCACGAATGGGACATGAAGATAATGCTTATAAAAGTTTCCAACGCCAGGTGGATGTTCAACATGAGTCATGGGGGAGACGAAATGCTGCTGATGGGCCCAACAGCAACTCATCGGAATTTCCATATCACTGGACTTCCACCATCATGTGAACACGGTGATAGCATTGGTCAGACCAAAGGATGTAATGGTGTATGCTCGAGGGATCAACCACGAGTAAGATAACATTACGAACATCGATGGTACTGATTTGATTTGGTGATAGCCGATACTCAAATCAAAGTTTTGGTTAGGATGATAGGTCCAGCAATTGATCGCGAGGATCAATCAATGAAGACATCACCTTTCTTCAACACACATACAAAATATCCCTTAGAATGAACTAAGTCGGACAAGCTTTCATCTTCCAACTCTCCAAGTTGTTGTTTAGCTTAACCAACTAGCTCAGGGGTATCCAACACATATTCTTGGAGAAGGGGGTGGTTACAAGGAACCAACTTGATCACAAACTCAACATAGCGGTCAGGTGACAACCTGGTGATACCTCCGAGAAGATATTCAGAAAATCACAAACCACCGATATGTTACTAAGCTCGAGAACAATCTTGCTTTGAGGGCAAGATGATATGATCAAATGAGCGAGGATTTGAAATAATCCTAACTCATCGATCGAGGAGTGCACCAGGAGAATGGACTAGGTAGCACGATCAATCTTAGGATGATGATTTAATAACCAACACGCTAAGAATGAGAATATTGTCCATTTACTACCAAGCAACGAGTTGCTCGGAGTATTGATTTCACACATCACAATTCACTTGTCGGCATTCCGGTTACAACAACACGAGGACCGAGGAATGAATGATGATGGTGAGAAGTATCACTACGCCAAGAATTCATGAGAGTTGGTGCAGTTCTCATGACAATTCGACATAAAGGGGTAATACTCGAGGTAGAATGTAACAAAGCTGAATTGGCATTTTGATCTGCGGGATACAACTACTTTGACCCAATCCTAGAAATGGATGAGGTACTGGAGTTTGTTTCTCCTAGTCATTCCGGAATACAATGGCTTGACGGACCACAAGAATGATAGGCATTGATGAACACGAATGCACAATTACTCATGACTATCAATTGATAGACGAAGGTCGGAATACAACTGAAGAGGGACAACTCAAAGGAACATATAACTTTTCGAGTTGTGGAGGCATGGATTAGTATGTCGAGAAAAGTTCAACATTTCTTCCGGATAACCCATGCGGAGAAGGTAGAACTGGCAGAGTCACAATATAGAATGGGAAACTCAGCGAGAGCACTCTTGTTGTGACCTTTTAGTTCAAAGGAACTCCTGCCAAGGATGGTTCATGGTATTTGGAAGAATGAGATACCACGGACCTCGAGGACTGTCGCAAGGTTACTAATATCCTAAAGGAACTAGCAAATACTAACAACATGAAGTAGGGCGAATCTCGGGTTCAAGAACCCAGGAATAGAATGCCTACTAACTAATAACATCACAGGATGCTTTCGAGAATGGTGGCCAGAATCATCACACGGGGAACACAAAACATGGCTAGATTGCTAGGTGACTCCCTAAAACACCTAGGTTCATAATAATAGTTCCAACATATATGCCGAGGCAAGGAGTACCTCAGCAGACGATTAGTGTGCTTATTCTGACCAAAAGGACACCGTGAACAGGAAGGAAGAATTTGCAAATGCATCAGATAGTTTAGAAACCTGGGATGACTCGGACAGCATAACGGCTGTAAATGCTCAAAATGATTTGAGACATCCTGCAAAAATGGTGGCATAACCACTCAGAAGCACAATATCAAGGTTCCGAGACCAACTATGAACACACGGAAGTGGTGGAAACTGAACTTAGGCCTAAAACCAACAACCTTAAAAGTCTATGGATTAGTAACACGTCATCCTGATAGATAGATGACAAGGCCTAGCTCTTAATCCCCGTAGAAGAGAAGAGGATGACTCAGATCAGAAGGCCATGAGGTATAAGGAGTAAAAAGAGCCTTACGTTCCCTTCCACAATCAATTCCCTTACATAACTAAAGCATTTCTAGACACAACTTCGCCGCTTTGGCTTGATAATCCTCTGATGCAGTCGACTCGATACCAAAGCTGTCAGACCCCGATTCCAAGTCACATCGATCTAGCCGGTAACACCTCATATCACTTTGCGGCCTCACGCACGGTATTCCCAATTGTCGCCTTACCATGGCCCGAGACCGCTTTGTGCCTTTTGGCTCACGTATATGATAGTGTCGCTAGCATCCATATGATAGAGAACCCGGCCGACATGGCTAGTCGTGAACCCAAAGCGGCACTAACCCATGGGGACAGGCATACATGAATCACATCGAGCATGTCGGTCATCAACATGTGAATCCGGCTGTAGCAGGGCTATGAGGACTCCGTAAACCGGCTGTAGCAGGCTAGGCAGACTCAGGATGTCACCGCTGCGTGACATTTCCCGAAGAACGGAACCACAGAACGAAGTGAAACACATGCCGGCCAGTCAAGTGTCCAGAGCAGTAGTGCTGGGCTAGCAGGACTCCGGTGAACCGGGTTGTAGCGGACTACTATCGCTCAGGAAGCACTAGACTACATTTCCCCATATGAAAGGCTGCCATGGATAAACAACTAGATTGTCGGATCCCACACATACCAAGCATTTCAAACATACACACAATATGCTCGATATGTGTAAATACAACATGGCATCACAACATAACTCTACGACTCAAAGTATTTATTCATTAGGCTCGAGGAGCGAGATATTACAAACATGGGTCTCATGACCCAACATTCAGAGCATACAAGTCAAAGCACATGCGGAAGCTTAACATGTCTGAGTACAGACATCTACAAATGAAGAAGGCTGAGAAGCCTAACTATCTACCAGATCCTGCCGAGGGCACAAGATCGTAGCTGAGGTTACAAGCTAAACGTCGAAGTCCACGCGGAACTACTAGCGAGACTGACGTCTCTCTGCAAAACATAAAATAAGCAAACGTGAGTACAAATGTACTCAGCAAGACTTACATCAGAACTAACTACATATGCATCATTATCAACAAAGGGGGTGGTGGAGTTTGACTGCAACAAGCCAGCTTTGACCCGGTGGCTATCCTAAACTACGACTGCAAGTAACTCTTTTGAGGTGGCGCACACGAGTCCACATATTCACCAATCAATACAGCACTATGGATTCGATCCCGTCTTCCTACGAGAACGCCAACCATAGCACTCACGCTTATCTTGCGCATTTTAGAGTATCCACTTTCACTTGTCTATGAACCGCATGTGCAACCCGTAAGTCCTTTTCATGGACACGGCTATTCGAATAGATCATATTAACCCTGCAGGGGTGTACTTCTTCACAAACGCTCTCGCCACTTACCACCATGTACACGTCGTGTATCTTGGCAACCTTCAAGCGGAAGCCTGGCGAGGGAGTCGGCCACGACCTGACTAACCACACAAGTCTCTAGTCCAGGTTTATCGCCTATTCGGGTTCCATCCGCAAGGAGATCCGGCCGGGGTGTCGCTCACGGCCCCAAACGATGTGTGCAGGGTTCCCGAGACACCAAACGGGCGCTCGGTACACCGGGCCATGGTGTATCTACAGCATCATAGCCCACCCCTAGGGTCAGCACTACGCACGGCCTCCAACACATATCCTACAAACACCAGAAACTCGTTGCAACTCCCGGATGTAGATCAGGTTGATTAATAAGTCGAGAGGGCACTTAAGCATTCCAATGCGTGGTAGTAACTGTTCATGGATCACAAACACAGAACTCAGTTCCTGAGGACGGCTGCAATGAGACAACCCACCATGTACTCCTACATGGCCTCTCACTGCTACCTTTACCAAATCGCGTTCACACACTTAGCTCACACACAGTAGGACATGTTCACACACCATTCCAATTCATTCCCGATGAATCGGACCTGACTCAACTCTAAGCAGTAGCAGGCATGACAAACAAGCATGAATGAGTAGGCACAACAGGGCTCAAACAACTCCTACTCATGCTAGTGGGTTTCATCTAATTACTGTGGAATGACAGGTCATGCAGAGGACAAAGGGGTTCAGCTACATGGCAGTGTAACAGATGAATCGTTGTTGTCCTAATGCAGTAAAAGAGAGCAGGAGCGAGAGAGTGGGATTGTATCGGAATGAACAAGGGGTTTTGCTTGCACAGCACTTCAAGATAGTATAGCTCTTCATCGGTGTCATCAAACTCATCATCGGAACATACGTCTACTGAGGGGGAACAACCACCGACTAGCAAAGAAGGAACACAATCAATGCAATGCACATTCATATGAATGACATGTCATGTTAAGGTACTGAATTCACCCAATGCAATATCTAGCCAAGTTAATTGAAGTGGAACTCAAATAAGATCAAATTCCAACTCCAAATGTTATTTCATAAATTGCCCTAATCATCATTTGTCATATTCAGTGAGTTTAAGTTGTTCAAACATGCATGATCATGGCATAAACAGATTCTTCATATTTTTCTGATCATTTTTCATATATAACTTATTTCCATTGGAGTTATAGATTATTTTCTATGAATTTTAGAAGTTTGCGGTATTTTCTGAAATTTATAAATCATTTCCTAATTTATTTTAATTCCAGAAATACTTTATCATACAAGATGACGCCAGCAGACGTCAGCAAGTCAACAGGGTTGACCAGAGTCAAACCTGTGGCGCGGGACCCGGTCAATGCTAACATGGCCTAGTCAAACTGACCGGTGGGCCACGGCATTAGCTTAAGCTAAGCAGGGAGATAATCCTGTGATTAACTAAGGGCCCGGGGCCCATTTGTCAGTGACCTAAGACTATTAGTTAGCGCCTAAACTGCAGTTAGGCCGTTGTTTAACGAGGGTTGACTCGCCGGCGAGGTGCCGCGGCCAGTGGTTTCGAGAATCGCCCACGAGGCACGGCTTATGCAGCAGTTGGGTTCTACAATGAAATGGGGTTCATGCGCATCCAGCGGTGGCAGAGATATGGCGCGAGGTGGTCTGTAGCAGCGGCAGCAACGAGTTGGGCGGCGGCCGGAGCTCGGGTGTCGACGGAATCGACGACACGGCGCGCGGGAGGACCAGCGGTTTGCACCTACGTGATCTACGAGAGCTCCCGAACCCAACGGAGGAACGCACGGGACAATTTGGTCATCGGAGCCTCGTCGGCGAAGAGCAAGTGCGGCGGCTGCATACGGGACTCGCGGTCAGCGGCGTTGCAGCGAGAAATCGACCAAGGGGAAGGGGTGAGATGACGGCGGGCTCACAGGGAGTTGGATGGGCGGCTCGTTTGGCTCGGGGAAGCGTCGGAGCGAGCGGGTGGCGAAGGGGATCTCCGGCGACCCGAGGAGGAAGAAGGGGTCGGGGACGTCGTCACGGAGCTCCTGGCGGCGCCTGGCTTGGTGCAGAGGATGCGGGGGTCGAGGCAGAGCTCGTGGCATATCCGGATGGGCGCGGGGAGGTCGGTGGCCACGGCTGCGGCGGTCGGCGGCGGCGAGCACGCTCGGGTGTGGTTGGGGAACGACGAGAGAGAGGCGGAGAGGAAAAAGTGCGGTGCACAGTGGGTCGAGGGGAGGCCGGGGAAGCGGTTCAGGCATCACGGTGGCGAGGGACGCAGGCAGGCAGGAGGTGGCGTGTCGCCATGGCACGCACGTGCGCTGTCCTCCCTCCTCTACCTACTGGAAGAGGTAGAGGATGACTGGCATGGGCCCTGATGGGCTAGGCCACCAGCTAGGCCAGCCAGGTGGGCTGCCAGGTAGGTCCAGGTGATTGGCCCAGTGGCCTTCTCTCTCTTTCTTACTTAATTGTTTCTGTTTTCTAATTTATTTCTCTGTTTTGAATAGTAAAAAAATACTAATTCATTTTGTAAAATCCTGAAAATAATTGTGGGCACTTTTGAAACTACTTCCAATAGCCCCCAAATGATTTCAAGATTATTTGGGCATTTAAAATATTTAAGAGAATTTAAATGTCCAAATTCAAATACTTATGATTTAATTCAAAAATACAGAATAGCCTCCAAAAATATGAAACCATTTTTGGCAGAGGGTTTAGCTAGGACCAAAGATGGTGAACATTTATGAAGGGCATTTTGGGTTCATTGAAAAGTTTTAAGTTTGAACCTAGTTGAATTCATTTGGTGCTAGGGTTTCAACATCCCCATTTCAAGTTTCTTAGGAATTTAAACATGATGACATGATGAGCAGGCGAAGTCAAGCAAGGGCTGATCTGGGGCTGTGACAAAGCCGCTATGAACGTGCTCTGCCTGGAGTCTCGCATTGCTGGAGTGGTGGACTATCTCGCTCGACTGAAAGCTGCGGTGTCACGGATCGACTCAACCCTCTGGCCGGACCAGACGCTTCAGAATGACCTTGAGTCCTTAATGACTCGACTGAATGAGGTTCCAAGTCGAGTGCAAGAATGGAAAAAGTCTTCTACCAGGTGCGGTGCTGATGTTGCTCTGTCTCTGGTTCATGTCCACTGCAAGGAAGTGCGGGAGGACAAGCTGGCGGCCCTCAGAGTTGCCAACACCAAGAAGTATGACTTCCAATCTTTCATGGAAAATTTTATCGCCGCTGCCACCCGGATCGCCGATGGGATCGACCTTGACCAGTTTGTGGCTCCTTCCAGTCCTCCGCCTGAGGAGTAAAAAACTTTTTATGCTCTACCTTAAATTTGCCTCGAAATGCCGAGTGATTTTTGTAACCGATAAACTTTAGCAGGCTTGAGGCCTGGGTACTTCTGCATCCTTAGGATGCTATCCGAACTTTACTTATCGTCAAAATATGCTTTTGTTTGCCTTCGAGTGAACTTTGCTCTTCAATCGGATTATGCTTCAATGTTTGAGATGCAGCTCCGAGGTGGATCCAGTCGACCTACACTTTGTGGTTCTTGCAGGTGCAGGAGAAGGAAGCAGTCGACGTGTACCTCGTCGTCCTTGCGGATCAGGATGGAGCGCATGTTGTACTTGTGGCGCAGCTCCGAAGGATAAGGCAACAGTCGACCTGCATCTCGCCGTCCTTGCGGATCGGTATGTTCTCAAACTTAGGCGAGTCCCGGACTGCAGCTAAGCCCCCGAGCGGGAGGTTTTCTCTCCACTCGGTAGGATTTTCAAAACTTAGGCGAGTACTGAACTGCAGCTAAGCCCCCGAGTGGGAGGTTTGCTCTCCACTCGGTGGGATTTTTAAAACTTAGGCGAGTACTGGACTGCAGCTAAGCCCCCGAGTGGGAGATTTGCTCTCCACTCGGTAGGATTTTTCAAACTTAGGCGAGTACTGGACTGCAGCTAAGCCCCCGAGTGGGAGGTTTGCTCTCCACTCGGTAGGATTTTTCAAACTTAGGCGAGTAATCTTGGATCAGCTTAAGCCCCCAGTGGGAGGTTTGCTCTCCACTCGGTGGGATTTTTCAAACTTAGGCGAGTACTGGACTACAACTAAGCCCCGAGTGAGAGGTTTGCTCTCCACTCGGTAGGATTTTTTCAAACTTAGGCCAAGATCTTGATCAGTAGCTAAGCCCCCGAGTGGGAGGTTTGCTCTCCACTCGGTAGGATTTTTCAAACTTAGGCGTAGCATCGACTGCAGCTAATCCTCCAAGGAGGATTTTTGTGTCATAACTTTGAAGGGAAAGGCAACAATGACCTGCACCTCGTCGTCCTTGCAAAGTGCACATTGTATTAAATACTTAGGCGAGTACTTGGACTGCAGCTAAGCCCCCGAGTGGGTGGCTGGCTCACCACTCGGTAGGATTTTAAACACTTAGGCGAGTACTTGGACTGCAGCTAAGCCTCCGAGTGGGAGGCTGGCTCACCACTCGGTAGGATTTTAAACACTTAGGGGAGTACTTGGACTGCAGCTAAGCCGCCGAGTGGGAGGCTGGCTCACCCCTCGGTAGGATTTTAAACACTTAGGCGAGTACTTGGACTGCAGCTAAGCCTCCGAGTGGGAGGCTGGCTGACCACTCGGTAGGATTTTAAACACTCAGGCGAGTACTTGGACTGCAGCTAAGCCTCCGAGTGGGAGGCTGTCTCACCACTTGGTAGGATTTTGAATACTTAGGCGAAACGGATTCGCAGCTAAACCCCCGAGTGTGAGGCTGGCTCGCCACTCGGTAAGGATTTTTTACAAACTTAGGCGAAACGGATTCGCGTCTAATTCACCCACTGGGGGGGGGGGGGAATTTTAACAAAAAGTAATAACAATCACTGGGAAAATTATAATCTTCTTGATTTAGATAGACAAACTACAGAGGTACTTTTATTACATCTCACCCGAGTGAGCTCTTAAGTGTAAAAGGGGCGGAGCAGCTCCGCATTCCATGCCCGAGGCTCATCGATCTGGCGTTCGACGTTGTAAAGACGATAAGCCCCATTGTGAAGCACTTTGGTGACGATGAAGGGACCTTCCCAAGTGGGAGCGAGCTTGTGTGGTTTCTGTTGATCCACTCGGAGGACCAGATCTCCTTCCTGAAAGGCTCGGCTCTTCACATTTCTGGCGTGGAATCGACGCAAGTCCTGCTGATAGATGGTCGAGCGGATCAGGGCCATCTCTCTCTCCTCTTCAAGGAGGTCGACTGCATCTTGACGGGCTTGCTCTGCTTCAGCTTCAGAGTAGAGTTCGACTCAGGGGGCATTGTGAAGCAGGTCACTCGGCAGAACTGCTTCAGCTCCATATACCATAAAGAATGGAGTTCTCCCGGTCGAACGATTAGGAGTGGTCCTCAATCCCCAAAGAACTGACGGAAGTTCGTCGACCCACGCTCCTGCTGCATGCTTGAGATCACGCATCAGTCGAGGTTTCAGTGCTTTGAGGATTAGACCATTTGCTCGTTCAGCTTGTCCATTCGACTGGGGGTGAGCGACTGAAGCATGGTCGACTCGCGTGTCCTGAGAGGCGCAAAAGGCTTTGAACTTGTCGGAATTGAAATTTGACCCATTG
Source organism: Aegilops bicornis (assembly GCA_021605145.1). Classification (NCBI taxonomy): domain Eukaryota; kingdom Viridiplantae; phylum Streptophyta; class Magnoliopsida; order Poales; family Poaceae; genus Aegilops; species Aegilops bicornis. Next base: position 719,675,999 of record CM038671.1, read on the forward strand.
TCCGTGATGATGCTGTGCGGAACTCCATATCTGAATATCAATTCTCTGACGAGACTAACAGCAGTGCACGCATCAAGGTTCTTGATTGGTTTAGCTTCGATCCACTTCGTGAACTTGTCGACTGCCACAAGCAAATGAGTGAAACCACTCCTGCCAGTTCTCAGCGGTCCAATCATATCCAACCCCAAACAGCGAAAGGCCGACGAGTGGAATGGTCTTCAATGCTGAAGGCGGGCTTGTGTGACATATTGGAGTAGAACCGACATCCTTCACATTTGTCGATTATTTCCTTTGCCATTTCATTTGCCTTTGGCCAAGAAATCCCGCCGGTATGCTTTAGCCACGATGGTCCGAGAGGACGCATGGTGACCACAGGTCCCCGAGTGGATATCATCAAGGATTACCTGACCTTCTTCTGGCGTTATGCACTTCTGGCTGACTCCAGTCACGCTTTCTCTGAATAACTGTCCCTTGATCACAGTAAAGGCCTTGGATCAACGGACGATCTGTCTAGCCTCTTCTTCATTCTCCGGGAGCTCTTTCCTCAGAATGTATGAGATGTACGGTACTGTCCAGTCGGGAGTGATGACCACGACTTCCATGACTAGGCCGACCACAGCTGGGACCTCAACTTCAGTCGGATCAGTGGCACTGTTTGGCTATGGAGCTTCTTCAGTGAAAGGATCCTCTTGAATCGACGGTGTGCGAATGTGCTCCAAAAACACATCAATGGGAATGGCTTCCCTCTTGGACCCTATTTTCGCCAAATCATCAGCAGCTTGATTTTTCGGGCCGGGTATATGATGGAGCTCTAACCCCTCAAACTTCTTTTCTAGCTTCCTCACTGCATTACAGTAGCCAGTCATGGCTGGACTTCTGACGTCCCACTCCTTCATCACCTGATTAACCACCAAATCTGAGTCGCCATAGACCATGAGGCGACGGACACCGAGTGAAATGGCCATACGCAACCCATACAACAATGCTTCGTATTCTGCTTCATTGCTGGAAGAATCAAAGTGAATATGGAGCACATATCTGAGCTTATCTCCTCGGGGGAAACCAATACTACCCCAGCACTGGAACCATTCAGCATCTTGGAACCATCAAAGAACATAGTCCAGTGCTCCAAGTGAACTTGAGTCGGTAACTGTTGTTCAATCCACTCGGCGATGAAATCTGCTATTGCTTGGGACTTGATGGCTTTCTTTGCCTCAAACTTGATATCAAGGGAAGAAGTTCAATCGCCCATTTCGCCACTCGACCGGTTGCATCTCTGTGCGAGAATCTCGATAACGGGCGTCACCGACGCATCGTAATGGAATGATCAGAGAAGTAGTGAGCAACCTTCTTTGCGGTCATATAAATCCCATACACAAGCTTCTGATAATGAGGATACTTTGCTTCGACGAGGTTAACACTTCAGAAAGATAATATACTGGGCGCTGAACTTTGAAGGCTTTTCCCTCCTCTTCCCGCTCGACCGTAAGTACTGTACTGACGACTTGTCCTGTGGCTGCAATGTAAAGCAACAACGGCTCTTTGCTAATTGGGGCAGCAAGCACCGGCTAGCACTACAGGAATCAGCTACTTTTCCGTCTGCCATGGCGGACGGCAAAGGCATGAATGGCGGACGGCAAAATCCTTTGCCGTCAGCCACGGACGGCAACAGGCTCCGGCAACGTAGGCTACGGTAAACAGCTACTTTGCCGTCCGCTTCCTGGCGGCTGACGGCAAAGGCCCTTTGCCGTCCGCGACGGACGGCAAAGAGAGCGGACGGCAATAATTGCGCCGTCAGTCCGTTAAGTGTCTAACGGCAGGCCTTTGCCGTCCGCCACTGACGGCAAAATTTCTAGTGTCTTTGCCGTCTGCCACTGATGGCAAAGTGCAGGTTCATTGCCGCTCCGCCATCGATGGCAAAGTGCAGGTTCTTTCTTTGTCGCCATCGATGGCAAAGTGACCAAATGGGTCAGCTTCAGAAGCACAACTAGATGCCACGTGTCTTCTTTGCCGTCATGAAGACGGCAAAGAGCGTTGCCGTCGGTGGCGTATTTGCAAAGAGCCCGCATATTGGCTCTTTTATCTGTTTTTATTAAATCCACCAATTTTCATCACAAATATATATGACATATATAGATATATTTCAAAAGGCCATTACAGAGCAAACATATAAGATATCCAACACATAACTTCATCATCCAAACATATATATTACATGCATAGTTCCATCATACATAACAAGTTCAACATAGAGGCATCCAACCATATATATTACAATAGTTTCATCCAACGATACATGCATAGTTCAACGATACAAAAGAAACAGAGAAAGGGATAAGGAGCACTCCATCTATGCAAGCTTTCGTCAAGTGAATGAAATCTGCAAAATGAAAAATAAGAAAGTTAGAACAAGAAGAGTAGAACAAGAAGAAGACTAGAACAAGAAGAGTATGCCATTTATGAGCTAACTTACGTGAAATGGATCATATATGAGCTAACTAAGTTGAAATGGGTCGTTTATGAGCTAGCTAAGGTGAAATGGATCATTTATGAGCTAACTAAGTTGAAATGGGTCGCTTATGAGCTAGCTAAGGTGAAATGGATCATTTATGAGCTAACTTAGTTGAAATGGATCATTTATGAGCTAATTTAGTTGAAATGGATCTTTATGAGCTAACTTAGTTGAAATGGATCGTTTTTGAGCTAATTTAGTTGAAATGGATCTTTTTGAGCTAACTTAGGTGAAATGGATCATTTAAGAGCTAATTTAGGTGAAATGGACCGTTTTGTAGCTAACTTGGTGAAATGGATCATTTAAGAGCTAATTTAGGTGAAATGGGTCATTTTTTAGCTAACTTGGATGAACTGGATCATTTATAAGCTAACCTAGGTAAAATGGGTCATTTTAGAGCTAACTTAGGTAAAATGGATCGCCTATGAGCTAACTAAGCTAATTATGCAATTTTGACATAAGTAAGCTAAGTACAGATCGCTTTAGAGCTAACTTAGGTAAAATGGATGGTTTTGGAGGTCGATAGCTTATTAAGTCATTTTGGAGGAGAAGAAGCTAAGTCTAGGTCATTATGGTAAGCATTGGAGGAAATAAAGCTAAGTCTAGGTCTTTATGCATGTGTTAAGCAAAACACTAGATAAACTTACCAAGATCCAGGAGGTGTAGGAGCGGGTGGCTCGTGCCAGTAGTCGGAGAAGGATCGTATGATGCTTGTCTCGAGTTACGCTGCACCAAAGATCATTTCCAATGTCTTGTTAGCATGATGACACTCAAATGTTAAGACTAGCAAGTAATGTCCATTCAAATAAAACTCACCGTGGTCCCAGGAGCAATCATCGGCATCGGCGGAGCGGTCTCGACTGTCTTCTCGCACACGCATCGCACATTTGGTTTTGACGACTCAGTCATACTAGTTAGTAATGAGACAAACACTACATGAATGTTTTGGCTAATCTGCAGAAGAAACTTGCCACAAGGAGCTCGTGACATGGCCCTTGCTCGCATGTCATTCCGTGCCCTCTCCTCCTCCAACATCTTTGTCGTCCTCTCCTCCAACTCCCGCTGCCTCTCCGCCGCCTTCGCCAGAAGTTTCTCCGTTCTATCTCTCTCACTCTGTATAGCAGCCTGCAACACCACTCACATGACCATTTGTAATCATTGATGGAAGCGCACACAATGTAATGGAGAAAGATAACTGAGTATGTATCACTAACCTTGATGGCGAGTTGCACCGGCCGCTCACGAGGCCTTATCTCGTGAGCGGAGCTCGATTGGCGCGCCTTTGATCTCCGAGAGAGTGCTAGGACAACGGATAAGTCCATCTCCAATGGCTATGGAGCCATGGGACCTCCCGCCACCGTGATATCATCAACAGCTCCGATCAATGGGACCACAGCTCGGGTTAAAGTCCTCCCTTTCCTCGCCTTCCCCTCATCTCTATATCTCACGAGCTTGTTGTGGGAGGAGATGTTGGTGAAGTTGTTTGCATCATCGAGGTCGACCGAGAGAAAGCCTTGACTTTCTTGAAAGAGGCGTGTGGGCCATGGCATACAGGTCGTACACCTCTCGCACCTTATCCGCCTTATTGTAGCGTGCACGAAAGAGAGAAACAATGAAAATTAGTAATTAAAGGGCTCAAGCTAGCATGATGAATGAATTGCATGAATCATGAAGCAAACCACATACCCAGTTCTTAACTGATATAAGTTGGAGCTGCCTTGATGGTGTGGCACACCTTCCATTTGGGCACGTTTGTCCTTGGCCTCGTTGTGGAGGGCTAGCCATTGTTTTGAGCACCACTCATCGACCAACACCTCCCAACAATCCATCCGATCCGCACACCATCTCGGAGGCGCCTAAGTTAGCAAATAGAAACTTGAGCGCCACGGCTAAGAATTACTAAATGAAGGAACTTAAGTAGAGAAGGCCTTAAGAATTACCTTCATGTATCGCTCCTTACTCAGAACTTATCGCGCACGCCGGCTTGGTCTTCTTGATACCACGCAAGGCGTAGTAGTCTCGAACAGCCTGCACCCGAGCCTCGTGCCGTAAGTTACGGAGTAGGCGCTATGCACGTTCTCGATAACATGTGCCGCGTCCTCCTCGTATCCCTCCTCACACCTGTAGAATGTCTACAATCAGATGAGACAATATTGATTAGTACAATTAATAACTAGCTAGTTGAAGATTTTTAAATGTGTAAAGGAGAAATTACCCAAAACTTTCTGATCACCATGTCTGCCCTCGTGTCGCACACGACACCGCCGATAATCTCATCCGGCGGGGCCGGGGCAGCCACGTAGTGCTCCCAGCTCAATCCAAGCTCTGGAAGCCGACCCTCACCAGGCAACGTGACAAACCCCGGGAAGTTTTGCGGCAAAGAACTCCAAGGACGGAGTTGGGCGGCGGACACTATGATGGTGGTCCCAACCTATGCAGCATGACAAGGCCAACGCATTAGTTATTTGAAAAACGTGAATGCACAAGGTACAAAAATATTAAATGCACGACTTACGCATTCTCTCCCCATCAGGAAAATCAACCACCTTCGCCGCATGGTCACCGCACGGACGGGAGCCGTAGCACCACGCTGGTAGATGGTGCCCCCTCCTCCTCAAGATCAGTCGGCTCCCCACCATCATCAGCATGGCCACTCGGCTCCTCGGGCTGATCCGGCCAGGTACCCCATCCGGACGTGTGCTCCTCCGGGGTCACGTGGGCCGAACTCGAGGCCCAAGACCCGTGGACCGGAGTCCGTGTAGCCTCCTCCTCGGACGAGTCCACCCTAGAAGTCACGTGCTCGAGTGAAACAGCTGGGGGTGGCGGCGAGGAAGGCGCCGTAGCAGTCACCCTACCTCCTCTCCCACGACCACGTGCCCTACCTCCTCTCTTCCTACCTCGTCCCTGTTGGGCACCGCCGGTCGACGAAGAAGGGCCCGGCGGTGTGGCCATACTGTCCAGCAACGCTCGGCGGAGAGGTGCGTCTGGAATGGAAGACCTCAGACCACGCTCCCGACCAGCACCCACCATCTTTCAATACCTGCCATGACAAACAGTAAACGAAATTAGTACAACATAAAAAAAGACCGACATGAATAATAATATGTGTATCACTTAAGTGTATCATCATCAAGTACCAAACACACTGAACCCATCCGTGCTGATGCCGACTCGAGGATGCCTCGGATCTGCCGCTTTGTCAGCATGTAATTCATCAAACTTTTTCCACGCAACACCATCTGATGTGTGTACCATCATCAGATTCCCATCCGCATCTAGTTCGGTTCTTTTGCCTGTTTTGTGCCATGTCATCTGTCTGCCGTCTCTTCACCATGAAAAGACGTTGAAGTCTTGGTACGATTGGCATATACCGAAGAACACTAACGGGATTTTGGTCTGTGTCTTCTCACCCATACCGTTGTCTACCACAATATACCGAAGACTTGCAAATGGGACAATAGTTCAAGTCCGCATAGTCAAGCCTAAATAAGGCACATCCTTTCTCACAGCATGTATCTTCTCATAGGGCATCTTCGATTACGGAGGATTTTGTCCGACCGGGTACAGGTTTGCGTGCATTACATGGCCTTTGGGTAGAAAGCGTCCAAATACTGTCATAATTGCGTCATAGCATTCTTTGCCCAAGTTGAACTGAGCCTTCAGAGCCATTACTTGTGAGATGACATCCAACTGACAAAGCTCAGTGTGCTCGTGGAGCGGACGTTTCGAAGACTCCAACATTTCATTGAAGGCCTTTGCAGATTCCTCCATCTCCTCGTCCGAATCCCGAGCATCATCATAGCCTTGCACCATGTTTTCCATCCCGGTACCATGCTCGCTCGGTGCGACGACGATCCACCTCAGCTCGGTCATGTTGGGCAGACTCACCATGAAATGTCCACACCATATAATCGGGCGTAAAACCACTCTTCTGCAGGTGTTTGCCCATTTCAGCCTCTGTCTTCTTTTCCCAATTGCCGCACCGAAACAGGGCACCAGGTTTTCTTTGTCCATTTGCAAATGCGGCTTGCACAAACCCTTAGTTTTTGTGAACCATTCAGCGCTCCATTTGTTCCGACCAGTGTGACCGTATACATCCAAGCACGGTCACTCATCTTGACTTTCGTAGCTCTTGGACACACAACAATTATATATGTAATTCACCATGTATATATTCATCAGTTGATCTACTTTGTCAATTTTATTACGTCCATGCAACCTACACTCTAATAGGTAATGATAGGTCTAATCTCACCCGTGTATGTGTAGATTGGGTTTATTTTCCCATGCTATGCTCCAGATCCGACGTAAAATTTGGCAGCACCTCGCCGTTCTCTCGATACACGTCTACGCAATAAACAGAGGATGTGTACCCGGAGAACAACAGGGAGGCAATCGATTTAAATATATGCATCGGATCCGGAGCAAAGCATATGGGAAACGAACCCAATCTACACATACTGGCTGTCCATGGATAGCGTTGGACAATTGAAAGAATCAAGGTTATAAATATGCAAATGCATGCATATTTATAACTATGACGCTTTCGAATGGGAGACACATATTGGTTACGCATATCGATGATTCAAGACACATATATAGCTAGCTATCAAGTTTCATCGGAATAGATCAAATAATTAATGGGGAGGAGGAGTTGTCATTTGTGCTCACCCACGAGCGAAGGGGCAGAGCTCGTCAAACGCATCGGCGAGGTCGTGAACACCAAACCTCGCAGTGATGAAACAATCGCACAATTAAAACTACACGATCAACACAATTATAAATGATGTTTTTCATAGCAAAATCGAAAAATATATGACCTAACTAATAATTCACAAATATATGACCCCGTCGGCCTCTGGAAGGCCAAAGAACACCTTTCGGAGGTGTCGGTGGTCGGGTGTCCTGTCGGTGTCGGGTGCCGTGTCGGGTCGGGGTGCTGTTTGGGTCGGGGGTCGGGGTGTCGTGTCGATGTCGGGTAGTGTCGTGGTCGGTGTCGGTGTTGTTTCGGGTCGGGTGTGGTGTCGGGGGTGTAGGGTCGGGCTCGGGGTCGTGTTGGGTCAGCCTGGGGTCGGGGTGTCGGGGTCGGGGTGTCGGGTCAGCCTTGGGGGGTCGGGGTGTCGGGGTCGGGGTCGGGGTCGGGGTCGGGGTGTCGGGGTCGGGGTCTCGGGGTCGGGGTCGGGGTCTCGGGGTCGGGGTGTCGTGTCGGGTGCCGGTCGGGTCTGCAGGTACCGTGTCGGGTCGGGGTCGGGTCGGGTGTGTCGGGGTCGGGGTGTCGGGGTCGGGGTCGGGGTCGGGGTCTCGGGGTCGGGGTCTCGGGGTCGGGGTGTCTTCTTCTTCTTCCTTTTCCTTTTCTTCCTTTTTTTCCTTTTCTTCTTCTTCCTCCTTTTCCTTTTCTTCCTTTTTTCCTTCTTCTTCTTCTTCTTCTTCTTCTTCTTCTTCTTCTTCTTCTTCTTCTTCTTCCTCCTTTCCTTTTTCCTCTTCTTCTTCTCCTCCTCTCCTCTCTTTTCTTCTTCTTCTTCCTCTTCTAAATCTAAACCTAATACTAAACTAAAACTAAACCTAATACTAAACTAAAACTAAACCTATAAACCTAAAACTAAACATAAACCTAAAACTAAAAAACAGAAAAAAGGAAAAAAGGAAGAAGAGACTCACCGCAGCGAGGGTGGAGGAGGGGGCGGTGGCCTGGGCGGCGGAGGAGGGGGCGGGCGGCTCTGGGCGGCGGCGCTGGCCCGCCGGGCGGCGGGCGCGAGGTGCTGGGCGCTGGCGTGGCGGGCGCCAACGGCGGCGGGGGCATGGGCGGGGGCGGTGGCAAGGGTGGAGGAGGGGCGGTGCGGCTGGGCGGCGGAGGAGGGGGCGGGCGGCTGGCGGCGGCGCTGGCCCGCCGGGCGGCGAGGCGCGAGGTGCCGGGCGCCGGCGTGGCGCCAGACGGGTGGCGGCGGGGCAGCGGGCGCGCTGGCGGCGGGCGGTGGGGCGACGGGCAGGGGCGCTGGGCGGCGGCGGCGGTGGTGCGAAGGGGCTGGCAAGAGGTGAGAGAAAGAGAGAGAGGGGTGGGCGCGGCCGTTAACGCATGGGCCCTCCCTCTTTGCCGTCCGCCACCCTTTGTCGTCCGCCTTCTTGCTCTTTGCCGTCCGCTAGCGGACGGCAAAGAGGGCCCCCGTTAGGTTTTTTTTTTGCAACTCGTCAGTGGGGCCCCTCCCTCTTTGCCGTCCGCTAGCCGACGGCAACGAATCTTTGCCGTCCGCTTTTTGGGTAGCTGATGGCAAAGAGCTTATTTGCCGTCCGCTAGCAGACGGCAAAGAGCTGGCAGATGGCAAAGTAGCTGATTCCAGTAGTGTAGGTGGAGAGCAGAGCTTTGAGCTCTGCAAACGCTGCATCAGCTTCAGGAGTCCACTCGAACTTATCTGACTTCTTCATCAGTCGGTAAAGAGGCAATGCCTTTTCACCGAGGCGAGAGATTAATCGACTTAAAGCGGCCAAGCATCCAGTAAGCTTCGACATCGTGCATCCGCCGGGCGCGTTTCATTCGAGAATAGTGCCAACTTTTTCTGGTTAGCGTCGATTCCTCGCTCGTAAACGAAAACCGAGTAACTTGCCACCGTGAACTCCGAATGTGCACTTTGATGGATTAAACTTGATATCATACCTCCCGAGATTGGCAAATGTTTCAGCAAGGTCACCAACAGGTCGTAACCTTTCCGTGACTTGACCACAATGTCATCCATGTATGCTTCTACATTCCGACTGATTTGAGTGAGTAAACACTTCGAATCATCCTCATGAACGTGGCTCCGGCATTCTTGAGGCCGAATGGCATGGTGACATAAATGAAGCACCGAATGGAGTGATGAAAGCTGTTTTGATCTCGTCGGGTCCATACAGACAGATCTGATGGTACCCGGAATATGCGTCTAAAAAAGATAACCGCTCACATCCCGCAGTCGAGTCGACTATTTGGTTGATGCGGGGGAGAGGAAAATGATCTTTCGGGCAGGCCCGATTGATATGTTTGAAGTCGATGCACATGCGCAGTGAATTGTCCTTCTTAGGGACCATGACCACATTTGCGAGCCACTCGGAGTGGTAAATTTCTCGGATAAACTCTGCTGCTAAGAGCCGAGCCACCTCCTCACCTATGGCTTTTCTCTTTTGGACGGCGGACCGTCGAAGATGTTCTTTGACAGGTTTGACTTTTGAGTCGAATCGCAGACGGTGCTCAGCCATCTCCCTGGGAACACCCGGCATGTCAGCAGGCTTCCATGCGAAGATGTCCCAGTTCTCACGGAGGAACTGGACGAGCGCTTCTTCCTATTTGGAGTCGAGTGTTGTTGAGATGTTGGTCGGAGCAGCATTGGGGTCGGTCGGGTGAATATGAACCTGCTTCGTCTCACCGGACGACTGAAATGCCCACTCCGTAGCGGGCTTCTTTGCTCGCAACAAATCACTCGGATTTGCAGTCTTCTCATATTCTTGCAATTCTACCACTACCATCTGAGCATCAGCAATCTTAGAGCCTTTCTGGAAACACTCTTCCGCTTTCTTCCGATTGCCGCGATGCGATCACACCCTTGGGGCCGGGCATCTTCATCTTGAGGTACACATAACATGGTCGGGCCATGAAGCGGGCATATGCCGCCTTCCCGTAATAAGCGTGATAAGCGCTCTGAAATCCACGACCTCAAAGGTCAACTTTTCTTTCTTGAAATGCTTGAATCACCAAAAACCACATCAAGAGCAATTTGACCGGGTGACTCAGCCTTCTTTCCGTGAATGACCTCGTGGAAACTCATGTTATCGGTCGAGTCCGGACATCGGAATGCCCATCCCTTTCAACGCCTCTCGCATACAAGATGTTCAAAGCACCGCCGCCATCCATCAAAACTTTGGTCAGTCAAGTGCCTTCGACGACTGGGTCGACCACCAACGCTTGCCTCCCAGGGGTGGAAATATGTGTCGGATGATCGGACTGGTCGAATGTGATGGCGGTCTGGGACCATTTCAGATAATTGGGCGTCGCCGGAGCGACCATGTTCACTTCTCGGCTGATAACTTTCAATCGACTTTTTCTTTCAACATCAGCAAAAATCATCAGGGTGGAATTGACCTGGGGATATCCACCATCACTATCTTCTTTGTCCTCAACTTTATCTGACCCCTTTTCCTTATCCTTGGGTTCCTTCCCTTGGAACTGCTGAATCAAGAGCCGACATTGTCGAGTGGTATTCTTTGGGTAAATGAGTTTACCCTCTTCATCTTTCTTCGTGTGAATGTGACATGGCAAGTCCAACACATCATTCTCATCTTGGTCTTTCACCTTCTTGGGGTTCCACGGAACCTTGGGTTTCCCCTTGAACTTTCCTGGGGTCACAACCAAGGCTTCTCCGGAGCGGTGGCTCGGCTTTGCGCTTCGCTTCCATTGGAATTTCCTCCGTCGGCTTCATTAGCGGCTGACTTGTACTTACCACTCCGGAGCCGATCCTCTTCTTCACCATTAGCATACTTGGTGGCAATCTCCATCATCCGACTTAGGGTCATATCTCCTGTCCGACCAAATTTCAAACTCAACTCTCTGTTCTTGACACCTTCCTTGAAAGCACAGACTGCCTGGTGATCAGACACATTCTCAACTGTGTGGTGCAAGGTTATCCATCTCTGGATGTAATCTCTCAAAGTTTCATTCGACTTACGCACACGATCGCAGCTCATCAATCCCATCGTCGCTTGCAAGTCCCTTCAAATGTCCTGACAAACACTCGGGACAGATCTTCCCAAGAGTAGATACTGCTGGGTGCTAACTGATTCAACCATTCTCTGGCCGAACCCTCCAACATAAGGAGCAAATGCTTCATAGCTACCTCATCGTTGCCGTCACCAATCTGAACAGCCACTTGGTAGTCCTCAAGCCAAGTGTCAGGCTTGGACTCACCGGTGAACTTACTGACTCCAGTCGCCAACCTGAAGTTGGGAGGAATCACTGTGGCTCTGATGGCCCTGCTAAAACACTCTGGCCCCGAGACATGAACTCTGCTGCTGGAGGGAACGTCTCTGTCATGACCTTCTCAGTGAGCTCTGTTCCTGTCGGCCAAACCTTGAACGATGATGGATCTTGCATCAAAGCCTGGCTCTCTAGGGTCGACTGGAACTCTTCGCCCAGCACTCTGTTGGCGTATGTCATCTTGTTGCCGAGGAGCGTATGATCCACCCCTTGGGGGAGGGGTGGGCACTCGACGTCGATCATTGCGATCGAATCGGTGCTCATACGGCTCGCGATTCCTGTACTGATCATCACACTAGCCTCCACGTTCCTCACGCCTCGGGGGAGATCTTGGACTATGGGCCGACTGGACTGAATTCGCAGCGACGGATCTGCTGTGAATCATGTTCCGTGGCTGTGATACGACTGAGTTTTGATCTCCTGCTGCCCCGAGTAAATCTCTGATTTGTTGCAAACCTCTACCCGCCTCCGACTGGGAAGGCTGAATTGACTCTGCTATACGGGCTGCAGCTGCTAAATTCTGAATCGGAGTTCGATATACCTGAGTTGGTTGTGGGAAGAGCTGACGTCGACTGGATTCTGGAACCCGTGGTCACGTGCGCTCGTCGAGAACTCACTGGAGGTTCTCCAGTCGAGTGCGCTCAGCCAAGTTGGCCAAGCGCGCATCCTCCAAGGCACGAGCCTCGGGGGTTTCTCCAACGATTGGAGTGTGAAGCGCATCCATGTTTCGGCGGTGAAGTTCCTCCCTCTGCAGCGAAGTGAGGGGCTCGGGTTGGTACTCTTCGTGATCTTGCGCCGGATCACCTCCACCGTCGCCTCCGTCGGTGCGGGGGTATCCAGGAGGACTGCATGGTCCGTCGACCATCAGAACCTCTGCTGCAGGATCGCTGCTATCACACTCAGATGCAGTCTCTGCGGAGCCAGTCGACAGATCGAACAAGCCGTAGAGAGATTCGTCTGGCTCGATTGCCGCAACTTGGGAAGTGGCCGACTGGCGAGCCACCGCATGTCTCACCCACCGCTGAAGCCTCGACCGACCGGAGCGCTTGCGCCGGCGGGAGACTGGGAGTGAGGACGGCACAAGAACCGACCCATACTGGGTCGACGGTTGCCGCAGGAGGACGCCGCGGACGCACGCGCGAAAGTGCGTTGCCCCGCGGACGGGGAGCGCGTCGACGTCGAGAGGAGCCTCCTGAAGCCAAGCGGAGTCGTCGGCGATGAACGTGAGCGCACCGAGACAGATCTCGACCAAAACTCCACCAGAAACCATGATGTAGGAGATCAAAAGAATCCCAACTTCTCCAACAAATCGCTAGAACACCTGCCCCACGGTGGGCGCCAACTGTCGTGGTTCTAAGTCTGACAGTAGAATGGTGGGTAGGTATGGAGATGCAAAGTACTAGCTATGGAGTAGTTGGTACGCACGAGTTCTGAGTTCAGGCCCTTCTCGGAGGAAGTAACAACCCTAGTCTCGAGCCCGAGTCGCTCGACCGGATTATATGCGTATGAATTACAGGTGCGAACCCTTCTACCTGTGGAGGGGTGGCTTATATAGAGTGCGCCAGACCCCAGCCATTACGTGGCGGAGGGTTTAAGGTACGTTAAGGCTAGGCGTTCATCGTAACGCCTTACATAAAAGTGTCATCATGACCATAAAGACTATTTAACTATAGACCGCTTGGACACCGAGTGGCTCTTGGACTCCCCTGGGGTCGAGTGGGTCTTCATGGTCGAGTGTCTTTGAATCTGTCGAGTGGAAACCTACCAGGTCGACTGGTAGGCAGTTTATTCTAATGATGCCCTTGGGGAGGGTATCTTGGACAGGTCCATGACCCTACCCTAGGGATATGACTTCATCATAATCCATAGGCGTTTCTTGACACTTACCGATATTACCTATTATTTGGCATTCATCACAAGATAATACGAACTTACGGGCATCCTTGAAGAGAGTAGGCCAATAAAATCCAGATTGCAATACCTTGTGAGCAGTTCTATCTCCAGCATGGTGCCCTCCATAAGCTTCGGAGAGAAAATTCCGAAGGATTTGTCCCTGTTCATGGTCAGGTACACAACGTCTAATAATACCATCTACCCCTTCTTTATAAAGATGTGCGTCATCCCAAAAGTAGTGTCTTAAATCATAGAAGATTTTTTTCTTTTGTTGGTATGTGAAGCAATGTGGTAAATATTTAGCAACAATATAATTAGCATAATTAGCATACCAAGGAGTATTATGAGCAACTAATGACCCACAAGTATAGGGGATCTATCGTAGTCCATTCAATAAGTAAGAGTGTCGAACCCAACGAGGAGCAGAAGAAAATGATAAGCAGTTTTCAGCAAGGTATTCTCTGCAAGTACTGAAATAAGTGGCAACAGATAGGTTTGTGATAGGATAATTTGTAACGAGCAACAAGTAACAAAAGTAAATAAAGTGCAGCAAGGTGGCCCAATCCTTTTTGTAGCAAAGGACAAGCCTGGACAACTCTTATAATAGGAAAAGCGCTCCCGAGGACACATGGGAATATCGTCAAGCTAGTTTACATCACGTTCATATGATTCGCGTTCGGTACTTTGATAATTTGATATGTGGGTGGACCGGTGCTTGGGTGTTGTTCTTACTTGAACAAGCATCCCACTTATGATTAACCTCTACTACAAGCATCCGCAACTACAACAAAAGTATTAAGGTAAACCTAACCATAGCATGAAACATATGGATCCAAATCAGCCCCTTAAGCAACGCATAAACTAGGGTTTAAGCTTACATCACTCTAGCAACCCATCATCTACTTATTACTTCCCAATGCCTTCCTCTAGGCCCAAATAATGGTGAAGTGTTATGTAGTCGACGTTCACATAACACCACTAGAGGCTAGACAACATACATCCCATCAAAATATCGAACAAATACCAAATTCACATGACTACTAATAGCAAGAATTCTCCCATGTCCTCAGGAACAAGCGTAACTACTCACCAAGCATATTCATGTTCATAACCAGAGGGGTAATAATATGCATAAAGGATCTGAACATATGATCTTCCACCAAATAAACCAACTAGCATCAACTACAAGGAGTAATCAACACTACTAGCAACCTACTAGTACCAATCCCGGACTTGGAGACAAGAATTGGATACAAGAGATGAACTAGGGTTTTGAGAGGAGATGGTGCCGGTGAAGATGTTGATGGAGATTGCCCTCTCCCGATGAGAGGAGCGTTGGTGATGACGATGACGATGATTTCCCCCTCCCGGAGGGAAGTGTCCCCGGCAGAACAGCTCTGCCGGAGCCCTAGATTGGTTCCGCCAAGGTTCCGCCTCGTGGCGGCGGAGTTTCGTTCCGAAAGGTTGCTTCTAATTTTTCTCTCGACGAAAGACGTCATATAGCAGAAGATGGGCATCGGAGAGCCACCAGGGGGCCCACGAGGTAGGGGGCACGCCCAGGGGGTAGGGCGCGCCCCCCACCCTCGTGGACAGGGTGTGGGCCCCCTGGCCTTCATCTTTGGCGAGGATTTTTTATTATTTATCGTAAGATATTCTGTGGAGTTTCAGGACTTTTGGAGTTGTGCAGAATAGGTCTCTAATATTTTCTCCTTTTCCAACCCAGAATTCCAGCTGCCGGCATTCTCCCTCCTTATGTAAACCTTGTAAGATAAGAGAGAATAGGCACAAGTATTGTGACATAACGTATAATAACAGCCCATAATGCAATAAATATCGATATAAAAGCATGATGCAAAATGGACGTATCAACTCCCCCAAGCTTAGACCTCGTTTTTCCTCAAGCCAAAGCCGATAACGATAAATATGTCCCCATGTTTAGAGGTAGAGGTGTCGATAAAAATAAAATACGGACATGAAGGCATCATGATTATTCTCATAACAGCAACATATATAGGTATTGTCATATGATTTCTTATGTTCAAGTAATAATCCATTCACAATGCAGAGTACGAATCATAAACTTTATTGAGAACCAACAAACTATAATCTCAGTCATTGAAGCAATTGCAATTTATCATAACATCATAAAGAGTCTATGTCAGAGCTTAATAGCATGTCCACATACTCAACTATCATTTAGTCCTTCATAATTGCTAACACTCACGCCGATACTTGTGGTTACGGAGTTTTAATCGGACACGAGAAAGATAGGGGCTTATAGTTTCGCCTCCCAACCTTTTACCTCAAGGGTAATGTCAACAATAATAACTCATGCCCCTACATCCAATTAGATATATCAATCAGGATCTTTCCAACACACTGTGCTTGCCAAAGGATAAAATGTAAAAAGGAAAGGTGAAGATCACCATGACTCTTGCATAAGGTAGAGGATAATAATAGAAGATAGGCCCTTCGAAGAGGGAAGCAGAGGTTGCCATGCGCTTTTATGGTTGGATGCACAAAATCTTAATGCGAAAGAACGTCACTTTATATTGCCCCTTGTGATATGAACCTTTATTATGCAGTCCGTCGCTTTTATTTCTTCCACATCACAAGATCGTATAAAGCTTATTTCCCCACACCAATCAATCATACATATTTAGAGAGCAATTTTTATTGCTTTGCACCGATGACAACTTACTTGAAGGATCTTACTCAATCCATAGGTAGATATGGTGGACTCTCATGGCAAAACTGGTTTAAGGGTTTTTGGAAGCACAAGTAGTATCTCTACTTGGTGCTGAGAATTTGGCTAGCACGAGGGGGAAAGGCAAACTCAACATGTTGGAAGATCCATGACAATATACTTTATCTTAGATATAAGAATACATAACCCATTACGTTGTCTTCCTTGTCCAACATCAACTCTTTAGCATGTCATATTTTAATGAGTGCTCACAATCATAAAATAGGTCAATAATTGTATATCTATATGTGAAACCTCTCTTTCCTTATTATTTCCTATTAATTGCAATGATGGCCAAAGCTATGTTTGCCAACTCCCAACGACTTTTAATCATCAGACTCTTTCTATGAGAAGTCATCACTCTCAATAAGATCAATATGAACTCTCTATTTCTTTTTATTCTTTTTCTCTATTCTTTTATTCACTCAAGATCATGGCAAAACAATCAAGCCCTTGACTCAACACTAATCTTTATTATATAGCTCACGGACTCGACTACATAGAGAGATCGTAAAGCAAAACTCAAAACTAGATCATGCCATAAACTTTTCTACTAGATCAAGATACTACTAATAGGATCGAACTAAGAAAAACAGTAAAGATAGGAGTTGTGATTGTGATACGATATCGGGGCACCTCCCCCAAGCTTGGCAGTTGCCAAGGGGAGTGCCCATACCCATATGATTATATCTCCTTCTTTGGGGTTGGTGAAACATTCTTGGCGATGATGCCCTTTAGGATGCGATTCTCGTCCTCAAGCTTATTGACTTGCTGCTTGAGGTCCATTATTTCCTTGCGAAGCTTTCCAGAATCGCTAAGGCTCCTTGCACCCAAGGGTGTTGCATAGCTGCGGGAGAACAAGTGACACTCCTCTTCATATTTTCATAAGAAATAAATCTAACATTGGAAGGGATAACCGAGTTTGGAATAGCTGAGCTCTATAGTTCCCCCATCGCGAACCCAGCTCAGAAGCGAGAAGTGACTTCTTGATCCTCCATGGTATCTACTCTCATCAAGTCAGCCTCCATCTCCTCCCCCGTTGCTGGCCCAAAGGGGTCAGCTTCGCTGTTTGCCCTTGGTTCCGGTGCCGGATTAGATACCCGGCTCGCCCGATCGACTCTTGAGAAGACATCTTGCTCTAATCTGCAGCAGCAAATGACTTGAAACAAAACAGAGGATATTTATGCGTGATACGGGAATCAAAACCTTCAGGAGAATATATAAAGAATTTTTACCTACCAAAATAAGTATCTTGCAAGAAAAAGGAGTCAGGAGGGCACACGAGGTGCCCACGAGGTAGGGGCGCGCCTGTGGGGTAGGGCTGCCCTCCACCCTCGTGGAGCCCTCGTGTCCTTCCTGCATCGCTACTTATTTTTCTATTTTTCTAAATATTCCAAAACAGAGAAATATTGCCTTAAAAATTGTTTTGGAGTCGGTTTACTTACCGTACCACATACCTACTCCTTTTCAGGGTCTGAAACGTTCTGGAAAGTGTCCCTTATGTATTCCTCCGGGGTTACGGTTTCAATTACATTGGTTTCAACATTTATAGGATTACCTGAGATATAGTGTTTGATTCTTTGATTGTTTACCACCTTCGGATTTGTGCTTTCGAAATTGTTGATTTTTATGGCGCCGGAACGATAGACCTCCTCGATAACGTAAGGGCCTTCCCATTTAGAGAGAAGTTTTCCTGCAAAAAATCTTAAACGAGAGTTGTATAGCAATACATAATCACCAACATTAAACTCACGCTTTTGTATCCTTTTGTCATGCCATGTTTTAACTTTTCTTTAAACAACTTGGCATTTTCATAGGCTTGGGTTCTCCATTCATTAAGTGAGCTAATATCAAATAACCTCTTCTCACCGGCAAGTTTGAAATCATAGTTGAGCTCTTTAATAGCCCAGTATGCCTTATGTTCTAGTTCGAGAGGTAAGTAACATGCTTTTCCATAAACCATTTTATATAGAGACATACCCATACGATTTTTATATGCAGTTCTATAAGCCCATAATGCATCATCAAGTTTCTTGGACCAATTCTTTCTAGACCTATTGACAGTCTTTTGCAAAATTAATTTGAGCTCTCTATTACTCAATTCTACTTGACCACTAGATCAAGGGTGATATGGAGATGCAATTCTATGATTAACATCATATTTAGCAAGCATTTTACGGAAAGTGCCATGAATAAAATGTGAACCACCATCAGTCATTAAATATCTAGGGACTCCAAACCTCGCAAAAATAACTTCTTTAAGCATTTTAATAGAAGTGTTATGATCAGCACTACTAGTTGGAATAGCTTCTACCCACTTAGTAACATAATCAACAGCAACTAAAATATGTGTATATCCATTAGAGGTAGGAAAAGGTCCCATATAATCAAAGCCCCAAACATCAAATGGTTCAATAACAAGTGAATAATTCATAGGCATTTCTTGGCGTCTACTAATATTACCAATTCTTTGACATTCATCACAAGACAAGACAAACTTACGGGAATCCTTGAAGAGAGTAGGCCAATAAAACCAGATTGCAATACCTTATGTGCAGTTCTATCTCCAGCGTGGTGTCCTCCATAAGCTTCGGAGTGACACTTGCGTAGGATCTGTTCCTGTTCATGCTCAGGTACACAACGTCTAATAACACCATCTACTCCTTCTTTATAAAGATGTGGGTCATCCCAAAAGTAATGTCTCAAATCATAGATTTTTTTTCTTTTGCTGGTATGTGAAACTAGGTGGTATAAATTTAGCAACAATGTAATTAGCATAATCAGCATACCATGGAGTACTACGAGAAGTATTTATGACATTTAATTGCTCATCAGGAAAGCTATCATCAATAGGTAGTGGGTCATCAAGAACATTTTCTAATCTAGACAAGTTGTCTGCAACGGGGTTCTCAGCTCCCTTTCTATCAACAATATGCAAATCAAATTCTTGTAGCAAGAGAATCCATCTAATAAGTCTAGGTTTAGCATCTTTCTTTTCCATCAAATATTTAATAGCAGCATGATCAGTGTGAATAGTTACTTTAGAATCAACAATACAAGGTCTGAACTTATCATAAGCAAATACAACTGCTAAGAATTCTTTTTTAGTAGTAGCATAGTTTCTTTGAGCATTGTCTAGAGTCTTACTAGCATAATGGATAACATTTAATTTCTTATCAACTCTTTGTCCTAGGACAGCACCTACGGGATAATCACTAGCATCACACATAATTTCAAAGGGTAAATTCCAATCCGGTGGCTGAACAATAGGTGCAGAGATCAATGCTTTCTTAAGTATTTCAAATGCTTCTACACAATCATCATCAAAGACAAATGGTATATCTTTCTGTAATAAATTAGTCAGATGCCGGGAAATTTTTGAGAAGTCCTTAATGAACCTCCTATAAAATCCGGCGTGACCAAGGAAACTTCTTATACCTTTGATGTCCTTGGGACATGGCATCTTTTCAATAGCATCAACCTTGGCTTTATCAACTTCAATACCTCTTTCAGAAACTTTATGCCCCAAGACAATACCTTCATTAACCATAAAGTGGAAATTTTCCCAATTCAAGACAAGATTAGTTTCTTCACATCTCTGCAAAACTCGATCAAGATTGCTCAAGCAATCATCAAAAGAGGATCCATAGACGGAAAAGTCGTCCATGAAAACCTCACAAATCTTTTCACAAATGTCAGAGAATATAGCCATCATGCATCTTTGAAAGGTAGCTTACATAAACCAAAAGGCATACGTCTGTAAGCAAAAGTACCAAAAGGGCATGTAAAAGTAGTCTTTGGTTGATCCTTAGCCGACACAGGTATTTGAGAGAAGCCAGAATAACCATCTAGAAAGAAATAGTGTGTATGTTTGCATAATCTTTCTAGCATTTGATCAATAAAAGGTAAGGGGTAATGATCTTTCTTAGTAGATTTATTTAATTTGTGGAAATCAATTACCATCCTATGACCTGTAATAATTCTTTGCGGGATCAATTCATCTTTATCATTAGGAACAACAAAGAACGCCTCCTTCTTAGGGACACAATGAACATGACTTACCCAACGATCGTCAAAGAACGGGATAAATTATACCTGCCTCCAGAAGCTTTAGTATTTCTTTTCTTACCACTTATTTCATCTTAGGATTCAGCCTTCGTTGGTGATCACGAACCGGTTTGGATCTTCTTCCAAATTTATTTTATGTTGACATAGGGTGGGACTAATGCCCTTAAGATCATCAAGAGTATATCCAATAGCAGCACGGTGCTTCTTCAGAGTTTTCAATAATCTCTCTTCTTCATGCTCTGAAAGGTTAGCACTAATAATAACAGGATATATTTTCCTTTCATCAAGATAAGCATATTTAAGATTATCAGGCAACGGTTTAAGCTCAAACACGGGATCACCCTTGGGTGGAGGAGGATCCCCTAGGATTTCAACAGGCAAATTATGTTTCAGAATAGGTTCCTTTTTAAAGAATACTTCATCTATTTCCCTTCTTTCATTCATAAACATATCATTTTCATGGTCTAGCAAATAATCTTCTAGAGGATCACTAGGAGGTACGGCAATAGAAGCAAGACCAATAATTTCATCCTTACTAGGCAATTCTTCTTCACGGTGTTGTTTACTAAATTTAGAGAAATTAAACTCATGAATCATATTATCCAAGCCAACAGTAACAACATTCTTTTCGCAATCTATCTTAGCATTGACAGTATTCAAGAAGGGTCTACCAAATATAATGGGACAAAAGCTATCTTGTGGAGAACTGAGAACAAGAAAATCAGCAGGATATTTAGTTTTCCCACACAAGACTTCAACATCTCTAACAATTCCCACTGCTGATATAGTATCTCTATTGGCAAGTTTAATTGTGACATCAATATCTTCTAACTCAGCAGGTGCAATTTCATGCTTAATTTCTTTATACAAGTCATAAGGTATGACACTAGCACTAGCACCCATATCACATAACCCATGATAACAATGATCTCCTATCTTAACAGAAATAACAGGCACGCCTACCACAGGTCTATGTTTATCTTTAGCACAGGGTTTGGCAATTCTAGCAGATTCACCACAGAATTGAATAACATGCCCATCAATATTATCAGACAAGAGGTCTTTAATAATAGCAATATTAGGTTCTACTTTGACTTGCTCTGGAGGTGTATAAGTTCTAATATTGCTTTTACGAACCACAGTTGAAGCTTTAGCATGATCCTTTATTCTAACACGGAAAGGTGGTTTCTCAACATAAGAGGTAGGAACAATAGGATCATTATAAGTGACAGTCTTTTCTTCAACTTTAATAGGTGCAACTACTTTTACTTCTATGGGAGGAAGATATTTAAACCACTTCTCCTTCGGGAGATCAACAAAGGCAGCGAAAGATTCACAGAAAGAAGCTACTATCTCAGAGTCAAGTCCATATTTAGTGCTAAACTTAAGGAAAATAACGGTATCCATAAAAGATTTAACACAATCAAACTTAGGTGTCATACCTGACTCCTTACCTTCGTCGAGGTCCCAATCTTCAGAGTTGCATTTAATTCTATCCAATAAATTCCATCTGAATTCAATAGTCTTCATCATAAAAGAGCCAAAGACAAGAAGTATCGAGCATGGTTTGATTATTATGAGAAAGCCGAGCATAAAAACTTTGAATAATTATTTCTCTCGAGAGCTCATGATTGGGGCATGAATATAACATTGATTTAAGCCTCTCCCAAGCTTGAGCGATGCTTTCTCCTTCGCGAGGCCAAAAATTATATATATACTTGCGATCACGACGAACAAGATGCATAGGATAATATTTTTGATGAAATTCCAATTTCAATCTTTTATAGTTCCATGATATTGTATCATCACATAGCCTATACCATGTCAATGCTTCTCCATTCAAAGATAAAGGGAAGACCTTCTTCTTAACAACATCATCGGGTATACCTGCAAGCTTAAATAGTCCACAAACTTCATCCACATATATTAGGTGCTCATTACGATGCTTTGTTCCATCTCCTACAAAAGGATTAGCTAGCAGTTTTTCCATCATACCCGAAGGAACTTCAAAAGGAGTTTCATTTTCAATAGGTTCAGTAGGTTGAGGAGCAACTCTTTGCTCTACTGGACAGGGTGAAGATACCCCGAACAAGCCCCTCAGAGGATTACTTTCCATAGTAACAAGTGACGTTAAATTTCAGCACACTATATAAATTTTTCCTTACCAAATTCCACCTACCAAAGGCGCTTCACTCCCCGGCAACGGCGCCAGAAAAGAGTCTTGATGACCCACAAGTATAGGGGATCTATCATAGTCCTTTCGATAAGTAAGAGTGTCGAACCCAACGAGGAGCAGAAGGAAATGATAAGCAGTTTTCAGCAAGGTATTCTCTTCAAGTACTAAAATAAGTGGTAACAGATAGTTTTGTGATAGGATAATTTGTAACGAGTAACAAGTAACAAAAGTAAATAAAGTGCAGCAAGGTGGCCCAATCCTTTTTGTAGCAAAGGACAAGCCTGGACAACACTTATAATAGGAAAAGCGCTCCCGAGGACACATGGGAATATCGTCAAGCTAGTTTTCATCACGTCCATATGATTCGCGTTCGGTACTTTGATAATTTGATATGTGGGTGGACCGGTGCTTGGGTGCTGTTCTTACTTGAACAAGCATCCCACTTATGATTAACCTCTACTACAAGCATCCGCAACTACAACAAAAGTATTAAGGTAAACCTAACCATAGCATGAAACATATGGATCCAAATCAGCCCCTTATGAAGCAACGCATAAACTAGGGTTTAAGCTTCTGTCACTCTAGCAACCCATCATCTACTTATTACTTCCCAATGCCTTCCTCTAGGCCCAAATAATGGTGAAGTGTTATGTAGTCGACGTTCACATAACACCACTAGAGGCTAGACAACATACATCCCATCAAAATATCGAACAAATACCAAATTCACATGACTACTAATAGCAAGACTTCTCCCATGTCCTCAGGAACAAGCGTAACTACTCACAAAGCATATTCATGTTCATCATCAGAGGGGTATTAATATTCATAAAGGATCTGAACATATGATCTTCCACCAAATAAACCAACTAGCATCAACTACAAGGAGTAATCAACACTACTAGCAACCTACTAGTACCAATCCCGGACTTGGAGACAAGAATTGGATACAAGAGATGAACTAGGGTTTTGAGAGGAGATGGTGCTGGTGAAGATGTTGATGGAGATTGCCCTCTCCCGATGAGAGGAGCGTTGGTGATGACGATGACGATGATTTTCCCCTCCCGGAGAGAAGTGTCCCCGGCAGAACAACTCTGTCGGAGCCCTAGATTGGTTCCGCCAAGGTTCCGCCCCGTGGCGGCGGACTTTCGTCCCGAAAGGTTGCTTATGATTTTTCTCTCGAACAAAGACGTCATATAGCAGAAGATGGGCATCGGAGAGCCACCAGGGGGCCCACGAGGTAGGGGGACACGCCCAGGGGGTAGGCCCCCTGGCCTTCATCTTTGGCGAGGATTTTTTATTATTTATTGTAAGATATTCCGTGGAGTTTCAGGACTTTTGGAGTTGTGCAGAATAGGTCTCTTATATTTGCTCCTTTTCCAAATTCTGTAATTCCAGCCGCATTCTCCCTCCTTAGGTAAACCTTGTAAAAGAAGAGAGAATAGGCATAAGTATTGTGACATAACGTATAATAACAGCCCATAATGCATTAAATATCGATATAAAAGCATGATGCAAAATGGACGTATCAGCAACATTTATTGCAGCTAACTGCTCATCAGGAAAACTATCATCAATAGGTAGTGTGTCATCAAGCACATTTTCAAGCCTAGACAAGTTATCAGCTATGGGGTTCTCGACTCCTTTTCTATCAGTAATATGCAAATCAAATTCTTGTAGCAAGAGAACCCATCGAATAAGTCTAAGTTTAGCATCTTTCTTTTCCATAAGATATTTAATAGTAGCATGGTCAGTGTGAACAATTACTTTTGAATCAACAATGTAAGATCTAAATTTATCACATGCAAACACCACTGCTAGAAATTCTTTTTCAGTAGTAGCATAATTATTTTGAGAAATATCTAGAGTTTTACAAGCATAATGAATAACATTCAGTTTCTTATCAACTCTTTGTCCTAGAACATCACCAACAGCATAATCACTAGCATCACACATAATTTCAAAAGGCAAGTTCCAATCAGGTGGTTGAACAATAGGTGCAGAAATTAAGGCTTTCTTAAGTGTTTCAAAGGCTTCAAAACAATCATCATCAAAAACAAAAGGGACATCCTTTTGCAAAAGGTTTGTAAGAGGCCTAGAAATTTTGGAAAAGTCTTTAATAAATCTCTTATAGAAACCAGCATGACCTAGGAAACTAGGAATACCTTTGATATCCTTTGGACATGGCATTTTCTCAATTGCATCAACCTTAGCTTTGTCCACTTCAATACCCTTTTCAGAAATCTTATGACCCAAGACAATACCTTCTTTAACCATAAAGTGGCACTTCTCCCAATTCAAGACAAGATTTGTTTGTTCACATCTCTGCAAAACTCGATCAAGATTGCTTAAACAATCATCAAAAGACTTCCCATAGATAGAGAAGTCATCCATGAAAACCTCAACAATCTTTTCACAAAAGTCAGAGAATATAGCAGTCATACATCTTTGAAAGGTAGCAGGTGCATTGCATAAACCAAAAGGCATACGTCTATAAGCATAAGTTCCAAAGGGACAAGTGAAAGTGGTCTTTTCTTGATCAGGTTGAGAAACAGGTATTTGCGAAAAACCAGAATATCCATCAAGGAAGCAAAAGTGTGTGTGCTTAGATAATCTTTCTAGCATGTGATCAATAAAAGAAGAGGGTAATGATCTTTCCTAGTTGCTTTATTTAATTTTCTAAAATCAATTACCATTCTATAGCCTGTAACAATTCTTTGTGGAATAAGTTCATTCTTATCATTAGGAACAACAGTAATACCTCCTTTCTTAGGGACACAATGAACAGGACTTGCCCATCTACTATCGGCTATAGGATAGATTATACCTGCCTCCAAAAGTTTTAATATCCCCGTTCTTACCACCTATTTCATCTTAAGATTTAACCGACGTTGGTGATCAACAACGGGTTTAGCATCAGGTTCCATATTAATCTTGTGCTGACATAGAGTAGGACCAATGCCCTTTAAATCATCAAGAGTATATCCAATAGCAGCTCGGTGCTTCCGTAGAACTTTCAATAATCTTTCGTCTTCATGTTATGAAAGGTTAGCACTAATAATAACAGGATATATCTTCTTTTCATCAAGATAAGCATATTTCAAAGTGTTTGGCAATTGTTTTAATTCAAACACATGATCACCTTTAGGTGGAGGAGGACCTCCTAGAGTTTCAACAGGAAAATTGTGTTTAAGAAGAGGACGTTATTCAAAGAAAATATCATCTATTTCATTTCTTTCATGCATATGTAAATCATTTTCATGGTCTAGCAAATATTGTTCTAGTGGATCTGTGGGAGGCACAGCAATATAAGCAAGACCAATTGTTTCATCCATACTAGGCAATTCTTTTTCATGAAGCTTTCTTCTAAACTTGGAGAAATTAAACTCATGAGACTCATCACCAAAACTAACACTAACAGTTTGTTTCTCACAATCTATTCTAGCATTAACGGTGTTCAAGAAAGGTCTACCAAAGATAATTGGACAAAAGTCATCTTGTGGGGAACCAAGAACAAGAAAATAAGTAGGGTATTTTATTTTCCCACACAAGACTTCATCATCACTAACAATTCCAATTGGTGATATAGTGTCTCTATTAGCAAGTTTAATAGTAACATCTATGTCTTCTATCTCTGCGGGTGCTATGGCATTCATAATTTCTTGGTATAAGGTGCAAGGAATAGCACTCACGCTAGCACCTATGTCACATAAATCATGATAACAATGATCTCCTATTTTAACTGAGACAACGGGCATGCCAACAACAGGTCTGTGTTTATCCTTTTTGTCAGGTTTGGCAATTCTAGCAGCTTCTTCACAGAAGTAAATAACATGCCCATCTACATTTTCTTCCAAGAGATCCTTAACCATAGCAATACTAGGTTCTACTTTAATTTGTTCATTTGGTTTAGGTGTTCTGATATAACTTTTGTTGACCACAGTTGAAACTTTAGCATGTTCATTTATCCTAACAGGAAAAGGTGGTTTCTCAATATAAGCAGTGGGAACAACTGGATCAACATTATAAAGTATAGTTTCTTCCTTAGCTAATACCGATTCTTTAATTTCTTATTTAATAGGTGGGTGATATTTAAACCACTTCTCTTTAGGGAGATCAACATGAGTAGCAAATGATTCACAAAAGGAGGCTACTATCTCAGGGTCAAGTCTATATTTAGTGCAAAACTTTTGAAAAGCATCAATATTCATAAAAGATTTAACACAATCATACTTAAGCTTAATACTTGACTCTTTACCTTCGTCGAGTTCCCAATCTTTAGAGTTGCATTTAATTCTTTCCAAAAGATCCCACCGGAATTCAATAGTCTTCTTCATAAAAGAGCCCGTACAAGAAGTATCGAGCATGGATTGATCATCACGAGAAAGCCGAGCATAAAAATTCTGAATAATAATTTCTCTTGAGAGCTCATGATTGGGGCATGAATATAACATTGAATTAAGCCTCCCCCAAGATAGAGCGATACTTTCTCCTTCACGAGGCCAAAAATTATATATGTAATTCCGATCACAATGAACTAGATGCATAGGATATTTTTTTTGGTCAAACTCCAATTTCAATCGATTCCAGTTCCAAGCTCCAATATCATCGCATAGCCTATACCATGCCAATGTTTTTCCCTTCAAAGATAAAGGGAAAACCTTCTTCATAACTTCATCTCCGAGTAAACCTGCAAGCTTAAACAATCCACAAATTTGTTCCACATATATCAGGTGAATATCAGGATGTTCGGTTCCGTCTCCTGCATAAGGATTAGCTAGCAGTTGTTCTATCATACCCGAAGGAATTTCATATTCAATATTTTCAGTAGGTGCGGTAGGTTGAGGGGTAGCTAATTGTGGTTCCGTTCGAGGTGAAGATACCCCGAACAAACCCCTCAAAGGATTGTTCTCCATAGTAACAAGTGACAATAAATTTCAGCACACTATATAAATGTTTCCTTACCAAATGTGCTTCACTCCCCGGAAATGGGGCCAGAAAATAGCCTTGATGACCCACAAGTATAGGGGATTAATTGTAGCTCTTTTCAATAAGGAGGAGCAGAAGGAAATGACAAGTGGTTTTCAGCAAGGTACTGTCTGCAAGTGCTGAAATTGTAAGTAGCAGAATAGTTTGATGGCCAGATAATTTGTAACGAGCAAGTAATGATAGTAGTAACAAAAGTGCAGCAAGGTACCCCAATCCTTTTGAGGCAAAGGACAGGCGAAAACGGTCTCCTATAGTGAGCAAAGCGTTCTTGAGGGTACACGAGAATTTTATCTAGTCACTTTCATCATGTTGGTTCGATTTGTGTTTGCTACTTTGATAATTTGATATGTGGGCGGATCGGTGCATAGGTGTTGTTCTTACTTAAACAAACCTCCTACTTATGATTAACCCTCCCGCAAGCATCCGCACCTACGGGAAAAGTATTAAGAATAAATTCTAGGGATTTTTACATTTGTGCCCCTGGTTCCTTAGCTCTACTCATTCATCCCCGCACTCTTAACTTTTGCTCAATTTTCCCCACTTCCTTGCCAGAAACCCTCATAAATGGGCACAACGGACGTTTCCGTCTGGTCAAAGGCTTGACCGTTAACTCTGACTAGTGGGGCCACGCTGGACTGTGCGGCGTTGGTGGTGTCGCTATTCGACCATTGGGCCATGGTTTCGTTGGGCTGTCCCTTGCATTAAACGTCTGTGTCACAGCCCCAGATCAGCCCTAGAACTTGTTTGTAGCTAGTAGCATTGCATCCATGCATCATGTTTAATTTTCATGAAAATTTGAAATGGGGATGATCAAGCCCTAGCACTAAAGCAATTCAAATAGGTTCAACTTCAAAATATCTTCAAAGAACCCAAAGTGGTTTGCAAAAATGTTCATGATTAATGCACACAGGAGAACACCATATCCAGAGGTGATGGATATTTTTCCAAGACATTTTGGATTTTTGAATAAACCATATTGTATTTGAATTGGGGCATTTAAATACTATTAATATTATTTTTAAATGCTCCAACAATTCTGAAAATAGTTAAGGGCCTCTGTAATAATTTAGTTAATGCCCACAATTATTTTCAGGATTTATTTAAATGGTTTAGTATTTTACTAAACTAAAACAAAATGTAAAAATAGAAACAGAAAACAATAAAAGGAGAGAACTGCACTGGCGATTACTGCGCAGCCCACCCGCCCAGTTTCCCCCTGTGTGGCCCAGCCCACCTACCGCCTCACCGCTGTCACAGACCTGCCAAGATGGCGAGAGGAGGGACACAGCGACCGCCGAGCTCGCCACCTCCTCCACCTGCTACCGCCTGGCTCCCCTCGACGCCCGGAGACGCCACGACGACGCCCGTGCCCCCTCGGCCCTCTCCTCTCTCCAACGCCTCTCTCCTCTCCTCTGTCTCGCTCTCTCTGAACCCGAACGAGCCTGTCGCCGCCGTTCGCACTACCCTTGCCACCGCAACCCCTCTCCTCCCCGACATGCCCCAAGCCCCGCCACCCCATCCTCGCCTCCTCACCGAGCCTCACGACGCCGGGCGCCCGAGGCGCCGCCCATCGCCCCTCTTCGACCCCGCCGATCGCCCGCCCGTCAATTAAATGGCTCCGGTGCCCCCCCGAGCTCGCCGGTACCATCGCCGCACCCGCCGTGAGCTCCTCTTTCGTTTCCCCCTCTTCCCCGCTTCGTTCTCCTCCTGTAGCCACCGCCCCGCTAGCACCCGAATCCGGCCATCGCCATGGCCGGCGAGCCTCGCGCTCCCGAGCTTTTCTGCTCGTCTCCGTAGCACCGGCATGTTCTCTGGGTCCCACGGAAGCCGTAGAGGCCCTCGGATGGCCTCCCGTGCACCGCAGCGACGTCTGCCTCGTGCCGTGGCCCGGCTTCGCCGCCGGCTCAACGCCGTCGCCAACTCCGGCGACCTGCACTTCGTGGCCTCTGTTGGATGCGCAGGAGGAAGGGTTCCCACGGTGCCCTCCGCCGTTTTTTAGCCACCGAGGAGCAACCCCAGGCGCTCCGCGCGTTCGACGTCAGCCGGCGTCAAGCGCCGGTGGCGTTGACCTTTGACCGGGGTTTGACCACCCCGGGTCTTCTGACGTGTGGGCCCCGCCCTTGACTAGTTTAGTTAGGACTAACTAACCCCCCTGCTAACACTGACAGTGGGCCCAGGGCCTGCTAATTTGATTAGTTAAAATTAATTAATCCTATTATATAACTGTGTCACTGACATATGGGACCCACTGCCAGTTTGACCCGGACCAGCCCTGTTGACCTGATGACGTCATGCCAACGTCATGCAGACGCAGTAAACCCCTTTTCTGGAATTATTTTAATTCAGGAAATTCCAGCAAATACTCTAAACTTCTAAAAATCATATAAATTCAACCGTAACTCGGATGGAAATAATTTATATATGAAAAATGATCAGAAAAATATGAAGAATCTGTTTATGGCACCTTCATGCATGATTGAACAAGTTAACCTCACTGAATAGGATGAATCATGATTAGGGTAATTTATGAAATAGCATTTGGAGTTGGAGTTCAACCTTGTTTGAATTCCACTTCAACTAACTTGGATTACTGTTGCATTTAGGTGAATTCAGTTCCTTAACATGCTCATGCATCATATATGTGCATTGCATTGATTGTGTTCTTTCTCGCCATTCGGTGTTTGTCCCTCTCGGTGAGACGATGTTCCGACGATTGTTCGATGACACCGATGAAGAACTATATTATCTTCGAAGTGCCGTGCAAGCAAAACCCCTTGTTCATTCCGATATAATCCCACTCTCGCTCCTGCTCTATTTTACTGCATTAGGACAACAATGACTCATGTGTTACTTGCTGCGGTAGCTGAACCCCTTGATCCTTTGCATGACCTGTCATTCCACAAGAATTAGATGAAACCCACTAGCATGAGTAGGAATTGTTTGAGCCTGTTGTGCCTACTCATCTATGCTTGTTTGTCATGCCTGCTATCGCTTAGAGTTGAGTCGGGTCCGATTCATTGGGAATGAATTGGAATTGTTATGAACATGTCCTATTGTGTATGAGCTAAGTGTGTGAACACGATTTGGTAAAGGTAGCAGTGAGAGGCCATGTAGGAGTACATGGTGGGTTGTCTCATTGAAACCGTCCTCAGGAACTGAGATCTGTATTTGTGATCCATGAAACAGTTACTACCACACATTGGGATCCTTAATTGACCCTCTCGACTTCTTAACCACCCTTGTTCCTGGTCCGGGAGTTGCAAGTAGTTTCGGTGTTTGTGTAGTATCTTTGGGGAGCCGCCGCATACGCTGACCTTAGAGGTGGGTTGTGTTGCGGTAGGCACCGTGTGGCCCGTGTACCGAGTGCCCGTTTGGTATCTCGGGAACCCTGCCACATCGTTCGGGGCTGTATGGGAAACCTCGGCGGACTCCTGGATGGAACCCGAATAGGCGATAAACCTGGACTAAGGACTTGAGTGTTTAGGTAGGCCGTGGCCGACACCCACGTTGGGCTTCCGCTTGAAGGTTGCCGAGTACATGTCGTGTAAACGGCGGTAAGTGGTGAGAGCGTGTGTGAAGAAGTACACCCTGCAGGGTTTAATATGATCTATTCAATAGCCGTGTCCACGGAAAAGGACTTCAAGGTTGCCTATATCAGTTCATAGACAAGTGGAAGTGGATACCCTAAAATGCGCAAGATAAGCGTGAGTGCTATGGATGGCGTTCTCGTAGGAAGACGGAGCGGTTCCATAGTGGTGTATTGATATGGTGAATATGTGGACTCGTGTGCGCCACCTCAAAAGAGTTACTTGCAAATGTAGTTCAGAATAGCCACCGAGTCAAAGCTGGCTTGCTGCAGTCAAACTCCACTACCCCCTTTTTGATAATGATGCATATGTAGTTAGTTCTGATGTAAGTCTTGCTGAGTACAATTGTACTCACGTTTGCTTATTTTATGTTTTGCAGAGACGTCGGTCTCGCTAGTAGTTCCGCTTGGACTTGACGTTTAGCTTGATACCTCATTTACGATCTTGTGCCTTGGCAGGATCTGGTAGATAGTCGGGCTTCTCAGCCCTTTTCATTTATAGTTGTCTGTACTCGACATGATTAGCTTCCGCTTGTGTTTTGACTTGTATGTTTCGAGTGTTGGGTCATGAGACCCATGTTTGTAATATCTCGCTCTTGGAGCCTAATGAATAATATTTGAGTCGTAGAGTTATGTTGTGATGCCATGTTGTATCTACGCATATTGAGCATAATGTGTGTATGTTTGAAATGCTTGGTATGTGTGGGGTCCGACAAACTAGTTGTTTATCCTTGGCAGCCTCTCATATGGGGAAATGTAGTCTCGTGATTACGAGCGATAGTAGTCCGCTTCTGCCCGGTTCACCGAGTCCTGCTAGCCCAGACTACCGCTTGGACACTTGACTGGCCGGCATGTGTTTCATTTCGTTCCTATGTCATCCCCTCGGGAAATGTCACGGTGTTATTCGGAGTCCTGCCTAGCTCGCTACAGCCCGGGATACCGGAGTCCTCATAGCCAGTGCTACAGCCCGAATATATACGTTGATGACCGACATGCTCGATGTGATTCATGTATGCTTGTCCCCATAGGTTAGTGCCGCTTTGGGTTCACGACTAGCCATGTCGGCCCGGGTTCTTTGTCATATGGATGCTAGCGACACTATCATATACGTGAGCCAAAAGACGCAAACGGTCCCGGGACATGGTAAGGCGACACCCGTGGGAATACCGTGAGTGAGGCCGCAAAGTGATATGATGGGTTACATGCTAGATCGGTGTGACTTAGGATCTGGTTACTGACAGCGTTGGTATCGAGCTGATCGCTCAGAGGATTACCAAGCCAAACTGGTTGAAGTTGTGTCTAGAAATGCTTTAGTTATATAAGGGAATTGATTGTGGAAGGGAACGTAAGGCTCTTTTTACTCCTTATACCTCATGGCCTTCTGATCTGAGTCATCCTCTTCTCTTCTACGGGGTTAAGAACTAGGCTTCTCATCTATCTATTAGGATGACGTGTTACTAATCCCTAGACTTTTAAGATTGTTGGATTTAATCCCCCGTTCAGTTCCTACTACTCCTGTATGATAACTGTTGATCTCGTAATCTTGTTATGATGTTGTTGAGTGGTTATGCCACCCTTTCTGCAGGATGTCTCAAATCATTTTGAGCATTTACAGCCGTTATGCTGTCCGAGTCATCCTGTGTCTCTAAATAGTCCGATGCAATTGCAAATTCTTTCCTTCCGTTCGATGACCTTTTGGTCAGAATAAGCACACCAATCGGTAAGTTGAGGTACTCTGTTGCCTCGACATATATGTTGGAACTATTATTATGACCCTAGGTGTTTAGAAAGTCACCTAGCAATTTAGCAATGCTTTTGTATCCCTAGTGTGATGATTCTGGCCAGTATTTTCGAAAGCATCCCGTGATGCCATTTAGTAGTAGGTATTCTACTCCTGGGTTGTCAACCCGAGATTCATCCTACTTCATGTTGTTAGTATTTGCTAGTGCCTTTAGGATATTAGTAACCTTGCGATAGTCCTCAAGGTCCGTGGTATATCCTTCTTCCAAATACCATGAACCACTTATGGCAGAAGTTTGTTGAACCAAAAGATCACAACTAGAGTGCTCTTGAGGAGTTCTCCGTTCATAATTGTGAATCTGCCAATTCTACCTTTCTGCATGGGTTATCCGGAAGAAATGTTGAGCTTCGTTCGACATACTAACCTGTGCATCCACAACTCAGAAAATTATATGTTCCTCTGAGTTGCTCTCCTCAGTTGCATTCCGACCTTCGTCTATCAATTGATAGCCAAGGGTATGCGTGCATTTGTGTTCATCGATGCATTTTGTCCTTGTGGTCCGTCAAGCCATTCTATTCCGGAATGACTAGGAGAAACAAACTCCAAGATTTCATCCATACCCAGGATTGGGTCAAAGTAGTTGTATCCCGCAGATCAAAACGCCAATTCAGCTTTTGTTCTGTTCTACCTTGGAGTGTTACCACCTTTATGTCAAGAGTGTCATGCAAATTTCACAACCTCTTATGAATTCTTGACGTAGTGATACTTCTCACCATCATCATTCATTCCTCGGTTCCGTGTTGCTGTAACCGGAATGCCGACAAGTGAATTGTGATGTACGAAATCAATACTCCGAGCCACTCGTTGCTTGGTAGTAAATGGACAATACTCTCATTCTTGGCGTGTTGGTTATTAAACCATCATCCTAAGATTGATCGTGCTACCTAGTCCTTACTTCTGGTGCACTCTTCGATCCATGAGTTAGGATCTTGTCAAGTCCTCACTCCCTTAATCATATCATCTTGCCTTGAAAAGCAAGATTGTTCTCGAGCTTAGTAACATACCGGTGGTTCGTGACTTTCCAAATATCTTCTTGGAAGTGTTACCGGGTTGTTCCCTGACTGTTATGTTGAGCCCGTGATCAAGTCGGTTTCTTGTGAACCACCCTTTCTCCAAGAATCTGTGTTGGATACCCCTGAGCTAGTTGGTTAAAGCCAAACAACAACTTGGAGAGTTGGAAGATAAAAGCTTGCCTAACTTAGTTCGATCCAAAGGGATATTCTTGTGAAGTGTGTGTTGAAGAAAGATGATATCTTCATCGATTGGTCCTCGTGATCAGTTGTTGGATCTATCGTCCTACCAATTCTTTGATTTGAGTATGGGCCATTGTCAAGTCAAATCGTAACCAACGATATTCGTAATGTTGTCTTACTCGTGGTTGATCCCTCGAGCATACACCATTATATCTTTTGGTCCGACCAATGCTATCACCGTGTTCACATGATGGTGGAAGTCCAATGATATGGAAATTTCGATGAGTTGCTGTTGAGCCCATCGCCAGCATTTCGTCTCCCCATGAGTCGTGTTGAACATCAACCTAGTGTTGGAAAATTGTGTGTAGCGTTTCTTCGTGTGAAGTTCATGAAGCTTATGCTTGGATGGTTGAAGAGACTTCCTCAATTTAGGTGTTCTAGGTGTAAGTTGCCGCCATGAATTTGAGAAAGGTTTGTTTTGCTTCCTATGGTACCATCCCAAGTCACCATGCACGCGAAGTGCTCTATGGTTTGATAGGTTGGCCGCCTCCATTCCATATGTGTTCTGGCACACCAAGCCACCGATTGATTTGTTCAAGGAGAAGGAGTTCCTTCATAACAACTAGTCATGACGTATGTTAGGACTTCGTTATCCTCGATGATGGTTCCCAACCTGAACTCGGTAGTATTTTTATCATAAGACTACTACGTGGTCATGCTTGTCTTGGACAGCGTGTTCATGGGTTTGTAGCAGAACACGCTCATGTTTTGGAGCTTGCTATCGTAGTTCATATCCCGAGAATCTCGCAACGCCATCTCGTCAATTGTGTTGCAACCCTTTCTTTTCAGCACATGATGAGTCTGAAATATCCTAACACCAACCAGATCTGAATCTCAAAGCGGATATGATGGTTGGAACATTCGAACAGTTGCATTTCGTTCCCAGCTTGCACCGTCCTTATGCCATTCACTATGGGCTGCCTTCTTAGTAATTTCTGTTCAAGATCATCCTCAAAAGTGGACTTACCATGGGTCCCCTCCACCTCCGACGATAAGCAAAAATCATCCAATGCATTGTCTTCAACAAGGTAGTCCACATCATCCATTCTAGTCCGGGTGTACCATTTCTTTGCATTCCACCAAATGATCGCTTGTGATTGCCTTAGGCTGGTATAAAGAGTTTCAACGATCTCTGTATCAAAAGTAATTCTTTTTGCCACTTAAGGGAATAGTTCCTCGCGTCACCTCCCCTGAGGTGCCCCGCTATTGAATCATGGCAGATATTTTCTCACCACCTTGGCACCATCCACCATCTTTCTAAGCGTGGAGTTGCTGTCACCAATCAAACCCCATCGTTGTTCTTCCATCCCTCTCGATGTATTTTTTTCCCGAAATCGAGATTTGTCACCGCCTATTTCCTTGCGTCGATCATTTTTACTTGATATTCGTGAAGTTAGAATCATGTTGGGTTTCCCCTTTCTTGCTGTTGTCGGCGTCAGTGAAGATCTCAAGACATCAAGACCAAGATAATGGAATGAATCAATATCTTCGAGAAAGGCAATTGGATCATGAGGATTGTGATAGTTTGTGACTTCCCTTTTCCTCTTACCTCACGTCTTGAATCTCGGGGCGAGATTCTTGTTTAGTGGGGGTGAGCTGTCACAGCCCCAGATCAGCCCTAGAACTTGTTTGTAGCTAGTAGCATTGCATCCATGCATCATGTTTAATTTTCATGAAAATTTGAAATGGGGATGATCAAGCCCTAGCACTAAAGCAATTCAAATAGGTTCAACTTCAAAATATCTTCAAAGAACCCAAAGTGGTTTGCAAAAATGTTCATGATTAATGGAAAAGGTGAAAACCATATCCGGAGGTGATGGATATTTTTCCAAGACATTTTGGATTTTTGAATAAACCATATTGTATTTGAATTGGGGCATTTAAATACTATTAATATTATTTTTAAATGCTCCAACAATTCTGAAAATAGTTAAGGGCCTCTGTAATAATTTAGTTAATGCCCACAATTATTTTCAGGATTTATTTAAATGGTTTAGTATTTTACTAAACTAAAACAAAACAGAAAATAGAAACAGAAAACAATAAAAGGAGAGAACTGTACTGCCACACTGCGCAGCCCACCCCCCCCTCGCTGGCCCAGTGGCCCAGCCCACCTACCGCCTCACCGCTCGTCGCCTACCTGCCAAGAGGGCGAGGAGGGACACGGCGACCGCCCGAGCTCGCCACCTCCTCCCCTTTCGCTTTGCTGGCTCCCCTCGACGCCCGGAGACGCCACGACGACGCCCCGTGCCCCCTCGGCCCCTCTCCTCTCTCCAGAACGCCCTCCCTCTCCTCTGTCTCGCTCTCTCTGCCGAACCCGAACGAGCCCGTCGCCGCCGTTCGCCGTACCCGCGGCCACCGCAACCCCCTCTCCTCCCCGACATGCCCCCAAGCCCCGCCACCCCATCCTCGCCCTCCTCACCGAGCCTCACGACGCCGGAGCGCCCCGAGGCGCCGCCCCATCGTTTTCCCCTCTTCGGACCCGCCGATCGCCGCCGTCGAATTAAATGCGGCTCCGGTGCCCCAGGCTCGCCCGGTACCATCGCCGCACCCGCCGTGAGCTCCTCTTTCGTTTCCCCCTCTTCCCCGCTTCGTTCTCCTCCTGTAGCCACCGCCCCGCTAGCACCCGAATCCGGCCATCGCCATGGCCGGCGAGCCTCGCGCTCCCGAGCTTTTCTGCTCGTCTCCGTAGCACCGGCATGTTCTCTGGGTCCCTGGGAAGCCGTAGAGGCCCTCGGTTGGCCTCCCCGTGCACCGCAGCGACGTCTGCCTCGTGCCGTGGCTTCGGCAGCCGCCGGCTCAACGCCGTCGCCAACTCCGGCGACCCTGCGCCCCCCCTGTGGCCTCTGTTGGATGCGCAGGAGGAAGGGCTCCCCCCTGGTGCCCTCCGCCGCGTTTTTAGCCACCGGAGGAGCAACCCCGCGGCGCTCCGCCGCGTTCGACGTCGCCGGCGTCAAGCCGCCGGTGGCGTTGACCCTTTTGACCGGGGGTTTGACCACCCCGGGTTTTCTGACGTGTGGGCCCCGCCCTTGACTAGTTTAGTTAGGACTAACTAACCCCCCCTGCTAACATCGATAAAGGGCCTGGGGCCTGCTAATTTGATTAGTTAAAATTAATTAATCCTATTATATAACTGTGTCAGCGACATATGGGACCCACTGCCAGTTTGACCGGACCAGCCCTGTTGACCTGATGACGTCATGCCAACGTCATCTTGACGTGATAAACCCCTTTTCTGGAATTATTTTAATTCAGGAAATTCCAGCAAATACTCTAAACTTCTAAAAATCATATAAATTCAACCGTAACTCGGATGGAAATAATTTATATATGAAAAATGATCAGAAAAATATGAAGAATCTGTTTATGGCACTTTCATGCATGATTGAACAAGTTAACCTCACTGAATAGGATGAATCATGATTAGGGTAATTTATGAAATAGCATTTGGAGTTGGAGTTCAACCTTGTTTGAATTCCACTTCAACTAACTTGGATTACTGTTGCATTTAGGTGAATTCAGTTCCTTAACATGCTCATGCATCATATATGTGCATTGCATTGATTGTGTTCTTTCTCAGTTACTGGTGTTTGTCCCCTCTCGGTAGACGATGTTCCGACGATTGTTCGATGACACCGATGAAGAACTATATTATCTTCGAAGTGCCAGCAAGCAAAACCCCTTGTTCATTCCGATATAATCCCACTCTCTCGCTCCTGCTCTATTTTACTGCATTAGGACAACAACGACTCATGTGTTACTTGCTGCGGTAGCTGAACCCCTTGATCCTTTGCATGACCTGTCATTCCACAGTAATTAGATGAAACCCACTAGCATGAGTAGGAATTGTTTGAGCCCTGTTGTGCCTACTCATCTATGCTTGTTTGTCATGCCTGCTACTGCTTAGAGTTGAGTCGGGTCTGATTCATTGGGAATGAATTGGAATTGTTATGAACATGTCCTATTGTGTATGAGCTAAGTGTGTGAACACGATTTGGTAAAGGTAGCAGTGAGAGGCCATGTAGGAGTACATGGTGGGTTGTCTCATTGAAACCGTCCTCAGGAACTGAGATCTGTATTTGTGATCCATGAAACAGTTACTACCACACATTGGGATCCTTAATTGACCCTCTCAGCTTCTTAACCACCCTTGTTCCTGGTCCGGGAGTTGCAAGTAGTTTCTGGTGTTTGTAGTATCTTTGGGGCCGCATAACGCTGACCTTAGAGGTGGGTTGTGTTGCGGTAGGCACCGTGGCCCGTGTACCGAAAGTGCCGTTTGGTATCTCGGGAACCCTGCACACATCGTTCGGGCTGTATGGGAAACCTCGGCCGGACTCCTGCGGATGGAACCCGAATAGGCGATAAACCTGGACTAAGGACTTGAGTGTTTAGGTAGGCCGTGGCCGACACCCACGTTGGGCTTCCGCTTGAAGGTTGCCGAGTACATGTCGTAAACGGCGGTAAGTGGTGAGAGCGTGTGTGAAGAAGTACACCCTGCAGGGTTTAATATGATCTATTCGAATAGCCGTGTCCACGGAAAAGGACTTCTGGGTTGCCTATATCAGTTCATAGACAAGTGGAAGTGGATACCCTAAAATGCTAAGATAAGCGTGAGTGCTATGGATGGCGTTCTCGTAGGAAGACGGAGCGGTTCCATAGTGGTGTATTGATATGGTGAATATGTGGACTCGTATGCGCCACCTCAAAAGAGTTACTTGCGATCGTAGTTCGAATAGCCACCGAGTCAAAGCTGGCTTGCTGCAGTCAAACTCCACTACCCCTTTTTGATAATGATGCATATGTAGTTAGTTACGATGTAAGTCTTCTTTGAGTACAATTGTACTCACGTTTGCTTATTTTATGTTTTTGCGAGAGACGTCGGTCTCGCTAGTAGTTCCGCTTGGACTTGACGTTTAGCTTGATACCTCAGCTACGATCTTGTGCCTTGGCAGATCTGGTAGATAGTCGGGCTTCTCAGCCCTTTTCATTTATAGTTGTCTGTACTCGGACATGATTAGCTTCCGCTTGTGTTTTGACTTGTATGCTCGAGTGTTGGGTCATGAGACCCATGTTTGTAATATCTCGCTCTTGAGCCTAATGAATAATATTTGAGTCGTAGAGTTATGTTGTGATGCCATGTTGTATCTACGCATATTGAGCATAATGTGTGTATGTTTGAAATGCTTGGTATGTGTGGGGTCCGACAAACTAGTTGTTTATCCTTGGCAGCCTCTCATATGGGGAAATGTAGTCTCGTGATTACGAGCGATAGTAGTCCGCTTCTGGCCGGTTCACCGGAGTCCTGCTAGCCCAAGACTACCGCTTGGACACTTGACTGGCGGCATGTGTTTCATTTCGTTCCTATGTCCATCCCTCGTGGAAATGTCACGCGGTGTTATTCGGAGTCCTGCCTAGCCTGCTACAGCCCGGGATACCGGAGTCCTGTTAGCCCAGTGCCACAGCCCGAATATATACGTTGATGACCGACATGCTCGATGTGATTCATGTATGCTTGTCCCCATAGGTTAGTGCCGCTTTGGGTTCACGACTAGCCATGTCGGCCCGGGTTCTTTGTCATATGGATGCTAGCGACACTATCATATACGTGAGCCAAAAGACGCAAACGGTCCCGGGACATGGTAAGGCGACACCCGTGGGAATACCGTGCGTGAGGCCGCAAAGTGATATGATGGGTTACATGCTAGATCGGTGTGACTTAGGATCGGGGTCCTGACAGTCTGCACGCGCCGCTAGGACAGAAGCCTGCTATGCATGCACCCAGCAAACCCTGCCTGCATGCGTCAATCGAGCCTGCATGCGCCGATGCCAATATGTAGCTAGGTGGTTACTAACAAGGGAACCCTACTAACAAGCCGAGCTCTCTAAGAAAATAATCAACAAATATGCAGTCCCAATATGTAGATAGGGCCAACAAGGGGTCGAAGAGCAAGAAGGGCAGATGGATGAGGGATGGAAGAGGCAGAGGGTGGCTTAAATAGCCGTAGTGCTCCGTGTTATTTGGACGTGGCAATAACGGGGTCAAATGTGAAGTTAGTAGCCCGTTTTCAAACCCACCGCAGCATCGGGAGTGTACACGCGTGGGAAACGGTGGTTTGAAAAGAAGAAGAAAAAGAAGCTAATTGCACGCGTGGGAATCCGTGGTCATACCCTATATTATATGAACAAAAAGAGACAATTTTTGTAGAGCTTGTGGCCATTTTGAATGATAAAAATAAATTTGGCCCTTAAAAATTTGGTCATTTTGCATGATAAAAAGAGATAGAGGGCTTGTGGCCATTATACAAATGCAAAATGACCCATTTTTAGATAGTTTGTGGCCATTTTACATGATAAAAATAAATTTGGCCCTTATAAATTTGGTCATTTTACATTTGTATAGAACACAAAAAGAACGATGCAAAAAACAGAGCAAATGATGCAAAAATACAGAGCCAACACATTCACAAAAAACAGAGCAAACGATGCAAAAAAAACGACGCAATTCGATGGCCCAGAGCTTGGTTTCCTTTTGGGCCCAATTACAAAGTTTTTTTTCACCGAGTCAGTGGTGGGCGAGCAGCTGAGCACAACCAATAGGATCGCCTCTCGCGGATCGCCTCTCGCGGATCGCCCCACGATCCAACGATGCGGGGCCGTCCTTGTGATCCAACGACGCGGAGCCTGCACACAACCAGCCCACCTAGTTCCCTCTAGAAGGCCATATCTGAGGACTGTCGCTTGGCGCGAGGATATGATCGAACGGCTGATGTTGGGAGCTAGGGTTAGGCGAAACCCCGTGGGGTCTTGAGGGGTTTTGAGCTGGTCAATGGGGTTTCGAAGGCTTTGACTAAGCATAACTAATTTAAAAAAATTTAAAAAATATGAAAGCTTCGCCGTTCGTCGTTTTATAAGACAAACTAACGAGGAAAAATACTAAACTTGGTCTATGGTCATTTTCATGAAAAAAACCCTAGCTGGCACGATCGAGGTCAAATGAGCACCATTAATTTTAAAAAATAAAAATATATATAACCTGCGCACAATGTTGTCTTATGTGACATGTTACCAACCAAAAATCATAAACTTGCTCTATGGTCATTTTCATGAGAAAACCTTCACACATATGAGCTATCATGTACATGATTTCATAGAGTTCAAGGAGAGGAGGTGGTGTTA
This sequence comes from Aegilops bicornis, assembly GCA_021605145.1. Taxonomy (NCBI): domain Eukaryota; kingdom Viridiplantae; phylum Streptophyta; class Magnoliopsida; order Poales; family Poaceae; genus Aegilops; species Aegilops bicornis. Next base: position 719,717,197 of record CM038671.1, read on the forward strand.
CCTTCAGTTTTTGAAAAATTAAAAAAAAACAAAAAATAGTGAGACTTCGATTCTACACTATGGAAAGTGAATATGTGTTAATAAAAAACATTTGGCTCATTTAGAGTAGGCTCAAAAAAACTTGATTACAAATGGGTTGTTTACCCTAGCCTGGGAGGTCATTTGGAGCACATTTTCTCAAATTCAAATTTATTTGACCACCTCCAAATCACTTCAAATTTGCGCCCCAAATGCGTCGGCGCGGACGTCGAACAGACGCCATGCGCGCCTTCTCACTGTCGGCCGCGTCCCCAACTAGTGGCCGCCCACTCGCGGTCAGCTTAATTTATGACCACGGGCCCACGCGTCAGCGACGGCGGTCGCCCTTTTTGAAGCCGATCGTGCGGCAGGTCCGTCCTCATCCAAACTCGCCGTCCCCATCTAGGCAAGCTCGCTCCCCCTTCGCCGGCAAACCCTAGAAAAAACCCTAGCCAACCCTAGCCAAATGGGGCTCTTCTCCGGTGCCGGCAGCAGCAAGTCCAAGGGCAAGGCCCCCGCCGTCCCTTTCCCCTCTGAGTTCATACCGCCTCCGCCTGCGCCGGCTCGTCGGCAGCAGCAAGTCCAAGGGCAATGCTGACGCCGAAGCAGCGCCGCGACGCCACATACGCCACCGACTCGCCTAACTGGGCGAGGTGGTTTGCCTTCGAGCACGAGGAGGTGAGGCAACGCGGCGTGCGGGAGGTGGACCGCAGCGTGCCGCCGCCCCCGCTCGTCGTCCGGGAGGAAGACCAGGCGGCCCTTGCGGCGGTCTACCACGAGAGCGAGGAGGATGAGCGGCGCAGGGTGGAGGTGGTGGAGGAAGAGGAGGCTCGCTACAAGGCGGCCATGGCGCAGGCCCTCGCCCTCTCCGTGGCCGGCGATTGCGTCATGCTGCCGGTGGCCCCGCCGTCCCCTCCCCGACGGCTCGTGAAGGCCGACCCGGAGCCGCAGCCGGAGCCCAAACCAGAGCCCATCGCGCGCTTCTCCTGGACGGGAGTGGTCGCGAGTGGGTGTCTGCGCCACCAGTTTGGATGGGGGCAACCCTGGAGCAGCAGGCGGTGTACCTCAAGATGTGGCACCAGCGACGGCTCACCGAGGAGCGCCGTCGCGGCGAGTACTAGGAGATTCTCGAGCACGACCTCTAGGAGGAGGCGCGTGAGGCTGAGGAGAAGGCGCGCCAAGCCGCGGCTGCACAGCGGTCAAGACAGCCTCGCTGGCCGGCATCGCCTCACGAACAGCTGCCCGCGGACTACATCGCCATCGCCTGGACGGCGTTCCCCTGGGCCGGCCCTGCGCCGACGCTCATCGACCTCACCCACCCCGAGGACGACGACGACGCCTAGGGCGCGCTGGGCAGCGCGCCGCCTCGTAGTTAGGTTGTTTTTAATTTCTTTTAATGCTAATGTGGACGCGTGGACTCTCGCCGGCCTTCCTGGCCGGCTTTAATGTTTAATTAAATTGTTTTTATTTTAAATATGCACGCACAGTTTTTTTTGTCCGCGCCGTCAAAATGGGTCGGGCCAGCGTTGGGCGCACGAGCCGACCCAAACCCGTTGGGCACAGCGAGGGGATTTGGGGAAAATGGTAGGGGCGATGGAGGTGGTTGCCCTCTTTATATGATGGGACATTTCGGGCATGTCCATGGACACGTGCTACCCCACGACCGCGGTCTTGCATGCGCCCACGTATACGCGGCCCCACTCGTCAGCTAATAGTCAAAGGCATTGACCCTACGGCAACGTCCGTTATAACCAGTTATGAGGGTTTCGGGCAAGGGAGAGGGGAAAATTGAGCAAAAGTTAACAGAGTGGGGAGGAATGAGTAGAGCTAAGGAACCAGGGGCACAGAAATAAAAATCCCTAAATTCTAACCATAGCATTAAACTTTTGGATCCAATCGGTCCCTGACGGAATAGCGCATAAACTGGGGTTTAAGCTTCTGTCACTCTCGCAACCCATCATCTAATTACTACTCCACAATGCATTCCTGCTACCTCCTGAGCACTGCGTTGGATTTCCCCGAAGAGGAGAGAATGATGCAGTAAAGTAGCGTAAGTATTTCCCTCAGTTTTTGAGAACCAAGGTATCAATCCAGTAGGAGACCACGCACAAGTCCCTCGTACCTGCATAAAACGATAGCTACTCGCAACCAACGCGATTAGGGGTTGTCAATCCCTTCACGGTCACTTACGAGAGTGAGATCTGATAGAGATGATAAATAATATTTTTGGTATTTTTGGTATAGAGATGCAAACTAAAAAGTAAAAGGCAAAGTAAAAAACAAAGCAAGTATTAAAAGTGACGGAGATTGATATGATGAGAATAGACCCGGGGGCCATAGGTTTCACTAGTGGCTTCTCTCAAGAGCATATATATTCTACGGTGGGTGAACAAATTATTGTTGAGAAATTGACAGAATTGAGCATAGTTATGAGTATATCTAGGTATGATCATGTATATAGGCATCACGTCCATGACAAGTAGACCGAAACGATTCTGCATCTACTACTACTACTCCACTCATCGACCGCTATCCAAAGATGCATCTAGAGTATTAAGTTAAAAACAGAGTAACGCCTTAAGCAAGATGACATGATGTAGAGGGATAAATTCATGCAATATGATAAAAAAAAACCCATCTTGTTATCCTCAATGGCAACAATACAATACGTGCCTTGCTGCCTCTTACATCGAAAGGACACCGCAAGATTGAACCCAAAGCTAAGCACTTCTCCCATTGCAAGAACTACCAATCTAGTTGGCCAAACCAAACGGATAATTCGAAGAGACTTGCAAAGATAACTCAATCATACATAAAAGAATTCAGAGAAGATTCAAATATTATTCATATATAAGTTGGATCATAAACCCACAATTCATCGGTCTCAACAAACACACCGCAAAAAGAAGATTGCATCGAATAGATCTCCACGAGAGAGGGGGAGAACATTGTATTGAGATCCAAAAAGAGAGAATAAGCAATCTAGCTACTAACTATGGACCCGAAGGTCTGAGGTAAACTACTCACACTTCATCGGAGAGGCTATGATGATGATGTAGAAGCCCTCCGTGATGGATGCCTCCTCGTGAGCTCCGGAACAGGCCCCAAGATGGGATCTCGTGGATACAGGAAGTTGCGGCGGTGGAATTAGGTTTTTGGCTCCTGTTCTGATCATTTCGGGGTACGTAGGTATATATAGGAGGAAGGAGTACGTCGGTGGAGCAACAGGGGGCCCACGAGGCAGGGGGCGCCCAGGGGGGCGGGCGCCCCACCCTCGTGACCGCCTCTTTTGTTCCTTGGAGTAGGGTCCAAGTCCCCTGGATCACGTTCGGTGAGAAAATCACGTTCCCGAAGGTTTCATTCCGTTTGGACTCCGTTTGATATTCTGTTTCTTCAAAACACTAAAATAGACAAAAAAAACAATTCTGGGCTGGGCCTCCGGTTAATAGGTTAGTCCCAAAAATAATATAAAAGTGGAAAATAAAGCCCAATATAGTCCAAAACAGTAGATAAAGCAGCATGGAGCAATCAAAAATTATAGATACGTTGGAGACGTATCAATTCCTTAGGCCCAAATATGGTGAAGTGTCATGTAGTCGACGTTCACATGACACCACTAAGGGAATCACAACATACATACTATTAAAATATTGAACACATATCAAGTTCACATGATTACTTACAACATGATTTCTCCCATGACCTCAAGAACAAAAGTAACTACTCACAAATGATAATCTTGCTCAAGATCAGAGGGGTATTAAATAGCACATTGGATCTGAACATACAATGTTCCACCAAATAAACCATATAGTAGTCAACTACAAGATATAATCAACACTACTAGTCACCCACAAGCACCAATCTATAGTTCCGGTAACAAGATTGAACACAAGAGATGAACTAGGGTTTGAGAGGAGACGGTGCTGTTGAAGATGTTGATGGAGATTGCTGAAGAAAATATGCCCTAGAGGCAATAATAAAGTTGTTATTTATATTTCCTTATATCATTCTAAATGTTTATTATTCATGCTAGAATTGTATTAACCGGAAACTTAGTACATGTGTGAATACATAGACAAACAGAGTGTCACTAGTATGCCTCTACTTGACTAGCTCGTTGAATCAAAGATGGTTAAGTTTCCTAGCCATAGACATGAGTTGTCATTTGATTAACGGGATCACATCATTAGAGAATGATGTGATTGACTTGACCCATTCCGTTAGCTCAGCACTTGATCGTTTAGTATGTTGCTATTGCTTTATTCATGACTTATACATGTTCCTATGACTATGAGATTATGCAACTCCCGAATACCGGAGGAACACTTTGTGTGCTACCAAACGTCACAACGTAACTGAGTGATTATAAAGGTGCTCTACAGGTGTTTCCGATGGTGTTTGTTGAGTTGGCATAGATCGAGATTAGGATTTGTCACTCCGATTGTCGGAGAGATATCTCTGGGCCCTCTCGGTAATACACATCACTATAAGCCATGCAAGCAATGTGACTAATGAGTTAGTTGCGGGATGAAGTATTACGGAACGAGTAAAGATACTTGCCGATAACGAGATTGAACTAGGTATTGAGATACCGATGATCGAATCTCGGGCAAGTAACATACCGATGACAAAGGGAACAACGTATGTTGTTACGCGGTTTGACCGATAAAGATATTCGTAGAATATGTAGGAACCAATATGAGCATCTAGGTTCCACTATTGGTTATCGACCGGAGATGAGTCTCGGTCATGTCTACATAGTTCTCGAACCCGTAGGGTCCACACGCGTAACGTTCTGTGACGATTTGTATTATGAGTTATGTGATTTGATGACCGAAGTTTGTTCGGAATCCCGGATGAGATCGGGGACATGACGAGGAGTCTCGAAATGGTCGAGACGTAAAGATCGATATATTGGAAGGCTATATTCGGACATCGGAAAGGTTCCAAATGATTCGGGTATTTTTTGGAGTACGGGAGAGTTACGGGAATTCGTATTGGGCCTTCATGGGCCATACGGGAAAGGAGAGAAAGGCCTCAAGGGTGGCTGCGCTCCTTCCACATGGACTGGTCCGAATCGGACTAGGGAAAGGGGGCGCCCCCTTCCTTCCTTCTCCTTCTCCCTTCCCTTTTTCCTATTCCATGTGGGAGGTGGAATCCTACTAGGACTAGGGAGTCGTAGTAGGACTCTACACTTTGGGTGCGCCCTATGAGGGTCGGCCTCCTTCTCCCTCCATCCTTAATATACGTTGCCAGGGGGCACCCCATAGACACACAAGTTGATTGTTCCAAGTCGTGTGCGGTGCCCCCTCCATCATATTCCACCTCGGTCATATCGTAGCGGTGCTTAGGAGAAGCCCTGCGTCGGTAACTTCAGCATCACCGTCATCATGCTGTCGTGCTGACGGAACTCTCCCTCGAAGCTCTACTGGATCGTGAGTTCGTGGGACGTCATCGAGCTGAACGTGTGCAGATCGCGGAGGTGCCGTACGTTCGGTACTAGGATCGGTCTATCGTGAAGACGTACGACTACATCAACCGCGTTGTCATAACGCTTCCGCTTACAGTCTACGGGGGTACGTGGATGACACTCTCCCCTCTCGTTGCTATGCATCGCCATGATCTTGCATGTGCGCATGATTTTTTTTGAAATTACTACGTTCCCCAACAATCACATCATGTCTTGACCATATCACATCACAACATGCCCTGCAAAAACAAGTTAGACGTCCTCTACTTTGTTGTTGCAAGTTTTACGTTGCTGCTACGGGTTTCTAGCAAGAACCATTCTTACCTACGGCAAAAACCACAACGGTGATTCGTCAAGTTTGCTGTTTTAACCTTCTTCAAGGACCGGCCGTAGTCAAATTTGATTCAACTAAAGTAGGAGAAAAAGACACCCGCCAGCCACCTTTATGCAAAACTAGTTGCATGTCCGTCGGTGGAACTGGTATCATGTGTGTGGACATGTAAGGTTGGTCCGGGCCGCTTCATCCCACAATACCGCCGAATCAAAATAAGACATTGGTGGTAAGCTGTATGACTATCACCGCCCACAACTCTTTGTGTTCTACTCGTGCATATCATCTACGCATAGACCTGGCATGATGCCACTGTTGGGAATCGTTGCATGGGAAACAAAAAAATTCTATGCACACGCAATGATCTATCCATGGAGATGCATAGCAATGAGGGGGAGAGTGTGTCTACGTACCCTCGTAGGCCATAAGCGGAAGCATTTCACAGCGCGGTTGATGTAGTCGAACTTCTTCGCGCTTCAACCGATCAAGTACCGAATGCACGACACCTCCGCATTGTGCACACGTTCAGCTCGGTGATGTCCCTCGCCTTCTTGATCTAGCAAGACGTCGATGTAGTAGATGAGTTCCATCAGCATGACGGCGTGGTGACAATGACAGTGAACTGATCTCCGCAGGGCTTCACCTAAGCACTACGAAAATATGACCGGGGGTGTAAACGGTGGAGGGGGCGCCACACACGGCTAACAATTATCTGGGGCATGCTAGGCGCCCCCTCCTCATATATATAGGTGGGAGGGAGAGGGGAGAGGCCAAGGGGCGCCCCAAGTAGGTCCGAATCCTACTTGGGCTCCTGCCCTTGGCCGCGCCCCCCTGCCATGTTTGTCGGAGGGGGAAGGAAAGAGGGGGGAGAGGGAAGGAAGTGGGAATCCTAATCCACACTTACCTTTTCCTTCTCCTCCTTAGGCCGGCCCATATGGGGGGCACACCAGCCCCTTGTGGCTGGTGCGTTTCCCCTCTTGGCCCATAAGGCCCATATCTTTTGCCGGGGGTGCTTGGAACCCCTCCCGGTGACCCAATAAGTACCCGGTACCCCCCGAAACACTTCTTGTGTCCGAATACCATCGTCCTATATATCAATCTTTACCTCTCGACCATTTTGAGACTCCTCGTCATGTTCGTGATCTCATCCGGAACTCCGAACAACATTCGGTCACCAAATCACATAACTCATATAATATTATATCATCATCGAACGTTAAGCGTGCGGACCCCATGGGTTCGAGAACTATGTAGACATGACCAAGACACCTCTCCGGTCAATAACCAATAGCAGAACCTGGATGCCCATATTGGCTCCTACATATTCAACGAAGATCTTTATCGGTCGAACCGTTATGACAACATACGTAATTCCCTTTGTCCATCGGTATGTTACTTGCCCGAGATTCGATCATCGGTATCTTCATACCTAGTTCAATCTCGTTACCGGCAAGTCTCTTTACTCGTTCTGTAATACATCACCTCGTGAATAACTCCTTAGTCGTTTCCTTGCAAGCTTATGATGTGTATTACCGAGAGGGCCCAGAGACACCTCTCCGATACTCGGAGTGACAAATCCTAATCTCGATCTATGCCAACTCAACAAACACATTCGGAGATACCTGTAGAGCATATTTATAATCACCCAGTTACGTTTTGACGTTTGATAGCACACAAGGCATTCCTCCGGTATCTGGGAGTTGCATAATCTCATAGTCGAAGGAATATGTATTTGACATGAAGAAAGCAATAGCAATAAAACCGAACGATCATTACTCTAAGCTAACAGATGGGTCTTGTCCATCACATCATTCTCCTAATGCTGTGATCCCATTATCAAATGAGAACTCATGTCCATGGTTAGGAAACCTTAACCATCTTTGATCAACGAGCTAGTCTAGTAGAGGCTCACTAGGGACACAGTGTTTTTTTATGTATTCACACATGTATCAAGGTTTCTGATCAATACAATTCTAGCATGAATAATAAACCTTTATCATGAATAAGAAAATATAAAATAATAACTTTATTATTGCCTCTAGGGCATATTTCCTTCAGCGAGTCCGCCACCATATCGATCTCCGCCGCGTCAGCCGACTCCACCCCATCCCGAGACGGAGCCCAGCGCGAGTCCGCAATATCGATCTCTACAGCGTCAACGGACTCTCAAGCTGAAGGGGGGACCAAAGAAGGAACCCGAGCCTCCTGCCAAAAAGAAGTTGGCTTACGAGATGATTGACGACGAAATGAATGCCCAAGTGGGCAAGTGGCTGCCAAAATGAAGGCCCATTTTGCACCGGAACCACCCCCGTCGCCAAAGGAGAAAATACCTAAGAAAGTCATACAACACTTTGTGGATCTTGCTAAACCGACTGTGAAGAAAAGGTGATCAGAGTATGAACGCTCTATTCGCAAGTCATATCATGAACAAAAAAAATAAGGAGTTGAGCCTTACAGGTAGTAATAAAAGCGGGAAAATTGTTCCCCAGCTCGGAGAACAGGCAGTGCAATCGACCCCCCCCCCCTCTCAAGGTGAGTACCGATTTGGCGCTAACTGACGTTGCTAGAGAGATGGCTAGAGAGGCCGGTATCACTGTTGAACAACTCCTAGGCACCGAGGAAGTCCCCATGATGGAAGAGATAGCATGGAAATATGTCCCCGCGAACCCTCTGGTCAGGCCTGAGGAGGTCTCGCTTCTATCAACGCAAATGCGCAGATTGCATGACTGGTACCTGAGAGAAACAAAGGCTGGGTGGAGAGCCTCATGGTGAAAGTCGTGTAGGGGAACGTAGTAATTTCAAAATTTTCCTACGCACACGCAAGACCATGGTGATGGCATAGCAACGAGAGGGGAGAATGTCTGTGCACGTACCCTCGTAGACCGAAAGCGGAAGCGTTATAACAACGCGGTTGATGTAGTCGTACGTCTTCACGATCCGACCGATCCAAGTACCGAACGTACGGCACCTCCGTGTTCAGCACATGTTCAGCTCGATGACGATCCCCGGCTCCGATCCAAAGAAAGCGTCGGGATGAGTTCCACAAGACGACGGCGTGGTGACGATGATGATGCTCCACCGACGCAGGGCTTCGCCTAAGCTCCGCGACGATATGACTTCACCGGCGCAGGGCTTCGCCTAAGCTCCGCGACGATATGACCGAAGTGGAATATGGTGGAGGGGGGCACCGCACACGGCTAAGGAACGATCCGTAGATCAACTTGTGTGTTCATGGGGTGCCCCTGCCCCCGTATATAAAGGAGGGAGGGAGGAGGAGGCCGGCCTAGGGAGGAGGCGCCATAGGGGAGTCATACTCCCACCGAGTAGGATTCCCTTTCCTAGTCCAACTAGGGATCCTTCCATGTATTAGGAGTAGGAGACTAGGAAGAGGAAAAGAGAAGGGAAGGAAGGAGGGGTGCGGCCCTCCCCTTAGCCCACCCGGACTAGGGCAAAGGGGGCGCGCAGCCTGCCCTAGGCATCCTCTCTCTCTTCTGCAGGGCCCAATAAGGCCCAATACTTCTCCCGGCGAATTCCCGTAACTCTCCGGTACTCAAAATACCCGAATGACTCGGAACCTTTCCGAACTCCGAATATAGTCGTCCAATATATCGATCTTTACGTCTCGACCATTTCGAGACTCCTCGTCATGTCCCCGATCTCATCCGGGACTCCGAACTCCTTCGGTACATCAAAACTCATAAACTCATAATATAACTGTCATCTAAAATTTAAGCGTGCGGACCCTACGGGTTCGAGAACTATGTAGACATGACCTAGAACCATTCTCGGTCAATAATCAATAGCGGAACCTGGATGCCCATATTGGTTCCTACATATTCTACGAAGATCTTTATCGGTCAAACCGCATAACGATATACGTTGTTCCCTTTGTCATCGGTATGTTACTTACCCGAGATTCGATCGTCGGTGTCCAATACCTAGATCAATCTCGTTACCGCTAACTCACTTTACTCGATCCGTAATACATCAACTCACAACTAACTTATTAGTTGCAATGCTTGCAAGGCTTATCAGATGTCTATAACCGAGAAGGCCCAGAGATACCACTCCGAGCAATCGGAGTGACAAAACCTAATCTCGATTCATGCCAACTCAACATATACTTTTGGAGACACCTGTAGAGTACCTTTATAATCACCCAGCTTACGCTAGACGCTTTGGTAGCACACAAAGTGTTCCTCCGTAAACGGGAGTTGCATAATCTCATAGTTTCGTGAACTTTGTATAAGTCATGAAGAAAGCATAAGCAACATACTAAACGATCAAGTGCTAGGCTAACGGAATGGGTCAAGTCAATCAGATCATTCTCCTAATGATGTGATCCCGTTAATCAAATGACAACTCATGTATATGGTTAGGAAACATAACCATCTTCGATTAACGAGCTAGTCAAGTAGAGGCATACTAGTGACACTCTGTTTGTCTATGTATTCACACATGTATTATGTTTCCGGTTAATACAATTCTAGCATGAATAATAAACATTTATCATGATATAAGGAAATAAATAATAACTTTATTATTGCCTCTAGGGCATATTTCCTTCAGTCTCCCACTTGCACTAGAGTCAATAATCTAGTTCACATCGCCATGTGATTTAACATCAATAGTTCACATCTATATGTGGTTAACACCCATAGTTCACATCGACATGTGACCAACACCCAAAGGGTTTACTAGAGTCAGTAATCTAGTTCACATCGCTATGTGATTAACACCCAAAGAGTACTAAGGTGTGATCATGTTTTGCTTGTGAGATAATTTTAGTCAACGGGTCTGTCATATTCAGAGCCGTAAGTATTTTGCAAATTTCTATGTCTACAATGCTCTTGCGGAGCTACTCTAGCTAATTGCTCCCACTTTCAATATGTATCCAGATTGAGACTCGAGTCATCTAGATTAGTGTTAAAACTTGCATCGACGTAACCCTTTACGATGAACCTTTTTTTCACTTCCATAATCGAGAAACGTATCCTTATTCTACTAAGGATAATTTTGACCGCTGTCCATTGATCTACTCCTAGATCACTATTGCACTCCCTTGCCAAGCTTAGTGGTAGGGTATGCAATAGATCTGGTACACAAGATGACATACTTTATAGAACCTATGGCTGATGCATAGGGAATGACTTTCATTCTCTTTCTACCTTCTGCCGTGGTCGGGTTTTGAGTCTTACTCAATCTCACACCTTGTAACACGTGCAAGAACTCTTTCTTTGATTGTTCCATTTTGAACTACTTCAAAATCATGTCAAGGTATGTATTCATTGAAAAACTTATCTAGCGCCTTGATCTATCTCTATAGATCTTGATGCTCAATATGTAAGCAGCTTCACCGAGGTCCTTCTTTGAAAAACTCCTTTCAAACACTCCTTTATGCTTTGCAGAATAATTCTACATCATTTCCGATCAACAATATGTCATTCACATATACTTATCAGAAATGTTGTAGTGCTCCCACTCACTTTCTTGTAAATACAGGCCTTTCCAAAAGTCTGTATAAAATCATATGCTTTGATCAACACATCAAAGCGCATATTCCAACTCCGAGATGCTTGCACCAGTCCACTGATGGATCGCTGGAGCTTGCACATTTTGTTAGCTCCTTTAGGATTGACAAAAACTTCTGGTTGCATCATATACAACTCTTCTTTAATAAATCCATTAAAGAATGTAGTTTTGACATCCATTTGCCAGATTTCATAAAATGTGGCAATTGCTAACATGATTCGGACAGACTTTAAGAATCGCTACAGTTGAGAAAATCTCATTGTAGTCAACACCTTGAACTTGTCGAAAACCTTTTATGCGACAAGTCGAGCTTTGTAGATAGTAACACTACTATCAAAGATCTGCCTTCCTCTTGAAAATCCATTTATATAATATGGCTTGCCGATCATTGGGCAACTCCATCAAAGTCCATACTTTGTTCTCATACATGGATCCCATCTCAGATTTCATGGCCTCAAGCCATTTCATGAATCTGGGCTCATCATCGCCTCCTCATAGTTCGTAGGTTCATCATGGTCTAGTAACATGACTTCCGTAACATGATTACCGTACCACTACAGTGCGGATCTTACTCTGGAAGACCTACGAGGTTTGTAGTAACTTGATCTGAAGTTTCATGATCATCATCATTAGCTTCCTCACTAATTGGTGTAGGAATCACTTTGGAACTGATTTACGTGATGAACTACTTTCCAATTAGAGAGAAGGTACAATTACCTTATCAAGTTCTACTTTCCTCCCACTCACTTCTTTCTCGAGAGAAACTTCTTCTCTAGAAAGGATCCATCTTAGCAACGAATAACTTGCCTTCGGATTTGTGATAGAAGGTGTACCCAATAGTTACCTTTGGGTATTCTATGAAGACGCACTTCTCCGATTTGGGTTCGAGCTTATCAGTTGAAAACTTTTTCACATAAGCATCACAACTCCAAACTTTTAAGAAACGACAGCTTAGGTTTCATCGTTAAACCATAGTTCATACGATGTCATCTCAACGGATTTAGATGGTGCCCTATTAAACGTGAATGCAATGTCTCTAATGCATAACCCCAAAACGATATTGGTAAATCGGTAAGAGACATCATTAATCGCACCATATCAAAATAAAGTACGGTTATGACGCTCGGACACACCATTACGTTATGGTGTTCCATGTGGCGTGAGCCGTGAAACTATTCCACATTGTTTTATATGAAGGCCAAACTCGTAACTCAAATATTCTCCTCCACGATCAGATCGTAGAAACTTTATTTTCTTATTACGATGATTCTCCACTTCACTCTGAAATTATTTGAACTTTTCAAATGTTTCACACTTGTGCTTCATTAAGTAGATATACTCATATCTGCTCAAATCATCTTGTGAAGGTCAGAAAATAACGATACTTGCCGTGAGCTTTAACACTCATCGGACCGCATACATCAAGATGTATTATTTCCAATAAGTCATTTGCTCGCTCCATTGTTCCGGAGAATGTAGTCTTTAGTCATCTTGCCCATAAGGCATGGTTCGTAAGCATCAAGTGATTCATAATCAAGTGATTCCAAAACCCATCAGCATGGAGTTTCTTCATGCGCTTTACACCAATATGACCTAAACGGCAAGCCACAAATAAGTTGCACTATCATTATTAACTTTGCATCTTTTGGCATCAATATTATGAATATGTGTATTACTACGATCGAGATCCAACAAACTATTTTTATTGGGTGTATGACCATTGAAGGTTTTATTCATTTAAACAGTAACAACAATTATTCTTTGACTTTAAATGAATAACCGCTTTTGCAATAAACATGATCAAATCATATTCATGTTCAACGCAAACACCAAATAACATTTATTTAGGTTTAACACTAATCCCGAAAGTATAGGGAGTGTGCGATGATGATTATATCAATCTTGGAACTACTTCCAACACTCATCGTCACTTCCCCTTTAACTAGTCTCTGTTTATTCAGCAACTCCTGTTTCGAAGTTACTAATCTTAGCAACCAAACGAGTATCAAATACTCAGGGGCTACTATAAACACTAGTAAGGCACACATCAATAACCTGTATATCAAATATAACCTTGTTCACTTTGCCATCCTTCTTATCCACCAAATATTCAGGGGTAGTTCTGCTTCCAGTGACCAGTTCCATTGCAGCAAAAGTACTCGGTCTCGTGCTTAGGTCTAGACTTGGGCTTCTTCACTCGAGCAGCAACTTGCTTGCCGTTCCTTTTGAAGTTCCCCTTCTTCCCTTTGCCATTTTCCTTGAGACTAGTGGTCTTGTCAACCATCAACACTTGATGTTTTTCTTGATTTCTACCTTCGCCGATTTTAGCATCGCCAAGAGCTCGAGAATCTTTTTCATCATCCCTTGCATACTATAGTTCATCACGAAGTTCTACTAACTTAGTGATGGTGACTAGAGAATTCTGTCAATCACTATCTTATCTGGAAGATTAACTTCCACTTGATTCAAGCGATTGAAGTACTCAGACAATCTGAGCACATGCTCACTAGTTGAGCGATTCTCCTCCATCTTTTAGCTATAGAACTTGTTGGAGACTTCATATCTCTCAACTCGGGTATTTGCTTGAAATATTAACTTCAATTCTGGAACATCTCATATGGTCCATGACGCTCAAAACGTCTTTGAAGTCCCGATTCTAAGCCGTTAAGCATGGTGCACTAAACTATCAAGTAGTCATCATATTGAGCTAGCCAAACGCTCATAACGTCAGATTCTGCTCATATTGAGCTACCCAAACGTTCATAACGCCCCGCATCTGCTTCCTGCAATAGGTCTGTCACCTAGCGGTGCATTAAGGACATAATTCTTCTCAAGGCGGCAATGAGGATAAACCTCAGATCACAGATCCAATCCGCATCATTGCTACTAACATCTTTCAATACAATTTTCTCTAGGAACACATATAAAAACATAGGGGAGCAACAACGCGAGCTATTGATCTACAACATAATTTGCAAAATACTACCAGGACTACGTTCATGATAAATTAAAGTTCAATTAATCATATTACTTAAGAACTCCCACTTAGATAGACATCTCTCTAGTCATCTAAGTGATTACGTGATCCAAATCAACTAAACCATGTCCGATCATCACGTGAGATGGAGTAGTTTCAATGGTGAACATCACTATGTTGATCATATCTACTATATGATTCACGTTCGACCTTTCGGTCTCCGTGTTCCGAGGCCATATCTGCATATGCTAGGCTCGTCAAGTTTAACCTGAGTATTCTGCGTGTGCAAAACTGGCTTGCACCCGTTGTAGATGGACGTAGAACTTATCACACCCGATCATCACGTGGTGGCGGGGTACTACGAACTTTTAGCAACGGTGCATACTCGTGGAGAACACTTCTTGATAATTTTAGTGAGAGATCATCTTATAATGCTACCGTCAATCAAAGCAAGATAAGATGCATAAAGGATAAACATCACATGCAATCAATATAAGTGATATGATATGGTCATCATCATCTTGTGCTTGTGATCTCCATCGCCGAAGCACCGTCATGATCACCATCGTCACCGGCGCGACACCTTGATCTCCATCGTAGCATCGTTGTCGTCTCGCCAACTATTGTTTCTACGACTATCGCTACTTCTTAGTGATAAAGTAAATCAATTACATGGCGTTTGCATTTCATACAATAAAGCGACAACCATATGGCTCCAGCCAGTTGCCGATAACTCGGTTACAAAACATGATCATCTCATACAATAAAATATAGCATCACGTCTTGACCACATCACATCACAACATGCCCTGCAAAAACAAGTTAGACGTCCTCTACTTTGTTGTTGCAAGTTTTACGTGGCTGCTACGGGCTGAGCAAGAACCGTTCTTACCTACGCATCAAAACCACAACGATAGTTTGTCAAGTTGGTGCTGTTTTAACCTTCGCAAGGACCGGGCGTAGCTACACTCGGTTCAACTAAAGTGAGAGAGACAGACACCCGCCGGTCACCTTTAAGCAACGAGTGCTCGGAGCGGTGAAACCAGTCTCGGCGTAAGCGTCTGCTGCGTAATGTCGGTCCGGGCCGCTTCATCTCACAATACCGCTGAACCAAAGTATGACATGCTGGTAAGCAAGATGACTTATATCGCCCACAACTCACTTGTGTTCTACTCGTGCATATGACATCAACGCATAAAACCAGGCTCGGATGCCACCGTAGGGGAACGTAGTAATTTCAAAATTTTCCCACGCACACGCAAGACCATGGTGATGGCATAGCAACGAGAGGGAGAGTGTCTGTCCACGCACTCGTGAGACCGAAAGCGGAAGCGTTATAACAACGCGGTTGATGTAGTCAAACGCCTTCCACGATCCGACCGATCCAAGTACCGAACGTGACGGCACCTCCGTGTTCGGCACACGTTCAGCTCGATGACGATCCCCGGCTCCGATCCAAAGCAAAGCGTCGGGGATGACTTCCAAAGACGACGGGCGTGGTGACGATGATGATGCTCCACCGACGCGGGGCTTCGCCTAAGCTCCGCTGACGATATGACTTCACCAGCGCGGGGCTTCACCTAAGCTCCGCAACGATATGACCGAAGTGGAATATGGTGGAGGGGACACCGCTGACACGGCTAAGGAACGATCCGTAGATCAACTTGTGTGTTCATGGGGTGCCCCTGCCTCAGATATAAAGGAGGGAGGGAGGAGGAGGCCGGCCTAGGGAGGAGGCGCCATAGGGGAGTCCTACTCCCACCGGAGTAGGATTCCCCTTTTCCTAGTCCAACTAGGGATCCTTCCATGTATTAGGAGTAGGAGACTAGGAAGAGGAAAAGAGAAGGGAAGGAAGGAGGGGGTGCGGCCCCTCCCCTTAGCCCAAGTCGTACTAGGGCAAGGGGCGCGAGCCTGCCCTAGGCATCCTCTCTCTCTTTCCGCAGGGCCCAATAAGGCCCAATACTTCTCCCGGCGAATTCCTGTAACTCTCCGGTACTCAAAATACCCGAATGACTCGGAACCTTTCCGAACTCCGAATATAGTCATCCAATATATCGATCTTTACGTCTCGACCATTTCGAGACTCCTCGTCATGTCCCCGATCTCATTCGGGACTCGAACTCCTTCGTACATCAAAACTCATAAACTCATAATATAACCGCCATCGAAACTTTAGCGTGCGGACCCTACGGGTTCGAGAACTATGTAGACATGACCTAGAACCATTCTCGGTCAATAACCAATAAGCGGAACCTGGATGCCCATATTGGTTCCTACATATTCTACGAAGATCTTTATCGGTCAAACCGCATAACGATATCGTTGTTCCCTTTGTCATCGGTATGTTACTTACCCGAGATTCGATCGTCGGTGTCCAATACCTAGTTCAATCTCATTACCGTAAGTCTCTTTACTCGTTCCGTAATACATCATCTCACAACTAACTTATTAGTTGCAATGCTTGCAAGGCTTATGTGATGTGTATTACCGAGAAGGCCCAGAGATACCTCTCCGAGCAATCGGAGTGACAAAACCTAATCTCGATTCATGCCAACTCAACATATACTTTTGGAGACACCTGTAGAGTACCTTTATAATCACCCGATTACGTTGTGACGTTTGGTAGCACACAAAGTGTTCCTCTGGTAAACGGAGTTGCATAATCTCATAGTTTCGTGAACTTTGTATAAGTCATGAAGAAAGCATAAGCAACATACTAAACGATCAAGTGCTAGGCTAACGGAATGGGTCAAGTCAATCAGATCATTCTCCTAATGATGTGATCCCGTTAATCAAATGACAACTCATGTCTATGGTTAGGAAACATAACCATCTTCGATTAACGAGCTAGTCAAGTAGAGGCATACTAGTGACACTGTTTGTCTATGTATTCACACATGTATTATGTTTCCGGTTAATACAATTCTAGCATGAATAATAAACATTTATCATGATATAAGGAAATAAATAATAACTTTATTATTGCCTCTAGGGCATATTTCCTTCAAGTCGAACCAGAGCATTACTTCCATGGAAAAGATGTGTGGATTGACCTTCCAGAAATTTTTCAGTTATTCAATCAAGACGCACTCGAAAAATCTCTAGTCAGTTGCTATTGTTTGTAAGTGATTTCTTTTTGTAATTTAAGTCTCTAGCTCAGCTCGTTCATTGCCTGTAATTATCCTCAGTATATTCTTTTGTGTGGTATTTGTGCAGAATGAAGATTTTTGAATTGAAAAGAGATGGAGTCAATGGCATTGGGTTCATTGACCCAAATACCGTTTCTAAATCTGTGTTAAATAAGCACACAGAAGACACAGAGAATAGCTTGCTAATGTGTTTGAAGGAACTAAATGCCAAAACAGAAATACTAGTTCCTTATAACTTCGGGTGAGTGTTACTGTCTTGTACTACAAATTCTATTTTTGCTTACTCGATGTCGTTAAGTGTAGTTGAAGAGTTATGCATGCCCGCTTATACAAGCGTGTGCGCAGTTTCCACTGGATCCTACTAATCATTAGAATTGACGCGGGAAAAGTTGAATTACTGGACTCACTATCTAGAGACCCTAAAGAATACACCAGCCTCAAGTTGATGCTCGACAGGTAATTTCTATCATTATCGCACTATGTCGGACTCCTGATATCAAGTAATTAATAACTCATTTATTCATTTTCTTTGCCGGGCAGGATTTGAAAACAGTTCATCAAAGAGGTTATCGGTGCATGGGAACCGAAGCTGAAATGATGGCAACCCAGGGTAATTAAGTAGCACTAGCTACGTCCACACATCTCTTTAATTCTAGTTTCGATACCGTTATCATGTTTGATTATTATCTGATTGAATTATATTCTCGTAAAGTGCATGAGGCAGGCGTCGGGGAATAATTTATGTGCATACTACGTTTGCGAGAACATTCGCTTTATGATCGAAAGGACCAGAGATGCAAGAGATCTTTGGGTACGTAATAAACACAATTCACAATTCTTTTTATCATGATCTAATATATATATACACAACTAATATATTCATATTGATCTCCTTTAAAGACGATAGAGATGCGGGATAAGCTCCTACCAAGGACCGCATACGAGCATTTCAAGAGGAAATGGCGGGATTTTTGGTTGACCAGGTCATAGCTCCCGACGGAGAATACCATTTCACCTAATGCATGCATGTAATGATTTGCAAATTGTAGGAGAAATTGTATATACCAAATTGTGTGTGTGTGTGCATGGTCGTATAAGAAATTCTATGATATATGATTAGTTCTACGAGAAATTCTATTATATATGCATAACGTGTACATTATATAGTAGCGTAAAATATGTATGAAATGAAAAAGAATTAAATAAAAACACAAAATGAAAAAGAAAAATAAACAATAAACCCTAAACCCCTAAATCTTTACTCACTATTGGTGGCACCAACAGGGACTAAAGGTCCCCAACCCCCGGCACGCGTTGCCGGCCACGTGGAAGAGATTTAGTCCCTGGTCGTGGCTAACCGAGACTAAAGGATGGGGCCTTTAGTCCCGATTTATTAGAGCATCTCCAACAGCCGCGCTAAAATAGCGTCGCGCCGCAAATTGGTCCGTTTTAGCGCGCGCGCAACGCGGCGGGTCGCTCCAGCTGGGCAGTAAAAACGGCGCCAAGGCTTATAACGAGTTGTGCGCGCTTGTCGGAAACACTCTCCCTGCTGTGTATTTCGGCGCCCACTACAGCGGCACACTCGGCGCCGCTCTCGCACTTCCTCTCCCACTTCCACCCCCATCCGGCCACGCGCCATCACGCGCCAGCGCCCCGGCGACCGTTCAGCGCTTCCCGGCCTATCCCGCTCCGCCGCTTCCGCCCCATCCTCTCCTAGTCCCGCCGGCGCCTCCGTCGTCGAGGAACAGCGCCCGAAGCGCTCGCTGCCAGCGCCAGCGCCGCAAGGTGTTCGACAAAACGCCTACAAGGTATCTATTGCTCAAACTTCATGAATTTGATGCATGTTTTGAATTGTAGTTTTATAGTATAGTATTGAACATTGTAGATGAGTTCGTCGTATGATTCTTCCGAAGAAGAATTTGATATGGAAGAGGAGGAGGATCTTGCAATGATCCTAGCTATGCATATAAAAAAACCGAAGCACGGTGGTTCGGTTATGGGTCGGCAGAAAATTTGGAGGGATAGGATCGATGCCCACAATAGATTGATCAGGCATTATTTTGCGGAGAAGCCCACATACCCCGAGTCGTATTTTCGTCGCCGTTTTAGGATGAGCACCGAGTTGTTCAGGCGCATTGCAGAGAAACTAGCGAGCCATGACCGCTTTTTTCAGCAAAGGAGGAATGCCGCCGGAGAGCTCGGGCATAGCACCTTTCAGAAGGTGACAGCCGCTTTGCGTATGTTGGCATACGGTATACCGGCTGATCTTGTTGATGATCACTTGGCTATGGGTGAGAGCCAAGTCATCATGTGTGTCAAGCGCTTTGAAGTGGGAATTGTGCAAGTGTTTGGCGAGGAGTATTTGAGATCTCCCAATGTTGAAGACGTCGCAAGGCTATTGGCGATGAACAAAGCTCGAGGCTTTCCTGGCATGCTTGGCTCAATAGATTGCATGCATTGGAGTTGGAAGAATTGTCCAAAGGCATGGCATGGGCAATTCTACAGCCAAAAAAAGATTCCACTATAATCCTTGAAGCGGTGGCCAATCAGGAGACTTGGATTTGGCATGCATTCTTTGGAATGCCTGGATCTTTGAATGACATCAATGTTGTCAACCGGTCACCACTGATGAATAAGATTACAAACGGTGAGTTGCCACCGGTGCAGTTTGTAGCAAATGGTCGTACGTACAACTATGGCTATTATCTAGCGGATGGCATCTATCCAAAGTGGCAAACCTTCGTGAAGCCGTTGAAAAAGCCGGAAGGTAAGAAAAATCTTGATTTTCACAATGCTCATGCGGCGGCTAGAAAAGATGTGGAGAGAGCATTTGGGATTTTGCAAGCCCAATTTGTTATTGTGAGAGGATCGGCTAGATTTTGGGATCAAAAAATGCTTTGGTACATCATGCACGCTTGTGTGATCATGCACAACATGATCATCGAGAATGAGCGTGGCCAAGATTTAGACTACTCACAGTATGAGCTCTTGGGACATCCCGTGCGAAAAGTCGACAGAGGGCTGAAAGGGTAGCCCGTTTTATTGCCTCCTATCATGCCATTCGGCGTCCCGCAATGCACAATGAACTTCAGAATGATCTGATTGAAGAGTGGTGGGCATGGCATGGACGACAAAGAGCATGATGATTTCTACATTCGACATTGTATTGTTCATGAACTATTTGTTGTGTTTATTGCATTATTTGTTGTACTGAACGATAAACTATTTGTTTAAGTTGTAATGATAACGAAATTGAACTATTTATTGTTGATTTATTTTGTTTGTTTAATCATTTTTGCTCCTCTTCTTTGAAATGTATATGTAGTTTGTGCGGCACGCTGCTGCTGCATTATAAGCGCTGGTCTTTGAGCCAATACCGGCGTCAGCTTAAACCAAATGGTACAAGGCAAATAGGTTTTTTACGCGCGGCGCTTAGCGTAGCTGTTGGAGATGCTCTTAGTCCCGCTTGGTGACCCGAAACTAAAGGCCTTTTCCAACCGGGATCAATACCCGTTTCTATACTAGTGCGCCCTCCCCGTACTTCTGTCCTGTGGGAAAAAAAACCTTAAAAAACTCTCCGATGACGACCAGCGGCATACCCATTGTGCGACCATTTGCGAGCGGCATTCTTAAATGATGATTTCGTCTTATGAAAAGTGTTTCTTTAGAACAAAATTGCATGGTGCGACTGTGCTGTCCACCATCCCACCATGCATGCAGCCGTGCTGTGCTGTGCTGTGCTGAACCCGGTCATCTGGAACCAGGAAACGCAGGCGTCAGCGCAGTAGCCGGGCGTAGCAGCGGGTCGTCGCTCCGATCCATGACCAGGACCAGGGTGGATCTTCTTCGATCTCTTCTCACAGCGATTACGATCACGATCACGATCAGATCCTCGTTTTCCCGCGTAGCATGCATGTTGCCGAATGTGTGAAAGAAGCGTAGGCGCGGCGCGTTTTGTGCATCGGTCAAGGCGGTCAAAAGGGTGGACGCACGGACGTAGCAGTGTGTGGAGCGGGTAAAAAGGCTCGGGCTCAGTTCTTGGCAGGTTGTTTCACAAAAAAAGAACATTGGCAGAGGCCAAAGGTGATATCTGCACGAGCATTTACAGATAGCAGGTTTGTGGGGGGCAACAAGGGTGCAGGGCTAGCAGGAGTTTAACCAGACGAACACGGGTTTGTCTTGTTCACCTCCTGTTCAAACGAGACCTGGTGTAGCTAGCATGGCCGGCTGGGCACGGAGCCAAGGGCCAAGCACACGGAGGTTCACTTGCTTGACAAGAGCCGTTTTTTTTATCAAAAAAGGGCTTCCCCTTCCGATTTTCATTACTGAAAACCCATATTACAGAGTTCAGAACGCACGAGTAGCATCACAGATAAATACCACATCAAACCAAAAGGACCAGAGCCACCAGCCAAAACGGCCAGCACAAACCCAACAAGAACAAGGTCTCTCTCAACATAACTAGGAAACATAAAACAGAAACGAAACTAGCGACTAGCAGGACTAAAAAGACTTGGAACAGCAGCAGAAGAAGGAGTTGCAGCCATCATCCAGGGAGAAGCCTTGCCACATTGATTCGCCATCCCTGCCCAGCGGCATACACTTCACTTGCTGCCCGTTCTAGTACTCTTGCCCCCAGTTCCAGCATTTTTTTTGGCGGCTCCTTTATCTGCAAAATGGACCAATCAAGCAACCACCGTACCATTAGCTTGATAATCTGTAAAGGATCATTAATCCTTTTTCTCTCAAAGACAATTGCATTTCTACTTTTCCAAATAGCCCAGAATAAAGCAGATACCCCTATCATAACCATTTTCTTGTCCTCTTTATTGAATTTATTAATCCACCCCCCAAAACAATCATTTACACTTAAAGGACTAGATTTCAGATTACAAACGCACTTGACCAAATTCCACAGCAAAGATGCCGCAGAGCAAGTGAACAACAGATGATCAATAGATTCATTTTGTCCACAAAACACACATTCTTTCCCTCCTTTCCACCCTTTTTTGAGTAAAACATCCCTAGTCATGATGCTCTTTTTATTCACTAGCCACAGGAATACCTTTATCTTAGCAGGAACTTTAATTTTCCAAAGATATTTTTGTGGAAATTTAATCCCAGATGCAATCAATTCTCTGTATAGAGATTTCACAGAGAATTTTTTATCAGCAGTGAGGGTCCATTCAATTATATCTTTCCCCTCATGCATATTAATTGTTTCACATCTATTTTTTAAAGCATTCCATAGTTCTAGAGTCTCTCCATGTAAAGTTCTTCTAAATTTGAAACCTTTCCACCCTTTTTGGATGGCCTCATATACAGTAATTTTATGATCAAAGCAAATAGCATATATTCTAGGGTATGCATCTTTTAGGGGCTTGTCATCCACCCAGATATCTTCCCAAAACCTAATGTTCTTCCCCTCCCCCAGCTTCTTCTTCACAAACTTGTAAAAGATATTCTTAATATTCGAGACTGGTCCATAACTCGGAATCCCTGTGTTTTTTTCCATCGAGCTGACATTCATCCTTCCCATATTTTTCTTTCAGGATATCTTGCCACATCCCTCCTCTGTTTCCATTTTCCAGAACCATTTAGCTAATAGAGCTATGTTCATTACTTCTAAATTTAGAATCCCTAAACCTCCCAATTCTTTGGGTAGGCAACATTCTTTCCAGTTTACTAGATGATATTTTCTAACATTTCATCTTCTTGCCATACCAGTCTTGCTCTATAAAAATCAGCTTTTTTAATAATTCCTTTTGGCACAGCATAGAAGGACATCATAAACAAGGGGATATTAGTCAAGCAGGCTTGCACCAGAGTGATCCTCCCCGCAATCGACCCTAACAATTTCCCCTGCCAACACCCACATCTTTTCTCAATTTTATCAGTCACACAGCTCCAATGTGTGTTTCTAATCCTAGCCTCAGATACAGGCATCCCCAAATATCTGATAGGTAGATTTCCCATTTTGCATGTCAATATTTCCTGGTAAAGTGATTGTTTACCTTTGGCTTTACCAAACAACATCAACTCACTCTTATGAAAGTTAATTTTTAGTCCGGACATATCTGCTCAAAAGCCCCTAAAATGAATTTGAGGTTTCTGACACTTGCTTCATCATCTTTGATCAGGAAGATAGTATCATCGGCGTATTGCAACATATTAACTCCCTTGTTTTCATCTTTCCCCAATACTCCCTTAACAATGTCCATTTTTAAAGCATTATTCATTAAAATTGCAAGGGCATCAGCAGCCACATCAAATAGTAATGGTGACATAGCATCTCCCTGTCTAAGCCCTTTAAAAGTCTTGAAGAAAGGACCAATTTCATCATTAAACCTTATTCCTACATGCCCCCCTCTCATTGTTTCCATTATCCAATCACACCATTTATCGTGAAGCCTTTTTGTCTAAGCATCCTAATAACAAAGGGCCATTTAATTTTGTCATAGGCTTTTTCAAAATCCACTTTAAATACCAGCGCATCTTCTTTATCTTTATGAAAAGTGTTCAAGGCTTCATGAAGTATGACAACTCCCTCCATAATGTACCTCCCTTTGATGAATGCAGTACGTGTGTTCGGAAATGACAGGTGCAACACATTTTGTCAACCTATTCATCAGAACTTCTGTAATAATTTTGAAACTCACATTAAGCAGGCATATAGGCCTGAATTTTTGTATTTGCTTGGCATCATTGGTTTTAGGGACAAGGGTAATAATGGCATAGTTAATCCTGGCAATGTTGATATCTCCCTTGGCAAATCCCTCAACTAAAGCTTTAAGGTACCACTTAACCAACTCCCAAAAATCCTGATAAAAATCAGCAGGGAATCCATCTGGTCCAGGGCTTTTGTTTCTTTTCATACCAAACACTACTTTATGAATTTCATCCAAGGAAAAGGGGGACAATAATTCCTCTTTGTCTTGGGCAGATATTTTTTCCATTTCCATATCCCTCAATGATATGTTGGAATCCTCAGGATGTCCAAAAGATTTTTATAAAAGTTAGTAATATATTCCATCAGTTATCATTTCCTTCTATGATCCCTTCATCTTGTTCTAAGGAAATTATTCTGTTTTTTCTTCTCCTCCCATTTACTCTTGCATGATAGTATCTAGTATTTCCATCTCCATCTTTTATTTCTTTGTCTTTAAATCTCTGTAACCACTTCATTTCTTCTTGTGTCATAATTCTTTTCAGCTGCATTCTAAGCTCTTTTGCTCAGTTCTTTCTGCAGTGATCAGTCCCATTCTCTCTGCTCTCTTATCAATATCATCCAATTCCTTAATAATTTCTATTTTAATTTTCCTGTACCAAGCATCCATATTTTTATTCCACCCCTTAGCTTTTTTCCTCAATTCCCTCATCCTAAATTGCCATCTGTCCAACACATCTCCCCTATACTTTTTATTCCATGTTTTATATATAAGTTCCTTAAAGCCCTCTCTCAAAAACCATCCATTTTCATATCTAAAAATATATTTGGTCAAATGTGCTTCCCCTGTGTCTAGGAACAGAGGAGTATGATCAGAGATCTCCCTAGCCCAAGCTTGCAATATGGCAAAAGGATATTTTTCCTCCCATGCAGGACACATCAGCACCCTATCTAGCTTCTCATAAGTGGGATCCTCTTGGTTATTAGCCCAAGTGTACTGTCTTCCATTTAAAGGAAGCTCTCTAAGCCCTGCTTGTTCAATAATAGCATTAAACATAAAGGACCATTGTTCATTTACCATAGGTTTGTTTTTCTCTTTATGGTTTCTCATAATGTTGAAATCTCCTCCAACCAAACAGGGTAAAGGGTTGTCATGATATAGTCTAGCTAATTCAGCAAGAAAACCAGCTTTCCCTTCCTTCTGCGCATCCCCATAAACTGTAACTAAATTCCAGTGCATTTTAATATTTACATCAAAGACCGAACTCTAAGGAAATATTGTCCTTTTTCGATATGTTCAACATCAAACAGATCCTTATTAATGCCCACTAGGATTCCCCCTGACATTCCTCTAGGGGGATTCCAGCACCATTGATAGTTTTTCCCCCCACAGAGATTATGTAATTCATTCTTTGTGAAGTCTTGCTTGATTGTCTCAGAGATCCCCACAAAGTCCAACTTATGGTCCATGACCATTTCTCTAATATATCTTTTTTTTTGTGATCTTGCCCAATGCCTCTAACATTCCAGAAAATCCCCTTCATTTTTAAGTAGTTTCCTTCTATTATAATTCCTATTCCACTTAAGAGCTTCTAATCTGTCTTTCCTCAAATCTAAAGTATTTCAAGTTAAGAGGACTAATCAGTCCTTTTTCCTTTTTTTTCCTTCTCAAGACCCCAATCCCAACAGATTGCTTCACACAGATCAATGCTGGTGAGCTTTTTCTGCCTCCTTTCTTCCCAGAGAAGAATCCCTTAAGGTTTTTAAATTGTTGCTCCTCAAACTCCATATCAGAGTTTTCCAAATCAGAGCACAGATCATCAAAAGTCACATCCCCAGTATTAATATGTACTGGAGTGTCATTATTTTCCCCCATACCTTTTTTTGCTCCAACCTCCTCATCTAATTTTTCTCTTTTAACATTCTGGAAGTACAATTCCCTTCTGGCTCTCTCCATTTTATTGATAATATATATATTGTTATCAATCATATCAATAGAGCACCCTAAATCAATCCCCACCACAGAACTGATATGTAACAATGAAGGGTTAGCACAGTCAAAAACAGAATCCTTACCATAGTTATCCCTTTCTTCAGCTCTGATCTTAGCCATCTCTTCTATTTTCTGATCTTCTCTTCCTTTGTTCCTCGTGCTCCTTTTAATTTCCACTTCTTTCTCCTTCCCTTCTTTCTCTTCGGCCTCAACACCATGCAGGTCTGCCATTTTCTCACCCAGAGTACCTATCGATTCCTGACTGGCATTATAGTCCGTTGGTTCATTGTATTTCCCTGATTCAGTTTCACTTTTTCTGTGTTGGTTTCCCCTCTCATAATCTTCTATGTCCATGTTAGCCAGCTCCATTTCATATTGCTCCCTGTTAACTGCCTCTTGAATTAGCTTCTGAATCTCCTCTTGTTGCTGATCGATCTTAGTCTGCATAGTACACTGTTTTTCCTCAAAGTCTTTGATTTTCTGCTCAGCTTTGGCCCACAATGCTTGATGTCGAGCTTTATCCTCTTCCAGAGTCTTGATCTTATTAAACATAATGTCATTCTCTTTTTGCCACTTCCTTTTCTCAGCATGCATTTCTTCTTGCCACAGCATCATACTCTCCTCCATTTGCATCTTCAATTTGCTCATTTTCTCATCCACCTCCTCACTCTGCTTGAGAGACAAGCATCCCAGTGAAATGTTCCTGTGATCATTTCCTTCCACCCTGGTTCTCTTCCTATTTTCTGAATCCCCATCTCCATCTTCTAAATTATGAACATTTTCATTTTTCCTCTTGTCCTCCTTGTACCAACCAGCTTCTACCACCATCTCCACTTCAATCCCAATCCTGAACATGAGCAAATCAGGGGCAGTGATTTCCACATGTGGTGGGATTTTCTCCACATCTCTGACCCCACATTTGACCCTCACCTTTTCGTCATTGACTGTGTCCATGTCCACTTCAGACAGGCCCCATCAAGCAGAAACTTCACAAATGCCCAAAAATGTCTCAAGCGATCAGAACCCTACTTATTTTAACCTGGACATTATGCATTTTTCCCAGAGCCAGGTGATCCAGGACGTGGCTGCACCTTGATGACCACCCCAGTCCCAAGCAGATTAAAGTCATTAAATTTAGCCAGTTCTACCAACTTTGCCTTATTGGGGAACCTCATCATGAAACCATTTTGTCCATATTCTTTAACTCTCCACTGCTACCCCAATCAAACATCTCACCCATAGCCTTTGTAAGCTCAGTTTCATTGATCTTCCCTTCCCTAACAATCACCATTCCTAAGGGGTTGGTATGCTCAGCAACAAGCACATCTTTGCAACTCTGAACCAGAAGGATCCCCAACCCTTTAGCAGCATACCCAACATATTTTGGGACTGGTTTTATTTGTTTCAGCAGATTACAATCAGTAGTGATATGATTTTCTCTACCACACACCAAACAATGTCCCACCTTACATTCCCTTGTGGAGTGTCTTGGATCCTTGCATTTGCCACAAACTTGCTTGTTGATTCTCTCCCCAACCTTCCTGCTTTCATCCAAATTGAGCTGCCAACTGCCTTTTCCCCCCTGTTTCTTCACATCTGCTGCTGGATCTTGGTCCCCTCTTCTATCAGCTTTCTGCAGGAAATTGCTCTTGTTTTCATCCCTCCTCACGGCCTCTCTATCAGGCTGATTTTCCATATATTTTCCAAAAGATCTTTCAATAATCTCCTTATCTCCTCCTTTCAGACCTTGAACTAGCTGAGACAGCAGGGAGGTCAACAGCTGTTGTTGAGTACTCTGACCCTGTCCCAACCCATCTGTCTCCTTCTCCTTCCCCACACCTGAATTCTCAGTCACATCAGTTTCTTTCTCACTTTTATCACCCATCGTCTCTGTAATCACTGTCTTGGCTTGCCACTTCAAATCTTCACCCCTATCCTCTGCAGCATAATCCTCTTCCTCTCCATCTCCTCTGCCACCCCTATATCCATCACCAAACCTACCATTGCCGCTCCCCCAATTGCCGAATCTGTCGGTCATATTGTGTCTTCCTCCTGCCCAACCTCCCCCCTGTTGTTGTAGTTGAATCTACCTCTGCCAAATCCTCCATCTCCTCCATGATAAAACCTAGGGCCTCCAAAACCTCTGCCTAAATTTCCAGCCATCTCTTCACCTGACGGCGGCGTGGTGGAAGGGGGAGGGAACCCTAGCTTATGAGAATGTTGAGTCCCATCACTCTCACCCCCTTTTATAGATGTCACCCCACCCACCCTATCCTGGGCTGTGGACTCCCCCAGCCCATTGGGCCCCCACCATTCCAGGCCCAGCTCTAGATCCATATTCAAATCTCTTCCAATAGAGCCCCCAAAAATAATCAGGGGTCTCTCCAGTTTATCTTTTTCAACCATCTTATTCTCTTTCCCTATTTGGGTGCCAGGGGCCCCAATTGGGATTTCATGGATCACTACATCTCCAAAATCAAGACCTGCTAGTTCATACCAAGGCGGAATAGGGTGTATAGCACCTTTTTTCATATGCTCATAAACAACTTGTGCATCAATTCTATCACGTCTGACATTATTAACCACAATTTTTTCCCCAATCCCCTCTACATTCTTCCTACGAGATTCATCCCCGACCTTCTCACATAATCCTTTGCAGTCATCTGCATTCTGGGATTTCAACCCATTTCTTTCATTGCTTTTGTGTCGGGGCCTAATTTTCCCTTTGTTTCTTCCCATTCTAGCATCACCCACCTCAATCGAAGTAGTAGAGACTAGGTATTTGGGATTTGGAGACATACCTTTGGCGAGGAAAGTGGAATCCCCTCTTCCTCCACCTCGGAGCCCTCACCACCAAAGAACTGTAAGCGGTTCCGCCGGGCGAAAGCACCCCACCGGGCGGGAGAGGGTGAGGAGGCGAGGCGAGTGCCTCGGGAGGCGAGGGGAGCGGCGAGGAAGTGTCGGAGTCGCCGTCCTCCTGCGTCTTGGCGTCGCCATCACCACCATCTCTTCCTCTGCGTCCTCCTCGATCTCGATCGGAAGCCACCGGGAGCCTGGAGTCGGAATCCCCACCACCACCTCCTGCGGGGGCGCATGCGGCATCGCCTGCGGCTGCATCGGCGGCGCCCTCGGCTAGATCAGGCGATAGCGGAGGAGGCGAAACACCTCCACTTCTCTCGCTGCGCCGGATCCGTAGATTCCGCTTCCAACATCGCCCAGAGGAGCACTCCCATCGCCTCGATCGTAGTTGGGGAAGCAGCGGAGGATCTCCTCCCCGAGCTTGTCTCTCACCATCTCGGGCGTCGTTGAGAGCCTTCGCCGTCCGAACCACCGATCGATCTCTTGAAGTCTCCCCATCAGCACCTCGTCGCCGTCCGCCAGCGCCCACATCTGCTGCTGGTGCATCGTCATCGAACCCTAGCTCTGCGGGCTGCGCGTCATGGTGGCGATTTTGGATCGGATGTGCGAGAGGGGAAGTGGTGGAGGAAGTGGAGACGAGCCGGTGCGTCGGCCTGATAACCCCTCTCCCCTCACCCCTGTCGCCATTAATCTCCTCGGGAACCGCCACCAGAGCGCCCCACCCGTCAGCCGCCGCAAAACGCGCCAAGTGGCAAGGGAACGCCACCATCCGCCCCACCCTGATCTCCTCATCATCCGGCCAACTTCGCGCATCGACCACCACATCCTCACCGTCGACGTGCTCCAGCCGCCTCCCCCGCCGGCGAATCGCACCCGGTCGGAAGATTAGCAGCGCCGAGCCGAGGTTGGGGACGTAGTCACAACGAACGCACAGGTACATTGACAAGAGGCCGTTGCACCCGAGATACATAAACTTGGTTGGCGGGAACACCTTCGTACATTTCGGACTAAAAAATGTACCCCATTGCCAAGCTTGTGTACCGCGAACGTGTTAGGATTTGTGTGCCTGCACGGCTGCACCCGAGTAAAGGCTCGCAGGCATTGCTTTGCTTGCCAAGAGGAATGCCTGCCTGCCTGTTGCGTGGTGATCACGCGGAGCATGCATGCATGCATGCGCTCTCTTGCGGCCGAATTTCGTGTTTTGACCCTTTTTGGAAAGGATTTCAGGATCTGACCCCTGTTTGAAATTTTTTCGAGATTTGACCCTTTTGCTACTGGCTGGCCTCACGGCGGAGTTAGATAGCCTACCGCCACGGCCCATGGCGGTAGGGGTGCGACAGAGGGGACGGCGGCCGTTTGACTTTGGCGTGGATAAGTACCTACCGCCAGGAGGCTCAAGCGGTAGGTTGTTCAAACTCACCGCCAGAGCACTGGCGGTAGGGTCCTGTCTCGATGTAACGATTCTCAGAACGAAGAATTGAGTTGCCCTCAGCGGTAGCTGTCGACCCTACCGCCAGGCCTTGGCGGTAGGGTCTTGTTTTTCAAAGGTAACGATTACAGAACGAAGAATTGAGTTGCCACAGCGGTGGCTGTCGACCCTACCGCCCGAAGCGTTAATGTAGGGTCCTGTGGTTTTATGAATTTAAGTTCATTTGCTTGCTTCTTTTCAAATTCAATATGACAATAATATTATAGCAATTTTCACAAATATGACAACAATATCACATATCTCAAACAATTAAACTTGGGCATCACATACACATTAACAAATTTGAAGTGCATAGAACATTTCAAACGAACTTCAACTAATTAGTAAACGGAGTTCCACATAGTTTCACAAATAGCAAACACATAGATCCACAAATAGCAAACACATAGTTCCACGTAGCTTCATAACCACCGAATAGTTCAATCAAACGAAGTTCAACGAAACTAAAAGAGCCAACTATCGAAGAGCATAATCAGTTGCTCCTTCCCCTCTTGGAGGTACGGTCCTCGTTACTCTTTGAACGATTCTCTTCGGTCTTCTTCTTGGGCCGTCGAGGAACCGGTCTCTGGAAAGGGTCCGGACTCAGCAAATCCTTCTTCTTCGGATTGCTCTTCGGCAGCTGAGATGGTTGAGACGTTTGAGTTGGTGGAGGTCCATAATCTTCATCGTACTCCTCCTCCCCGTTGCTCTCATCCTCCTCCTCCCCTTCTTCATATATGGCCTCTTCCTCCTCCTCCTCCTCCTCCTCTCCAACCAACCTAGACGACGAGGGAGCATGGCTCGATGAGCCGATGATACCCTGTGTGGCTATAGGCTGATGAGCTTCAACTGACCCAGCTCCAGCACACCCAAGCAGCCCTACCAGCTTGCGACAACGCTGCACGAACTTCTGCACTCACAATGAAGCAAGGTCATAATAAGTTCAGATCGATCGATCGCAAGTGAACAAGATGCATCTGTTCGAGGAGACTGAAATTGTACCATCATCGTCCCCCGACTCGGCCTCAGTTATGCGCTCTCGGGAAGATGACCTAGTGCATCCGAGGCTTCAAAGATGCATCTGTTCAGCTCACCGGACTGCAACGGCATAAGTCGATCACGTTGGCGAATAAAATATTTTAAATACGACCGTCGGTTCAAACGCGTACCACTCTGTTGATGAGGGTGCAAACTCCCTAAATCCACCGTGCATGTCTCGATGCGGTCCGGTATGCCTGCTCATCTGTCAGCCCACTCCAGCTCCGCGATGTCTTCCGCCGTCCATCGAGGCCTGAGACGAAGACGGTGCTTCCGCCATCATCGTACCACCTCATGTGTCGGCCCTGTAATCATCCCGATTAGTCACTCTCCTCTCCACGTCTTTACGCCACCTCCGCCGGTTCCACTCCGTCACATGAGTCTTATGCTCCTCTCCCCGATGCAGGATCGATCGATTCTTCTGCCGGCTCATGCTGCAAGGCATAAGCAACAAGAATCATCATAAGCGCAATGAGATCATCATAAGCAACAAGAAACATGATAATCTCACGGAGAACAACGAGCTCACAGGTGGAGCGTGTGGCCGCCGGTATCGGCGGGCTGGCCCGGTGGGGTATGCTGATAAATCCCAAACTGCGTGGCCACGCGTTGTGGCAAATGCCACTCGACGGTGTACACACAGATCATGGGCACGATGCACCGCCAGAGACCACGGTCCGCATTGCACATCACGTTCAGATCAAAGTCCCACTCTCGTTCTTGTCGATACGGCCACCATATTACCTATTACATATACCTTGGTAAGTTCGCACTCTCGGTCAATAAGCGGAATCAAAGAGAAAGGTGTTGGGCGAGTTCATATACTCATGTCGTCCAAAGCGCCCAACTCGTTGGTGTAGGTCTTGTACGAAGTCTTGTTTAGGCCCGTGTAGAGTTTGACAACGTCCCACTCGTAAGCTACGGTGGGGTTTCGAAGTCTCGTCGCCTTCTTCGCCATAGTCTTCCCATGGGCGTCTTGGCAACTTCTCCGGACGCCCCACCGGCAGCTGCTCCCACATCCAAATGGAGAAGGCCTGCATAAAGCCACCCATATTGGACTTGTCTCCCGTCCTCTGCGTTGCATCGTCAAGCTGCAAAACATCAAATGAGGATCAGATATAAGAAAATGTCATGGACACACTTTCGTAGGTAGGTACGCAATTAGACACTCTCTTACCGAACGGTATAGGTAGGCGAGAGATGTCGTCCCCAATTGTACCCTGCATCCCAGTCCGCTAGGAATAACAGATACGCCCAGTTGGCAGAGTTCCCGGAGCTGTCTGCAAACACGACCTCCGAGAGAATATACCACAGATAGGCCCTCGCGTGCAACTCCACATCGCCTCATCTGCGCCTTGGGGGCATGTCCTCCGGTGCTCCGAGAGCCAGTGCAACGGCACACCGGATGTGCGGTTACTCTTGGCACCGGGCGATCGCCCGATGAGGTGGTGACCCTCTCCTGCCAGTTGGCCCTCTCCACTCGACCGGTGAGTGCATGACCCTCGATCGGCATTGCAGTTATCATCCCCCAGTCCTCTAGGGTCACCGTCATCTCCTCGCATGGCAGATGGAAAGAATGGGTCTCCTGTCTCCAACGGTCAATCAGAGCTGTGAGAGCCGCGTGGACAAGCGTCGGCGGCTGACGCTTGAACTGCAGCACGAAACCCAACAGACGGGCTCTCTTGAAGAACGGCGCGTAGCGCTCGTCGTAGTCCATATGCCCATGAACCCCGTGACCCCTCATGCGCGATGGGTCGGAGCGTCATTAAAAAGTGAACGCCAAAAAGTTAGGAAATCATTTTCATCAATCCGAGAACTTTGATCAAAATTTCTTTCATATCACTTACCTCTCCGTTCTCTATGAAATGGGCACGATGACCCTTGTCGAATGCCCAGTCCAGCATGCAGTACCGTGGGCCGATGTTGTCTGCAAGAGGTGGCCGCCTTAATAGAGTTTCATAAACAAAAGCACCATAAGCATAAGCATACATAAACAAACAATGAACTCAAATCATATCAAGATCAAATTTTAAGCATATTCCTCCAACAACATCTACTACACATGATGGATCAAATCATATCAACATGCATCATATAAAAAAACCTCCAACATACATCATAGCTTAATAATTTTAAACAAAATTTTCCAAACAATATCTTCATATCATCATATCAACATGCATCATCAAACTAGGGTTCATCTTCACACTAGAGCATATCATCATATCAACATGCATCATCAAACTAGGGTTCATCCCTTTATCAACAATACATCATAATTTTTTAACAAAAAATTATGAACTAGGGTTCATCTTCACACTAACATATGAACTATTGATTAGAGTACATATCCAATACCACTACTTACTAAAGAACTAAGAACTACAACTACAATCAATCTTAGGTGAAAAAAATCAATCTAAGTTAAAAACATGAGGGATTTCAAGCAAATAATGCGTTGAATCGGTAGCAAGTTTGCAAAAACTAATTGGAAGGATCGGAGGAGCTTACGGTTCTCTCCTCGGGCCATCTCGATCCGCCAAACGGTGAAGAATCGGTGAAGATCCAAGGGGAGTGGAGGAGATGAGAGAGGGAGAGAGGCGACTTGGGGGAGAAAGAAAGGAGAAACTGCCGACTTGGGGAGGGGAGGGTGGGGAGAAGGGAAGGGCGCGGTCTCGGCGAAATAACTGCCCGCACCCTACCGCCAGGTTCTGGCGGTAAGGTTAGACAGCCTACCGCCGTGGCTCATGACGGTAGGGTGCGACGGAGGGGACGGCGCCGCCTCTCGCGTCTTGGCGTGGATAAGTTTCCTACCGCCATGGGACCTGGCGGTAGGCTATCTAACCCTACCGCCAGATGCCCTGGCGGTAGGCAAAGGGTAAAATCTCGAAAAAAATTCAAACCGGGACCAGATCCTGAAATACTATCTAAAAAGGGTCAAAACATGAAATTCGGCCCTCTCTTGCTACTATGATGAAAGCTTGCGACGCACTGTACGTGCTGCTGCTGATCTTCTCTCTCGACTGTGCAGCGTATCTCATACTATCTGCCGTGGCAATCCATGCTTGCCTCCCTCGGCTGCTCCGCTCTCCCCCTTTCCCTGTCATGTCAGGCCACTACTGTTCCGTGTGATACGGTTGATACGATCAAATCTCTTGTATGCTCAGGCGCAGCTGCAGAGCTTTGAATACACGCACTCGATCGGCTCCATCTACTTGCTGCCACAAGAGCAATGGCGCAGGACACATTAACCCACCGCTATGGCTTGGGCTGCTATAAATCTACCCTACCGTATGCATGCTCACAGCACCCAGCAACAACGCAGAGCACTTGATTCCCAGCTTGCCTAGGTTGAAGTTGACAGAGCGAGCGAAAGTAGAGGAGAGACTCGCAGCCTCGCACCAGCCAGCTAGCTAGCTTCGCCGCCATGGCCTTCCGCGACGCGGCCCGCAAGCCGCTGCTCTGGCTCCTCCCGGCCACGCTCATCCTGGCGACCGGCGGAGGCGAACGCGACGCCGCCCGGCGCCGGCTCTACGCCCCCACCTTGCTGGCCGCGTGGCTGGTCCTCGGCGTCGTCACGGCGGCGCTGGCCGCCAACGGAGGGAGGATCATGCACTTCGCCCGCTGGAAGAGGCTGCTGCTCCGCGGGGGCCTGCTGCTCGCCCTCGGCCTCAACGCCTTCTGCATCTTCCTCGCCCTCGACGCCGTCGCCGACAGGCTCCTGGGCGAGCAGGGGCCCGTGTCCCTGGGCGTGGCTCGCGTCGTCTGTGTTTATGTGTTTATGTGTTTAAGCTAGTATTTTTACACTATGTGTTTAAGCTAAGGATTTGGTTAACCGCCGGTTGGTGGCCTTATCATCTCGGGTTATTGTTGTTAGTCGAGGAATGATTTCCACCCTTTTCCATTTCTTTAGTCGATCCCATGCGTTTTATGTTTCTTTTATCGTCTCTGTATGTTTTACCGATTCTGCTAGTTCCAGATGGGTTCAGCCGTTTAAGTTACGGTCTCTTCTACTCCCTCCGTTCCTAAATACTTGTCTTTTTAGAGATTTCAATTGGACCACCACATACGGATGTATATAGACATATTTTAGAGTGTAGATTCACTCATTTTGCTCTGTATGTAGTCATTTGTTGAAATCTCTAGAAAGACAAATATTTAGGAACGGAGGGAGTAGTTTACAGGAATTTTATATCATAGAATTCCCCTGGGAAAATTACTTTCCCCTAAATTTTAAAAGGAGTAAACCACCAAGTATCTTTAGAGGGGTTTTACCCCTCTAAAGATGAACGATCTAGCCGATCCCCTAAAGTTAAAGGAGTAAAACAAAAATCATTAATTCCTTTAGCCTAGCCGCATAAATTTCAAGCAATTGCACATTAGATCATCAATCATTCAAATATTTCAAGATAAACATGCGCATATCAATCGTTAACAAGCATATGGTTTCACGGATCAAGATTTCAAATTTAAACATGTCTAGTTCATCCAAAATGCATGACATAAATCAAGTTTGATTCAAAACCACCCCATCATAGGAAGCTTTATGTCGCGGATCGAGCCCAACCAAAGACATGAATTCACGAACTCCATCCACACGGCCACCGCCATCACCACCACCACCCTCTCGGCCACCCCCATCACCACCACAGGAGTTGCCAGTGTGGTGGACCGGACAAGAGATTTTGCCCCAACCTTTTTTCGGGTGCACGTGGCAGTGGTTTCCGGCAGCGACGCGTCGACGGGGTGGCAGACGGGTCTTCGCTGCCCATTCCAGCCGGAGTGAGGGTCACCGGTCGAAGACCACGACGGAAACGGTGGCCGCGAGGGCGGGAGAAGAAGGGTGATTTTTACTCTGCCGCGCCGGTGGCTCGTATATTTAGGCGCCTTGGTGGGCCATCTTTTCTGTCGAGGAGTAAATTGTTTACTCCTCTAACAGTTTTAAGACTTCGCCTAGGTGCCAGTTAGAGGAGTAAAATGAAACTTTTCCTCCTCTAACCGTTTTTAGGGGAACGACAGAGATGCCCTTAGTCCATTAGCTTGTAGGAATGGGTCCCTATGCCTATGCAGGATTGATGGATTGCTTCATATCCTTCATATTTTCAAGAGAGAGAAAACATTACTCATACTTAATAGAAAAATTCCTATGATCTCATTTCTTACTTTGGTCATCTCAAATGGATCATGTAGGTGAAAAAAAAAATACTTGAAGGATAGGGCACAATGTAAAATAGGCAAAACAAGTGATGAAAATTAGCATCACTTGGGGCGCTCGAGGAAAACGTGAATAGTCATGAACCTCTTTGCAAATCTGTTGAAATCAGTGCTGGAAATCCCCCCTACCAAACAAGGCGAATGGATGTTTGGACCTCGTAGGAGATGGCAGCCATGATGGATGACGGTGAGAAACCCTAGGCAAGGGGAATGGAGGGGAAGGGGCGGCGGAGACGTACCTCTGGTGAAGGACTCATCCGGAAAAGGGACACCAACGTCGTGGAGGTGGCGACGGCGGCCTCCCCCCATTCTCTTTCCATTCGCCTCCTCCTCTTTTTCCCCTTCATTCCGCGAGTCCTCCCTCGGGGCTTCTCAACCACCTAAGTCACAGGGAATTTCGGGGATCGCAGGGGGTGCCCTCCTCCAAACCCCTACCAAATGACAACTCGGGGATTTGTGGGGTTTTCGAGACTCATGAGGAAACCTCGCCAAACCCCAGCTACCAAACGAGGTCTCAATGAGATCGAGCAGGGAGATAACTAATTTGTAGTTATTTTTCACGAATTTGGACAGGGATAGACCGACGTCGTCAAGTGTTAAGACCGAAGGGCGGATTTTTCTAGCATGGAAACACGGTCCTCCTATTTCTCGCGTACTGCGGTAAATACCATGGTAACGCGCACCCCTGCGATCCCTAGGTTTCATATTGGGCTGACCCAAGTAGGCTTCATATAGGAGAGTCCCTATTCCGGTTAGTTGTGTTATGTCTTTGGTTTTATTTTAGTCTAAACACACTCAAGTTGACCAATAAAGTTTAGTGTGTTTAGTCTAAAAACAAAAGGTTGTGCCATTTTCCTCGTTTATTTTCACCTTTTTCCTTTCTTTCCTTTCCTTTTTCTTTTTCTTTTATTTTTTCATTTTTATATTATTTTTATTTTTACATTTCGTTCTGGAACAATTTTTGAATTCATAAATATCTTTTGAAATCAGAAACATTTTTTGAAATTTCAAAGATTTTTTGAAACCATGAGCGGTTTTTGAAATCACGAATTGTCACAGCCCCAGATCAGCCCTAGCTTGATTTTCTTGCATCCATGCATCATGTCTAAATTTCTTTTAAATTTGAAATGGGGATGACCAAGCCCTAGCACCAAAAACAATTCAAATAGGTTCAACTAAGAAATATTTTTCAATGAACCAAATGGCCTTCAAAAATGTTCACCATTTTTGGAAAAATGCTGGAAACAGTAACCAGAGATGTTGCACATTTTTCCATGACATTTGGATTTTTGAATTAAATCATATAGTATTTGCATTTGGGCATTTAATGCTAATAAATAGTTTAAATGTTCAAATAATCATGAACTGAAATGTTTGTTGTTGGAAATATTCCAAATAGTGACATTGACCAGTTT
Organism: Aegilops bicornis; assembly: GCA_021605145.1. NCBI lineage: Eukaryota > Viridiplantae > Streptophyta > Magnoliopsida > Poales > Poaceae > Aegilops > Aegilops bicornis. The sequence goes on from CM038671.1 coordinate 719,755,331, forward strand.
CATGATTTTTGGAAATGCCTGGCATTTTATTAAAGCCAAACATAATTACGTAAAATAGAAAAACAGAAATAAGAGAGAGAGAGAAGCCCAGCTTACCTGGCGCTCACCTCTCAGCCCACCGGCCTAGCTGGTGGCCCAGCCCACCACCGCCTCCTACCCTGTCGCCTTCCTCCTCTGCCAGGAGGATGAGCGCGTGGCCGCCACAGACGCCACCGACGGCCACCTCACCTTGCCGCTTCCTCCCGACGCCTGGACATCTCCCCCAGGCCACGCCTCCCCGACCCCCTCACTCTCTGGTCCTCTCTCCCCTCGCCTCCCTCTCGCCCTCTCCACCATGGCCGAGAGCCGCTGCCGCCGCCGCCGCCATAGCCGTGCCACCGCCCTCCTCGCCCATCCAACATGCCCCAAAGATCCGCCACTCCGTCCCGTCTAACCCCACCGAGCCACGCAAGCCGGATTTCACCGCAACCCCGCCATCGATGTTTTCTTCAACCTCGGGACCGCCGCCATCACTGTCAAATTAAATCGGCTCCGGACCGTCCCGACCTCGCCCGGCGTCCGTCGTCATCGCCGTGAGCCCCTGCTCCAAACCCCTCTTCCTCCCTTGCGTTTGTACACTCTAGCTCCATTCCCGTCAGGCCCGAGAGCTCTCGCCGCCGCCATGCCGCCGCCGCCGCCATAACCATCAAGTTTGCGCCGACCGTTGCCCGAGTTCATCTTGCTCCTAGGAGCCTAACACCACCACCAGCTCCTTCCCACGAGCTCCCTAGCGCCATGCCCGTTGAGGCCCGAGCTCCGGCCGCCGCCGCGAGCTCGCTTCCGGCGAACGCCGGCCACCCCCGCACCTCCCGTTGGTCTTCCCAGATGCGCACGGGCACGGGCTTCCTCCTGGTGCCCTCCGCGCCAAACCACCGCCCGAAACTCAAATCCGAGCCAGCCATTGCCGTTTTGGTCGCCGCCAGCCTCTCTGGCGATGTCTATGTGGCCCATCATTAGCCACTAATGACACTACTAATTAACCCTAGAGCCACTTACATACGGGCCCCACTGCCTAATTAAGCCGGGTTTGTTCCTGTTTAAATAAAACTAACCCCGCCGGCCCCACAGGTCGGTTTGACCTGGCCCCATCACACTTTGACCGACCCCACCCACAAGATTGACTCCCGACGTGGCTGCCGACTACCCCAATTCGTCAGCCACACAAACCAGCCTGAGACACTGGCATATGGGTCCCACAGGTCAGGTTTGACCCGGACCAGCCCTGTTGACCTGATGACGTCATGCCTCTGTAATGCTGACGCAATTATTTGATTTTCTGGATTTATTTTAATTCAGGAAATTTCAGAAAATACCCCAAACTTCAAATATTCATAACTTTTAATCTGTAACTCCAAATTAAATAATTTATATATGAAAAATGATCAGAAAAATATGAAGAATCTGTTTATGGCATTTTCATGCATGATTGAACAAGTTAACCTCACTGAATAGGATGAATCATGATTAGGGCAAATTATGAAATAACATTTGGAGTTGGAATTTGTTCTTGATTGAGTTCCACTTCAATTAACTTGACTAGATATTGCATTAGGTGAATTCAGTACCTTAATATGACATGTCATTCATGTGAATGTGCATTGCATTGATTGTGTTCTCTCTTGTTTGCGGTAATTGTCCCCTCTCAAGAGACTTACGCATCTGACGATGAATTCGATGACACCGATGAAGAACTATATTATCTTCGTAAGTGCCGAGCAAGCAAAACCTCATTGTTCATTCCGATATAATCCCACTCTCTCGCCTCCTGCTCTATTTTATTGCATTAGGACAACAACGACTCATGTGTTACTCGCTGCGGTAGCTGAACCCCTTTATCCTCTGCATGACCTGTCATTCCACAGTAATGAGATGAAACCCACTAGCATGAGTAGGAGTTGTTTGAGCCATGTTGTGCCTACTCATTCATGCTTGTTGTCATGCCTGCTACTGCTTAGAGTTGAGTCGTCCGATTCATCGGGGATGAATCGGAGGTGTGTGAACATGTCCCATCTGCGTGTGTGAGCTAAGTGTGTGAACACGATTTGGTAAAGGTAGCGGTGAGAGGCCATGTAGGAGTACATGGTGGGTTGTCTCATTGCAGCCGTCCTCGTGAACCGAGATCTGTGTATGTGATCCATGAAACAGTTACTACCACGCATTGGGCCCGAAACCAATGGACCCTCTAAACTTCTTAACCACTCTTGTCCTCGGTCAAGGAGTTGCAAGTAGTTTCGGTGTTTGTAGCATCTTTGGGGGCCGCACGCATAGCGCTAACCATAGGGGTGGGTTGTGTTGCGGTAGGCACCGTGGCCCGGTGTACCGAGTCGCCCGTTTGGTGTCTCGGGAACCTCAGCACACATCGTTCGGGGCCGTATGGGAAACCTCGGCGGACTCCCTGGATGGAACCCGAATAGGCGATCAACCCGGACTTGGGACTTGTGTGTTTAGGTAGGCTGTGGCCGACACCCACGTTGGGCTTCCGCTTGAAGGTTGCCGAGTACATGTCGTGTAAACGGCGGTAAGTGGTGAGAGCGTGTGTGAAGAAGTACCCCCTGCAGGGTTAATATAATCTATTCGAATAGCCGTGTCCACGGAGAAGGACTTCTGGGTTGCCTATATCAGTTCATAGACAAGTGAAAGTGGATACTCTAAAATGCGCAAGATAAGCGTGAGTGCTATGGATGGCGTTCTCGTAGGGAGACGGGAGCGGGTCCATAGTGGTGTATTGATATGGTGAATATGTGGACTCGTGTGCGCCACCTCAAAAGAGTTACTTGCAAATGTAGTTCAGGATAGCCACCGAGTCAAAGCTGGCTTGCTGCAGTCAAACTCCACCACCCCTTTTGATAATGATGCATATGTAGCTAGATCGATGTAAGTCTTGCTGAGTACGTTTGTACTCACGTTTGCTTATTTTATGTTTTGCGAGAGACGTCGGTCTCGCTAGTAGTTCCGCTTGGACTTGACGTTTAGCTTGTTACCTCAGCCACGATCTTGTGCCCTCGGCGAGATCTGGTAGATAGTCGGGCTTCTCAGCCCTTTTCATTTATAGTTATGCGTACTCGAGACATGTTTAGCTTCCGCTTGTGCTTCGACTTGTATGTTTCGAGTGTTGGGTCATGAGACCCATGTTTGTAATATCTCGCTCCTCGGAGCCTAATGAATAAATATTTGAGTCGTAGAGTTATGTTGTGATGCCATGTTGTATCTACACATATTGAGCATATTGTGTGTATGTTTGAAATGCTTGGTATGTGTGGGATCCGACAAACTAGTTGTTTATCCTTGGCAGCCTCTCATATGGGGAAATGTAGTCTCGCATTTCCGGCGATAGTAGTCCGCTTCACCGGTTCACCGAGTCCTGCTAGCCCAAAGACTACTGCTTGGACACTTGATCGGCCGGCATGTGTTTCACTTCGTTCCTTATGTCCGTTCCTTCGGGAAATGTCACGCGGTGTTATTGAGTCCTGCCTAGCTCGCTACAGCCCGGGATACCGAGTCCTGTTAGCCAGGTTACAGCCCGAATATATACGTTGATGACCGACATGCTCGATATGATTCATGTATGCCCGTCCCCATGGGTTAGCGCCGCTTTGGGTTCACGACTAGCCATGTCGGCCCGGGTTCTTTGTCATATGGATGCTAGCGACACTATCATATACGTGAGCCAAAAGGCGCAAACGGTCCCGGGCCATGGTAAGGCGACACCCGTGGGAATACCGTGCGTGAGGCCGCAAAGTGATATGATGTGTTACATGCTAGATCGGTGTGACTTAGGATCGGGGTCCTGACACGAATATTATTTTAAATTAGTAAACATTTTGAAATTAGTGAACATTTTGAATTCATGAACATTTTTTGAATCTGCGAACATGTTTTTGAAACTTGGGAATTAATTTTGAAATTTGCCCAAAAACTTGAATGAACGAATATTTTTTATGAATCTATGGACATTTTTTGAATTGGTAAACTTTTTTGAATTTTCCAACATTTTTTGAGTTCATGAACATTTTGTAAATCATTGATTTTTTTTAAATCAACGAACATTTTTTAAAATCTGGGAACTTTTTTTATATTCGCCATTTTCAATTCATTAACAATTTTTGAATTCATGAACGTTTTATGAAATCTCGAGCATATTTGAATTTGGGAACAATCTTTTGAAATTTGGAACATTTTTTAAATCCATGGACAGTTTTTGAAATTAAGATTTTTTTTATATCCCAAACATTATTTTTTAAATTTAATAACAGAAGTGCCCAGCCCACACACGGGCTTGCCCAAAATGCATGCTGGGCACAGGAGGACTTAGTGTATACTCCCTCCTTTCCTAAATATAAGTCTTTTTAGATATTTTAATAAGAGACTATATACAAACTAAAATGAGTAAATTTACACTCTAGAATATGTCTATATACATCTGTATGTAGTCCATAGTGAAATCTGTAAAATTACTTCTATATTTAGGGCCTGTTTGGGACCGCTCCGCTTCACCAAAATCAGTTTCGCTTCACTAAATTCACTTTGGAGCAGTTTCATCCAGAAGTTGTAGCACTATCCAAGAAAATGTTTGGCTTCCTTCTAGCTCCAGCTTTAAGAATGGAAAATTTGGTGGAAAGGATCTATTTGATTGGTTGAGGGGAGAAACGAAGGGGTATCCACTTCTTGGTGGCGGTGGTGGGTAATTTCCACCCAACTCCAACTTCTAGAGTTTTTTGAAGCACCCTTAAAGAGCTTCATAAAAATTAGAAGTTCTACCCCAGATTCTAGTTTTTTTGTGGAGCGGCATATCGTGGAGCTACCCTGTTTGGCTCGTGTTTTCTGGAGCGGAGCTGAATTTTAAGGAGCAGAGCAGTCCCAAACAGGCTCTTAGGAACGAAGGGAGTAGATGATTGAGCGCCTCCGATGAATGAGGAAGGCCACAGCCACGTCGTCGGTAGGGTTAGGATGGGGCGTCGCTCGTGACGGTCCACTCAGAGCATTTACAACGCTGGGCGCCAACGTAGGCACCAGGATCTGATTCCTGGCCGTTACAACAAAATCCTGCCCCGGTTCCCTGGATTTTGTTAGCGTCATAGCTAAGGTAGGCAGCCGGTAGCGGACCTTTACACTATTATTTTAGTTCGAGTGCCGGCTAGTGTAGTTTTATTCTCTTAGCGGCACTAAACGATTATGCTACCGGAGACTCCAGCACGGACGCTAAACGAACTTTTTTGCAGTAAGCGTCTGCATAAGCATCTCCCCATTGGAGATGCCCTCAGAAAATGGGGTGTCAGTTGGATCCCATCACAGGCCGCCAAAATCCTCTTTATCGAGCGCCAGTCCACATTCTCTGTATCGACCTCCCTGATCCATTCTAATTCACCTCCGGTCGATCTGCGCGCCTCGCATCAAGGCTGGATGGACGCAGACCGGCCGCTCCTTTGTATCCCGTGTTGCTGGATCCCGCTGCAACCCTAGTATAAGGGTGGACGAGAGGAATGGTGACGGGGGCTGTTGATGTCGGTGATGCAGGAAGAGGATAGAAGAGGAGACGACGAGCGCCGAGCCACTCACCGATCCGTTCCTCTTTTGTGAGCGAGCAGAAGGGCAGGTCGGCGTGGACTACTAGACTGTGCTCGTAATTGGGCTTCGAGAAATGGGCGAGTTCACCACAGGGCTCGGTTTTTTTTTCTTTCGGAGCAGCAGCCCCTTAGGACAGCAGATCAGATGGCCAGAAAGGCAAAAACGTTCAGATCATGAAATTGGACGATCAAAACGCTGAAGACGGACGACCAGAAACGTAAATTGCTGAGAGAGTTCGGTTTAGGCTCTATTTTACTGTCCTAAAAATTTACCTTTACCAGACGTCCGTAGTGACCGGACTTCTGGTGGCTCAGGGAGCACTGGACATCCGGTAGTGTGACCGGGCCACTGATTTTTCAATTGGCAGAACGTTCAAGTTAAACGGTAACCGGCCCAACTGAGCCACGCCACACTCACTCTACATTTGGGATCCATCTCACTTGCATCGAGTCCAGTGAAGAAGGAAGGTAAAAGACCCCCATGGCATGACCTGGCCCATGGGCTGAGGTCAGTGAATTGGGCCGTGATTTGCGAAGTTATCAGTTCTAGCAGTTAGTCGGTTCCACCACTTGCGCCACCGCTCTTCTCTCTTAAAGGAAAAAACTTGCGCCACCGCTCTTCGCCTGCCTATCTCTGCAGCCGACACGCCGCCGCCCACCGCCGCCACCTCTCCTCATCTCCCATCCCGGGGACGGGTGAAAAGACCTAGTAACTCACGTGCTTCCTTCCTCCTCCTCAAGCCGCTCCTTCCCAGGCTGCGCCGCCGCAGCGCGCGAGCTCCTCCACCGTCCACTCCCTCCGCACCTGCCCGCCACTGGCTGATCAAGGCGAGGTGAGGAGGTAACGTCGTTGTCTTCCGCATTTGAACTTTTGAGTGCAGAATCGTGTATGGTATATGCTGCTCTGCCTCTGCGGCTGCGGAGGCGTCAGCCCAGGCGTGCAGCAGTGTGCTGTACTCGATGGCCCGATGCAGCTAGAGAGTAGAGACCGTGTGTGCTCAGCTCAGTTGGAAATGCATGTGTGCCTACCATGTCGTCAAACTGATTGTATTTCTGCTGCTCCCTGTCAGTCATGTGGTTTCTAACGCCTGGTTGCCTTTTATCTGAAAACTGCACTGAAAACACTCACATAACATACCTGAGGATCTATGTTGGTTTAAGGACCGTATGCTCGCCACTGTCCCACCATAATTTTCCATGATATTCAGTGATGTCATTTGATGTGCGGGATACTGTTATACTGCTGGGACTCATCACCGATGTGAACGTTAATGTCTGAAATCGTCTGAAGTTTTATCTTGCTCTTCTGCAGTTGGTCGACCGTTCTAGCAAAATGGGCTCAAAAGCGATCATTCGAGGAAGAAACTGTATCATATGGAGATTGAGCTGCCAGAAGAACCTTACATCTCTTACCATAAATCTTAACATTCTTGGTAATAGTGGCATGTCAGATGATGTCCATTCAGGGAAGTCGGCTTCAGATCATCATGAAACTAATAAAGGGGCTGGATTGGAAAGTTTGGTTAAACATCAGCCGTTACGTGGTTTAGTTGACCGTGGTTCTCGGAAAGGAAGGCGCGAAGTTATTTTACCGTTGCGATCTAGTGCTATGTGGCAGACTCTTCGGTTTGCAAGCACTAATGCAGCTAGAAGATCCGAGTTTGACAGTGGCAATGAACACGAGGACGATCAACATAGACAGCAAGAGAAAGACGTGTTAACCAAAGACTCTGTGGACTCTAGAGTAGATCTAGGTCCTGCCAAAGCCAAACCCGAAGTGAAGAATCAAGAACAGTCATCAGTGAAACAGAAGTTCTGGGAAACTGTTCCTGTGATTGGTCCTGCAATGAAAAGAGCAGCTTCCATGAGCAGGTGACCATACATCTAGCTAGTTGATATGCGCTGATTCAGAATTTCAGATTAGTTACTGAATATTGTTACTCAGGAAGTACTACTTGTTCTTAGTGCTGATTGGATTGGACTGTTTAATTTCAGTCACAAGAAGGACGAGTTATTTTCAACCTTGCAGCACTATTGGCTTGGCTTGCGACTGCTGTGGCTAGATGTTAGGATTTCGTCCAGATTACTGCTGAAGCTAGCCAATGGGAAAAGACTCTCGAGAAGAGAGAGGGGCCAGCTGACCCGCACTACTGCAGACATATTCAAGCTGGTCCCCTTTTCGGTTTTTGTCGTAGTCCCATTCATGGAGTTTTTGTTGCCTGTGTTTCTAAGGATATTCCCAAACATGCAGCCGTCAACATTCAAGGACAGGATGAAAGAACAGGTATCTGGAGTGTGCCCAGTATAACTGATGTTGTTCTCTTCTGAATTCTAAAAGCAACTATTGTGGCACAAATGAAAGAACCGAGCGGATGGAAGTTACTGTAGGTGATTAATGTGTAGTAGAGGACAGATAATAGTTACTTCCATTTATTTTATTCAAAAGACACATCCTATTTATGCCATGCTGTTTATTTTCTAAATTAATGGCCTGCTTTTCTGAAGAAATGCTGTGATGCTTTAATGTCTGCTTGTGGCATGACCAATGGTAGGAGACACTAAAAAGGAAACTCAAAGCAAGGATGGAATATGCCAAGTTTCTACAGGACATCGTGAAGGAAATGGCAAAAGAAGTGAAGTATACACGTAGTGGAGAGATTAAGCAAAGGGCGGAGGATATTGATCAGTTTATTAAGAAAGTATTATATTTTCCCATATATCACCATTTTCTTATTTCACTTTTACTGCATTATTATTCTACCTGACTTTTGGATCACTCGGTACTTACGTGAGCTTCCAATGGTCAGGTAAGGACTGGGATGCATGTTGATAATGGTGAAATATTGGGTTTTGCGAAGTTATTCAGTGATGAGCTAACCTTGGATAATATGAGCAGGTTATTTTTGTACTTATGCTTTATCATTAATGCATTTTCTCTTCACATACCATGATGCTTAGATTCATGTCATAACCTTACAGGCCACATTTAGTAAATATGTGCAAGTATATGGGGATCCAGCCATATGGGACAAACAATTATTTGCGCTTTATGCTCAGAAGAAAACTAAAATGGTGAGTCTTTCTATACATCAGATCACATTTGGTGTTTATTAAAGCTAGGAGAAAATAGTGCTAGAAGGATACTGCAGAACTGCAAATCAAGTCTGTAGTAGCATGTTCGTGTGTGATCCCCTTCTTATTGTAGAGTTACATTTGCAACTTGGTATGGCAGATATGTTTCTCTTGTCATTTCAACATCCAGTAAGGTTCTGGCAATCATAAATTTGTAGAAATAGGCCACTAGAGCAAAAGGTAAGTTGCTAATTTGCCTCTTTTTCTGGCTACTAGCATAAAAGATGACGATATATTAATACAGAGAGAAGGTGTAGCCTCTCTCAGTGAACATGAACTCCGTCAGGCCTGCAGGGAGAGAGGCCACCTCGGTTTGCTTCCAGTAGACGAGATGCGTGAAGAGGTGACCTCATAACTTCTCCAGTTATTATACAGTAAATGTCTGTAGCCAGTTTCTATTCAACATTGGTTGCTAGTTCAGTGATTGATGGTTGTCATTGCTTGAGAAAAGCAATATTTAATTCGATACATGTCCCACTTCTATTTTTTTTGATAAATCTGTATTACCTGAGGACAATGTATTTGTTTACCTTCTTCTGCCTCTGCTCAGCTGCAAGATTGGTTGGACCTGTCTATCTACTGTGAAGTGCCATCTTCTCTCCTTATACTATCTAGGTGACTGAATTTTTCTGATTTATTTATTTCTCTAAATAATTTCCTATGTGACAAATATATGAACTATGTAAAGCTGGCATGTGCCCTGTTTCATTGACTGATTATAATAATTTTTGTAGAGCCTTCACATTTTCTGGCAAGATGAAGCCTGAGGATGTTGCAGCTACACTATCATCCCTTCCTGAGAACATATTCGGTAGTGTGGGTCTTAGCTTGCCATCTGAAGATGCTCTTTCAGCTAGGAAGAGGAAGTTGGAGTTCTTGAAAATGCAAGATAAACTTATCAAGGTCATCTAAGGAATCTAATATTTACTTGGGAGTAACATTATTTCTACTTGAGTTTACCTTTCTATATATACTTAAAAAAGGCATATCAGTTCCCAATGCTGGATTAATCGTATTCTGGCCCGGTGCAACGAACCTATTTGAAGTGCCCTATTTCATACCAGAAAAGCCCATGTATGAGCAAGGGTTAATTAAACTTGCACACTTAGCTGCTCTAGGTTGGGGAGTAGGGCCAGGGGGGAGTCCTTTTATAGTTGTATGTGTCCATTTTCCATTTACGCCCACTAGTATTGATAAGTTACTACTAATGTTTCTTGTTCTTTCCTCTGTTTATTCTCTGACTCGTTTTGGCCTGAAAAGTTTCTTTACACATGTTGCAGGAAGAGGAAAATGAACAAGAGGGCATGGTGAAGTTGGAAGACAAGGATGGGGCGTTCAATAAATTCAGTGTCAAGGAAGCTGGTGATATGGCAAGAAAGAGAATGTTAGAGAAACAGGAAGAGCTTTGCAAAATTAGTCAGGCATTAGCTCTTTTGTCTTCTGCATCGGTAAGATTTTGATAGCATACTTGTTTGCACATGTCTGTTACTAGATAGTTACTGAAACTTTCTGTTTGTTGATTTATTTCTCTTGCAGTCAACCAGCAAGGAACGTCAAGAATTCCTAAGCCTTGTGCACAGAGAGGTGAACATAGCGCGTATTATTTTCTTATCCACAATAAGGTCAATCAGTGCCTTTAGCCTTCCACAATAAAATTAAGCAGTTGCATTCAGTTCACTAATATATGTTCTATTGAATTTTATCTCATTATTATTATCCAAAAAAAGGGTGGATTTTATCTGACGATCTCAACCTGCTCGCATTCTCTCAAAAACATTATTTGTCCTTCGTGCAGATAGAATTGTACAACTCACTGCGTGAAGGTTCGACAGCAGAGGATGCTAATAAGGCGTACGGAGCTGTTAAGGGGAGTGAATCTGCGAAAAGTTCAGTATCCTCGGCACTCATGAAAAAGGTATTACTCATGTGGACTAGTATTTTATCAGATCTTTGAAAAGTGCAGCAGGTCTGTAGGGTTAACAAAAATGGAATCAAACCAATTTGGATGCCCTGAGTTCCGGTCGCCCCATTTCTATTAAACATCCACTATCCTGATATAATTTACCAGTCTGTTTCTTCATCCTGCTCATCTCTAGCCTGTAACTTGTGGTATGTTCTTGTGTTTCTTCTTGCAGATCAATGGCATGCTTAAGGAACTTACAAAGGAGATCGATGATGTAGACACGGCCATCGGTGACGGCTGGCAGCTTCTCGACAGGTAGCAACTCTTGATTCTTGTGTTGTCTAAACAAGTCTATACGACGGAAGTAAAATTCCATCAGCCTAAGATCTTGTGCCATATTATCAACATGACACGATATTATATTGTGGTATCATGATAATTTCCCCAAGGGACCATGACGGCAAGGTCACGTCGGAGGAGGTGGCAGCCGCGGCCGCGTACCTGAAGCACAACTTGGGCAGTTCAGGCATCGAGGAGCTCATCGGGAGCCTCTCCAAAGATAAAGGTCCCTAATTTTAACGATAGCCACGTTCCTCTAGATACTGCCTGACCGTATTGACACATACTGCTCTGTCTATATGCTTGGATTACATTACAGACGGGAAGATCCTGGTTGAGGACATCGTCAGGCTGGGCACACAAGCTGAGGACGCGGAACCAGACGACGATGAATGAAGCTGCTTTTTGGTGAGAACGCCTGCCTCCGTGGCCCGTCTGCCGGAGGAGATGTGTGTAATCTTCCTTCTCAAGCTTTTGACACGTGAAACCGTCCCTGTAATCCTCTCTTCTTTCTTTCTTTCTTTCTTTCTTTTTTGGAGTGCTGGAAACCCTCTGTTTTCTCCACTCCCCGGCAAACCGAACGGTTTGCCTCGACGTCTGTGTGTGATTCTGTTCTCCTGTCACTGTCGCCCCGTGTGTCATGGGTGATGGCAGCAGCCGCCGCCGCGCCGTGCCGTGCCGTGCGTGTAATTCAACTCGCCGTCGAAACGGGTGCTGGCTTTGCCGCCCGCTGGAATCCTCGGTGGTGGAACGGGACGAGAGGATTAGAGGAGGTCCCCCTCCTGCACGGAAGAAACAAAAGGAGACGTATATCCGGGATCTCCACAAGACCACGAGGACAAACGGGAGTGAGGTAAGGTAAAGCCCGGAATTCGAGTGCTTCTGTATTTTTCTTCTTCCGCTGCTGCTGCGACGATAGGATAGGATAATGCATCGTTTTGACTGACTGGCGCGCGTCGCTGCAGCAGATCCGAGGGCGGTTTATTCATCGGTAGCTGTTCATCCGCCGTGCACGCACGCACGCACGAAGGGCGGCGAGCTGAGCCGACAGCCGAGCCAGGCCACACCTTTCTCTTTTCCTTCTCCCTCCCACTTGGACAAGTAGGCCTCCGATGTGGGGCGCGGGGCCACCGCCACACGAGCGGACGGCTCTGGCAGGCCCACCTTCCAGGCTCTTCCAGTTCTGTTCCGTAGGCACATACAAACATATGGTGCCGTGGGGCCACCGTCCAGTGAGAAAGTGTGCGTCCTCTGTTCTGTGGGCGGCGCCGGCGTGTGGCCACGTGGCGCGATCCTACTGGCCCGGGCGGCGTACCCTTTCCACGTGAAGACATATGTATGAGTCGGCTCCGTCCTAGTACTTTTTGTCCTCTCATCACTTCACAGCCACCACTCAAAAAAAAAAATCACTTCACAGCCGTGGCGGGCACCGCAGACGCATCTGCGTCGTGGCAGTGACATGCGGGGCCGGGCTTTCTGTGGGGTACTCGTGTCAGGCACACGCAGCACGTGGCCCCCTCCCCCCAGCCTGCGTGGCCGTGTGCCCAAGTGCCCCAAGTATAGGAGAGGAAGGCTTCAAAAGCTCTGCGACAGTGGAGACTGAAGGGACCCTAGTGCTGCAGCGTATCCATCCAGTCTTTCTCTTCCCGTTCCCGTCCTCACTTAACAGAGAGACACTCCGGCGACTCCAGTCCATCACTCGAGGCTGATCTCAGGTGAGCACGCAGCTGTGGCTTGCTTCAATCCAATTTCCCTCTCGCGTCTCTCTTCTTCCCCCTCGATTTCCCCTCTTGTGTGAGTAGTTGAAGAGCATTCGATCGGCTCGACTTTGACATCCTTTCAGCAATTATTGATTTCTCCTTTCTGGGGGACTGGAATTCTCATGGGCCACCAACAGCACTCAGAAATTTCCTCGTTCACATCTTCTTGTATGGACCTCATGGCTCATGTGATGTTCTTCTGGACAGGAAGTTCTTAGAATTTCCCACCCTCAGAGTTCAGGAAAGAAACACATGGATGTAATTATGCGCGTATTTTCCTTCAACTCACTATTACTAGTATGAAGTAACTTCAGAAACACAGTACTCATTAATTTTGAGAAAAGTATGTTTTTGGTCCCTCAAGTTTCCAAAAAGTACAGACTTGGTCCCTCAAGACTTTTTGGTATACATTTGGTCCCTCAAGTCTCAAAACCGGACAATTTTGGTCATAAACCAGATTTTGACCCTGTTGACCGGGTTTGACCGCCACAAAACCGCCTGTTGAACAGTAAATTCAACTACTCACTTGTTGACGCGCATAATTACTACCTGCTGAAGATACCGAGTAATTAGTAATGAATCACTTGCCTTACGTTATGCCTTTGGTTTCTTCCATCTATTTATAACAACTTCTTCCTCAACCTTGTTTCAAAGAAAGTACTACTTGCGGTGCCATATGGGTACTACAAAAACTTGAGTAGGTTGTGTTTTCAGCTCTCTTCTCTCTTGATCATTTTGGCTTGCAGGGTCAAAGCAGGAGGCACACCTTGATGGCGCCCCTGGAGTCAGGCTCCTCACAACCCTTCTTCGACAGCAGTGCGATCGATGGCACGTTCGATGTCTACGAGTGCGGTACCTTGGCAGGCACCAGAGTCGTGCCAGATCCACCTCCATTAGCTGGAACTTCTTATGGCAAACAGAGAAGTTCCAGGAATGCAGAAAATGCTCGTTGTGTTCATGTCCCCGAGGAGGTCCAGGACTGCTGGAACAGGCTATTCTTGGAAGGATATCAAGCCGATGTCCGCGTATCGACAGATGATGGAAGCGAGATTTTATCACATTCATGCGTTCTTGTGAGTACAGTTTTCCGATTATTTTCCTATAATAGCCTCACATAAATTAAAACATAGGCAGGTTTCGATCTTATGTAAGAAGATCTTGATCTCGTCTTTTTACAGGGCATCAGATCTCCCGTTCTGAGAAGCATGCTGGAAGAAGCTAAATTAGAAAATGGTTTCAGAAATATCCTAATTTCCGGTGTACCATCAGAAGCAGTCCGTGTCTTCATCAGATTTCTGTATTCTTCACGGTATAAATGTGGACTGTATTCATGCCTGAATGTTTATGTTTCTTCAGAGTTTTCAGTGTGGTCTTCTTTGACCACAAGAGATAGCATGACAGAACCTGACATTCATGTCGTTTCTCTCTGGTGAAGCTTTGAGCAGGATGAGATGAAGAAATATGCCCTTCATCTGCTCGTACTCTCTCATGTTTTCTCGGTACAATCGCTGAAGATCGTCTGCACCGACCAGCTCGAGAGGTTTTCTTGCTCCTGATAACGTGGTGGACGTTCTACAACTGGCTAGACTTTGTGACGCGCCAAGGCTCTCACTCATCTGTACTCGTATGATCACTGGAGATTTCAAGACTGTCTCTCTGTCAGAAGGGTGGAAAGTCATGAGACAGGCCAACCCAAGCCTGGAGCAAGAGCTTCTTGAGTTTCTTGTTGAAGTGGACACAGTGAGTTCTCTGAAACAGAGCGTCCTAAAATGGCTTAATCACTAGTTACTCCACCTCGCAACATCTCGGTTGTTCGAATTACTCGTCTCGCTATATGTTATGTGTATGATCTTCCACATGACGCACACACCTAGAATGCTTATGCCTTCTGTCCGAAATTTTTGTAGCTGCACATCTACATACTGTCATGGTTCATAATCATTGTTCTCAAAACTGAATTTGACACAGAGAAGGCGAGAAAGAGCTAAAAGGCTGGAGGAAAAGAAGGTTTATCTTCAGCTGTATGAAGCTATGGAAGCTCTTGTTCATATATGCCGAGACGGTTGTAGGACAATTGGCCCCTGGGATCAGAAACTCAAGGGCAGTCAGGTTGTTTGCAAGTTTCCTGCCTGCAAGGGCATCGAGTTGCTCGTGCGCCATTTCTCGGCATGCAAAAAACGGGTGCCTCGTGGCTGCGCCAACTGCAAGCGCATGTGGCAGCTTCTTGAGCTGCATTCTCGAATGTGTTCCACACCAGACACCTGTAGGGTTCCTCTATGCAGGTGAGGTCTTGTCTTTGTTGGTCAGGATCATTTCATTCAGACACACAAGTTTTCTAGGTTAATACAACAGATGTTTGCTTCCATAGCATTTCAGAATATATTTTTAGTACCCCTTTTCCAAAAGGGGCGCCCCTCCTAGCTTCATCTCCATAAACTGAAGCTAGGTGGACTTAGCGGACAGACAAACATCACAATTAAAATTCAGAAGACTAGGGAGAAGAAGCTAACACATCAGATTTCTAGCTGCCTTCCATCTTTTTCTCACTCACCCACCAAATCCGCAAAAGGAATTGACAGCAATAGGAAATTTACTGTCGTACGCATACCGTGCCACTTCTTCAGCATTTCTGTTATATTCACTTCACGGGTATACTATTTGTACATGTTGCAGGCATTTTAAGGATAAAATATGGCATCGGAGCAAGAAAGAAGAAATCAAATGGACCATATTGGTGTGTAAGGTCCTAGAGAGCAATGGAACAAGCACATCCATCCTAAAAATGAGGAAAATATCATCTTGATGCCGAATGAAACTTGGCATATAGTTCAACAGTAATAACGCAAACACAGATCTTGTTTACTGCTTCTTTTAGGGTGCTTGGCGGAGTTGAGTAACTACAGTTGTGAATCATCTAGATGATTATGTAGCAGCTACAAATGAAATTGCAGATTTGAGTTATAGATGATGGCGAATGCAGACGGTGCTTTTGCCAGGATCGGCAATCATATGCTGGCAGAGTGCTGGCATCGCGCTTCTACTGACCCCGTCTACTTCTCCTATGTTTCTTGTGCTGCGATCTCCTCGACTGTTTCCTCGCCTCTCTGCAATTTCAGTGGAGATGTTTTAATGTTCATGTGTTAGCCCAAGAACCCCTAGGCAAGCAGTGAGCCTGCATATCGGTGATTACTATGGAGCAGAGAAGAATCATTTACCATTGCATATGGCATTATGTGGAGTATGATAGCTGCGATGCCGAAGGCGTAGATGAATACATTGACGAAGGTGCCGCTCGGGAGCATCCATATGAGGTGGAGAATCACTAGTAGGGTTAGCCCAAGAATCACCAGGCGAGAACACTAAATTGCTCATGATCTCACCAAAAATACTAGATTGCAATTGTACTGCATAGGACCAGGAGATAATATTACCCTTGCGCCGTCAAATACGTTGGGAGGGCTCGCTAAGAATTGGGGATTTTGGAAAATTTATCAGATGGGAGAGAAGTTTATAAGAAGAAAAAAATAAGAGGGAGAATGGGGATGATTAGTGTGAGGTTTCAGGCGGTGAACAATGTAGTATTTTCGAAGTCGTACAACGAGGTTGTGTTTTCAGTTGAGGACCAAGTGGAATGGGAGAAAATTCCGAACAAAAGCTTAAACTCATAAAACCAGGAAATTAGAAATATATATTTTATACTAAAATTTTATATTTTGATATTAGTTTTCTAATACCACAATCTTAACAAGTACAAGTTTTTATTACTTGGCACATATAATTAAGAATATAACAATATGTCTACATATTAATTATAACATTATTTATTATATAGATGTAATTTATATCACTTGGCAATTGCTTATGTTAAATTTAAATTTTATGTTTGTGAAAAAAGTTTTATCTGAACTATTTTTTGATGATTACATAAATTATAGAGTTTCTCCACATATATTTGTGTATGTGTGCATGTATTCATGTGTATTTTAATATTATTAAATTCCATGGAAGAGATCTCTAAGCAATATGACAATTATCTTAATAGTGCATGTAGTGTATTAATAAGTAAACATGTTTGTAGAAATTTCTAGAATATAAATTGACCGGCTTTGCCAGGGTATGCCAACCAATGGTGAGTGTCACATACTCACATATCAAAAAGCAATTGTGAGATTTTGTAGCAATTATGTGATTTTTGGCTCTGTTCTCCCTTTAGTCTTTTTCTAGACTAATTTGAAACTTGTTGCAATCTTTGGTGGGAGTCAAATTTTGTTGCATATATTCCAAAGCCTAGATTCACCAAATCTTTATCCTCTCCTTTGGTAAATCCTAATTCTCGCTTTGGGGAATTGTTCTTTTATTGATGACCCGTTGCGCCAATTGGCGCAGAGATGAACTGCAACCTGCAAGCTGATGTAGGGTGGAAACCCTAGGGCCGATCTTTCACGACTGGAGCAGATCCTATGAAGAACACGAGGGGGAAACACGAGAGGAAACACTCAAGACAACAAGATTCAATTACACATGTGCTAGATCCTCGGAACACAAAGAGATACACGATCCACGATCAACAAAGGACGATACAAGTAGCAAGTTCTTCTCCGTAAGGAGGCCTTGAGGGGGTCTTCCCGTGAGGGGTCTTGAATCCACTTGGGGTATCCTCTTCGAAGAGGTCGTGAACTCCAATGGAGAAGGGTATCAAGTGGATGAGCAAAGCTCTATCTCTCAAATGAGCTAATCCTTTGCTAACCCTAATAAGAGGGAGGAGGAGGAGTATATATAGTCTAGTGTCACGAAAGGGTAAGTGGGTTTCGGCCCAACACGCGGTGCACGCACACGTGCCGGACGTCCGACAGCTACCGGTCGTCCGGCGTCTCGAGGGGGCTCGGACGTCCGGTACTTGTCGGAAGTCCGACGTTTCGGCTCTGATCAGGTTGTGTCGGGCGTCCGGTTGGGGTCGGGCGTCTGAGGCGTTGGTCGTCCGGAGGCCACCATACTTCTGACGGTTTGGCTTGGTGAGGGTGGTGCCGGTCTTCCGGAGGAGCTCGGTCGTCCAGGCGCTGGAGGTGTCGGACGTCCGGTCTTGTCGGTTGTCCGATCGCTAGGGCGTTCATGTCTACTTCGCAACCTTCTTCTTGTCGACTCGTGTTGGACCTCCAAGCGCAAAGTTTTGTAGGACGGTAGAAAATTTCCCTCAAGTGGATGACATAAGGTTTATCAATCCGTGGGAGGCGTAGGATAAAGATGATCTCTCTCAAACAACCCTGCAACCGAATAACAAAGAATCCCTTGTGTCCCAACACACCCAATACAATGATAAATTGTATAGGTGCACTAGTTCGGCGAAGATGGTGATACAAGTGTAACATGGATGGTAGAAATATATTTTTATAATCTGAATGAATAAAAACAGCAAGGTAACTAGTAACAAAAGTGAGCAAAAACAGTGTTGCAATGCTTGAAAACAAGGCCTAGGCTTCATACTTTCACTAGTGCAAATTCTCTCAATAATGATAACATAATTGGATCATATAATAATCCCTCAACGTGCAACAAAGAATCACTCCAAAGTTCCTATCGCGGAGAACATAAGATGAAATTGCTTGTAGGGTACGAAACCACCTCAAAATTATTCTTTCTGGTCGATCTATTGGGCTATTCATATAAGTGTCACAAACTGCCCTAGAGTTCGTACTAAAATAACACCACATGACACACATCAATCAAACTCAAATGTCACCTAGATACTCCAATGTCATCACAAGTATCCGTGGGTCAATTATACGATATGCATCACACAATCTCAGATTCATAATATTCAATCCAACACAAAGAACTTCAAGAGTATCCTAAGATTTCTATCAGAGAAAGGAATATGAAAAGGCGTACCAACCCCTATGCATAGATTACCCCAATGTCACCACGGGAATCCGCAAGTTGATAACCAAAACATACATCAAGTGGATCAATAGAACATCCCATTGTCACCACGGATATCCCATCGCAAGACATACATTAAGTGCTCTCACATCCAAAGATTCAATCCGACATAACAAAACCTCAAAGGAAAAGATTCAATTCATAAGATCCAACTATAATAACAAAGCTCGCGGTACATCAAGATCGTGCCAAATCAAATTGCCATGGTTGTGGATGCCCATTGTGGATGACGCCTCGGTCAAATTGCCATGGTTGTCCAAGAAGGAGGTGGAAAGCGGACATCGGAATGACATCACACTCCAAAGTGTCTTCATATGCTCCGATCTTGAAGGAAACTTGCAGCATATGTTCCACTTGGATAGTGCCAGAGTCACTAAGCCATTGGACCTTGTAGGGGTGGGGATCCTTCATCTTGACCAAATGGAGCTTGGAGCATAGTTCTTCACTCGCCAAGTTATGGCAACTCCCTCCATCGATGATGACCTTCACGGATCTTCCATTGATGCCCGCCTTTGTGTGGAAGAGATGGCATCTTTGGTCTTTGTCTTGTTGATGTTGAAGAGTCAAGACCTTGGAGACAACAAGAGTGGGGCTCGAATCTTTGTCACAAAAGCCTTGATCATCTTCATCTTCGTTCACTTGGCAGTGCATGGCCACTTGCGCAATGGCGTCCATTTCCTCTTCACTCATGGAGTCATAGGTTTCGTAATCATTGAGGAACATGGTGCACTTGTTGGTACATTCGAAGGACTTGTGGCCCCGGCCGCCACATGTGAAGCACTTGATTAAACTTGTCTTGATGGTCTCATCGGTTGGAGTAGATGATGATGAAGCTCTTAGCTTGAAGTTTCTTGAAGTAGGAGGACGACTTGAAGTTGACGAAGTCTTCTTGTAACTTGACTTGTAGTTGCTACCTCTTGAGCATGCGTTGGTTTTTCCCTTGAAGAGGAAAGGGTGATGCAGCAAAGTAGCGTAAGTATTTCCCTCAGTTTTTGAGAACCAATGTATCAATCCAGTAGGAGGCCACACGCAAGTCCCTCGTACCTACACAAACAAATAAGAACCTTGCAACCAACGCGATAAAGGGGTTATCAATTCCTTCACGGCCACTTGCAAAAGTGAGATCTGATAGAGAAGATAATATTTTTGGTATTTTTATGATAAAGACTAAAAGTAAAGATTGCAAAGTAAAAATAGATTGGAAACTTATATGAAGGAAAATAGACCCGGGGGCCATAGGTTTCACTAGTGGTTTCTCTCAAGATAGCATAAGTATTACGGTGGGTGAATAAATTACTGTCAAGCAATTGATAGAAAAGTGCATAATTATGAGAATATCTAGGCATGATCATGTATATAGGCATCACGTCCGCGACAAGTAGAACGACTCCTGCCTGCATCTACTACTGTTACTCCACACATCGACCGCTATCCAGCATGCATCTAGAGTATTAAGTTCATAAGAACAGAGTAACACATTAGGCAAGATGACATGATGTAGAGGGATAAACTCAAGCAATATGATATAAACCCCATCTTTTTATCCTCGATGCAACAATACAATACGTGTTGTTTCCCCTTACATCCTTTGGGATCGAGCAACGCAAGATTGAACCCAAAGCTAAGCACTTCTCCCATTGCAAGAAAGATCGATCTAGTAGGCCAAACCAAACTGATAATTCATAGAGACTTGCAAAGATAACAAATCATACATAAAAGAATTCAGAGGAGATTCAAATATTGTTCATAGATAATCTTGATCATAAACCCACAATTCATCGGATCTCGGCAAACACACCGCAAAAAGAGTTACATCGAATAGATCTCCAAGAAGATCGAGGAGAACTTTGTATTGAGATCCAAAGAGAGAGAGAAGCCATCTAGCTAATAACTATGGACCTGGAGGTCTGTGGTAAACTACTCACACATCATCGGAGAGGCTATGGTGTTGATGTAGAAGCCCTCCATGATTGATTCCCCCTCCGGCGGAGCATCGAAAAAGGCCCCAAGATGGGATCTCACGAGTACAGAAGGTTGCGGCGGTGGAAATAGGGTTTCGTGGTGCTCCTGGATGTTTTCGGGATACATGGGTATATATAGGAGGAAGAAGTAGGTTGGTGGAGCTATGAGGGGCCCACGAGGGTGGGGGCGCGCCCAGGGGGGCAGGCGCGCCTCCCTGCCTCGTGGCCTCCTCGTTGATTTCTTGATGTCCACTCCAAGTGCTCTGGATCACGTTTGTTCCAAAAATCACGCTCCCGAAGGTTTCATTCCGTTTGGACTCCGTTTGGTATTCCTTTTCTGCGAAACACTGAAATAGGCAAAAAAACAGCAATTTGCACTAGGCCTTGGGTTAGTAAGTTAGTCCCAAAAATAATATAAAAGTGTATAATAAAGCCCATTAAACATCCAAAACAGAATATATAATAGCATGGAACAATAAAAAATTATAGATATGTTGGAGACGTATCAAGCATCCCCAAGCTTAATTCCTGCTCGTCCTCGAGTAAGTAAATGATAAAAACAGAATTTTTGATGTGGAATGCTTCCTAACATATTTCTCAATGTAATTTTCTTTATTGTGGCATGAATGTTCAGATCCGAAAGTTTAATATTGACATAAAAATAATAATACTTCAAGCATACTAACTAAGCAATCATGTCTTCTCAAAATAACATGGCCAAAGAAAGTTCATCCCTACAAAATCATATAGTTTGGTCATGCTCCATTTTCGTCACACAAGAATGCTCTCATCATGCACAACCCCGATGACAAGCCAAGCAATTGTTTCATACTTTAGTAATCTCAAACTTTTTTCAACTTTCACGCAATACATGAGCGTGAGCCATGGATATAGCACTATGGATGGAATGGAATATAATGATGGGGGTTATGTGGAGAAGACAAAAAAGGAGAAAGTCTCACATTGACGCGGCTAATCAACGGGCTAGGGAGATGCCCATAAATTGATGTCAATGCAAGGAGTAGGGATTGCCATGCAATGTATGCACTAGAGCTAATAAATGTATGAAAGCTCAACAAAAGAAACTAAGTGGGTGTGCATCCAACTTGCTTGCTCACGAAGACCTAGGGCATTTGAGGAAGCCCATTGTTGGAATAAACAAGCCAAGTTCTATAATAAAAAATTCCCACTAGTATATGAAAGTGACAAAACAAGAGACTCTCTGTCATAAAGATCATGGTGCTACTTTGAAGCACAAGTGTGGAAAAAGGAAAGTAGCATTGTCCCTTTTTATTTCTTCTTCTTTTTTCTTTTTTTTTCTTTTTTCTTTTTTTTTCCTTTTTTTTGGGCCTTCTTTTTTTGGTCTTTCTCTTTTTTTGGGGACAATGCTCTATTAATGATGATCATCACACTTCTATTTATTTACAACTCGGTGATTACAACTCGATACTAGAACAAAATATGACTCTATATGAATGCCTCCGACGGTGTACTGGGATGGGCAATGAATCAAGAGTGACATGTATGAAATAATATGCATGGTGGCTTTGCCACAAATGCGATGTCAACTACATGATCATGCAAGGCAATATGACAATGATGAAGCGTGTCATAATAAACGGAACGGTGGAAAGTTGCATGGCAATATATCTCGGAATGGCTATGGAAATTCCATAATAGGTAGGTATGGTGGCTGTTTTGAGGAAAATATAAGGAGGTTTATGTGTGATGGAGCGTATCGTATCACGGGTTTGGATGCACCGGCGAAGTTTGCACCAACTCTCAAGGTGAGAAAGGGCAATGCACGGTACCGAAGAGGCTAGCAATAATGGAAGGTTGAGAGTGCGTATAATCCATGAACTCAACATTAGTCATAAAGAACTCACATACTTATTGCAAAAATCTACAAGTCCTAAAAATTCAAGCACTACGCGCATGCTCCTAGGGGGGTAGATTGGTAGGAAAAGACCATCGCTCGTCCCCGACCGCCACTCATAAGGATGACAATCAAAGGACACCTCATGTTTCAAATTTGTTACACAACGTTTACCATACGTGCATGCTACGGGACTTGCAAACTTCAACACAAGTATTTCTCAAATTCACAACTACTCAACTAGCACAACTTTAATATCACTATCTCCATATCTCAAAACAATCATCAAGTATCAAACTTCTCTTAGTATTCAATGCATTTATATGAAAGTTTTTTTTGAACCTTTAACAGTAGGAGAACCTCCTACTGTTTTTGTATTAATATAAAAGGGGGTAACAAATTACATGAGGATATTTACATGATGGCTTTACAATTTACCCTCCCTTTGGGAGGTGGGGGAGAACTCAAACTATAGAGGAGAGGATGAGTGGGATGAGATTTTTATGCTTTTCCTTAACCCTATAGGTAAGGATAGAAAAATAAGTCTTAAGCCTATCTAACCATGAAGTCCTTGAGGGCATCATCCCCCTGAAATGTTTGTTGTTGCGTTCTTTCCAGATACTCCATGCAGCAGTCAGGAATAGCTCCATGAAAAGGGGCATGTTCCAGTTATTTTGGCGTACACAACTTTTGTAGGCGATGTTGTCCCTGATTCCAAGAAATTCCAAGGCTGGACCAACATTCAAGATCAATTGACATTCAAAAAAGAGGTTTTCCAGTGTTTCCTCTGTGTGCCACCCACAAAGGATACAATCATAGTCATTTCCTATATTGTAGTGCCTCCTCTTGAGCATATTCCGCGTGTTTAGTCGGTCAGAAAGGAGCAGCCATCCAAAAACTTTAATTTTCATGGTGGATTTTGATTTCCAGAGCCAGCCAAACGCCTGATGAGCCCTCACGTCTCTGAAGTAAAAAGTGTAATATTTGTGAGCTGTGTATTTTTCCGTGCCCCAAATATAGGTCCAAGTATCTGGATCATTGGATAGGTCCGTTTCCCTCATGTCTGCTTGTAGTCGGCGCACCTCTACATGGGCCTGAGCCGAGAGAGGCAGATGAAACGCCTCATTCAATGACGTGATGGACAAGAAATCCCTTACTGAGATGTCTTCATTGATTGTGCAGGATAGTGCACGCGGGTACTTCTCATCAAATGTGGTGTCTGTCCATAGATCTTTCCAGAAGAGCACATTGGATCCATTATTGACATGAGCGATTGAGATGCCCCGATATATAGGCATTGGTTTGGCAACATCACGCCACCAGAATGAACCACAAGTGTCTGCAGCATGCGTAATTTGATTCGCGTAATATGTGTCCCATACAAGCTCAACCCAAGGCATGTTCCATCTATTGTAGAATTTATGTAAGTATTTTAGCAAGAGTGCATCGCCTTGGATCCTGAGATCAATCACTCCCAAGCCACCACTTTCTTTTGGACGACAAACCATTTCCCAAGAGGCAAGGGAATTGCATTTGTCCCCTTGCTCCGTTTTCTTCGTCCGTAGGCACATCCTTCTAATTTTGTCTAGGAGCTCAATGATTTTGGTAGGCAGTCGAAGCGTGCATAACGCAAAGATAATGAGCGAGGTGATCACCGAGTTGAGCACGGAGAATTTTCCACTGTATGAGATCATGTTGAGAGTAGCAGTCAATCTTCTCTCCATGGAGCAGACCAGAGGCATGAGATCAAGGACAGTTGGTCGAGTGGTTCCAAGCGGGAGCCCTAAATACGTGAAGGGCATTTTGCCAACAGCGCATCCAAAGATATTAGCAATTTCTTCAGTCTTAGCAGTATTGGCATTGATTGGGATGAGAGTAGATTTGTGGAAATTTATTTTCAAACCAATGGACGTAGCATAGTCAGTCAAAATATCATTGATAACGGCCGCCTGTTGTGCGCATGCTGGTAGCACTAGTATGGTATCATCGGCGTATTGGATGACTGGATACTCTTTTTGATGCAGGGAAGGGAAGGGCAGATTTATTTGATGGTGTGCAAATGCATCGTTGATGGCCGCTTGGAGGAGATCTGCCGCAAGCATGAAAATGAGGGGTGAGAGAGGGTCCCCCTGCCTGACCCCACATTTGCAAAAAATTGGCGCCCAGGAGTACCATTTAGGAGTACAGAGGATTTTGCTGACGAGAAAATGCAGCGAATCCATGTGAGCCATTTGTCATTGAATCCCATGTTTTTCATAATCTCAATCATCGCTTCATGTTCAATTGTATCGAAAGCTTTGGCAAAATCAAGCTTGAGAAGCATGATTTCTTTTTTGGAAGTGTGACATTGATAGATATACTCGTATGCCCATGCGAGGCAGTCCTGGATAGTCCTCCCCTTAAGAAACCCATATTGATTTCTGTGAATAATCTTCAGAATGACCTTTTGTAGTCTATTTGCCAAGATCTTAGTGATGAATTTTAGGCAGCAGTTTAAAAGAGTAATCGGCCTGTAGTCATTGATAGATTCAGGTGATCCAGTTTTTGGAATGAGAGTTGTGAATCCATCATTAATGCTTTCCAGATTGAGATCACCATTATGGAATTGATTGCAGAGATTGTAAAAATCCTCTTTAATGATTGTCCAGCATCTCTTAAGAAAAAGTCCAGTAAAACCATCCGGGCCCGGTGCCCTATCTGCAGGCATCTGTTGAATAACTGTGTTGATCTCATCATGGGTGAAAGGAAGAGTTAGATCATCAAGCCCTTCACATTTTTTGATTATCCTAGCAAGGTCAAACTTCATGTTACATGGATGTGAGGATCCCATCCTTTCCTTGAAGGCCTGATAGATGAGTGATTCTTTTCCCGCATGATCCTTAATAATCGTTCCATCACTGGTCATCAAAGAGGCTATGTTATTCTTTCTGTATCTTTCTGAGGCCATAGACTGAAAAAACTTTGAAGGTTCGTCTCCAAATTGCACCCATCGAATTGTACATCTTCTTTTCCAGTAAAGCTGTTGGTATTTTAGTAATCTCAGAATGTGCGCTTTGATTATGCGGCGGAAATTTGCTTCCGGCACAGTGTGAGGACGTTTATTTTCAAGATCATCAAGCTCACAAAGGGCTTTATTTGAGTTTTCAATGGCCACCGAGAGCTTTGAGATACCCTTACTCCAATGTTTGAGATTTCTGCGAAGGGTTTTGAATTTTTTGCATAGGATAGTGGCATCATTGGTGGAATGAACTGGTTTGGCCCAAGAGGCCTCGACAACTGTCATAAAGCCCGGGTGCTGAACCCAAAAGGATTCAAATCGAAATAATTTGGATTTGGGTATATTGGTTTCAATGGTAATCACACAGGGTATGTGATCAGAGACAGGTTTACCTAATGGTTTGACCAGGGTTTTTGGGTATGTTTGAGTCCAATTGGAGCTTGTGAAAAACCAGTCCAGCTGTTCAAGTAAAGGGTCCAGTTGCATGTTGCTCCAGGTAAAAGAACGACCTTTAATGGGCAGTTCAATTAAGCTCTGACATCGTATGAAGTCATTAAAAGTGTTCATATCGTTCATGCTTCCACCTGGTTTGTTACGATTGTCTGGTGCTCGAATAAAATTGAAATCCCCCACAAACAACCAATCTTCAGAGGATGGAATATTAAGATTATACAGCCATTGAATGAAGTGTTGTCGTTGATCACCTTGGCAAGGCCCATAAACGTTGACGAGTGTCCAGGTTTGGGCAGATTGGGTGGAGCGAAAGCGAGTAACCAGAGCAAAATCTTCAGAATATAAGACATCGACAGAGAAGATTGCACTATTCCAAATTGTGGCAATGCCACCAGAAGCTCCTCGAGACGGTACAAAAGCGAACTAATCAAACCGACGGGGGCAACAAGATTTAACAAAAGGTAGATCAAACGAGGATTTTTTTGTCTCTTGCAAGCAAACAACCGCACAACCACTAGACGAAATAGCATTCGAGAGAGCTAATTGTTTGTCCTCGGAGTTTAGGCCACAGACATTCCAACACAAAACGTTCCAATTAACCAAAAGAGGCATTAAAATAAAGGGTAATAGGAGAGGGAGCAGAGCTTAATCAGAAGATGTGGGCTCCTCCTCATTGGTGGCCAGCAGGGCATCTTCAGAGAGTTCGTCTGCAGGAATAGCACAGAGCATCGTGCCAACTTGCTGGATCACTTGAACTGGTGTCGGTGGTGGTACTTGGCCCTCATCCTCCTCCCTTATGCGTAGAGCAGTCGGGACAGTCCTGGGTTTAACTTTGGAAACCTTCATTCTGCTGTTTGATACCTGATGCACTTTGAACCCATCATATTTATTAGAGCGAGCACTTAGACGCAGGGGTGTGGAGCATTCAGGCATAATTGCCTTTCCTTTACGAGCCCGAGATGTACCAGTTTCAGAAAGAGGAGGGTTAAAGCCTGGATCATTCGGCATCTTGACCAAAGCAGAGTTGTCAGGAGCAACATTAGACATAGTCTGCAGATCCACCAGCGGGTTTTCGTCAGCAACAATGACACCCTCAAGCTCCCAGTCAGATGCCTCCTTGATTTCTTCAATAATAACAGAGGAAGAGCTAGTATTGGCAAGTGATTTGGAAGCAGAAATAACTGACAACAGACCTCTGTTCTCAGCCACAGTAATTTGGAAAGTGATTGAATCCTGTTTGAAACCATACCTACCCCTCCAGGGCCCATAAGAAGCCACAAAGGGTCTGACAGCTTCAGTTATGTATGAATTCAACCGAAACATGGGCAAACAGTCTCGCAGGAGCATGGTAGGAGTGAAAGTTCCATGAGAAGAGATATCCACATGCAATCCATCTGCAGATAAAGTCAGAGAAATCTCCACAAAGTTGGCAGGCAGAGCTTCAGACTCATTGCTGCCAGAGCTAATTAAAGGAGGGATCTCAGACCTGACAATGTCAGTACCAGCAGAGATGGCCAAAGCAGAGCTGCTCGCTTCTTGGGGCCAGAATTGGTTCATGAGAGCCACCGGAACCATAACATACGATTCAGACATCGTGGCACTAGAGTCAGAGCTGGTATACGCCGAGATAGAATCGTTCTAGGCAGCAGCCGGACTATCCTGAAGATTTTGCGGGGGCACCACACCATGTTCCACTTGCAGACCCTCTCTAGCCAGCCATTGCTGGAAATTGTACAGAACAGGGGGTTGTTGGGGAGGTGAAGGCGGCCAATTCCCCCATTGGGGGTGCATCTCAATATCACTTCCTGCATCCACCACAACATTCTCATTTTCCTCCTCAACAGCAGCATCCGCCATCACGTTCTGCGCCATCTAGTTATGTAACTGTTGCTGATACAACTGTTCAGCATTGAGCCCGTCACCATGTAGTGGATGAGGAATGCCATTTGCAGGTGGCGGGTCCTCACCAGCCGGAGGAACATCAGGTATATGAACATCCCAGTCATTGCTCCACAAAACTGTGACAGCTACAGTCCAGGAGCGACGTGCTCCCCCAATCTGTCGCACCACCAAACTCTTGGGCACTAAACGCAGATGAATGACTCTAGCTTTAATGAGGACGAACCTCCTATCCCCTCTAGGATTATGCCAATCCACCAGAGCACCAAACGAATCCACAGACTTGTGTAGGTAGTGTTGAGTTTGATAGTCATAAGGAAAACCAACATATAAGATCCACACCTCTGGCCCAAAAGAAGTCTGACGCATGTTCAGGGCAGCGTCATGGGGCACAAAGGAGATGATAGTGTGCTCTTCTACTTCATTCTCATCCAACTCAAATGTGGTACCAACAACAGCATCACGGACCAAAGAGTTTGCAAATCCAAAAACCCCAACTCCCAGAGGATGATCAAGTACTTCAGCAGGGTAGTAATGAGATTCATGAAGCAAACCTTCCATGATGTTGCGCAGATCAGCCTTTCGATGATGGGGGACGAACCGATTTGCCTCCGCAATGGCCAGGAAATCATGGCGCAATGGAGGGATTGCGGACACCACCATATCCATGCGCACCTTGCGATCAGCCGGGCCAAGCTCTATGGTCATGCCCGGCAGGAGGTAAGGGACGACATTGAGGGGATAGTTCGCCATGGATGGGATGGGAGGTGTGGGAGCAGAGGAGCGCATAGACAGCAATGTGGAATGCGTATCGTCTGTCGTAGTTAGGGCTTTGGGTACCCAGACGCCTCGATGTTTACGCGTAGGCTGGGGGCAGGCATCAGTAGGGTGTGCATGTAGGCCGTCAGATGAGCTTTGAACGGCTGGGCAGCGTTTGATGGCAGATGCATTCATAATGGAAGTGTCATTTATGGTCTGTATCTGAATCCCTGATAAGACGTGATCATTATCTCCCCGACGAATATTTCCAGAAAAAGGAGCTGCAGTATCTTTGACTGAGCGATGAGGGGGAAGGCAATCCAAAATTGCCCGATCAGAATATTTTGGTTGCCAAAAAAGATATTTGGTTCCATAAAAACCACACCAGCGAGATTGATGGCCCAAGAACCCACATGATCGGCAAAGAAGTTTGGCTGGGCACTCAAGGAACTCATGGGTCGTGGATCCACATAGGTGACAGGCCTTTGAGAAATGGACCCGTGGGCTAGAAAGGCCAACCTCAGAGCATTGAC
Source organism: Aegilops bicornis (assembly GCA_021605145.1). Classification (NCBI taxonomy): domain Eukaryota; kingdom Viridiplantae; phylum Streptophyta; class Magnoliopsida; order Poales; family Poaceae; genus Aegilops; species Aegilops bicornis. The sequence continues at coordinate 719,784,484 of CM038671.1, forward strand.
ATGGTCTATCAAAACATACCTGGCAATATTGACCTGGACAGTTCTTTGCTGAATGATCAATGTCATCACAGATACTACAAATGGATAATTTATCATAAATGAATTCCATAGGTGGGACCGAAGATAATTTCCAAGTTGAAGCAATTTTATCCGCCGAAATACCCGCGCGATGATGGTCCAAAATATGTCTTAAGATAAAACCAGGTATTTGGTTCCGGGATTCGGATTTAAAATTTGTCCCCTCAAAACGTAGCTGCCTCCCCAAATTAATGATAGAGCACTTAATAGGAAAGTCCTCATTAAAGTTACCGAAAACCAGGGAATTTGGTATTGAATGCTCATTATGGCCGCGAGGAATTTCCAAGTCAAGAATATCCCGTCTCATTGGCGGAACTCGCCGGATCGTCAGCCGCAACACAGCTTGCATGGGGAGACCGTATGGAATCTGAAGAACCCAACTTTCTTAATAGTTTCAAGTGATGAGTCCTCAACCAATCCATGAACTGTGGACCCAAAATAGTTCTTCGAACGAATGGCAATTGGTGACCTAGTAGTGATTTCATGGTTCGGCTGATCCAGATGCCAAGTCGAACGATAATCCATAGGAGCTTGAACCCCTGGCCTAAAAAGACTGAAATGACATACAAAGTCTGGCCAAACTCGATCCTTGAGCCCATAGATAAAATGACCAACACGATTGGATGCCACAGAGAATCGAAAAAACGCCGTCCATCCAAATGTTTGACATGTAAACCAGATGGAAGACCTCCAATGCAACATTGAAGAGCAATAGCAACCGATTCCTCATTGAGAGTGAAAGAGGCCGAAGAGAAGCTGACAACCAAAAAGAATTCCTTGCAAGATCCAAAGGGGGAGAAGTGGACAGTAGAGCCAAATCGTCGACGCACCTGATCTGCGACCGCAAGGCCGGGAGAGAAATCCCAATGTAGGAGACCTTCCATGGAGGATTGTCTCAGAGGATGCCATTAGGGGTGGTGGAGGAGGACGCCATTACTCGACATCTTTGGCTCCTATTACGAATCTATATGAAAGTTTTTATTATATCCATCTTGGATGCCTATCATATTAGGACTAATTTTATAGCCAAAGCAAATTATCATGCTGTTCTAAAGGACTCTCATAATAATATAAGTGAAGCATGAGAGATCAATAATTTCTATAAAATAAAACCACCACCGTGCTCTAAAAGATATAAGTGAAGCACTAGAGCAAAATTGTTTAGCTCAAAAGATATAAGTGAAGCACATAGAGTATTCTAATAAATTCCGATTAATGTGTATCTCTCCCAAAAGGTGTGTACAACAAGGATGATTATGTGAACTAAAAAGCAAAGACTCAAATCATACAAGACGCTCCAAGCAAAACACATATCATGTGGTGAATAAAAATATAGCTTCAAGTAAAGTTACCGATGGACGAAGAAAAAAGAGGGGATGCCTTCCGGGGCATCCCCAAGCTTAGGCTTTTTGGTTGTCCTTGGATTTTACCTTGGGGTTCCTTGGGAATCCCCAATCTTAGGCTCTTGCCACTCCTTGTTCCATAATCCATCAAATCTTTACCCAAAACTTGAAAACTTCACAACACAAAACTTAATGTAAAAATCTCGTGAGCTCCATTAGCGAAAGAAAACAAAACACCACTTCAAGGTACTGTAATGAACTCAATATTTATTTATATTGGTGTTAAGCCTACTGTATTCCAACTTCTCTATGGTTCATAACCTCTGATACTAGCCATAGATTCATCAAAATAAGCAAACAACACACGAAAAACAGAATCTGTCAAAAACAGAACAGTCTGTAGTAATCTGTATCAAACGCATACTTATGGAACTCTAAAAATTCTAAAATAAATTGATGGACGTGAGGAATTTATATATTAATCATATTCAAAAAGAATCAACTAAATAGCACTCTCCAGTAAAAAGTTGTAGCTAATTTCGTGAGCGCTAAAGTTTCTGTTTTTTACAGCAAGATCAAAAAGACTTTATCCAAGTCTTCCCAAAGGTTCTTCTTGGCACAAACACTAATTAAACACATGAAAACACATATAAACAGAGGCTAGATGATTATTACTAAACAGAACCAAAAATCAAGAAACAAAAATAAAATTCGGTTGCCTCCCAACAAGCGCTATCGTTTAACGCCCCTAGCTAGGCATAAAGGTAAGGATATATCTAGGTATTGTCATCTTTGGCATGAAATCCGTAAGTAGCTCTCATAATAGATTCATAAGGTAGTTTAATTTTATTTCTAGGAAAATGTTCCATGCCTTTCCTTAACAGAAATTGGAATCTAATACTCCCTTCTTTCATATCAATAGTTGCATCAATCGTTCTAAGGAAAGGTCTACCAAGAATAATAGGACATGAAGGATTGCAATCTATATCAAGGACAATGAAACCTACGGGCACATAATTACTATTTGCAACAATAAGAACATCATTAATTCTTTCCATAGGTTTCTTCATGGTGGAATCCGCAAGGTGCAAGTTTAAAGAACAATCATCGAATTCACGGAAACCTAACATATCACACAAAGTTTTTGGAATCGTGGAAACACTAGCACCAAAATCACACAAAGCATAGCATTCATGATCTTTAATTTTAATTTTAATGGTAGGTTCCCACTCATCATAAAGTTTTCTAGGGATAGAACTTCCAATTCAAGCTTTTCTTCATAAGATTGCATTAAAGCATCAACGATATGTTTGGTAAAAGCCTTATTTTGACTATAAGCATGGGAGAATTTAGCACGGATTGCAACAAGGAAATACAATCTATTAAAAAACGATTATCATAATTAAATTCCTTGAAATACAAAATAGTGGGTTCATTTCTATGTAAAGTTTTGGCCTCTTCAATCCCACTTTTACCAATTTTTGCATCAAGATCTAAAAACTCCGAATCATTGGGACGCCTTTTAACTAAAGTTGACTCATCTCCAGTCCCATCATTATCAAGATTCATATTGCAAAATAAAGATTTAATAGGAGACACATCAATCACTTTTAGATCTTCGTCCTTATTATCATGAAAACTAGAAGAACACGCTTTCTCAAAGCAACCTTGTTTAGCACGCATCCTAGCGGTTCTTTCTTTGCACTCATAAATGGAAATTCTCATAGACTTGAGAGACTCATTGGTATCATGCTTAGGTGGAATAGATCTAAGTTTCAAAGAATCAACATCAAGAGAAATTTTATCCGCGTTCCTAGCCAACTCATCAATCTTAGGCAATTTTTCTTCAAGCAAAGCATTGAAATTATTTTGAGAAATCATAAATTCTTTAACACTAGTCTCAAAATCAGAGGGCATCTAATTAAAATTTCCATAAGAGTTGTTGTAGGAATTACCATAATTATTAGAGGAATTACTAGGATACGGCCTAGGATTAAAGTTTCCTCTATAAGCGTTGTTACCAAAATTGTTCCTACCAACAAAATTCACATCCATAGATTCATTATTATTCTCAATCAAAGTAGACAAAGGCATATCATTGGGATCAGAAGAAACACTCTTATTAACAAACAATTTCATAAGTTCATCCATCTTTCCACTCAAAACATTAATCTCTTCAATTGCATGCACCTTTTACTAGTAGATCTTTCAAGTGTGCCACTGAGAATAATTAACCATAATATTATCTAGGAGTTTAGTAGCTTCTCCTAAAGTGATTTCCATAAAAGTGCCTCCCGAGGCCGAATCTAAAAGATTTCTAGAAGCAAAATTCAATCCAGCATAATTTTTTTGTATAATCATCCATAGATTCAAACCATGTGTAGGGCAATTACGTATCATTAATTTCATTCTCTCCCAAGCTTGTGCAACATGTTCATGATCAAGTTGCTTAAAATTCATAATATCGTTTCTAAGAGAGATGATCTTAGCGGGAGGAAAATACTTAGAGATAAAAGCATCTTTGCACTTATTCCAAGATTCAATACTATTTTTAGGCAAAGACGAAAACCAAGTTTTAACATGATCTCTAAGAGAAAAAGGAAATAGCTTCAATTTAACAATATCATTGTCCACATCTTTCTTCTTTTGCATATCACACAAATCAACAAAGCTATATAGATGGGTAGCGGCATCTTCACTAGGAAGGCCGCGAATTGATCTTTATGACAAGATTCAGCAAAGCAGCATTAATTTCACAAGATTCAGCATCGGTAAGAGGAGCAATCGGAGTGCTAAGAAAATCATTGTTGTTGGTATTGGAAAAGTCACACAATTTAGTATTATCTTGGGCCATCGTGACAAGCAAGCAATCCAACACACAAGCAAACAAGAAGCAAGCGAAAAGAGATGAAGAGAAAGAGAGGGCAAATAAAACGGCAAGGGTGAAGTGGGGGAGAGGAAAACGAGAGGCAAATGGCAAATAATGTAATGCGAGGGATAAGAGTTTGTGATGGGTACTTGGTATGTCTTGACTTGTGCGTAGACTCCCCTAAGAACGGCGCGCCAGAAATCCTTCTTGCTACCTCTTGAGCATGCGTTGGTTTTTCCCTTGAAGAGAAAAGGGTGATGCAGCAAAGTAGCGTAAGTATTTCCCTCAGTTTTTGAGAACCAAGGTATCAATACAGTAGGAGGCCACACGTAAGTCCCTCGTACCTACACAAAAAAATAAGAACCTTGCAACCAACGCGATAAAGGGGTTTCCAATCCCTTCACAACCACTTGCAAAAGTGAGATCTGATAGAGATGATAATATTTTTGTTATTTTTATGATATAAAAGAATTCAGAGAAGATTCAAATATTGCTCATAGATAATCTTGATCATAAACCCACAATTCATTGGTCTCAACAAACACACCGCAAAAAGAAGATTACATCGAATAGATCTCCACGAGGGGGAGAACATTGTATTGAGATCCAAAGAGAGAGAAGAAGCCATCTAGCTAATAACTATGGACCCGAAGGTCTGTGGTAAACTACTCACACATCATCGGAGAGGATATGGTGTTGATGTAGAAGCCCTCCGTGATTGATTTCCCCTCCGGCGGAGCGCCAAAAAGGCCCCAAGATGGGATCTCACGGGTACAGAAGGTTGCGGCGGTGGAAATAGGGTTTCGTGGTGCTCCTGGATGTTTTCGGGGTACATGGGTGAAGGAAATATGCCCTAGAGGCAATAATAAAGTTATTATTTATTTCCTTATTTCATGATAAATGTTTATTATTCATGCTAGAATTGCATTAACCGGAAACATGATACATGTGTGAATACATAGACAAACATATAGTCACTAGTATGCCTCTACTTAACTAGCTCATTAATCAAAGATGGTTATGTTTCCTAACCATAGACATGTGTTGTCATTTGATTAACGGGATCACATCATTAGGAGAATGATGTGATTGACATGACCCATTCCGTTAGCCTAGCACTTGATCGTTTAGTATATTGCTATTGCTTTCTTCATGACTTATACATGTTCCTGTAACTATGAGATTATGTAACTCCCGTTTACCGGAGGAACACTTTGGTGCTATCAAACGTCACAACGTAATCGGGTGATTATAAAGGAGTACTACAGGTGTCTCCAAAGGTACATGTTGGGTTGGCGTATTTCGAGATTAGGTTTTGTCACTCCGATTGTCGGAGAGGTATCTCTGGGCCCTCTCGGTAATGCACATCACTATAAGCCTTGCAAGCAATGTAGCTAATGAGTTAGTTACGGAATGATGCATTACGTAACGAGTAAAGAGACTTGCGGTAACGAGATTGAACTAGGTATTGGATACCGACGATCGAATCTCGGGCAAGTAACATACCGATGACAAAGGGAACAACGTATGTTGTTATGCGGTTTGACCGATAAAGACCTTCAGAGAATATGTAGGAGCCAATATGGGCATCCAGGTTCCGCTATTGGTTATTGACCGAGAATAGTTCTAGGTCATGTCTACATAGTTCTCGAACCCGTAGGGTCCGCACGCTTAATGTTACGATGACAGTTTTATTATGAGTTTATGAGTTTTGATGTACCGAAGGAGTTCGGAGTCCCGGATGAGATCGGGGACATGATGAGGAGTCTCGAAATGGTCGAGACATAAGTCGATATATTGGACGACTATATTCGGAGTTCGGAAAGGTTCCGAGTGATTCAGGTATTTTTGGGAGTACCAGAGAGTTACGGGAATTCGTATTGGGCCTCTTTGGGCCATACGGGAAAGGAGAGAAAGGGCCAAAGAGTGGCCGCACCCTCCCTTGGACTAGTCCGAATTGGACTAGGGAGGGGGGGCGCACCCTTCCTTCCTTCTCCTTCTCTCTTCCCTTTCCTTCTCTTCTACTCCTACTACATGGAAGGGTTCCTAGTTGGACTAGGAGTAGGATTCCCCTAGGGCGCGCCATAGAGAGGGCCGGCCCTCCTCTCCTCCACTCCTTTATATACGGGGGCAGGGGGCACCCCATGGACACACAAGTTGATCTACAGATCGTTCCTTAGCCGTGCGGTGCCCCTTCCACCATATTCCACCTCGGTCATATCGTCATGAGTTTAGGCGAAGCCTGCGCCGGTAGAACATCATCATCGCCACCACGCCGTCGTCTTGTGGAACTCATCCCGACACTTTGCTTTGGATCGGAGTCCGGGATCGCCATCGAGCTGAACGTGTGCTGAACTCGGAGGTGCCGTCACGTTCGGTACTTGGATCGGTCGGATCGTGAAGACGTATGACTACATCAACCGCGTTGTCATAACGCTTCCGCTTACGGTCTACGAGGGTACGTGGACAATACTCTCCCCTCTCGTTGCTATGCATCACCATGATCCTTGCGTGTGCGTAGGAATTTTTTTGAAATTACTACGTTCCCCAACAATGGGTATATATAGGAGGAAGAAGTAGGTCGGTGGAGCTACGAGGGGCCCACGAGGGTGGGGGGCGCGCCTCCCTGCCTCGTGGCCTACTCGTTGATTTCTTGACGTCCACTCCAAGTCCTCTGGATCATGTTTGTTCCAAAAATCATGCTCCTGAAGGTTTCATTCCATTTGGACTCCGTTTGGTATTCCTTTTCTGCGAACACTGAAATAGGCAAAAAAACAGCAATTTGCACTGGGCCTTGGGTTAGTAGGTTAGTCCCAAAAATAATATAAAAGTGTATAATAAAGCCCATTAAACATCCAAAATAGAATATATAATAGCATGGAACAATCAAAAATTATAGATACGTTGGAGACGTATTAGTCATCGTTGCTTGGTGAAGCTTTTGTCGAGGTTGGAGTCATTGTAGTCGTTGAAGCTTGGTTGTAGGAGGAGCCGTGGGTCTTGGAAGCGAACTTGGCATACTTGAAGTCATCTTGCACTTGATGTTCGCCTTGGTAGCTTGGTGCACTAGCTCGATGAGGTTGGAGTAAGGTTGGAAGTCGGCGATCTTCTTGATAGGATGATTGAGTCCATTCAATAAACGTGCCATAGTTTGCTCATCATCTTCCGTGACATTGGCTCTTATCATGGCAATTTCCATTTCCTTATAGTACTCTTCAACACTCTTTGTTCCTTGCTTGAGGAGTTGTAGTCGCTTGAATAGGTTCGAGTATAGTATGTTGGCACAAAGCGCGCTCTCATGACATCCTTCATTTGATCCCATGTTGTGATGGGTGGTTCACCTCTTGCCTCGCGGCGCTCAAGGACTTGCTCCCACCAAATGAGGACATAGTCTTGGAATTCAAGGGATGCCATGGCGATCTTATTCTCTTCCTCATAGTTGTGCAAACGAAAAATTTTGTTGACTTTCAATGCCCATGAAAGGTACTCTTCGGGATCATTGCTTCCGGTGAACTTGGGCATGGTGAACTTGAGCTTGCCGTAGCGTTGCTCTTCATTGTGTTGGGGTCGAGGGTGATGACGTCCTTGACGAGGATGATTGTCTCCCTCAACTTGCTCTTGGCGTGGAGGATTCCCATTGTCTTGTTGCTCTTGTCGAACTGGGGGTTCTTGTCGAGCTTGTGGGACTTGTGGAGCTTGTCGGTGCAATCGGTGCTTGATAGTTCCTCTCTTGAATTTCACCGTGAAGTGCTTCTTCTTGTTCGCTCGTTTGACCGTTGCGGTCGGCGATGGCACAGCTTGTGTCGTGGAGGGCACATTGCGCCTCAAGTGCTTGGGCTTCATGCCATTGTTGTTGTTGACGGAGCGCTTCGGCGTCTTGCTCTTCTTGGTGTTTGTGTGCCCGCTCTTCCTCTTGTTGGCGTTGGTGTTGCCTTTCTTGTGCTTGCGAAAGGTAGCTTGATTTTGACGATGACGATATTCTTGCGCTAGAAGTTGCTCTTGAGGACCGGTTCCGTGTATAGGATTGCGGTTTTCTTGATGGTCGTGTCGCGCAGCTCGACGAAGAGTGTTCGATGTTGGTGTACTTGAGCCGGAGATGGTGTCGTCGGAGTGTCGACTCGAGCGGCTCCGTCTGGAATATGACGAAGTGGTAGAAGAGCGGCTGGCCTACAAAGCACGAATCTCGTCCATTCTTGCATTGTTCTCTTGTTTTTGTTCATCGAGCTTGTTGTCGAAGTAATCTCTTGTACGTTGCTTAGAGAGGCGCAAGTCGGTGGCGAGATTATCGATGCGGTCGCTCAATGCTTGTTGTTCTTGATGCAAAGCTCGTTGTGCACCGAAGAGGTGATTCTTGGTGACGTAGATGTTCGGGTCGTTGTCTTGCTCGAGGAAGAGTGGATTGGTAGAAGATCTTGGCCTATCCATCATTCCAAGAAAATATGTGAGTGGGAGAAAGAGAAGAACTATACCAAATGTACCTTGACCAATGTTGAAGATGGATCAATGATCACTCAAATGATGTAACAAGGAAATAGCACAATTGGTACCAATTCTTGTCGGTTCTCACACCTACACAAGTAAAAGTCTTTGGTGGAGCTTGGTGAGGATGGTGACACAAAATTTATGCAATTGTTAGTAAGACTCAATAATGTTGAAAAAGATTCGCAATTCGCAAATGCAACAAGTAGACCAATAGCAATATGTGGCACACGGAAACACACACACACACACAAACGGATAAATGGGGTCGTGCAATCAAAAATGAGCTCAAAATATGGAATCCACAGAAAATGCTCTTGTTGCACAACACTAGGGAGACGCTAGCACAATTTCTCAATAGGCGGATACGAGACTTATGCACAACCTACAAAGCAAAAATGCAACGACTTCTATCCCAAGTATGCGATATGTATGGTATTCGTATGATATGATCCAAGATGATCGAGTATGACAATCTTAATGTAGTATGATGCTATTGTTCTTGCTTAAAAGCTCTTTGCTTATCTTTCTCTTTTGCTTAAAAGCTTGTTTGGCTTTCTCTTTTGAGCTCTTTTGTTGGACACTTATGCAAAAGTTCACAAACCAAGCTAGCAATTGTGTATATGCTATGACAACCTTGTGACACAAAAGATAATACCAAGATATAGACACCAAGATGATGGTATATGCAATGATCACTAATGTGCACAAGTAACGTTGCCGGCAATACTCAAATGGCTAATATCGATAGGAAAGGTACGCAAAATGGGCTATGGGGTTATCAAGGCAATGGCAAGGAGTACACAAAGTGTCGTAGAGGTTACCGTCCTTGCTTACGGTTGAGGGTGTCAAAATTGTTGAGCGGTCGATGTCGATGACGAAGATGAGCGGCGGTGATTGCGAAGTCGAACTGTCCCTAAGTAGCCAAAACATGTTAGGAAACGGAAACCGCAACTCAAATTCTCAAAGAACAAAACGTGTCAAAATTTGTCAGAGTGTGTAATGGGTAAGCGATGGTGGTTGCAGAAAATAGAGGTGGTTTGATAAGTGTGGTTGTCGGAGTGTTGGAGCGGAAAGTTGTATTGGGGTGCGTATGCGGAGGTGGAAATGGTGGTTGAACTGAAAAATTTCAGTTTCATCAAGGAACGTCGGACGTCCGGTGGTGGTCGGACGACCGGTACTCGTCGGACGTCCGGTCGCTGTCGGACGTCCGGTGCCTAGGTGATTTCGGGCACGGGATAAACTCGAATTTTAGAGGTGGAGGTGGCAAAATTGGTCGAATTTGGGCGATTTTGTGGATGGAAATGGGGGAAATGATGGGGGAAAGCTAGATCCATTCGAGGCAAAGCAAATCCACGGATCAAATCCAACAAAACTTCATCAAAACCAACAAATCACAAAAAAATTGGGGGGCTATTTTTGTGGGGATTTTCGAAATTAGGACGAAATCAACAAAATTAGGCTAGAAAACAATGGTAGGGGATCCAAAGTCGTGATCAACCTAGGCTCATGATACCAAGATGATGTAGGGTGGAAACCCTAGGGCCGATCTTTCGCGATTGGAGCGGATCTTATGAAGAACACAAGGGGGAAACACGAGAGGAAACATTCAAGCCAACAAGATTCGATTACACATGTGCTAGATCCTCAGAACACAAAGAGATACACGATCCACAATCAACAAAGGACGATACAAGTAGCAAGTTCTTCTCCGTAAGGAGGCCTTGAGGGGGTCTTCCCGTGAGGAGCCTTGAATCCACTTGGGGGATCTTCTCCGAAGAGGTCGTGAACTCCAATGGAGAAGGGTGTCAAGTGGATGAGCAAAGCTCTATCTCTCAAATGAGCTAATTCTTTGCTAACCCTAATAAGAGGGAGGAGGAGGAGTATATATAGTATAATGTCACGAGAGGGTAAATGGGCTTCGGCCCAACACGCCGTGCACACACAGGTGTCAGACGTCCGACAACTACCGATCGTCTGGCGTCTCGAGGGGGCTCGGACGTCCGGTACTTGTCGAAAGTCCGACGTTTCGGCTCTGATCAGGTTATGTCGGGTGTCCGGTCGGGGTCGGACGTCCGAGGCGTCGGTCGTCCGGAGGCCACCATACTTCCAACGTTTTGGCTCGGTGAGGGTGGTGCCAGTCATCCGAGCGCTGGAGGTGTCGGATGTGCAGTCCCTGTCGGTCGTCCGATCGCTGGGGCGTGCGTTGGTTGGGACGTGGGTTGATCGGCTGGTGCCTCCAGGCGTCGGACGCCCGAGTGGTGTCGGTCGTCCGGTGGTTGGAGAGTTTCTGGCAGCTCCTCTTCTCGTTCCTTGTACTTGGTGTCCTCGCCGTCTTATCCATTGGTTGTAGCTGTCCCGTGGCTTCCCTCCAACTACCTAATCACACATAGGGTTTCCGCTTGAGGTAGTAGCCATGTCTCATATGCATAAAGTGATAGTTCGGAGAGGAGCGCATCCACCTTATCTTCGATAGCCTTTGCTCGAGCCCTTGTCATTGGTCCAAGTGGTGTAGGTAGGTCCATGAGGATGACCTTGGGATGCTCCGCATCACAAGCTAAGCAAACTATATGAAACATTAAATGGAAGTCAAGTGAACTATTTAAGAGACCAACTAACCAACTACAACTCCGAAGTTAAATGAACCATTTGAACATAAAATGGAAGTTAAGTAAACTGTTTCAAGAGACCAACTGTAGCCATTGGCCCAAGACCAATTGCAGCAAAGAAAAGAAGCTCCGACAAGTTCGACCCGGAAGCAACGAAATCCTCCAATGTGGTAAGTTGCCGAGAACAACTCGGATGTGTCCGGTTTTTTGACCTAAAGGGCAGTGAAATTCCGTCGCCCTGTTAGCATCATCGTAGAAGGGGTTTTCCTTCTCATATGCCTTAGTCAAAGGTGTTCTTTGCATGGGGGCATTGGCCAGTGCTGCCCCTACCCAGTTCATGTGGGCATGCTCGTGCCTTGCTCGATTCTACATGGTTCCTGGATCCGGATGCCGGGCAGGTGTGCCGTGTTTTTCCTCTCAGCTATTTACAAATTTATGTTCGTACTGCATTTCCATTTGCCTTGCAAATTGGAAAACAGAAGTTATGAACTATTTGAAACATAAAATAGAAGTTACAACGGAGTACTGGCATGGTTGAAGTTTTACATGGTAAATTACACATGCATTGTTTTGCATCCCACAACATTGTGCATCATTTTTTGGGGGGATAATACTTGTATTACTCGAAATCAAGAATTACAGTCATGACTGACAATGTCGAGAAGTTCATTTGGACCAGACCCAAGCCACACAACAGTTCGGCATTGTGATCTTCCAAAATTTTCCAAAAAGTGGCTAGCATAATTTTTGTGCAACCAGCATGAGTAGTACAAGAAATACGCTCGATCAAACTTTCTTTGATCTCCTTTATCAGAAAGGCATATTTTGGCCTATTAGTATCTCCGCTTTGCACCATCTTGACTGTTTCCAGACTATCTGATTCTATATCGATTGGTCGGTTGCTCCACTGCAATGCAAGCATGAGTCCTCCTGTATAGCAAAAATTTCAGTATCTAGGACATCATCACAGTCAAATAAATACCTGCACGAGCTAAAGATAACACTGCCTCCATCATCTCTCAAGATCATTCCTATTCCAGCGACCCCATTCGAAACAGACCCATCTATGTTCAGCTTCACACGTCCAACCATTGGTGGTTCCCATAGGCTAAGGGCCGGACACGTAACGTTGTGTGTGGGTGCTAACAGAGGGAAGCATACTTGAGCTGGGTACTTGCCTTTAGTGTGGTCCATCGTCGGATCAGTAGCAATAGAATTCAGTGAGGCAATATAGCTAGTTCACAATATTGACATTGTGCATCTATACATACAGATGATCTTTGCACCAATTGACACAGAGACCAACTACATCCAAGAAGCTAACTGTCTATTTGGAACATAAAATGCAAGTTAAGTGAACTAATTAAAGAGACGAACTGCAACCATTGGCACAAAGTCATTTATCGTAAATGGTCTTCAAGTGATTATATTTATATCGTGTCTATATCCGCCATGTATATCTACCAAGGATAAAAGCCCATCTCCTTCTTTCATCGGGCAGAGCAACCTAACACCCGAGTCCATAGAAGGGGCAAGCACACACCCCACGACACACTGACCCTGGCTGGATGTCATGTGTTGGGATGTCTGCCCGGATTCTCCACGTCGTGTTTACCGAGATCGCCTATTTTGGCATGTCTACCTGGCCTTGGGGCGTTGCGGCTTGGACGGTTGGCGTGTACGCCCCACCTGCTCGTGTCCGTGGTGCTTCTTCCATGTCTCGTGAGACTTCTGGTCGGTTCGCCACGGCTTTCTACGGTACTGGTTCATTTTGCGTTGGGTAAATGTGGTTGATATCAGCGGCGAAGCTTTGTGTTAGCTGTGGGGTCAATTTGACCCACAGCTTTTTTGAAAATAAGCCTAAAAACACTGTTCAGTTACTGTTCATAATGAAGAAGAAAAATCCAAAATATACCATTGACCATACAGATACTTTAGGCTGGCCTCGCCGCTGGTTGATGTGTTGTTGGACTGTACCTAGAGCGAAGCAATAACGCAAGTCGCGGCAGTCCACACAGTGCCACGCCTTTCAAGAATGTTCATATATGCCGAGACAGATGTAGGACGATTGGTCCATGGGATCAGAAACTCAAGGCTAATTTGGCTGTGAGGGATGAAACGGAAATAAGCGCCTAGGTGGAGTTTCCCATTGGCACAAGGGATCCATGGGAGAGATCGTCCCAGGTGGGAAAAATGTACCTTCTGCTATTTGGACAACACAGGGAAGGGGCACAGTCGTCGCCCCCAGCACCGTCACCTCTCTGTCGCGAGACCAGAGCGAGCGCGGGTTTCTTCCCCGATCTCATTTTTTTGAGACAATCACGCGAAGCTTTATTTATCCTGAAATAATGTTTACAGGGACAAAATCGAGATTACCGGGATGTCCTAACCAAACATGGTGGCCCACCCCTAGCTTTAAAGCATGCTTTGCTAGATTGTGAGACTCGAAGTTCGAGCTCCTATACTCATGAACAAAATTGCACTCTACAAACCGAGTCGCATGGTCTGTTATTTCATGTAGAATTGCACCATAACCAGCCGGGTTTTGTTCCTTCATATCCTCGATCACCACTTTGCAATCTGAAGCAACATGTATTCTCTGCAAATTCAGATCTTCGGCCAGGGCTAGAGCCTCCCGAATTGCAAGGGCTTCTAGTGTAGGTGGGTCATAAACACCCCTCACAAGTATGGCTGAAGCCCCCAGAAACTTTCCAGCGTGGTCTCTGCATAATGCCGCTGCAGCTCCCCTCCTCCGGCTCTGTGAAACTGCACCATCTACGTGATCTTGCACATTGCCTCCGGGGGATGAATCCACTGTGTTGGCCTCGGTCGTACTCCTCCCTCCACCGGCCTTGATCTGCTATTGTTTTCCTGTATTGAACGAAGGTCGTTCATATAGGCCTGAATAAAGTGATGAGTGGATTGAGGGCTCTCAAAAATGTCCTCGTATATAGCCTTTCGCCTAGCTTTCCAGACCGACCAGAGTGTTACCACCATGATAACAAATTCCTTCTGGGATAGTACTTCGTGCATTGTGAAAATCCAGTTCCTTGCATTCCTTTCCATATTCTGACTCATATGCTCCACAAGGCGGGGATCGGACAGAGACCAGATGCATATAGACATGGTGCACTCCAGTAGGGCATGTTTCCATGAATCGTCACCGCCGCAAAGGGTGCATCAGCGGGTGGTAGACATATTGCGACGGTGCAGAACATCCATCGACGGGATCGAGTGTTGAGCTAGTCTCCACAGAAAAACCTTCAGCTTCGAAGGCACCTTGATGTGCCATAGATCTGTCCACTCATTGCTCTTTGTGTTGAGGTGTGAAACTCCACCAGATCCCTCCAACCAATTCTCACGATGATGTTTTGTGTTCATCACCATCCTCAGAGGCTGATCTTACCGTGAATTTTCCACTCCTCTCACCCGACCATGCCCAAAAATCATCCATCGATCTTGTGCACAAGGGAATTGCCAAAATTGCGTCCGCGTCAAACGGTAAAAAGCACCCCTAATCAGATCCTCCCTCCATGAAGCGGCCGTGGAGTCTATTATTTCTGACACTAACCTTGGGGGATTGTCTGAGATGGATGTGATTGGTCTCATGGGGCCGATTCTTGGAATCCAGTTGGTATTCCAAATCTCTATTGACGCCCCGTTTCCAACCCTTCGAATGATGCCCTATTTCAATACCTCTCTGCCATCAATCACAGCCCGCCATATTTGCGAAGGGTGGTTCCCTAACTCGCATCCAGAAACTACTCTACGGGTAGTAAGCCGCTTTAAGCAATTTTGCACTTAGCGATGTAGGATCATCCATTAGCCTCCACGCCTGACGAGCAAGTAGAGCAAGATTGAAATCTCAATATCTCTAAAACACATGCCACCTAGGTATTTTGGTTTCGTCATGATGTCCCAAGCAACCCAGGCCGGTTCCCTTCTTCCTTGTTTACTCCCCCACCAAAACTGTCTGATTATCGAAGTGATATTCTCACACAAGCCCCGTGGTAATCTGAAGCATGACATTGAATAAACTGGGATGGCCTGTGCCACAGATTTTATAAGCACTTCTTTCCCTGCAGCTGAAAGTAATTTCTCCATCCATCCACGAACCTTCTCCCATACTCTGTCTCTTAAGTACTTGAAAGTACCCATCTTAGACTGCCACTGCATCGGTTGGCATTCCCAAATACCTATCACTCAAAGACTCATTGTGCACATTCAAGGTCCGCTTAACATTATCTCCGACCACTTGGGGCACCCTTGCTGAAAAAGATAAAAGATTTATCATTGTTTATCCGCTGTCCCGAAGCCTTGCAGTACACATCCAATAGGTTTGATACCATTGTCGCGCCCTCAACACTTGACTTAAAAAGCAACAGGCTATCATCAGCAAAAAGGAGGTGGTTAATGACGGAGTGAAGGTGCCACCTTGATCCCTTCCAAACCTGACGACTGAGAACTTGATTTTAAAAGGCACGGAAGGCCCTCTGCTGCAATCAAGAAAAGGTAAGGGGAGATAGGATCTGCCTGTCGGATGCCTCTTGTGGGTGTGAAATGTTCTAGTTTCTCACCATTGAAAAGAACTGAGAAGGATACTGATTGTACCATATTCATCACTATCTGAACCCAACTTTGTGCAAAGCCCAATCTTTCCATCATGGCATGGAGATACGGCCACTCCAATCTATCGTAGGCTTTCATCATGTCCAACTTTAGAGCACAGAAACTGTTGGATCTAGCCCTGCTTCTCTTCATAAAGTGTAAACACTCATATGCACAAATAATGTTATCTGTGATTAGTTTTCCAGGAACAAAAGCAGACTGTTCCTCTGATATTATGTCGGGGAGGACTATCTTCAGCCTGTTAGAGACAACCTTGGAGGCAATTTTATAGATTACATTACAAAGACTAATGGGACGGAATTGAGAGAGTTGTGTTGGGTTCAGAACCTTGGGAATGAGAACTAGAACAGTATCATTGACACATCCATCCCCTTCTTCCCCTTTGATAATTCTCAAGACTGCCTTCGTAACCTCATCTCCGCAAATATCCCAGTGCCTCTGGTAAAAATGAGCTGGGAACCCATCCGGTCCCGGAGCCTTGGTAGGGAACATTTGGAACAGAGCTTTTTTGACCTCTTCCTTCGTATATGGCGCCAAGAGCATCTCGTTCATGTCATTTGTGACTTTGATAGGAACCTTGGATAGCACATCCTCCATACCAGCTACCCCCTCTGAGACGTATACAATGTCAAGTAGAAGTCTCGAACCAAGGTTTTAGTTCTGCAGGGTCTTCTGTCATGACTCCCAGGGAGTTGGCGAGTGCTTTTATCATATTTCTCTTCCTCCGCTGACTAGCTCTTAAATGAAAAAATCGAGTATTGCGGTCCCCAGCCAAGAGCCATTCTAACCTTGAGCGCTGTCTCCACATGAGCTCCTCCCTGTGATATAATTCTATTAGCTTCTCGTTGATCTTTAGTTCTACATACGAGGGTGCAGTTCTTGCAGGATCAGCACGCAGCCTTTCCAGTTCACTCTTCAGACTTTTTATCTCTTTTCTAACTGAGCCAAAAGTGTTCCTATTCCATACTCCCAAATTCTCGGAAATCCTTTTGAGCTTCCTGCTTAGCTCTTCGACAGTACCAGTCGGTCCCTCTTCTGTCCATGTGGACGTAATTGTCTCCGACCAAGTCTCGTGTGTTTCCCACATTACTTCGTACTTGAACTCCTTTTTATGGTGCGATCATTCTCTCCCTTGAAACTCCAGCAAAATCGGGCAGTGATCAGAGGTCGCTGCCGTTAAGTGTCTCAGGTATGCTTGAGGAAATCTTTCATTCCATTCTGCCGTGGCAACCGCTCGGTCAAGCCTTACTCGTGTGTAGCTTCCTCCCGCCAACTTCTTCTCGTAAGTCCAAAAATGGCCTTGGTAGCCCATGTCCATCAACATGCAAACATCCACATCGTCTCGGAAACCATGTATTTGAGCATTACTCCTTTCTCCCACTCCTACTTGTTCATCCGGACATAAAACTTCATTGAAGTCACCTAAGGAAGTCATCCGATCTCGTGACTAGAGGAAATCGCTCCTAAGGAAGGGCCGTGGAAAGGGCCAGGGTCCCTCCCCATCTGGACAACCAAATGGCCCGGTCGGCTCCCCGAGGTCAATTCGGCCCGCGGTTTCTTCGGCCGGGGAAAGGGCCGGGATCCCCTCGGGAGCCCAAGGGCCGTCAGGTTGTTTGCAAGTTTCCTGCCTGCAAGGGCATCGATTTGCTGGTGCGACATTTCTCGGCATGCAAAATGCGGGTGCCTCGTGGCTGCACCAACTGCAAGCGCATGGCAGCTTCTTGAGCTGCATTCTCGCATGTGTTCCTCTATGCAGGTGAGGTCTTGCCTTTGTAACTTAAGTTCATCTCATTCATACACACAAGTGTTTTTTAGGTTACTACAGAAGCTGTTTGCTGTCATCTCCATAAGTTCTTTTTCAAAAAGGGTGCTCCTCCCAGCTTCATCTCCATAAATTGAAGGTGGGGAGCACTTACAAACATATTTGGAGGAACAGTCATCAAATATAGCAATTAAAATCAAGAAAAACAGGGAAGAAGATGCTGCACACATACACACAAACAGATTTCTAATTGCCTTCCAACTTTTCTTCATTCGTCCACCATATGTCCCACAAAAGAATATTGACCACACTAGAAAAAATTACAACAGTACTCATATCATGCCACTTCTTCAACATTTCTGCTATATTCACTTCATTGGTATACTACTGTACATGTTGCAGGCATTTCAAGGATAAAATGCGGCATCGGAACAAGCAAGAAGATATCAAATGAAAATTATTAGTGTGTAAGGTTCTAGAGAGCCGAGGAACAATCAGTTCAATCCTAAAAGGGGGCAAAATCTAATCCCTGAAGCCAACTGTAACACGATGTGTAGTTCGGCGGCAATTATGCGAACACAGAACATGGTTACTGGGTATTTGGCTGATCATGGTTACTGGTTAATGCGAACACAGATCACAGTTTTGAAGTAGCCTGCGCTTCTATTGACCCCATCTACTTCTGGTCCGTTGCTGCGATCTCCTCAGGCTTGTCCTCCCCAAGAAACAGGCTCTGTATTTCAACAGAAATGGGTTAAGTGTAGAGAAGAACAGACGTGCTAAGCGTAATGAGCATTGGTGTAGAGTAGAGCAGAATTACTTACCGTGTACCATGACATAAGGTGAAACACGACCGCCCCAACCCCCAACACCCAGAAGAGTATGGTGGTGCAGGTGTCCCCGGGGAGCGCGCAACAAACGTGCAACATGAGTAGTGCTGCTAAACCGAGCAAGCCGAGACGGCCGGTGTGCCTGCACACCGCCTGCTCGAAGGCCGACCTCCCGTGGAGTCCACACAGGACCCCGACGCTCACCAGCACCCAAATGAATCCAAAACTCAGCAGAACGACGCTCTTGTAGGTGTCCCTGAAGTCCTTGACGAGCTCGACAGTGGAGGGATAGAGCGAAAGGGACCCAAACAGCGAGAACCCGAAAGTGCCGATCACCTTCTCGACGCCAACTGAGTCGAGCTGTCATTGGGAATCAGAGAAGGAAAGTGAATATATTATTGCTGCGCCATGTACAGAAATAATTTTGCTAGGCAGGCAGTGTAGTCAAGGGCCGAAAACAATCAAAAAAATTAAGTACAATGTAGGTAGCTGCATTATCACAAGGGTTAAGTGTGGTCATTTCAACATCAGTCTTAGTTTTATGGACAACATGCAAAATGACATGTAGTAACTGTAAGGACAAGGAACACCAATTTTCATACAATTAATTCCCTAAAATTTATCATATGATTACTACATCAGCAGTAAGAACCATAAAACATTTCTCTATCGAACTCCTCTTTACTTCTTCCCTTGGACTTATTTGCTTATGTTTGTTCCAAGAGTTAGCAAGTATGTATGTCTGGCAATATGCCTGATGCTTATGTTCAGAAGGTTGTTGGACTTGTGGCTGACTATTTCAGTGATGGTATACTGCAATGTCTTTTGCGCTTTGTGGGTCATGCAAACTTGTTAAACAATACATAAAATCATTTGGGTCGGCATATTGTATTCATCAAAAGATTTCCACAGATTACAATGTCTGAAGTAAATTGTCAATAAACCAAGAGAATGTTTATTGTTTAGTAATATTTCCAAGATCTTATTATGGGAGCTAGTTTCTTGATTCTGCCAACAGCAAAACAACAGTACAAGATTATCCCACGGAACACTTCATACCAGTAAAAATTTATCTCCCATGGAAAATGTACTACTAATTTCGCCTCTTTCCCCTCCTTTTCCAAGATTATCACAAGAACCGGAATAGCAAGAAAATGTACTACTAATTTCGCCTCGTTCCCCTCTTTCTCCAAGATTATCCCAATAACCAGAGTAGCAGCAAAATGTACTACTAAACTTCGCATCTTTCCCCTGTTTCTCCAAGATTATCCCAAGAACATCCCATGGAAAATGTACTACTAATTCCCGCACTCTTTTCCAAGAACACCCCAAGAAGTACGGGAGTAGCGACAGAAGCACTAGGACGTACCGGTGCGCCCTTCTGACCGATCTCCTTCGGCGCCCACTTCATCAACTTGCTAAACCAATCGCATCCGCGGGGCGGAGCGGAGACCGGAAGCTCCTCGATCTTTCGCCACGGCCTGAGATAAGCCCACCATGAGGAGGTCGCGCTCGGGTCCGCAGGCGACGATGGCGGAGGAGTCGAGGTCTTCCCGGTGTCGCTGGAGGGGGAGGAGATCCGGCCCGTCCTCTCGCCGGAGCGCTCGCTCCGTAGGAGGGGCGAGTCCATCAGACTGTCATCGTCCATGGTCAGCAAGAAAGAACCACCGGGCCGGCTGCGATTTGGGGGCAGGGAGTCGGCGTAATGGGATTGGGGGGAACAGAATAGAGTCTGGAGAGATGATTGGAGGGGATTATATAGGAGGAAGGAGGGGATGATGATTTGGGCGGGGGTCGTTGGTCTTTCTGTTGCTTCCTCCCCGCCTACATTCGTCGTGAGTTCTAGATTTCTAGTGTACTCTGCTGCATGTGTGTGGTTTGTTTCTTTTTTCTTTTCTTTCTCATTTTTTTGATAACTTTTTCTAACACAATACAGACTCAAACGCTCATACATACGCGGATACACTCACCCCTACGAACGCACACACGCACACCCTATCTATGTGAGGACCTTCGAGAGACTTAGCCGGCGTATCATCTTAAGATTTACGAAACCGTAGGCGCCTCGTCGTCGACGGTGAAAGGATCGATATGGTTGACTAGAGGGGGGGGGGGGCGGTAAATAGGCAACTAACAATTTTTAACTTTTCATTACCAAATTAAACTTACTATCAAAATAGGTTGTCTAGATATGCAACTAGATGAGCAACCTATATGATACAACAACAATAAGCACACAAACAAGCAAGGGATACAACACAAAATAAGCTTGCACAAGTAAAGGTAAGAGATAACCAAGAATGGAGCCGGTGGAGACGAGGATGTGTTACCGAAGTTCCTTCCCTTTGAGAGAAAGTACGTCTCCGTTGGAGCGGTGTGGAGGCACAATGCTCCCCAAGAAGCCACTAGGGCCACCGTATTCTCCTCACGCCCTCACACAATGCGAGATGTCGTGATTCCACTATTGGTGCCCTTGGAGGCGGCGACCAAACCTTTACAAACAAGGTTTGTGCTATCTCCACAATTTAATTGGAGGCTCCCAATGACACCACGAAGGTTCACCACAATGGAATATAGCTCCGTGGTGACCTCAATTGTCTAGGGTGCTCAAACACCCAAGAGTAACAAGATCTGCAAAGGATTAGTGGGAGGAATCAAATTTCTCTTGGTGGAAGTGCAGATCGGGGCCTTCTCCACCAATCCCTAGAAAATCAACAAGTTTGATTGGCTAGGAAGAGAGATCGGACGAAAATGGAGCTTTGAGCAATAATGGAGCTTGGGGAGGGAAGAGGTGACCTTCTTGGGGAAGAAGACCCCCTTTATATAGTGGGGGAAAAGATCCAACCATTACCCCCTCACTCAGCCCGCGCGACGCGGTACTACCGCAAGGTGCTACGGTACTACTGCTTTACGGTGCGGTAGAGGCCAGATGAGGTCCTGTTGCACTAGGCAACGAGCGGTAGAACCGCCGGAGCGGTACTACCGCGCGCCCCTACGGTACTACCACAGGGCTGGGCTCTACTAGCGCAGGAAGGTGCATGGAATTAATAAATCACTTACGTGACTACTTCCGCTGAGTTTAGGACTGTGCAAAAATCCGGCACGATACTACCACTCACAGGGAGCTGTACTACCGCGTAGGGGCGGAAGAAAAAAATTACTTCCGCGCCTACTTCCGCATGCGCCAGCGTCAGGGCTGGAGGCAGTGGTACAACCGCTCGCTAGGAGCGGTACTACCACTTGGCGCGGTACTACCGCACGCCTGAGCGGTACTACTGCTCCCTTGAGCAGTACTACCGCATGCCACAGAGGCTTTAGCACTTGGCAGCTTTCATATCACAGAGACAAGGATAAACAGATGGTGCTCCATCGAAGCGAAGGAAAGGTGGTGCAAAGGAACATATGTGTACGTGTTGATTCCACCATAACCTTTCTGAAGCGGACCCCCTCTTAATAGTATGGCTTTCCTACGACTCAAATCCACCAAAAAGAAACGTAGAGAATCGCCGTCTTCGATAGGCTCCGAGGGGCACCGAATCGTCTTGTGCCTAGACATGAGATATCTGAAATGCTCAACGCACACGATTAGTATGCACTATCATCAATCACCAAAACCACATAGGGAGAAATATGCCCTTACAATCTCCCCCTTTTTGGTGGATTGATGACAATACGGGATTTGCACAAAGGGATATAAAATGAACATAGGCAAACCCAACCTCTATAAAATATAGATAGGCTCCCCCTAGATGTGTGCATTCTAGAGATATGCTTTGGACAACACAACACACACTAGGATCAACACTCCCCCTATATTTTATAGAGAAGGCGGAGCTTGCAAAAATATAAGTGACACTAATCATGGAAGCAAGGTATAATAAGTGAGCATGAAGTAAAGGGAACAAGATAAAATAAGCTCACAATCTACTAAACATACTAGACAATAAAGGATAAGCTTGAGGGCATATGTCTCACACCATATGATAGAATAAGTCTCCTGGACTCACACGCACACAACACAAACAAAGGCAACGAAGCAACGAAAGTAAAGAGACAACAAAGAACTTGCAAATCCTATACTCTCTCTCCCCCTTTAGCATCGAGACACCAAAAAGGCAGAGAGGGCACCTAAGACATAGGTGGTAGCTCCCACTGCAGTGATCACCTAACAATCTCCTCATCTGCCTCGACAGCAGGAATGGACTCCTCCTCTGACTCAGTCCACTGATAGCCCTGTTTCGCCATCCAGGCATCCTCAGGAGTGATGTTCTTCTCCGACCCACTCAAGACGTGCTCACCAAGCTTCCTCAAAATCCGCTTGTCGCGCTGGCGACTCTCCTTCTGAGCAACGTGAGTCTGGTACTGCCCCTTGGCCTGCATGCAGAACAGAGCCTTCATCTTGGCCTTGAGCTTCTTAGCCCAAGATGGCTCCGTCCACTGATAGCCCTGCTTCGCCATCCAGGCATCCTCAGGA
Source organism: Aegilops bicornis (assembly GCA_021605145.1). Lineage (NCBI taxonomy): Eukaryota > Viridiplantae > Streptophyta > Magnoliopsida > Poales > Poaceae > Aegilops > Aegilops bicornis. Next base: position 719,807,557 of record CM038671.1, read on the forward strand.
GTGATGTTCTTCTCCGTCCCACTCAAGACGTGCTCACCAAGTTTCCTCAAAATCCGCTTGTCGCGCTGGCGACTCTCCTTCTGAGCAACGTGAGTCTGGTACTGCCCCTTGGCCTGCATGTAGAACAGAGCCTTCATCTTGGCCTTGAGCTTCTTAGCCCAAGATGGCTCAGCAGAGGGAGGAGTGTACCCCTTGGAACTGTCCTCCGCCTCCTCCTCCTCCTCAAACTCATCATCATCAACATCCATGCGTGCAGCCTCGGCCTCAGCCCGGGTAGTGGTGTTAGCCCACTTATTCTTCTGACGCAGCTTGATGGGCTCATGGCGAATCCAGTTGGGAGCAAGAAACTCTTCTCCCGGAAAGAGCTTCTCCCAAGTATTCGAGATCAAAAGGTGCAAATAAGGTCCATAGATGGGCACCTTACCATGGAACACAACAAACTGAAGCTCACTCCACATGATATGAGAGACATCAAGTGGTTCAGGTTGTTGGATACGCGCTTCCTCACAAATGAGCATCATGTCCACAAGATAGGAATGCACCTTGTCCTTGTCGCCTATGCGAGGAAAAAGAGATTTGCGTAAGATCCGGTGCATGATGTCGAGAGACGGCTTCAACACAAAAGTCTTCTTGTCATTGCGTAACTTCTTCTCAACAAGGTAGGGTTGAAGCTTGTTCTTAGAAGCAGACTCGGGGTTGGCATGTGGACGGACACCAACGGGCACATCTAGCCCCTCGTCACGAACGTGCAACAGATCCATGAACTCCTTCCACTTAGCAGTCAGCCTCTTCCCATTTGTCATCCAAGTCATGGTCCGCTTCTCATCTGTGTGGAAATGGACAGAAGCAAAGAATCGAGCCACAATCTCCGGGTCAAAGTCAAGATGGAACGTGAGGATCCCCTCAATACCAAACTGCTCCACCAAATCCAGAGGTTCACCAAAATATGCCCGGTTCTTCTTCAGATGGTCCATGTCAATCCTCTGAACTGGTACATAGATGTTCTGCTTGGCCTTGATCACATCTAGGAAGATGAGATTTTGTTGCTTGGTCCAAAACAAGTCATTTCCCCTGCCGAGTTCCCTAGGCTTGACGTAGGGATTGAGCTTTCTTCGAATCACAAACTCCGCTTGAGGCATTTCATCCATGCCGATAGTTGGCTCCTTGATCTTGGTAGTTGTGGTGTTGACGTTGCGTTGGTGGGCACTGGAGCCCTCAGGAGCTTCTTGGTTGCAAAGACGCTTGAAACTCGTGTCACGGCTGGGATTCGAGTGCCTTGCACCGGAACCGGAGCCACACCTAAGACACGCAACGCAAACACATGAGAAGAGCGAGAAGGATTATTGCAAAGATCAAGGCCAAAACCGAACGAAACAAGTAGAAATGAGATTGGGTGTGACAAAACAAAGTAATTTTTTAAGTCAACGGTAGTACTGGACCAGGATGCGGAAGTAAAAATGTGCATCTGCTCTAGCCGCGGTAATACTGCGCCGAGTTGGCACGGTAGTACCGCGCGTAGAGGGGAAGTAAATTTTTACTTCTGCGCGTCAGGTGGTAGTGCCGCTCCAACAGAGCGGTAGTACCGCACGGGGCGAATCTCGCATGAGCGGGCGGTAGTACCGCTCCAGGAGGAGCGGTAGTACCACACAGGACGGATCTCACATGAACAGATCTAAGAACATTTGTGAAGGTAAAACAGTACTACCGTTGATCAAAACTACGTTGTTGCAACACACCAAATAGCATATCTACTGCACTATCACTCTCCAACAATCTCCTCTTGCAATATTTAGCCAAAAATCAAAAGACCTACACATGCATCTCCCAAAACCTAGAAGTAGAAGAACGAAGCAAAGAGAGAGTGATTAGGGGAGATACCTAGGTCCATCGCAAGAGGGCGAGGTGGGGATCGATCCCACCGGTTGAAAAGAGAGGAGAGTGGCCGAAGATAGAGATCCGGCGAGGTCTTCTGGCGCCGTTCTTCAGCAGGAGAGAGAGAGAGCCGGGGTGAGGGGAAGAAATGAATGGGTATGGGCGAATTGGAACTCCTCCTATAGGAATCAGCTACTTTGTCGTCTGCCAAGGCGGACGGCAAAGGTTTTGCTGCCCGCCATGGACGGCAAAAGGCGCCAAGAAGACCTTTCTTTGCCGTCGCTTCGACGCGGACGGTAAAGGAGCCTTTGCCATCGGCCGTGACGGTAAAGGAGCCTTTGCCATCGGGCGGACGGCAAAGAAAGCCGACGGCAATAAATTCGTTGTTAGTCCGTTAGGTGGCTAACGACGATCTTTGTCCGTGGTCGACGGCAAAGAGCATCGTGCCTTTGTCGCCTTCCATCAGAGGCAAATTGACCAAATGGTCACCGCCAGAAACATGTGTGGTTGCCACGTGGCTTCTTTGTTGCCGTCATGACCATTGCTTGCCGGCGCATTTGCAAAGAGCCCGTGCATTGCTTCTTTTTCTGTTTTTCTTATACCCAACCATTTTCACAACAAATAGATGATACATATATATTTTTCACATGGCAAGTTCACAGAAACATATGAGATACCCAACACATATAATTTCATCATACATGCATAGTTCCATCAACCATACATAGTGTGTTCCACATACATGCATCCAACCATACATATTACAATAGTGTCATCCTACCATACATGCATAGTTCATCGATACAAAAGAAACATAGTTCATCCAAACAAGCACTCCATCTATGCAAGCTTCCGTGAAGCGAATGAGTTCTGCAAAATGGGAAATAAGAAAGTTCGAAGAAGAAGATTAGAAGAAGAAGAAGAAGAAGAAGAAGAATATATGACATTTATGAGCTAATTTAGGTGAAATTGATCGTTTGTGAGCTAACATAGGTGAAATGCATCGTTTATGAGCTAACCTAGGTGAAATGGATCGCTTATGAGCTAACTTAGGTAAAATGCATCATTTTAGAGCTAACCTAGGTAAGATGGATCATTTTGGAGCTAACCTAGGTAAGATGGGTCATTTTAGAGCTAACTTGGGTAAAATGGATCATTTATGAGCTAAGTAAGGTAAAATGGGTCATTTTAGAGCTAACTTAGGTAAAATGGATCGTTTATGAGCTAACTAAGGTAAAATGGATCATTTTAGAACTAACTTAGGTAAAATGGATCGTTTATGAGCTAACTAAGCTAATTATGCCATTTTTGACATAAGTAAGCTAAGTACATGTCATTATTGAGCAAACCTAGTTAACTAAGCATATTATAGCTAACTTTGGTCATTTTGGAGGAAACAAAGCTAAGTATAGATCATTTAGGTAAAATGGATCATTTTAGAACTAACTTAGGTAAAATGGATTGTTTATGAGCTAACTAAGCTAATTATGCAATTTTTGACATAAGTAAGCTAAGTACATGTCATTATTGAGCAAACCTAGTTAACTAAGCATATTAGAGCCAACTTTGGTCATTTTGGAGGAAACAAAGCTAAGTATAGATCGTTTTAGAGCTAACTTAGGTAAAATGGATGGTTTTGGAGGTCAGCAAGCTTATTAAGTAATTTTGGAGGAAATAAATCTAAGTCTAGGTCTTTATGCATTTGTTAAGCAAAACACTAGAGAAACTTACCGTGATCATGGAGGTGTGGGAGCGGGTGGCTCGTGCTTGCAGTACACGGAGAAGGATCGTGTGATGCTTGTCTGGAGTTACGCTGCACCAAAGATCATTTCCAATGTCTCGTTAGCATGATGACACTCAAATGTTAAGACTAGCAAGTAGTGTCCATTCAAATTAAACTCACCGTCGTCCCAGGAGCAATCACTGGCATCGGCGGAGTGGTCTGACCGGACTTCGCACGCATGCATCGCACATTTGGTTTTGACGACTCACCATACTAGTTAGTAATGAGACAAACACTACATGAATGTTTTGGCTAATCAAGATAAGAAACTTACCACAAGGAGCTCAGACATTGCCCTTGCCTCGCATGTCATTCCGCCCTCTCCTCCTCCAACATCTTTGTCGCCCTCTCCTCCAACTCCCGCTGCCTCTCCGCCTCCGGCCAGTTTCTCCGTTTTATCTCTCTCACTCTGTATAGCAGCCTGCAACACCACTCCTCGTTAGCATTTGTAATCATTGATGGAAGCGCACACAATGTAATGGAGAAAGATAGCTAAGTACGTATAACTAACCTTCAAGGCGAGTTGGACTGGCCGTTCACGAGGCCTTATCTCAGGAGCGGATCTCGATCGGGCGCCTTGATCTCCGGGAGAGTGCTAGGACAACGGATAAGTCCATCTCCAATGGCTATCGAGCCATGGGACCTCCCGCCACCAACTATCATCACCTGCTCTGGATCAATGGGACCCTGGCTCGGGTTAAAGTCCTCCCCTTTCCTTGCCTTCCCTTCATCTCTATATTTCACGAGCTTGTCGTGGGACGATATGTTGGTGAAGTTGTTTGCATCATCGAGGTCAAACAGAGAGAATGCCTTGACTTTCTTGTAAGAGGCAGTATGGGCCATGGCATAGAGGTCGTACACCTCCGCACCTTATCCGCCTTATTGTAGCGTGCTGAAAGAGAGAAACAACGTAAATTAGTAATTAAAGGGCTCAAGCTAGCATGATGAATGAATTGCATGAATCATGAAGCAAACCACATACCCGCCCGCCCGAACTGATATAAGTTGGAGCTGCCTTGATGGTGTGGCACACCTTCCACTTGGGCACGTTTGTCCTTGGCCGCGTTGTGGACGGCTAGCCATTCTTTTGAGCACCACTCATTAACCAACACCTCCCAACAATCCATCTGATACGCACACCATCTCGGAGGCGCCTAAGTTAGCAAATAGAAACTTGAGCGCTACGGCTATGAATTACTAAATGAAGGAAGTAAGTACAAGGCCTTAAGAATTACCTTCATGTATAGCTCCTTACTCAGGAACTTCTCGCGGCACGCCGGCTTGGGCTTCTTGATACCACGCAAGGCGTAGTAGTCTCGAACAACCTGCACCCGAGCCTCGTGCCGTAAGTTCTGTAGTAGGCCCTTGCAGACGTTCTCGATAAAATTTGCCGCCTCCTCCTTGTATCCCTCCTCACACCTGTAGAATGTATGCAATCAAATGAGACAATATTGATTAGTACAATTAATAACTAGCTAGTTGAAGATTTTTAATTCTGTAAAGGAGAAATTACCCATAACTTTCTGATCACCATGTCTGCCCTCGTGTCGCACAAGACACCGTTGATAATCTCACATGGCGGGGCCGGGGCAGCCAAGTAGTGCTCCCAGCTCAATCCAAGCTCTGGAAGCCGACCCTCACCAGGAAACGTGACAAACCCCGGGAAGTTTTGCCGGCAAAGCACTCCAAGGACGGAGTTGGGCCGGCGGACCTTCTCATAGTGGTCCCAACCCCTGCAGCATGACAAGGCCAACACATTAGATATTTGAAGAAACGTGAATGCGTAGGTACAAAAATATTAAATGCACTTACCTCTCCCCATCGTGGAAAATCAACCACCTTCCGCTAGCGGGTCACCTGCACGGACGGGAGCCGTGTACAACCACGCCGGTAGACGGTGCCCCTCCTCCTCAATATCCGCCGGCTCGTCATCATCAAGATGGCCACTCGGCCCCTCGGGCTGATCCGCCAGTACCCCATCCAGACGCAGTGTGCTCGTCCGGTCTCGTGGGCCCAACTATCATGGGTCAAGGCCCGTGGAACCAAGGCTCATGGACCGGAGTCCATGTAGCCTCCTCCTCGGACGAGTCCACCCTAGCAGTCACGTGCTCGGGTGAAACAGCTGGGGGTGGCGGCGAGGAAGGCACCCTAGCAGTCACGTGCTCGGCTGAAACAGCTAGGGATGGCGGCGAGGAAGGCACCCTAGCAGTCACCCTACCTCCTCTCCCGCGACCACGTGCTCCAGCTCCTCTCTTCTTCCTTTCCTCGTCCCCTGCTGGGCACCGTGGTTGACAAAGAAGGGCCCGGCGGTGTCGCCATACTGTCCAGCAACGCTCGACGGATTTGTGCGGGTGGAATGGAAGACCTCCCACCATGCACCGACGAAGAAGGGGCCTCGGAGCGCTCCGGACCAGTGCCCACCATCTTTCAACACCTGCCATGACAAAGAGTAAACGAAATTAATACAACATTAAAAAAATACCGACATGAATAATAATATATGATGTTTTTCATAACAAAATCAAAAAATATATATGATTTTTAAATCTACCCGATCAACACAATTATATATGATGTTTCTCATAACAAAATCGAAAAATATATGACCTAACTCATAATTTAAAAATATATGACCCTGTCGGGGTGCTGTTTCGGGGTCGGGGTGTCGGGGTGTCGGGGTCAGGGTCGAGGTGTGGTGTCAGGGTGTCGGGGGTCGGGGTCGGGGTTTTCTTGGGGTGTCGGGGTGGCGGTCGGGTCGGGGTGCTGTTTGAAGTCCTGTCGGGTCGGGGTGTGGTGTCGGGGGTCGGGGTGTCAGGGTGTCGGGGGTCAGGGTCGGGGTGTCGGGGTGCCGTGTCGGGGTCGGGGTGCTGTTTCGGGGTCGGGGTGTCGGGGGTCGGGGTGTCGGGGTCGGGGTGTGGTGTCAGGGTGTCGGGGGTCGGGGGTCGGGGTCGGGGTGTCGGGCCAGGGTTTCGGGGTGGCGTGTCGGCGTCGGGTCGGGGTGTGGGTCGCGGTCGGGGCACGTGACAACCTTTTCTTCTTCTCTCCTCCTCCTCCTCCTCTTCCTCCCTCCTCCTCCTCCTCCTCATCTCCTCCTCCTCCTCCTCCTCCTCCTCCTCCTCCTCCTCTTCTCCTCTTCCTCCTCCTCCTCCTCCTCCTCCTCCTCCTCCTCCTCCTCCTCCTCCTCCTCCTCCTCCTCCTCTTCTTCTTCTTCTTCTTCTTCTTCTTCTTCTTCTTCTTCTTCTTCTTCTTCTTTCTTCTTCTTTTCTTTCTTCTTCTCCCTCCTCCTCTTCCTACTCCTCCTCCTCCTCCTCCTCGTCTTTCTTCTTCTTCTTCTTCTTCTTCTTCTTCTTCTTCTTCTTCTTCTTTTCTTTCTTCTTCTCCCTCCTCCTCTTCCTCCCTCCTCCTCCTCCTTCTACTCTTCTTCTTCTTCTGAACTAAAAATAAAACTAATATAAAATAAACTAAACTAAAAATAAACTGAAACTTAACCTAAACCCTAACCTAAAATAAAAATTAAAACTAAACTGAAACCAAAACTAAAGTAAAACTATAACTAAAACTAAAGCACTAAATCTAACACTAAATTAAACAGCAAAAAAAAAAAAAAAGAAGAAAAAATAACCTGACTGAGCGGGCGGCGACGGGCGATGGCGACGGTGGCGCTGGTGAGCGACGGGCCGAGCCAGGGAGGCGAGGCGACTGGCGCCGGGTGGTGGGCGGGTGGTGGGCGGCGTGAGCCGGGGTGGTGAGGCGTCGAGGCGATTAGGGCGGTCGAGGCGGCGGCGTGGTGGCGTGAGGCGACGGGAGGTGGGACGGCGGGCGGGGCGACGGGCGGCGGTGGTGGGACGACGAGGCGTCGGCGTGAAGCGGCGGGTGGTGGGTCGACGGGCAAGCGGCGGTGGGTGGCGGGCCGGCGGTAGTGGAGGCGGCGGCGGCGGCGGCGGCGGCGGGCTGCTCTTTTCGTCGGGGAGGAGAGAGGGAGAGAAACAGAGAGAAGGGGCGGATGGGGCTCGGCCGTTAGTTAGGTCACTTCTTTGCCGTCCGCCCACCCTTTGCCGTCCGCTTTGTTTCCTCTTTGCCGTCTGCTAGCGGACGACAAAGAGGGGGGACGTTAAGTTTTTTCCAGTTACCTCGTTTAGTGGGGCCAACTCACTCTTTGTCGTCAGCTGGCGGACGGCAAAGAACAGGCTGATGGCAAAGACCTTCTTTGCCATCAGCCTATTCTTTGTCGTCCGTCTTCTGTAAGCGGACGGCAAAGGCCTTCTTTGCCGTCCGCCAGCGGATAGCAAAGAACTGGCAGACGGCAAATAAGCTAATTCCAGTAGTGTAACCCCCACGCGGCCTCGACGGTGCGGTAGTACCGCAGATCATTGTGGTAGTACCGCCCGGGCGGAAGTACCGCACACTGGGCGGTAGTACTGCTCTTCCAGCGGCAGTAAAAATTACTGCCACGATGGATGCGGTAGTACTGTACCGTGGGCACAGTTATGCAAGCACAGCAGCCACCCACCTCCACGGGTAGTACCGTGGCTTGCCACGGTAGTACCATAAACCCAAGATAGTGCACATTTCGACAAAAAGAAACAAGAAGGCCTTTGCAATACCAACCTCACGCAAAGGACGCACAAAAGGAGCGCAAAAGGAAATAACTAAACCACGACACATGGTCCAAAAAGAAAGCAACGAGACAACAAGGACTAAACAACGAACCACAACCTCTCATGAAGAGAGGGGGGGTGGCCGGAGCCACCTATGTTTGAGTCAATTGGTATGGCACCGCGAAGAATTATCCTTGGGCCCATGACCAAAACTCGTCTTCGAAGCACAAGTACCATAAAAAGGTGAATGTGAAAGAGTTGATCAATTTATGAATAATGGGGGAGGGAGAGTTCATTGAGGGAACAAAAGTCCCCCTATGTCCATGCCTACACCTAAACAAGACAACAAGATGATTATGGTGGGGTGTGCATGGGTTCAAGCCACATTGCTCAAATCAATTATATTTAGATCATGCCTTAACTCGCGAAATCTTGCTTCATCCAAAGGCTTCACGAAAATATCTGCATGTTATCATGAGTGCTGACATAGTTGAGCTCAATTTCCCCTCGCCTAATGTGATCCCGGATGAAGTGATACCGAATCTTAATATGCTTCGTCTTGAAGTGTTGCACCGGGTTGAGAGAAATCTTGATGGCACTTTCATTGTCACACCAAAGAGGCACTTTGTCACAAATGACACCGTAATCCTTTAAAGTTTGCCTCATCCATAGAAGTTGAGCACAACAACTACCGGTGGCCACATACAGTGGAGGAGAGAGACACACAACTTTGCTTCTTAGAAGACCAACTCACCAAAGAGCAACCAAGAAATTGGCACCCTCCGGAAGTTGACTTCCTATCCACTTTGTCTCCCGCCCAATACAAATCCGAAAACCCCATGAGATTGAAGTTTGCTCCTCTAGGGTATCATAAGCCAAAGTTTGGGGTATGAGCCAAATATCAAAAGATTCGCTTGACTGCCACATAGTGGCTTTCCTTACGTGAGGATTGAAACCATGCACAAATTCCCACACTCAACATGATATCCGGTCTAGATGCACAAAGGTAAAGCAAGGAGCCAATCATAGAACGATGTACCTTTTGATCCACCGCTTTACCATTGGGATCAATGTCAAGTTGGCATTTGACGGGCATCGGAGTTGAAGCCGGCTTGACATCACTTAGCTTGAATCTCTTGAGCATGTATTGAGTGTATTTGGCTTGGTTGATGAAGGATCCTTCTCTTCGTTGTTTGATTTTGAATCCCAAAAAGAACTTCAACTGTCCAGCCCATCATGGACATCTTGAACTTCGAGGTTATGAAAGCGGCAAACTCCTCATTGAAAGCTTTGTTAGGAGAACCAAAGATAATATCATCAACATATAGTTGGCATACAAACAACTCCCCTTTGACCTTCTTAGTAAAAAGAGTGGGGTCGCTTTTCCCAAATTGAAACCCACGATCTTGCAACAACTCGGTAAGGTGCTCATACCACGCACGTGGGGCTTGTTTGAGACCATAGAGTGCCTTATCGAGTTGGTACACATGATTGGGGAACTCGGGATCCTCAAACCCCGGGGGTTGTTTGACATACACCAACTCATTAAAAAGGACCATTTAGAAAAGCACTCTTCACATCCATTTGTTGCGACTTGAAGTTATGATGAGAAGCATAAGCAATCAACAAACTAATAGATTCAAGGCGGGCAACGGGAGCAAAGGTTTCACAGTAGTCGATACCCTCGACTTGGGAGTAGCCTTGTGCCACCAAACGAGCCTTGTTGCAAACAATAATCCCATGAGCATCTTGCTTGTTCTTTGAATATCCACTTGGTTCCAATAACATTATGGTTCTCCTCTAGCCTTGGCATCAATATCCACACCTTGTTGTGCTCGAAGTTGTTGAGTTCTTCATGTATGGCACTAAGCCAATCCAGGTCCTCGAGCGCCACATAGACCTTTTGGGGTTCAAAACAAGAAACAAACGCGTGATGTTCACAATAGTTTGCTAATTGTCTACGAGTGCTTACCCCCTTTCTTAAGCTTCCAAGCACATTCTTCATGAGATGATCTTTGGTAGTGAGCTTGGACGCAATCTTGGCGGCATGATGCTCCAATTCCTCCTCAAGAGAGAGTTGAGGAGCGGTAACTTGATCATCTTGAGCATCGTCTTGAGCTTGTTCTTGATCTTGAACTTGCTCGGTGGTGAGAACTTGACCTTGGGCATCACTTGGTGGTTCACCACTATCTTGGGGTTGATCTTGCCCTTCATCTTGTTCATTTGGTTGAGGGCCTTCACTTTGTTCTTCGGAAGCGTGTGGGTCTTGGGTTGGTGATGGTTCCACTTGAGTGGAACATTGTCCTTCTCCTTCGGCCACAAGGGGTTCCTCAATGGTTAGGATCTGACCAACACCCATTCTTATGGCTTGGGGAGGAATTTCATCAACTACATCACAAGTACCACTTTGCTCCACTTGGGAGCCGTTATTCTCATCAAACTCCATGTTACACGTCTCCTCAATGAGTCCCGTGGACTTGTTGAGGACATGGTAAGCATGAGAGTTTGTAGCATAACCAACAAATATGGCCTCGTGAGCTCTAGCCTCAAATTTAGACAAACGAACACCTTTCTTGAGAATGAAACACTTACAACCAAACACCCGAAAGTACTTGAGGTTGGGCTTGTTGCCGGTGAGTATCTCATATGGAGTCTGTTCATTTGCGGAGATAGAGTCGATTGTATGCATGACACGCCGTGTTGATGGCTTCGGCCCAAAAGTTGTAAGGAGACTTGAACTCCGCCATCATGGTTCTTGCCGCGTCCATCAAAGTCCGGTTCTTCCTCTTTGCTACACCATTTTGTTGAGGGGTGTAAGGCGCGGAATATTGATGCTTGATCCCCTCATCACTAAGAAACTCATCCAAGGTGTAGTTATTGAACTTGGTGCCATTGTCACTTCTTATTGTCAAGATCTTTGCATTGTGTTGACATTGAGCTTCATTTGCAAAGTCGATGGTTTGTTAGGTCTCACTCTTCCTATTGAAGAAATATACCCAAGGGTATCTTGAAATCCATAATCACCAAGCAATACTTTATACCCCCAAGACTATCAAAGGATGGAGGCCCAAAGAGATCCATGTGAAGGAGCTCCAAGGGCCTCTTCGACTAGATGATAGTCGTGGGAAGGTGAGCCTTCTCATGTATTATTCCTTCGATACAAGCACTGCATGCACGATCTTTGGCAAAACTAACATTTGTTAGTCCACGTACATGGTCCCCCTTGAGAAGACTTTGCAAAGATCTCATATTGGCGTAATAAATGGCAATGCCAAAGCCATCCATTAGCATGTCGCGGTCTTAGTGGGTCGCTTCGAAAAGTTAATCACATAAAGACCGTTCTCGACATGCCCAAGAAAGGCTACTTTAAGAGTCTTGCTCCACAAGAGGGCCATGGTATCAATATCAAAGAAAGTGGCAAAGCCCATGAGTGCAAGTTGATTTAACGGAAAGTAAGTTGTATGCAAGGGACTCAACAAGCATGACTTTCTCGATCATGAGATCATGAGAAATGACAACCTTGCCAAGACCCAATACCTTAGAAGATGAAGCATCACCCCATTCGATATTGGTGGGCATAGATGAAACTTTTTGCACGTCCACCACCAAGTCCTTGCTTCCAGTCATATGATTTGTGGCTCTACTATCGAGCAACCATGATCCTGTTGGGGAATGCAGTATTTCAAAAAATTTACCTATGATCACACAAGATCTACCTAGGAGATGCATAGCAACAAGCGGGGAGAGTGTGTCCACATACCCTCATAGACCGAAAGGGGAAGTGTTTAGTAACACGGTTGATGTAGTCAAACGTCTTCGCGATCCAACCGATCCAAGTACCGAACGTACGTCACCTCCGCGATCAGCATACGTTCAGCTCGATGACGTCCCTCTAACTCTTGATCCAGTTGAGGCCGAGGGAGAGTTCCGTCAGCACGACGACGGTGTTGATGAAGTTACGGCGCAGGGCTTCACCTAAGCACTACGACGATATGACTGAGGGGTGTAACTATGGAGGGGGGCACCGCACATGACTAAGCTAGAGAAGACTTGGTGTGGCTTTGGGGTGCCCCCCTCGCACGTATATAAAGGGGGGAGGAGGAGGAGGCCGACCCTAGAGGGGGAGTGCCAAGGAGGGAGTCCTACTTGGATTCCTAGTCCAAGTAGGATTCGCCCCCCTCCTTCCTTCCAATCAAGAGGGAAAAGGGGAAGGGAGAGAGAGGGAGAAAGAAAGGGGGTGCGCCCCCCTCCCTAGTCCAATTAGGACTCCCTATAGGGAGGGGGCGCGGCTTCCCATTGTGGGTTGTTTCCCCTCTTCCCAATGGCCCATGTAGGACCAATCTTCCCCCGAGGGGTTCCGATAACCCCCTGGTACTCTGGATAAATGCCCGAATCACTCAAAACCATTCCGATGTTCGAATGCAACCCTCCAATATATGAATCTTTACCTCTCGACCATTACAAGACTCCTCGTCGTGTCCGTGATCTCATTCGGGACTCCAAACAAACTTTGGTTCATCAAAACACGAAACTCATAATACAAATCGTCATTGAACGTTAAGCGTGTGGACCCTACGGGTTCGAGAACTATGTAGACATGACTGAGACACATCTCCGGTCAATAACCAATAGTGGAACCTGGATGCTCATATTGGCTCCTACATATTCTAGGAACATCTTTATCGGTCGAACCGCACAACAACATACGTAGTTCCCTTTGTCATCGGTATGTTACTTGCCCGAGATTCGATCGTCGGTATCATCATACCTAGTTCAATCTCGTTATCGGCAAGTATCTTTAATCGTTCCATAATACATCATCCCGTAACTAAATCATTAGTCACATTGCTTGCAAGGCTTATAGTGATGAGCATTATCGAGAGGGCCCAGAGATACCTCTCCGTTACACGAAGTGTCAAATCCTAGTCTCAATCTATGCCAACTCAAAAAACACCATCGGAGACACCTGCAGAGTGCTACGTCTTGAGCTTGCGTTGGTTTTCCCCGAAGAGGAGAGGATGATGCAACAGAGTAGCGTAAGTATTTCCCTCAGTTTTTGAGAACCAAGTATCAATCCAGTAGGAGGCCACGCGCGAGTCCCTCATACCTACACAAAGCAAATAACTCCTCGCAACCAACGCGAATAGGAGTTGTCAATCCCTTCATGGTCACTTACGAGAGTGAGATCTGATAGAGATGATAGATAATATTTTTGGTATTTTTTTGGTATAAAGATGCAAAGTAAAATAAAAGGCAAAGTAAAAAAGCAAAGCAATAATAAAGCGTAGGAAGATTAATATGATGAGAATAGACCCGGGGGCCATAGATTTCACTAGTGGCTTCTCTCAAGAGCATAGATATTTTATGGCGGGTGAACGAATTACTGTTGAGCAATTGAAAGAATTGAGCATAGTTATGAGAGTATCTAGGTATGATCATGTATATAGGCATCACGTCCGAAACAAGTAGACCGACTCCTGCCTGCATCTACTACTATTACTCCACTCATCGACCGCTATCCAAAGATGCATCTAGAGTATTAAGTTAATAAAAACAGAGTAAGGCCTTAAGCAAGATAACATGATGTAGAGGAATAAATCCATGCAATATGATAAATACCCCATCTTGTTATCCTCGATGGCAACAATACAATACGTGCCTTGCAACCCTTTCTGTCACTGGGTAAGAACACCGCAAGATTGAACCCAAAGCTAAGCACTTCTCCCATTGCAAGAACAACCAATCTTGTTGGCCAAACCAAACGGATAATTCGAAGAGACTTGCAAAGATAACTCAATCATATATAAAAGAATTCAGAGAAGATTCAAATATTGCTCATAGATAATCTTGATCATAAACCCACAATTCATCGGTCTCAACAAACACACCGCAAAAAGAAGATTACATCGAATAGATCTCCACGAGAGGGGAGAACATTGTATTGAGATCCAAAAGAGAGAAGAAGCCATCTAGCTACTAACTATGGACCAAGGTCCGAGGTAAACTACTCACACTTCATCGGAGAGGCTATGATGATGATGTAGAAGCCCTCCGTGGTGGAATCCTTCCCATGAGCTCCTAACAGGCCCCAAGATGGGATCTCGTGGATACGTAAAGTTGCGGCGGTGGAATTAGGTTTTTGGCTCCGTATCTGATCTGTTGGGGTACGTAGGTATATATAGGAGGAAGGAGTACGTCGGTGGAGCTTCGGGGGGCCCACGAGGCAGGGGGCGCGCCCTAGGGGGGGCGCCCTCCACCCTCGTGGCCGCCGCGTGGCTTTCTTGATGGAGGGTCCCTCATGGGTCTTATCTGATGAGAAAATCACGTTCCGATGATTTCGTTCCGTTTGGACTCCGTTTGATATTCCGTTTCTTCGAAACACTGAAATAGGCAAAAACAGCAATTTCGGGTCGGGCCTCCTGCTAATAGGTTAGTCCCAAAAGTAATATAAAAGTGGAAAATAAAGCCCAATATAGTCCAAATAAATAGATAATATAGCATGGAGCAATCAAAAATTATAGATACATTGGAGACGTATAAGGCATCCCCAAGCTTAATTCCTGCTCGTCCTCAAGTAGCTAAATGATAAAAAGAGAATTTTTGATGCGGAGTGCTACTTGGCATAATTTCAATGTAATTCTTATTAATTGTGGTATGAATATTCAGATCCGAAAGATTCAAGACAAAAGTTCATATTGACATGAAAATAATAATACTTCAAGCATACTAACAAAGCAATCATGTCTTCTCAAAATAACATGGCCAAAGAAAGTTATCCCCACAAAATCATATAGTCTGGCTATGCTCTATTTTCACCACACAAAGTATTTAAATCATGCACAACCCCGATGACAAGCCAAGCAATTGTTTCATACTTTTGACAACTTTTTCAATCTTCACGCAATACATGAGCGTGAGCCATGGATATAGCACTATATGTGGAATAGAATGGTGGTTGTGGAGAAGACAAAAAGAAGGAAGATAGTCTCACATCAACTAGGCGTATCAACGGGCTATGGAGATGCCCATCAATAGATATCAATGTGAGTGAGTAGGGATTTCCATGCAACGGATGCACTGGAGCTATAAGCATATGAAAGCTCAACAAAAGAAACTAAGTGGGTGTGCATCCAACTCGCTTGCTCATGAAGACCTAGGGCAATTTGAGGAAGCCCATCATTGGAATATACAAGCCAAGTTCTATAATGAAAAATTCCCACTAGTATATGAAAGTGACAAAACAAGAGACTCTCTATTATGAAGATCATGGTGCTACTTTGAAGCACAAGTGTGGTAAAAGGATAGTAACATTGTCCCTTCTCTCTTTTTCTCTCATTTTTTTATTGGGCCTTTTCTCTTTTTTTATGGCCTCTTTTTTTTCGTCCGGAGTCTCATCCCGACTTGTGGGGGAATCATAGTCTCCATCATCCTTTCCTCACTGGGACAATGCTCTAAAAATGATGATCATCACACTTTTATTTTTCTTACAACTCAACAATTACAAATCGATACTTAGAACAAAATATGACTCTATGTGTGTGCCTCCGGCGATGTACCGGGATATGCAATGATTCATAAGTGACATGTATGAAAGAATTATGAACGGTGGCTTTGCCACAAATACGATGTCAACTAAATGATCATGCTAAGCAATATGACAATGATGGAGCGTGTCATAATAAACGGAACGGTGGAAAGTTGCATGGCAATATATCTCGGAATGGCTATGGAAATGCCATGATAGGTTGGTATGGTGGCTGTTTTGAGGAAGGTTTATGGTGGGTGTATGATACCGGCGAAAAGTGTGCGGTTTAGAGAGGCTAGAAATGGTGGAAGGGTGACAAAAATGCGTATAATCCATGGACTCAACATTAGTCATAAAGAACTCATATACTTATTGCAAAAATCTACAATTTATCAAAGCAAAGTATTACATGCATGCTCCTAGGGGGATAGATTGGTAGGAAAAGACTATCGTCATTCCCCCGACCGCCACTCATAAGGAAGACAATCAATAAATAAATCATGCTCCGACTTCATCACATAACGGTTCACGATACGTGTATGCTACGGGAATCACAAACTTTAACACAAGTATTCCTCAAATTCACAATTACTCAACTAGCATGACTCTAATATTACCACCTCCATGTCTCAAAACAATTATCAAGCATCAAACTTTTCTTAGTATTCAACGCACTCAAAAGAAAGTTTTACAAATCTTGAATACCAAGCATATTATTATTAAGCAAATTACCATGCTATTTAAGACTCTCAAAATAATCCAAGTGAAGCATGAGAGATCAATAGTTTCTTTAAAACAAATCCACCACCGTGCTCTAAAAGATATAAGTGAAGCACTAGAGCAAAACTATAAAGCTCAAAAGATATAAGTGAAGCACATAGAGCAAAACTATCAAGCTCAAAAGATATAAGTGAAGCACATAGAGTATTCTAACAAATTCCAATTCATGTATGGATCTCTAAAAAGGTGTGTAAAGCAAGGATGATTGTGGTAAACTAACAAGCAAAGACGCAAATAATACAAGACACTCCAAGCAAAACACATATCATGTGGTGAATAAAAATATAGCTCCAAGTAAAGTTACCGATGGAAGTGGATTTAAAGAGGATGCCTTCCGGGCATCCCCAAGCTTTGACTTTTGGTGTCCTTGGATTATCTTGGGGTGCCATGGGCATCCCAAATATTAGGCTCTTGCCACTCCTTGTTCCATAATCCATCAAAAAATTCACCCAAAACTTGAAAACTTCACAACACAAAACTCAACAGAAATCTCGTGAGCTCTGCTAGCGAAAAGAAAACAAAAGATCACTTCAAGGTACTGTAATGAACTCATTATTTATTTATATTGGTGTTAAACCTACTGTATTCAAACTTCTCTATGGATCATAAACTATTTTACTAGCCATAGATTCATCAAAATAAGCAAACAACACACGAAAAACAGAATCTGTCAAAAACAGAACAATCTGTAGTAATCTGTAACTAACGCAAACTTCTGGAACTCCAAAAATTCTTCCAAAATAGGACGACCTAGGAAATTTTGTTATTGATCAGCAGCAATTGGAATTACTATTTTATCACTTTCTGGTGATTTTTAACAATTCTTTTGGTGAACCGAAAGTTTCTGGAAATTACAGCAAGATCAAATAACTATTATCCAAGAAGATCCTATAGGTTTAACTTGGCACAAACACTAATTAAAACAATGAACCACATCTAAACAGAAGGTAGATGGATTATTTATTCCTAAACAGAAACAAAAACAAAAAATAAAAAATAAAATTGGGTTGCCTCCCAACAAACGCTATCGTTTAACGCCCCTAGCTAGGCATAAAAGCAAGGATAGATCTAGGTTGTGCCGTAATAATAAGATAGATCAGTGAAAATCATTTCATACTCCCTATGTTCGGCAGCAAGTTTTCTTTGAGGCAAGCAAAAGTAATCAAAAGGGCTAAATTTAATAGGGCAAAAATCCCCAAGATCAATTTTAGGAGGTATAGGTTCCTCTTTCGCCCTTCAGACAGCACAACCAATTCATCATTATAAGCATTCTTTTGACAGAACCTTGTGAGCCTATACTCAAGAGAGTATCCTAGCTCATTATTTTGAATAGACAAATCATCGTTAAGTTCAGAGATTCTATCAATTAAAACATTAGTAGGCACCTTTTTTCTAAGATTTTCATTGAAAGCAACATAGTCAATAGATTGAAGATGCATTATTTCCTCTTGATCAAAGATGATAGACTCTATGGGAGGACGGCCAGCGTCCACCCTATAATGCGCAAAGATTTCTTTGGCCTCTTTTATTATAAATCTGAATTCATGAGCCAAAAAGATTGTAGCGGCACGCTTAACAGAGGAATGCTCGATATTAGAAAATTCTAGGAAAATCCTTTGTATGGAAGGATGCATATGCATAAATTGCCTTTCAAGTTCAACGATAAGCATGGCAATAGCGTCCATAAGATTACTAGTTCTATGGAGAATAGAACTGCCCATAGAAGGCAAAGCACCGCACAAGTAAAGAAATCTTGAATAACTCCTTTTCCAATAATATTACCACTACCAATTCGAAATCTTTTTGTATGCAAGGTAGGGGGTTCTTCAGCCGGAGCATCAGAGTTTTCCATGTTATTATTATTGTCCATATCGGCAATAATTTCCCTAATTTCAGATATAACGACAAGCAAGCAATCCAACACACGAGCAAACAGAAAAAGGCAAGAGAAAAGAGAGGAGGAGATTGGGAAAGAGAGGGCGAATAAAACGGCAAGGGTGAAGTGGGGGAGAGGAAAACGAGAGGCAAATGGCAAATAATGTAATGCGAGAGATAAGGGATTGTGATGGGTACTTGGTATGTTGACTTTTGCGTAGACTCGCCGGCAACGACGCCAGAAATCCTTCTTGCTACGTCTTGAGCTTGCGTTGGTTTTCCCCGAAGAGGAGATGATGATGCAGCAGAGTAGCGTAAGTATTTCCCTCAATTTTTGAGAACCAAGGTATCAATCCAGTAGGAGGCCACGTGTGAGTCCCTCGTACCTACACAAAGCAAATAAGTCCTTGCAACCAACGAGAATAGGGGTTGTCAATCCCTTCACGGTCACTTACGAGAGTGAGATCTGATAGAGATGATGGATAATATTTTTGGTATTTTTTTTGGTATAAATATGCAAAGTAAAATAAAAGGCAAAGTAAAAAAGCAAAGCAATAATAAAGCGTAGGAAGATTAATATGATGAGAATAGACCCGGGGGCCATATATTTCACTAGTGGCTTCTCTCAAGAGCATAGGTATTTTACGGCGGGTGAACGAATTACTGTTGAGCAATTGACAGAATTGAGCATAATTATGAGAGTATCTAGGTATAATCATGTATATAGGCATCATGTCCGAAACAAGTAGACCGACTCCTGCCTGCATCTACTACTATTACTCCACTCATCGACCGCTATCCAGCATGCATCTAGAGGATTAAGTTAATAAAAACAGAGTAACGCCTTAAGCAAGATGACATGATGTACAGGAATAAATTCATGCAATATGATAAATACCCCATCTTGTTATCCTCGATGGCAACAATACAATACATGCCTTGCAACCCTTTCTGTCACTGGGTAAGAACACCGCAAGATTGAACCCAAAGCTAAGCACTTCTCCCATTGCATGAACTACCAATCTAGTTGGCCAAACCAAACGATAATTCGAAGAGACTTGCAAAGATAACTCAATCATACATAAAAGAATTCAGAGAAGATTCAAATATTGCTCATAGATAATCTTGATCATAAACCCACAATTCATCGGTCTCAACAAACACACCGCAAAAACAAGATTACATCGAATAGATCTCCACGAGAGAGGGGGAGAACATTGTATTGAGATCCAAAAAGAGAGAAGAAGCCATCTAGCTACTAACTATGGACCCGAAGGTCTGAGGTAAACTACTAACACTTCATCGGAGAGGCTATGATGATGATGTAGAAGCCCTCCATGGTGGAATCCCTTCCCATGAGTTCCTAATGTGCCCCAAGATGGGATCTCGTGGATACGTAATGTTGCGACGGTGGAATTAGGTTTTGGCTTTGTATCTGATCTGTTGGGGGTACGCAGGTATATATAGGAGGAAGGAGTACGTCGGTGGAGCTTCGGGGGGCCCATGAGGCAGGGGCGTCCTGGGGGCGCCTCCTACCTTGTGGCCGCCTCGTGGCTTTCTTGATGGAGGGTCCAAGTCTCCTGGTCTTATCTCGACGAGAAAATCACGTTCAAGATTTCATTCCGCTTTGGACTGCTTGATATTCTGCTTTCTTCAAACACCTAAATAGGCAAAAACAAAGAATTCTTGGCCGGGCCTCCGTTAATAGGTTAGTCCCAATAGTAATATAAAAGTGGAAAATAAAGCCCAATATAGTCCAAAACAATAGATAATATAGCATGGAGAAATCAAAATTATAGATACGTTGGAGACGTATCGTGCATCCCCAAGCTTAATTCACCTTTCGTCCTCGAGTAGGTAAATGATAAAAAGAGAATTTTTTATGCGGAGTGCTACTTGGCATAATTTCAATGTAATTCTTCTTAATTGTGGTATGAATATTCAGATCCGAAAGATTAAAGACAAAAGTTCATATTGACATAAAAATAATAATACTTCAAGCATACTAACAGAGCAACCATGTCTTCTCAAAATAACATGGCCAAAGAAAGTTACCCCTACAAAATCATATAGTTTGGCTATGCTATATTTTCACCACACAAAGTATTTAAATCATGCACAACCCCGATGACAAGCCAAGCAATTGTTTCATACTTTTGACATTTTCAAAACTTTTTCAATCTTCACGCAATACATGAGCGTGAGCCGTGGATATAACACTATATGTGGAATAGAATGGTGGTTGTGGAGAAGACAAAAAGAGGGAAGATAGTCTCACATCAACTAGGTGTATCAACGGGCTATGGAGATGCCCATCAATAGATATCAATGTGAGTGAGTAGGGATTGCCATGCAACGGATGCACTAGAGCTATAAGCATATGAAAGCTCAACAAAAGAAACTAAGTGGGTGTGCATCCAACTCGCTTGATCATGAAGACCTAGGGCAATTTGAGGAAGCCCATCATTGGAATATACAAGCCAAGTTCTATAATGAAAAGTTCCCACTAGTATATGAAAGTGACAAAACGAGAGACTCTCTATTATGAAGATCATGGTGCTACTTTGAAGCACAAGTGTGGTAAAAGGATAGTAACATTGTCCCTTCTCTCTTTTTCTCTCATTTTTTTATTGGGCCTTTTCTCTCCCTTTTTTATGGCCTCTTTTTTTTCATCCGGAGTCTCATCCCGAATTGTGGGGGAATCATAGTCTCCATCATCCTTTCCTCACTGGGACAATGCTCTAAAAAAATGATGATCATCACACTTTTATTTTTCTTACAACTCAACTGTAGGATCTTGAGAAGAGGTGTCTAGAGGGGGGGGGTGATTAGACACTAAGTACCAAAGTTGCAGTAACTTCTTTAGGTTTAAGTGGAGTTTAGGCACAAGTTTAACATTCTCAATACATAATAAGCAAGCATGCAAAGAGTATGTGAGCAGCTGAAAGTAAAGCATGCAACTTGCAAGAATGTAAAGGGAAGGGTTTGGAGAATTCAAACGCAATTGGAGACACTGATGTATTTTTGTCGTGGTTCCGATAGGTGGTGCTATCGTACATCCACGTTGATGGAGACTTCAACCCACGAAGGGTAACGGTTGCGCGAGTCCACGGAGGGCTCCACCCACGAAGGGTCCACGAAGAAGCAACCTTGTCTATCCCACCATGGCCGCCACCCACGAAGGACTTGCCTCACTAGCGGTAGATCTTCACGAAGTAGGCGATCTCCTTGCCCTTACAAACTCCTTGGTTCAACTCCACAATCTTGTCTGAGGCTCCCAAGTGACACCTAGCCAATCTAGGAGACACCACTCTCAAGAAGTAACAAATGGTGTGTTGATGATGAACTCCTTGCTCTTGTGCTTCAAATGATAGTCTCCCCAACACTCAACTCTCTCTCATAGGATTTGGATCTGGTGGAAAGAAGATTTGAGTGGAAAGCAACTTGGGGAAGGCTAGAGATCAAGATTCTAGTGGTTGGAATGGAATATCTTGGCCTCAACACATGAGTAGGTAGTTCTCTCAGAAATAGGATGCTGGAAGTGTAGGCTTGTTCTAATGGCTCTCTCCACGAATGAAGAGGAGGTGGAGGGGTATATATAGCCTCCACACAAAATCTAGCCGTTACACACAATTTACCAAACTCGGTGGGACCGGATCATCAAACTCGGCCGGACCGATTTAGTAAACCTAGTGACCGTTAGGGTTTTTGGTGGGACCGAAATGCAACTCGGTAGGACCGATATGGTTAGGGTTAGGGCATAACGTAATCTCGGTGAGACCGATTACACAAACTCGGTGAGACAGATTTTGGTAATTAGCTAACTGTAGAGTTGGTCAGGCAAACTCGGTGGGATCGATTACTCAAACTCGGTGGGACTGATTTTGGTAATAAGTTAACCAGAGAGTTTGCATTGTAATCTCGGTAGTACCGATTACACAAACTCGGTGATACCGATTTTGGGAATGGACATACACAGAGAGATTACAATCCCATCTTGGTGAGACCGAGATCCCTATCGGTGAAACCGATTTGCCTAGGGTTTGTGGTAGTGGCTATGACATCTGAACTCGGTGGCACCGGATAGAAAGAATCGGTAGGGCCGAGTTTGACTTTAGGTTTAGGTCATATGTGGAAGTGGGAAAGTAGTTGAGGGTTTTGGAGCGTATCACTAAGCACATGAAGCAAGAGACTCATTAAGCAACACCTCATCCCTCCTTGATAGTATTGGCTTTTCCTATAAAATGAAGAGTCTTGAGCTTGAAGCTTGAGCCAATCCTTTGTCCTTAGCATCTTGAAGGGGTTCCCACATCCTTTAGTCCATGCCACTCCATTGTTGAACTTATCTGAAACATACTAGATAAAAGTGTTAGTCCAACAAGAGATATGTTGACATTAATTACCAAAACCACCTAGGGAGCACTTGTGCTTTCATCAACAATTACAACTCGATACTTAGAACAAAATATGACTCTATGTGTGTGCCTCCGGCGGTGTACCGGGATATGCAATGATTCATTAGTGACGTGTATGAAAGAATTATGAACGGTGGCTTTGCCAAAAATACGATGTCAACTAAATGATCATGCAAAGCAATATGACAATGATGGAGCGTGTCATAATAAACGGAACGGTGGAAAGTTGCATGGCAATATATCTCGGAATGGCTATGGAAATGCAATGATAGGTAGGTATGGTGGCTGTTTTGAGGAAGGTTTATGGTGGGTGTATGATACCGGCGAAAAGTGCGCGGTATTAGAGAGGCTAGCAATGGTGGAAGGGTGAGAAAAATGCGTATAATCCATGGACTCAACATTAGTCATAACGAACTCATATACTTATTGTAAAAATCTACAAGTTATCAAAGAAAAGTATTACGCACATGCTCCTAGGGGGATAGATTGGTAGGAAAAGACCATCGTCATTCCCCCGACCGCCACTCATAAGGAAGACAATCAATAAATAAATCATGCTCCGACTTCATCACATAACGGTTCACCATAATGCATGCTACGGGAATCACAAACTTTAACACAAGTATTCCTCAAATTCCCAATTACTCAACTAGCATGACTCTAATATTACCACCTCCATGTCTCAAAACAATTATCAAGCATCAAACTTTTCTTAGTATTCAACGCAATCAAAAGAAAGTTTTACAAATCTTGAATACCAAGCATATTATTATTAAGCAAATTACCATGCTATTTAAGACTATCAAAATAATCTAAGTGAAGCATGAGAGATCAATAGTTTCTTTAAAACAAATCCACCACCATGCTCTAAAAGATATAAGTGAAGCACTAGAGCAAAACTATAAAGCTCAAAAGATATAAGTGATGCACATAAAGCAAAACTATCAAGCTCAAAAGATATAAGTGAAGCACATAGAGTATTCTAACAAATTCCAATTTATGTATGGCTCTCTCAAAAGGTGTGTACAGCAAGGATGATTGTGGTAAACTAACAAGCAAAGACGCAAATAATACAAGATACTCCAAGCAAAACACATATCATGTGGTGAATAAAAATATAGCTCCAAGTAAAGTTACCGATGGAAGTGGATTTAAAGAGGATGCCTTCCGGGGCATCCCCAAGCTTTGACTTTTTGGTGTCCTTGGATTATCTTGGGGGTGCCATGGGCATCCCAAAGATTAGGCTCTTGCCACTCCTTGTTCCATAATCCATCAAAAAAATTCACCCAAAACTTGAAAACTTCACAACACAAAACTCAACAGAAACCTAATGAGCTCCGTTAGCGAAAGAAAACAAAAGATCACTTCAAGGTACTGTAATGAACTCATTATTTATTTATATTGGTGTTAAACCTAATGTATTCCAACTTCTCTATGGATCATAAACTATTTTACTAGCCATAGATTCATCAAAATAAGCAAACAACACACGAAAAACAGAATCTGTCAAAAACAGAACAGTCTGTAGTAATCTGTAACTAACGCAAACTTATGAAACTCCAAAAATTCTTCCAAAATAGGACGACCTAGGAAATTTTGTTATTGATCAGCAGCAATTGGAATCACTATTTTATCACGTTCTGGTGATTTTTAAAAATTATTTTCGTGAACCGAAAGTTTCTGGAAATTACAGCAAGATCAAATAACTATTATCCAAGAAGATCCTGTAGGTTTAACTTGGCACAAACACTAATTAAAACATAAAACCACATCTAAACAGAAGGTAGATGGATTAGTTATTCCTAAACAGAAACAAAAACAAAAAATAAAAAATAAAATTGGGTTGCCTCCCAACAAACGCTATCGTTTAACGCCCCTAGCTAGGCAAAAAAGCAAGGATAGATCTAGGTTGTGCCGTAATAATAAGATAGATCGGTGAAACTCATTTCATACTCCCTACGTTCGGCAGCAAGTTTTCTTTGAGGCAAGCCAAAGTAATCAAAAGGGCTAAATTTAATAGGGCAAAAATCCCCAAGATCAATTTTAGGAGGTATAGGTTCCTCTTCGCCCTTCAGACAGCACAACCAATTCATCATTATAAGCATTCTTTCGACAGAACCTTGTGAGCCTATACTCAAGAGAGTATCCTAGCTCATTATTTCGAATAGCCAAATCATCGTTAAGTTCAGAGATTCTACCAATTAAAATATTGGTAGGCACCTTTTTTCTAAGATTTTCATTGAAAGCAACATAGTCAATAGATTGAAAACGCATTATTTCCTCTTGATCAAAGATGATAGACTCTATGGGAGGACGGCCAGCATCCACCCTATAATTCGCAAAGATTTCTTTGGCCTCTTCTATTATAAATCCGAATTCATGAGCCAAAAAGATTGTAGCGACACGCTTAACAGAGGAATGCTCGATATTAGAAAATTCTAGGAAAATCCTTTGTATGGAAGGATGCATATGCATAAATTGCCTTTCAAGTTCAACGATAAGCATGGCAATAGCGTCTGCAATATTACTAGTTCTATGGAGAATAGAACTGCCCATAGAAGGCAAAGCACCGGCACAAGTAAAGAAATCTTGAATAACTCCTTTTCCAATAATATTACCACTACCAATTCGAAATCTTTTTGTATGCAAGGTAGGGGGTTCTTCAGCCGGAGCATCAGAATTTTCCATGTTATTATTATTGTCCATATCGGCAATAATTTCCCCAATTTCAGACATAACGACACAAGCAATCCAACACACGAGCAAACAGAAAAAATGCAAGCGAAAAGAGAGGAGGAGATTGGGAAAGAGAGGGCGAATAAAACGGCAAGGGTGAAGTTGGGGAGAGGAAAACGAGAGGCAAATGGCAAATAATGTAATGCGAGAGATAAGGGATTGTGATGGGTACTTGGTATGTTGACTTTATGTAGACTCCCTAAGAACGGGCGCCGTAAATCCTTCTTGCTACGCTTTTGAGCTTGCGTTGGTTTTCCCCGAAGAGGAGAGGATGATGCAGCAGAGTAGCGTAAGTATTTCCCTAAGTTTTTGAGAACCAAGGTATCAATCCAGTAGGAGGCCACGCGTGAGTCCCTCGTACCTACACAAAGCAAATAAGTCCTTGCAACCAACGAGAATAGGGGTTGTCAATCCCTTCACGGTCACTTAAGAGAGTGAGATCTGATAGAGATGATAGATAATATTTTTGGTATTTTTTTGGTATAAAGATGCAAAGTAAAATAAAAGGCAAAGTAAAAAAGCAAAGCAATAATAAAGCATAAGAATATTAATATGATGAGAATAGACCCGGGGGCCATAGATTTCACTAGTGGCTTCTCTCAAGAGCATAGGTATTTTACGGCAGGTGAACGAATTACTGTTGAGCAATTGACAGAATTGAGCATAGTTATGAGAGTATCTAGGCATAATCATGTATATAGGCATCACGTCCGAAACAAGTAGACCGACTCACCTTTTGCATCTACTACTATTACTCCACTCATCGAAGTGCTATCCAAAGATGCATCTAGAGTATTAAGTTAATAAAAACAGAGTAACACCTTAAGCAAGATGACATGATGTAGAGGAATAAATTCATGCAATATGATAAATACCCCATCTTGTTATCCTCGATGGCAATAATACAATACGTGCCTTGCAACCCTTTCTATCACTGGGTAAGAACATCGCAAGATTGAACCGAAAGCTAAGCACTTCTCCCTTTGCAAGAACTACCAATCTAGTTGGCCAAACCAAATGGATAATTCACAGAGACTTGCAAAGATAACTCAATCATATATAAAAGAATTCAGAGAAGATTCAAATATTGCTCATAGATAATCTTGATCATAAACCCACAATTCATCGATCTCAACAAACACACCGCAAAAAGAAGATTACATCGAATAGATCTCCACGAGAGGGGAGAACATTGTATTGAGATCCAAAAGAGAGAAGAAGCCATCTAGCTACTAACTATGGACCCGAAGGTCCGAGGTAAACTACTCACACTTCATCGGAGAGGCTATGGTGATGATGTAGAAGCCCTCCATGGTGGAATCCCCTCCGGAACAGGCCCCAAGATGGGATCTCGTGGATACAGAAAGTTGCGGCGGTGGAATTAGGTTTTTGGCTCCGTATCTGACCTGTCGGGGGTACGTAGGTATATATAGGAGGAAGGAGTACGTCGGTGGAGCTTCGGGGGGCCCACGAGGCAGGGGGGCGCACCTTGGGGGGGCCCTCCACCCTCGTGGCCGCCTCGTGGTTTTCTTGACGGAGGGTCGAAGTTCCTGGGTCTTATCTGATGAGAAAATCACGTTCCCGAAGATTTCATTCCGTTTGGACTCCGTTTGATATTCCGTTTCTTTGAAACACTGAAATAGGCAAAAAACAACAATTCTGGGCTGGGCCTCCGATTAATAGGTTAGTCCCAAAAGTAATATAAAAGTGGAAAATAAAGTCCAATATAGTCCAAAACAATAGATAATATAGCATGGAGCAATCAAAAATTATAGATACGTTGGAGACGTATCACAGAGCATCTTTATAATCACCTAGTTACGTTGTGACGTTTGATAGCACACAATGTGTTCCTCCGGTATTCGGGAGTTGCATAATCTCATTGTCTGAGGAACATGTATAAGTCACGAAGAAAGCAATAGCAGAAAAACTAAACGATCATTATTGTAAGCTAAAAGATGGGTCTTGTCCATCACATCATTCTCTAATGATGTGATCCCGTTCATCAAATGAGAACACATGTCTATGGTAGGAAACTTAACCATCTTTGATTAATGAGCTAGTCAAGTAGAGGCATACTAGGGACACTCTTTTTGTCTATGTATCCACACATGTACTAAGTTTCCGTTTAATACAATTCTAGCATGAATAATAAACATTTATCATGATCTAAGGAAATATAAATAACAACTTTATTATTGCCTCTAGGGCATATTTCCTTCGGTCTCCCACTTGCACTAGAGTCAATAATCTAGATTACATAGTAATGATTCTAACACCCATGGAGTCTTGGTGCTGATCATGTTTTGCTCATGAGAGAGGCTTAGTCAATGGATCTGCAACATTCAAATCCATATGTATCTTGCAAATCTCTATGTCTCCTTACTTGACTTGATCGCAGATGGAATTGGAGCGTCTCTTGATGTGCTTGGTTCTCTTGTGAAATCTGGATTCCTTTGCCAAGGCAATTGCACCAGTATTGTCACAAAAGATTTTCATTGGACCCGATGCACTAGGTATGACACCTAGATTGGATATGAACTCCTTCATCCAGACTCCTTCATTTGCTCCTTGCGAAGCAGCTATGTATTCCTCTTCACACGTAGATCCCGCCACGACGCTCTGTTTGGAACTATACCAACTAATAGTTCCACCATTCAACATAAATACGTATCCGGTTTGTGACTTAGAATCATCCAGATTAGTGTCAAATCTTGCATCGACGTAACCGTTTACGACGAGCTCTTTGTCACCTCCATAAACGAGAAACATATCCTTAGTCATTTTTTGGTATTTTAGGATGTTCTTGACCGCTGTCCAGTGATCCACTCCTGGATTACTTTGGTACCTCCCTGCTAAACTAATAGCAAGGCACACATCAGGTCAGATACACAACATTGCATACATGATAGAACCTATGGCTGAGGCATAGGGAATGACTTTCATTTTCTCTCTATTTTTTGTAGTGGTCGGGCATTGAGTCTGACTCAACTTCACGCCTTGTAACACAGGCAAGAACCCTTTCTTTGACTGATCCATTTTGAACTTCTTCAAAATTTTATCAAGGTATGTGTTTTGTCAAAGTCCAATTAAGGGTCTTGATCTATCTCTATAAATCTTGATGCCCAATATATAAGCAGCTTCACCGAGGTCTTTCATTGAAAAATTCTTATTCAAGTATCCTTTTATGCTATTCAGAAATTCAGTATCATTTCCAATCAACAATATGTCATCCACATATAATATCAGAAATGCTACAGAGCTCCCACTCACTTTCTTGTAAATACAGGTGTCGGTGTCAAAACCGGCGGATCTCGGGTAGGGGGTCCCGAACTGTGCGTCTAGGCGGATGGTAACAGGAGACAAGGGACACGATGTTTTTACCCAGGTTCGGGCCCTCTCGATGGAGGTAATACCCTACTCCCGCTTGATTAATATTGATGATATGGGTAGTACAAGAGTAGATCTACCACGAGATCAAGGAGGCTAAACCCTAGAAGCTAGCCTATGGTATGATTGTTGTTCGTCCTACGGACTAAAACCCTCCGGTTTATATAGACACCGGATAGGTTAGGGTTACACAGAGTCGGTTACAATGGTAGGAGATCTACATATCCGTATCGCCAAGCTTGCCTTCCACGCTAAGGAAAGTCCATCCGGTCACGAGACGAAGTCTTCAATCTTGTATCTTCATAGTCTTGGAGTCCGCCGTGATGATAGTTCGCTATCCGGACACCCCTAGTCCAGACTCCCTCAAGAGTCCCTCGAACCAGGCTTCAATGACGACGAGTCCGGGCGCATATTGTCTTCGGCATTGCAAGGCGGGTTCCTCCTCCGAATACTTCATAGAAGGTTTTGAACACAAGGACGGTGTCCGGCTCGCAAAACAAGTTCCACATACCACCGTAGAGAGAATAACTTTTGCACAGATCTGCCGACGTATTCCGCAGCGTGACATCACACCACAGCCAGCCTTTATATGAATCGTTTTTACCGCTCCACCTTAAGCGCGTTTAGCGAGGCGGTTTCCTTGGCACGCCTTATCAAAGCATAGATCGTGCCCCTTATTCCGGGATCCTCATCAATACGGACGTGGGTAACCCATCCGTGCCATTGATTACTGGCGCTTGGGAGATAAGCGAGTTTTACCAGGCTGGTGGGGGACGATAGCTCCGTCATTCATATAAGGGGATAAGGATCCGCCTTTTCACCCACGCCTTCTTCCTCCTTTGCTCATCCATTTTCGCCAAGACTCGAGCTCCAAATACTAAGTCCGCACACCCCACCTCAACCTTCTCCAACTATGTCCCGAGCGGGAGGCAGGTGGATGGCCTCCTCCGTCACGGAGGGGCACATCACAAAGCTGCGGAGGCCGGATACTTGTCCGGCAACATCGCGCACCGCCGCCTGATGCGGGCAGCTCATTCCAACCCTCGTGCCCCATGAGAGGGTGGTGTTTCTCCCCACTTCCTCTGCGGACTAGGTTTTCCACTTCACCCATTTGTCCGGGGCTCATGTTCTACTACGGCCTGGACTTCCACGACTGGCCCCAATTTCATCCTCAACATCTCGGCGTTCATCGTCAGGTGCGAGGCCTTCTTCCTCTACATCCAGCCCCACTTCGCTTATGGTGAAGAACTTCAATGTCAGTCAAGGTAGTGGGCGGCCGTCATTGCCGGAGTCTTGAGGCGCCATGGTTGGCAAGATGGCCAAAGTCCTGTGGCTCGAGGGCTCCTTCGTGGAGACAATAAAGGGGTGGCAACCGGGGTGGTTCTATATCACCGAGCCGCGCGACTCCAAGTGGGCGGCGGCCCCCGAATTCAGATCTGGCTTCCCCACACGGCTCTCGTCATGGAAAGAGACGGGCCTGACGTGGGGGAATTCGAACGAGCTATCCGGACTCCAAACATGCGTCCGAAACCTGGTGGACAAGAATCTCAGGCTTGTCAATGTAATCTAGGTGATGCTCATCAGCCGGATTCTCCCATGCCAACAACGGGCCTTCAAATTGTGGGAGTTCGATCCGGCACAACACCCAACTCTGATAAGGCTTTTCGACACTACGTACGAAGATGCCTGGAAGGTGCTGTACAAGGGCGTCGAAGCTCCCACATCCGCTACCGAAGATCGCGGATTCAGCTCGCAGCGTCAAGCCAGCGAGGTGAGTTATTTTACCCTTTACGGGACTCTTTTTTCATAGTTTGACTCTATGCGGGATCTAAAACTCCCTAACCTTTAACAGACTGGTCAAGACGCGTTCGGACGGAGTTAACTGTCTGCTCCTTTGCGGAAGACCCAGCAGACGCCCGATTGACGGGGCTGCTGGCTTCGTACCTCATGTGGTGCCGAGAAGAAGGTTAAGAAGGAGGCAACGGAACTCAAGGAGCTCCCGACGCCAGGCCGCCGATTCTGGGCGAATCTTCTCCGAGAACGAGGAGGAGGAAAGAAGCCTCTCCCAGCCGGGGAGGAGAGGAAAGGAAGGCCGCCTAACCAGGGAGGCCTGAGGGTCCAAGAAGGGAAGAACCCTTCCTCCAGACTTCTCCACCAACGTCGACAACGACGAGGAGGATTGGCTGACAAGGGCCAAGCCCCTGGCGAGATCGTAAGTGTCCGGATACCCATGGCTTTTTATTGCATAGTGTTCTCTAATGCCGAACAATCATGCAGCCCGCCCAAGGGCGAGTTCGCCGCTTCGTCGAGCGGGTCCCTGAGTTCGTCGGAAATGGAGAGTACTTCACTTCCGGCCGCCTCATCGCCTCACGCTGCGGACGACGCCGAGGTGGTGCCCCAAGGGGGCCTGGTCAAGAGGAGGTGGCGCAGGAGGCGCCGCAAGGCAACCTCCCGGACTCCAGGCGCGTGGGGGGCGAGACCCCCAGGGGCTCTAAGCCCGACCCTCGTCCGGACTCCATGCCGGAACCTTCAGCGGTTCGGGAGTCTGGCAAGCGGTCCCTTCGTAAGAAGGGTAAGACGCCGGTGTCTTCCGTCCAACCAGAGGCACCGGATAGCTTACTGGAGGTGCTTAACAGCGCCTCCATCGAAGAGGAGCACCGCACTGTTATGAGTGCGGTGATCTGCAAAGTTCGATCCGCCAAGAGTGGGCTGACTGAAGCCTGTACTCACCTTCTAATGTGCTTTGAGGTAAGTTTAGAATATGTAAAAATATTACCGCATAGACAAGAGCCCACGATGCTTAGTTCGTGTTCGGAAAGAAAAGCCGGACTAAGGATCTAAAAGATATACGCAGGAGTCTAACATAAGTGTGTCAATATGGGAATGCAGGCGCCAGCTGACCTCTGCCCGACCGATCATGGAGGTCAATGCATTGAAGCAGAGCCTCGAGCGGTCCGAGAATGAGCTCGGCCTTGCCAAGAAGCAGCTCGAGGACAAGGAAGGTAAGTAATACCTTATTAAAGAAATACCTTATAGAAAGGTTTCGGTTGCGAAAAATAACATGAATAACATGGGTACCGCAGGGGCCACGAGCGAGGTGGCGACCCTGAAGGAGGCGGTGTCCGTGGCCGAAAGCAAAGCGGCCGCGGAGCGCACCGAGCGAGAGAAGGGGGAGGCGCAGCTAGCGGAGGTGCGGCAAGAGCTCCAGGCTCTCGTGAAAAAAACACGAGGGTTTGGAGCGTGACTCGAAGACCCGAGAGTTCGAGCTTGCCTCGGCTCTTGAGAGTGCCAAAGCTGCTAAGGCCGAGGCCCAAAAAGCCCTCCACGAAATTGAATCATTAAAGAAGATAGCGGCGGGTAAGGCATTCTTTATGCAAAGCAAGCATGTGAAAGTGAATTACCTATTACTTAGCCGGATTCGGAGCTCTCCAGGAGCATTCACAGATCTGCCCCATAGTGTGTCTGATGCTGCCGCATTCTACCGCGCCAAGGAGAGGAGCTCGACGGAGAAGGTGTTCTGGTCTCGATGTCTTTGAGGCGGACATCCGGTGCCCCTAAGCGACCAACTGAAGCAGCTGGTCGAGCTCCACAAGGTCGCCGAACAGGCAATGAGGGGCCTCATAGTTCGGCTGTGGCCATTGGAAGCCATGCCTGGGAGCTACTTTGGGCTGGTGCGGCGGTTGGTGGACGCCTGTCCACGGGTTGAAGTCATCAAGCGCTCTGTCTGCATTGAAGGTGCCCGTCGGGCCCTTGCCCGTGCTAAAGTGCACTGGGCAAGCTAGATGCGGAGAAGCTTGTGACGGACGGGCCACCGAAGGTCAAGGAGCATCGCACGCCCGAAATGTACTATGAGGGCCTCCTGAAGGGTGCCCGCCGAATAGCGGATGAGTGCTCCAAAGATGTAATTTTTGAATAGACTCGCATTTGTTATCACAGACGCTGAAAACTTGTTCATATGCGCTAAGCAACGCTTGTTAATTTAAAATATTACCTTCTATGCGGCCGTTTATCAAATTTGAGAGATGGCAAGTCGTTGGCTTCAGCCCCCATGCCACGAAAGTCTTTGGGGTGTTCGGGATAAACTTGAGCACTCTTGTTCCCATTCTTGGGTCCATCTAGGGAGGCGCTCAACGCAACGAACAAGGCAACCGGACTTATAATGCTTGAACACTCTCAATTAGCCATAGAATTCTATAATTTTAAATTTTGGCGAAGCCCCTAGTATTCGGAAGACCGAGTTCGGGCGCTATCCACGCCTTGGCGGACAATTCCGGTTCCTCGCTCTAAGCGGCATAAGTCTTTAGGGACCAAAAACCTCTTGAACAGCGACCGGCTCTCGCCCTATCATGACGGTCAGTTTTAGCTTTCTCCACTGAGGTGCTCAACCCAGCTCAACCGGGGCACAAGCGCAGTGGTTCTCCTAGTGCTACCTTAGCCGATATAACGGAACGTAAGGTACCAAAACATAGGAGCCGGGAAAACCCAACTATTGACCCAAGACATGATTCGGAGCCGATGCATATAATGCTATAAGTTCGGGGTGCCGCACTTGTGAAAGTGTTCGGACTTATCACACCATACTTTTGGGATACTTGAGCCCCTGGTGTATTGGACATACCAAAGTGTATGGGTGCAACATGTCATGAAATGAACGTATATATAAATAAAGAAAGGAGTGCAATAATAGGCAAAAGCTATGTATTGTTTATTCAAAAAGGTACTGCAATAAAAGCAGAAGGATACAAATAGTGCGATAAGCAAGGGATGGGACTATCTAACATGTCCCCCTCCAGGGGTAAGCTGCGGGATGGTATGTAAAACAGGTATAATGCTCGTAATAGAGACCACACAGACACTCGGCGTAAGCTTTACGCTTCCACAGCTGTTGTATCGTGAGTTCGGCGATTCTAGTGCCGGACAGAACTTCTGGAAAACGGAGTCCTGAAAGTAAGAAAAAAGAAAAAAACGAAAAAGGAAAAAGAATGACACAATCGGGAGCCCCTGGTGCGGTTGAGCCGCATTCTGGGCGTGCCGTGGTCGTGCCCCTCCCCTTATGCCCATGGTATCTCCAGAGCGTAGTTATGTACGCGTAGTATTGGCTTCGCAATTTCGCGAGGGCTGGGGTTGGGGCCGGATTGCTACGCGTGCTTGAATCGTGCCAGGCGGTCTTGTTGTAGGTTACTCCGGGCGCGCTTGACAGTGTCCGGACGCTTAGTGGCCGGACTCGAGAATTGCTGTGAGAGGCTGCTTTGCACCTCCGCCGCGAAGGCCGCCGTGTGCTCCTCCGTTCGGAGAGAGCGTTCGGTGTTTCCATTGACCGTGATTACTCCTCGAGGGCCTGGCATCTTGAGCTTGAGGTATGCGTGATGCGGCACCGCATTGAACTTTGCAAATCCGGTTCGTCCAAGCAAGGCGTGATTGCCGCCATGAACGTGACTATGTCGAAGATTAACTCTTCGCCGGAAGTTATCCGGGATCCGAAGACCACTTTGAGTGTAATCGAGCACTGCATAATTGGCCTCTACACCGGTATGACGCCTTTGAAGGTCGTCTTTGTAGGTTTAATCCTTGAGGGTCTATGCCCATTTTGCGCATCGTATCCCGATAAAGCAGGTTCAGTTGCTACCGCCGTCCATCAGGACTCTGGTGAGGTGAAATCCGTCAATAATTGGGCCAAGAACCAATGCGGCGAAACCGCCATGACGAATGCTAGTGGGGTGGTCCCTTCGATCGAAGGTGATCGGGCAGGAAGACCACGGGTTGAACTTTGGGGCGACTGGCTCCATCGCATATACGTCCTTAGTGCACGCTTCCGCTCCCTTTTGGTATGTGGGTTGCGTATATCATGTTCACCGTCCGCACTTGTGTGGGAAAGCCCTTCATCCTCTATTGTTCGCGGCCGGGCTCTTCCTCATCATCGCTATGCAGCCCCTTGTCATTGAGTTCGGCACTTAACTTTCCTGCTTGCTTGAACACCCAACAATCCCTGTTGGTGTGGTTGGCTGGTTTTTCGGGGGTGCCATGTATCTGGCACAAGCGCTCGAGTATTCGGTCCAAGTTGGACGGGCCCTGGGTATTTCTTTTGAATGGCTTTTCCGCTGACCGGGTTTAGAGCCTCTGAATCCGGCATTGACTGCCGTATCTTCAGCATTATCGCTGTTAATGCGGCGCTTGTTCTTGTTGCGACGCGACCTGCCATTGCTGTCCTTGGTATCCGAACTATCAGGGTGTTTGGCCAAGTTGTTGCTTCGAGCTAGCCAGTTGTCCTCTCCCGCGCAAAAGTGGGTCATGAGTGTTGTGAGGGCTGCCATGGATTTCGGCTTTTCCTGTCCTAGGTGCCGGGCAAGCCACTCGTCGCGGATGTTATGTTTGAAGGCTGCAAGGGCCTCTGCATCCGGACAGTCCACGATTTGATTTTTCTTTGTTAGGAACCGTGTCCAGAATTGTCTGGCCGATTCTTCTGGCTGCTGAATTATATGGCTAAGGTCATCGGCGTTTGGTGGTCGCACATATGTGCCCTGGAAGTTATCAAGGAATGCGGCTTCCAGGTCCTCCCAACAACCAATTGACTCTGCTGGCAAGCTGTTGAGCCAATGCCAAGCTGGTCCTTTGAGCTTGAGTGGGAGGTATTTGATGGCGTGTAGATCATCACTGCGGGCCATGTGGATATGGAGGAGATAGTCCTCGATCCAGACCGCAGGATCTGTGGTACCATCGTATGATTCGATGTTTACAGGTTTGAAACGCTCAGGGTTTTGATGATCCATTACTTCATCTGTGAAGCATAGTGGGTGTGCGGCGCCTCTGTATTGGGCTATGTCACGACGTAGCTCATATGAGCTTTGTCTACTGTGTTCGGCCCGGCCGGGTTTGCTGTATCCGTCGTGACGGTTATCATCACGTGTCGTGGGGCGCCCACGCGATCCGTAGATCGATCTTGTATGTTTTGCCTTATCCTCCAATATATCTCACAAGTCCGGCGCGTTTTCCCATGCCTTGGTATTTTTTGAGCGGCGTCGGGGTGTGGCTTGAGCGGAGGGCCGAGAGGCTTCTCTGTCGCGGCCATGGGGTGGCCGGTCTACCATGTCGTGCTGGTGACTTGGGTGCTTCCTCCTCTGATCGGGGCAACGGCCTGCGTTTGGGGTAGCTTTTGGAGGGGCGTTCGAGTTCATACTCTTCGGCTGCAAGGACTTCAGTCCATCTGTCAACTAGCAGGTCTTGGTCAGCTCTAAGTCATTGCTGCTTTTCTTGAGGCTGCTTGTCGTGGCCATAAGCCTGCGTTTGAAAGCAGCCCTGTTCGGCGGGATCCTCGTGCACGACAAATTAAATGCCGTCGTCGAGGCTTGCCTCATCTTCGGAGGGAGGCGATAATTATCGCCCTCTACCTCTCTCTGCCACCGTCGTGCGGACTTGCTTCTCCCTCCTCCTGCCGAGTCCGCTTTGGGGGGTTGTCTTCGGCACTGTCCGGGGTGTTATTATCTCCCGTGCCGGAATCACCGTTTTTGCTGTGGCGGGATTTAGAGCGGCGCCGCTGACGTCGGCACTTCGGTTGCTTCTTGGAGGGGTCATCCTCCGTTGTTCCATCGCCGTTCCCATCTTTTGGGATGTCCACCATGTATATGTCGTATGACGAGGTGGCCTTCCAATGCCCTGTAGGCGCTGGGTCTTGGTCGTCTCCGGCATCGTCGTCCATACCGTCGATGTCTTCGGAGTCGAAGTCGAGCATGTCGGTTAAATCATCAACAGTGGCTACAAAGTGGGTGGTGGGTGGGCGTTGAATTTCTTCATCGTCCGTATCCCAACCTTCCTGTCCGTAGTCCGGCCAGGGATCTCCGGATAAAGAGAGAGATTTTAGTGAATTCAGGATGTCGCCAAAGGGCGAGTGATGAAAGATGTCCGCGGCAGTGAACTCCATGACCGGCGCCCAATCGGATTCGATTGGCAGGGGTGCGGAGGGTTCGGAGTCCGGAGAGGAGTCCGGCACCCTGGAGTCAAGGTCTTCGCAAAGGACAGGGATAAAGTTCGGCTCAATCGTCGTAGAGATCATAGCCCCCGAGGCGGTGTCCAACCACTCATCCTCGATCGGGGAATCCGGCTCCGGATTAAGGGTCGGAGCGGATGCTGGTGCGGCCTCCAGGGCACTGTTCGGCGGCAGAGCTAGATCATACCCAAGCGAATTGGCCCGCAGTGCAAAGCCGCCGAATACGAAGATCTGTCCGGGGAGAAAAGTCTCACCCTGGACCGCGTCGTTGTTGATGATTGAAGGAGCCATCGGGCCTATCGGTGACGGCATACGTAGGAACTCTCAATGAAAGCACCAATGTCGGTGTCAAAAATGGCGGATCTCGGGTAGGGGGTCCCGAACTGTGCGTCTAGGCGGATGGTAATAGGAGACAAGGGACACGATGTTTTTACCCAGGTTCGGGCCCTCTTGATGGAGGTAATACCCTACTCCTGCTTGATTAATATTGATGATATGGGTAGTACAAGAGTAGATCTACCACGAGATCGTAGAGGCTAAACCCTAGAAGCTAGCCTATGGTATGATTGTTGTTCGTCCTCGGACTAAAACCCTCCGGTTTATATAGACATCGGAGAGGGCTAGGGTTACACAGAGTCGGTTACAATGGGAGGAGATCTACATATCCGTATCGCCAAGCTTGCCTTGCACGCCAAGGAAAGTCCCATCCGGACACGGGACGGAGTCTTCAATCTTGTATTTTCATAGTCCAGGAGTCCGGCCAAAGGTTATAGTTCGGCTATCCGGACACCCCCTAATTCAGGACTCCCTCAGTAGCCCCCGAACCAGGCTTCAATGACGATGAGTCCAGCGCGCAGATTTGTCTTCGGCATTGCAAGGCGAGTTCTTCTCCAAATTCCATATACCTGTTGAATAGTGTCCGGCTTTTGGTGAATATTGCGCTTCTTGGCTTCCACGCCCAATAATGGCCATCTTCCACGTGTCAAACGAATCAAAAAGCCAGGGTGTTTTTTCATTTACCCCCCTAGTTATGCAAATGAGCTGCCTATAAAAGAGACGGGGATTTAGATCCGAATCACACCATCTTCCCTTCGCGAGCATTCGTCGGAGCGCATCCGACAGAGATCCATTCCATCATGGCCAGTCGACGCAGCTCCTCCTCTCGCCCTCCCAGCCCTCGGCTGGAGATTGGGAGAGATGCTCTGTCCCAAGACAATGAGCTAGTGACGCCCAAGCCAAGGGTTTCTCCCCAGCCTACATGGTCCCGGTTCGAGCCGGGCTTGCCACCTATAATGGTGGAGAGCAAGCGGAGAGCGTCCCAATCCCTCCAAAGGAGAGCGGGTATGCCTTGTCCCTTATTTGATAAGAGGGCTGGGATTTCCAATTCATCCGCTTTCTCCGGGCTCCTGGAGTTCTCTGACCTCCGATTGCACAACCTTACGCTGCCTCCATATTGCATATTGTGGGCTTCAGTAGCCCTTTGCGAGCTGTTTTTGGGCATCGAGGCTCATTCCGCTACCGTGGAAGAAGGCATTACGCCTTGTGCCCCGTTCTCAGGAGGGGTCGATATATCAAGTGGTCGGAGCCAAACTATGGCGCATCACCGGGACCGGATATCTATCCGGAACCCCAAAGAAGGCGTCCGAAGACTAGCCTTCAGAATGGTTTTATATAGAAGATGTCCCCCTGCCAGACCCTGTTCGGATCGGCCTCCCTGAGTTCGATAATGCTCCTTTGAAGAAGCGCCTGAGCTGGCGTCCACGGAGCCCTCAGAAGGAAAATGACAAGGACGTCCTTTACCTGATGAGCCGGATAAGGTTGTTAGCTCATTCCGGACTGACCATGATCGAGGTCATGGCCACATGCATTATGCGGGGGTGCAGCCGCTTGAAGATAGAGGCCACCCCATGTGGGATTTCAACGGGGAGGATGATGCCACCCGCTGCGGCCGCAAGGGGCCGGAATCGGTTGCCGCTCTGACGAAGATCTTGTCCGCATTGTACAAGGGAGAAGAGGAGGAATTTCTTCGCGTCAATCCACAGGGCGAATTTTCTATGTACAATCCCCCAAACTGGGTAAGCGGGCACTTCTTTTTGCCCATTCGTTCCATATTCCCGTGGTTAAGTATCTCATCTTGTGATTTCGACACAGGAACTACGCCGGGCCGTAAAGGATATAAGCATCCCTTCTCCACAACTCGAGGATCCGAACGGTCCCTCGATCCGGCCTCCCAAGAGGATCCGGACATATCCGTGGAGCTGATCGATGGGGTATTTTACCATCTGAGCATCGACAATGCCTTGGTGGCTATTACAGCCGATTATCCCGGACTGCTCCCCGCCTCACAGGTAACCGAGACCGAAGTCCCAATATTTTGAAGATGATCCGTCCGCGCTTATTTTTGATCACCGTATACCAATGGTGTTTTGCAGGGGAGGATCTCGAGGCGGAATGTCGAGCCTGCGACGACTAGCCAACAAGGGACCGCGAGGGCGGGCAGGCTGAAGAGACACGTAGTCCGGGTCGAGGCACCGGCGCAGCAGTAAGGCGCACCGCCTTATTCCAAGGTATTATTCTTGCGATGCATTCTAACGCCCATGCTCTTTTTAGGAAAAAGATGGCTCGCCGGACTATATCCGGAGAGGTTGCCAATCGCGCCTCCACCAGCCAGGCTCCAAAGCCAGGTCCAGAAGTAGAGGCGAACACAAGGCGTGCATCGGACACTCCTCCGACAGAGGATGCGGACAGACTATCCGCCACCAATTCCGAGGTGGAGAGTGCCATGAATCACAGGCGCCGCCGGACAGTTCTTCGCAATGCTTGTTTCTCCCAAGAGGCATTGGATGCCTTCAACTCAGGAGATGCGTACCTCCGTGCCGCTCAAAATGGTCTAGCCAGGCCACGGAGGCAAGATGTAAAAGACATGCAGTGAGAAAATTTAATGATTATATGTATATCAAGAGTCCCCGAGACTTGAAATAGTTAGAATAACTGATTTAAGGATCATTTATTATGCAGGTTCTTACTGTAAAAGAATACCCTACTGTCCAGAGTCGGAAGAGTGCAAAGCCCAACTTGAGTCCGATTAGCCGCCAAGTAGGGAGGCCAAGGAGACCCCTCCGTAATATATGCTTCGAAAGATAAGTATGTTGTGAAGTGCGGCGTGTGTGCAAATCTGACAATAACATTGCAGATGGCGCCGGAGTAGATCAGGACAAGCAACAACTCTTGCGCCGGTTAAAGGCCGGCGAGAGCATGCTTACGAAGGTGAGGCAGGAGAAGAATAATCTCCAAGATGCCAACACCCAGCTGGGCGAGGAACTAAAGGATGTTCGTGCCCAGCTGTCGGACTCCATGAAGGAGAATCGGCGGCTTCGACGCGGCATTTTTAGTAAGTGCTTGAACGAACTTCGAAAAAGAGTTCGGCGAGGAAGTCGATTGACAGAGTTACATCTGTAGGTATGCTAACAGGTCGGCCTGCAGAGGAAATGCCCGGTTCTACCGGTGACCTTCTTCCCGAGCTCTCACAACTGCACGAACGAGTTCGGCAGGTGATGCAAGGCGTCGCCCAGGCCTTGTGGCCATCCGTCTCCATGCCCGTAGGCCTTGGAGAGCTTGCAGATAAGCTGAAGGGAGCGCGGCGGCGCTTCCGATGATGGAACATATCGGCCTGCCGTCAAGGCGCCAGGGAGGCCTGGGCCATGGTGAAGACGCGGTACACGAAGGCTGACCCAAACCACATGCCGAGGTCGGACCTGTGGGGCCCGATGGGAAGGAGATCCCTGTGAGCTTAGTGTACGGCCGTAGAGTTGGTCATTAAATATTCCCAACAGGATCGTAAACTAGACAACCTGTTGGATGGTATTGAAGAGGAATATACCCAAATCAAATTGACTATGTAATTTAAGATGACATGTATAATGCCTTCTAGCCGGATTGTAGATCGTTTGTCATGGCG
Organism: Aegilops bicornis; assembly: GCA_021605145.1. Taxonomy (NCBI): domain Eukaryota; kingdom Viridiplantae; phylum Streptophyta; class Magnoliopsida; order Poales; family Poaceae; genus Aegilops; species Aegilops bicornis. The sequence goes on from CM038671.1 coordinate 719,848,470, forward strand.
GACCTTTTCGCTTCAACCTCGAGACCCGATAGTGCAGGTGTGTCCGAATACCCTCTCGGTTATGTAAGAACCGGGCATGCGTGGAGACCAGCGTAGGGGTCATTAGTGCTTGAATGCATAAGTGACCAACTAGTTATGTTATATTACATGGTTAGTAAGAAACGTCTTCCAGGAGAATAGTTCCGTTAGGGGTTCCTTTCCACAGGAGGCATGCCCTAAATTGCATGTTCGGATGCGAAAAAAGCGAGAAAAGCATCTGGTGCGGATAAATAAACGAGTGAGAAATCATCTTTAGTTCACCGACCGAATATTCCCTTAAGAACGCTAGCTTTCGGCTTCACCCGATCGAGGTACACATCCGGTGACCCAGCGAAACAATCGCAGAGGTGCTCCCTTTACCGCCCTAGCCGAACAATCGGGAACGTAGGGGTAAGCACAGAGCCAGCAACCCAGCTTGGCCAAAACTTAAGTCATATTGATGCATATAAAGGGAATAAAAGGTACATGCGGAAGTGTGACACATGTGTTGGGCATGAAGCCCGTATAAATAAGCTTCATTAAAGAAGCCCCCGAGTATAATGAGCGCGGATAAGCGCGTCAATTGTAAAGTAACAAAGGCGGGAATGAGCCCTTAAAGGCTGTAAGAGAAAGGGAGGGAGAAGGAGAGAAATATAAGACAACTAATGTGTAAAAATAGACAGAGGAAGGAGACGAACACGAGTCCAGCGCTAGGCGTAGAATCTTCTTGAGACGGGCTGCGTTCCATGGGTTTGGCTCGAGTCGGTTATCCGATGCATCTCGCAGACGCAGACGCTCCACCGGTCGAGACTTGGTCAATAATAAAGGGACCTTCCCATTTGGGCTTGAGTTTGTCCTTTTTCTTGTCCGTGGCGTAGAACTAATTCGCCAACATTGTAAGTTTTGGCCCGTGCTTCTGCTTTGGTATCTTCGAGCTCGCTGTTGATAGAATGCGGAACGGGCTTTTGCCACGTCACGCTCCTCCTCCAAGGCGTCCAAACTGTCCTGCCGATCGAGTTCGGCTTCTCTTTCTTCGTACATGCGCACGCGAGGCGAGTCATGAATTATGTCGCAGGGCAAAGCTGCCTCTGCGCTGTATACCATAAAGAATGGTGTGTATCCGGTGGTGCGATTCGGCATGGTCCGCAGCCCCCAGAGTACAGAGTCGAGCTCCTCTACCCAGTGCGTGTTAGATTCCTTGAGGGACCGTACTAATCTGGGTTTGATGCCGCTCATGATTAGACCATTTGCTCGCTCAACTTGACCGTTAGTTTGTGGGTGATAGACTGAAGCATAGTCGAGCTTGATGCCCATGTTTTTGCACCGTAGTTTGACCTCGTCACCGTAAAGTTCGTGCCGTTATCGCTGATGATTACGTGGGGACGCCGTAACGGTGTACGACCCTGATATGAAGTCTATCACCGCCCGGATTCGCCGTCTTAATGTGCTTGGCCTCTATCCATTTGGTGAATTTATCCACCATGACTAGTAGGTATTTTTGCTTGTGGGTTCCTCCTTTAAGGGGTCCAACCATGTCAAGCCCCCAGGCCGCAAAGGGCCAGGTGATGGGTATAGTTTGGAGGGCGGTGGGTGGCATATGGCTTTGGTTAGCAAAGAGCTGGAAACCGACACATCGTTGGACTAAGTTCGAAAGCATCCGCCGGCCGTCGGCCAATAAAATCCTGTCTGGAAGGCCTTGCTTACAAGGGCCCGGCTGCGGCGTGGTGCCCGCCGAGTCGGCATGAATTTCAGCCAAAAGATTCCGCCCTTCCTCTTCGGAGATACACCTTTGAAGGACTCCGGTGGTGCTTTTCTTATAAAGCTCTCCTCATGGACTTTATAGGCTTTGGATCGCCGCACTATGCAGCGATGCCTTGTTTTGGTCCTCGGGAAGTTCACCTGGTTAGGTAGGCTAGGAATGGTTACGTCCACGGGCAATGACCGCCATTATTACGTAATTTGAAGATGTTACTTCGTTGGCCGAGCCTCCTGTTGTGTCAGAATGTTCGGTGTCGGGCAGTGCGGTTGGGTCCGGGCCGTTATTTCCGGATTCCCCTTCCCATAAGACGGATGGCTTGAACAGCCTCTCCAGGAAGATGTTGGGGGGGACGGCATCGTGCTTTGCGCCAATGCGTGCCAAGACGTTTGCTGCCTGATTGTTTTCTCGAGCTATATGGTGAAATTCGAGCCCCTCGAACCGAGCTGACATTTTTAGGACGGCGTTGCGATAAGCTGCCATTTTCGAATCCTTGGCATCAAAGTCTCCATTTATTTGGGATATCGCGAGGTTCGAATCCCCGTGCACCTCTAGGCATTGAATGCCCATGGAGACTGCCATCCGGAGACCATGTAGAAGGGCCTCGTATTTGGCTGCGTTGTTGGAGTCCGTATACATTATCTGTAGTACGTGTTGAACTGTATCTCCTATTGGGGACGTCAAGACGACACCAGCCCCCAGACCAGCCAACATTTTGGAGCCATCGAAGTGCATGATCCAGTTGGAATATGTGCCGTACTCTTTAGGGAGTTCGGCTTCAGTCCATTCGGCGACGAAATCGGCCAAAACTTGCGACTTAATAGCTCGCCGTGGCTTATAGGTTATGTCGAACGGGAGAAGCTCAATGGCCCATTTGGCAATCCGACCCGCCGCGTCGCGGTTGTTTATAATATCGTTAAGAGGTACTTCAGAGGCTACTGTTATCGAACACTCTTGAAAGTAGTGTCGTAGCTTCCGAGATGCCATGAATACCGCATACGCTATCTTTTGATAATGCGGGTATCGCGACTTGCATGGAGTGAGGACAGTGGACACGTAGTAAACTGGCTTTTGGAGGGGGAATTTGTGTCCGCCCGTTTCTCGTTCGACGACGAGCACTGCGCTTACAACTTGATGAGTTGCGGCGATGTATAATAGCATTGGTTCGCCGATGTTAGGCGCGGACAGGACCGGGTTTGTTGCCAATATGGCTTTTATTTCTTCGAGTCCGGCCGTGGTGGCATCCGTCCACTCGAAGTTTTCGGTCTTGTGGGAGGAGGCGATAAAGGGGTAATGCCTTTTCTCCCAAGCGGGAGATAAAGCGGCTTAGAGCCGCCACGCATCCGGTTAATTTTTGTATTTGTTTGAGGTCCTTTGGGATATCCAATTGTGACAGAGCTCGAATCTTGGCTGGGTTTGCTTCAATTCCTCTACCGGATACAATGAAGCCCAAGAGCTTTCCGGCTGGTACGCCGAAAACGCATTTTTACGGGTTAAGCTTGATGTCATATGTTCGGAGGTTGTCGAATGTGAGCCTCAAGTCGTCTACTAGAGTTTCGACATGCTTGGTTTTGACGACAACGTCATCTACGTATGCCTCCACTGTTTTGCCGATCTGGTTTGCCAGAAATGTCTGACTCATGCGCTGATATGTTGCGCCGGCGTTTTTGAGCCCGAAGGGCATTGTGTTGAAGCGTAATGGGCGTATGGGGTGATGAATGCCGTTCTTGGCTTGGTCTAGCTCTGCCATCTTAATTTGATGGTACCAAGTATGCGTCGAGGAAACACAATGAATCGTGTCTCATGTAGCATCGATAATTTGATGGACGCGGGGGAGGGGGAAGGGATCCTTTGGGCAAGCCTTGTTGAGGTCCTTGAAATCGACGCATAGGCGCCATGATTTGTCCTTCTTTGGTACCATCACCAGGTTTGCTTGCCAGTCCGGATGTTTTATATCTTTGATGAATCCGGCCTCCAGTAGTTTGGCTAGCTCCTCTCCCATGGCTTGTCTCTTAGGTTCGGAGGATCGCCGAAGAGCCTGCTTGACTGGCTTGAATCCTTTTAGGATGTTTAGGCTGTGCTCGGCCAGCCGGCGTGGGATTCCTGGCATGTCTGAAGGGTGCCACGCAAAAATGTCCCAATTTTCGCGTAGGAATTCTCGTAGTGCGGCGTCTACATCAGGATTTAATTGTGCCCCGATGAAGGCCGTTTTTGTAGGGTCCGTTGGAAGGACTTGGAATTTGACTATTTCATCCGCCGGTTTAAAGGAGGTGGACTTGGATCTTTTATTGAGTATCACGTCGTCCCTGTTCACCGTGGAGCGCAGCGCAGTCAGTTCCTCGACCGCTAGGGTTTCGGATAGTGCCTCAAGGGCCAATGCGGCTGTCTTATTTTCGGTGCGGAGTGCTATGTCCGGGTCACTAGCAAGAGTGATGATTCCGTTGGGCCCGGGCATTTTGAGCTTCATGTACCCGTAATGGGGTATAGCTTGAAAAATTGTAAATGCCTCTCGCCCTAATAGAGCGTGGTATCCGCTGCTGAGCTGGGCCACTTGGAACGTGACCTCCTCGGACCTGTAATTATCCGGCGTGCGAACACCACATCCAAAGGTGATTTTTCTGACAAAGACGCTTCCGATCGGGATTATTCCTCTAAAGGTTGTGCTGCTTCGCTCAATGCGGCTCCAGTCTATTTCCATTTTTGAAGAGTTTCCTCGTAAATGAGGTTCAATCCGCTGCCACCGTCCATGAGTACCTTGGTAAGGCGAAAGCCGTCCACTACTGGACTAAGGACCAATGCGGCTGGTGCTCGGGCTGTTCGGAATTTAGGTTCATCACTGGCATTAAAGGTAATAGCCCTGTCACTCCATGGGTTTGTTATTGCTACTTGGTAGACTTCGTCAAGGTCATGGAGTGTTCGCTTCCGCATATTATTTGATGCGAAAGTCTCAAAGACTGTTAATACCGTCTTTGGTATCCTTGGGCTGGTGCTCTGTGGATTCTGGAGTTAAAAGCTCTTCGCCACTTCTGGCCACCTGCCGGAGTATCAAACATGCTCTAAGGCTATGAGTTGGTGTGGCGCCCTCTGTACTATGAATTTTACAGCGTCCGTTGATCCATCCCTCCAGTACGGTTCCATGGCCTATAGAGGGTTTTTGCTTTTTGGTGTTTAACCCAGGTGCCTGGCGATAATGCACCCTTTTATTTTGGACTAGGGTTGTATTCAGGGCCGGATTGTCCCAAAATTTTATTTCGGTTTTAAAGGCATCGCACAGTACTTTCGTACTATGGATGCCAAGTCAGCGAAGCGTGTAATTTTACGGCGACTTATGGCATTGAGGATTCCGTTGTTCGTGCAATTATTGCAGAAGAATGAAATTGCATCCTCCTCGCGGCATTCCTTTATCCTGTTCATGACCAGAGGAATCGGCCCGATAATGGTGTCTTTGTTTCTGCGGGCTCTTGCCGAATTTGGGATAGATCGCTTATGTTTGGGTGGGCGGGTGGAATTAAATCCGGAACCTCGCCCAATCTGAGACTCAGGGGCCAAGGAGTTTCCCAACTCAGAAGCTTGGGTTCTTGGATGTTGTCCAATGAATCTAGCCCGCTGCCTGACTTTAGGTTCAGGGCTTGAGTGACGTCCTTCCCTCCGCGGGTATCCGGATTGGAGGGATCGGGAATCCGGACATAACTAGTCCTTAAGATAGATGAAGGCTTGCCGCATTGTTCCTCCACTACTGCAACATGATGGGTGACCTGGGGAGAGTTAATCTCTCTCGGATCGGGTTTAGGCCCAATCGATCGTAGTCTCAGAAGCGACTCCTGTATGCGGCGATGCTATCCAAGAGCTCGTTTAAGGAAGAGAGCACCATCGGATCTAACTGCTCGGCGAGTTCCGAGTTGACGTGAAGATTGCTTTTGATGACCCGAGAAGTCAACGTCGGCGCGGCGGCCAAACAGGCGGTCATAAGAAAACCGCCTAGCCAGAGAATTTGGCCGATAGCCAAAGCTCCTTTAGCAACAGTGCCGTCTTTAAAGACGGGATGAGGCATCCTTCCTGATGGCGACGGCACAGCAGAACTCTCAATGAAAGCACCAATGTCGGTGTCAAAACCGGCGGATCTCGGGTAGGGGGTCCCGAACTGTGCGTCTAGGCGGATGGTAACAGGAGACAAGGGACACGATGTTTTTACCCAGGTTTGGGCCCTCTCGATGGAGGTAAAACCCTACTCCGCTTGATTAATATTGATGATATGGGTAGTACAAGAGTAGATCTACCACGAGATCGTAGAGGCTAAACCCTAGAAGCTAGCCTATGGTATGATTGTTGTTCGTCCTATGGACTAAAACCCTCCGGTTTATATAGACATCGGAGAGGGCTAGGGTTACACAGTCGGTTACAATGGGAGGAGATCTACATATCCAGACGCCAAGCTTGCCTTCCACGCCAAGGAAAGTCCCATCCGGACACGGGACGAAGTCTTCAATCTTGTATCTTCATAGTCCAGGAGTCCGGCCAAAGGTTATAGTTCGGCTATCCGGACACCCCCTAATCCAGGACTCCCTCAATGACCTTCAGTCGACTTTTGCTTTCAATGTCAGCAAAAATCACCAATGTGGAATTGACATCGGGAAATCCATCATCATCCTCATCCTTGTCAGATTCTTTCTCTTTCTCACTGGGTTGTTTTTCTCGGAACTGCTAGATAAGGAGTCGACACTGTCGAGTGGTATGTTTGGGATAAATTAGATTACCCTCTTCATCCTTCTTGGTGTTAATGTGACATGGCAAATCCAACATCGTTTCCTGCTTGATCTTTTACCTTCTTGGCAATCGAGGGCCCTTTAAGCTTTCCCTTAAATTTTCCTTGGGTCGCAACTGCAACCTCTCCAGGACCCGCAGGCTCGGCTTTGCGATTTTGCTTCCGATTAGAATTACCTCCTCCAGTGTCCTGGCCGACTAGTTTTCTCTTGCCACTGAAGAGTCGGTATTCTTCTTCACCGTTTGCATATCGAGTGGCTATCTCCATCATTCGGGTCAGGGTCATGTCTCCTGTCCGACCGAATTTTAGGTTAAGCTCCTGATACCGAACGCCCTCCTTGAAGGCGCAAACTGCTTGATGCTGAGACACATTCTCCATTGTGTGATGCAAAGTGGTCCACCTCTGGATGTAATCCCTCAAAGTTTCATTCGGTTTTTGCACACAATGCTGCAATTCTGCTAACCCTGCCGGTCATTTGCATGTGCCGTCGAACATTCTGACAAACACTCGGGCTAACTCCTCCCAGCTGAATATACTGCCTGGAGTCAACTGATTCAGCCAAGCTCTAGCTGACCCTTCAAGCATCAGGGGGAGGTGCTTCATAGCCACCTCATCATTACCACCACCTATCTAAACAGCCACTCGGTAATCTTCAAGCCAAGTGTCAGGCTTCGACTCACCAGTGAACTTGCTAACTCCAATCGCCAACTTGAAGTTGGGAGGGATCTCTGCATCTCTGATGGCTCTGCTAAAACACTCGGGACCAGAAACATGCACTCTGCTTCTAGTCGGGCGATCTCTGTCCTGCCCCTCTCTGTGTGCTCGGTTCCTATCGACCAAGCCTTGCACCACAATTGACCTTGCATAAAATCCCGGCTCTCTGGGATCGACTGGCAACCTCCGCTCGTTGCTGTACGGGCGCCTGTCATCATTATGCCGGGGCACATATGATCCGCCCCTTGGAGGGGGCGTAGGCATTCGATGGCGGTCATTACAACCGAACAGATGATGACCCAAGTACTGCTCTTGGCGATGCCCACGTCCTCATGCCGTGGAGGCAATCTAGGGCTGTGAGCCGACTGGACTGTGTCAGCCACCACAGATCTGCTATGGATTCTGTTACGCGACTAAGATACTGCTGTGTTTTGCTCTCCTACTGCCCGGAGCAATGCCCGGATCTGCATCAAACCTCGTCCGGCCTCTGACTGGGACAGCTGGATGGACTCTGCTATACGAGCTGCAGCTGTGAGATTCTGAATCGGAGTGCAGTATACCTGAGGTTGAGGCAGGAACAATTGTCGCCGTCGACTGGACTCAGGAATCTGCTGCCGAGCGTGCTCGTCGAGTGCGTGCTGAAGGTTCTCCAGTCGAGTGCGCTCAGCCAAAGTGGCCAAGCGTGTGGCCTCCAAGGCCCGAGCCTCGGAGGTTTCTCCGATGATGGGACTGTGGAGCACCTCCATGTTGCGGCGGTGCAGTTCCTCCCCCTGCTGCAAAGAGAGGGCCTCTGGGTAGTATTCCTCGTGAACATGCGACGGATCGCCGCTGCCGTCGCGACGAAAACCAGGCGGACTGCGCGGCGTGTCGACCATCAGGACCTCTGCCGTAGGATCGCTACTGTCGCACTCGGACAGGGTCTCGACGGAGCCAGTCGAACAAGCCGTAGAGAGATTCATCGGGCTCGATTGCCGCGACTTGAGGGGTGGCGGACTGACGCGCCACCGCATGCTTCACCCACCGCTGAAGTCATGAGCGACCGGATCACTTGCGACAGCGAACAATGGGGAGCGAAGATGCTGCGGGAGCTGACCGATATTGGGTCGACGGCTGCCGCGGAAGGACGCCGCGAACGCATGCGCGGAAGTGCGTTGCCCGGCAGACGAGGAGCGCCTCGACGTCGAGGGGGGCCTCCTGGAGCAAGGCGGAGTCATCGGCGATGAAGACGAGCGTGCCGAGACAGATCTCGCGGCCCTCAGCCAAACAACCGCCGGAAACCATGATGATAGGAATGGGAAAAATTGCAACCTCACCGGAAAGTTGCTAAGACACCATCGCCACGGTGGGCGCCAACTATTGTGGTTCTAAGTCTGACAGTAGAATGGGGGGTAAGTATGAGGAGGCAAGATCCTAGCTATGGTGAAGTTGTGCATGCAAGATTTACGAGTTCAGGCCCTTCTCAGTGGAAGTAACAACCCTACGTCTTGGTGCCCGGAGGCTTGGTCGATTGGATTATGCGTGAAGTTACCGGGGGTGCGAACCCTTGTCCCAGAGGAGGGGGGTGGCTTATATAGAGTGCGCCAGGACCCCAGCCATCCCCGTTACATAGGGCTCAATGTACATAAAGAGGGGACGTTACTGGTAACGTCAGCATTAAAGTCATATAAATGATCATTAAGACTACGGAGTGAACGCCTAACCGTTGCCATCCAGAGTGACCTTAGATCTTCTGTACTCCGAGTGGTTTTTGATATGGTCGAATTATTATATCCTGGTCGAATGGAATTAGGTTAACCGAGTGGATCCGTTGGTCGAGTGGGTTGTATCCCGAGGTGATTTCAGTCCGTAGAAGTTACTGTCCTTTGAATGTCTTTGACTGTAGTGCAGTGTCCTTGGGATGGGTGTCTAGATCAGGTCTATTACCCTACCCTAGGTACATGTCATCGTCATTACCGAGAGGGCCCGGAGACACCTCTCCGATACACGGAGTGACAAATCCTAATCTCGATCTATGCCAACTCAACAAACACCATCGGGGACACCTAGAATCTTTATAATCACCCAGTTATGTTGAGACGTTTGATAGCACACAAGGTGTTCCTCGGGTATTAGGGAGTTGCATAATATCATAGTCAGAGGAACATGTATAAGTCATGATGAAAGCAATAGCAATAAAACTAAATGATCATTATGCTTAGCTAACGGATGGGTCTTGTCCATCACATCATTCTCTAATGATGTGATCTCGTTCATCAAATGACAACACATGTCTATGGTTAGGAAACATAACCATCTTTGATTAATGAGCTAGTCAAGTAGAGGCATACTAGGGACACTCTGTTTTGTCTATGTATTCACACATGTACTAAGTTTCCGGTTAATACAATTCTAGCATGAATAATAAACATATATCATGATATAAGGAAATATAAATAACAACTTTATTATTGCCTCTAGGGCATATTTTCTTCAGACAGTGCTTTGGAGATGGAGATCAAAGGCACAAGATGATGATGGCCATATCATATCACCTATTTTGATTGCATGTGATGTTTATCCTTTATGCATATTATTTTGCTTAGTACGACGGTAGCATTATAAGATGATCTCTCACTAAATTTCAAGGTATAAGTGTTTTCCCCGAGTACACACTGTTGCTACAGTGTGTTGTGCCGAGACACCACGTGATGATCGGGTGTGATAAGCTCTACGTTCACATACAACGGGTGCAAGCCAGTTTTGCACACGCAGAATACTCGGGTTAAACTTGACGAGCCTAACATATGCTAATATGGCCCCAGAACACTGAGACCGAAAGTTCGAGCATGAATCATATAGTAGATATGATCAACATAGTGATTTTCACCATTTAAAACTACTCCATCTCACGTGATGATCGGACATGATTTAGTTGATTTGGATCACGTGATCATTTAGATGACTAGAGGGATGTCTATCTAAGTGGGAGTTCTTAAGTAATATGATTAATTGAACTTTAATTTATCATGAACTTAGTACCTGATAGTATTTTGCATGTCTATGTTGTTGTAGATAAATGGCCCGTGCTACTGTTCCTTTGAATTTTAATGCGTTCCTAGAGAAAGCTAAGTTGAAAGATGATGGTAACAACTACACGGACTGGGTCCATAACTTGAGGATTATCCTCATTGCTGCACAGAAGAATTACATGCTGGAAGCACCGCTGGGTGCCAAACCCGCTGCAGGAGCAACTCTAGACGTTATGAACGTCTGGCAGAGCAAAGCTGATGACTACTCGATAGTTCAGTGTGTTGGGGAACGTAGTAATTTCAAAAAAATTCATACGCACACGCAAGATCATGGTGATGCATAGCAACGAGAGGGGAGAGTGTTGTCTACGTACCCTTGTAGACCGAAAGCGGAAGCGTTAGCATAACGCGGTTGATGTAGTCGTACGTCTTCACGATCTGACCGATCAAGTACTGAACGCACGACACCTCCGAGTTCAGCACACATTCAGCCCGATGACGTCCCTCGAACTCCGATCCAGCCAAGTGTCGAGGGAGAGTTTCGTCAGCACGACGGCGTGGTGATGATGATGATGTTCTACCGACGCAGGGCTTCGCCTAAGCACCACTACAGTATTATCGAGGTGGACTATGGTGGAGGGGGGGCACCGCACACGGCTAAAGGATCAAACGATCAATTGTGTCTATGGGGTGCCCCCTGGCCACGTATATAAAGGAGTGGAGGAGGGAGGGAGAGGGCCGACTGAGGGAGTTCTGGATTAGGGGGTATCCGGACAACCGGACTATATACATTGTCCGGACTATTGAAGTGTGAAGATACAAGACTAAAGACTTCGACCCGTGTCCGGATGTGACTTTCCTTGGCGTGAAAGGCAAGCTTGGCGATCAGAATATTGTATTTCCTTCCTTGTAACCGACTCTATGTAAACCCTAGCCCTCTCCGGTGCCTATATAAACCGGAGAGGTTGGTCCTTAGAAGGCCAATCACAATTGCAATCATACCATCATAGGCTAGCTTCTAGGGTTTAGCCTCTATGATCTCGTGGTAGATCTACTCTTGTACTACCCATATCTTCAATATTAATCAAGCAGGAAGTAGGGTTTTACCTCCATCGAGAGGGCCCGAACCTGGGTAAACATCTGTGTCCCTTGCTTCCTGTTACCATCAGCCTAAGACGCACAGATCAGGACCCCCTACCCGAGATCCGCCGGTTTTGACACCAACATTGGTGCTTTCATTGAGAGTTCCTCTGTGTCGTCACTACAGGGCTCGATGGCTCCTCCAGTCATCATCAACTACATGATCCCGGGTGAGACCTTTCTCCCCGGCCAGATCTTCGTGTTCGGCGGCTTCGCCCTACGGGCCAACTCGCTTGGCCATCTGGAGCAGATCGACAGCTACGCCCCTGGCCACCAGATCAGGTTTGGAAACCAGAACTACACGGCGGACATTCGCGGAGACTTGATCTTCGACGGATTCGGGCCTATTCCAGGAACGCCCGAGCAGTCCACGGCGAAACACGGCTTAGACCTGGCAGCCGGACAAAGCTCGGGTATCACCCGCGGTATCCCCGGACCTAAATCCGGAGCAGGTTGCGCCGCCTAAGGACGGAGGGATGGACCCCGCCTCGCAGGTCGCGCACTCATCGGCGGTGGAGCCGAACACGGGCCTTACCTCCGTGGTGACCTATGACTCCGGACCCCCAAATTCGTATCTGGACGCCGGTTCCAGTCCGCGCACTCCCGAGCCAGTCGAGCCAGGTTGGACTCCGGTAATGGAGTTCACCACTTCGGATATCTTCCAGCACTCGCCCTTCGGCGACATGCTGGACTCATTAAAGTCTCTCTCTTTGTCAGGAGGCTCTCGACCGAACTATGTCCGGCTCGAGTGGGAGGCAGGTGATGAAGGAATTCGTTGCTCACCCACCACCCACTTCATTGCCACGATCGATGATTTAACCGAGGTACCGGACTTCGACTCCGAAGACATCGACGGTATGGACGACGATGCAGGAGAAGAACATGAACCACCGCTCACTGGGCGGTGGACAGCCACCTCTTCCTATGATATATATATATGGTGGACACTCCGAAGGAAACAAATGGCGATGAGGCAACGGAGGATAAAACCTCATGGAAAAAGCAAAGAATGGGTGTCGTGGGTGCCACTCCAAGCCCCGCCACAGCAATATCGTCCTAGGAGACGAAAACAATCCGAATGGTGCCGAAGAAGAATACAACCCTGATCAGCCCGCCTTCGAGCAGGCCGAACAGGAGGATGAGCAGGTCAACCCAGAAGAACAGGCGACGGACGAATAACCGGAGGAGGACAATTACATGCCCCCCTCGAAGACGAGATTAGCCTCGGCGACGACGAGTTCGGCGTGCCTGAGGATCCCGTAGAGCAGGAGCGCTTCAAGCATCGGCTTATAGCCACTGCGATGAGCCTGAAAAAGAAGCAAGATCAACTCCAAGCTGATCAAGACCTGCTCACGGATAGATGGATCAAGTCACGGCAGCCGAGGAATACGGACTCGAGCACTATCTGGTGACCGGCCACCTCGTGGCCAGGATAAAACGGCATATCAGTCCGCATACCAGCCAACACCCCCACGCCAACATACTACGGCCTGGGGCAACAAAACATGACAGCCAAGATCGATCTACGGATCGCGGGGGCGCGCCTCGGCACGCGACGATGACCGTCACGCCGGATACACCTTCAACAAGTCCGGCCGGGCCGAACATAGCCACCCAGAGCAATTCGACCTGCAAAGCCACATAGCGCGGCACAGAGGCGCCACACACCCCCTCTGCTTCACTGACGAAGTTATGGATCATGAATTCCCAGAAGGTTTCAAACCCGTAAACATCGAATCATACGATGGCACAACAGACCCCGCAGTATGGATCGAAGATTTCCTTCTCCACATTCACATGGCCCATGGAGACGATCTACATGCCATCAAGTATCTTCCCTTAAGCTCAAAGGACCAGCCCGGCCTTTGGCTAAACAGCCTGCCAGCAAATTCCATTGGCAGTTGGGAAAACCTGGAAGACGCATTCCTCGACAACTTCCAGGGCACATATGTGCGACCACCAAACGCCGATGACCTGAGCCACATTACTCAACAACCCGGAGAGTCAGCCAGAAAATTCTGGACTCGGTTCCTAACTAAAAAGAACCAAATAGTCGATCGTCCGGATGCGAAGCCCTGGCGGCTTTTAAGCATAATATCCGTGACTAGTGGCTCGCTCGACACCTCGGCCAGGAAAAACCCAAGTCCATCGCAGCTCTCACAACACTAATGACCCGCTTTTGCGCGGGCGAGGACAGCTGGTTGGCTCGCAGCAGCACTACGCCACATTCCGGTACTTCGAATGGCCGCGACAATAATGGCAAGCCACGACGTAGCAGACATAAGCGACGGAACAACGACGACATCACTGAAGACACATCAGTCAATGCCGGATTCAGCGGATCCAAGCCCGGTCGGCGGAAGAAGCCGTTCAAAAGAAATAATCAGGGACCGTCCAGTCTGGACCGCATCTTTGGGCGCTTCGTGCCAAATTCATGGCACCCCGGACAAGCCAGCCAACCACACCAATAGAGATTATTCGGTATTCAAACAGGCCAGCAAAATAAACGCCGAAGACAAGGACAAGGGGATGCATAGCGACGATGACGAGGAGCCTCGACGTCCGAACACGGGGGGACAGAAGAAATTTCCCCCCAGGTGAAAATGGTCAACATGATCTATGGCACGCACATCCCCAAGCGGGAACGGAAGCGGGCACTACGAGACGTCTATGCGATGGAGCCAGTCGCCCCCAAATTCAACCCATGGTCAGCTTGTCCGATCACCTTTGATCGTAGGGATCACCCTACTAGCATCCGTCACAGCGGCTCGGCCACATTGGTCCTAGACCCAATCATCGACGGATTCCACCTCACGCGTGTCCTTATGGACGGTGGCAGCAGCCTAAACCTGCTTTATCATGATACAGTGTGCAAAATGGGCATTGACCCTTCAAGGATCAAGGCCACCAAAACCACCTTTAAAGGTGTGATTCCTGGAGTAGAGGCCCGTTGCACGAGCTCTATAACATTGCAAGTGGTCTTCGGATCTCCGGATAACTTCCGAAGCAAAGAGTTAATCTTCGATATCGTCCCTTTCCGCAGTGGTTACCATGCACTGCTCGGATGAACCGCATTCGCTAGATTCAATGTGGTACCTGTTGGGGAACGTAGCAGAAATTCAAAATTTTCCTACGTGTCACCAAGATCTACCTAAGGAGAAACCAGCAACGAGGGGAAGGAGAGTGCATCTACATACCCTTGTAGATCGCTAAGCGGAAGCGTTCAAGAGAACGGGGTTGAAGGAGTCGTACTCGTCGTGATCCAAATCACCGGAGATCCTACTGCCGAATGGACCGCACCTCCGCGTTCAACACACGTACAACCCGGTGACGTCTCCCATGCCTTGATCCAGCAAGGAGACAGGGAGAGGTTGAGGAAGACTCCATCCAGCAGCAGCACAACGGCGTGGTGGTGGTGGAGGAGCGTGGCAATCCTGCAGGGCTTCGCCAAGCACTGCAAGATATGAGGAGAAAGAGAGGTAGGGCTGCGCCAACAGGAGAAGGAACTTGTGTGTTGGGCTGCTCCTATGCCTCCACTATATATAGGGGGAGAGGGGGCTGCGCCCCCACCTAGGTTTCCACCCCTTAGGGGCGGCCAGCCCTAGATCCCATCTAGGGGCGGCCAAGGGGGGAGAGGGGAAACTTGCCCCCCCCCAAGCTAGGTGGGGCGCCCCCTCCCCAAACCCTAGGCGCCTTGGGCCCTTGTGGGGGGGTGCGCACCAGCCCACCTGGGGCTGGTCCCCTCCCACACTTGGCCCATGCTGCCCTCCGGGGATGGTGGCCCCACTTGGTGGACCCCCGGGACCCTCCCGGTGGTCCCAGATTCTGCGATAAAACCCGAAACTTTTCCTTGACCAAAACAGGACTTCCCATATATAAATCTTTACCTCTGGACCATTCCGGAACTCCTCGTGCCGTCCGGGATCTCATCCGGGACTCCGAACAACATTCGGTAACCACATACAAACTTCCTTTATAACCCTAGCGTCATCGAACCTTAAGTGTCTAGACCCTACGGGTTCGGGAGACATGTAGACATGATCGAGACGTTCTCCGGTCAATAACCAAGAACGGGATCTGGATACCCATGTTGGCTCCCACATGTTCCATGATGATCTCATCGGATGAACCACGATGTCAAGGACTCAATCAATCCCGTATACAATTCCCTTTGTCTAGCGGTATTATACTTGCCCGAGATTCGATCGTCGGTATCCGATACCTTGTTCAATCTCGTTACAGGCAAGTCTCTTTACTCGTTCAGTAACACATCATCCCGCGATCAACTCTTTGATCACATTGTGCACATTATGATGATGTCCTACCGAGTGGGCCCGGAGATACCTCTCCGTCACACGGAGTGACAAATCCCAGTCTCGATTCGTACCAACCCAATAGACACTTTCGGAGATACCAGTAGTGCACCTTTATAGCCACCCGATTCGTTGTGACGTTTGGTACACCCAAAGAATTCCTACGGTATCCGGAGTTGCACAATCTCATGGTCTAAGGAAAAGATACTTGACATTAGAAAAGCTTTAGCATCTGAACTACATGATCTTTGTGCTAGGCTTAGGATTGGGTCTTGTCCATCACATCGATTCTCGCTAATGATGTGATCCGTTATCAACGACATCCAATGTCCATGGTCGTGAAACTGTAACCATCTATTGATCAACAAGCTAGTCAACTAGAGGCTTACTAGGGACATGGTGTTGTCTATGTACCCACACATGTATCTGAGTTTCCTATCAATACAATTATAGCATGGATAATAAACGATTATCATGAACAAGGAAATATAATAATAACTAATTTATTATTGCCTCTAGGGCATATTTCCAACAGTCTCCCACTTGCACTAGAGTCAATAATCTAGCTCACATCGCCATGTGATTAACACTGATAGGTCACATCGCCATGTGACCAACATCCAAAGAGTTTACTAGTGTCTGTAAACTAGTTCACATCATCATGTGATTAATACTCAATGAATTCTGAGGTTTGATCATGTTTTGCTTGTGAGAGAGGCTTTTGTCAACGGGTCTGCAATATTTAGATCCCTATCTATTTCGCAAAACTTTATGTCATATCATAGATGCTGCTACCACGTTCCACTTGGAGCTATTCCAAATTATTGCTCCATTATACATATCCGGTATCTCTACTCAGAGTTATCCGGATAGGTGTTAACTTGCATCGGCGCAACTCTTTTAAATCGAACTCTTTATCACCTCCATAACCGAAACATATCCTTATTCCTCTAAGGATAATTTTGATCGCTATCCGGTGATCCACTCCTTGATCACCTTTGTACCCTCTTGCCGGATATGTAGCAAGGCACACATCGTGCGGTACACAAGATAGCATAATGTAGAGCCCACGTCTAAGGCATAGGGGGCGACCTTCATCCTTTCTCTCTTTTACTGCGTTGGTCGAAGCTTTAACTCTTAGCTTCATACCTTACAACTCGTGCAAGAACTCCTTCTTTGGTGATCCATCTTGAACACCTTCAAGATTATGTCAAGGTATGTGCTCATTTGAAAGTATTATTAAAAAATTTGATCTATCTTATAGATCTTGATGCTTATTGTTCAAGTAGCCTAATCCAGGTTTTCCATTGAAAAACACTTTTCAAACAACCCTATATGCTTTCCAGAAATTCTACATCATTTCTGATCAACAATATGTCAACAACATATACTCATCGAAATTCTATAGTGCTCCCACTCACTTCTTTGGAAATACAAGTTTCTCATAAACTTTGTATAAACCCAAAATCTTTGATCATCTCATCAAAGTGCACATTCCAACTCCGAGATGCTTACTCCGGTCCTTAGAAGGATCATTTGGAGCCAGCATACCTTTAGCATCCTTAGGATCGACAAAAACTTTCTGATTGTATCACATACAACCTTTCCTTACGAAGACCGGTAAGGAAACTTCGTTTTGACATCCATCTGCCAGATTTCATAAATGCAGCTAATGCTAACATGATTCCGACGGACTTAAGCATCGCTACGGATGAGAAAATCTCGCCGTAGTCAACTCCTTGAACTTGTGAAAACTCTTAGCCACAAGTCGAGCTTCATAGACGGTGACATTACCGTCCATGTCTGTCTTCTTCTTAAAGATCCGTTTATCTCAATGGCTTGCCGATCATCGGGAAGTCCACCAAAGTCCATGCTTTGTTACGATACATGGATCCTATCTCGGATTTCATGGCTTCTAACCATTTGTCGGAATATGAGCCCACCATCGCTTCCCCATAGCTCGTGGGTTCATTGTTGTCTAGCAACATGACCTTCAAGACAGGATTCTTGTACCACTCACGAAGTAATGCGCATGCTTGTCCCCTCTGAGGTGCAGTAGTGACTTGATCCAAAACTTCATGATCACTATCATAAGCTTCTACTTCAATTGGTGTAGGCGCCACGGGAACAACTTCCCGTGCCTGCTACACACTTGTTGAAGTGACGGTTCAATAACCTCATCAAGTCTCCACCATCCTCCCACTCAATTCTTTCGAGAGAAACTTTTCCTCGAGAAAGGACCCGTTTCTAGAAACAATCACTTTTGCTTCCGGATCTGAATTAGGAGGTATACCCAACCATTTTGGGTATCCTATGAAGATGTATTTATCCGTTTTGGGTTCGAGCTTATCACGATGAAACTTTTCCACATAACCGTCGCAGCCCCAAACTTTCAAGAAATGACAGCTTAGGTGTCTCTAAACCATAGTTCTCACGGTGTCATCTCAACGGAATTACGTGGTGCCCTATTAAAGTGAGTGCGGTTGTCTCTAATGCCTAACCCATGAGCGATAGTGGTAATTCGATAAGAGACATCATGGTACGCACCATATCCAATAGGGTGCAACTATGATGTTTGGACACACCATCACACTATGGTGTTCCAGGCGGTATTAATTGTGAAACAATTTCCACAATGTCTTAATTGCGTGCCAAAGCTCGTAACTCAGATACTCATCTCTATGTTCATATCATAGCCATTTCATCCTCTTGTCACAATGATCTTCAACTTCACTCTGAAATTACTTGAACCATTCAATAATTCAGACTTGTGTTTCATCAAGTAAATATAATCAACATCTACTCGAATCATCTATGAAGTAAGAACATAACGATATTCATTTGCATGCCTCAGCACTCATTGGACTGCACACATCAAAATGTGTTATTTCCAACAAGTTGCTATCTTGTTCCATCTTACTGAAAACGAGGCTTTTCAGTCATCTTGCCCATGTGGTATGATTTGCATGTCTCAAGTGATTCAATTTGCATGGGGTTTCTTCATGCATATACACCAATAGACATGGTTCGCATGTCTCAAACTTTTCAAAACGATTGAGTCCAAAGATCCATCAACATGGAGCTTCTTCATGCGTTTTATACCAATATGACTTACATGGCAGTGCCACAAGTAGGTGGTACTATAATTACTATCTTATATCTTTTGGCATGAACATGTGTATCACTACGATCGAGATTCAATAAACCATTCATTTTGGGTGCAAGACCATTGAAGGTATTATTCGAATAAACAGAGTAACCATTATTCTCCTTAAATGAATAACCGTATTGCGATAGACATAATCCAGTCATGTCCATGCTCAACGCAAACACCAAATAACAATTATTTAGTTTTAACACCAATCTCGATGGTAGAGGGAGCGTGCGATGCTTGATCACATCAACCTTGGAAACACTTCCAACACATATCGTCAGCTCACCTTCAGCTAGTCTCCGTTTATTCCATAGCCTTTTATTTCGATTTACTAACACTTAGCAACCGAACCGATATCTAATACCCTGGTGCTACTAGGAGTACTAGTAAAGTACACATTAACATAATGTATATCCAATATACTTCCGTTGACCTTGCCTGCCTTCTTATCTACCAAGTATCTAGGGTGGTTCCGCTTTAGTGTCCGTTCCTCTCATTACAGAAGCACTTAGTCTTGGGTTTGGGTTCAACCTCGGGTTTCTCCACTAGAGCAGCAGCTGATTTGCTGTTTCATGAAGTATCCCTTCTTGCCCTTGCCCTTCTTCAAACTAGTGGTTTCACTAACCATCAACAATTGATGCGCCTTCTTGATTTCTACTTTCACGGTGTCAAACATCACGAATATTTCAAGGATCATCGTATCTATCCCTGATATGTTACAGTTCATCACGAAGCTCTAGCAGCTTGGTGGCAACGACTTTGGAAAAACATCACTATCTCATCTGGAAGATTAACTCCCACTCGATTCAAGTGATTGTAGTACTGAGACAATCTGAGCACAAGCTCAACGATTGAGCTTTTCTCCCTTAGTTTGTAGGCTAAGAAACTCGTCGGAGGTCTTATACCTCTTGACGTGGGCACGAGCCTGAAATCCCAATTTCAGCCCTCGAAACATCTCATATGTTCCGCGACGTTTTGAAAACATCTTTGGTGACTCAACTCTAAACCGTTTAACTGAACTATCACGTAGTTATCAAAACGTGTATGTCCGATGTTACAACATCCACAAGCGACGTTTGGGGTTCAGCACCTTGGCGGTGCATTAAGGACATAAGCTTTCTCTTGTCAGGATAATCGCTCATCGTTAACTTTCAACTATATTTTCTCTGGGAACATATCTAAGCAGTGGAACTAAAAGCGCGAGCTTCACGACATAAATTGCAAAGATCTTTTGACTATGTTCAGGATAATTAAGTTCATCTTATGAACTCCCACTCAGATATACATCCCTCTAGTCATCTAAGTGATTACATGATCCGAGTCAACTAGCCCGTGTCCGATCATCACGTGAGACGGACTAGTCATCATCGGTGAACATCTTCATGTTGATCGTATCTACTATATCACTCATGCTCGACCTTTCGGTCTCTTGTGTTCCGAGGCCATGTCATACATGCTAGGCTCGTCAAGTCAACCTAAGTGTTTGGCGTGTGTAAATCTGGCTTACACCCGTTGTATGTGAATGTAAGAATCTATCACACCCGATCATCACGTGGTGCTTCAAAAGCAACCGAACTTTCATAGCGGTGCATAGTTAGGGGAACACTTTCTTGAAATTTTAATGAGGGATCATCTTATTTACTACCGTCGTTCTAAGCAAATAAGATGCATAAACATGATAAACATCACATGCAATCAAATAGTGACATGATATGGCCAATATCATTTTGCTCCTTTGATCTCCATCTTGAGGGCTCCATGATCATCATCGTCACACGGCATGACACCATGATCTCCATCATCATGATCTCCATCATCGTGTCTCCATGAAGTTGTCTCGCCAACTTATTACTTCTACTACTATGGCTACCGGTTAGCAATAAAGTAAAGTAATTACATGGCGTTGTTCAATGACACGCAGGTCATACAATAAATGAAGACAACTCCTATGGCTCCTGCCGGTTGTCATACTCATCGACATGCAAGTCGTGATTCTTATTACAAGAACATGATCAATCTCATACATCACATATCATTCATCACATTCTTCTTGGCCATATCACATCACATAGCATACCCGCAAAAACAAGTTAGGCGTCCTCTAATTGTTGTTTGCATGTTTCTGATGGCTGCTATGGGTTTCTAGCAAGAACGTTTCTTACCTACGCAAAACCACAATGTGATATGCCAATTGCTATTTACCCTTCATAAGGACCCTTTTCATCGAGTCCGTTCCGACTAAAGTGGGAGAGGCGGCACCGCTAGCCACCTTATGCACCAAGTGCATGTCGATCGGTGGAACTGTCTGACGTAAGTGTACGTGTAAGGTCGGTCCGGGCCGCTTCATCCCACAATACCGTCGAAACAAGATTGGACTAGTAACGGTAAGAATATTGAACAAAATAAACGCCCACAACTACTTTGTGTTCTACTCATGCAAAGAATCTACGCAATAGACCTAGCTCTGATACCATTGTTGGGGAACGTAGCAGAAATTCAAAATTTTCCTACGTGTCACCAAGATCTATCTAAGGAGAAACCAGCAACGAGGGGAAGGAGAGTGCATCTACATATCCTTTTAGATCGCTAAGCGGAAGCGTTCAAGAGAACGGGGTTGAAGGAGTCGTACTCGTCGTGATCCAAATCACCGGAGATCCTAGTGCCGAACGGACGGCACCTTCCGCGTTCAACACACGTACAGCTTGGTGACGTCTCCCATGCCTTGATCCAGCAAGGAGAGAGGGAGAGGTTGAGGAAGACTCCATCCAGCAGCAGCACAACGGCGTGGTGGTGGTGGAGGAGCCTGGCAATCCTGCAGGGCTTCGCCAAGTACTGCGAGATATGAGGAGAAAGAGAGGTAGGACTGCGCCAACAGGAGAAGGAACTTGTGTGTTGGGCTGCTCCTATGCCTCCACTATATATAGGGGGAGAGGGGGCTGCGCCCCCACCTAGGTTTCCACCCCTTAGGGGCGGCGGCCAGCCCTAGATCCCATCTAGGGGGCGGCCAAGGGGGGAGAGGGGGAAACTTGCCCCAAGCTGGGTGGGCGCCTCCCCAAACCCTAGGCGCCTTGGGCCCTTGTGGGGGCACCAGCCCACCCGGGCTAGTCCTCCCACACTTGGCCTGCTGCCCTCGGGATGGTGGCCCCACTTGGTGGACCCGGGACCCTCCGGTGGTCCCTGCACGTCGATAAAACCCAAACTTTTCCGGTGACCAAAACAGGACTTCCCATATATAAATCTTTACCTCCGGACCATTACGGAACTCCTCGTGGCATCTGGGATCTCATCCGGACTCGAACAACATTCGGTAACCACATACAAACTTCCTTTATAACCCTAGCGTCATCGAACCTTAAGTGTGTAGACCCTACGGGTTCGGGAGACATGTAGACATGATCGAGACGTTCACCGGTCAATAACCAACAGTGGGATCTGGATACCCATGTTGGCTCCCACATGTTCCACGATGATCTCATCGGATGAACCACGATGTCAAGGACTCAATCAATCCCGTATACAATTCCCTTTGTCTAGTTGTATTATACTTGCCCGAGATTCGATCTTCGGTATACCGATACCTTGTTCAATCTCGTTACCGGCAAGTCTCTTTACTCGTTCCGTAACACATCATCCCGCGATCAACTCTTTGATCACATTGTGCACATTATGATGATGTCCTACCGAAAGTGGGCCCAGAGATACCTCTCCGTCACGGAGTGACAAATCCAGTCTCGATTCGTGCCAACCCAATGCAGACACTTTCGGAGATACCGTAGTGCACCTTTATAGCCACCCGATTACGTTGTGACGCTTTGGTACACCCAAAGCATTCCCTACGGTATCCGGAGTTGCACAATCTCATGGTCTAAGGAAAAGATACTTGACATTAGAAAAGCTTTAGCATACGAACTACATGATCTTCGTGCTAGGCTTAGGATTGGGTCTTGTCCATCACATCATTACGCTAATGATGTGATCCCGTTATCAACGACATCCAATGTCCATGGTCAGAAACTGTAACCATCTATTGATCAACGAGCTAGTCAACTAGAGGCTTACTAGGGACATGGTGTTGTCTATGTACCCACACATGTATCTGAAGTTTCCTATCAATACAATTATAGCATGGATAATAAACGATTATCATGAACAAGTAAATATAATAATAACTAATTTATTATTGCCTCTAGGGCATATTTCCAACATTACCACACTACGCATACCTCAAGCTCAAGATGTCGACCACGCAGCGGGGTCATAACAAAGAAGCGGAAATACGGACCACTCTCTCCGAACAGAAGAACATACTGCAGCCCTCGCGGCGGAAGTACAATGCGGCCTCCTCCGACAAACCAATCCGGCGACAACAACTTCAAGCACCGTCAAGAGAGTCCGGAGCACCCCGCAACAGGATCATCAGGCACGCCAAGAGCGCAACTAGCAGTCCGTCCTCCGCTTAAGCCCCATCAAAGCAGCATTCGTGCCACGTGTACACAATTATGCACTCAAGATACCATGGGCGTAGGCGGAGGCGCAACAACGAGTCAGTCAACAGTGCGGGATAACCGCCACATACCTTCATAACCCATCCTTCTTCTTTTTCAGGACATTGCTTTAGAGCAACCTCTTCAGAAGAGCCGGATTACCGGACTTACATAGGAGAAAAAACCAAGGAGGCAACAGGCATCGCGCATAGAAGGAAACACCCAGGTGGAATCTATTTACGATTGTTATACCTGTGTTATATATCCATACGCGGCCTGCTCCTGGATAGGACATGTTAAATAGTCCTATTTATCTCCGCTTAATGCATTCATTGTAAACATATGCTTAAACATATTTTCATCAATGGCAGATTATATATAGCGTCAGCCCATTATTCTTATTTGTACATTTTTCTTACAAATGTTTCTTTGATATTGCATCCGTACACTTTGGTACGGTCCGTTTGCCAGGGGCTTCCTATGGTGCCCCGTTCTATGGCAAATAAAGTCCGAACACTTTGCACAGTGCGGCACCCCGAACTTATAGCACTATATGCATCAGCTCCGAATCATGTCTTGGGTCTATAATCTTTAATGTAAGAATTTTAATGTAAGAATAAAGAATTGAATTAAAGGGCTTGCTTTGACCCTTAGGAGTAGGTAACCCGTTTGCTATCCTTGTTTCTATTTCTATTGCATTCTATCTCATCGTATCACATTCTTTTCTACGATTCCACTTCGACAAAAGGAAAGAGCATACCTAAGTTCAATAGCTTTACGTCCGCTATCCCGATCATGATTTTCCTACCCTTAGGGGGAAAGTAAAGGCCCTTCCCCCTTTGGAAGGCTGTGGGCGAGGAGGGATTCGAACCCCCGACACCGTGGTTCGTAGCCACGTGCTCTAATCCTCTGAGCTACAGGCCCAATTGTCTCCATTGGATCTCTTCCCGGGGGTACCCCTTCATTTCAGGTTAAGAAGGTGGGAAAGCTTGGGTTAGCCCGGCTCCCTTGTTTTGGTACCTTACGTTCTGTTATATCGGCTAAGGTAGCGCAGGGAGAACTACTGCGATTATGTCCCGGTTCTTCCGGACGAGCACCTCGAGAGAAAGCCGAAAACCTGACCCAAGATGATGAGGCGAGAGCTGGTCATTGTTCGAGAGGTCTTAAAATCCTTAAAGATTTTTCCGCTTTAGGCAATGAGTCGGCCTTGTCCGATTTAGGCGTATATAAGCGCCCCAATTGACCCTCCGAATTCTAGGGGCTTCACGAAATTTAAAATTATAGACTTCTATGGCTAAGTGAAAGTTATAAAGCCACATAGTCCGATTGCCTTGTTAGATTGCTGGATACCTCCTTAAGGGACCAAACATTTGGATAAAGGGTATCCGGTTTTCGAGAACACCCTAGCACTAGTTGCGTGGGGGCGGAAGCCCGACGGTAGCCTACTTTCAGTATCCTATAAACAGCCGCACAGAAGGTAATATTTTAAATCAAACAGTGCTACATAGCACAAGTAACTTCGTCTTTAAATTACAACAGCGACAGAGGTACATTTAGTCAAAGATCTTGTCCTTGGAACACTCATGGGCCACGAGACAAGCACCTTTCATAACGCCATCATAGTACTTCTCGGGATTGCGATGCTCCTTGCCCTCGAGCGGACCGTCCTTCACCAGCTTCTCCGCATCCAGCTTGCCCCAATGCACCTTCGCGTGGGCAAAGGCCCGGCGGGCACCCTCGATGCAAACGGATCACTTGATTACTTCAAGCCACGGACAGGCATTCACCATACGCTTGATCAGGCCGAAGTAGCTAGTGGGCAGGGCTCACCAGGCCACATCCGGACTATGAAATCTTTCACAGCCACTTCAGCCGACCTGTGGAGTTTGATCAACTGCTTCAGTTGATCACTCAGAGGCGCTGGGTGTTCGGCCCCAGTATACTGGGACCAGAACAGCTTCTCCGTTGAGCTCCCCTCTTAGGCACGGTAGAACTCCACGGCATTTGATACGCTGCGTGGCAGATCTGCGAATGCCCCTGGAGAGCTCCGAATTCGAGTAAGTAAAAGAAACGCTTCCTCCACACGTTTGCTTTGCAAAAAGAATTTCTTACCCGCCGCTATCTTTTTGGCCTCCTGGATCTCCTGCTGTGCCTTCTCGGCTTCGGCCTTGGCGTCTTTCATACTCACAAGGGCCTTCGCAAGCTCGGCCTCTTTCATCTTCAGATCATGCTCCACGGACTCGAACTTCTTGCCGAGGTCCTGGAGCTCTTGCTGTACCTCGCCCACTCTAGCACCTTGCTTCTCGCGCTCTTTGCATTCCAAGGCCACCTTGTCTTTGGCCTCGGATAGTGCTTTCTTCAGGGACGCCACTTCGGCGGCGGACCCTGTCACACAGTCACGACGCTTTGTCGTCAGACTAAACAATTTTATCTATCTTTACATACATAAGAGCGGAGAATCACTCACCTTTGCTCTCTTCGAGCCGCCTCTTCGTGAGGTCGAGATCTCCCTGCGCCTGCTCCAGGTCCCGCTTTAGTTCGGCAACCTCGGCTGTGCGGGTAGCAGCGGCAAGCAGCACGGCCTGCTTATTCGCATAAACGCTTATTAGACTCATGCGGATTATAATTGACCCTCCGTTTGGCTTTTCTTTCCGAACACCAAGCAGTATCGAGGGCTACTACCTATCGGGTGGTAATTTCACACATTTTTATTACTTACCTCGAAGCCCATCAGGAGGCTTGTGTAGGCTTCGGTTAGTCCGCTTTTGGCGGACAAAACCTTCTGAATCACCGCACTCATAAGAGTACGGTGCTCGTCATCCATGGAAGCGCCTCGAAGCGCTTCCACCAGACTATCCGGCGCCACTGGCGTGACGGAAGCCTTCGGCACAGACGGCTAGCCCTCCCTAACGAGGGGCTGCCCGCCTAAACCCGGAACCGTCAGGGGTTCCGGAATAGTGTTCGGTCGAGAGGTCGCCTTGCTGCGGCTCTCATCGACGCGATCCGCGGGGATCTTGAACCCCGCGTGTCCAACATCTGGGACTCCGCATTGGGGCGTCTCCAGAGTCACCTCCCCCCGCTCGGGGAACCTTCGGGAGAACACCTCCGTGTCATCAGCAGGCTGGGGAGTGGTGGCCGTCGGGAGCGAGTTCATCTCTGAAGCACTCAGAGACCCATCCGAAGACGACACCTCCGGATGAGCCCTGGCCGGACTGCATATATGTTCGGCGTTATTAAACAACTTATGAAGTAAAATCATGGTAGAGTGCGGACACTTACAATCGCGCAAGGGGCTTCCCCCTGGGCAGCCACTCTTCCTCGCTATGAGCGGTCGTAGTGGAGTAGTCCGGAAGGGACGTCTTTCCCTTCTTGGGCATCCCAGCCTCCCCCTCTGGGGCGGCTTTCCTCTTTTTCTCCTCCCCAGTGCGGGGAAGTAGAGTTTCTTCTTGCTTTCCCCCGCCTCCGCGGGAGGAATCTGTTTCGTCGTCATCGGACGACGTGGGTATGACGGCCTTGCGTCGAGGGCCCCTCCCGGCCCCATGGCCCGTCTCCTCAGGCGTCTCATCGTTTCCGGATGGGGCTTCTTCTTCTTCTTCTTCCTCCTCTTCAGGGGAGGAGTGCGCCTTGTCCTCTTCGGACGAGGCTTCCGGCACAACCTTACGCCGGGGACCCTTCCTGGTCCCCTGGGGCCTTCTTTTCGGCCTTCTTCTCCGGTGCCTTGTAGGGCGCTGGGATCAGCATCTCTGTCAGGAGAGCATCAACTGGATCTTCTGGCAGCTGAGCCGGACAGTCAATATGCTCCGCTGTCTCCACATAGTCCTGATCAAATATACACAAATACTTAAGACTCCCCCATGAATGTATTGGGAAAAATCGAATCCAGTGGTAGTCCCAAAACTCACCGGACGCGGGGGCCATGCTGCATGAAGTCCGCCGTCCTCGGATGTGGGAGGAGGTACTTCGGAGGCCTTGAACAATGCCTTCCACGCGTCTTTGTGCTTCATGCCATAGAGCCTCTGAAGCGTCTGGTGTTCGGCCGGGACGAACTCCCACAGATTGAATGCCCGCCTTTGGCACGGCAGAATCCGGCGAATGAGCATGACCTGGATCACGTTGACAAGCTTGATGTTCTTGTCCTTCATGCTCTTGATGCAGGTTTGGAGTCCGGTCAGCTCTGTAGGTTCGCCCCAAGTCAGGCCCTTCTTTTCCAAGGAGGTGAGCTGCATGGGGGCTCTGGGTCGGAACTCGAGGGTCGCCGCTCAGTTGGCGCCGCGCGGCTCGGTGATGTAGAACCACCCCGATTGCCACCCTTTTACGGTCTCCGCTAAGGAGCCGTCCAGCCAGGTGACGTTAGGCATCTTGCCCACCATGGCCCCTCCGCACTCCGCTTGGCTGGCGCTTACAATCTTGACTTCACGCAGAAGTTTTGCAGCCACAGGCCGAAGTGAGGCCGGATGCGGAGTAAGGCCTCACATATGACGATGAACGCTGAGATGTTGAGGACGAAATTCAGGGCTAGATCATGGAAATCTAGCCCGTAGTAGAACATGAGCCCGCGGACGAAGGGGTGAAGTGGAAACCCCAGTCCACGGACGAAGTGGGCGACGAACACGACCCTCTCGTGGGGTTCCGGGGTCGAAATGACCATCCCAACGTCCTGTAGCCGGTGCGCTATGTCTGCGGCCAAGTATCCTGCCGCCCGAAGATTTGCGATGTGCTTCTCCTTGACGGTGGAAGCCACCCACTTGCCTCCTGCTCCGGACATGTTTAGCTGTGCGGAGAAGACTTGGGCTTGGGCGCTGGAGCTCGAGGAGGCGAGAGTGGGCAAAGGAGGGAGAAGGCGTGGGTAAAAATGGGGAAATCTTATTCCTTTATAGAGGCGACGAAAGCGGTGCGCCTCCCCACTTGCCCGTTGGGAATCGCTTGCTTCCCAAGCGCCACGATTGATGATGTGGTGGGATTACCCGTACTCGTATTGATGAGAATCCCGTGATAAGGGGACACGATCTCTGCTTTGACAAGACATGTCAAGGAAACCGCCTCGCAATATGCGCCGTGGCTGGTCGTGGGAAAACAGTTCGAATAATGACCCGACCGTAATGAAACGTCGAGTTGCCTAAAAAGTTGTCAGCAGATTGCATTTGTGAAATACCATTCTCTCTACGGTGGCATGTGAAGATCATTTTGTGGACCCGGACACGGTTCAAGTGTTCGATAATTACCTTGGAGTATTCGGAAGAGGAACCCACCCTGTAATGCCGAAGACAAGACTGCGCGCCGGACTCATCGTCATTGAGGCCTGGTTCAGGGGCTACTGAGGGAGTCCTGGATTAGGGGGTATCCGGATAGCCGGACTATATACATCGTTCGGACTATTGAAGCGTGAAGATACAAGACTCAAGACTTCGACCCGTGTCCGGATGGGACTTTCCTTGGCATGGAAGGCAAGCTTGGCGATCCGGATATTGTATTTCCTTCCTTGTAACCGACTCCATGTAAACACTAGCCCTCTCCGGTGCCTATATAACCGGAGAGGTTGGTCCTTAGAAGGCCGATCAGAATTGCAATCATACCATCATAGGCTAGCTTCTAGGGTTTAGCCTCTACGATCTCGTGGTAGATCTACTCTTGTACTACCCATGTCTTCAATATTAATCAAGCAGGAAGTAGGGTTTTACCTCCATCGAGAGGGCCCGAACCTGGGTAAACATATGTGTCCCTTGCTTCCTGTTACCATAAGCCTAAGACGCACAGATTGGGACCCCCTACCCGAGATCCGCCGGTTTTGACACCGACACCGGCCCCTTGCCACGCCCTGGAGGAGTCCTACTCCCACCGGGAGTAGGATTCCCCCCTTTCCAAGTAGTAGGAGTAGGAGTCAAGGCAAGGGAAGAGAGAAGAGAAGGAAGGAGGGGACGCAGCCCCTCCCCCAAGTCCAATTCGGACTAGGCCTTCGGGGTGCGTGCAGCCTCTCCTCTCTCTTTCCCCTAAAGCCCGATAAGGCCCATATACTCCCCTGCGAATTCCCGTAACTTCCCGATACTCCGAAAAATACCCGAATCACTCAGAACCTTTCCGACGTTCGAATATAATCATCCAATATATCGATCTTTACGTCTCGACCATTTCAAGACTCCTCGTCATGTCCCCGATCTCATCCGGGACTCCGAACTACCTTCAGTACATCAATACACATAAACTCATAATATAACCGTCATCGAACTTTAAGTGTGCGGACCCTACGGGTTCGAGAACTATGTAGACATGACCGAGACATGTCTCCGGTAAATAACCAATAGCGGAACCTGGATGCTCATATTGGCTCCCACATATTCTACGAAGATCTTTATCGGTCAAACCGCATAACAACATACGTTGTTCCCTTTGTCATCGGTATGTTACTTGCCCGAGATTCGATCGTCGGTATCTCAATACCAAGTTCAATCTCGTTACCGGCAAGTCTCTTTACTCATTCTGTAATACATCATCACGCAACTAACTCATTTTGCGAATTTCTATGTCAACGATGCTCTGCACGGAACTACTCTAGCTAATTACTCCCACTTTCAATATGCATCCAGATTGAGGCTTTGAGTCATCTGGATCAGTGTCAAAATTTGCATCGACGTAACCCTTACTTAATTTAACCTTTTGTCACCTCCATAATCGAGAAATATATCCTTATTCCACTAAGGATTATTTTGACCACTGTCTAGTGATCTACTCATAGATCACTATTGTACTCCCTTGCTAAACACAGTAGGGTATACAATAGATCTGGTACACAACATGGCATACTTTATAGAACCTATGGCTGAGGCATAGGGAATGACTTTCATTCTCTTTCTATCTTCTGCCGTGGTCGGGCTTTGAGTCTTACTCAATTTCAAACCTTGTAACACAGGCAAGAACTCTTTCTTTGACTGTTCCATTTTGAACTACAAAATCTTGTCAAGGTATGTACTCATTGAAAAAACTTATCAAGCATCTTGATCTATCTCTATAGATCTTTATGATCAATATGTAAGCAGCTTCATTGAGGTCTTTCTTTGAAAAACTCCTTTCAAACACTCCTTTATGCTTTGCAGAATAATTCTACATTATTTCCGATCAACAACATGTCATTCACATATACTTATCAGAAATGATGTAGTGCTCCCACTCACTTTGTTGTAAATACAGGCTTCACCGTAAGTCTGTATAAAACTATATGCTTTGATCAACTCATCAAAGCGTATATTCCAACTCCGAGATGCTTCCACCAGTCCATAGATGGATCGCTGGAGCTTACATATTTTGTTAGCACCTTTAGGATTGACAAAACCTTCTGGTTGCATCATATACAACTCTTCTTTAATAAATCCATTAAGGAATGCAATTTTGTTTATCCATTTGCCAGATTTCATAAAATGCGTCAATTGCCAACATGATTCGGACAGACTTAAGCATAGATACGAGTGGGAAACTCTCATCGTAGTCAACACCTTGAACTTGTCGAAAACCTTTTGCGATAATTCTAGCTTTGTAGATAGTAACACTACTATCAACGTCTGTCTTCCTCTTGAAGATCCGTTTATTCTCAATGGCTTGCCGATCATCGGGCAATTCCACCAAAGTCCATACTTTGTTTTTCATACATGGATGCTATCTTAGATTTCATGGCCTCAAGCCATTTTGCGGAATCTGGGCTCACCATCGCTTCCTCATAGTTCGCAGGTTCGTGATGGTCTAGTAACATAACTTCCAGAATAGGATTATCGTACCACTCTGGTGCGGATCTTACTCTGGTTGACCTACGAGGTTCGGTAGTAACTTGATCTGAAGTTTCATGATCATCATCATTAACTTCCTCACTAATTCGTGTAGGTATCACTAGAACTGATTTCAGTGATGAGCTACTTTTCAATTCGAGAGAAGGTACAATTACCTCATCAAGTTCTACTTTCCTCCCACTCACTTCTTTCGAGAGAAACTCCTTCTCTAGAAAGGATCCATAATCAGCAACGAATATCTTGCCTTCGGATCTGTGATAGAAGGTGTACCCAATAGTTTCTTTTGGGTATCCTATGAAGATTTACTTCTCCGATTTGGGTTCGAGCTTATCATGTTGAAACTTTTTCACATAAGCATCGCAATACCAAACTTTAAGAAACGACAGCTTAAGTTTCTCGCCAAACCACAGTTCATATGGTGTCATCTCCATGGATTTACATGGTGCCCCATTTAACGTGAATGTAGCTGTCTCTAATGCATTACCCCAAAACGATAGTGGTAGATCGGTAAGAGTCATCATATATCGCACCACATCTAATAAAGTATGGTTATGACGTTCGGACACACCATTACATTGTGGTGTTCCAGGTGGCGTGAGTAGTGAAACTATTTCACATTGTTTTAACTAAAGGCCAAACTCGTTAACTCAAATATTTTACTTGTACGATCCTATCATAGAAACTTTTATTTTCTTGTTACGATGATTCTCCACTTCACTCTGAAATTCTTTGAACTTTTCAAATGTTTTAGACTTGTGTTTCATCAAGTAGATATACCCATATCTGCTCAAATCATTTGTGAAGGTCAAAAAATAATGATACCCTGCCGCGAGCCTCAACACTCATCGGACCGCATACATCAGTATGTACTATTTCCAATAAGTCAGTTGCTCGCTCCATTGTTCTGGAGAACGGAGTTTTAGTCATCTTGCCCATGAGGCATGGTTCGCAAGCATCAAGTGATTCATAATCACGTGATTCCAAAAGCCCATCAGCATGGAGTTTCTTCATGCGCTTTACACCAATATGACCTAAACGGCAGTGCCCCAAATAATTTGCACTATCATTATTAACTTTGCATCTTTTGGCTTCAATATTATGAATATGTGTATCACTACGATCGAGATCCTACAAACCATTTTCATTGGGTGTATGGCCATAGAAGGTTTTATTCATGTAAACAGAACAACAATTATTCTCTGATTTTAAATGAATAAATGTTTTGCAATAAACATGATCAAATCATATTCATGCTCAATGCAAACACCAAATAACATTTATTTAGGTTCAACACTAATCCCGAAAGTATAGGGAGTGTGCGATGAGGATCATATCAATCTTGGAACCACTTCCAACACACCTCGTCACTTCACCCTTAACTAGTCTTTGTTCATTCTGCAACTCCCGTTTCGAGTTACTACCCTTAGCAACTGAACCAGTATCAAATACCGAGGGGTTGCTATAAACACTAGTAAAGTACACATCAATAACATGTATATCAAATATACCTTTGTTCACTTTGCCATCCTTCTTATCCGCCAAATACTTGGGGTAGTTCCGCTTCCAGTGACCAGTCCCTTTGCCATGGAAGCACTTAGTCTCAGGCTTAGGTCCAGAATTGGGCTTCTTCACTTGAGCAGCAACTTGCTTGCCATTCTTCTTGAAGTTCCCTATCTTCCCTTTGCCCTTTTTCTTGAAACTAGTGATCTTGTCAACCATCAACACTTTGATGTTTTTCTTTGATTTCTACTCTTCACGATTTTTCGCATCGCGAAGAGCCTGGGAATTGTTTTCATCATCCCTTGCATATTATAATTCATCACGAAGTTCTACTAACTTTGTGGTGGTGACTAGAGAATTCTGTCAATCACTATTTTATCTGGAAGATTAACTCCCACTTGATTCAAGCAATTGTAGTACCCAGACAATCTGAGCACATGCTCACTAGTTGAGCTATTCTCCTCCATCTTGTAGGCAAAGTACTGTCCGAGGTCTCATACCTCTCGCCACGGGCGTGAGTATGAAATACCAATTTCAACTCTTGGAACATCTCATATGCTCCATGGCGTTCAAAACATTTTTGAAGTCTCGGTTCTAAGACGTAAAGCATGGTGCACTAAACTATCAAGTAATCATCATATACCGAGTTTTGTCAAAACGTTCATAATGTCTGCATCTGCTCCTGCAATAGTTCTGTCACCTAGCGGTGCATCAAGGACACAATTTTTCTGTGCAGCAATGAGGAAAATCCTCGGATCACAGACCAAGTCCGCATCATTGCTACTAACATCTTTCAACATAGTTTTCTCTAGGAACATATCAAAATATAAACAGGGAGCAAAACGCAAGCTATTGATCTACAACATAGATATGCTAATACTATCAGGACTAAGTTCATGATAAATTAAAGTTCAATTAAGCATATTACTTAAGAACTCCCACTTAGATAGACACCTCTCTAATCCTCTAAGTGATCACGTGATCCAAATCAACTAAACCTTGTCCGATCATCACGTGAGATGGAGTAGTTTCAATGGTCAACATCACTATGTTGATCATATCTACTATATGATTCACGCTCGACCTTTTGGTATCAGTGTTTCGAGGCCATATCTTTTATATGCTAGGCTCGTCAAGTTTAACCTGAGTATTCTGCGTGTGCAACTGTTTGCACCCGTTGTATTTGAACGTAGAGCCTATCACAACCGATCATCACGTGGTGTCTCAGCACGAAGAACTTTCGCAACGGTGCATAGTCAGGGAGAACACTTATACCTTGATAATTAAGTAAGAGATCATCTTATAATGCTACTGTGAATCAAAGCAAGATAAGATACATAAAAGATAAACATCACATGCAATCAATATAAGTGATATGATATGGCCATCATCATCTTGTGCTTGTGATCTCCATCTTCGAAGCACCGTCATGATCACCATCGTCACCGGCGCGACACCTTGATCTCCATCGTAGCATCGTTGTCGTCTCGCCAATCTTTTGCTTCTACGACTATCGCTACCGCTTAGTGATAAAGTAAAGCATTACAGGGCGATTGCATTGCATACAATAAAGCGACAACCATATGGCTCCTGCCGATTTTGATAACTCGGTTACAAAACATGATCATCTCATACAATAAAATATAGCATCATGCCTTGACCATATCACATCACAACATGCCCTGCAAAAACAAGGTAGACGTCCTCTACTTTGTGGTTGCAAGTTTTACATGGCTGCTACGGGCTTAGCAAGAACGTTCTTACCTACGCATCAAAACCACAACGATAGTTTGTCAAGTTGGTGTTGTTTTAACCTTCGCAAGGACCGGGCGTAGCCACACTCGGTTCAACTAAAGTTCGAGCCAGCCACCTGTGTGCAAAGCACGGCGGTAAAACCAGTCTCGCGTAAGCGTACGTGTAATGTCGGTCCGGGCCGCTTCATCTAACAATACCGCCGAACCAAAGTGTGACATGCTGGTAAGCAGTATGACTAGTATCGCCCACAACTCACTTGTGTTCTACTCGTGCATATAACATCAACGCATAAAACCAGGCTCTGATGCCACTGTTGGGTAACGTAGTAATTTCAAAAAAATTCCTACGCACACGCATGATCATGGTGATGCATAGCAACGAGAGGGGAGAGTGTTGTCTACGTACCCTCGTAGACCGAAAGCGGAAGCGTCAGCACAACGCGGTTCATGTAGTCGTACGTCTTCACGATCCGACCGATCAAGTACCGAACGCACGGCACCTCGGAGTTCTGCACACGTTCAGCCCGATGACGTTCCTCGAACTCCGATCCAGCCGAGTGTTGAGGGAGAGTTTCGTCAGCACGATGGCGTGGTGACGATGATGATGTTCTACCGACGCAGGGCTTCGCCTAAGCACCGCTACAGTATTATCGAGGTGGACTATGGTGGAGGGGGGCACCAAGACACGCTAAAAGATCAAACGATCAATTGTGTCTATGGGGTGCCCCCTGGCCACGTATATAAAGGAGTGAAGGAGGGGGGGAGAGGGCCGGCCCCTATGGCGCGCCCTGGAGGAGTCCTACTCCCACCGGGAGTAGGATTCCCCCCTTTCCATGTAGTAGGAGTAGGAGTCAAGGCAAGGGAAGAGAGAAGAGAAGGAAGGAGGGGGCGCAGCCCCTCCCCCTAGTCCAATTCGGACTAGGCCTTGGGGGAGCGCGCAGCCTCTCCTCTCTCTTTCCCCTAAAGCCCAATAAGGCCCATATACTCCTCGGCGAATTCCCGTAACTCTCCGGTACCCTGAAAAATACCCGAATCACTCGGAACCTTTCCGACATCCGAATATAGTCGTCCAATATATCGATATTTACGTCTCGACCATTTTGAGACTCCTCGTCATGTCTCCGATCTCATCCGGGACGCTGAACTACCTTCGGTACATCAATACACATAAACTGATAATATAACCGTCATCGAACTTTAAGCGTGCGGACCCTACGTGTTCGAGAACTATGTAGACATGACCGAGACACGTCTTCGGTCAATAACCAATAGCGGAACCTGGATGCTCATATTGGATCCCACATATTCTATGAAGATCTTTATCGGTCAAACCGCATAACAACATACGTTGTTCCCTTTGTCATCGGTATGTTACTTGCCCGAGATTCGATTGTCGGTATCTCAATACCAAGTTCAATCTCGTTACCGGCAAGTCTCTTTACTCGTACTATAATACATCATCCCGCAACTAACTCATTAGTTGCAATGCTTGCAAGGCTTAAGTGATGTGCATTACCAAGTGGGCCCAGAGATACCTCTCCGACAATCGGAGTGACAAATCCTAATCTCGAAATACGCCAACCCAACAAGTACCTTTGGAGACACCTGTAGGGCAGCTTTATAATCACCCAGTTACGTTGTGATGTTTGGTAGCACACAAAGTGTTCCCACGGTAAACGGGAGTTGCATAATCTCATAGTCATAGGAACTTGTATAAGTCATGAAGAAAGCAATAGGAACATACTAAACGATCAAGTGCTAAGCTAACGGAATGGGCCAAGTCAATCACATCATTCTCCTAATGATGTGATCCCGTTAATAAAATGACAACTCATGTCTATGGCTAGGAAACATGACCATCTTTGATTAACGAGCTAGTCAAGTAGAGGCATACTAGTGACACTCTATTTGTCTATGTATTCACACATGTATTATGTTTCCGGTTAATACAATTCTAGCGTGAATAATAAACATTTATCATGAAATAAGGAAATAAATAATAACTTTATTATTGCCTCTAGGGCATATTTCCTTCACAGTGTGCCATGCTTTACGGCTTAGAACCGGGACTTCAACATCGTTGTGAATGTCATGGAGCATATGAGATGTTCCAGGAGTTGAAGTTAATATTTTAAGCAAATGCCTGAATTGAGAGATATGAAAGAGCTGCACCACCAGAGACCAAGAGGGTGTCCGTCAAGGAGGATGGCACGGGAGGCGCTTTCACCATAAGCTCCACCCTCGACAAGAAATAGGGAAGCACGCTCGTCACTTTTCTGCGGGCGAATGTCGATATGTTTGCATGGCAAGCATCCGACATCCCCGGCGTTCCCAAGGAAGTGATTGAGCACCACCTTGTTGTCTGTCCCCATGCGCGACCCGTCAAGCAGAAGGTCAGGAAGAAAGCTTTGGAACGATAGGAGTTCATCACAGAGGAGATCAGGAAATTGGACGTGGCAGGCTTGGTGAGAGGAATGCTCCATACGACGTGGTTGGCCAATCCGGTGGTGGTGCGTAAGGCAAATGGGAAGTGGATGCTGTGTATCCATTACACATATATCAGTAAGGCTTGCCCCAAGGACCCCTTCTCGTTGCCACACATCGACCAGATTGTTGACTCCACGGCTAGATGTGACCTGTTATCATTCCTCGATGCCTACTCGGGCTACCACCAGATCTTCATGATGAGAGAGGACGAAGAGAAGACAACATTCATCACCCCATGTGGCACGTATTGCTTTTTACGGATGCCTTTTGGGTTGAAGAGTGCTGGCTCGTCGTTCACAAGGGCGGTCCAAATTGGTTTTGAGCCCCAGCTGCATAGAAATATGGAAGCTTACACGGATGACATAGTGGTCAAAACCAAGGACAAGGCAACTCTTGTACAAGACTTAGAAGAGATGTTTGCCAACCTGTGCAAGATCAACCTCAAGCTAAACCCTGAGAAGTGTGTCTTCGGTGTTCCGTCCAGCAAACTTCTCAGGTTCTTTGTGTCGTAGTGTGGGATTGAGGCAAACCCAGTCAAGATCAAGGCTATCGAGCAGATTGAGGCGCCCAAGCGGATCAGGGATGTGCGTCGGCTCACTGGCTGCGTTGCCGCCATGAGCAGATTCATCTCCAAGTCTACCAAGCGCGCCCTCCCCTTTTTCAAGATCTTGAAAAAGGCGGGACCAATGGAATGGACCCCAGAGGCTGAAGCAGCGCTGTAGGATTTGAAGCGGTGCCTTTCCTCTACACCAATACTAGTTGCGCCTAAACCACAAGAGCCATTGCTGCTGTATCTAGCGGCAATGAATCAAGTGGTCAGCGCCGCGTTAGTGGCACAAGGGAGGTCGACGAAGAGGCAGTGGGAACGGCAGGACCGGCGGATGGCAAGTCAGAAATCTCCCCGGTAGGGCCTGGTGCCAGCAAGGCAAGGCCCCCGGCAGAGTCTGACGCCATCGGGACGGGGCCCGCATAGCCAAGTGAAGTGGTGCAGAAGAAGAAGATGATGCAGCACCCGGTCTACTTTGTCAGCTCCCTCTTGCAGGGGGCTAGGTCAAGGTACTCCGGTGTGCAGAAATTGCTCTTCGGCCTCCTTATGGCCTCGAGGAAGCTGCGTAATTACTTCCAAGCCCACAAGATCACCGTCGTCACCCGCCTCCCGTTGCAACGGATATTGCATATACAGACGCGACCGAGAGGATTGTGGAGTGGGCCCTGGAGCTGTCGAGCTTTGGTCTGAAGTTTGAAAGTACTTCGACGATCCAGACCAGAGTCGTGGCGGAGTTCATTGCGGAGTGGACCTCAACGCTCGACGAAGAAATCCAGGAGACCGCTCTCCCCGGTAAGGAAGCTAGTTACATCGGATCATGTACTCTGATGGGGCTTTCTCGCTGCAAGGCACCGGTGCCGGTGTGCTGCTTGTCGCACCCACCGGAGAGCACCTCAAGTATGTAATCCAGATGCACTTCCCCAGGGAGATGTCCACAAACAACACTGCTGAGTACGAGGGGCTGCTTGCCGGTCACAGGATCGCGACAGACCTCAGAGTTAAGAAGCTCATCATCAGGGGTGATTCGCAGCTTGTCGTCAGACAAGTCAACAAGGATTATCAAAGCCTGTTGATGGAGGCCTATGTAGATGAGGTGAGGAAGCTGGAAGAGTGCTTTGACGGTATACAAACAGAGAACGTTCCCGGAGCAGAGAACGACATCGCTGATTACCTGTCTGTCAGGACCCCGATTCTAAGTCACACCGATCTAGCCTGTAACACCTCATATCACTTTGCGGCCTCACGCACGGTATTCCCACGGGTGTTGCCTTACCATGGCCCGGGACCGCTTATGCTTTTGGCTCACGATATGATAGTGTCGCTAGCATCCATATGACAGAGAACCCGGGCCGACATGGCTAGCCATGAACCCAAAGCGGCACTAACCCATGGGAACAGGCATACATGAATCACATCGAGCATGTCGGTCGCCAGCGTGTGAATCCTGGCTGTAGCAGGCTATGAGGACTCCGGGAACCCGGGAGAAAGCGAGCTAGGCAGACTGGATGTCACCGTGACATTTCCCGAAGGACAGAACGAGGAAGTGAAACACATGTCGGCCAATCAAGTGTCCAGAAAGCGGTAGTCTTTGGGCTAGCAGGACTCCGTGAACCGGTCAGAAGCGGACTACTATCGCCAGAAGCACTAGACTACATTTCCCCATAAGAGAGGCTGCCAAGGATAAACAACTAGATTGTCGGATCCCACACATACCAAGCATTTCAAACATACACACAATATGCTCAATATGTGTAAATACAACATGGCATCACAACATAACTCTACGACTCAAAGTATTTATTCATTAGGCTCCGAGGAGCGAGATATTACAAACATGGGTCTCATGACCCAACATTCAGAGCATACAAGTCAAAGCACAAACGGAAGCTTAACATGTCTGAGTACATACATCTACAAATGAAAAAGGCTGAGAAGCCTGACTATCTACCAGATCCTGCCGGGGGCACAAAATCGTAGCTGAGGTAACAAGCTAAACGTCGAAGTCCACGCGGAACTACTAGCGAGACTGATGTCTCTCTGCAAAACATAAAATAAGAAAACATGAGTACAAATGTACTCAGCAAGACTTACATCAGAACTAACTACATATGCATCATTATCAACAAAGGGGGTGATGGAGTTTGGTCAAGAAGAAGCCAGCTTTGACTCGGTGGCTATCCTAAACTACGACTGCAAGTAACTCTTTTGAGGTGGCGCACACGAGTCCACATATTCACCATACCAATACACCACTATGGATCCGCTCCCGTCCACCTACGGGAACGCCATCCATAGCACTCACGCTTATCTTGCGAGTTTTAGAGTATCCACTTTCACTTGTCTATGAACTATGCAAGGGGTCCAAGTTTCCATATCTGAGGAATCCGGCTCTTCGAATAGATAATGATAACCCCGCAGGGTGTACTTCTTCACACACGCTCTCGCCACTTATCGCCTCAGACATCGCCATGTACCTCGGCAACCTTCAAGCGGAAGCCGGGCGAGGAGTCGGCCACGACCGACTAACCACACAAGTCTCTCGTCCGTGTTTATCGCCTATTCGGTTCCATCCGCAAGGAGATCCGCCGGGTGTCGCCACGGCCCCAAACGATGTGAGCAGGGTTCCCAAGCCCACCAACCGGTGCCACTTGGTACACCGTACATCAGGCCTAGTCTCTGTCCCAAGCCCACTTGTACCGGGTGCCACTTGGTAGACTACGAACACTACCTACAAACACCGTAAACTAGTTGCAACTCCCCGGACAGAGATCAAGTTGATTACTAAGTCGAGAGGGTCGAAGTTACGGAACCCAATGTGTGGTAGTAACTGCTCATGGATCACAAACACGTAACTCAGTTCCTCGAGGACGGCTGCAATGAGACAACCCACCATGTACTCCTACATGGCCTCTCACCGCTACCTTTACCAAATCGTGTTCATACACTTAGCTTACACACAGTGAGGACATGTTCACACACCTCCGATTCATCCCCGATGAATCGTGACCGACTCAACTCTAAGCAAGAGGCATGACAAACAAGCATGGATGAGTAGGCACATCAGGGCTCAAACAACTCCTACTCATGCTAGTGGGTTTCATCTATTTACTGTGGCAATGACAGGTCATGCAAAGGAAAGGGGTTCAACTACCGCAACATGTAACAGTTGAAACATTGTTTTCCTAATGAAGTAAAAGAGAGTAGGAGCGATAGAGTGGGATTGTATCAGAATGAACAAGGGGGTTTTGCTTGCCTGGCACTTCTAAAGATAATATAGTTCTTCATCGGTGTCATCGAACTCATCGTCGAACCCACGTCTATCGAGAGGGAACAATCACCGACAAACAAAGAAGAAGCACAATCAATGCAATGCACAATATGATGCATGAATGTGACATGGCAATATGCTGTTGATTTGAGCTAATGCATCTAGCTATGATTTAAATGAAGTTGGTTTGAATACAAGATTCAAATTCAAACTCCACATGTAGTTATTTAAATGCCATTCATTTCATTTGTCCTAATCAGTAGTCATAAGTTGTTCTAACATGCATGAAACCTGAACAGGTGGATAGATAGGATTTTTCTGATCATTTTTCATATATAAATTATTTTATTTGGAGTTACGGTTGATTTACTATGAATTTTAGAAGTTTGGGGTATTTCTGAAATTTCCTGAATTAAAATTAATCCAGAAAATGAATTATGGCGTCAGCACTACGTCACTGTGACGTCAGCAGGTCAACAGGGCTGCCCCGGGTCAACCCTGACGCATGGGTCCCGCATGTCGCTGGAGCCGATTGCTTAGTGTCACGCAGTGGGCCCGTCGAAAGGCCACGCCAAGATGGTCAATGCTTGTGCGTGGGTCCGCCGATTAGACTAATTCTAACTAATTTCTTTAGCCGTTAATTAAATAGGTGGGGCCCGCCATCTCGTGGGTCGTGGGTGGTTAACAGGATGGTTAGGCAGCTAATGACGGGTTAGCCGGCGATTAATCGCCGGGCGCTAGGCAAGCAGCACGGCGCGATCGCCGGCCGGCTTGCTTTCCGCCACGGCCGCTATGCGCTGGCGCGTTGGGGAGCCGCCGCTACGGGCTTTGGATGGTGGAGGTGGCATGTGCGGGTGGTTGAGACGCATGCAGCGTCGACCACGGCGGCGGCCGGAGCTCGGCCGGGTGCGGCGGGGGCTGCAGGGCGGTAGGGAAGGAGCTGGTGGCCTAGATGGCAAGGAAGCTAGGCTTCCATGGCGGGCGGCGGTGCTCGGGCACGCAGGCGGGGGTGTTGTGGCACGGGAACAAACAAAGCAAAGGAGGGGAAACGGGAAGGAGCTCACAGTGAACTCGATGGCGTAGTCGATGAGGTCGGGGACGCACTGGAGTCCGCGAATCCACGGCGAGGATGCCGGCGGCCGGAGGTTGAAGATGAGGACGGGGAGGACGCTGCAGGGCTCTTCCGCCAAGTGGCTTGGCCGAGACGGGCGAGAGGTCGGCGGGGCTTCTTGGCGCGTCGGGAGGCGAGGGAGCACGGTGGCCGTGGCAAACAGCGTCGGCGACGACGCAGCCTCGCTGGGCGTGTGGGAGAGAGAGCGGAGGAGGGGGAGGAGCGAGGGAGAGCGCGAGGATTTCCAGTGGCGTCACGAGAGTCGTCCAGAGCGTCGGGAGGGCACGCAGGCAGGCAGGAGGTGGCCGGCGCGCGTCGGGCACACGCCCGCGTCCTCCTGGCGCGGTGGAGAAGACGACTGGCACTGGCTGCACAAGAGCGGGCCGCGGGTGGGTTGGCCTCTCCGGTGGGCTGGCTGGTGGCCTACCTGTAAGGCCGTAAGTCTCTCTTTCTCTCTTTTATTTCTGTTTTCTAATTCTTCAAGAATCAAGGCTTTATTATTAAAATACTAAAACGTTTCCAAAAATCCTGCAAATAATTGTGGGCTCTATTGGGATTATTCCTAATAGCCCACACTTAAATTTAGAATTAATTGAGCATTTAAAATAATATATAGCATTTAAATGCCCAATTGCAAATACTAAATGATTTAATTCAGTGACCAAATATGTCATGGAAAAATGTGCAACACCTCTGGTTATTGCTTCTAGCATTTTCCAGAAATGATGGACATTTTTGAAAGCCATTTGGATTCACTAAAATTATTTTAGTTGAACCTAGTGAATTCCTTTAATGCTAGAGTTTAGGCAATCCCCATTTCAAGTTTCTTAGGAATTTAAACATGATGACAAGATGAGCAAGCAAAGTCAAGCAAGGCCGATCTAGGGCTGTGACAGCTCACCCCACTAAACAAGAATCTCGTCCCGAGATCCAAGACGTGAGGTAAGATGTCAGAGGGGTCACAAGCTAGCACGATCTTCACGATCCAATTGTCCTTCCCAAGATGTTGATTCATTGCTTCATAATGATCTTGACGTCTTTGCTTTCGAGAACTTCATCCAACACGACAACGACAGAGAGGAACTCTGCAGGAATCGATCTTCTTAAAGATCGAGCAACTCACGATCAACTCACGGAATGAGACATAGCAACATCTCTCGAGCTGAGACACGAGGCACACATCCAAAGGGATGGAGTGAAATGGATGACAAAGGTTCACTAGGTAGACAACAATTCCACACTTAAGAAGGTGGTGTACACTTGTCAACGTAGTGAGGAGTTGAGTTGCCAGAATAACATAACGAGACATCTTAGAAGAGGTGACTCGTAGATATATCCCCTTAAGTGGCAGAAAGAATTACCTTGATTCAGAGATCATAGAGACTCTTTATACCAGCCTAAGGCAATCACAAACGATCATTTGGCGGAGTTCAAAGGAATGACACATCCGGATTCGAATGGATGATGCGGACTACCTTGTTGAAGACAACGCAAAGGATGATTTTTGCTTATCATCGGAAATGAACGGGACCTATGGCAGACTGACACAATGACGGGTGCGAGCTGGGAACAAAATCCAAATACTGGAAATGACCCAACCATCATATACGCTCGAGATTCAGATCTGGTTGGTGTCAGGACATTCCATACTCATCAAATCTAGAAAGAGAAATGAAAGTTTGCAACACAAATCGACGAGATGACGTTGCGAGATTCTCGGGAAATGAACTACGATTGCAAGCTCCAAAGCATGAGCTGGTTCTGCTACAAACCCATGAACACGCTGTCCAAGACAAGCATGACCATGTAGTAGACTTATAATAAAACATTACCGAGTTCAGGTGGGGAACCATCTTCGAGGATATTGGAATCTTGTGCATGAACTAGTATTCGTGACAACAACTCCTTTTCCTCGAACAAACCAATCAAGGCTTGATGTGCTAGGAAATTCATATGAAATGAAGATGATCAGTCTATCAGACCATAGAATACATTGCACATGCATGACTGACTTGGGATGATTCCAGAGGAAACAAAACAAACCTTTCTCAAATTCATGGCGGCAACTTACGCCTAAAGCACATGAATTTGAGGAAGTCACTTCTTTCATCCAAGCATAAGCTTCATGAACGGAACACGAAGGCATTGCTTACAAAGTTTCCAACACTAGGTTGATGTTCAACATGAATCATGAGGGAGACAAAATGCTGCTGATGGGCTCAACAACAACTCATCAGAATTTCCATATCACTGTACTTCCACCATCATGTGAACACGATGATAGTATTGGTCAGACCAAAAGATGTAATGGTGTATGCTCGAGGGATCAACCACGAGTAAGACAACATTACGAGCATCGTTATACTGATTTGACTTGACAATAGCCCATACTCAAGTCAAAGTTCTGACAAGGCAATAGATCCAACAACTGATCACGAGGACCA
This sequence comes from Aegilops bicornis, assembly GCA_021605145.1. Classification (NCBI taxonomy): domain Eukaryota; kingdom Viridiplantae; phylum Streptophyta; class Magnoliopsida; order Poales; family Poaceae; genus Aegilops; species Aegilops bicornis. The sequence continues at coordinate 719,892,702 of CM038671.1, forward strand.
ATCAATGGAGATATCATCTTTCTTCAACACACACACGCACAGAAGATATCCCTTAGAGATGAACTAAGTTAAGCAAAGCTTTATCTTACAACTCTCCAAGTTGTTGTCTAGCTCAACCAACTAGTTCAGGGATATCCAACACAGATTCTTGGAGAATGGGTGGTTTAGAGGAAAACCAATATGATCACGAACTCAACATAGCGGTCAGGTGACAACTTGGTAACACTTCCAAGAAGATATTTGGAAAGTCACGAACCACCGATATATTACTAAGCTCGAGACCAATCTTGCTTTTCAGGGCAAGACGATATGATCAAAGAGCAAGGGATTGATATAATCCGAACTCATTGGTCAAGAGTGCACCGTAATAAGGACTAGGTAGCACGATCAATCTTAGGATGATGATTTAATAACCAACACGCTAAGAATGAGATTATTGTCCATTAACTACCAAGCAACGAGGTTGCTAGGAGTATCGATTTCACACATCACAGTTCACTTGTCGGCATTCCGGTTACAACAACACGGAACCGAGGAATGAATAATCATAGCGAGAAGTATCACTACGTCAAGAATTCATGAGAAATGGTGCAATTCTCATGAAAATCCTGACATAAAGGGGGTAATACTCCGAGGTAGAACAGAATCAAAACCTGGATTGGCATTTTGATCTGCGGAATACAACTGCTTTGACCCAATCCTAGAAATGGACAAGGTATCGGAGTTTGTTTCTCCTAGTCATTCCGTAATAGAATGGCTCGACGGACCACAAGGATAATAGGCATCGATAAACACGATCGCATTACATACCCTTGATTATCAATTGATAGACGGGTCGTAATACAACTAAGGAGGAACAACTCGAGGAACATATAACTTTCGAGTTGTGGATGCATAGGTTAGTATGTCGAATCAAGTTCAACAAGTTTCTTCCGGATAACCTATGCAGAAGGGTAGAACTGGAAGAGTCGCAATATGGAATGGAGTACTCCTCAAGAGCACCCTGGTTGTGATCTTTCGGTTCAGCAAGGAACTTCTGCCATAGACGGCTCATAGTATTTGGAAGAAGGAAATACCACGGACCTCGAGGACTATCGCAAAGTTACTAATATCCTAAAGGAACTAGCAAACACTATCAACATGAGGTAAGTAGGGTGAATCTCGGTTCGTAAACCCGTGAGTAGAATACCTACTACTAAGTGGCATCACGGGATGCTTTCGAGAATGATGGCCAGAATCATCACCGGGAACACAAAGCATGGCTGGATTACTAGGTGACTCCCTAAAACACCTAGGGTCATAATAATAGCTCCAACATATATGTCGAGGCAATAGAGTACCTCGACTGACTGGTTAGTGTGCTTATTCTGACCAAAAGAACATCGGGAACGGAAAGAAAGGATTTGCAATGCATCAGACTATTTAGAGACCTGGGATGACTTTGACAAGATAACGGTCAGTAAATGCTCAAAATGATTTGAGACATCCTGCAAAAATGGTGGCATAACCACTCAACAACATCATATCAAGGTTTTGAGATCAACAGTTAACATAAGGAAGTAGTAGAAACTGAACTGGGGCTTAAATATAACAATCTTGCAAGTCTACATATTAGTAACACGTGATCCTGATAGAAAGATGAGAAGCCTAGTTCTTAATCCCCGTAGAAGAGAAGAGGTTGACTCAGATCAGAAGGCCATGAGGTATAAGGAGTAAAAAGAGCCTTACGTTCCCTCCCACAATCAATTCCCTTACATAACTAAAGCATTTCTAGACACAACTTCACCAGCTTTGGCTTGGTAATCCCACAGCAACAAAGCTCGATACCAAAGCTGCCAGACCCCTGATTCTAAGTCACACCGATCTAGCTCAGCAACACCTCATATCACTTTGCGGCCTCACGCACGGTATTCCCACGGTGTTGCCTTACCATGGCCCGGGACCATTTGCGCCTTTTGGCTCACGTATATGATAGTGTCGCTAGCATCCATATGACAGAGAACCCGGCCGACATGGCTAGTCATGAACCCAAAGCGGCACTAACCCATGGGAACAGGCATACATGAATCACATCGAGCATGTCGATTGGCCAGCTGCAGAATCCGGGGTAACCTTTGGGCTAACAGGACTCGGGAACCCGGGCTGTAGCAAAGTTAGGCAGACTCCGGATGTCACCGCGTGACATTTCGCCAAGGGATGTATTACAGAACGAAGTGAAACACATGCCACCAAATAAGTGTCCAGAGCGGTAGTCTTTGGGCTAGCGGACTCCGGTGAACCGGGTCAGAAGGACTACTATCGCTCAGAAGCACTAGACTACATTTCCCCGTAAGAGAGGCTGCCAAGGATAAACAACTAGATTATCGGATCCCACACATACCAAGCATTTCAAACATACACACAATATGCTCAATATGTGTAAATACAACATGGCATCACAACATAACTCTACGACTCAAAGTATTTATTCATTAGGCTCCCAGGAGCGAGATATTACAAACATGGGTCTCATGACCCAACATTCAGAGCATACAAGTCAAAGCACAAACGGAAGCTTAACATGTATGAGTACAGACATCTACAAATGAAAAAGGCTGAGAAGCCTGACTATCTACCGAGATCTGCGGGGCACAAAATCGTAGCTGAGGTAACAAGCTAAACGTCAAGTCCACGCTGAACTACTAAGCGAGACCGACGCCTCTCTCGCAAAACATAAAATAAGCAAACGTGAGTACAAATGTACTCAACAAGACTTACATCGAACTAACTACATATGCATCATTATCAACAAAGGGGTGATGGAGTTTGACCGCAGCAAGCCAGCCTTTGACTCGGTGGCTATCCTAACTACGACTGCAAGTAACTCTTTTGAGGTGGCGCATACGAGTCCACATATTCACCATACCAATACACCACTATGGATCCGCTCCCGTCTACCTACGAGAACGCCATCCATAGCACTCACGCTTATCTTGCGAGTTTTAGAGTATCCACTTTCACTTTTCTATTAACTATGCAAGTGGTCCAAGTTTCCATATCCGAGGAATCCGGCTATTCAAATAGATAATGATAACCCTGCAGGGGTGTACTTCTTCACACACGCTCTCACCACTTATCGCCCTGTACACGTCATGTACCTCGGCAACCTTCAAGAGGAAGCCGGGCGAGGGAGTCGGCCATGACCTGACTAACCACACAAGTCTCTCGTCCAGGTTTATCGCCTATTCGGGTTCCATCCGCAAGGAGATCCGCCGGGTGTCGCCACGGCCCCAAACGATGTGAGCAGGGTTCCCAAGCCCACCAACCGGGTGCCACTTGGTACATCGTACATCAGGTTTAGTCTGTCCCAAGCCCACCTGTACCGGGTGCCACTTGGTAGACTACTAACACTACCTACAAATACCAGAAACTAGTTGCAACTCCTGGACAGAGATCAAGTTGATTAATAAGTCGAGAGGGGTCGAGTTACCGGAACCCAATGTGTGGTAGTAACTGTTCATGGATCACAAACACATAACTCAGTTCCTAAGGACGGCTGCAATGAGACAACCCACCATGTACTCCTACATGGCCTCTCATCGCTACCTTTACCAAATCGTGTTCATACACTTGGCTTACACATAGTAGGACATGTTCACACACCTCTGATTCATCCCCGATGAATCAGACCTGACTCAACTCTAAGCATTAGCAGGCATGACAAACAACCATGGATGAGTAGGCACATCAGGGCTCGAACAACTCCTACTCATGCTAGTGGGTTTCATCTATTTACTGTGGCAATGACAGGTCATGCAAAGGAAAGGGGTTCAACTACCGCAGCATGTAACAGTTGAAACATTGTTGTCCTAATGCAGTAAAAGAGAGCAGGAGCGAGAGAGTGGGATTGTATCGGAATGAACAAGGGGGTTTTGCTTGCCTGGCACTTCTGAAGATAATATAGTTCTTCATCGGTGTCATCGAATTCATCGTCGAACCCACGTCTAACGAGAGGGAACAATCACCGACAAATAGAGAAGAAGCACAATCAATGCAATGCACAATATGATGCATGAATGTGACATGGCAATATGTTGTTGATTTGAGCTAATGCATCTAGCTATGATTTAAATGAAGTAGGTTTGAATACAAGATTCAAATTCAAACTCCACATGTAGTTATTTAAATGCCATTCATTTCATTTGTCCTAATCAGTAGTCATAAGTTGTTCTAACATGCATGAAACCAGAATAGGTGGATAGATTGGATTTTCTGATCATTTTTCATATATAAATTATTTTATTTGGAGTTACGGTTGATTTACTATGAATTTTAGAAGTTTGGGGTATTTCTGAAATTTCCTGAATTAAAATTAATCCAGAAAATGAATTATGACGTCAGTAGGTCAACAGGGCTGCCCCGGGTCAACCCTGACGTGTGGGTTCCGCATGTCAGTGAGCCAGTGCTGCCTAGTGTCACAGACAGGTGGGCCCGGTCAAAGGCCACGTCAGCATGGTCAATGCTGACGCGTGGGTCCGCTGGGATTAGACTAATTCTAACTAATTTCTTTAGCCGGTTAATTAAACAGGTGGGGCCCGGCTGTCTGTGGGTCAGGGTGGTTAACAGGATGGTTAGGCAGCTAATGACGGGTTAGCCGGCAACTAATCGCCGGCGCTAAGCAGTGCACGGCGGCGATCGCCGGCCGGCTGTTTCAAACACGGCCGCTATGCTACCGGGCGCGTTGGGAGCCGCTGCGGTGCTTCGGATGGTGGAGGTGGCATGTGCTGGGGTGGCCGGAGACGACCGCAGCGTCGACCACGACGGCGGCCGGAGCTCGGCCGGGTGCGGCGCGGGGCTGCAGGGCGGTAGGGAAGGAGCTGGTGGCCTAGATGGCACCCACGGGCCACCAGAAGCACTCTGGTGCCACGGGTTCGGGCGGAGGGGCTCGGGGCAAGGAAGCTGGGCGGCCATGGCGGGCGGCGGTGCTCGGGCACGCGGGCGGGGGTGTTGTGGCACGGGAACAAACAAAGCAAAGGAGGGGAAACGGGAAGGAGCTCACAGTGAACTCAATGGCGTAGTCAATGAGGTCAGGGACGCACTGGAGTCCGCGAATCCACGGCGATGTTACCGGCGGCCGGAGGTTGAAGATGAGGACGGGGAGGACGCTGCAGGGCTCTTCCGCTCGCGTGGCTTGGCTGAGACGGCGTAGAGGTCGACGGCGGGGCTTCTTGGCGCGTCGGGGAGGCGAGGGGAGCAAGGTGGCCGTGGCAAACAGCGTCGGCGACGACGAGCTCCGCTCGGGCGCGTGTGGGAGAGAGAGCAGAGGAGGGGGAGGAGCGAGGGAGAGCGCGAGGGGTTCCAGGGGCGTCGTGGCGTCGCGAGAATCGTCCAGAGCGTCAGGGGGCACGCAGGCAGGCAGGAGGTGGCCGGCGCGCGTCGGGCACACGCCCGCGTCCTCCTGGCGCGGTGGAGAAGATGACTGGCAGCTGGGCTTCATAGTAGTGGGCCGCGTGGGTGGGTTGGCCTCTCTGGTGGGCTGGACTGCTGGTGGCCTACCAGGTAAGGCCAGGTAAGTCTCTCTTTCTCTCTTTTATTTATGTTTTCTAATTCTTCTGCAACTATTGGGCTTTAATTATTTGTGGGCTCTGTTGAACCTAGTGAATTCCTTTAATACTAAAACGTTTCCAAAAATCCTGCAAATAATTGTGGGCTCTGTTGGGATTATTCCTAATAGCCCACACTTAAATTCAGAATTAATTGAGCATTTAAAATAATATATAGCATTTAAATGCCCAATTGCAAATACTAAATGATTTAATTCAGTGACCAAATATGTCATGGAAAAATGTGCAACACCTCTGGTTATTGCTTCTGGCATTTTCCAGAAATGATGGACATTTTTGAAAGCCATTTGGATTCACTGAAATTATTTTAGTTGAACCTAGTGAATTCCTTTAATGCTAGGGTTTAGGCAATCCCCATTTCAAGTTTCTTAGGAATTTAAACATGATGACAAGATGAGCAAGCAAAGTCAAGCAAGGCCGATCTGGGGCTGTGACACTGTCGAAGCACGCTGCCTTCAAGCTGCCTGTAGAACCAGGTACTTTTGTGCTTCGGCTAACTCAACCATCCGTCAAACCATCAACGGGGCAGAACAAGCGGAGGAACTCAGGCCTCGGCAAGTACTTTCCCGCCGAGCCCCTAGGGCCACCGGCAGGGGTAATGCCGTGGGTACTGAGTGAAGGAAATATGCCCTAGAGGCAATAATAAAGTTATTATTTATTTCCTTATATCATTATAAATGTTTATTATTCATGCTAGAATTGTATTAACCGGAAACGTAATACTTGTGTGAATGCATAGACAAACAGAGTGTCACTAGTATGCCTCTACTTGACTAGCTCGTTGATCAAAGATGGTTATGTTTCCTAGCCATTGACATCGGTTGTCATTTGATTAATGGGATCACATCATTAGGAGAATGATGTGATTGACTTGAACCATTCCGTTAGCTTAGCACTCGATCGTATAGTATGTTGCTATTGCTTTCTTCATGACTTATACATGTTCCTATAACTATGAGATTATGCAACTCCCGTTTACCGTAGGAACACTTTGTGTGCTACCAAACGTCACAAAGTAACTGGGTGATTATAAAGGTGCTCTGGTGTGTCTCCAAAGGTACTTGTTGGGTTGGCGTATTTCGAGATTAGGATTTGTCACTTCGATTGTCGGAGAGGTATCTCTGGGCCCACTCGGTAATGCACATCACTTAAGCCTTGCAAGCATTGCAACTAATGAGTTAGTTGCGGGATGATGTACTACAGAACGAGTAAAGAAACTTGCCGGTAATGAGATTGAACTAGGTATTGAGATACCGACGATCAAAACTCGGGCAAGTAACATACCGATGACAAAGGGAACAACGTATGTTGTTATGCGGTCTGACCGATAAAGATCTTCGTATAATATGTGGGAGCCAATATGAGCATCCAGGTTCCACTATTGGTTATTGACCGGAGATGTGTCTCGGTCATGTCTACATAGTTCTCGAACCCGTAGGGTCCGCACGCTTAACGTATCGATGACAGTTATATTATGAGTTTATATGTTTTGATGTACCGAAGATTGTTTGGAGTCCAGGATGTGATCAAGGACATGACGAGGATTCTCGAAATGGTCGAGACATGAAGATTGATATATTGGAAGCCTATATTTGGATATCGAAAGTGTTCCGGGTGAAATCGGGATTTTAGAAGTAAGGAGGGGTTACCGGAACCCCCCGGGGGTTAATGGGCCATAGTGGGCCTCAGTGGAGAAGATGAGAGGCGGCCAGGGCAAGGGCCGTGCACCCCTCCCCCCTAGGCCGAATAGGACAAGGAGAGGGGGGCGGCGCCCCCCCCCTTTCCTTCTCCTCCACCTCTTTCCCCCTCTTCTCCTAATCCAACAAGGAAAAGGGAGGGAGTCCTACTCCCGGTGGGAGTAGGACTCCTCTGGCGCCGCCCCTGGCCGGGCCGCACCTCCCCTTGCTCCTTTATATACGGGGCAGGGGCACCCTAGAGACACAACAATTGATCGTTTGATCTTTTAGCCGTGTGTGGTGCCCCCCTCCACCATAGTCCACCTCGATAATACTGTAGCGGTGCTTAGGCAAAGCCGTGCGTCGGTAGAACATCATCATAGTCACCACGCCGTCGTGCTGACAAAACTCTCCCTCAACACTCGGCTGGATCGGAGTTCGAGGGACGTCATCGGGCTGAACGTGTGCTAAACTCGGAGGTGCTGTGTGTTTGGTACTTGATCGGTCGGATCGTGAAGACGTACGACTACATCAACCGCGGTGTACTAATGCTTCCGCTTTCGGTCTACGAGGGTACGTGGACAACACTCTCCCCTCTCGTTGCTATGCATCACCATGGTCTTGCGTGTGCGTAGGATTTTTTTTGAAATTACTACGTTCCCCAACAGTGGCATCCGAGCCAGGTTGTATGCGTTGATGTTATATGCACGAGTAGAACACAAGTGAGTTGTGGGCGATACAATTTATACTGCTTACCAGCATGTCACACTTTGGTTCGGCGGTATTGTTGGATGAAGCGGCCCGTACCGACATTACACGTACGCTTACGTGAGACTGGTTCTACCGACGTGCTTTGCACACAGGTGGCTGGCAGGTGTAAGTTTCTCCAACTTTAGTTGAACCGAGTGTGGCTACGCGCGATCCTTGCGAAGGTTAAAACAACACCAACTTGACAAACTATCGTTGTGGTTTTGATGCGTAGGTAAGAACGGTTCTTTCTCAGCCCGGGCTGCCACGTAAAACTTGCAACAACAAAGTAGAGGACGTCTAACTTGTTTTTGCAGGGCATGTTTTGATGTGATATGGTCAAAGCATGATGCTAAATTTATTGTATGAGATGATCATGTTTTGTAACCGAGTTATCGGCAACTAGCAGGAGCCATATGGTTGTCGCTTTATTGTGTGCAATGCAATCGCCCTGTAATGCTTTACTTTATCACTAAGCGGTAGCGATAGTCATAGAAGCATAAGATTAGCGAGACAACAATGATGCTACGATGGATCACGTGATCACTTAGAGGATTAGAGAGATGTCTATCTAAGTGGGAGTTCTTAAGTAATATGATTAATTGAACTTAAATTTATCATGAACTTAGTACCTGATAATATCTTGCTTGTCTATGTTGATTGTAGATAGATGGTGTTGGGGAACATTGTAGAAAATAAAAATTTTCCTACGGTTTCACCAAGATCCATCTATGAGTTCATCTAGCAACGAGTGATAGGAGTGCATCTACATACCTTTGTAGATCATGGCGGAAGCGTTCAAGAGAACGGGGTTGAGGAGTCGTAATCGCCGTGATCCAAATCACCGATGACCAAGTGCGAACGGACAGACACCTCCGTGTTCAACACACGTCTGGAGGCGGATGACGCCTCCGCACCTTGATCCAGCAAGGAGGAGGGAGAGGTTGATGAAGATCCAACAGCACGACGGCGTGGTGGTGGATGCAGCAGAGATCCGGCAGGGCTTCGCCAAGCGACTACGGGGGGAGGAAGTGTAGCAAGGGGGAAGGGAGGCACCAAGGGGGGGGGGCAAGGGGGGTGGAGTGCCCCCCAAGGCAAGTGGAGGCGCCCCCTCCCCTAGGGTTCCCAACCCTAGGTGTAGAGGGGGGCCCAGGGGTGCACACCAGCCCACCAGGGGCTGGTTCCCCTCCCACTTCAGCCCATAGGGCCCTCCGGGATGGGTGGCCCCACCCGGTGGACACCCGGGACCCTTCCGGTGGTCCCGGTACAATACCGGTGAACCCCGAAACCTTCCCGATGGCCGAAACTCGACTTCCCATATATAATTCTTTACCTCCGGACCATTCCAGAACTCCTCTGACGTCCGCGATCTCATCCGGGACTCCGAACAACTTTCGGTTTGCTGCATACTACTATCTTTACAACCCTAGCGTCATCGAACTTTAAGTGTGTAGACCCTGCGGGTTCGGGAGACAGGTAGACATGACCGAGACTGCTCTCTGGTCAATAACCAACAACGGGATTTGGATACCCATGTTGGCTCCCACATGCTCCTCGATGATCTCATCGGATGAACCACGATGTCGAGGATTCAAGCAACCCCGTATATAATTCCCTTTGTCAATCGGTACGTTACTTGCCCGAGATTCGATCGTCGGTATCCCAATACCTCGCTCAATCTCGTTACCGCAAGTCACTTTACTGCATCAGTAATGCATGATCCCATGACCAAACACTTGGTCACTTTGAGCTCATTATGATGATGCATTACCGAGTGGGCCCGTAGATGCCTCTCGGTCATAATGGAGTGACAAATCCCGATCTCGATCCGTGTCAACCCAATGACACTTTTGGAGATACCAGTGCACCTTTATAGTCACCCGATTACGCCAGGACGTTTGGTACACCCAAAGCACTCCCTACGGTATCCGGGAGTTAGAGCGATCTCATGGTCTAAGGAAAAGATACTTGACATTGGAAAAGCTCTAGCAAAACAAACTACACGATCTTGTGCTATGCTTAGGATTGGGTCTGTCCATCACATCATTCTCCCAATGATGTGATCCCGTTATCAATGACATCCAATGTCCATAGTCGTGAAACCATGACTATCTATTGATCAACGAGCTAGTCAACTAGAGGCTCACTAGGGACATGTTGTAGTCTATGTATTCACACGTGTATTACGATTTCCGGATAATACAATTATAGCATGAATAAAAGATAATTATCATGAACAAGAAATATAATAATAATCCTTTTATTATTGCCTCTAGGGCATATTTCTAACAGTCTCCCACTTGCACTAGAGTCAATAATCTAGTTACATTGTGATGAATCGAACACCCATAGAGTTCTTGTGTTGATCATGTTTTGCTCGCGGAAGAGGTTTAGTCAACGGATCTGCGACATTGAGATCCGTATGCACTTTGTAAATTTCTATGTCTCCATCTTGAACATTTTCACGAATGGAGTTGAAGCGATGCTTTATGTGCCTGGTCTTCTTGTGAAACCTGGGCTCCTTGGCAAGTGCAATAGCTCCAGTGTTGTCACAGAAGAGTTTGATCGGCCCCGACGCATTGGGTATGACTCCTAGGTCGGTGATGAACTCCTTCACCCAAATTGCTTCATGCGCTGCCTCCGAGGCTGCCATGTACTCCGCTTCACATGTAGATCCCGCCACGACGCTGGCTTGGTACCGCACCACCATCGCTCCACCATTCAACATATACACGTATCCGGTTTGTGACTTAGAGTCATCCAGATGCGTGTCGAAGCTAGCATCGACGTAACCCTTTACGACGAGCTCTTCGTCACCTCCATAAACGAGAAACATGTCCTTTGTCCTTTTCGTGTACTTCAGGATATTCTTGACCGCTGTCCAGTGTTCCTTGCCGGGATTACTTTGGTACCTTCCTACCAAACTTACGGCAAGGTTTACATCAGGTCTGGTACACAGTATGGCATACATAATAGATCCTATGGCTGAGGCATAGGGGATGACACTCATCTTTTCTTTATCTTCTGCCGTGGTCGGGCATCGAGCCGAGCTCAATCTCACACCTTGCAGTACAGGCAAGAACCCTTTCTTGGACTGATCCATTTTGAACTTCTTCAATATCTTATCAAGGTATGTGCTTTGTGAAAGACCTATGAGGCGTCTCGATCTATCCCTATAGATCTTGATGCCTAATATGTAAGCAGCTTCTCCAAGGTCCTTCATTGAAAAACTCTTATTCAAGTAGGCCTTAATGATGTCCAAAAGTTCTATATCATTTCCCATCAAAAGTATGTCATCTACATATAATATGAGAAATGCTACAGAGCTCCCACTCACTTTCTTGTAAACGCAGGCTTCTCCATAAGTCTGCATAAACCCAAACGCTTTGATCATCTCATCAAAGAGAATGTTCCAACTCCGAGATGCTTGCACCAGCCCATAAATGGATCACTGGAGCTTGCATACCTTGTTAGCATTCTCAGGGTCGACAAAACCTTCCGGCTGTATCATATACGGTTCTTCTTCCTTAAGATAGCCGTTAAGGAATGCCATTTTGACGTCCATTTGCCATATCTCATAATCATAGTATGCGGCAATTGCTAACATGATTCGGACGGACTTCAGCTTCGCTACGGGAGAGAAAGTCTCATCGTAGTCAACCCCTTGAACTTGCCGATAACCCTTAGCGACAAGTCGAGCTTTATAGATGGTAACATTACCATCTACGTCCGTCTTCTTCTTATAGTTCCATTTGTTTTCTATCGCTCGCCGATCATCGGGCATGTCTATCAAAGTCCATACTTTGTTTTCATACATGGATCCTATCTCGGATTGCATGGCTTCAAGCCATTTGTTGGAATCTGGGCCCGCCATCGCTTCTTCATAGTTCGAAGGTTCACCGTTGTCTAACAATAGGATAAAATAGTGATTGACAGAATTCTCTAGTCACCATCACCAAGTTAGTAGAACTTCGTGATGAACTATAATATGCAAGGGATGACGAAAGCAATTCCCAAGCTCTTCGTTATGCTGAAATCGACGAAGGTTGAAATCAAGAAAAACATCAAGTGTTGATGGTTAACAAGACCACTAGTTTCAAAAAAAAGGGCAAAGGGAAGAAGGGGAACTTCAAGAAGAACGGCAAGCAAGTTGCTGCTCAAGTGAAGAAGCCCAAGTCTGGACCTAAGCACGAGGCTGAAAGTGCTTCTCTGCCAAAGGGACTGGTCATTGGAAGCGGAACTGCCCCAAGTATTTGGTCGATAAAGAAGGATGGCAAAGTGAACAAAGCTATATTTGATATACATGTTACTGATGTGTACTTTACTAGTGTTTATAGCAACCCCTCGATATTTGATACTGGTTCAGTTGCTAAGAGTTGTAACTCGAAACGGGAGTTGTAGAATGAACATAAACTAGTTAAGGGCGAGGTGACGATGTGTGTTGGAAGTAGTTCCAAGATTGATATGATCATCATCGCACACTCCCTATACTTTCGGGATTAGTGTTGAACCTAAATAAGTGTTATTTGGTGTTTGCGTTGAGCATGAATATGATTTGATCATGTTTATTGCAATACGGTTATTCATTTAAGTTACAAAATAATTGTTGTTCTGTTTACATGAATAAAAACCATCTATGGTCATACACACCAACGAAAATGGTTTGTTAGATCTCAATCATAGTGATACACATATTCATAATATTGAAGCCAAAAGATGCAAAGTTAATAATGATAGTGCAAATTATTTGTGGCACTGCCATTTGGGTCATATTGGTGTAAAGCGCATGAAGAAACTCCATGCTGATGGAATTTTGAATCACTTGATGCTTGCGAACCATGCTGAGGGAGTCCTGGACTAGGGGGTGTCTGGATAGCCGAACTATCATCTTTGGCCGGACTCCTGGACTATGAAGATACAAGATTGAAGACTTCGTCCCTTGTCCAGATAAGACTTTCCTTGGCGTGGAAGGCAAGCTTGGCGATACGGATATGTAGATCTCCTACCATTGTAACCGACTATGTGTAACCCTAACCCTATTCGGTGTCTATATAAACCGAAGGGTTTTAGTCCGTAGGACGAACAACAATCATACCATAGGCTAGCTTCTAGGGTTTAGCCTCTATGATCTCGTGGTAGATCTACTCTTGTACTACCCATATCATCAATATTAATCAAGCAGGAGTAGGGTATTACCTCCATCGAGAGGGCCCGAACCTGGGTAAAAACATCATGTCCCTTGTCTCTTGTTACCATCCGCCTAGACGCACAGTTTGGGACCCCCTACCCGAGATCCGCCGGTTTTGACACCGACATTGGTGCTTTCATTGAGAGTTCATCTGTGTCATCATCTTTAGGCCCGATGGCTCCTTCAATCATCAACAACGACGCGGTCCAGGGTGAGACTTTTCTCCCCGGACAGATCTTCGTATTCGGCGGCTTTGCACTGCGGGCCAATTCACTTGGCCATCTAGAGCAGATCGAAAGCTACGCCCCTGGCCATCAGGTCAAATTTGGGAGTTTGAACTACACGGCCGACATCCGCGGAGACTTGATCCTCGACGGATTCGAGCCACAAGCGCCGCCACAGACCGTCTCGATGTGCACGATCTAGCTCTGCCGCCCGAGCAGTCTTGGAGGTCAAGACCGGCGTCCGCTCCGACCCTTAGCTCGGAGCCGACTCCCCCGATCGAGGACGAGTGGTGGACACCGCCTCGGGGGCTACAATCTCAACGGCGATTGAGCCGAACTCCATCCCTGCTCTTTGCGAAGACCGTGACTCCAAGGTGCCGGACTCCTCTCCGGACTCCGAACCCTCCGCCCGCCAATCGAATCCGATTGGGCGCCCGGTCATGGAGTTCACTGCCGGACATCTTTTCAAGACTCGCCCTTTGGCGACATCTTGAATTCACTAAAGTCTCTCTCTTTATCGGAGAGCCCTGGCCGGACTACGGTCAGAAGGTTGAGATGTGGACGACAAAGAAATTCAACGCCCACCCACCACCCACTTTGTAGCCACCGCCGATGATTTAACCGACATGCTCGACTTCGACTCAAGACATCGACGGTATGGACGACGATGCCGGAGGCGACCAAGAACCAAAGGCCTACTGTGGCAATCGGAAGGCCACCTCGCCATACGACATATACATGGTGGACATCCCAAAAGATGGGAATGGCGATGGAAAAGCGAAGGATGACCCCTCCAAGAAACAGCCCAAGTTGCCGGGCTGGCCAAGCGCCTGGGCCTAAATCCCGCCACAAAGAAAACGGTGATCTCTGACAAAGCCGTTGAAGACAACCCCTCCAGCAGGATTCAGCGCAGAGGAGGGAGAAGCAAGTCCGCACGGTCTGACGAAGAAGAGAGGTAGAGGACGATAATTATGCGCCCCTCCGAAGACGAGGCAAGCCTCGGCGATTTAATTTGCCATGCCCGAGGATCCCGCCAACAGGAGCTGCGTTTCAAACGCAGGCTTATGGCCACGGCAAGCAGCCTCAAGAAAAAGCAGCAGCCGCTTAGAGCTGACCAAGACTTGCTAACTGACAGATGGACTGAAGTCCTTGCAGCCGAAGAGTATGAACTCGAACGCCCCTCCAAGAGATTCCCCAAAAGCAGGCTGCCACCCCAATTAGAGGAAGCAGCACCCAAACCTACATCACCAGCGCATGATGCGGCCGACCGGCCACCCCGTGGTCGCGATAGAGAGGCCTCTAGACCCTCCATTCAAGCCGCACTCCGGCGTCGCTCGAAAAGTACCAAGGCACGAGGAAACGCACTGCATCTGCGAGACATATTGGAGGACAAGGCAAGGCAAACAAGATCGATCTACGGATCGCGGCGCATACGACACGCGACGATAACCGCCACGCCGGATACTGATAATTCCGCCGGGCCACGATGAGACAAAGCTCATTTGAGCTGCGTCGTGATATAGCTCAATACAGAGGTGCCGCACACCCACTATGCTTCACAGATGAAGTAATGGATCATCAAATCCCCGAGGGTTTCAAACGCGTAAACATCGAATCATGCGATGGCACAACATATCATGCGGTTTGGATCGAGGACTACCTCCTCCATATCCACATGGCCCGCGGCGATGATCTACACGCCATCAAATACCTCCCACTCAAGCTTAAAGGACCATCTCGGCATTGGCTCAACAGCTTGCCAGCAGAATCAATTGGTTGTTGGGAGGACATGGAAGCCGCATTTCTTGATAACTTCCAGGGCACATATGTGCGACCACCAGACGCCGATGACCTCAGCCACATAATTCAGCAGCCAGAAGAATCGGCCAGACAATTCTGGACACGGTTCCTAACCAAGAAAAATGAAATTGTTGACTGTCCGGATGCAGAGGCCCTTGCAGCCTTCAAACGTAACATCCGCGACGAGTGGCTTGCCCGGCACCTAGGACAGGAAAAGCCGAAATCCATGGCAGCCCTCACCACACTCATGACCCGCTTTTTGGCGGAGAGGACAGCTGGCTAGCTCGAAGCAACAACTTGGCCAAACACCCTGATAGTTCGGATACCAAGGACAGCAATGGCAGGTCGCGTCTCAACAAGCATAAACGCCGCATTAACGGTGATAATGCTAAAGATACGATAGTAAATGCCGGATTCAGAGGCTCTAAACCCGGTCAGCGGAAGAAGCCATTCAAAAGAAATACCAGGCCCGTCCAACTTGGACCGAATACTCGATCGCCTGTGCGGATATATGGCACCCCGAAACCAGCCAACCACACCAACAGGGATTGTTGGGTGTTCAAGCAAGCGAGCAAGTTAAGTGCCGAACTCAATGACAAGGGGCTGCATAGCGATGGCGAGGAAGAGCCCCGCCCGAACAATAGAGGATGAAGGGCTTTCCCACAAAAGTGCGGACGGTGAACATGATATACGCAACCCACATACCCAAAAGGGAGCGAAGCGTGCACTAAGGGGCGTATATGCGATGGAGCGATCGCCCAGTTCAACCCATGGTCCTCCTGCCCGATCACATTTGATCGAAGGGACCACCCCACTAGCATCCGTCACGGCAGATTCGCCGCATTGGTTCTTGACCCAATCATCGACGGATTACACCACACTAGAGTCCTGATGGACGGCGGTAGCAGCCTGAACCTGCTTTATCAGGATACAGTGCGCAAAATGGGCATAGACCCCTCAAGGATTAAACCTACAAAGACGACCTTTAAAGGCGTCATATCGGGTGTAGAGGCCAATTGTACGGGCTCAGTTACACTCGAAGTGGTCTTCGGATCCCCGGATAACTTTCGAAGCGAAGAGTTAATCTTCGACATAGTCCCGCTCCATAGCGGCTATCACGCATCGCTTGGACGAACCACATTTGCAAAGTTCAATGCGGTGCCGCACTACGCATACCTCAAGCTCAAGATGCCAGGCCCTCGAGGAGTAATCACGGTCAATGGAAACACCGAACGCTCTCTCCAAACGGAGGAGCACACGGCAGCCCTCGCGGCGGAGGTGCAAAGCAGCCTTTCACAGCAATTCTCAAGTCCGCTATTAAACGCCCGGCCACCGTCAAGCACGCCCGGAGTAACCTACAGCAAGACCGCCTGGCACGATCCGAGCACGCGTAGCAATCCGGCCCCAGAGCCCGGCCCTCGCGAACCGCTGCCAAGAAGCCCGGTATACAGACATAACTACGCTCTGGAGATACCATGAGCATAAGGGGAGGGGAACGACCACAACATGCCCAGAATGCGGGTCAACTGCACCAGGGGCTCCCAATTGTGTCATTCTTTTTCTTTTTTTCTTTTTTCTTACTTTCAGGACTCCATTTTCCAGAAGTCCTGTCCGGCACTAGAATTGTCGAATCACGATGCAACAGCCAGGGAAGCAGAAAGCTACGTCGAGTGTCCAGGTGGTCTCTACTATGATCATTATACATGTTTTACATACCATCCATAGCTTACCCCTAGAGGGGACATGTTAAATAGTCCCATCCCTTGCTTATCGCACTATTTGTATCGCTCGCTTCCATTGCGCACCTTTTGAATAAACAATACATAGCTTTTGCCTATTATTGCACTCCTTTCTATATCTATATATATGTTCATTTGATGACATGTTGCACCCGTACACTTTGGTACGGCCAATACACCAGGGGATTAAGTACCCCAAAAGTATGGTGTGATAAGTCCGAACACTTCCACAAGTGCGGTACCCCGAACTTATAGCCTTATATGCATCGGCTTTGAATCATATCTTGGGTCAATAGTTGGGTTTGCCCGGCTCCCATGTTTTGGTACCTTACGTTCCGTTCTATCGGCTAAGGTAGCGCTGGGAGAACCACTGCGATTGTGCCCCGGTTGAGCTGGGTTGAGCACCTCAGTGGAGAAAGCTAAACTGACCGTCATGATAGGGCGAGAGCCGGTCGCTGTTTGAGAGGTTTTTTCGGGTCCCTAAAGACTTATGCCGCTTAGAGCGAGGAGTCGGCATTGTCCGCCAAGGCGTGGATAGCGCCTAACTCGGTCTTCCGAATATTAGGGGCTTCACGAAATTTAAAATTATAGAATTCTATGGCTAAGTGAGAGTGTTCAAGCACTATAAGTCCGGTTGCCTTGTTCGTTGTGTTGAGCGCCTCCCATTGCACTCCAAGAATGGGAACAAGAGCGCCAAGTTTATCCCGAACACCCCAAAGACTCGTGGCATGGGGGCTGAAGCCAACGACTTGCCATCTCTCAAATTTGATAAACGGCCGCACAGAAGGTAATATTTTAAATTAACAAGCGTTGCTTAGCGCATATGAACAAGTTTTCAGTGTACAGATAACAAATGCGAGTCTATTAAAAAATTACATCTTTGGAGCCGCTTATACGGCGGCACCTTCAGACGCCCTCATAGTACATTTCGGCTTGTGATGCTCCTGCCCTTCGGTGGCCCATCCGTCACAAGCTTCTCCGCATCCAGCCTGCCCCAAAGGCAATTTAGCACGGGCAAGGCCCGACGGGCACCTTCAATGCGGACAGAGCGCTTGATGACTTCAATCCATGGACAGGCGCCCACCAGCCGCTGCACTAGCCCGAAGTAGCTCCCAGACATGGCTTCCAATGGCCACAGCCGAACTATGAGGCCCTTCATAGCCTGTTCGGCGACCTTGTGGAGCTCGACCAAGTTTCACCTGGTCGCTCAGGGGCACCGGACGTTCGGCCTCAGCATACTGAGACCAGAACACCTTCTCCGTCGAGCTCCCCTCCTTGGCACGGTAGAATGCGGCTGCATCAGACACACTATGGGGCAGATCTACGAATGCTCCTGGAGAGCTCTGAATCCGGGTAAGTAATAGGTAATTCACTTTCACATACTTGCTTTGCATAAAGAATGCCTTACCCGCCGCTATCTTCTTTAATGATTCAATTTCTTGGAGGGCTTTATGGGCTTCGGCCTTAGCGGCTTTGGCACTCTCAAGAGCCGAGGCGAGCTCGGACTCTCGAAGTCTTGAGTCATGCTCCAAACTCGTGTTTTTCCACGAGAGCACAGGAGCTCTTGTCGCACCTCCGCCACCTGCTCCTCCTGCTTCTCTCTCGCTTCGGCGCTCCGCGTCGCTTTGCTTTCGGCCGCGGACACCGCTTCCTTCAGGGTCGCCACTCGTTCGTGGCCCCTACAATACCCACGTTATTCCTGTCATTTTTTGCAACCGAATCCTTTCTATAAGGTATTTCTTTAACAAGGTATTGCTTACCTTCCCTGTCCTCGAGCTGCTTCTTGGCAAGGCGAGCTCGTTCTCGGACCGCTCGAGGCTCTTCTTCAATGCATTGACCTCCATGATCAGGCGGGCAGAGGTCGGCGGCGCACTGCAATCGCATATTGGCATACTTATGTTAGACTCTCACAGATATCTTTTTAGATCCTTAGTCCGGCTTTTCTTTCCTAACAATCAATTAAGCATCGTGGGCTACTCTCTATGCGGTAATATTTTTACATATTCTAAACTTACCTCAAAGCCTGTTAGAAGGCTGGTACAGTTTCACCAGCCCGCTCTTGGCGATCGAACTTCCTGGATCACCACACTCATAACAGTGCGGTGCTCCTCCTTGATGGAGGCGCTATTAAGCGCCTCCAGTAAGCTATCCGGTGCCTCCGGTTGGACGGAGGACATCGGCGTCTTAACCTTCCTACAAAGGGACCGCTTGCCGGACTTAGGAACCGCTGAAGGATCCGGTATGCAGTCCGGACAAGGGTCGGGCTTAGAGCCCCTAGGGGTCTCGCTCCCCTCGCGCCTGGAGTCCGGGAGGCTGCCTTTTGGCGCCTCCTGCGCCACCTCCTCTTAAACAGGCCCCCCTCGGGGCCCCACCTCGGCGTCGTCCGCAGCGTGAGGTGAGGAGGCGGCCGGAAGTGAAGTACTCTCCACTTCCGACGAATTCAGGGACCCGCTCGACGAAGCGGCGAGCTTGCCCTTGGGCGGGCTGCATGATTGTTCGGCATTAGAGAACACTATGCAATGAAAAAGCCATGGGTATCCGGACACTTACGATCTCGCCAGGGGCTTGGCCCTTGTTGGCCACTCCTCCTCGTCGCTATCGGCGTTGGTGGAGAAGTCTGGAGGAAGGGTCCTTCCTTTCTTGGACCCTCCCCCCCCCCCAAGTTGGGGCGGCCTTCCTTTTCTTCTCTCCCCCCGCCGGGGGAGAGGCTTATTTTTCCTCCTCCTCTTCCTCAGAGGAGGATTCCGCCTCAGGGTTGTCGGGCGATGAGTCCGACATCACCTGGCTCCGGGAGCTCCTTCGAGTTCCCGTGGCCTCCTTCTTGGCCTTCTTCTCTGGCACCACGTGAGGCGCCGGAGCCAGCAGCCCCTGGCCAATCAAGGCGTCCACTGGTCTTCGGCAAAGGGGCCGGACAAGTTAATCTGTCCACGCCTTCAGCCAGTCCTGTCAAAGGTTAGGAAGTTTTAGATCCCACATAGAGTCAATCTATGAAAAACAAGAGTCCCATAAAGGGTAAAATAACTTACCTCGCTGGCTTGATGATGCGAGCTGAATGCGCGATCTTCGGTAGCGGATGTGGGAGCCTCGGCGCCCTTGAACAAGACCTTCTGCATCTTCGCATATAGTGTCGAAGAGCCTTTTCAGAGTTGGGTGTCAGGCCGGATCGAACTCCCACAATTTGAAGGCCCGTTGTTGGCATGGGAGAAACCGGCGGATGAGCATCACCTGGATTACGTTGACAAGCCCGAGATTCTTGTCCACTGTGTTTCGTAGACATAGGTTTGGAGTCCGGACAGCTCGTCCAATCCCCCACGTCAGGCCCGTCTCTTTCCATGATGTGAGCCGCGTGGGGAGGCCAGATCGGAATTCGGGGGCCGCCGCCCATTGAGAGTCGCGCGGCTTGGTGATGTAGAACCACCCCGATTGCCACCCCTTTATGGTCTCCACAAAGGAGCCCTCGAGACAGAGGACTTTGGCCATCTTGCCAACCATGGCACCTCCGCACTCCGCTTGGCGGCCACCCACTACCTTCGTCTTGACATTGAAGATCTTCAGCCATAAGCCGAAGTGGGGCTGGATGCAGAGGAAGGCCTCACACACGACGATGGACGCCGGGATGTTGAGGATGAAATTCGGGGCCAGATCATGGAAGTCCAGGCCGTAGTAGAACATGAGCCCCCGGACAAATGGGTGAAGTGGAAAACCTAGTCCGCGGAGGAAGTGGGTGAGAAACACCACCCTATCATGGGGCCTGGGGGTTGGAATGAGCTGCCCCTCGTCGGGTAGCCGGTGCGTGATGTTGCTGGACAAGTATCCGGCCTCCCGCAGCTTTTCGATGTACCCCTCCGTGATGGAGGAGGCCATCCACCGCCTCCCGCCTCCCGACATAGTTGGAGAAGGTTGAGGTGGGATGTGCGGACTTGGGCGCCGGAGCTCGAAAAGTCTGTGAAATGGATGAGCAAAGGAGGAAGAAGGCGAGGTGAAAAGGTGGATCCTTATCCTTATATGGACGGACGGTTATGCGTCCCCCGCCAGCCTGGTAAAACTCGCTTATCTCCCAAGCGCCATAATCAATGGCGCGGATGGGTTACCCACGTCCATATTGATGGGAATCCCGGAATAAGGGGGCACGATCTCCACTTTGATAAGACGTGCCAAGGAAACCGCCTCGCTAAACGCACTAAGGTGGAACAGTAAAAAAACGATTCGTATAAAAGCTTGGCCGTGGTGTGCCGTCACGCCGCGGAATACGTCAGCAGATTTGTGCAAAAATTATTCTCTCTACGGTGGTATGTGGAACTTGTTTTGCAGAGCCGGACACTATCCTTGTGTTCAAAACCTTCTATGAAGTATTCGGAGGAGGAACCCGCCTTGCAATGTCAAGACAATATGCACGCCGGACTCATCGTCATTGAAGCCTGATTCAGGGCTACCGAGGAGTCCTGGACTAGGGGTGTCCAGGATAGTCAACTATCATCTTTGGCTGACTCTGGACTATGAAGATACAAGATTGAAGACTTTGTCCCTTGTCCGGATAAGACTTTCCTTGGCGTGGAAGGTAAGCTTACGATACGGATATGTAGATCTCCTACCATTGTAACCGACTACGTAACCCTAACCCTATTCGGTGTCTATATAAACCGAAGGGTTTTAGTCCGTAGAGGATCTAACAACAATCATACCATAGGCTAGCTTCTAGGGTTTAGCCTCTCCGATCTCGTGGTAGATCTACTCTTGTACTACCCATATCATCAATATTAATCAAGCAGGAGTAGGGTATTACCTCCATCAAGAGGGCCCGAACCTGGGTAAAAAACATCGTGTCCCTTGTCTCCTGTTACCATCCGCCTAGACGCACAGTTCGGGACCCCCTACCCGAGATCCGCCGGTTTTGACACCGACACATGCCTTATGGGCAAGATGACTAAAACTCCGTTCTCCGGAACAATAGAGCAAGCAACTGACTTATTGGAAATCATACATATAGATGTATGTGTCCGCTTAATGTTGAGGCTCGTGGCGGATATCGTTATTTTCTCACCTTCACAGAGATTTAAGCAGATATGGGTATATCTGCTTAATGAAACATAAGTCTGAAACATTTGAAAAGTTCAAAGAATTTCAGAGTGAAGTTGAAAATCATCGTAACAAGGAAATAAAGTTTCTACGATCTGATCATGGAGGAGAATATTTGAGTTACGAGTTTGGTTTACATTTGAAACAATGCGGAATATTTTCGCAACTCACGCCACCCGAACACCACAGCGAAATGGTGTGTCCGAACGTCGTAGTCGTACTTTACTAGATATGGTGCGATCTATGATGTCTTTTACTGATTTACCACTGTCGTTCTGGGGTTATGCATTAGAGACAGCTGCATTCACATTAAATAGGGCACCGTCTAATCCGTTGAGACGACACCGTATGAACTATGATTTGGCAAGAAACCTAAGTTGTCGTTTCTTAAAGTTTGGGGTTGCGATGCTTATGTGAAAAAGCTTCAACCTGATAATCTCGAACCCAAATCGGAGAAATATGTCTTCATAGGAAACCCAAAGGAGACTGTTGGGTACACCTTCTATCACAGATCCGAAGGCAAGACATTCGTTGCTAAGAATGGATCCTTTCTAGAGAAGGAGTTTCTCTCAAAAAAAAGTGAGTGGGAGGAAAGTAGAACTTGATGAGGTAACTGTACCTGCTCCCTTATTGGAAAGTAGTTCATCACAGAAACCGGTTCCTGTGACGCCTACACCAATTAGTGAGGAAGTTAATGATGATGATCATGGAACTTCAGATCAAGTTGTCACTGAACCTCGTAGGTCAACCAGAGTAAGATCCGCACCAGAGTGGTACGGTAATCATGTTCTAGAGGTTATGGTACTAGACCATGACGAACCTACGAACTATGAAGAAGCGATGGTGAGCCCAGATTCCACAAAATGGCTTGAGGCCATGAAATTTGAGATGGGATCCATGTATGAGAACTTAGTGTGGACTTTGGTTGACTTGCCCGATGATCGCCAAGCCATTGAAAATAAATGGATCTTCAAGAAGAAGATCGACGATGGTAATGTTATCGTTTATAAAGCTCGACTTGTTGCGAAAGGTTTTCGACAAGTTCAAGGGATTGACTACGATGAGACCTTCTCACCAGAGCGATGCTTAAGTCTATCCGAATTATGTTAGCAATTGCCGCATTTTATAATTATGAAATTTGGCAAATGGATGTCAAAACTGCATTCCTAAATGGATTTCTGGAAGAAGAGTTGTATATGATGCAACCGGAAAGTTTTCTCGATCCAAAGGGAGCTAACAAAGTGTGCAAGCTCCATTGATCCATTTATGGACTGGTGCAAGCCTCTCGGAGTTGGAATAAACGCTTTGATAGTGTGATCAAATCATTTGGTTTTGTACAGACTTTTGGAGAAGCCTCAGATTTACAAGAAAGTGAGTGGGAGCTCAGTAGCATTTACGATATTATATGTGGATGACATATTGCTGATTGGAAATGATATAGAATTTCTGGATAGCATAAAGGGATACTTGAATAAGAGTTTTTCAATGAAAGACCTCGGTGAAGCTGCTTATATATTGGGCATCAAGATCTATAGAGATAGATCAAGACTCTTAATTGGACTTTCACAAAGCACATACCTTGACAAAGTTTTGAAGAAGTTCAAAATGGATCATGCAAAGAAAGGGTTCTTGCCTCTGTTACAAGGTGTGAAGTTGAGTAAGACACAATGCCCGACCACTGCAGAAGATAGAGATAAAATGAAAGATGTTCCCTATGCTTCAGCCATAGGCTCTATCATGTATGCAATGTTGTGTACCAGACCTGATGTGTGCCTTGCTATAAGTCTAGCAGGGAGGTACTAAAGTCATCCAGGAGTGGATCACTGGACAGCAGTCAAGAACATCCTGAAATACCACAAAAGGACTAAGGATATGTTTCTCGTTTATGGAGGTGACAAAGAGCTCATCATAAATGGTTACGTTGATGCAAGCATTGACACTGATCCGGACGATTCTAAATCGCAAACCGGATACATGTTTACATTGAACGGTGGAGCTATCAGTTGGTGCAGTTCTAAACAAAGCGTCATGGCGGGATCTACGTGTGAAGCAGAGTACATAGCTGCTTCGGAAGCAGCAAATGAAGGAGTCTGGATGAAGGAGTTCATATCTGACTTAGGCGTCATACGTAGTGCATCGGGTCCAATGAAAATCTTTTGTGACAATACTGGTGCAATTGCCTTGGCTAAGGAATCCAGATTTCACAAGAAAACCAATCACATCAAGACACGCTTCAATTCCATTCAGGATTTAGTCCAGGTGGGAGACATAGAAATTTGCAAGATACATACAGATCTGAATGTTGCAGACTCGTTGACTAAGCCTCTTCCACGAGAAAAACATGATCAGCACCAAGGCTCCATGGGTGTTAGAATCATTACTGTGTAATCTAGATTATTGACTCTAGTGCAAGTGGGAGACTGAAGGAAATATGCCCTAGAGGCAATAGTAAAGTTATTATTTATTTCCTTATATCATGATAAATGTTTATTATTCATGCAAGAATTGTATTAACCGGAAACGTAGTACTTGTGTGAATACATAGACAAACATAGTGTCACTAGTATGCCTCTACTTGAGTAGCTCGTTGATCAAAGATGGTTATGTTTCCTAGCCATTGACATGGGTTGTCATTTGATTAACGGGATCACATCATTAGGAGAATGATGTGATTTACTTTACCTATTCCGTTAGCTTAGTACTCGATCGTATAGTATGGTTCTATTGCTTTCTTCATGACTTATACATGTTCCTATGACTATGAGATTATGCAACTCCTGTTTACCGGAGGAACACTTTGTGTGCTACCAAACGTCACAACATAACTGGGTGATTATAAAGGTGCTCTACAGGTGTCTCCAAAGGTACTTGTTGGGTTGGTGTATTTTGAGATTAGGATTTGTCACTCCAATTGTCGGAGAGGTATCTCTGGGCCCACTCGGTAATGCACATCTCCTAAGCCTTGCAAGCATTGCAACTAATGAGTTAGTTGCGGGATGATGTACTACGGAACGAGTAAAGAGACTTGCCGGTAACGAGATTGAACTAGGTATTGAGATACCGACGATCGAATCTCGGGCAAGTAACATACCCGATGACAAAGGGAACAACGATGTTGTTATGCGGTCCACCGATAAAGATCTTCGTAGAATATGTGGGAGCCAATATGAGCATCCAGGTTCCGCTATTGGTTATTGACCGGAGATGTGTCTCGGTCATGTCTACATAGTTCTCGAACCCGTAGGGTCCGCACGCTTAACATTTTGATGACAGTTATATTATGAGTTTATATGTTTTCATGTACCGAAGATTGTTTGGAGTGCCGGATGTGATCACGGACATGACGAGGAGTCTCGAAATGGTAGAGACATGAAGATTGATATATTGGAAGCCTATATTTGGATATTGGAAGTGTTCCGGGTGAAATCGGGATTTTACCGGAGTACCGGAGGGGTTACCGGAACCCCCCGGGGGTTAATGGGCATAGTGGGCCTTAGTGGAGAAGAGGAGAGGCGGCCAGGGCAAGGGCCGCACGCCCGTCCCCCCTAGTCCGAATAGGACAAGGAGAGGGGGCGGCGCCCCCCCTTTCCTTCTTCTCCTCCACCTCTTTCCCCCTCTTCTCCTAATCCAACAAGGAAAAGGGAGGGAGTCCTACTCCCGGTGGGAGTAGGACTCCTCCTGGCGAGCCCCCTCCTAGCCGGCCGCACATCCCCCCTTGCTCCTTTATATACGGGGGCAGGGGGCACCCTAGAGACACAACAATTGATCGTTTGATCTTTTAGCCGTGTGTGGTGCCCCCCTCCACCATAGTCCACCTCGATAATACTGTAGCGGTGCTTAGGCGAAGCCCTGCGTCGGTAGAACATCATCATAGTCACCACGCCGTCGTGCTGACAAAACTCTCCCTCAACACTCAGTTGGATCGGAGTTCGAGGGACGTCATCGGGCTGAACGTGTGCTGTCGGAGGTGTCGTGCGTTCGGTACTTGATCGGTCGGATCGTGAAGACGTACGACTATATCAACCGCTACAGCGTTAACGCCCGCTTCCGCTTTCGGTCTACGAGGGTACGTGGACAACACTCTCCCCTCTTGTTGCTATGCATCACCATGGTCTTGTGTGTGCGTAGGAATTTTTTTGAAATTACTACGTTCCCCAACACTGAGCCTACCGAGGGGCAGCTGGCTCCAGCAGGGCGCCAGGCCCTAGCCGTAGATACGGCCGCCCCCATGGCTGAAGAGATGCCTTTGGTCCTTGCCGTCGAGCCCCAGGCTCTAGCATGGGCACAACATACCGTCCGTTTCCTCCAGACAGGGGAACTTCCTGAGGAGCAGGAAGAAGCGGAAAAAGTAGCCCGTCGGTCTGCCTTGTACCAGTTCGTCGACGACGTCCTGTACAGAAAAAGACTGAACAACGTGAAATTAAAGTGCATCCCCCGGGAGGAAGGACTGGAGCTGTTGGCAGAGATACACAGAGGCATATGTGGCTCCCACATAGGGTCGAGGGCCCTTGTCGGCAAGGCATTCCGGCAAGGCTTCTTCTGGCCCACCGCCCTCTAGGGTGCAACGACACTAGTAACCAGGTCTGAAGCATGCCAGTTCCATTCGAAGAAGCTTCATCAACCAGCTCAAGCCCTTCAAACAATCCCTCTCTCCTGGCCATTTTCGGTTTGGGGGCTCGACATATTGGGCCCCTTCCCCCATGCTATCTGGGGCTTTGAGTACTTGCACGTTGCAATCGACAAGTTCACAAAGTGGCCAGAGGTGGAAGCAGTGAGGAAGGTGACAACGCAGTCAGCCGTCAAGTTCTTCAAAGGATTAGTGTGCCATTTTGGTGTGCCAAACAGAGTGATCACCGACAATGGCACGCAGTTCACAAGCCACACCTTCATGCAATACATCCAAGACCTCGGCAGCAAGGTCTGTTTCGCTTCCGTGGCCCATCCGCGGAGCAACGGCCAGGCGGAGAGGGCAAATGTTGAAGTGTTGTGAGGCCTGAGGACAAAGACTTCTGACAGGCTGCACAAGAGAGGCGCTGGATTGATGAGTTGCCGACAGTTCTTTGGTTGATCAGAACAACGCCAAATCGAGCCACCGACCAGACACCCTTTTCCCTAGTATATGGGGCAAAAGCAGTTCTCCCCACGGAACTCATATACAGGTCACCTCGAGTGCTCGCTTATGACAAGCTTGAGCAAGAGCAGTTGCGGCAAGATGACGCAACGCTCCTTGAGGAAGATCGTCTTCGGGCGGCTGTGAGAGCAGCGCGCTACCAGCAAGCCTTGCGCCGCTATCATAGCCACAAGGTTCATGCCCGAAGCTTTGAGGAAGGCGACCTTGTTCTTTGGCGCGTTCAGTCGGCCAAGAATTCAACAAGTTGATGCCGAAGTGCGAAGGCCCTTATCGGGTAATGCGAGTCACCAGGCCCGACGCAGTCCGCCTGGAGACCGAAGATGCCGTCCCAGTGAGCAACTCCTGAAACATCGAACATCTTCTCAAGTTTTACCCATAAGGCGCAGTTGTCGGGCCTCCCGGCAAACCACCTTTTGTACAAGCCTTGCCGGCAAGGCATGTAACCCTCTGTACAAAGCCAGGCACAGACCCTGAGCATAAATAATGAAGCGCTAGCGCCCTAAGTTTTAGCATGCATGCTAGGTTGAGTCTCTCCCTCGGTTATGGTTGATAATGCTTAGCGGCGACTAACACCTAGCCTAGAGGTAGAGTGTGCGTCTTTCTGTTCTCTTTGGTTCGCAGGGCACGTCGGCACTTCTACCGAACCGCTTGGGAGAAAGAGAACGGACCGGCGCTCCGGCCCCGGCAAGCCAAGACTGTCGGGGGCTGAAGACACAAGGGTCCAACCACGGCAAGCCAAGGTTGCTGGGGGCTGCGTATTCAGATAAGTCTTTCGTCCCCCTGCTATGCGTTTCCATACAGAATAGGGACATGTGAAACCTTGTTATTCTTAAACCACCATGCTCCCCTTTTCCTGTACCCAAGAGCTATCTCCTGGGTCGGAACTTGGTCGTAGTCGCGGTGGCGAGGAAATGAACGAGGGGCCTAACTCTACTTCGCCCCTGCCTCTGCCAAGAGCGTGAGAATGGTCGACTGAAGTGGGGAGACGGCAAGGCCTGTTGCCGGGGAACAATGTTTATCTTAAGAATAACAAGGATTCATCCTTGGCGTGGGCCTCGCTCACGCACAATGAACCCGGCAAGCACCCTTTTTCAATAAAAACATCCCATACAGGTACAGTTCATACGGAATTAAAAACATGAGCAAGGGGATTACAAGTCTTAAAATTAACAAGTGCCTGCAGGCTTACAAACTAAAAAGAGATAAGGTGCCCGTAATCCCTTTCTTGTCCCCTCTCCTCAGAAGGTGGAACAAGGCAGCAAGAGGGCAAAAAGAGCGCCCAGGCAAGGTACGAGGAGCAGAAGGCACCAAGAGAACATCTTGGTGCTTGGTGCCGGGAAAGGAGCTGGAAGACGAGGCAGCGGGCCGGCAATACGCGACAAAGGCGTCGGAGCCTGCGTACTCCGACTTGTCGGCCACCACCCGCCTTCTCCAGCCCTCCTACGCCAGCCACCCAAGGAGATGACGGGGAGCGCCCCGATGGAGAGCTTGGCGAGGATGGCCCTCGGCAGGGCGCGTGGCCGAGGGAGGAGCGACGCGGTCAGTCAGAGTCGGCATCCCGCCGCTCGACTCCCTTGTCGTCGTTGTCGCTGTCCTCCTCGTCACTCCTGCTCGAGGAGGAATCTTCATCATCGGAGGAGCTCTCCACGCAGCACTTCAGGTGAGTTCCAATATCTCCGAAGACCTTGACGGAGAGCAGGCCGCCCTCCATTAACTTGAAGTAGAGGACGAGCCCCACCGTCAGGCTGTGGATACGAGCAAACGTCTTCCATCCGCGACGGAGGTACATGACGTGAGGAGCGGGGAAGTCCATGTCGGCCCGCGTGCCACCGTTCCCGCAGCCCCTCATGTGTAGCCTGAGGGTCTGGGGCGGATCGGGCTCCATCTCCAGAGCAAATGGGGTGGGGAGGCGGAGACGATGCCGCGGCGGCCGGCGCAGCCTGATGAAAGAACTCCCGAGGCTGGTCCCCGACGTGGCCCTCCATCATAGGCGGCATCGCTGGCGGAAGCACAGCCATCGCGCCACCTCGTCCTCCTCTCCCCCGACCGCCGCGGCGACCTCTACCTCGCCCCCTCGCCCTTCCTCTCATGGCCGGCTCCGCCGCCGCGGGTTCGTAGGAAGGAGGGACGCGCTGTCGAGCGGCGACCCTCGCCGCCATCGTCGAAGGACCATCACCTCCTCTCGCCATGGCAGGTGGAAGAAAGGAACGAAGGTGGAAGAGGATGGATACTGAAGGAATGTGGGATGACGTACCCTCCCCCTCCTTATAAAGGGGCGGGATCGAGGCTCGACCGCCCCACTCAGCCAATCCAGCCATCGGAGGCGCAGGGAATTAGGACCGACCCGCTGCCCCAATCAGCGATGGCCCGGATTCCCGCGTCCTCCGCCTGCCACCTGCATGGGGGGCGCGTGGCGAGCGAGCAGGATCAAAAGGACAGGTGAGGCGACCGTTCCCCGCCCCATGATCGTGGGGCGTGGGCGCCTTGGAGACCGCGACCCGAGTCCACTTAGTAAATGAGCCACGCCTCCGCACCTTCCTCTTTTTATAGGGAAGGTGCGAGCCGCCTCTTTACTGCGATATGATGCATGCATGCGAGAACCACCCCACGCATGACCCCCACGTCATGCACGACCCTCCACGTCACGCGTTTAACGCGGGTCGTGGGGAAGCGCGGCGGACGAAAAATTACTGTGGTAAAATCCCGCCCTGACTGCCCGCACACCGTTTTGGGCCTGGCCCAACAACGTGTCACGCTTATATGTGGCCCAGGCCCGGGGACTCCTGTCGGTGTAAAAAAGTAGGGGCGCTCCTTTTTACCCCTTTACTTATGCACGTACGGTCGGAGCCACGCCCACGGCCACACTAAGCAGGGCAGAGGAGAGGAGCCGAAGCCACAAGGCGATCAGAAGCAACGCCAAGGCCAGAAACACAAAGGGCAGAGGGGCGAGGTGGACTCCCCCGGCAAGGCCCTTGCCAGGGTGGCCTCCGCGGCCCCGGCAAGAGCCTTGCCTTCTTGCCCAACACCAACAGAGCGAGCCACCTTGAGCCCACGGGTTTCCAACCCAACCAACTACATTGGGACCCGGGGCTCGGGAGGCACCTCCGTGGTGGCATGCAGATCTTTGTCAAGACCATAAATATGTGAGATCAGATGAGGATCAGAAGACGGCGACCCTCGGCGGGATCCCAGCCGAGGGAATCCACAAAACTCCCGGCAAGCGCCTTGCCGGGGATGACTGCAACGGCACGGCAAGACCCTTGCCGAAGGCATCAGCAGGGCAACTGCCAGGCCCACGCTAGCCAAGGCTCCATCGCCATTCGCATGCAGCTGCCAGCCCAACCAGCTGGGCAGGCACCTGCGTGGCAACATGCAGCTTCCAGGCCAACTCAGCAAGCACCTGCGTGGTGGCATGCAGATCTTCATGAAGGCCCTGCCACCGCGCCACCTCAGCAGCCTGCCTGCCTACATGGTGTTGCACGCATCACTAGCCTGGGCGTGTGTCGAAGCGAGGCGGATCAGCGACGGACGGGACGGGCTTCGTTCCCGCCCCCGATAAAGCTAATGGACACCTAAGTAGCACATTTAATGCACTTTGTCCCGTAATGCCATACGATAAGCTCGCGCACTATAGGTGTCGGTGTCAAAACCGGCGGATCTCGGGTAGGGGGTCCCGAACTGTGCGTCTAGGCGGATGGTAATAGGACACAAGGGACACGATGTTTTTACCCAGGTTCAGGCCCTCTCGATGGAGGTAAAACCCTACTCCTGCTTGATTAATATTGATGATATGGGTAGTACAAGAGTAGATCATGAGATCAGAGAGGCTAAACCCTAGAAGCTAGCCTATGGTACGATTGTTGTTCCTCCCACGGACTAAAACCCTCCGGTTTATATAGACACCGAGAGAGCTAGGGTTACAGTAGTCGGTTACAATGGGAGGAGATCTGCATATCCAGACGCCAAGCTTGCCTTCCACGCCAAGGAAAGTTCCATCGGGACACGGGACGAAGTCTTCAATCTTGCATCTTCATAGTCCAGAGTCCGCCAAAGCTTATAGTCCGCCATCCGGACACCCCTAATCCAGACTCCTCGGAGCTCGAACCAGGCTTCAATGACGACGAGTCCGGCGCATAGATTGTCTTCGGCATTGCAAGGTGGGTTCCTCCTCCGAATACTTCATAGAAGATCTTGAACACAAGGATAGTGTCCAGCTCTGCAAAACAAGTTCGACATACCACCGTAGAGAGAATAATATTTGCACAAATCTAATCTGTTGACGTATTCCGTAGCATGACATCACACCATGGCCAAGTCTTTATTCGAATCGTTTTGTTGTCCCACCTCAGCGCCTTTAGCGAGGCGGTTTCCTTGGCACGTCTTGTCGAAGCAGAGATCGTGTCACCTTATTCCGGGATTCTCATCCATACGGGCGTGGGTAACCCAATCGTGCCCGTTGGTATGTCTCCTCTATCGAAGGTGAGTCCCAAACGGTCAAGGGGAGGGCTCTTGGTATTCAACCTCTTTATAAAGAGACCAAGGCTCGACTCCTTTCTTTCAATCTCAATCGAATCCGCCTCTCACCTTGAGTTCCAACACCCAAAGCTCCAGATTCAGGCGCCTTGCACCTTCGATGATGTCCGGTTCTGACCTTCAAGGTCGGTGGATGCCTTCCTCCGTTACGGAAGAAGACGTGCTAAAGCTAAGAGATGCCAGGTATCTAACCGGCGAAATCTCGCATAGGCTGCCTGCTCAAGGGCAGGTTATTCCCGCTCCCAAGCCTGGCGAGAGCGTGGTGTTCGCATCTCACTTCCTTCGGGGGCTAGGCTTCCCGACGCACCCCTTCGTGAGGGGGCTCCTGTTTTATTATGGGCTGGAATTTCACGACTTGGCTCCGGAGTCCATCCTCCACATCTCATCGTTCATTGTCGTGTGCGAAGCCTTCCTCTGTATTACTCCTCACTTCGGATTGTGGCTTATGACCTTCAAAGTAGAGCCGAAGATGATCGAGGGGCAGCACGCGGAGTGCGGAGGTGCTGTTATAAGCAAGAATGCCGGCGCTCCATGGCCCGAGGGCTCTTTTCAAGAGGAGTTTAGCTTATGGCAACGAGAGTGGTTTTATATCACAGCTCCCAGGGGCACCAAGTGGGTGGCGCCACCTGCCTTTCGCTCGGGTCCCCACCACAGCTAGTGTCATGGGTCAATAAAGGGTTTGACTGGGGCCGCCCAAGGGCGTGCCCTTGTTGCGAGGCCGCATTCGAGATCTCCAAGAAAGAGACATCAATCTGGTCATAGTGATGCAGGTCATGTTGATTCGCCGCACTGGCCTGCAAACGCCGCCTCCGCCTGTGGGAGTTTAATCCGGAGGGACCACGAGCCCTCCAACATTTTACCGGCGCGGCGCCCATGGAGATTTACAAATTGTTCTTCGGATCACAAGCAATGTGTCCGGACTCGACCGAGGACGCAGGTCTGAGCTGCAATCGCCCGGATAATCAAGTAAGTCGCCCTGTACCCGGACACGCTATCCGTATATTTATCATAAAATTTCCCTTAAAAGAGTTGTCCCTTAAACAGGAGTGGATAGCGAAAGCAAAGCTAATCAGGTGTCCGTCCCCCCTCCCTGAGACCATGTCGGATCCTGTGTTAACCAGGATGCTGGAGGTTGCGCCTTTGGAAGAAGGCGAAGGGGGGAACAAGGAAGCTACCGCCTCCCCGAAGGAGGCTGTCTGGAAAGGAGGAATCGAGAATTCCTCTATCCAGGGAAGAAGAGGACCGCCTCTGAAGACCCGGAGACCATGGTCTCAAAGCGGGGAAGAAATCTTCGCCGAGGGTCCTCAAGGCTGGGATGCCTCGGCCGCCTGCGTGCCCCAAGGGATCAGCCCTCCACCGAGCCATAAGTAGAGAGGGAGTTTTAAAATAAGAGATATCCCTGTTCTATTTCTCGAGGAAGATAACCGAAATTTTACCTTGTAGTTCGGATCTCAGCCCTTCTCGTGAGCTCATCTTGAGGATCTTCGTCCGGAGATGATGGAGAGCGGAACGCCTCCCCCTGCCGTACCGCCTTGCGAGGCGGGCGACCCTGAGGTGTCGTCACGGAGGGTTTCTCCGAATCCGGCAGGGCCGGAAGGCAATCGTATGGCCCCCCAAGGTCCTCCGTGTCCGGACTTCGAAAAAGGCCATCGAACGAGTCCGGCACCGTCTGGTGCACGGTCGGAGGAGCTGAAGGACCTGCTCGGGCGAGCGTCTATCTCAGAAGAACACCGTGCGTTGATGGGTACGGTGATTGAAAGGATTTCATCCGCGGAGAGCGGGTCGTACGAGGCCATCAGGAGTTTACTGACAGGTTTTGAGGTACGCGAAATGATGTACCTTTTGACAGTTCCGCATATATAAGATGCGCCCTGTGTAGATAGTAGCCCCTGAGACTCGGTGCGTTGTCAAAAATGATGGCGCGCCGAGGATCATAATCCCAGGTATAATATGTCGCCCTTCGTATGTAGGTGGCGAAGTGTTCGGTGGCTAGCCGGACTGATGAATTTGCCGAGCTAAAGCGGCAACTTGTCGTGGCAGATGCCGACATCGCGCTTGTCAACAAGCAGCTTGACGAGGCACAAGGTATGTATTTTCTCCGAAGACACCTGGTAAGAGGAGCTTGATGCCCGTATCTTACAACATGTGTGCTTGATGCAGATGGTGCTGCTGCCATGGAGAACCTTCGGGCGGAACTTGCCCGAGCCAAGGAGCAGGCCAGGAAAAGCGATGCAGCTGCCATAAAGGTGGCTGAAGAGCTGAAAGTCGAACAGGCTGCTCACTGCCAAAGCAAGAAGGAAATGGCCGAGATGGCTGTGAAGTTGAAAAATGCTGCTGACCGCTGCACGCTTCTTGAAAAAGAAGATCGGGCGGAACAGAAGGACCTGGAGAAGGCCACATTCGAGGCCAAGGATACTCGCTCTACGATGAGAGCTATGAAGGAGGAGCTACGTCAGGCCGGAGATATCGCGGCTGGAAAGCCCTTTATGCTGCGGATGAAGTTCAGGGATCCTAAATATGCTCCTTTGGACCGGCTGTGGAGTGCGGTGGACACTTATCTGGACTTGGCGGCGAAAAGCCGCAGACGCCGTCAACACTTCCGAGATCAAAAGGATCACGAGTGGAAAAGCTTTTTGGTCGCAGTTCCACAATCCAGAGCGCCCACTTCCATTAACCGATCGTTTACGCATGGGCGGAGCTGAATAGGTTATCCGGACTCGCCATGAAGTATGTCGTGAGTCATCTGTGGCCGGAAGGGCCCGAGCCGAAGAGTTATTTTAGCTTGGTGCAGCAGTTCCTTGGTGCGGTGCCGCATATCAATGCAATGAAGAGGTCAGCGTGCATAG
Source organism: Aegilops bicornis (assembly GCA_021605145.1). NCBI lineage: Eukaryota > Viridiplantae > Streptophyta > Magnoliopsida > Poales > Poaceae > Aegilops > Aegilops bicornis. The sequence continues at coordinate 719,927,265 of CM038671.1, forward strand.
AGGGTGAGCGGATGGCTCTTGCCCGTGTCAAAACATACTGGGCGGAGATGAATGCCATCGCTGTTGCATCCCAAGATTCGGAAGGGAGCCGAGTACCTGCCGAGCACTATTTTCAGGAAGTTCTACAGGCTCGTTTAATAGAGACGCAGGTTTCAAGGATATTATGTTCGAATAGCATGTATTATTGTAAAACAATGTTTCGAGGGAATATAAAAGCCTTTTATACTTGTGCCTTCAAGAATTAAAATACATCTTGTGCGGCCGTTAATGTATATGTGTATATAACCTGAAAGATGGCAGTCTTCGGCTTCAGCCCCCACGCATATAATGCGGGGGTGTTCATGTATAGCGCATTTTCACACTTGATCCAACGTCTTGGTCCTATTAAGGAGGTGATAGCGTAGCGAACTAGGCAACCGGACTATAATGCTTTATCACTTTCACTTAGCCATAGGAATTTGACAGTGGGGCTACTATAGAGCCCCTAGGGGCACCGCGCTCACCCGATTGGGCGCGTGTGCCTGGCCGGGAAACGGCCCTTCGTTAATGCGGAGGAATCCTAAAGATTCCAGCGGGTCATCGAGTGGTTGACCAGTCTCACGCTATATCATGACAGTCAGTTTTCGGCTTTCTCTACTAAGGTGCTCGCCTGGCCGAACCGGGGCACAATCGCAGTAGTTCTCCTGGTGCCGCCTTAGCCGATAGAGCGGAACGTAAGGCAGCAAACACAGGAGCCGGGCAAACCCAACATTTGACCAAAGACATGATTCAGAGCTGATGCATATAAGGCCAAACTCGCGACGCCGAACACTTCCTAAGGTATTCGGTCTTTATGAAAACGGGCTGAACAACGTGCTTGGTAATAAGCCCCTGGTGTCCAGGTACACGCAAAATTCTGATGTGGCCACATGCCAAGACGCCAGCCTCCTCCTCGGTTATACCAAAAAACCGGGGGATGTGTATCAACAAGAGACAATGAAAAATGTTTACGCAGGGTCTTAATCTAAAAAGAATCCTTGGAACGGGTCCCTACTGCACGTCTGCGTCTGTGTCTCCGTTGTGCCGTATCCTGGACGGGTGTAGCATGGTGTTCATCTATAAAAGAGAGGAACTTAGTTGAAAAAGATCGTGCGAAAATGTATGTTATAAACAAAGTATAATTCAAAAAATGGGTAAAATTGAGCTTTATTGTCTCTTGTTGTACATGCGCGGAGCCCCTTGTACGGGGGTATGCGGCTAGTAAGCCCTTGTACGTTTACGTCGGACTCGTCTAGCCATGTCCGGGGTCTGAACGACCTGTTTAGGTGCTTTGATTAGTGAAGCCGGTTTAGTGTGTGGCTGTCAAGGCAGCCGCGATCTTCCGCGCCGAGGAACACTCGATATTTCCCTTTAATGAGATGATGCCTCATGGACGGGCATTTTAAGCATAAGAGATGCATAATGCGGTATTGCATTAAAGCGGGCGAAAGCTTCGCGTCCCAGTAGTGCTTGATAGCTACTTGTAAATGGGGCTATGTGGAAGGTTAGCTTTTCGCGGCGGAAGTTGTCGGGGGAGCCGAACATAACTTCTAGCCGGAGAGAACCCGTACAATGGGCATCTGGGCCTGGCGTTACCCCTTGAAAGGAAGTGTTGCTATGGCGAATTTTTGTTGGGTTTATCCCCATTTTGCGGATTGTGTCCTGATATAGCAGGTTTAGACCACTGCCGCCGTCCATTGGGACTTGTGTAAAGTGGAGTCCGTCAATTATCGGATCTAATATCAAGGCAGTCCAGCATGCGTTCCGGATACTTCTAGAGTAATCCTGATGGTCGAAGGTGATTGGTTTTAACAACCAGTGGCGGGACTCCTCGATAGGCCATTATGGCGCGTATCTTTATAGGCGCCGCTGCTTTTTCCCTTTTGTCACGTGAAGTGAGTTTACTGTTTTGACTTCTTGTGGGAAATTCTTTTGTTTTCCGGTGCTCTTCTTGTGGGGTTCGTCATCGTCCTCGCTTGGTGTGTCGAGCCCCTTGTGTTCGGCGTTGAGTTTGCCAGATTGCTTGAAGACCCAACAATCTCTGTGGGTATGGTTTGCAGGCTTTCCGGGAGTACTGTGGATTTGGCATATCTTGTCCAAGATTTTGTTTAGGTTAGATAGCTCATCCCTGTTATCCTTGAGGGGTAGCTTTTTCTGATTCTACTGAGAGCTTTTGAATCCGGCGTTGACTGCCGTGCTCTTCGGGCTGTTTCCCTTGGTCCGGCGCTGGTCCTTGCTGCGTCGTGGTTTCCCGTTTCCATCCCTAACTTAGGATGTACTTGGGTCGCTGGTACTGCATCTTGCCAACCAGCTATCCTCTCCTGCGCAAAAGCGGGTCATGAGGCTTGTTAATGCGGCCATTGTTCTTGGCTTTTCTTGGCCGAGGTGTCTGGCGAGCCATTCGTTTCGAACGCTGTGTTTGAAAGCTGCTAAGGCTTCGGCGTCCGGACAGTCGACTATCTGGTTCTTTTTAGTAAGAAATCTGTTCCAGAGTTTCCGGGCTGACTCTCTGGGTTGTTGAGTTATATGACCTAAATCATCTGCATCCGGAGGTCGGACATAGGTCCCTTGAAAATTTGCTCGAAAAGCATCCTCGATCTCTTCCCAACTACCAATGGTGTTTTCGGGAAGGCTTTTAAGCCAATACCGGGCTGGCCCTTTGAGCTTGAGGGGTAAGTATTTTATGGCGTGGAGGTCATCTCCTCTAGCCATGTGTATGTGGAGGATATAATCCTCAATCCAGACTCTGGGGACTGTTGTTCCGTCGTATGCCTCTATGTTTACGGGCTTGAATCCCGCTGGAAATTCATGGTCCAGCACCTCATCGGTGAAACATAGGGGGTGTGCAGCACCCCTATATTTGGGTGTGCCGTGATGTTCGGATACTTGTTGCGTTGCATTGCTTACTAAAGCTTGCTTTCTTGGCTCGTAGATAGATCTGGCTGGGCCATCTTTTTGATGCGAATCCTTGTGCGGATCGCGTGTCGGCTTGTGTGCGGCGCCGTTTTCCGCTCTATGTTGGTCATGGGGTTGTTTACCCGACCGGGTGGCTTCCTTATTTTTTGATTGCGGGGGCTCTAAGGCCTCCTCGTCAAATTCCGGCAGTAATTTTCGCCGGATAGCTCTTTTGTGTGGCGATCGTCAGTATTTGTCTGCGGTGTTGAGTACTTTGCTCCATCTAATTCTGAGTGCATCTTTCGCTGTTTTGAGCTTCTGCTTCTGCTTTTTCAGGCAACGCGCAGTGGCGACGAGCCTTTTGTGGAGATTCTTCTGCTCCAGCAACTTGTCCAGCGTGAGGTCGTCCGGACTGTTATCTTCACCAGGGACGGGTTGTTCGGTTTGTTTATCCAAGTTGCCCTGTTCGGACGGTTGCTCGATGGCATGTTCGTCGTCCGCCGGTTCGCCCTGCTCTATGGTTGGGTATGTATGGTTGTTGTCTCTATCGAGGTGGGGTTTGGAGTGGCGCTTACACCGCCGCTTTGACTGCTTTTCGAGGGAACGATCCCTCGTTGCGTCCCTTTGTTCCTTGTCGTAGTTTCTTTTAGGTGTGTCCACCATGTATACATCGTGAGATGAGGTAGTTGTCCAGTGCCCTATAGGCGCTGGTTCCTGTTCGTCTCCTACATCGTTGTCCATACTGTCGATGTCTTCGGAGTTGAAGTCGAGCATGTCGGTTAAATCATCGACGGTGGCTACGAAGTGGGTGGTGGGTGGGCTTTGAATTTCTTCGTCATCCGCATCCCAACCTTGCTGACCATAGTCCGGCCAGGGCTCTCCTGATAAAGAGAGAGACTTTAGTGAATTCAGAATGTCGCCGAAGGGCGAGTGCTGAAAGATGTCCACGGCGGCGAACTCCATGATCGGCACCCAATCGGATTCGATCGGCAGGGGCGCGGAAGGTTTGGAGTCCGGAGAGGAGTCCGGCACCTTGGAGTCACGAGCTTCGCAGAGGACAAGGCTAGTGTTCGGCTCAATCGCCGTAGAGATTGCAGCCCCCGAGGCGGTGTCCAGCCACCCGTCCTCGATTGGTGCGGTTGGCTCTGAGCTAAGGGTCGGAGCGGACACGGGTGCGGCCTCCAGGGCACTGTTCGTCTGCAGAGCTAGATCATGCCCATCGAGACAGTGCGGCACGCTTGGCTGCGGCTCGAATCCGTCGAAGATCAAGTCTTCGCGGACGTCAGCCGTGTAGTTCAAACTTCCAAATCTGACCTGATGGCCAGGGGCGTAGCTTTCGATCTGCTCCAGATGGCTGCTTAATTGGCCCGCATTGCAAAGCCCCCGAATACGAAGATCTGTCCGGGGAGAAAAGTCTCACCCTGGACCGCATCGTTGTTGATGATCGGAGGAGCCATCGGGCCTAAAGGTGACGGCACAGAGGAACTCTCAATGAAAGCACCAATGTTGGTGTCAAAACCACGGATCTCGGTAGGGGGTCCCGAATCATGCGTCTAGGCGGATGGTAACAGGAGACAAGGGACACGATGTTTTTACCCAGGTTCGGGCCCTCTCGATGGAGGTAAAACCCTACTCCTGCTTGATTAATATTGATGATATGGGTAGTACAAGAGTAGATCTACCACGAGAGCAGAGAGGATAAACCCTAGAAGCTAGCCTATGGTATGATTGTTGTTCGTCCTATGGACTAAAACCCTCCGGTTTATATAGACACCGGACAGAGCTAGGGTTACACAGAGTCGGTTACAATGGGAGGAGATCTACATATCCGTATCGCCAAGCTTGCCTTGCACGCCAACGAAAGTTCCATCCGGACACGGGACGAAGTCTTCAATCTTGTATCTTCATAGTCTTGGAGTCCGGCCGTGATGAAAGTTTGGCTATCCGGACACCCCCTAATCCAGGACTCCCTCAGTAGGCCTTTCCACCTCCTGTGTGCCACTATGGCAACCCCTTTTTCCTATAAAAGGAGGCCCGAGGCGACCAGGGGAGGGATTCGGCTCTTTGAAACTACGCATCCACCATAGCTAGTTGCAGAGCTCAAGGACACTCTGAAATACATCCACCAAAGCAGGACTAGGGTTTTACGCATCCTCGCGGCCCGAACCTGGGTAAACGATCCGTGTGCTAGCTCCTAAACCTGCTCTTCTCACGGCCCCACGCCCGCCGACCGTAGAAGGGATCCCAGTGACCCCATAGGTGTCGTTCTCACCGACAGCTCTGGCGCGGTCGTCTGGAGTTTCGGCTCTCTGAAGGATGGCTCTTCGGCTGGCTTGCTCTTTTTCACTTTCTTGCCGGGCTTTGCTTGTCCGCTGCGTAAGATCACAATATGAGTACAAGTATAAAGAATTGAAATGAATACATGATAAGTATATTATCATTACCTTGGGGCGGTCTTAAAAGCCGGCATGTTGGACTGGAGCGAGTCACCGGAAGAAGGCGAAGTGTCTTGATAATTTGAGTCAGAAGAGTTGAGTGGTTGGCGAGTGAGACCCGCCAAAGGATAAAAGGAGTTAAGTTGGAGGTGACCTCATTCCGACGCTTCCTTGGTGTATTTGGTAAGCCGGAGGAGAGTTATGTGTCCTTGCTGGTCCCGGTTTGCCTCCGGCTCACATGAATCTGTCGCTTCAAAAGAAATTGACGATCTTGATAAGCTAAAGGATGTGAAAATCTTACTTTCCGGGTTACTCTTCGGATTTTCTGTCTTGGCAAAGGCTCGGAGTCAGAGGAAATAATAGTTACCTCTTCATCCACTCCGTGACTCGTTCCCGTATCCTCCAAATGATAATCAGTGTCAATAAGGTGGTTAAAAAAGGAGCCTAGAGAGTCAAGGGCTACCTCCGACTCAGAGGTATCGTCTAGTCGAACCAAGTTTGAAGCGTTGCTCTTGTTTCCTTTCTTTTTTACGACGGCTTTCCTGGCGGCTTTCTTGGCCTTCCTGGCTCTCTTTGCAGCTTCGTGATCATATTTTGCATTCCAAAATTTGTCATTAGCCTGTGAAAATCAGAAAAAGTCTGAGTAAAGACAAAACATAACGGATGAAGGTAAAAATGCTCAATTTAGTGGCTTACTGCTAGAGCCGGGTTAGCTTTGCAGAAAGGGCTTAAACCCACCTTGCCACAGTTCAAAAGCGACTTTGTTATATTATCAATGACGTCGTCAGGTAAATCGTCAGGGCTATGCCGCAAAGGATCATTCTTCTCGCCTGTGTAGGTGCACATCAAACTAGGACGGCGGCTCAACGGGATGATCCACCAGGCAAGCCAAACCCGGACCAAGTCGATACCACTTAAACCGTTCCCCAAAAGAGCCCTTACTTTAACCATGGTAGGGGCGAGCTTCTGGCGTTCAGCAGCGTATAACCTGTGTGGTAGAGGATGAGTAGACTCGAGGCGCAGGGCGCGAAAGCCGGGCAGAGGGTTCTCATCAGTCGGAGAAGTGTCTTGGCAATAGAACCATGTCTGGTTCCAGTCTTTGGGGTGACTCGGTGGATTTGCATAAGGGAAAATGGCGTCTCTCCTTCGTTGGATTGAGACCCCACCAAGCTCCAAGCCAGGTCCATTGGCACGTTCATTCTGGCGGTTCAAATAAAATAACTCTCTGAAGAGTAGCAAGCTGGGTTCTTCTCCAAGATACACCTCACAGAACACTTGAAAGTTGCAAATATTAGACACGGAGTTGGGTCCGATGTCTTGAGGACAAAGGTCAAAGAAGTATAAGACGTCTCTAAAAAACTTTGAGCCGGGTGGGGAAAAGCCCCGGTTCATGTGGTCAGTGAAGACGATGACTTCCCCCTCTTTGGGTTGAGGATTTTCCTCGGTTGGATCAAGGGCATGGTAGGACATGATTTCCTTCTTTGGCAGATAGCCAGTCTTTACAAAATCATCAAGTGTGTTGTCCGTGATGATGGACTTGACCCAATTGCATGTACTGGGTCTTTTGGGCGGCATTATGAAGACATAAGCCTAACAAAGAGTAAAATTGCCGGTTCAAATTTAAGCCGGAGAAGAAAAACATTACAGTGCATATTCAAGATGGCGGCTTACAAAGGGGCCTAATGGTATATGGCTAAATTATGTCAGGTTATGTAAACCGCCAGGAGCAGTGCAAGTTATTTAAGCCGCCATGATAATTTGGATGTCTGTTGAGCATTTCAAATTAAGTCGGCAATTTGAGCCGCCATGACTAGATGGATCTAACAAATGCAGGTTTTGCCTAAGTGTTACATAAACAAATTTCACAGGCTGCAGCTATTATTTTGGATCAACGACTGGTCAGGAAAAGAAAAATAAATCTAGACCTAAAAACCAGTACAGATGAGTTCATGAGCTTTCACAAGATTTTTCCTTTCAGGAAAGGGGATCTACTGGTATCAAAAGAGGAAATACAACAACTACCGCATTGGTGTAGCACCGTTTACAGATCAAAGAAGTTTGCGGTACAGCCTAGAAGATGAACTACGATGAACTACGAAGAACACAAAAGAAACTTGCAAACTCTAATGCGGATCTGAGGTATGGAAAGACCAAAACTTACAGCTGCAGATCTATTGCGGAGGGTCGCTGCCGTTCTATGGATCGATTCAGATTGATGCAGCGGCTGAGGTTGAGGAAGACGAGGTGCTCTGTGGCGGTGGCGGAGCTCGAGCGGCAGAAGGGTTGCGAGAGGAAGAAGACGCTGGAAAGGGGAAGAATGAGGAAAGACCGGTCATGCCTATTTATAAGGAAAGACCCTTAAGTGGGCGCAAAAAACGAGGAGGCTGAAAAAATGGTTATCCAGCTACCAGAACGCCTCGGTTCTCAGGATGTTCATTAAGATAAGGATCCATTGAGATACGTTGGATAAAGTGTGAAGTAATGGCAGATGACGTCATGACGGGTTATCACAAATCCAGAAGATGACGTCACAGCAGGTTACAAATTCTCGCACAATGAAGAGCAGAAGATTTTCTATAAGTGTTGAAGATTAACATGAACCAGTTCAAGTCAATCTAGGGCCTAATGTTAGGGATATAACTATTGGGTATGACCCGCCCAGGAGGGGCCGGGTTATACCTATGGTGATTCATGAAGCCCAAGACAACTCTAGAAGATGGCGGTTTAGATAAGGGCCCAAATCCCAAAGGCGATTTAAGGCCTGTAGAGATAAACCGCCATATGTACATAACTTGTCTTGTAAGGCAGGGATAGTTAGAAACCTAGCCGGACACTGTTTCTGAGCCGGACGGGATTTTGTGAGCTGCTGGGCATCGACCTCTGTATATAAAGGGATGACCTGGCGGTGATTCACAAGTAACATCAGATCGAAAGCTAGGTCAAGCGGATTCGCTCCCTAGAAATCGAAACATAAGAAATACCACCTCAAACTGGATTAGGCCTTTACCTTCACTGCAAGGGGTCGAACCAGTATAAACCCTCGTGTCCTTTGTCCCGTTTAACCCCTATAAGCTTCCTAGTTGCGATGGCTCCACGCTTAAGTCCTTTCACTAGGACATCTGCCGTGACAATTCCATGACAAACTCCATCTTCACTTGGACCCTGAACCATTCGGGGGCTAATTACGATGAGATGTACCTAGGGTAGGGTAATAGACCTGATCTAGACACCCATCCTAAGGACGATGCCCTACAGTTAAAGACATTCAAAGGACAACAACTTCTACCGACTGAAATCACCTCAGGGTGCAACCCACTCGACCAACGGATCCACTCGGTTAACCCAATTCCATTCGGCTAGGATATAATCATTCGACCATATCAGAAACCACTCGGAGTACAGAAGATCTAAGGTCACTCTGGATGGCAATGGTCAGGCATTCACTCCATAGTCTTAATGATCATTTATATGAATTTAATGCTGATGTTACCAGTAACGTCCCTCTTTATGTACATTGAACCCTATGTAACGGGGGACGGCTGGGGTCCTGGCGCACTCCATATAAGCCACCCCCTCCTCTGGGACAAGGGTTCGTACCCCCTGTAACTTCACGCATAATCCAATCGACCAAGCCTCCGGGCACCGACACGTAGGGCTGTTACTTCCACTGAGAAGGGCCTGAACTCGTAAATCTTGCGTGCATAACTTCACCATAGCTAGGATCTTGCCTCCTCATACTTACCGCCAATTCTACTGTTAGACTTAGAACCACGACACACATTGTCGGTGTCAAAACCGGCGGATATCGGGTAGGAGGTCCCGATCTGTGCGTCTAGGCTGATGGTAACAGGAAGCAAGGGACACAATGTTTACCCAGGTTCGGGCCCTCTCGTGGAGGTAAAATCCTACTTCCTACTTGATTAATATTGAAGACATGGGTAGTACAAGAGTATATCTACCACGAGATCGTAGAGGCTAAACCCTAGAAGCTAGCCTATGATGGTATGATTGTAATTGTGATCGGCCTCCTGAGGACCAACCTCTCCGGTTTATATAGACACCGGAGAGGCCTAGGGTTTACATGGAGTCAGTTACAAGGAAGGAAATATAATATCCGGATCGCCAAGCTTGCCTTCCACGCCAGGGAGAGTCCCATCCGGACACGGGACGAAGTCTTGAGTCTTGTATCTTCACGCTTCAATAGTCTGGACGATGTATATAGTCCGGCTGTCCGGATACCCCCTAATCCAGGACTCCCTCAGTAGCCCCTGAACCAGGCTTCAATGACGATGAGTCCGGCACGCAGTCTTGTCTTCGGCATTGCAGGGCGGGTTCCATCTCTGAATACTCCAAAGTACATGTTACGACGAATAGTGTCCCGAACTCCATCAATGTTGTATTCCTTGGCTTCAGTGCCCCAATAATGACCATCTCCACGTGTCGCGCGAATGCGAAGAGCCGAGGTATTTTTCGCATTTGCCACCCTCAATCCTTTGGGCTGACCGCCTATTTGAAGAGACGGGGATTCTCAGATCCTAACCTCACTCTTCCCCCTCGAGCAAGCATCCAACAGAGCGCTCCGGAAAAACCATTCCAACATGGCCGGTTGTCGCAGCTCCTCTGCTCGCTCTCCTCGCTCCAAGCCGGGGGACTGGGAAGAGTGCTCAGTTCCCCATAGCCGTTTGATTGAGTTACAAACCCAAGGGTTTCTTCCACTGGCATTCATGGTCCCCGTCCGAGCCGGAATAGCCACCTATAATGGCGGGGAGCAAGCGGAGAGATCTCCCAATCCATCTCCAGAGGAGTGAATATGCCTCATCCCGCATCTGCTAAGGGGCGTCGGGTTTCCTATCCACCCGTTCCTTCACGGGCTCCTGGAGTTCTATGGCCTCCAGTTAGACAATCTTACCCCTGCCTTTATACTACATATAGCAGGGTACGTTGCCCTTTGCGAGCTATTTTTAGGCTACGAGCCTCACTTCGGGTTATGGAAGAAGCTATTCTGCCTTGTCCCCCGCAACCAGGGCGAATCCCTATGTCAGGTGGGCAGGGCCGAAGTATGGCGCATTGCCGAGACCGGATACCTATCCGGTACTCCCAAGAAGGCACCAGAGAAATGGCCTTCAGAGTGGTTCTACATTGACGATGTTCCCCTTCCGGATCCAGTCCGGACAGGTCTCCCCCAGTTCAGTAACGCCTAGCCGAGGGAACGTCTCAGCTGGCACCCCCGAGGCCCCCAAGAGGAGGATACCAGGGAAATATATTACCTGATGAGCAGGATAAAGTTACTGGCCAAATCCAGACTGACGATAGTCGAGGTTATGGCAATATGCATAATACGGGGAGTGTAACCGCTTCAATATCGGGGGAAGCCCATGTGGCACTTCAACGGGGAAGATGATGCCACCCGCTGTGGCCGTAAGGGTCCGGACTCCGCCATCGCTCTGGCAAGGATATTGTCCGATTTATACAAAGGGGAAGAGGAGGAATTCCTTCACATCAAACCGCGAGATGGATTCTCCATGTACAACCCCCCAAACTGGGTAAGTTGTCATTCCTTCCCCTCGTCACTTATTGGGGAGTTCTTCACTAAGATCATCTGCCTCGATATTCCCCAGCAGGAACTGAGGAGGGCCATAGAAGGAATCTCCAGCCCCTCCCTGCAGCCAGAGGACCCCGGAAGGGCCCTAGATCCAGGTCTCGAAGAAGATCCGGATATTACCGTGGAGCTTGTCAACAGGATATTTTATCAAGCGAGCTGCGATGGCGCCTTAGTGGACATTACTGCCGACTATCCCGGACCGCTTCCTACGTCGCGCGTAAGCCAAGTCGAAAAACCCTATCCTCCAAAGAGGACTCCCTTCAGATGTCATGACTTACCCTTGAACTGTCGTGTTTTTGCAGAGATGACGGTCGGAGCATGGGGCCGAGCCCCTAGGGAATCGTCGGCCAAGGGCGTCCGGATCGGGCAGGCTCAAGAGGAAGGCGGTAAGGGTCGACTCGCCGCTACAGAGGTAAGGCAAAAAATTGTGCTGTGATTATGGTATTTTTGAAGTATGACAGCACCCTTTGTGTCCTGGCAGGAAGAGGAGCAGCCGGACTATATCCGGGATCTCGCCAACCACGCCTCCACCACCGGATTCCAAAACCAGCTTCGCATAGCGGAGGCGGAGCGGGCCGATGCCGCATAGTTCTCCAACAGAGAATGCGGATATGCTCTCGGCCACGAATTCCGAAGTAGAGAGCGCCATGAATCACCGGTGCCGACGGGCCGTACTTCGGGACAACATCTTTTCCGAAGAGGCATTTAACGCCTTCAATTCGGGAGACGCATACATCCGAGCTGCTCAAGGCGGGCTTGCCCGAGTGACGGACTAGTATACCAAAGATATACGGGTAAGAAAATTTGATAAGCATGTGCAGCAGTAGCCCCTGAGACTTGAAACAGTTGGAACAACTGTTTTAAGGATCAATCTATGCACAGGTCCTTCTAGATAAGAATGAGCAATTGTCTCGGGAGCTGGAGGAGTGCAAGGCCGAGCTGAGGGCCGCAGTTGCCAAGATAGAGGAATCCCAAAAGCCCTCATCTCGTAATAGTTGTCGCAATTGTACGAAGATGCACCAGTTAGTAAATGGCTGATATGACCAGTCTAATGTAAAATTTCGCAGACAATCCCGGGTGAATCCGGCGGGCGTAAGAGAGGACGAATCGCATCTCAAAAGGCAGCTGAAGGCTGGCGAGCGCATTCTTACACAAGTTAGGCAGGAGAAGAACAATCTTCAAGATGCCAAAGTCCAGCTGGATGTGGAGTTAAAAGATCTCCGCGCTCAGCTGGCGGACTCCGTAAAGGAGAACAAAAGGCTTCGACGCGGCATTTACAGTAAGTGCCTAGACGAATTGTAGTATAGTTCGGCGCGGAAGTATATTGAAAGGATTGTGCTTGTAGGAATGTTAACTGGTCGCCCTGAGGAGGAGATGCCCTCATCTGCAGGCGATTTACTACAAGACCTCTTACAACTGCATGAGCGAGCTCAGCAGGTGATGCAGGGCGTTGCTCAGGCCTTGTGGCCATCAAGCCTCCTGCCAAATGGCATGGGGGAGCTTGTGGATATGCTTCAAGGAGCACGGCGGCGCTTCCGATTATGGAAGATGTCGGTCTGCCAGCAAGGTGCAAGAGAAGCCTGGGCTATGGTGAAGACGCGCTACACCAAGCTGGACCCGAACCATATGGTCAAGTCGGACGGCGGGGCGGATGGGCAAGAAATTCCGTGAGTCTGGTATATGACCAGGTAGCGTTAGCCGCAAAGTATTCTCAACAGGATTGTAAGCTAGATAGCCTGTTGGATGGTATAGAGGAGGAATATAGTCAGTCCAAGTGACTGTGTAATTCAATGGACATAAGTAGTCCCTAGCCGGATTAATATCATTTGTCATGGCGGACCTTTTCGCTTCAGCCCCCAGATCCTATAGTCTGGGGTGTGTCCGAATACCCACTTAGTTATACAGAACCGGGGTATGCATGGACACCAGGCATAGGGGTCATAAGTGCTTGAACAGACAAGTACCCAACTAGTTATGTTATATTACATGGATAGTAAGAAACATCTTCCAGGGAGAATAGTTCTGTTAGGGGTTCCTTTCCCTGGGTACACACGTGACGATGCACATGTCTGGACTGCGAACAAGGGCGGAGGATACAAAACTTCTGGGGATTGACGTTGTAATGAACGAGTACATCTTTTGTTCACCGACCGAATATTCTCTTAAGGAAGCTAGCTTTCGACTTCACCCAGTCTGAGGTACACATCCGGCTGAACCGGCAGTAACAATCGCAGAGGTGCTCCCCTTATGCCCTAGCCGAATTAACGGGAACGTAGGGCATAAACACAAGAGCCAGGCAACCCAGCTTGGCCACATCTTAAGTCATATCAGTGCATATAATGGTGAAGAAAAGGCACATATGTAAAAAACGCATATGTGATGGGCAAAAAGCCATTAGAGTAATTATTTTTAGCTTCCGTATAAGAAGCCCCCAGGTATTACTTACACACATAGTGCGGCCGGAAGGATCCAGGAGTCCGTACTGTATTAAATACTTTGTGCGAAGAGGAAAAAAAAGGTCGAGAAAGGAAAAGGGAGGGAGCATAATTAAAAAGGAGGGGATAAGGAGACGAACACTTAGTTCGGCGCTAGGCGTAAAATCTCCGGAGTCTGGCCGCGTTCCATGGGTTCGGCTCGAGTCTGTTATCGGATGCATTACATAAGCGGTACGCTCCTACGGTGATAACTTTATCAATGACGAAGGGACCTTCCCACTTGGGTTTGAGCTTGTCCTTCTTCTTCTCCGGTAGGCGTAGAACGAGCTCGCCAATATTGTAAGTTTTGGCCCGCACTTCTCTGCTTTGATATCGTCGAGCCTGCTGCTAATAGAATGCAGAGCGGGCTTTTGCGACGTCGCGCTCGTCCTCCAGGGCATCCAAGTTATCCTGCCGATCTAACTCGGCTTCCTTCTCCTCGTACATGCGTACGCGTGGCGAATCATGTATTATGTCGCAGGGTAATACTGCTTCCGCGCCGTACACCATAAAAATGGTGTATATCCGGTGGTGCGATTCGGCGTGGTCCGCAGCCCCCAGAGTACGGAGTCGAGCTCCTCGACCCAGTGCGTATCCGACTCTCTCAAGGATCGCACTAGTCTGGGTTTGATGCTGCTCATGATGAGACCATTTGCCCGCTCTACCTGGCCGTTTGTTTGGGGATGGTAGACAGAAGCGTAATCAAGCTTAATGCCCATTTTTGCGCACCAAGTTTTCACTTTGTCGGCTGTGAAATTTGAGCCATTGTCAGTGATGATGCTGTGGGGGACACCGTATCGGCGTACGACCCCGGATATGAAGTCTACTACTGGTCCGGATTCGGCCGTTTTGACTGGTTTGGCTTCTATCCATTTGGTGAATTTGTCCACCATGATGATACGTCTCCAACGTATCTATAATTTTTGATTGCTCCATGCTACTTTATCTATTGTTTTGGACTATAATGGGCTTTATTTTCCACTTTTATATTACTTTTGGGACTAACCTATTAACCGGAGGCCCAAATTGCACTGTCGTTTTTGCCTTTTCAAAGGTTTCAAGAAAGCAGAATATCAAACGGAGTCCAAACGGAATGAAACCTTCGGAACGTGATTTTCTCATCGATAAGACCCGGGAGACTTGGACCCTCATCAAGAAAGCCACGAGGAGGTCACGAGGTGGAGGGCGCCCCCCTAGGGCGCGCCCGCCTCGTGGGCCCCTCAAGCTCCACCGACGTACTCCTTCCTCCTATGTATACCCTCGCATTCCCAAATGATTAGAACAGGAGCCAAAACCTAATTCCACCGTCGTACCTTCCTCAGATCCACGAGATCCCATCTTGGGGCCTGTTAGGAGTTCACGGAGGGGCATCCACCATGGAGGGCTTCTACATCAACACCATAGCCCCTCTGATGAAGTGTGAGTAGTTTACTTCAGACCTTCGGGTCCATAGCTAGTAGCTAGATGGCTTCTTTTCTCTTTTTGGATCTCAATACAATGTTCTCCCCCTCTCTCGTGGAGATCTATTCGATGTAACCTTGTTTTTGCGGTGTGTTTGTTGAGACCGATGAATTGTGGGTTTATGATCCAAATTTTATCTATGAATAATATTTGAATCTTCTCTGAATTCTTTTATGTATGATTGAGTTATCTTTGCAAGTCTCTTCGAATAATCCGTTTGGTTTGGCCAACTAGATTGGTAGTTCTTGCAATGGGAGAAGTGCATGGCTTTGGGTTCAATCTTGCGGTGTCCTTGCCCAGTGACAGAAAGGGTTACAAGGCACGTATTGTATTGTTGCCATCGAGGATAAGAAGATGGGGTATTTATCATATTCCATGAATTTATTCCTCTACATCATGTCATCTTGCTTAAGGCGTTACTCTATTTTTAACTTAATACTCTAGATGCATGTTGGATAGCGGTTGATGAGTGGAGTAATAGTAGTAGATGCAGAATCGTTTCGATCTACTTGTCTCGGACGTGATGCCTATATACATGATCATACCTAGATAACCTCATAACTATGCTCAATTACATCAATTGCTCAACAGTAATTTGTTCACCCACTGTAGAATACTTATGCTCTTGAGAGAAGCCACTAGTGAAACCTATGGCCCCCGGGTCTATTCTCATCGTATCAATCTCTATCACTTTTATACTTGCTTTGTTTTACTTTGCTTTTTACTTTTCACTTTGCATCTTTATACCGAAAATACCAAAAATATTATCTCTATCAGATCTCACTCTCGTAAGTGACCGTGAAGGGATTGACAACCCCTAATCGCATTGGTTGCGAGTAGCTATCGTTTTGTGCAGGTACGAGGGACTTGCGCGTGGCCTCCTACTGGATTGATGCCTTGGTTCTCAAAAACCGAGGGAAATACTTACGCCATCTTGCTGCATCACCCTCTCCTCTTCGGGGAAAACCAACGCAAGCTCAAGACGTAGCAAGAAGGATTTCTGGCACCGTTGCCGGGGAGACTACGCAAAAGTCAAACATACCAAGTACCCATCACAATCCCTATCTCTCGCATTACATTATTTGCCATTTCCCTCTCGTTTTCCTCTCCCCCGCTTCACCCTTGCCATTTTATTCGCCCTCTCTTTCCCAATCTCCTCCTCTTTCCCTTTGCCTTTTTCTCATCCGCTTGTTTGCTCGTGTGTTGGATTGCTTGCTTGTCGCGATGGATCAAGATGCTACCAAATTGTGTGACTTCACCAATACCAATAATAATGATTTCCTTAGCACTCCGATTGCTCCTCTTGCCAATACTAAATCTTGTGAAATCAATACTGCTTTGTTGAACCTTGTTATGAAAGATCAATTCGCCGGCCTTCCCAGTGAAGATGCCGCTACTCATCTGAATAGCTACGTTGATTTATGTGATATGCAAAAGAAAAAAGATGTCGATAATGATGTCGTTAAATTGAAGCTATTTCCTTTTTCGCTTAGAGATCGTGCTAAAGCATGGTTTTCATCTTTGCCTAAAAATAGTATTGATTCTTGGAACAAGTGCAAATATGCTTTTATCTCTAAGTATTTTCCTCCCGCTAAGATTATCTCTCTTAGAAACGATATTATGAATTTTAAGCAACTTGATCATGAACATGTTGCACAAGCTTGGGAGAGAATGAAATTAATGATACGTAATTGTCCTACTCATGGTTTGAACTTATGGATGATTATACAAAAAATTATGCTGGATTGAATTTTGCTTCTAGAAATCTTTTAGATTCGTCTGGGAGGCACTTTTATGGAAATCACTTTAGGAGATGCTACTAAACTCCTAGATAATATTATGGTTAATTATTCTCAGTGGCATACTGAAAGATCTACTAATAAAAAGGTGCATGCTATAGAAGAAATCAATGTTTTGAGTGGAAAGATGGATGAACTTATGGAATTAATTTCTACTAAGAGTGTTTCTTCTGATCCTAATGATATGCCTTTGTCTACCTTGATTGAGAATAATAATGAATCTATGGATGTGAATTTTGTTGGTAGGAATAATTTTGGTAACAACGCGTATAGAGGGAATTTTAATCCTAGGCCTTATCCTAGTAATCCTTCTAATAATTATGGAAATTCCTACAACAACTCTTATGGAAATTTTAATAAGATGCCCTCTGAATTTGAGAGTAGTGTTAAAGAGTTTATGAATTCACAAAAGAATTTTAATGCTTTGCTTGAGGAGAAATTGCTTAAAGTTGATAATTTGGCTAGGAACGTTGATAGAATTTCTCTTGAGGTTGATTCTTTAAAGCTTAGATCTATTCCTCCTAAGCATGATATTAATGAGTCTCTCAAAGCTATGAGAATTTCCATTGATGAGTGCAAAGAAAGAACCGCCAGGATGCGTGCTACAAAAGATGACTTTATTAAAGCGTGTTCTTCTAATTCCTATGAAAATCAAGATGAAGATCTAAAAGTTATTGATGTGTCCCCTATTAAATCTTTGTTTTGCAATATGAATCTTGATGAAACTGAATATGATCTTCCTTTACCTAGAAGGCGTTCTAAGAATTGAGTTTTTAGATCTTGATGATGAAATTGATAAAAGTGGGATTGAAAGAAATAAAAATCTAGATGTTGCTAAACCCACTATATTGGATCTCAAGGAATTTAGTTATGAAAATTTCTCTTTAATTGATTGTATTTCCTTGTTGCAAACCGTGCTAAATTCTCCTCATGCTTATAGTCAAAATAAAGCCTTTACCGAACACATTGTTGATGCCTTGATGCAATCTTATGAAGAAAAACTTGAGTTGAAAGTTTCTATCCCTAGGAAACTCTATGATGAATGGGAACCTACCACTAAAATTAAAATTAAAGATTATGAGTTTCATGCTTTGTGTGATTTGGGTGCTAGTGTCTCTACTATTCCCAAAACTTTGTGTGATTTGCTAGATTTCCGTGACTTTGATGATTGCTCTCTAAACTTGCATCTAGCGGATTCCACTATTAAAAAGCCTATGGGAAGAAATAATGACGTTCTTATTGTTGCAAATAGGAATTATGTGCCCGTAGATTTTATCGTTCTTGATATAGATTGCAATCCTTCATGTCCTATTAGTCTTGGTAGACCTTTCCTTAGAACGATTGGTGCAATTATTGATATGAAGGAAGGGAATATTAGATTCCAATTCCCATTAAAGAAAGGCATGGAACACTTCCCTAGAAAGAAAATAAAATTACCATATGAATCTATCATGAGAGCCACTTATGGATTGCCTACCAAAGATGGCAATACCTAGATCTATCCTTGCTTTTATGCATAGCTAGGGGCGTTAAACGATGGCGCTTGTTGGGAGGCAACCCAATTATTTTTAGTTTTTTTTTGCTTCTGATTAGGAATAAATAATCCATCTAGCCTCTATTTAGATGTGGTTTTATCTTTTAATTAGTGTTTGTGACAAGTTAAACCTATTGGATCTTCTTGGATGATAGTTATTTGATCTTGCTGTAATTTCCAGAAACTTTGCGCTCAGTGCCCGAATTGTTAGAAATCACCATAACGTGATAAAATATTGATTCGAAATGCTGCTGATCAATAAACAAATTGTCCAGGTCGTCTAATTTTGGTAGAATTTTTTGAGTTCCAGAAGTTTGCGTTAATTACAGATTACTACAGACTGTTCTGTTTTTGACAGATTCTGTTTTGCGTGTGTTGTTTGCTTATTTTGATGAATCTATGGCTAGTAAAATAGTTTATGATCCATATAGAAGTTGGAATACAGTAGGTTTAACACCAATACAAATAAAGAATTAGTTCATTACAGTACCTTAAAGTAGTCTTTTGTTTTCTTTCTCTAACGGAGCTCACGAGATTTCTATTGAGTTTTGTGTTGTGAAGTTTTCAAGTTTTGGGTGAATTCTTTTTGATGGATTATGGAACAAGGAGTGGCAAGATCCTAAGCTTGGGGATGCCCATGGCACCCCCAAGATAATCCAAGGACACCAAAAAGTCAAAGCTTGGGGATGCCCCGGAAGGCATCCTCTTTCATCCACTTCCATCGGTAATTTACTTGGAGCTATATTTTTATTCACCACATGATAAGTGTTTTGCTTGGAGCGTCTTGCATTATTTGCGTCTTTGCTTGTTAGTTTACCACAATCATCCTTTATGTAAAAACCTTTTGAGGGAGCCATATATGAATTGAAATTTGATAGAATACTCTATGTGCTTCACTTATATCTTTTGAGCTTGATAATTTGCTCATAGTGCTTCACTTATATCTTTTGAGCGTGATAATTTTTGCTCTAGTGCTTCACATAGATCTTTTAGAGCACGGTGGTGGATTTGTTTTAAAGAAACTTGATCTCTCATGCTTCATTTAGATTATTTTGAGAGTCGTTAATAGCATGGTAATTTGCTTAATGTTAATATACTTGGTATTCAAGATATGTGAAACTTTCTTTTGAGTGCGTTGAATACTAAGATAAGTTTGTTGCTTGATAATTGTTTTGAGATATGGAGGTGATAATATTAAAGTCGTGCTAGTTGAGTAGTTTTGAATTTGAGAAATGCTTGTGTTGAAGTTAGCAAATCCCGTAGCATGCACGTATGGTTAAAGTTGTGTAACAAATTTGAAACATGAAGTGTACCGGCTTGTGCATCCTTATGAGTGGCGGTCGGGGACGAGCGATGGTCTTTTCCTACCAATCTATCCCCTAGGAGCATGCGCGTAGTACTTGATTTTTGATGACTTCTAAATTTTTGCAATAAGTATATGAGTTCTTTTGACTAATGTTGAGTCCATGGATTATACGCACTTTTTACCTTTCCGCCTTTGCTCGCCTCTTAGGTACCGTGCATTGCCCTTTCTCACCTTGAGAGTTGGTGCAAACTTCGCCGGTGCATCCAAAACCCATGATATGATACGCTCTATCACACATAAACCTCCTTATATCTTCCTCAAAATAGCCACCATACCTACCTATTATGGCATTTCCATAGCCATTCCGAGATATATTGCCATGCAACTTTCCACCGTTCCATTCATCATCATCATGACAAACATTACTTTTGTCATATTGCCATTGCATGATCATGTAGTTGACATCGTATTTGTGCCAAAGCCACCATGCATTATTTTTCATACATGTCACTCTTGATTCATTGCACCATCCCGGTACACCGCCGGAGGCATTCATATAGAGTCATACTTTGTTCTAGTATCGAGTTGTAATCCTTATGTTGTAATCAATACAAGTGTGATGATCATCATTATTAGAGCATTGCCCAAATAAAAAAAAGAGAAAGGCCAAAAATAAAAAAAGAAAGGCCCAAAAAAATAAAAAATAAAAATAAAAAGGGCAATGCTACTATCTCTTTTTCCACACTTGTGCTTCAAAGTAGCACCTTGTTTTTCATGTAGTGAGTCTCATATATTGTGCTTCAAAGTAGCACCATGTTTTTCATATAGTGAGTCTCATAAGTTGTCCTTTTATACTAGTGGGAATTTTTCATTATATAACTTGGCTTGTATATTCCTACGATGGGCTTCCTCAAAATGCCCTAGGTCTTCATGAGCAAGCAAGTTGAATGCACACCCACTAGGTTTCTTTTGTTGAGCATTCATAGCTCTAGTGCATCCGTTGCATGGCAATCCCTACTCCTCATGTTGACGTCAATTGATGGGCATCTCCATAGCCCTTTCATTATCCTCGTCAATGTGAGACTTTCTCCTTTTTTTGTCTTCTCCACACAATCCCCATCATCATATTCTATTCCACCCATAGTGCTATATCCAGGGCTCACGCTCATGTATTAGCCAAGGTTGAAAAAGTTTGAGATTATTTAAGTATGAAACAATTGCTTGGCTTGCCATCGGGGTTATATAAGTTGGGAACATCTTTGTGTGACGAAAATGAAGCATAGCCTAACTATATGATTTTGTAGGGATGAACTTTCTTTTGCCATGCTATTTTGAGAAGACATGATTACTTTGATTAGTATGCTTGAAGTATTATTATTTTTATGTCAATATGAACTTTTATCTTGAATCTTTCGGATCTGAATATTCATACCATGATTAAGAAGATTTACATTGAAATTATGCCAAAGTATCACTCCGCATCAAAAATTCTCTTTTATCATTTACCTACTCGAGGACGAAAGGTGAATTAAGCTTGGGGACGCCTGATACGTCTCCAACGTATCTATAATTTCTGATTGCTCCATGCTACTTTATCTATTGTTTTGGACTATAATGGGCTTTATTTTCCACTTTCATATTACTTTTGGGACTAACCTATTAACCGGAGGCCCAGCCCAGAATTGTTGTTTTTTGCCTTTTTTAGTGTTTCGAAGAAACTGAATATCAAACGGAGTCCAAACTGAATGAAACCTTCGAGACGTGATTTTCTCATCAGATAAGACCCAGGAGACTTGGACCCTCCATCAAGAAAGCCACGAGGCGGTCACGAGGGTGGAGGGCGCCCCTAGGGCGCCCGCCTCGTGGGCCCCTCAAGCTCCATCGACGCATTCCTTCCTCCTATATATACCTCGTACCCCAAATGATCGTAACAGGAGCCAAAACCTAATTCCACCGTGCATTCACCTGTATCCACGAGATCCCATCTTGGGGCCTGTTCCAGAGCTCCGTCGGAGGGGGCATCCACCATGGAGGGCTTCTACATCAACACCATAGCCCCTCCGATGAACTGTGAGTAGTTTACTTCAGACCTTCGGGTCCATAGCTAGTAGCTAGATGGCTTCTTCTCTCTTTTTGGATGTCAATACAATGTTCTCCCCCTCTCTCGTGGAGATCTATTCGATGTAACCTTCTTTTTGATCGATGAATTGTGGTTTTATGATCCAGCTTATCTATGAATAATATTTGAATCTTCTCTGAATTCTTTTATGTATGATTGAGTTATCTTTGCAAGTCTCTTCGAATTATCCGTTTGGTTTGGCCAACTAGATTGGTAGTTCTTGCAATGGGAGAAGTGCATGGCTTTGGGTTCAATCTTGCGGTGTCCTTACCCAAGTGATGTAAAGGGTTGCAAGGCACGTATTGTATTGTTGCCATCGAGGATAACAAGATGGGGTATTTATCATATTGCATGAATTTATTCCTCTACATCATGTCATCTTGCTTAAGGCGTTACTCTGTTTTTAACTTAATACTCTAGATGCATGCTGGATAGCGGTCGATGAGTGGAGTAATAGTACTAGATGCGGAATCGTTTTGATCTACTTGTCTCGGATGTGATGCCTATATATATGATCATACCTAGATATACTCATAACTATGCTCAATTCTGTCAATTGCTCAACAGTAATTTGTTCACCCAATTGTAGAATACTTATGCTCTTGAGAGAAGCCACTAGTGAAACCTATGGCCCCCGGGTCTATTCTCATCGTATCAATCTCTATCACTTTTATACTTGCTTTGTTTTACTTTGCTTTTTACTTTTCACTTTGCATCTTTATACCAAAAATATTATCTCTATCAGATCTCACTCTCGTAAGTGACCGTGAAGGAATTGACAACCCCTAATCGCGTTGGTTGCGAGTAGCTATCATTTTGTGCAGGTACAAGGGACTTGCGCGTGGCCTCCTACTGGATTGATACCTTGGTTCTCAAAAACTGAGGGAAATACTTACGCTACTGTGCTGCATCATCCTCTCCTCTCCGGGTAAAACCAACGCAAGCTCAAGACATAGCACATGACCAATAAGTATTTTTTTCTTATGGCTTCCCCCTTTAAGAGGTCCGACCATATCCAGCCCCCAGACCGCGAAGGGCCAAGTTATGGGGATTGTTTGGAGAGCGGTAGGGGGCATATGACTCTGATTGGCAAAGAGCTGGCAACCAACGCAATGTTGTACAAGGTCCTGTGCGTCTGCTCGGGCCGTAGGCCAGTAGAAACTGTGCGGAAGGCCTTGCTGACTAATGCTCGAGCCGCGTCGTGGTGCCCGCCCAGTCCGGCATGGATTTCAGCCAAGAGCTGCCGCCCTTCCTCTTCGGAGATGCATCTTTGGAGCACTCCGGTAGCGCTTTTCTTGTAGAGTTCCCCTTCGTAGACTTTGTAAGCTTTAGAGCGTCGCACGATGCATCGTGCTTCATTTTGGTCTTCGGGGAGCTCTTGCCTATTGAGGTAGGCCAAGAAAGGCTCAGTCCACGGGGCGATTACAGCCATGATTTCGTGGGCCGAGGACGTTATTTCGGTGGTAGAACCTCTGATTATGTCGATAGTTCGAATGCTGGGGTGTATTCGGATCCGTGCTAGTATTGTCGGACTCCCCTTCCCATACTACGGATGGCTTGAACAACCGTTCCAAGAATATGTTAGGTGGGACAGGGTCGCGTTTAGCGCTGATGCGAGCGAGGGCGTCCGCCGCTCGATTGTTTTCTCGAGCCACATGGTGGAATTCGAGCCCCTCGAACCGAGCTAACATCTTGAGGACGGCATTACGGTAGGCCGCCATTTTCGGGTCCTTGGCATCAAAATCTCCATTTATTTGTGATATTGCAAGGTTTGAATCCCCGCGCACCTCTAGGCATTGAATGCCCATAGAGACTGCCATCCGAAGATCAGGCAACAGAGCCTCATATTCGCTGCATTGTTGGAGTCTGTGGTATAATATTTGGAGGACGTCTTGGACCGTGTCTTGATTGGGAGAGCGTCGAGGACTACACCTGCTCCCAATCCGGCCAGCATTTTAGAGCCGTCGAAGTGCATGATCTAGTTTGAGTATGCGCCGTACTCTTTAGGGAGTTCGGCTTCTGTCCATTCGGCGACGAAGTCAGCCAATACTTGCGACTTGATAGCCCGCCGTGGTTTGTATGTTATGTCGAATGGAAGGAGCTGAATGGCCCATTTGGCAATCCGGCCCGTAGCATCACGGTTATTTATTATGTCATTGAGTGGTACTTCGGAGGCCACCGTAATCGAACACTCTTGAAAGTAGTGTCGTAGCTTCCGGATGCCATGAACACCGCATATGCTATTTTTGATAGTGTGGGTATCGGGATTTGCATGGGGTTAGGACCGTGGATACGTAGTAAACCGCTTCGGAGCGGGAATTTGTATCCGTCGACCTCTCATTCAACGATTTAGCATCGCGCCACAACTTGATGCGTTGCAGCTATGTACAGCAGCATAGGTTCGTCAATATTTGGTGCTGTTAGTACTGGATTACTGGCCAATAAGATCTTTATTTTATCCAGTCCGGCCGCGGCTGCATCCATCCACACGAAGTGTTCAGTGCACCGAAGAAGGCGGTAAATAGGTAATGCCTTTTATCCTAACCTGGAGATAAAGCGGCTTAGAGCAGCCACGCATCCGGCTAGTTTCTGTATGTGCTTGAGGTCTGTTGGTATAGCCAATCGTGATGTAGCTTGATTTTTGCCGGATTCGCTTCAATTCCTTATTGGAAACGATGAAGCCGAGTAGATTCCCCGAGGGGACGCCAAAAACGCATTTTTCCGGGTTCAGCTTGATGTCGTATGTCCGGAGATTGTCGAATGTAAGCCTCAAGTCATCTATTAGGGTTTCGACGTGTCTTGCTTTTATGACCACGTCATCCACGTATGCCTCCACTGTTTTGCCGATTTGCT
Organism: Aegilops bicornis; assembly: GCA_021605145.1. Classification (NCBI taxonomy): domain Eukaryota; kingdom Viridiplantae; phylum Streptophyta; class Magnoliopsida; order Poales; family Poaceae; genus Aegilops; species Aegilops bicornis. Next base: position 719,951,761 of record CM038671.1, read on the forward strand.
TTTCCAGGCATGTTTGAATCATGCGTTGGTAGGTTGCGCTGGCGTTCTTAAGCCTGAAAGGCATAGTGTTGAAGCAGAAAGGGCCATATGGCGTTATGAAAGCTGTTACAGCTTGGTCAGACTCTGCCATCTTTATTTGATGGTATCCGGAGTATCGTCGAGGAAACCACAATGAGTCGTGTTCTGCTGTGGCATCGATGATTTGATCGATGCGAGGGAGGGAAAGGGATCCTTGGGGCAAGCCTTGTTGAGGTCTTTAAAGTCGACACATAGGCGCCAGGATTTGTCCTTCTTTGGTACCATTAACAGGTTTGCCAGCCAATCCGGATGCTTGATATCTCTGATGAATCCGGCCTCGAGTAGTTTGGCTAGCTCTTCCCCCATGGCCTTCCGTTTGGGCTCTGAAAACCGTCTTAGAGTCTGCTTGACCGATTTGTAACCTTTTAGTATATTGAGGCTGTGTTCGGCCAATCTGCGTGGGATGCCCGGCATGTCCGATGGGTGCCAGGCGAATATGTCCCAATTCTCGCATAAGAAGTCTCGCAGTGCGGCGTCCATCGCGGGGCTCAGCTGTGTCCCGACGGAAGCTGTTTTCGTGGGGTCCGTTGGATGGACTTGTAATTTGACTATCTCGTCTGCGGGTTTAAATGAGGTGGACTTGGGTCGCTTGTCGAGTATCACGTCGTCCCTGTCCACGGTGGCCCGCGGTGTTGTTAATTCTTCGGCTGCTAGGGCCTCGGATAATGCCTCCAGGGCTAGTGCTGCGGTTTTGTTTTCGGCGTGAAGTGCGACGTCCGGATCACTGGCTAGAGTGATGATTCCATTGGGTCCGGGCATTTTAAGCTTCATGTAACTGTAATGGGGTATAGCTTGAAAGCTTGTAAACGTGTCCCGCCCTAGAAGGGCGTGGTATCTGCTGCTAAAAGGGGCCACTTGGAATGTGATTTCTTCGGACCTATAATTCTCCGGGGTGCCGAATACCACGTCGAGTGTGATTTTTCCAGCACCGCGCTTCTGACTAGGGATAATTCCCTGAAGGTTGTGCCGCTTTGTTCAATGCGGCCTTTGTCAATTTCCATCTTCCCGAGTGTCTCTTCATAGATCAAGTTTAATCCGCTTCCGCCATCCATGAGCACTTTAGTGAGCCGAAAGCCGTCCACGATTGGGCTAAGAACCAGAGCGGCTGGTGCCCGGACAGTCTAGAATCGAGGTTCGTCACTGGCATTGAAAGTTATAGTAGTGTTGTTCCAGGGGTTTATTTTGTCCATATGGCAAATTTCCGCGGAGCTTCGATGAGCTCGCTTGCGCCTACTATTTGAGGCAAAAGTCTCGAAGACTGTTAGTACCGTATTGTGCTCGTTGGCGGGATGTTGTTCTGTAAGAAGATCCTCGCCACTTTTTGCAACCTGCCGGAGTATCCAACATGCCCTAAGGCTATGAGTTGGTGTTGTGTCCGGAGTGCTGTGGATTTTACATGGCCCATTGAGCCATTTTTCCAATACGGTTCCCCGCCCTGGGGTGGGCTTTGGTTTCTTGGGGATTTGGATCGGCCTACTTACGGGAGTTCGCCCGTTTAGTTCGGACAAAGGTTTTGGTGAGAGCCGGACTATCCCAAAATTCAGCTTGGGTTTTCCAGACGCTTTCCATCGCACAGTACTTCTGTACTATGGTTGCTAAGTCCGCAAAGCGTACTATGTCACGGCGACTTATAGCATTAAGGATTCCTTTGTCCGTGCAGTTTTTGCAGAAGAGTGAGACTACGTCCTCCTCGTGGCATTCCTCGACCTTGTTTAGCGCAAGGAGGAAACTGGCCCAGTAATGATGCACTGTCTCCTGGGGCTCTTGCCTAATATGGGAGAGACGATTTAAGTCCGTGTGGGTGGTTATAGCTGAATCTGGATTCTGATCCGATCTAGCACCCCGGGGCATGGGAGCTTCCGAGTTCGACAGCTCGGGATCCGGGACGCTGCCCAATTTTTCCGGCCCCGTGCCCGATTCTAAGTCCGGGACCCGGGTCATATCCTCCCCTCGGCGGGTGTCCGGCTCCGGGAGCTAGGCGATCCAGACATAATTCGTCCTCAAAATAGAGGGATACTCCCTGTGTGGTTCCTCCGCTACCGCTATCTCATGGGTGGCCGGCGGGGATTTAATGTCCCTTTGGTCAGGATTAAGCCCGATCCGGTCATAGTCCGTTGCGACTACCAAAGCGGTGATGCGATCCAAGAGCTCATTAAGAGAAGAGAGCTCTATCGAATCCATCCGTTCGGCGAGTTCCGAATTGATGCGAAGTTTATGTGTGATGACCCGAGAGGCCATCGTCGGCGCGACAGCCGATGGGGCGGCCATGACGAAGTCGCCTAGTCGGAGAGTTTGGTCTACAGCCAAAGCTCCCCCCCCCCCACAGTAATGTTGTCCCTAACAACCAGACGAGCCATCGAGCCTTGCAGCGATGACACAGAGGAACTCTCAATGAAAGCACCAATGTCGATGTCAAAACCGGCGGATCTCGGGTAGGGGGTCCCGATCTGTGCGTCTAGGCTGATGATAACAGGAAGCAAGGGACACAATGTTTACCCAGGTTCGGGCCCTCTCGATGGAGGTAAAACCCTACTTCCTGCTTGATTAATATTGAAGATATGGGTAGTACAAGAGTAGATCTACCACGAGATCGTAGAGGCTAAACCCTAGAAGCTAGCCTATGATGGTATGATTGTAATTGTGATCGGCCTCCTGAGGACCAACCTCTCCGGTTTATATAGACACCGGAGAGGGCTAGGGTTTACATGGAGTCTGTTACAAGGAAATATAATATCCGTATCGCCAAGCTTTCCTTCCACGCCAGTGAAAGTCCCATCCGAACACGGGACGAAGTCTTGAGTCTTGTATCTTCACACTTCAATAGTCCGGACGATGTATATAGTCCGGCTGTCCGGATACCCCCTAATCCAGGACTCCCTCACACATCACTATGAGCCTTGCAAGCAATGTGACTAATGGTTAGTCACAGGATGATGCATTACAGAACGAGTAAAGAGACTTGCCAGTAACGAGATTGAACTAGGTATGATGATACCGACGATCAAATCTCGGGCAAGTACCATACCGATGACAAAAGGAACAACGTATGTTGTTATGCAGTTTGACCGATAAAGATCTTCGTAGAATATGTAGGAGCCAATATGAGCATCTAGGTTCCGTTATTGGTTATTGACCGGAGATGTGTCTCGGTCATGTCTACATAGTTCTCGAACCCGTAGGGTCCGCACGCTTAACGTTCCATGACGATTTGTATTATGAGTTATGTGATTTGATGACCGAAGTTTGTTTAGAGTCCTGGACGATATCACGGACATGAAGAGGAGTCTCGAAATGGTCGAGAGGTAAAGATTAATATATTGGAAGGTAGTATTCGGACACCGGAAGGGTTCCGGAGTGCATCGGGTACATACCGAAGTACCGGAGGGGTTACCGAAACCCCCCGGGGAAAGATATGGGTCTTATGGGCCATAGGAGGGAGGCTAACCAGCCCACAAGGGGATAGTGCGCCCCCACAAGGGAGGAGGCTGAATTGGATTAGGGAAGGGGGCGGCGCCCCCCTTTCCTTCTCCTACTCCATCTCCTTCCCCCTTTCCCCATTCGGAAGAACGAAAAAGGGAGGGAGCGAATCCTACTAGGACAAGAGTCCTAGTAGGACTCCCTCTCTGGCGCGCCTTTGTTGGCCAGCCTCCTCCTCCCTCCTTATATCACGAGGCGGGGGCACCCTAAAGGCACAACAGTCAATCTCTTAGCTGTGTGCGGTGCCCCCCTCCACAGTTACACACCTCGATCATATCGTTGTAGTGCTTAGGCGAAGCCCTACCGATAACTTCATCATCACAGTCGCCACGCCGTCGTGCTGATGGAACTCTCCCTCGGCCTCAACTGGATCAAGTGTTCGAGGGACGTCATCAAGCTGAACGTGTGCTGATCGCGGAGGCACCATACGTTCGGTACTTGGATCGGTTGGATCGCGAAGACGTTCGACTACATCAACCGTGTTACTAAACGCTTCAGCTTTCGGTCTACGGGGGTACGTAGACACACTCTCCTCCACTCGTTTCTATGCATCTCCTAGATAGATCTTGTGTGATCGTAGGTAAATTTTTGAAATACTGCGTTCCCCAAGAGTGGCATCTGAGCCAGGTCTATGCATAGATGTTATATGCACAAGTAGAACACAATGAGTTGTGGGTGATAATAGTCATACTGCTTACCAGCAACGTCTTACTTTGATTCGGCGGCATTGTTGGATGAAGCGGCCCAGACTGACATTACATGACCGCGTTCATGAGACTGGTTCTACCGACATGCTTCACACATAGGTGGCTAGTGGGTGTCTGATTCTCCAACTTTAGTTGAATCGAGTTTGACTACGCCCGGTCCTTGTTGAAGGTTAAAACAACACACTTGACGAAAATCGTTGTGGTTTTGATGCGTAGGTAAGAACGGTTCTTGCTAGAAGCCCGTAGCAGCCACGTAAAACTTGCAACAACAAAGTAGAGGACGTCTAACTTGTTTTTGCGGGGCATGTTGTGATGTGATATGGTCAAGACGAGATGATATATAAATTGTTGTATGAGATGATCATGTTTTATAAAAGTTATCGGCAACTGGCACGAGCCTTATGGTTGTTGCTTTATTGTATGAAATGCAATCGCCATGTAATTGCTTTACTTTAGCACTAAGCGGTAGCGATAGTCGTAGAAGAAATAGTTGGCGAGACGACAACGATGCTATGATGGAGATCAAGGTGTCAAGCTAGTGACGATGGTGATCATGACGGTGCTTTGGAGATGGAGATCAAGGCACAAGATGATGATGGCCATATCATATCACTTATTCTGATTGCATGTGATGTTTATCTTTTATGCATCTTATTTTGCTTAGTACGACGGTAGCATTATAAGATGATCTTTCACTAAATTTCAAGGTACAATTGTTCTCCCTGAGTATGCACCATTGCTACAGCTCGCCATGCTGAGACACCACTGTGATGATCGGGTGTGATAAGCTCTACATTCACATACAACGGGTGCAAGCCAGTTTTGCACACGCAGAATACTAGGGTTAAATTTGACGCGCCTAACATATGCAGATATGGCCTCGGAACACTGAGACCGAAAGGTCGAGCGTGAATCATATAGTAGATATGATCAACATAATGATGTTCACCATTGAAAACTACTCCATCTCACGTGATGATCGGACATGGTTTAGTTGATATGGATCACGTGATCTTTAGATGACTAGAGGGATGTCTATCTAAGTGGGAGTTCTTAAGTAATATGATTAATTGAACTTTAATTTATCATGAACTTAGTCCTGATAGTTTTTGCATATCTATGTTGTAGATCAATAGCTCGCGTATAGCTCCCTGTTTTATTTTTGGTATGTTCCTAGAGAAAACTAAGTTGAAATTGATAGTAGCAATGATGCGTACTAGGTCCGTGATATGAGGATTATCCTCATTGCTGCACAAAAGAATTATGTCCTTGATGCACCGCTAGGTGACAGAACTATTGCAGGAGCAAATGCAGACGTTATGAGCGTTTGACAAGCTCGGTATGATGAATACTTGATAGTTTAGTGCACCATGCTTTACGGCTTAGAACCGGGATTTAAAAATGTTTTGGAAGACCATGGAGCATATGAGATGTTCCAAGAGTTGAAATTGGTATTTTAGACTCATGCCCGAGTCGAGAGGTATGAGACCTATGACAAGTATTTTTGCCTACAAGATGGAGGAGAATAGCTCAACCAGTGAGCATGTGCTCAGAATGTCTGAGTACTACAATCGCTTGAATCAAGTGGGAGTTAATCTTCTAGATAAGATAGTGACTGACAAAGTTCTCTAGTCACTATGACCAAGTTACTGGAACTTCGTGATGAACTATAATATTCAAGGGATACGAAAACGATGCCCCGAGCTCTTCGCGATGCTGAAATCGGCGAAGGTAGAAATCAAGAAAAGCATCAAGTGTTGATGGTTGACAAGACCACTAGTTTCAAGTAAAAGGGCAAGGGAAAGAAAGGGAACTTCAAGAAGAATGACAAGCAAGTTGCCACTCCCATGAAGAAGCCCAAAGCTAGAACCAAGCCTGAAACTGAGTGCTTCTACTGCAAAGGAAATGGTCACCGGAAGCGGAACTGCCCCAAATACTTGGCGGATAAGAAGGATGGCAAAGTGAACAAAAGTATATATAATATACATGTTATTAGTATTCATAGTAGCCCCTAGGTATTTGATACTGGTTCAGTTGCTATGATTAGTAACTTGAAACAAGAGTTATAAAATGAACGAGAGACTAGTTGAGGGCAAGGTGACGATGTGTGTTGGAAGTGATTCCAAGGTTGGTAAGATCACCATCGCACACTCCCTTTACCTTCGGGATTAGTGTTGAACCTAAAATAAATGTTATTTGGTGTTTGCATTGATCATAGTATGACTGGATCACGTTTATTGCAATACGGTTATTCATTTATGTCAAAGAATAATTGTTATTCTATTTACATGAATAAAACCTTCTGTGGTCATACACCCAAGGTGAATGGTTTATTGAATCTCGATTGTAGTGATACACATATTCATAATATTGAAGCCAAAAGATGCAAGGTTAATAATGATAGTGCAACTTATTTGTGGCACTGCCGTTTAGGTCATATTGGTGTAAAGCGCATGAAGAAACTCCATGCTGGCGGGCTTTTGGAATCACTTCATGCTTGCGAACCATGCCTCACGGGCAAGATGATTAAGACTCCGTTCTCCGGTAAAATGGAAAAGAGCCACTGAGTTATTGGAAATAATACATACCGATGTATGCGGTTCGATGAGTGTTGAGGCTCGCGGCGGTATTGTTATTTTCTGACCTTCACAGATGATTTGAGCAGATATGTGTATATCTACTTAATGAAACACAAGCCTGAAACATTTGAAAAGTTCAAAGAATTTCAGAGTGAAGTTGAGAATCATCATAACAAGAAAATAAAGTTTCTACGATCTGATCGCGGAGGCGAATATTTGAGTTACGAGTTTGGCCTTCATTTGAAACAATGTGGAATAGTTTCACAACTCACGCCACCTGGAACACCACAGCATAATGGTGTGTCCGAATGTTGTAACCGTACTTTATTAGATATGGTGTGATCTATGGTGTCTCTTACCGATTTACCACTATCGTTTTGGGGTTATGCATTAGAGACAACTGCATTCACGTTAAATAGGGCACCGTCTAAAATTTGTTGAGACGACACCGTATGAACTGTGGTTTAGCAAGAAACCTAAGCTGTCGTTTCTTAAAGTTTGGGGTTGCGATGCTTATGTGAAAAAGTTTCAGCCTGATAAGCTCAAACCCAAATTGGAGAAGTGCGTCTTCATAGGATACCCAAAAGAAACTGTTGGGTACACCTTCTATCACAGATCCGAAGGCAAGATCTTTGTTGCTAAGAGTGGATCCTTTCTAGAGAAGGAGTTTCTCTCGAAGGAAGTGAGTGGGAGGAAAATTGAACTTGATGAGGTAACTGTAGCTTCTCTCGAATTGGAAAGTAGCTCATCACTGGAATTAGTTCCAGTGATGCCTACACCAATTAGTGAGGAAGTTAATGATGATGATCGCGAAACTTCAGATCAAGTTACTACCGAACCTAGTAGGTCAACCAGAGTACGATCCGCACCAGAGTGGTACGGTAATCCTGTTCTGGAAGTCATGTTACTAGACCATGATGAACCTACAAACTATGAGGAAGCGATGATGAGCCCAAATTCCTACAGATGGCTTGAGGCCATGAAATCTGAGATAGAATCCATGTATGAGAAGAAAGTGTGGACTTTGGTGAACTTGCCCGATGGTCGGCAAGCCATTGAGAATAAATGGATCTTCAAGAGGAAGACGGACGCTGATAGTAGTGTTACTATCTACAAAGCTCGACTAGTCAAAAAGGGGTTTTTGACAAGTTCAAGGAGTTGACTACGATGAGATTTTCTCACTCGTATCGGTGCTTAAAGTCTGTCTGAATCATATTAGCAATTGCCACATTTTATGAAATCTGACAAATGGATGTCAAAACTGCATTCCTTAATAGATTCATTAAAGAAGAGTTGTATATGATACAACCGTAAGGTTTTGTCAATCCTAAAGGTGCTAACAAAATGTGCAAGCTCCAAAGGATCCATCTATGGACTGGTGCAAGCATCTCGGAGTTGGAATATACGCTTTGATGAGTTGATCAAAGCATATAGTTTTATACAGACTTGCAGTGAAGCCTGTATTTACAAGAAAGTGAGTGGGAGCACTACAGTCTTTCTGATAAGTATATGCGAATGACATATTGTTGATCGGAAATGATGTAGAATTTTCTGGAAAGCATAAAGGAGTGTTTGAAAGGAGTTTTTTCAAAGAAAGACCTCGGTGAAGCTGCTTACATATTGGGCATCAGGATCTATAGAGATAGATCAAGAAGCTTGATAAGATTTTTCAATGAGTACATACCTTGACAAGATTTTTGAAGTAGTTCAAAATGGAACAGTCAAAGAAGGAGTTCCTTCCTATATCGCGAGGTGTAAAGTTGAGTAAGACTCAAAACACGACCACGACAGAAAATAGAAAGAGAATGAAAGTCATTCCCTATGCCTCAGCCATAGGTTCTATAAAGTATGCTATGCTGTGTACCAAACCTATTGTGTACCTTGCCATGAGTTTGGCAAGGGGGTATGATATTGATCCAGGAGTGGATCACTTGACAGCGGTCAAAATTATCCTTAGAAAACTAAGGAGATATTTCTCGGTTATGGAGGTGATAAAGACTTCACCGTAAAGAGTTACGTTAATGCAAGATTTTACACCGATCCGGATGACTATGAGTCTCAATCTGGATACATATTGGAAGTGGGAGCAATTAGCTAGAGTAGCTCCATGCAGATCATTGTAGACATAGAAAATTTTCAAAATACATACGGCTCTGAATGTGATAGACTCATTGATTAAGCTTCTCTCACAAGCAAAACATGATCACACCTTGGTACTCTTTGGGTATTAATCACATAGCGATATGAACTAGATTATTGACTCTAGTAAAACCCTTTGGGTATTAGTCACATGGCAATGTGAACTAATCACATGGTGATATGAACTATTGGTGTTAAATCACATGGCGATGTGAACTAGATTATTGACTCTAGTGCAAGTGGGAGACTGAAGGAAATATGCCCTAGAGGCAATAATAAAGTTGTTATTTATATTTCCTTATATCATGATAAATGTTTATTATTCATGCTAGAATTGTATTAACCGGAAACATAGTACATGTGTGAATACATAGACAAAACAGAGTGTCCCTAGTATGCCTCTACTTGACTAGCTCGTTAATCAAAGATGGTTATGTATCCTAACCATAGACATGTGTGGTCATTTGATGAACGGGATCACATCATTAGATAATGATGTGATGGACAAGACCCATCAGTTAGCTTAGCATAATGATCGTTTAGTTTTATAGCTATTGCTTTCATCATGACTTATACATGTTCCTCTGACTATGAGATTATGCAACTCCCGAATACCGGAGGAACACCTTGTGTGCTATCAAACGTCACAACGTAACTGGGTGATTATAAAGATGCTCTACAGGTGTCTCCAATAGTGTTTGTTGAGTTGGCATCGATCGAGATTAGGATTTGTCACTCCGTGTATCGGAGAGGTATCTTTGGGCCCTCTCGGCAATGCACATCACTATGAGCCTTGCAAGCAATGCGACTAATGAGTTAGTCATGGGATGATGCATTACGGAACGAGTAAAGAGACTTGCCAGTAACGAGATTGAACTAGGTATGATGATACCGACGATCAAATCTTGGGCAAGTAACATACCGATGAGAAAGGGAACAACATATGTTGTTATGCGGTTTGACCGATAAAGATCTTCGTAGAATATGTAGGAGCCAATATGAGCATCCAGGTTCCGCTATTGGTTATTGACCGGAGATGTGTCTCGGTCATGTCTACATAGTTCTCGAACCCGTAGGGTCTGCACGCTTATTTTTCGATGACGATTTGTATTTTGAGTTATGTGATTTGATGACCGAAGTTTGTTCGGAGTCCTGGATGAGATCACGAACATGATGAGGAGTCTCGAAATGTTCGAGAGGTAAATATTGATATATTGGAAGATAGTATTCGGACACCGGAAGGGTTCCGGAGTGCATCGGGTACATACCGGAGTACCGGAGGGGTTACCGGAACCCCCCAGGGAAATATATGGGCCTTATGGGCCATAGGAGGGAGGCTAACCAGCCCACAAGGGGCTAGTGCCCCCCCCCCACAAGGGAGGAGGCCGAATTGGACTTGGGAAGGGGGCGCCACCCCCCTTTCCTTCTCCTGCTCCCTCTCCTTCCGCTTTTCCCCCTCCGGTAGAAGGAAAAAAGGGTGGGGCCGAATCCTATTAGTACTGGAGTCCTAGTAGGACTCACCTCTCCCTGGCGCACCCCTTGTTGGACGGCCTCCTCCTCCCCTCTTTTATATACGGGGGCAGGGGCACCCCAAAGGCACAACAGACAATCTCTTAGCCGTGTGCGGTGCCCCCCCCCCCCCCCCCCGCCCCCGACAGTTACACACCTCGATCATATCGTCGTAGTGCTTAGGCCAAGCCCTACGCCGGTAACTTCATCATCACCGTCGCCTCACCGTCGTGCTGGCGGAACTCTCCCTCAGCCTCAACTGGATCAAGAGTTCGAGGGACGTCATCGATCTGAACGTGTGCTGATCGCGAAGGTGTCGTACGTTCGGTACTTGGATCGGTTGGATCACGAAGACGTTCGACTACATCAACCGCGTTACTAAACACTTTCGCTTTCGGTCTATGAGGGTAGGTAGACACACTCTCCTTGCTTGTTGCTATGCATCTCCTAGATAGATCTTGTGTGATCGTAGGTAAAATTTTCAAATACTACGTTCCCCAACACCGCCATGATCACCATCATCACCGGCTTGACACCTTGATCTCCATCGTAGCATTGTTTTCGTCTTGCCAACTATTGCTTCTACGACTATCTCTACCCCTTAGTGATAAAGTGAAGCAATTATATGGCGATTGCAATTAATACAATAAAGCGACAACCATAAGGCTCCTGCCAGTTGCCGATAACTTTTACAAAACATGATCATCTCATACAACAATTTATATATTACCACGTCTTGACCATATCACATCACAACAAGCCCTGTAAAAATAAGTTAGACGCCCTCTACTTTGTTGTTGCTAGTTTTATGTGGCTGCTACGGGCTTTTAGCAAGAACAATTCTTACCTACGCATCAAAACTACAACGATTTTTGTCAAGTGTGTTGTTTTAACCTTCAACAAGGACCGGGCGTAGTCAAACTCGATTCAACTAAAGTTGGAGAAACAGACACCCGCTAGCCACCTGTGTGCGAAGCACGACGGTAGAACCAGTCTCATGAACGCGGTCATGTAATGTCGGTCTGGGCCGCTTTAGCCAACAATACCGCCCAATCAAAGTAAGACATTGCTGGTAAGTAGTATGACTATTATCGCCCACAACTCATTGTGTTCTACTCGTGCATATAACATCTACGCATAGACCTGGCTCGGATGCCACTGTTGGGGAACGCAGTATTTCAAAAAAATTACCTACGATCACGCAATATCTATCTAGGAGATGCATAGTAACGAGTGTGGAGAGTGTGTCCACGTACCCTCGTAGACCAAAAGCGCAAGCGTTTAGTAACGCGGTTGATGTAGTCGAACGTCTTCGTGATCCAACCGATCCAGGTACCGAACGTACGACACCTCCGCGATCAGCACACGTTCAGCTCGATGATGTCCCTCGAACTCTTGATCCAGTTGAGGCCGAGGGAGAGTTTCGTCAGCATGATGGCGTGGCGACGGAGCACTACGACGATATGACCGAGGTGTGTAACTATGGAGGGGGGCACCGCACATGGCTAAGAGAAGACTTGGTGTGCCTTTGGGGTGCCCCCCTCCCACGTATATAAAGGGGGGAGGAGGAGGAGGCCGACCCTAGAGGGGGCATGCCAAGGGGGGGGGTCCTACTTAGACTCCTAGTCCAAATAGGATTCGACCCCCCCCCCCCTCCTTCCTTCCACCTGAGAGGGAAAAGGGGAAGGGAGAGAGAGGGAGAAGGAAAGGAGGGGCGCTCCCTCCCTAGTCCAATTAGGACTCCCTATAGGGAGGGGGCATGGCTGCCCCTTGTGGACTGCCTCCCCTCTTCCCTATGGCCTATGTAGGCCCAATCTTCCCCGGGGTTCCGTAACCCCAGTACTTTGGATAAATGCCGAATCACTCGGAACCATTCCGATGTCCTAATGCAACCTTCCAATATATGAATCTTTACGTCCCAACCATTTTGAGACTCCTCGTCATGTCCGTGATCTCCTCCGGGATCAAGTAACAAACTTCGGTTCATTAAAATACGAAACTAATAATTGATACGTCTCCAATGTATCTATAATTTTTTTATTGTTCCATGCTATATTATATTCTGTTTTGGACATTATTGGGCTTTATTATACACTTCTATATTATTTTTGCGACTAACCTATTAACCGGAGGCCCAGCCCAGAATTGCTGTTTTTTTGCCTATTTCATAGTTTCACAGAAAAACAATATCAAACGGAGTCCAAACGGAATGAAACCTTCGGGAACGTGATTTTTGGAACGAACGTGATCTAGAGGACTTGGACCCTACGTCAAGAAAGCAACAAGGAAGGAACGAGGTAGGGGGCGCGCCTACCCCCCCCCCCCCTAGGCATGCCCTCCACCCTCGTGGGGCCCATGTTGCTCCACCGACGTACTTCTTCCTCCTATATATACCTCACGCACTTCAAACTACCAGACACGGAGCCAAAACGTAATTCCACCGCCGCAACCTTTGCATGCGTGAGCCCATCTTGGGGCCTTTTCCGGAGCTCCGCCGGAGGGGGCATCAATCACGGAGGGCTTCTACATCAACACCATAGCCTCTCCAATGATGTGTGAGTAGTTTACCTCAAACCTTCGGGTCCATAGTTATTAGCTAGATGGCTTCTTCTCTCTCTTTGGATCTCAACACAATGTTCTCCCCCTCTCTTGTGGAGATCTATTCGATGTAATCTTTTTTTGCGGTGTGTTTGTTGAGACCGATGAATTTTGGGTTTATGATCAAGTTTATGTATGAACAATATTTGAATCTTCTCTGAATTCTTTTATGTATGATTGGTTATCTTTACAAGTCTCTTCGAATTATCAGTTTGGTTTGGCCTACTAGATCGATCTTTCTTGCAATGGGAGAAGTGCTTAGCTTTGGGTTCAATCTTGCGGCGTCCTTTCCCAAAGGTGATGAGGGGCATCAAGGCACGTATTGTATTGTTGCCATCGAGGATAACAAGATGGGGTTTATATCATATTGCATGAGTTTATCCCTCTACATCATGTCATCTTACTTAAAGCGTTACTCTGTTCTTTTGAACTTAATACTCTAGATGCATGCTGGATAGCGGTCATGTGTGGAGTAATAGTAGTAGATGCAGGCAGGAGTCGGCCTACTTGTCTCGGACATGATGCCTATATACATGATCATACCTAGATATTCTCATAACTATGCTCAATTCTGTCAATTGCTCAACAGTAATTTGTTTACCCACCGTAATACTTATGCTCTCGAGAGAAGCCACTAGTGAAACCTATGGCCCCGGGGTCTATTTTCCATCATATTAATCTTCCAACACATAGCTATTTTTATTGCCTTTTATTTTACTTTGCATCTTTATCATAAAAATACCAAAATATTATCTTATCATATCTATCAGATCTCACTTTCAGAAGTGACCGTGAAGGGATTGACAACCCCTTTATTGCGTTGGTTGCGAGGATTTTATTTGTTTGTGTAGGTGCGAGGGACTCGTGCGTGGCCTCCTACTAGATTGATACATTGGTTCTCAAAAACTGAGGGAAATACTTACGCTGCTCTACTGCATCACCCTTTCCTCTTCAAGGGAAAACCAACGCAGTGCTCAATAGGTAGCAATAATACAAATCATCATCGAACGTTAAGCGCGTGGACCCTACGGGTTCGAGAACTATGTAGACATGACCGAGACACATCTCCGGTCAATAACCAATAGCGGAACCTGGATGCTCATATTGGCTCCTACATATTCTACGAAGAACTTTATCAGTCAAACCGCACAACAACATACACAGTTCCCTTTGTCATCGGTATGTTACTTGCCCGAGATTCAATCATCGGTATCATCATACCTAGTTCAATCTCATTACCGGCAAGTCTCTTTACTCATTCCATAATACATCATCCCGTAACTAACTCATTAGTCACATTGCTTGCAAGGCTTATAGTGATGAGCATTACCAAGAGGGCCCAGAGATACCTCTCTGATACACGGAGTGACAAATCCTAATCTTGATCTATGCCAACTCAACAAACACCATCGGAGACACCTGTAGAGCATCTATATAATCATCCAGTTATGTTGTGATGTTTGATAGCGCACAAAGTGTTCCTCCGGTATTCGGAAGTTGCATAATCTCATAGTCTGAGGAGCATGTATAAGTCATGAAGAAAGCAATAGCAAAAAAACTAAACGATCATTGTGCTAAGCTAACGGATGGGTCTTGTCCATCACATCATTCTCTAATGATGTGATCATGTTCATCAAATGACAACACATGTCTATGGCTAGGAAACTTAACCATCTTTGATTAACGAGCTAGTCAAGTAGAGGCATACTAGGGACACTTTGTTTGTCTATGTATCCACACATGTACTAAGTTTACGTTTAATACAATTCTAGCATGAATAATAAACATTTATCATGATATAAGGAAATATAAATAAGAATTTTATTATTACCTCTAGGGCATATTTCCTTCAGATCCCCCACCGGAAGCAAACACCTACAAGAGATCAATGCTTGGTTTTAGGTACCCGTTTTGTAGTGGGTCCTTTGATGTTAGTAACAAGGGTCTTAGGAACCCAAATAGACCATTCAATGTACTCATAAGAAGAACCAACAAAGTTGGCATAAACATGCCCATAACTAGCATGACATAATACATAAGAAGGGTTAAAGTCGCCGGCTCTCGTGGAAGGGGTGGCATTGCCCCTCTTGACACCACAACCCTTCACATTTTTCTTCTTCTCCTTAGAAGCACCATCTCCCTCCTTCACAAAAGTTTTTGAGAGGGGGAGGTCGTTTGGCCTTGTCATTCTTCTTCTTATTCTTGGACTTGGGTGCAAACCCAATCCCCTCCTTGCCCACAACTTCCTTTTGATTGCTCAATAGGTCGTTGAGGTTCTTCTCACCTTGTATGCAAGACATAAGGCCTTTCTCAAGTTGCTCCTTCAACTTGGAATTATCCTCCACAAGATGCACATGCTCACAACATGGGTTAGTAGCATTTGCATTATCAATTAAAACCATATGAGGAATTTTGGCTTTCTCCTTGGTTAGCTTCACTTGGAGTTGATCATGAGACTCTTTGAGGCTAGCATGAGCACTCTTCAAGGCCTTGTGAGCCTTTTCAAGTATATCAAACTCCTCCGTGAGTCTATCATGGTCAATCCCAAGTTTGGCCTTCTCGGAATTGAGCACATGAGAAACAACACGAGCATGTTCAAGATCTTTCTTTAATTTAGCATGATCATCATTGTGTGACTCCTCAAGATCCAAACGATGGCCACGCTCTTCTTCAAGCGCATTAGAGAGATGCGATATCTCATTGGCATACTCACGACTATGCCCTTCCATCTTAGATATGGTTTCTTCGTGAGCCTCAATCATGTCATTGGCTTCACCAAGTTGTTCCAAGAGAGCAACAAAGTGCTTCTTGGATTTACCCTTGAGCTTACTCATAAAATACTCAAATTCATTTTCCTCCTCCTTCGTCCCCTCACTTTTATCAATGCAATCCTTCAAGGAAGGATTAGTAGTGGTGGTAGTTTCGATGTTGGGGGTTACCTTATTGGTGGCTTTAGCCATGAGGCCCTTGGCAGTGATGTTCTCGTTGGGTGAATCGAAGAGGGACACCCGTGGAGTTGTTGCAATGGCAACGAAGCCCATGGCAAGCGTCTCACCATCATCATCATCATCATCATCATCATCATCATCATCATCATCATCATCATCATCATCATCATCATCATCATCATCCTCATTGTACTCTTCTTGTGCCACCAACCCCTTGGGAGGAGTCTTCTTGGTGAAGTTGTTCTTGTTGGGGAAGGACTTGGCCTTGTCTTTTCAGATAAGCTTGCCACCATTGTCTTCCCTCTTCTCGTACGGGCAATCCGCAACAAAGTTGCTCACATTGCCACAATTATAGCATGTCCTCACATGTTGTTTGCCCTTGGCGCCACTTGAGTTGTTCTTGTTGAAGTTGGGCCTTGAGTTCTTCTTGCTCCAAAATTTCCGTGAAGCGAGAGCCATGTGCTCATGATAGGCATATTTGGTATCTTCGGGGCAACACTCCTCTTCTTCCTATTCACCCTCTTCTTCCACACTAGCCTTGGCCTTCAAAGCAAGGTTGTGATTCTTTTCTTGTTGAGAATGCAACACTACATTGTCGGCGGTCTTGTCCAAGATCCTCATTGCAACAAACTCATCCAACACTTCACTTGAGGACAAGGCGTGAAAGTCCGGCCTTTGACGGATGATGGAGGGCATGGCCTTATGGTATGACATCATGGCCTTGAGAAACTTGTGCTTGATCCAATTGTCATCTGTATCCTTGATCCCATGATCTTAGAGTGAGACCGCGAAGTGGTTAATCTTCGGCAAAGCTCTCGAGGTTCTTCATCTTCAATCATTGCAAACTCATCGGCTTCATCTGGCACCACTTCAAAGTTTGAGCATTGAATGCTTGCGCTTCCCCTGTAAATAGACATAACATGTTGCCATGCTTCCTTGGCCACGGTGAAAGGTCGGAGGTGCGCAATATCTTCGGGTGGAATTGCTTCTTGGAGAATGAACAGAGTGGATTCGCTGAATTGATGATCCACGGCTTCTCTAGGAGTGAAGTTGCTTGGGTAGTGCGGGTAGAAACCTTGCTCAATAATTCTCCAAAGACTAGTAGAACTATGATTTAAATGACGTTTAAAGCAATACACCCAAGAGGCAAAATCCTCATTTTTCACAAGCTAAGGAGGAGGACCAACATGATTCATATGTGTGGAGGGAACCGGCTCCATAAGTAAGAGGAGGTTCAACATGGGCAAAGATGCCATTCCCACTTCTACCACTAGTCAAAGGAACTTGATCACTAGTAGCTTCCCCCTTGTTGGAGTTAGCATCCGTCACCTTGTTAGTGGGATCGACCACTTCCAACGGTGCGGTGGATAATTTAAGACCATTAAGAAAATACTTAAGCATGCCTTTGACCTCGGTCATCATGGAGGTTTTCAATGTGTCCAAGGCCACATTGAACTCCTCACGAGAGACCAAGGATCCCCCATCGGCCGCAGACAAAGTGGGACTCGCACAGGGGTGCTCCTCCACCTTGTCTGTGGTGTCAACCATACTCTTCGGACGGCAAAGTCATTAATAAAGAGACGGGGCTCTGATACCAATTGAAAGGATCGATATGGTTGACTAGAGGGGGGGGGGAATATGCAACTAACAAATTTTAGCTTTCCTTTACCAAATTAAACTTAGCATCAAAATAGGTTTTCTATATACGCAACTAGGCGAGCAACCTATATGATGCAACAACAACAATCACACAAGCAAGCAAGGGATACAACACAAAATAAGCTTGCACAAGTAAAGGTAAGAGATAACCAAGAGTGGAGCCGGTGGAGACGGGGATGTGTTACCGAAGTTCCTTCCCTTTGAGAGGAAGTATGTCTCCGTTGGAGCGGTGTGGAGGCATAATGCTCCCCAAGAAGCCACTAGGGCCTCCGTATTCTCCTCGCTGCCTCACATAATGCGAGATGCCGTGATTCCACTATTGGTGCCCTTGGAAGCGGCGACCAAACCTTTACAAACAAGGTTGGGGTTATCTCCACAACTTAATTGGAGGCTCCCAACAACACCACGAAGCTTCACCACAATGGAATATGGCTCCGCGGTTACCTCAACCGTCTAGGGTGATCAAACACCCAAGAGTAACAAGATCCGCAAGGGATTAGTGGGGGGAATCAAATTTCTCTTGGTGGAAGTGTAGATCGGGGCTTTCTCAACCAATCCCTAGAAAATCAACAAGTTTGACTGGCTAGGGAGAGAGATCGGGCGAAAATGGAGCTTTGAGCAACAATGAAGCTTGGGGAGGGAAGAGGTGCTTTTCTTGGGGAAGATGACCCCTTTATATAATGGGGGAAAAGATCCAACCGTTACCCCCTCACTCAGCCCGCGAGACGCGGTACTACCGCACACGCTCGCGGTACTATCGCAAGGTGCTATGGTACTACTACTTTACGGTGCGGTACTACCGCTCGTGCGGTTGAGGCCAGATGAGTTCCTATTGCACTATGCAACGAGCGGTAGAACCGCCGGAGTGGTACTACCGCGCGCCCCTACGGTACTACCGCAGGGCAGGGCTCTACTAGTGAGAAAGGTGCACGGAATTAATAAATCACTTTCGTGACTACTTCGGCTGAGTTTAGGACTGTGCGAAAATATGGCACGGTACTACCGCTCACAGGGAGCGGTACTACCGCGTAGGGGTGGAAGTAAAAAATTACTTCCGCACCTACTTCCGCATGTGCCAGCATCAGGGCTGGAGGCAGCAGTACTACCACGTGCCCCTGCGGTACTACTGCTCCCTTGAGCAGTACTACCGCACGCCACAGAGGCTTTAGCACATGGCAGCTTTCATATCGCAGAGACAAGGATAAACGGATGGTGCTCCATCGAAGTGAAGGAAAGGTGGTGCAAAGGAACAAATGTGTACGTGTTGATTCCATCCTAACCTTTTCGAAGCGGACCCCCTCTTAATAGTACGGCTTTCCTACGACTCAAATCCACCGAAAAGAAACGTAGAGAACCGCCGTCTTCGATAGCTTCCGAGGGGCACCGAATCATCTTGTGCCTAGACATGAGATATCTGAAATCAACGCACACGATTAGTCCGCAAATGCACTGTCATCAATAACCAAAACCACATAGGAAGAAATATGCCCTTACAGACGGAGACATCTCCTCCCACTGTAAGCGCATTGCCGGAAATCCTGAATAAATCCATGAATAATGCGAGCACCAGGACTTGCACCGTGGTGGGTTAGGAATACCACTGTGCCTCTAACCATCCGACCATAGGTTGATTCACTTTTTTACGATAACTGTGTGGTTTGTTTCAATGAACGAGAACTTAGACAGGGACCACCCCTGATTTTTTTTGAGGGAAGGGACCACCCCTGATGACTTTGTGCTACGAAAAGAGAAGAGGTCCATAAACTTGTTTGGCCCGTGAAATTTGGATAAAATTGTGAAACCCGCCACGCTACCATGAAACTTACAACCCGCGAGAAAAAAAAATCCAATCCAGACGTAACATCTGGCACCATGTTGGCGGAGGTGGGCCGAGACGATCTTCGCGCACTTTTGCGAAAACTCCCTGGCCTTAGCACTAATTAACCCACACTCCATGTCTTAGCCGCACCAAATCCCTAGCCCTCTCCATCTTGTTTCCGTACCAAATCCCTGGCCATGTCTCTCATTCTCCTCTCTCGTCCTACACCATGAGAGTGAGGTCAACGGCGGACAAAGGAGCGGCAGTCCATGGGTGACAGCGGCGGATTCATTCGTACCGATGGCTTCATGGCCAATGGCGGGCCTGGAGGACCATGGGCAAATGTCACATCTGACGTCAACTTCAGGGCTCAATCCCAAGTGAGTTGATCGCTCTCACCACTTTCATGTGCTCTGTGGGATCGCATTTAGGATGATATGATTGATGCTTTACGCATTGCATTTTGCTAGGATGACGTGTTTCCTGAATTTGATTGTGGGCTGCCGAAATATGAGCACAATCCACACTTTTGTCAGATTGAAAAGAACCATCTCTGTGTGTTCATCTGGTGACCCCTACTCTCCGTGTCCGCACTGATGTTGAGAATGCTGGCAGGCGGTTTTTAGGTTGTCAACTAAAGGTTAGTTTTGCTGAATCCCACATTTTGTAGACTTGTAGTGTCACTAGTAGAGGATAATGAAATAGGCCAGTTAGTAGTCTAGTGATAAATTTGAAAACACGCAACATTGTGTTCTCAACGAGTGACCCATGCGGTTTGGTAGGGCCTCATGGTGCTAGTGGATGGCAGGCGAGGACAGTTTCCTGGGGAAGCATGTTGCCTTGTTGCCCACAACTCACCAAGGCCCACTAGCTACTGGCATAAAGTTGGTGTAGATATGCTGCCTCTAGTGCGGCCAAAGGCAAAAGTAGCTGAAACCCTGGTGTAGACATGCATACCAGCGTGTCAATCAACTATGCATACCGCTCGCAAATATCACAAAACAAACACTAACCGACGGCGGATGCGGCGGGTGATCCCGGGCGGCGACGAGGGGCGGGCTCGACAGTGGTTGATCCCCGGCGGCGACAGCGACGAGGGGCGGCTCTTCTCGCCGGATCAGGGAAGAGGCGGGGGGTCGGTGCAGCGTATCGGCTCTGGAGGGTGGGGGACGGCCGCGCGGTGCAATTCCGCCCGCAGATTTGGCCGGAATCACCAGCGACGGACGGGCAGAAGCAAAGGCGGTCGGCGGCGGAAGGAGGTGGGGAAAGGCCTGGGGACTGCTTCTCTGTGATGCAGGGCACCGCAGGTTTATGCAATCCCATATTTTGTAGCCAGTGGTTTGTGCAAAAACTAAGTGGTAATTATATTTCTCCATCATATTTGCAGGGTCCTTGTGCTTATGATTATGTTGAGTGGACTGACGGGAAGTGGGAAGGCAGAGCAAGTACGGTGGTTGGGGAACTGGCCATGCAGAGTATGAAGCTGGAGGGTAGAATCAAAGTTTGTGAGGTTGAAATTGAGAAGAACCAGCATGAAAAGAGGACAAATGGAAGGCCAATGAGGAAAGTCGACAAGGTGTACATTATTCATATCTAAGTTACACAAATGCATATTACAAAATGCAAAAGGTTGAAAAAAAATAGCAAAGATATCTTCGGTTGTTTGCATTCCTTTATTAGTCACGTATACAAACATAAAAAGGTGGACAACAACCCCAAAACACTTATAGAAAAAATAAGTCAATTACACCACCGATGCTTAAACTTGACGAGAAAAGTTATTTTACTCCTAAAACTTGTGGGATACATCAAACTGATGCAATAATTTGGCTCCGGCGTACACATACGATGTTAATCATGGTCAGATACGAAATCGACGCTAACTAGGCACGCCAGCCTGGTTTTGAGCCTGCTATCAGCGACTAGACGACGAGAGGTGGGCGTGTGGACTACTTTTTGCATAAAAACCCTCAAAAATGTTTATTCCTTACAAAAAGACCCTAAATTAGTACCAAATCTTTGCAAAATCCCCCTGAAACGTTATTGTACCATCTCTATGATGGATGGGGCTCATTGCAGCCCGTTTACCATGTATTAGTTTTCCTTTTTTAGAACTTGGTAGAAAAATTGCCCTAAAAGGAACTTTGTAAGAATATTTGTGTTCATATATCATAGAAAGTTATAAAAAAAGACTAAATATATTCAATAAGAATTAATAATATAATGTTTGTAATATATTTCAAATAATACATGTATTATTTGAAAATAATCATAAAATTTAAGGAAATTTTAATTATAAAAATTTCACATGTTTTCAAATAATATTTAAGTGTTTTCATTTGAGGATCGGTGGTTTGTGAGTTTACTAGGCTTGTATTTTTTTTCATACATCTTTTCTTATTTATAATAGTTAAAAGTATATAAATATTTGGGAAAACACATAAACTTTATTAAAAACACGTGAACACTTTTTAAAACAGCAGTAACATTTTCTTATATACTACATGAGTTACATACTGAACACTTTCCAAAATTAAATGAACATTTATTCAAATATCAGTATTTCCATACAGAATTCTATCTTTTCCATCTAATTTTTTACAGAGTACTAAGATAAAAAAAAAGAACTAATATCTCTACTCCTAATGTCTCAGTTGGTAGGTCGCGTTCCGGGTTTTATTTTTGTCCCACCTCACCCGGTCTTTTTTGGTACTTCTTTGGTACTTCCTCCTACCTCCCTCTCAGCCGCGAAAAACCTAGAAAAACCCCGCGATCGAGTCCCGCACATGCCCAACCTCCCGTCTCACGCTAAGCCGCATAGAACCAAAAAAAACCTCAAGCCGAGTCCCCGCCTCCCACGCACTCCAGGCCCTAACATCCCGTCGCACCAAGAGAGACGAACCAAAAAATCTCTGAATAGTCCGCCGGTTATTTTTCGCTGGTTTTTATTTCGCCTCACCACTTTCGTTGGTTTTATTTCGCTGGTTTTATTTCGTCTCCTCCCACCTGTCTTTTTCGCTTCACCACCCACATAAACCCATCAGATTAGTTACCATAAAAAATCGCAATCAATCAAGTATTGATGATCAGATTAGTTACCATATAAAAAATAAACCGCAATCAATCAAGTATTGATGGGATATTTCCTTATATTGATGTGATTTCCCCATTTTTATCATCAATCGTCTCTACTGCCTAAAAAATGCGTAGCTCTATATTTCGCTTCACCACCCACCAAAAACCAACAGATTAGTTACCATATAAAAATAAATCGCAATCAATCAAGTATTGATGATCAGATTAGTTACAGTATAAATATTATATCGCTATCAATCAAGTTTTTATGGGATATTTCCTTAATTTTATGTGATTTTCCCTTTCTTATCATCAATCTTATCTACTGACTAAAAAATGCGTAGCTTTCCTTTTCGCTTCACCACCCACATAAACCCATCAGATTAGTTATCATATAAAAAATAAATCGCAATCAATCAAGTATTGATGATCAGATTAGTTACCATATAAAAATTAAATCGCAATCAATCAAGTATTGATGGGATATTTTCTTATATTGATGTGATTTTATGTAGCTTTCCTTTTCTCGCCAACCGACCGCGTCCGTCTCCTACATCCGCCCTCGTTGCTCGCCTCCCATACGAAAAAAACCTCTCGTTTGACCTCCCCAAACCCCGCATGATGGAAAAACCCAGCCGCTTGCTTCCCTCCTCTCGACCGCTCCATACGCCCGGATCGCGACCCCATCCCCATCCTCCTCTCACGTCCACGGCGGCCGATGGACTGCCGCCACCACCTCCTACTCTCTACGCGCCGCCGTCCTCCCGCTCGCTTCGCCGCCGCCGTCGCCACCAATCCCGTCGAAGGCGCCGTTGCTGCTATGTCGCCTCCTTTCCCCATCCAAGCTCGACCATGGCAACGGCGCCTCTCATGTGTCCTGTGGTGAGGTTTGGGGAGGCGTGACCACAATCCAAGAGGGATCTCACCGCGGACCCGTCTACTGGGATGGGTGTTGCCTCCGTTGCGGATGGGATCGAAGGGAGGGACTACTTCGTCGTCAAGGTCGGCGAGGCAGCGGCCGATTGGGAGCCCGGTTGTGAACATGGGAGTTCGTCCCCATGGAGGCGGCGGCCGTGGAGATTGGATGTGAAGCAACCCCACTTGCCGATGGTGGAGGCTTGCCGTCCATGTGATCCTTTCTTCTCCCGGTATCCCCATTCCTTGCCTCCCATTACAAAAGCGAGCATAAATGAGAGCAGGGCTGATTTTCATCACTTCATTTCTCATATTTTTAGTTGCTTTTTGAGATTATACAAGATGCTCTCGATCTGTTTTGTCAAATTACATGGATCGTCTTATGGAATTGACAGCCATCGCATTTTTCACCTCATGTTATTTCTTAATCCTTGTCCCACTAGGCATCCACTACATGTTTGGTAATGACGTGATGTTGAGGCGGCTAGGAGAAGCTCAGCAGCCAGATCAAGGGCTATCGAGATGGATCCGGGAGCCAAGCGTAGTTCTTCTGTTAAATTTTGGTTATTATCTTTTCTATTGTTACGATTGTGGGATGGTTGATTTTGACTCGGTGTAACATTTGCATTTGTTTCCCAGCTTGTTGGCATAGATGCGCAATAATCGCGGCAACTAATCAAGAGCGAGGGCAAGGCACATCAGAGCTACGCTGAATGTAGCGAGCCAACCACGAATTGGGTATGTTCACATGAGGGATGGGAGAGGAGAGGAACATTAACATTTTTCATGATTTGGATGAAAATTTCAGTTCATAGTTTCTCCGTACGTGGCAACACACTAACGGTACTCATGGGCTTAGGATGAAAGTAGCGCCAGCAGAATCAGTAGGTTGGATGGGAAGGCGGTTGTTGCCCTTGTCCCTTGGTGCTAGCCTACCTTGGTGGCCTCACTAACTTGCTCATTGCGAATACGAGTTCGTGGGGTCGCGAGTTGCTGCAGATTTGTTTTTATCACTTTTTACAATATTTATTGATGTATCCCTAACTCATCGAGTCATTTTTAGCTTTGATTTCCCATATACGCCAGCCTAAATATCCCATGGTCGTAATATTTGCATGGTTAGTGGACATTGTCCCTTTCTTTCTAATGTTTAATATTTTATATTGCCGATAGAAATAATTTTATTCGCTTGATTTAGGAAGTGCACATAGGTAGGTCAACATATTTTGTAGCTCTTTTGGATGTAAAAGCATATGTTGCATAAGAAATTATTATCTTCCAAGCATACTCACATTTCACTAACAAATAGGGGGAGGTTCAGACTTGAGCAATGATAAAAGGTTTATTCCTCACTCTTTTGTTGGAATTTTAGTTCCAAGTTAACATGATTTCTTATCCGCTTCATAAGTCATGCATCTGCTTAATTAGGTGATAAGTAGGGCTATTGTGGGGTTTGTTTAAACTCCAAAGCATAAGGAATTCTGGTTTAAGAAAAAGACTTTTGGCTTCTTTAATTACAAATTGATTGCAACATCGTGTTAGTATGTGATTTCTCACATCTTGTTGTAATATTTGTGAAGACGTGCATTGCACGTGCACTTGGAAGCGGGCCCGTGGCCCGCACGGACAGCGCCGACGCCGACTGGGCCACCTCCTCCGCGTATTCTTGGAGCTGTGGCTGGCCGATTTATATGAAATTAATTCCCTCGATTACGGTGGCAAATATAATACACATAATCCATATTGTTATGCACTAAGCGTGTGTGTGTGAAATAGATGGATTATGGTCTCGCATCTAATAAGATGGATATGTGTGTGTGTTAGAGAGAGGAGAGGGGAGAGAGAGTGAGGAAGAGGGAGGGAGTGTGTGTGTGAGGATTTGATGGTAAAAAAGGTCGCTAATATCGTAATATTGAACTCTTTAAGTTAACGTGGCCCCGTTGCAACGCACGGGCGTTCTTCTAGTGTGAAATAAGGCGTTGGTGCGATGGCTGGTTCGAACCCACCGCAGGCACAATTTTGAATGTGTTTCTCCTTTGTAATGTTTCCTGACAAGTGGCCCCAACGGCCATAGAGATGTACCCTGATGTTTCCGGCCTTTTGCAAGGTTTGGTATTAATTCAGGGCCTTTTTAATTCAGGGGCTTTTTGTAATAAGAAATACAAATGAGTTTCCCTGGAAAATAGCACTCCACAGGCCCCCTCTCCACTTCTAGTTGCTGACGGCGGGTCCCATGCCACGCTGGTACACCTCTTGGCACTGTCTTCATATTCAAACGTGATATGCAGCGTACATGCACGGCCGAGCCAAAATTGTGGCACCGGTTCAATATATACCGCAAGTTTTGCTAAGGGCAAACTGATCTCTCCTTTTCCTATAGCTAGGGCAAACTCTCCTCTCCAAGCTTCACCGGCGAGCCCGTGGATTCGCCTCCCCTCTACCTGTCGCTCTAGTGGCCGGCGACGGGGAGGGGCATCTCAGTGCCTCTACTCTGGTTAGTAGTATAGGTTAGATTTTTTTAGTTCTCGCAGGTGCGGCACTCAGATGGATGGCTGCGCTACTTCTCTGAGTTTATCTTCTGGACTCCAATCCTTCTCAATTACTTCTGTATGGACGTAGCCGACGGAGCTCCGGCGTAGATTCATGTCGTCTCCTTTGGGAGGTGAAGTTGGGGTTTCTCGTTATATGATGAGATTTGGTGTTGTGTGCTTCAGATCTATGCAAGGGTTCCACAGCGACAAGTGTGGCTCCAGAGCACCAACGTTGATGAAGACTTTACGGTTGTCATCGACAAGGTCAAGCCGGTTCTGATAAAGGAGCGGCGACAACTGCTCGTTCTATCGATAGTAGTGATCGTTTGGTGGTCTTGTAATTTCGATGCAATTTTTATTATGTTTGAGATCCATTGTACTCCCGGAGAATTTTTATAATATATCTGATCCTTTTCGCAAGAAAAATATAGTGTAAGTTTTAGCATTAAAGTGACTATTCTCGCTAAATTTAAGCATTGATGTTGTAATTGACTCAACAAATAAAATAGAAAAGAATAAAAGGTAAGAAAATCCCATCTTTTTTAAGTCCCAGATGTGGCAAGCAAATATGTATACTAGCACTCTCTTCTCTACTGGCTGGCAGCTGCAAAAGAAAAATGGACGCATGACACGATACAAGGGACAACAAACAGCTCCCACATAAGAAAAGGGCCCACAAAACCCAGTATTGGACAAAAGGGACACAATCATATATGGACGCCCCTGCTAGCCGACACAACACAACAACCGTCCCCAGCTTGCACAACAAACAGCTCCCACATAAGAAAAAATAAGAGTCAATACATCACTGATGCTTAAACTTGACGAGAAAAGTCATTTTAGTGTTAAAACTCGTGGGATATATCAAATTGGTGCAACAACTTGGCTCGGATACGAAATCGACGCTAACTAGGCACATCAACGTGGTGTTGAGCATGCTGCCAGCGACTAGATGGCGAGAAGTGGGCGTGTGGACTACTTTTGGCAATTTTGGAGGCCATAGCCTGCCGTGAGGCGTCAACACTAGCAGAGGATCTCTCCCTTCAAAACTTTGAAGTCGCATGCGATTGCAAACCAGTGATTGAAGACATTAAGGAAGGCCAAGGAGATGCTCACCTGTGAGTAGTCAAAGAATTTTTGCTTCGTAGACCCAATTTTAATAGCTGTAATTTTATTTTTGAGGATAGAGCATCAAATGTTGATGCTCACAATCTTGCCAAACATGCTCTCTCGCTTGATTCGGGTCGTCACTTGTGGCTCACTAACCCGCACGATCCAGTGTGTATCCCTCTTTCTGTTCACGTAGATCAATAAAGTGTTTGGTAACCCTTAAAAAGCGTCCCAGCTAGTAAACCACATACAGAAAAAACCGTTGATCAATGCGGATGACCGAGACTTTGCTAAATCTCAGTTGATTGAGTTTTAGCCGAACCATAGAAAAATATTATCGTTACATTGTATTCAAACAAACCACATATAGAAACATTTGAAAGAAATACTCTCTCTGTACACAAATATAAGATGTTTTAGGTCATTAAAATGTTTTGCACTTGTTTATAGAAAGTACAATTCTATAAAGTCCAACAAGAAAGAACGCCCCTGGAATATCTAGCTAGAGAATGAAGAACAGGTTTAGCGGCTCCCATCAACTTAACCTAGCCAAGCTATTTCTGTTTTGTCTAGCCGTCCTGAACGTCTGATTCTGACGTTTCACAGTTCGCAATCAGCAGGATAAGCCCAGCACAGACAAGAGGATAAAAGGGCGAACATAACAACACCAAGAGGGGATGCGGTGCTCTCTTGAGAATCAAGCCGCCCAGGACAAAATCGGTGATCAACACGGTCCCCAGGGTAACCAGAAAACTCTGCAATGACAAAGAGACGGATGTGAGTGGAGTGCAACCATGGCCACTTTGACCTTCCGCTGGATCCAGAGCATAATTGAAGATGGATTGACGTACGTACGAACGACCTCGATCTGCTTCTGCCGTACGTACCTTGGTGAACATCTTGCAGGAGGCGCACTTGTCACGGGGTGGTGGCCTTGTTGCCGACGACGGTCGTGGATCCGTTCCCTCCGGCGGCAGCGGGTAACCGACGACGGCCGCCGGCTTCCTCTGCCCACGCTCGACGTCGTCGATCAGCGGGTAGCCGAGGGCCACGTCCCCATCGTCGCCGAGTTCCTCCATGCCGCGGGCGCGCACGGCGAAGTCCTCGGCCGCGCCAGCCATCATACGCGGTTGCGATCGGGAGCAAGGTTTACGTGCGTGGTGATCAATCTGCTAGGCAGGGCACATGTGAACGCGTACGTAAGAGGTTTTATCGAGGCTAACTCGTAAATCTGTTGGGGCCACCATGTTTTAACCTTTGATCATTTGTTGGGACCATCCAGGGATTAACCGGATTGTTGCATGTGACGGCTGGTAACCCGGACGTGCTGAGGTTTTTTTTGAACGAACCAAGCGCTCATACATATGCGCATACACTTACCCCTATGAATGCACACACGTACACCCTATCCCTATGAGCACCTTCGAGAGACTGAGTCGGCATATTATCTTGAGATTTACAAAGTCATCGTAGGCGCTTCGTCGTCGAGGGAACATCTCCTCCCACTGAAATCGCATTGCCGAAAATCCTGAAATAAATCCAGAAATAATGTGAACACCAGGAGTTGAACCCTGGTGGACTGGGGATACCACTGTTCCTCTAACCATCCAATCACAAGTTGGTTCGCATGATCGATCTCTGTTTGATATCGTGCGTGCGTGTAGGTGGCTTGTTGGCATCTGGAAGACGTCGTTCCTAGGAAGATCTCCAGGAACACCCAAACCATCCCCATTTGTTCGTTAGGAGAAGACTCGGATCGGGTGCCCGATCACGCGCATCAATCAGTCGTCCTCGGCACACGCCACACATAAGTGGGTTCCACGCACCATCCTACCCCCTCAACATTACCTTTTCCGTTTTCTCCGGTCAATCGTTCCCCGTGCAATGCGACCTCAATCCACCCACTCTATTCTTCTTCCGTGGCAACATTAACCCACCTCCCCCCTCCTCTCCCTCTGTCACCGAAAAGAGCTGACCCAATCCCACACTTCCCACCAGCTCCAACGACGTTGCCGCTACAAGGCTAAGTGTCCAAGACAGTACGAGATAACAATTTAGCGTACATCCATTACATAAATAGTTCGCCAATCAGAAAGTCACATGACCCAACATTACATCATCATTGCAACAGAAGCCATGGATCCGATACAGATAAGAAGTGAATAGCCTAAGAATGGTAAAGTTTATACTCCCCCTCCACCAACAAGCATCAATCCATGGCTTGCTCGAAACAACGAGTGCCTCCAACTAACAAGAGTCCCGGGGGAGTTTTGTTTGTAATTATTTTGATTTGATTTGCATAAAGCATGGGACTGGGCATCCCGGTGACCAGCCATTTTCTCGTGAGTGAGGAGCGGAGTCCGGTCCTCTTGAGAATAACCCGCCTAGCATGGAAGATACAAACAACCCTAGTTGATACATAAGTTATTCGAGCATAGAAAACAGAATTTCATTTGAAGGTTTAGAGCTTGGCACATATAAATTTACTTGGAACGGCAGATAGATACCGCATATAGGAAGGTATAATGGACTCATATGGAATAACTTTGGGGTTTAAGGGATTGGATGCACAAGTGAAGGCTAGCAAAAGACTGAGAAGCGACTAACTAGAGAGCGACAATAGTCATGAACATACATTAAAATTAATAAACATTGAGTGCAAGCACGAGTAGGATATAATCCACCATGAACATAAATATCATGAAGGCTATGTTGATTTTGTTTCAACTACATGCGTGAACATGTGCCAAGTCAAGTCACTTGAATCATTCAAAGGAGGATACCACCCTATCATACCACATCACAACCATTTTAATAGCATGTTGGAACGCAAGGTAAACCATTATAAACTCCTAGCTAATTAAGCATGGCATAAGTAACTATAGTCTCTAATTGTCATTGCAAACATGTTTATTCATAATAGGCTGAATTGGGAACGATAAACTAATCATATTTACAAAAACAAGAGAGGTCGAGTTCATACCAGCTTCTCTCATCTCAATCAATCCATCATATATCGTCATAATTGCCTTTCACTTGCACGACCGAACGATGTGAATAATAATAGTGCACGTGCATTGGACTAAGCTGGAATCTGCGAGCATTCAATAAACATATGGGCTCTTGGTTAAATCAACAATAATGCATATAAGAGCCACTTCAACAATTTTATTATGGTCTTCCCCTATCGACCCCAAAGAAAAGAAAAGAAATAAAACTATTTACACGGGAAAGCTCCCAACAAGCAAAAGAAGAATGGGAAATATTTTTGGGTTTTCTTTTTAATTATTACTACTACAGCAAGAAAATAAACTAGCTAAAAGCTACTACTAATTTTTTTTCTTAAAGTTTTTCAAACACACAAGAAGAAAGCATAAAAAGGAAAATAAACTAGCATGGATAGTACAATGAAAAAGTATGAGCACCGACAACTAGCATGAGTGTGTGAATATGAATGTAATGTTGGTGAGTAATACGTACTCCCCCAAGCTTAGGCTTTTGAGCTAAGTTGGTCTACTGCCACGGCTGGCCTGGCGGATATCCAAAGTTGTAGTTGGGGTCGTACTGAGATGCAGCGGCTATTGCATCATGGGCTGCAGCTTGGAGGCGAGCTGCCCTCGTCTGCCTCTCGTACTCATTTGCCTCCTCCCTGGTTATGACATATCTCCCCTTTGTCTGAAAATCAAAGAGAGTAGGAGCAGGGAGAACAATATTGACGGCATGACGCCTGTCAGAGATTAGTCGGTACTGGAGAGGCGGTTCATTCCTCTCAACAAACCGATGGTGAACCATGGCATTAAAGTCCAGATAAGAAGGAGTTAATTCCATATCATACTCATGAATGGGTATATCAAGAAAATTAGCTAAACGGGTTGCATAAATTTCACCAACGAAATCTCCATTAAATCTATTATTGTGCAACCTACGCGCAACAATGGCTCCCAAATTATAATGTTTATCTCCTAATACAGCACTCCTGAGAACACTGAGATCAGGGACACACATGTGACATGCTTCATCCTTACCATTTATGCACCTACCTATGAAGAGAGCAAAATAATGTATAGCAGGAAAATGAATGCTCCCTATGGTAGCTTGTGTTATATCTCTAGACTCCCTCACAGTTATACTAGCAAGGAAATCTCTAATCTGAGATTTGCGAGGCTCACTAGTGCTACCCCATTGTGGAAGTTTGCAAGCAGTGTTAAAATCCTCTAAGTCCATAGTAAAAGAATTTTCATAAAGGTCAAACAGGACAGTTTGAGAATTGCGTGATGATGAAAATTCAAATCTTCTCACAAAGGAATCAGTGAGATAGGGGTACTGGCGGCACTTATCTGCCTCGAAGCTCACAAGATCAACGTTACGCACATATGCGTTAAATTCTTCCTTGATTCCTGCTCGATCCATAAAGTCCTCTGAAGGCCATTCACAAGCCCGCACTTCAGCTTCCCTTGGTGGTTCATCGTCGGCATCGCGCATTGCGAGCCTGGGTCCTTGCTTCCTTGAAGGACCACCTTGGTATATTTTCCTAAACATATTTCTTCCTCTGAAAAATTTCTGAAATTTTTAGTAATTTCAAATAAAAGTGAAGCAAACTCAACAAAATTGATAGTAACTACTCCCACAAGTGCCTAGAGACTATATCATGCATTAGAACTACTTGGGACCAAATAAATTTGACATGCAAGCTCAAGAACATGGTCACCTAGGCAGCAAAAATTTGCAACGAATAAGGCACTAGAACAAAAACTAATTGGACCATTGGAGGAGTCACATACCAATGAACAATCCCCCAAAGCAGTTTTGTGAGAGGTGCTTTGAGCAAGGAGATCGAAAATCGCAGCAAAATGAGCTAGAACTTGTGGTTGCGCCTACGATGGAATTACTCACGCACGTCGGTGAGCATCATGAAATTGGTGATGGAGGATGGTTGATGATGACGATGACGACGGATTCCCCTCTCCGAAGCTCCGAACAGACTCCAGATCAGCCCTCCCGAGAGAGTTTAGGGCTTGGCGGCGGCTCCATATCGTAAAACGCGATGAATCTTTCTCTCTGATTTTTTCTCCCCGAACACGAATATATGGAGTTGGAGTTGAGGTCGGTGGAGCACCAGGGGGGCCACGAGGCGCGCCACAGGGGGCAGGCGCACTCCCACCCTCGTGGATGTGGTGTGGCCCCCCTGGCCTTGATTCTTTCACCAATATTTTTTATTATTTCCGAAAATAATCTCCGTGAAGTTTCAGGTCATTCCGAGAACTTTTGTTTCTGCACAAAAATAACACCATGGCAATTCTGCTGAAAACAGCGTGAGTCCGGGTTAGTCCATTCAAATTATGCAAGTTAGAGTCCAAAACAAGGGCAAAAGTGTTTGGAAAAGTAGATAGGAAGGAGACGTATCAATATCCCATTGTCACCATAGATAAGCGCATGCAAGACATACATCAAGTGTTCTCAAATCCTTAAAGACTCAATCCGATAAGATAACTTCAAAGGGAAAACTCAATCCATTACAAGAGAGTAGAGGAGGAGAAACATCATAAGATCCAACTATAATAGCAAAGCTCGCGGTAAATCAAGATCGTGCCGAATCAAGAACACAAGAGAGAGAGATCAAACACATAACTACTGGTACATACCCTCAACCCCGATGGTGAACTACTCCCTACTCGTCATGGAGAGCGCCGGGATGATGAAGATGGCCACCGGAGAGGGATTCCCCCCTCCGGCAGGGTGCCGGAACGGGTCTAGATTGGTTTTCGGTGGCTACAGAGGCTTGTGGCGGCGGAACTCCCGATCTAGGTTTCTTTTCGGGGGTTTCTATATTTATAGGGATATTTGGCGTCCGGAACAAGTCAGGGGGTCTCCAAGGCGGTCATGAGGTAGGAGGGCGCGCCTAGGGGGGTAGGGCGCCCCCACCCTCGTGGGTGCCTCGGGACTCTTCTGGTCCATCTCCGATACTCCGTGGGCTTCTTTTGGTCCATAAAAAAATATCAAAAATTGGCACGTCAATTGGACTCGTTTGGTATTCCTTTTCTGTAAAACTCAAAAACAAGGAAAAAATAGAAACTGGCACTGGGCTCTAGGTTAATAGGTTAGTCCCAAAAATCATATAAAATAGCATATAAATGCATATAAAACATCCTAGATGGATAATATAATAGCATGGAACAATCAAAAATTATAGATATGTTGGAGAAGTATCAGCATCCCCAAGCTTAATTCCTGCTCGTCCTCGAGTAGGTAAATGATAAAAACAGAATTTTTGATGTGGAATGCTACCTAACATATCTTTCAATGTAATTTTCTTTATTGTGGCATGAATATTCAGATCCATAAGATTCAAGACAAAAGTTTAATATTGACATAAAAACAATAATACTTCAAGCATACTAACTAAGCAATCATGTCTTCTCAAAATGGCATGGCCAAAGAAAGTTATCCCTACACAATCATATAGTCTGGCTATGCTCTATCTTCATCGCACAGAGTATTTAAATCATGCACTACCCCAATGACAAGCCAAGCAATTGTTTCATACTTTTGATGTTCTCAAACTTTTCAACTTTCACGCAATACATGAGTGTGAGCCATGGACATACCACTATAGGTGGAATAGAATGGAGGTTGTGGAGAAGACAAAAAAGGAGAAGATAGTCTCACATCAACTAGGCGTATCAACGGGCTATGGAGATGCCCATCAATAGATATCAATGTGAGTGAGTAGGGATTGCCTTCAACGGATGCACTAGAGCTATAAGTGTATGAAAGCTCAAAAAGAAACTAAGTGGGTGTGCATCCAACTCACTTGCACATGAAGACCTAGAGCATTTTGAGGAAGCCCATCATTGGAATATACAAGCCAAGTTCTATAATGAAAAATTCCCACTACTATATGAAAGTGACAACATAGGAGACTCTCTATCATGAAGATCATGGTGCTACTTTGAAGCACAAGTGTGGTAAAAGGATAGTAGCATTGCCCCTTCTCTATTTTTCTCTCATTTTGTTCTTTTTTATTTTTTTGTTTGGGCCTTTCTCTTTTTTTATGGCCTCTTTTTTTCGTCCGGAGTCTCATCTTGTGGGGGAATCATAGTCTCCATCATCCTTTCCTCACTTGGGACAATGCTCTAATAATGATGATCATCACAATTTTATTTACTTACAACTCAATACTTAGAACAAAATATGACTCTATGTGAATGCCTCCGGCGGTCTACCGGGATATGCTATGAATCAGAGAGTGACATGTATGAAAATCATGAACGATGGCTTTGCCACAAATACGATGTCAACTACATGATCATGCAAAGCAATATGACAATGATGGAGCGTGTCATAATAAATGGAACGGTGGAAAGTTGCATGGCAATATATCTCGGAATGGCTATGGAAATGCCATAATAGGTAGGTATGGTGGCTGTTTTGAGGAAGGTATATGGTGGGTGTATGGTACCGGCGAAAGTTGCACGGCACAAGAGAGGCTAGCAATGGTGAAAGGGTGAGAGTGCGTATAATCCATGGACTCAACATTAGTCATAAAGAACTCACATACTTATTGCAAAAATCTAATAGTTATCGAAATGAAGTACTATACGCATGCTCCTAGGGGGATAGATTTGTAGGAAAAGACCATCGCTCATCCCCGACCGCCACTCATAAGGAAGACAATCAAAAAGTAAATCATGCTCCGACTTCATCACATAACGGTTCACCATACGTGCATGCTACGGGAATCACAAACTTTAACACAAGTATCTCTCAAATTCACAATTACTCCACTAGCATGAATCTAATATCACCATCTTTATATCTCAAAACAATAATAAAGAATCAAACTTCTCATAGTATTCAATGCACTTTATATGAAAGTTTTTATTATATCCCTCTTGGATGCCCATCATATTAGGACTAAATTCATAACCCAAGAAAATTACCATGCTGTTGTAAAGACTCTCAAAATAATATAAGTGAAGCATGAGAGTTTATCTATTTCTTAAAAATAAAACCATCGTTGTGCCCTAAAAAGATATAAGTGAAGCACTAGAGCAAATGACAAACTACTCCAAAAGATATAAGTGAAGATCAATGAGTAGTCGAATAATTGTGCAACTATGTGAAGATTCTCTAACATTTAAGAATTTCAGATCTTGGGATATTATTCAAACAGCAAGCAAAACAAAATAAAATAAAATGACGCTCCAAGCAAAACACATATCATGTGGTGAATAAAAATATAGCTCCAAGTAAAGTTACCGATGAACGAAGACGAAAGAGGGGATGCCTTCCGGGGCATCCCCAAGCTTAGGCTCCTGGTTGTCCTTGAATATTACCTTGGGGTGCCATGGGAATCCCCAAGCTTAGGCTCTTGCCAATCCTTATTCCATAGTCCATTGAATCTTTACCCAAAACTTGAAAACTTCACAACACAAAACTCAACAGAAAACTCGTAAGCTCTGTTAGTATAAGAAAAAAAATCACCACTTAGGTACTGTTGTGAACTCATTCTAAATTCATATTGGTGTAATATCTACTGTATTCCAACTTCTCTATGGTTCATACCCTCCGATACTACTCATAGATTCATCAAAATAAGCAAACAACACAATGAAAACAGAATCTTTCAAAAACAGAACAATCTGTAGTAATCTGTATCATTTGAATACTTATGAAAGTCCGAAAATTCTGAAATAAATTGGTGGACCTGAGGAATTTGTCTATTAATCATCTGCAAAAATAATCAACCTAAAAGAACTCTCCAGTAAAAAAGTAGCTAATCTCGTCAGCGCAAAAGTTTCTGTTTTTTACAGCAAGATCGCAAAGACTTCACCCAAGTCTTCCCAAAGGTTCTACTTGGCACAAACACTAATTAAAACAATAAAACCACATCTAATCATAGGCTAGATGAATTATTTATTACTAAACAGGAGCAAATGGCAAAGAACAAAAATAAAATTGGGTTGCCTCCCAACAAGCGCTAACGTTTAACGCCCCTAGCTAGGCATGATAATTTCAATGATGCTCACATAAAAGATAAGAATTGAAACATACAGAGAGCATCATGAACAATATGAATAGAAAATTTAAGTCTAATCCACTTCCTATGCATAGGGATTTTGTGAGCAAACAACTTATGGGAACAATAATCAACTAGCATAGGAAGGCAAAACAAGCATAACTTTAAAACTTTAAGCACATAAAGAGGAAACTTGATATTATTGCAATTCCTACAAGCATATGTTCCTCCCTCATAATAATTTTCAGTAGCATCATGAATGAATTCAACAATATAACCATCACATAAAGCATTATTTTCATGATCTACAAGCATAGAATTTTTATTACTCTCCACATAAGCAAATTTCTTCTCATGAATAGTAGTGGGAGGAAGCTCAACAAAATAACTATCATGTGAGGCATAATCCAATTGAAAACTAAAATCATGATGACAAGTTTCATGGTTATCATTATTCTTAATAGCATACAAGTCATCACAATAATCATCATAGATAGCAACTTTGTTTTCATAATCAATTGGAACCTCTTCCGAAATAGTAGATTCATCACTAAATAAAGTCATGACCTCTCCAAATCCACTTTCATAATTATCACAATAATATTCAACATCCTCCAAAATAGTGGGATCATTACTTCCTAAAGTTGACACTCTTCCAAACCCACTTTCATCAATATAATCATCATAAATAGAAGGCATGCTTTTATCATAATAAATTTGCTCATCAAAACTTGGGGGACTAAACATATCATCTTCATCAAACATAGCATCCCCAAGCTTGTGGCTTTGCATATCATTAGCATCATCGGTATTCAAAGAATTCATACTAACAACATTGAAATCATGATCATCATTCACATATTTTATGCCAACCATTCTATGTAATTCTTCTTCCAGTACTTGAGCACAATATTCCTTCCCATCATTTTCACGAAAGACATTAAACAGATGAAGCATATGAGGCAACCTTAATTCCACTTTTTTTAGTTTTCTTTTATAGACTAAACTAGTGATAAAACAAGAAACTAAAATATTTGATTGCAAGATCTAAAGATATACCTTCAAGCACTAACCTCCCCGGCAACGGCGCCAGAAACTGCTTGATGTATACTACACAACCTTCTTCTTGTAGACGTTGTTGGGCCTCCAAGTGCAGAGGTTTGTAGGACAGTAGCAAATTTCCCTCAAGTGGATGACCTAAGGTTTATCAATCCGTGGGAGGCGTAGGATGAACATGGTCTCTCTCAAACAACCCTGCAACCAAATAGCAAAGAGTCTTTTGTGTCCCAAAAACACCCAATACAATGGTAAATTGTATAGGTGCACTAGTTCGGCGAAGAGATGGTGATACAAGTGCAATATGGATGGTAGATATAGGTTTTTGTAATCTGAAAATATAAAAACAGCAAGGTAACTAATGATAAAAGTGAGCATAAACGGTATTGCAATGCTAGGAAACAAGGCCTAAGGTTCATACTTTCACTAGTGCAAGTTCTCTCAACAATAATAACATAATTGGATCATATAACTATCCCTCAACATGCAACAAAGAGTCACTCCAAAGTTACTAATAGCGGGGAACAAAGGAAGAGATTATGGTAGGGTACGAGACCACCTCAAAGTTATCCTTTCTGATCGATCTATTCAAGAGTCCGTAGTAAAATAACACGAAGCTATTCTTTCCGTTCGATCTATCCTAGAGTTCGTACAAGAATAACACCTTAAGACACAAATCAACCAAAACCCTAATGTCACCTAGATACTCCAATGTCACCTCAAGTATCCGTGGGTATTATTATACGATATGCATCACACAATCTCAGATTCATCTATTCAACCAACACAAAGTACTTCAGAGAGTGCCCCAAAGTTTCTACTGGAGAGTCAAGACGAAAACGTGTGCCAACCCCTATGCATAAGTTCACGAGGTCTCGGAACCCGCAACTTGATCACCAAAACATACATCAAGTGAATCACGTGATATCCCGTTGTCACCATAGATAAGCACATGCAAGACATACATCAAGTGTTCTCAAATCCTTAAAGACTCAATCCTATAAGATACTTCAAAGGGAAAACTTAATCCAGTACAAGAGAGTAGAGGGGGAGAAACATCATAAGATCCAACTATAATAGCAAAGCTCGCTATACATCAAGATCATACCATCTCAAGAACACGAGAGAGAGAGAGAGAGATCAAACACATAGCTATTGGTACATACCCTCAGCCCCGAGGGTGAACTACTCCCTCCTCGTCATGGAGAGCGTCGGGATGATGAAGATGGCCACCGGTGAGGGTTCCCCCCTCCGGCAGGGTGCCAGAACAGGGTCCCGATTGGTTTTTGGTGGCTACAGAGGCTTGCGGCGGCGGAACTCCCGATCTATTCTGCTCTCCGATGTTTTTAGGGTATATGGACATATATAGGTGAAAGAAGTCGGTCAGGGGAGCCACGAGGGGCCCACGAGGGTGGGGGCGCGCCCGGGGGGGGGGGGGGCACGCGCGCCTTCCTGCCTTGTGGCCACCTCGAAGCTTCCCTAACGTCTACTCCAAGTCTCCTGGATTGCTTCCATTCCAAAAATAACTCCCCTAAAGGTTTCATTCCGTTTGGACTCCGTTTGATATTCCTTTTCTTCGAAACACTGAAATAGGCAAGAAAACAACAATTTGGGATGGGCCTTCGGTTAATAGGTTAGTCCCAAAAATAATATAGAAGTGTTTAGTAAAGCCCATAAACATCCAAAACAGATAATAAAATAGAATGAATACTTCATAAACTATAGATACGTTGGAGACGTACCAGCATCCCCAAGATTAATTCCTGCTCGTCCTCGAGTAGGTGAATGATAAAAGAAATAATTTATGAAGTGTGAATGCTAGCAGGTGCACAAGTTTGA
Source organism: Aegilops bicornis (assembly GCA_021605145.1). NCBI lineage: Eukaryota > Viridiplantae > Streptophyta > Magnoliopsida > Poales > Poaceae > Aegilops > Aegilops bicornis. The sequence continues at coordinate 719,990,819 of CM038671.1, forward strand.
TCAATGATAATTTCAATCACCATTTCTAGCATCATTATATGTCATAACAGTAGCTCATATATAAAGCTTCTCATGATCAAGTAACAAGCTATTCACATGTTAAAGTATAGATTATAAACTTTCTTGAAAACTAACAAACCGTCTTATTAGTCATAACATTACAATTCATCTTATTTTCAGGAAGAGTCTATGTCAGAGCTTTGATTTAGCAAACTTCACATACTCAACTATCATTTAGTTTTTCACAATTGCTAACACTCACGCGATATTATGGGTTCAAAGTTTTAATCATACACAGAGAAAGATAGGGGCTTATAGATTCGCCTCCCAACTGTTTACCTCAAGGGTAATGTCAACAATAATAGTTTATGATGCCTTACATCCAATTGGATATATATATCAGGATCTTTCCAACACAATGTGCTTGCCAAAGAATAAAATGTAAAAAGGAAAGGTGAAGATCACCACGACTCTTGCATAAGGTATAATACAAGAATAAAAGATAGGCCCTTCCCAGAGGGAAGCAGAGGTTGTCATGCGCTTTTATAGTTGGATGCACAAAATCTTAATGCGAAAGAACGTCACTTTATATTGCCACTTGTGATAGGGACCTTTATTATGCAGTCCGTCGCTTTTATTGCTTCCACATCACAAGATCGTATAAAGCTTATTTTCTCCACACTAATAGATCATACATATTTAGAGAGCAATTTTTATTGCATGCACCGATGACAACTTACTTGAAGGATCTTACTCAATCCATAGGTAGGTATGGTGGACTCTCATGGCAATACTGGTTTAAGGGATGTTTGGAAGCACAAGTAGTATCTCTACTTGTTGCAAATAATTTGGCTAGCATGAGGGGGAAATGTAAGCTCAGCATGTTGAATGATCCATGACAATATACTTTATTTTGGATATAAGAAAACATAACCCATTAAGTTGTCTTCCTTGTCCAACATCAACCTTTTAGCATGTCATATTTTAATGAGTGCTCACAATCATAAAAGATGTCCAAGATAGTATATTTATATGTGAAATCTCTCTTCCCTCAATATTCTTTCATGAATTGCTCAAGTGACCAATACAATGTTTGCTAACCTTCAATAAACTTACCACCTCTACTTCTAATATGTGAAGTCATTACTCCCCATGGGATAAGCATATGAAACATATATAATTTCAGATTTATGATATTCAAATCATTCAACTATTTACTCATAGGATATAAGTGAAGCACACGAGTAAATGACAAACTACTCCAAAAAGATATAAGTGAAGATCAATGAGTAGTTAAATAATTATGTAGCTATATGAAGACTCTCTCTCATTCAAGAATTTTAGATCTTGATATTTTATTCAAACAGCAAGCAAAACAAAAATAAAATGTCATTCTAAGAATAGCAAACATCACGTGAAGAAGCAAAAACTTAGGATCAACCGATACTAACCGATAGTTGTCGAAGAAGAAAGGTGGGATGCCAACCGGGGCATCCCCAAGCTTAGACGCTTGAGACTGTCGGATGTGGGGTTCCGGCAAACCCTTAAGGTTCGAACACTAGGGTGCGCGCAAAGTCTTTCCCTCCTACCGATCTATGCTCTAGCTCGCTAAGATCTTGCAGATGAACTCGACGAACTCACAACACAGAAAGAGACATGGGGTTTATACTGGTTCGGGCCACCGTTGTGGTGTAATACCGTACTATAGTGTGGTGGTGGTGGATTGCCTCTTGGGCTGATGATGAACAGTACACGGGAAGAACAACCTCCTGAGATTGAGGTGTTCTTGTGTTTGTGTTGCTAAGGAAGATCTGAGCCCGCTCTCGAGCCGTCCCCTCCTACTGTGGTGGCTAGTCCTATTTATAGAGGCCCTGGTCCTCTTCCCAAATGTTGAGCGGGAAGGGAGCCAACAACGGCGGACAAATTTGAAGGGGGACAGATAGTACAAGCTATCCTGACAAAAGCGGTCTTCACCTGCGAAAAGCCCTAGGGTGACGCCGTCTTGGGCTCCACGATGACCTCCGCCTTGCCATCCTCCTAGTCTTGGTCTTGTTGCACCAATATGGCAACCTTTGCCTGATGCCTCGGTACTCTTCGCCTGCGCTTGCCTCCTTAGCACCAAAGAGGAAATGGGGACACTGCACGCTCTGGCGCCCGCCTGGCACCGTTCGTCATGGCTTACGTCACGAGTGCCTCGTGAGGTTTGCCCCGCCTTGATATCTCCGCTCCTCGGGAGCCCGCCTGGCTAGGCCACTCGAGAGGAAGTCTTGCATCGTCCACCTCGCGAGGCTTGGACCCTCGTGAGGGTCTTGGATGCCTTGTTGATGAAGATGGGCCGTACGGCCCACTGCTCAGCCACGCCATGGGCCGCAGGCAGGCAAGTCTGGGGACCCCGTTCCCAGAACGCCGACAGTAGCCCCCGGGCCCAAGGTGCGATCGGGCTTGGCTTCGCGGCGAAGCCAAGGGTCAAGTTCGGAGCGCCGCGGGCCCCAAAAGCCTGCGGCCTCGGTCGACGCGTGGCGGTTGATTGGACGTGGGCGTCTCCGCTTCCCCACGCTGCCTCGACAACTGCACGATTTGACGAGTCCCTGCGACATGCAAGGAAAACCATCATTACCTGTGATCGTGTTGGATGCCGGTTGGCCTTATCTCGCTATAAATGGGGAGGGGGGCGGAGCCCCCGTTGCCCATCTCTTCCTTGCTCTCTTGCTTCGTCCTCCTCGCTCCTCTGCTAACAACAATGGCACCCATTAGAAGGTTTTTGGCCGAAGAGAAAGGGCAAGCTCCCCGTGACGATCCGGAGCCACTTCCATCGAAGAAGCGGTCGATCCATCGCCTTGACAAAGCGGCGATGCAAGTGGTGGCGAGGCCCTGGTGCGAGCGGCCTCCACCGGGGTACCCGCTACCCTTGTATGCCCGAGCTAGGGGCCGCCTCGCCACGGTGCCACGCGCCGTCGCCCCTAGGATGCACGCCGCCGACTCCTCGCGCGATTTGGTGCTGTGGGCGCCGATGCTACCGAGCTCCTGGATTCGCTTCCCGTGGTTCTTCTCCTACGTGATGCCGCTGAGGGGGCCACTCGAGCTCTGGCTGCAACATGCAGACTGCAGTGCTCCGGCGACCGGAGCGGAGATCGAAGCGGTCTCCACTAGCAAGATCTTCATGACTCGCGGCTGGGGCGAGATCATACGGGTTTGCCGTGCGAGGGGGGCCCTCGTGATCCACTTCGAGTACGACGGCGCCTCCACGCTCTTCTTCAAGGTCTTCGACGCCGAGGGCCGCCGCCTGGAGTGCTGCCCTAGAGGGGAGCGCCAGGTTGATGCGCATCCCGCTCGCGAGCATTCCAGCAGCAGCAGCCCTTGGGAGTCCAGCAGCTCTCCCGAGCTTTACGAGACTCCGGAGATGAGCGACGACAGCTACGTCCTTCCGAGCTCTCGCAGCGCTCGGAGCAGGGCCGTAGCCGCCGCCGCTGATCTGGATGGGGTTGGCGCCGGCCTCCCGTGGACCACTGTTGATGATGGCGTCTGCCACGGGAGGGTGTAGATTGGATTCCCCTTAGTAACAACTTTTGTTCCCTGCGAAGGATCACGAATCACCCCGTGGGGGCATGTAAGGGTCTGTAATGTTTTTCATGCTTATCTTCCTCGTTATAAAAACTTGGTGAACGCATGTCCCATTAAGGCTCGGTCCCCCCTTTCTTTCTTCGCGATAGCTTGTTGATCTACGCTGACAGGTCCCGGTCCCAAGGCGGCTACAGCCGTCGCTGGTATGCCAGGTCGCGTGCCGTGGTCAAGGCCAGGAGGTGCACGGCCCGAGGTCCAGTAAGAGCCCCTGAGGCGTGATGCTCAGGAGGCCCCCCTTAGCGCTCAAGCAGCCATGGTAAGGTGAGAAAGGGAGTTGACGTGACCGCAACAGGGTTGCGGCAGGGCGTGAGCGATCATTAGGCCCAAACATTTAACCGATCCGGGTGCAAGACTTATCTTGTTGATTTTGCGGCGACTCATGACATTGCGCTTGGGTTGTGCGCCAACTTGTGCGGCATAGACAGGCCGGCCCTGTACGAGTTTCCCTTCCCCCATGCTCTCCTTAGTGCTCTACATCCTCAGGTCCCAGCCCTCGAGCGAGCTCAGCCACCGCTGGTATGCCAGGTCGCGATGCCGTGGTCAAGGCCAGGGGGTGAGGGCTGGAGAGCCAGTAAGAGCTCCTGAGTCGCGATGCTCAGGAGCCCCCTTTTAACGCGCAAGCAAATCACATGAGTAAAAGGAGACTCGCGGTGTCGTCTGCTATCCTTCCCCCGGGACTCCTGTGAACAGGCACAAGAAGGAACATGGTTGATCGTTACAGCTGTTAGCCCGTCGCTGGTTGCTCTGGGTGAGGCGAAGGCACCGAGGGCCTGGTTAGGTGACGTGTGCGGCGCGTGCCGCGGGCCAGAGCTCGACCACTCAGATTTGTCGGTCGTGGCAGGGACGGACCCATGCACCAGCGTCGTGCCCGTGTGAAGGCCCCGGGAGAGGCGACGATCAAGCAGGCGATAGCCGTTGGCAGGTTAAGCATGAAGAGCAGATCGACTTGGATAAATGCAGGAAGATACATGCTGCTGGGTCTGGCCCGGGCGGCTTGGGGATGATGCAGGACGAGGGGCGCCCCCAGCAAGGTAAGCTAAAGACTTAAGCAAAAGGGACACATGCCGCAGGGACGGACCCGTGCAGCCTGGGAATAATGCAGCCCGAGGGGCGCTCCCAGCTTAAACGAACTTGAAAGATGTCACCTGATTCTGTAGACGAGGTAGAGTTGGTGTAGCCGAGACCACGCGTTGAAGGAATGGCTCCTCATGAGCCACCGGGACACTGAACCTCGGGGGGCTCTGGGGGCTCTGGAGGCTCCCTGAAGACCGTATCTATCTCCTCCTGAACAACGCGGATCCTGACCTCCTGAGACGCCAGGACCTGCCGCAAGTTGCGCTGATGGGCCGACACCACGCTCGGCAAGCCGAAGGGCATGCGAACGTAGTTGTGTGGTGGGCCCTCACAGAGGCCTGCTCGTGACGGCCAGAAGCGCTCCTGGGATGCGGCCCTGTTGAGCCCTGGGACGTCGGCGCAGAGATGCAGCCCGACATCCTCGCCTGGATGGGGAGCTGCGCCCTGTGAGCGGCTGTTGCCGCGCATGGCTCTTGCTTCTTGCAGTTCCTGGGTGGTCTTGGTGATGAACTCTTGGGTGGTGGGCACTCCTTGCCCTTTGTTCTCCTGAGGGAAACGTGTCATGAAACACGCCTCCAAGTGGTGCCCAAGCTCCTCCCTCGTGAGGTTGGCAAGGTCTGAGGCCCTCCAGAGGAGAGCCCCCGAGCCCTGCCCGAGGAGAGCGCCGGGCGCGCCTTCCTATGCGATGAGAGTCTTGGTGACTTGCACATTGCTGATGACTGGGGAGCACAACATAGGGAGTGCGCCCGCGGTGGCCGCGCACTTGAGCTGGTCTGCCGAGTTGAAGGTGATGGCACATTGGGACCACCTGAAAGGCGTGTGGCCTCGAGCTTGGGGAGTGCCGCGTTCACCTCGCGAGCGAACTGTTTGAAGATGCGCTGAGAGGCTGGGGCTTGAGCTCCGCCCAAGATGCAAGCAATCGCACGTGGCTCCTGGAAGCCCCCAGCCCCCTCGTCCTGGTGGTGGTCGTCGCTCCTTCTTGGTGGCGGCAGTGGAGGAAGGCCGGTGTTGCCCTGGGGGCGATCCTCACGAGGCGGGTCCCTCCAGGCGCCCTCGCGAGGTTGGTCCTGCCAACGGTCCTCGCGAGGTCACTCGTGCCACTCCTGGCCCGGGCCACGGTCGTCCCAGCGTCCGCCTCCATGTCCTCCTCCACAGCCGTAGCCCCGGTCGTTGTGCTCGGGGCGTCGGCCGTAGCGTCCTTCTCGTATGGCTCTGAGCTCTTGGTAGTCGCTGTTGTTGTGGGTGTTCAGGTTGTGGAAGGCGCAGAACGGTCGGCCGTTCTTAGACAACTCAGGCTGATCTCTGCCTCGCTTGGTGTCGGGCTCCGCCGCGAGCACCACTGGCTCCTTGCGCTTCACGTCCTTGGCATTGGCCTTCTTTTCTTCTGCTCCTGCAGCTGGCAGCTCGAGGAGAGAGAGACGCCCCTCCTCAGCTCTTGCGCACTTGGTCGCCAGGTTGAACAGCTCCTGAGAAGTGCAGAGCTCCTCGTGGATAGCCAGCTCCTCCTTCATCTTGACGTCACGGACGCCGTCGGAGAACGCAGAGATGATGGCCTCATCCATGACCTTGGGGATCTTGAGGCGGGTGTTGTTGAAGTGTTGGATGTATTTCTGGAGAGTTTCTCCTGGCTGTTGCTTGATGCGGTGCAGATCGCCTGCGGCCGGTGGGCGGTCGCGAGTGCCCTGGAAGTTGGCAATGAAGCGGTCGCGCATCTCCTCCCAGGAGGAGATCGAGCCATGCTGCAGGTTCAGGAGCCAAGAGCGGGCCCCATCCTTGAGAGCCATGGGAAACCAGTTCGCCATGACTTTTTCGTTGCCGCTGGCTGCTTCGATGCTCATCTTGTAGAGCTGCAGGAACTCCGTGGGGTCGGCGGCGCCGTTGTAGCGGGGAGGCAGGTCCGGCTTGAATTTGCCTGGCCAGGCCACGCTACGCAGCTCAGGGGTGAAGGCGCGGCAGCCGGCTGTGATTGCCGGGGCCCGCTTCGGGGGTGGAGCTTGGTCTTGACGGGGTTCATGCTGCGCCGCTGCGGGTGGTGTACGGTCTTGGCGAGGTGGCACGGGGAGCGCCGGCGCAGCTTCTCGCGGCCGCGGGATTTCTTGGCAGCTTCTTTCTTCGTGCGCGGGCGCCGGGCGTGGTGGATCACGCCGTGGAGGTGCGCGCCTTGGTGCCAAGGCACCATCTTGGGGTTGAGGCGGTGGAGGCATGCCACGAGCCCCGTCGCCCGCGGCTGGTTGAGGGGGAGGCGGAGAGTGGGACGGCGCCAGAGAGCCCCCTGCAGCGCGGACGAGCTCGACGACGCGGTCGAGCCACTCCTCGTAGAGGTCGTCGATGGGGCGGTAGCGTAGGAGCTCGTTCGCCGCGAGGAGCGCGGCCCGCGCCTCCATGGGAGTGCGATGCGTGTGAAACGAAGAACCAGCAGGGGTGTGCGACGGAGTAGCGGTGCGGCCATCTTGCCGCACCGAAGGATGCAGCGAGGAAGCCTGCTGCTCGTTCCCCGTCGGGCCAGTGGCAGCGTTGGCGACGGGAGACGGAGAGCGACGACGTGGCCTGCCTACAGGAGCCGTCTGGGTGACGCGGGCGGAGAGGGCAGCCTGACGCTCAGCTCGAGCACGGCGAGCGTCCGCCATGGAAGCGACGGAGCGATGGAGCGACGAACTGACGGAAGGGAAACTACGACGCACCCTACCTGGCGCGCCAAATGTCGGATGTGGGGTTCCGGCAAACCCTTAAGGTTCGAACACTGGGGTGCGCGTGAAGTCTTTCCCTCCTACCGATCTATGCTCTAGCTCGCTAAGATCTTGCGGACGAACTCGACGAACTCACAACACAGAAAGAGACACGGGGTTTATACTGGTTTGGGACACCGTTGTGGTGTAATACCCTACTCCAGTGTGGTGGTGGTGGATTGCCTCTTGGGCTGATGATGAACAATACAAGGGAAGAACAGCCTCCTGAGGTTGAGGTGTTCTTGTGTTTGTGTTGCTAAGGAAGATCTGAGCCCGCTCTCGATCTGTCCCCTCCTACTGTGGTGGCTAGTCCCTTTTATAGAGGCCCTGGTCCTCTTACCAAATGTTGAGCGGGAAGGGAACCAACAACGGCGGGAAAATTTGAAGGGGGACAGCTAGTACAAGCTATCCTGACAAAAGTGATCTTCGCCTGCAAAAAGCCCCGGGGTGACGCCGTCTTGGGCTCCACGATGATCTCCGCCTTGCCGTCCTCCTGGTCTTGGTCTTGTTGCACCAATATGGCAACCTTTGCATGATGCCTCGGTACTCTTCGCTTGCGCTTGCCTCCTTAGCACCAAAGAGGAAATGGGGACGCTGCGCACTCTGGCGCCTGCCTGGTACCCGCCTGGCACCGTTCGTCATGGCTTACGTCACGAGTGCCTCGTGAGGTTTGCCCCGCCTTGATATCTCCGCTCCTCGGGAGCCCGCCTGGCTAGGCCACTCGAGAGGAAGTATTGCGTCGTCCGCCTCGCGAGGCTTGGACCCTCACGAGGGTCTTGGATGCCTTGTTGATGAAGATGGGACGTACGGCCCGCTGCTCAGCCACGCCGTGGGCCGCAGGCAGGCAAGTCTGGGGACCCCCGTTCCCAAAACACTGACAGATACTTCTTGAAATAATATCTTGGGCTGCCTTGGGCATCCCCAAGCTTGAGCTTTTGTGTCTCCTTAATTCCTCTCATATCATGGTCTCCCTAAATCTCAAAAGCTACATCCACACAAAACTCAACAAGGACTTGTGAGATAAGTTAGTATAAACCAATGCAAAAACCTTATCATACTCTACTGTAGCAAATCACTAAAATTATTATTCAACAATGCATACTAAATGCCTCTGCATATTTAATAGTCCTATCCTCAAATAAAATCATTAAAGAAGCAAACATATGCAAACATAACAGCAATCTGCCTAAACAGGACAGTCTGTAAAGAATGCATCAATATCCATACTTCCCTAGCTCCAAAAATTATTAAAGAAAATTCCCACTGTAGTAAATTTATCAGAGCTTATTATTCAAAAGGTTTCGACATTTTATCACATTCTGACTTTTCTAGGGAATTTTTGCAACATGGGTAAACTTTCTGTTTTCAATCTGCAACAAGTAGACTTGTAAAATAGGCATAGTAAAGGCTACCAATGCCACTTTTATTGAAATAAAAAGATGCAAAACATTGTTATAAATAACATCAAGCAAATCCTAACAAAATAAATTGACGCTCCAAGAAAAACACATATCATGTGGTGAATAAAAATATAGCTCCAAGTAAAGTTACCGATGAACGAAGATTTAAAGAGGGATGCCTTCCGGGGCATCCCCAAGATTAAGCTCTTGGTTATCCTTGAATATTACCTTGGGGTGCCTTGGGCATCCCCAAGCTTAGGCTATTGCCACTCCTTATTCCATAGTCCATCGAATTTTTACCCAAAACTTGAAAACTTCACAACACAAAAACTTCAACAGAAAACTCGTAAGCTCCGTTAGTATAAGAAAATAAATCACCACTTAGGTACTGTTGTGAACTCATTATAAATTCATATTGGTGTAATATCTACTGTATTCCAACTTATCTATGGTTCATACCCTCCGATACTACTCATAGATTCATCAAAATAAGCAAACAACACATAGAAAACAGAATCTGTCAAAAACTGAACAGTCTGTAGTAATCTGCATCAAACGTATACTTCTGGAACTCCAAAAATTATGAAATAAATTGGTGGACCTGAGGAATTTTTCTATTAATCATCTGAAAAAATAATCAACCTAAAAGTGATCTCCAGTAAAAAAAATGGCAGCACATCTCGTGAGCGCTAAAGTTTCTGTTTTTTACAGCAAGATCATGAAGACTTCACCCAAGTCTTCCCAAAGGTTCTACTTGGCACAAACTCTAATTAAAACATAAAACCACATCTAACCAGAGGCTAGATTGATTATTTATTGCTAAACAGGAGCAAAAAATCAAGGGACAAAAATAAAATTGGGTTGCCTCCCAGCAAGCGCTAACGTTTAACGCCCCTAGCTAGGCATGATGATTTCAATGATGCTCACATAAAAGATAAGAATTGAAACATAAAGAGAGGATCATGAAGAATATTACTAACACATTTAAGTCTAACCCACTTACTATGCATAGGGATTTTTTGAGCAATCAACTTATGGTAACAATAATCAACTAGCATAGGAAGGCAAAACAACCATAACTTCAAAACTTTAAGCACATAGAGAGGAAACTTGATATTATTGCAATTCCTACAAGCATATATTCCTCCCTCATAATAATTTTCAGTAGCATCATGAATGAATTCAAGAATATAACCATCACATAAAGCATTCTTTTCATGATCTACTTGCATAGAAATTTTACTACTCTCCACATAAGCAAATTTCTTCCCATGAATAATAGTGGGAGCAAACTCAACAAAATAACTATCATGTGAAGCATAATCCAATTGAAAATTAAAATCATAATAACAAGTTTCATGGTTATCTTTATTCTTTAGAGCATACATGTCATCACAATAATCATCATAAATAGGAGGCATGCTTTCATCATAATAAATTTGCTCATCAAAACTTTGGGGACAAAAAATATCATCTTCATCAAACATAGCATCCCCAAGCTTGTTGCTTTGCATATCATTAGCATCATGGATACTCAAAGAATTTGTACTAACAACATTTCAATCATGCTCATCATTCACATATTTTATGCCAAGCATTCTATGTAACTCTTCTTCTAGTACTTGAGCACAATATTCCTTCCCATCATTTTCACGGAAGACATTAAAAAGATTAGGCATATGAGGCAACCTTAATTCCACTTTTTTTTAGTTTTCTTCTATAGACAAAACTAGTGATAAAACAAGAAACTAAAAGATACTGGAGTTTGATTCTCCTGGTCATTCCAGAATAGAATGGCTTAACGGACCACAAGAGTAATAGGCATCGACGAACGAATGCACACATACTCTTGACTATCAATTGATAGACGAGGGTCGAAAGACAACTAAAATGGGACAACTCAAAAGAACATATGATTTTCTAAGTTGTGGATGCATGGATTAGCATGTCGAACGAGTTCAACATATTTCTTCCGGATAACCCATGCAGAAAGGTAGAACTGGCAGAGTCACAATATAGAATCGAGAACTCATTAAGAGCACTTTGGTTGTAATCGTTTGGCTCAACAGAACTCCTGCCAAGAATGGTTCATGGTAATTGGAAGAAGGATGTACCACAAACCTCGAGGACTATCGCAAAGGTTACTAATAACCTAAAGGAACTAGCAAACACTAACAACATGAAGTAAGTAGGGTGAATCTGGGTTCAATAACCCAGGAGTAGAATACCTACTACTAAGTGGCATCACGGGATGCTTTTGAGAATGATGGCCAGAATTATCACACTGGGAACACGAAGCATGGCTAGATTACTAGGTGATACCCTAGACACCTACAGTCATAGTAATAGTTCCAACATATATATCGAGACAACAGAGTACCTCAACTAATCGATTAGTGTGGTTGAACTGGCCCAAAGGGACATCGGGAACGGAAGAAGGGATCTGCAAGTGCATCAGACTATTTAGAAACCTGGGATGACTCGAATAGCATAACGACTGTAAATGCTCAGAAAAAGATTTGAGACATTCACAAGAATTTGCATAGACACTCAACAACATCAGATCAAGGTTCTGGTTCAACTGACAACATACTAAAAGTAGTAGAAACAGAACTGAAACCTGGAACCAATAATCCTAAGATTCTACGGATTAGTAACACGTGATCCTGATAGAAAGAAGAGAAAGCCTAGTTCCTTAACCACGTAGGAAAGATAGGATGACTCAGATCAGAAGGACATAAGGTAAAGGAGTAAAAAGAGCCTTACGTTCCCTTCCACAATCAATTCCCTTATATAACTAAAGCATTTCCAGACTCAACTTCGACCAGTTTGGGTTGGTAATCCTACAAGCAGTCAAGCTATGATACCAAAGCTGTCAGGACCCCGATTCTAAGTCACACCGATCTAGCCTGTAACACCTCATATCACTTTGCAGCATCACGCACGGTATTCCCACGGGTGTCGCCTTACCATGGCCCGGGACCGTTTGCGACTTTTGTCTCACGTATATGATAGTGTCGCTAGCATCCATATGACAGAGAACCCGGGCCGACATGACTAGTCGTTAACCCAAAGTGGCACTAACTTACGGGGACAGGCATAGATGAATCAATATCGAGCATGTCGGTCGCCAGCGTCTTGAATCCGGGCTGTAACCTTTGGGCTAACAGGACTCCGGGAACCCGGGCTGTAGCAGGCTAGGCAGGACTCCGGATGTCACCGCGTGACATTTCCCCGAAGGGACAGACACATGAACGAAGTGAATCACATGCCAGCCAGTCAAGTGTTCCGGAGCAGTAGTGCTGGGCTAGCAGGACTCCGGTGAACCGGGCTGTAGCGGACTACTATGGCTCATGGAAGCACAAGACTACATTTCCCCATAAGAGAGGCTACCAAGGATAAACAACTAGGTTGTCGGATCCCACACATACCAAGCATTTCAATCATACACACAATATGCTCGATATGTGTAAATACAACATGGCATCAAGTAACAAGCTATTCACATGTTAAAGTATAGATCATAAGCTTGTGCACCAAGGCGCCTCCCTCCGATAGTTCTTGGCTCCAGAAATTATGATATATTGCATAAAAAATCCACGTAAAGTTCCGTTCCATTACGAGTACTTTTATTTCTGCACAAAAACAACACCATGGTAGTTCTGCTGAAAACAGCGTCAGTCCAAGGTTAGTTTCGTTCAAATCATGCAAATTAGAGTCCAAAACAAGAGAAAAAACATTAGGAAAAGTATATACGTTGGATACGTATCAACTCCCCCAAGCTTAAACCTTTGCTTATCCTCAAGCAATTCAGTTGATAAACTAAAAGTGAAAAAGAAAAACTTTTACAAACTCTTTTGCTCTTGTTTGCATAAATAATCTTAAACAGCACCCAGGTTTTCAGCCAACATTATAACTAACCATGCCAACAATAACTCTTAAAAATTATATTAACTCATATCAATGACATAATCATCTAGTGACCAATAATAAGATATCTCAAACAGTAACACATTATCAAAACAACCATGATATAATATGACAATAGTGGTATCTCGCTAGCCCTTTCTGAGACCGCAAAACATAAATGCAGAGCACCTCCAAAGTCCAAGCAGCGAGTAAACATTGTAATTCATGGTAGAAAAGATCCAGTCATGACGCACCCAACATTAGCTACACACAACGCATCAGCATGACAGCAGTGCCCTCAGATTCTGGCGCTTGTTTTAGAAGGTGATGACACAACATAAAAGTAGATAGATAGTCCTTTCGCAGAGGGAAGCAATGATTTGCAGCGGTGCCAGAGCTCAAGTTTTTAAAATAGAGGTAACTAATATTTTGAGAAATGCACCTTCCTTGTTTACTTCACAACCATCAGTTATCAATATCTTCCATGCTAAGCACGCTAGTGGCGGTTCCCAAGCGATAAAGTAAAGGTTATGACTCCGTTTGGATTTTTTGTTTGATTATTTGTAAGCTTTTTCTTTTTGCAGTTTGGGACTGGGAATCCCTATTACCGCCCTTTTCTCGTGCGATGGTGAGTGAATAAACACTCATCCTGAGAATAACCCGCCTAGCATGGAAGATATGATACGGGGCTAATAGGACTTCGGGAACCCGGGCTGTAGCAGGCTAGGCAGGACTCCGGATGTCACCGCGTGACATTTCCCCGAAGGGACAGACACAGGAACGAAGTGAATCACATGCCGACCAGTCAAGTGTTCCGGAGCAAGAGTCTTTGGGCTAGCAGGACTCCGATGAACCGGGTCAGAAGTGACTACTATGGCTCATGGAAGCACAAGACTACATTTCCCCATCAGAGAGGCTACCAAGGATAAACAACTAGGTTGTCCGATCCCACACATACCAAGCATTTCAATCATACACACAATATGCTCGATATGTGTAAATACAACATGGCATCACAACATAACTCTACGATTCAAGTATTTATTCATTAGGCTCCGAGGAGCGAGATATTACAAACATGGGTCTCATGACCCAACATTCAGAGCATACAAGTCAAAGCACATGCAGAATCTTAACATGTCTGAGTAAAGACATCTACAAATGAAAAGGGCTGAGAAGCCCGACTACCCACCAGATCTTGTCGAGGGCACAAGATCGTAGCTGAGGTAACAAGCTAAACGTCGAAGTCCACGCGGAACTACTAGTGAGACTGAAGTCTCTCTGCAAAAACATAAAATAGGCAAACGTGAGTACAAATGTACTCAGCAAGACTTACATCGGAACTAACTACATATGCATCATTATCAACAAAGCGGTGGTGGGGTTTAACTGCAGCAAGCCAGCTTTGACTCAGTGGCTATCCTGAACATTTAATCGCAAGTAACTCTTTTGAGGTGGCGCACACGAGTCCACATATTCGCCATATCAATACACCACTATGGATCCGCTCCCGTCTACCTACGAGAACGCCACCCATAGCACTCACGCTTATCTTGCGAGTTTTAGAGTATCCACTTTCACTTGTCTATGAACTGTACAGGCAACCCAGAAGTCCTTTACCGCCGACACGGCTATTCGAATAGATGATGTTAACCCTGCAGGGGTGTACTTATTCACACATGCTCTCACCACTTATCGCCGTTTACGCGACATGTACTCGGCAACCTTCAAGCGGAAGCCCAGCGAGGGTGTCGGCCACGACCTGACTAACCACACAAGTCTCTCATCCAGGTTTATCGCCTATTCGGGTTCCATCCGCAAGGAGATCCGGCCGGGGTGTCGCTCACAGCCCCAAACGATTTGAGCAGGGTTCCCAAGCCCACCATCTGAGTGCCACTTGGTACACCATGCCACTGTGCCTAGTCTGTCCCAAGCCCACCTGTACCGGGTGCCACTTGGTAGACTACTAACACTACCTACAAACACCAGAAACTAGTTGCAACTCCTGGACAGAGATCGAGTTGATTAATAAGTCGAGAGGGGCACTTAAGCATTCCAATGCGTGGTAGTAGCTGTTCATGGATCACAAACACAGAACTCAGTTCCTGAGGACGGCTGCAATGAGACAACCCACCATGTACTCCTACATGGCCTCTCACCGTACCTTTACCAAATCGTGTTCACACACTTGGCTCTCAACAGTAGGACATGTTCACCACATTCCAATTCATTCCCGATGAATCAGACCTGACTCAACTCTAAGCAGTAGCAGGCATGACAAACAAGCATGAATGAGTAGGCACATCAGGGCTCAAACAACTCCTACTCATGCTAGTGGGTTTCATCTATTTATCGTGGCAATGACAGGTCATGCAGAGGAAATGGGTTCAACTACCGCAGCATGTAACAGCTTGAATCGTTGTTGTCCTAATGCAGTAAAAGAGATCGAAGCGAGAGTGGGATTGTATCGGAATGAACAAGGGGTTTTGCTTGCACAGCACTTCAAGATAATATAGTTCTTCATCGGTGTCATCGAACACGTCGTCGGAACGTCGTCTACCGGGAGGGGATAACACCGGCAAACAAGAAAGAACACAATCAATGCAATGCAACAATATGATGCATGAATGTGACATGGTAATATGCTGTGATTTGGGCTAATGCAACAGCAAGTCATTTTGATTGAAGTGGGATTCAAAACTACATCAAATCCCAACTCCAAAACTATTATCAAAGTTGCCCTATTCATGTTTCATCCTAAACAGTGAAGTTAACTTGATCAAACATGCCTGGAAATGGTACAGATGGATAGATTGGATTTTTCTGATCATTTTTCATATATTAATTATTTCATTCTGAGTTACGGTTGAATTTATATGAATTTTAGAAGTTTATACTATTTTCTGGAGTTTCTGAATTATTTTAAATCCAGAAATCAAATCATCGTCGACAAGATTAAGGCCGTGGTGACGTCAGCAGGTCAACTGACTCGGTCCAGGTCAAACCTGACCAGTGGGGTCCACTGGTCAGTGACTAACTAACTAACCTAAATTAATTAATGTTAAACTACTACTAACTAAAAATGTCAGTTGGGTTAATTAAACTTAATTAAAAACTAATCTAGGATTAGCTGGGCCAAGGCCCACTTGTCAGCGACCCAGGGGAGGTCAAACCCCTGGTCAACAGGGCTAACCAGCGGCCTGTCGCCGGTGGCAACAAAGCGCAAGTGAGGGCTCGGTTCGCTTCTCCCGCGCCCAAACGAGCGGCGGAGGGCACCCGCGGGGAGCTGGAGCTCTCCCACATCCAGCACAGCAAGCAGCAGCGGCTAGGGAGGCCGGAGCTCGTCAGAAACAAGCTTGGGGCGGCGGCCGGCGATCGGGCGCAAGTGGCGCGGCAGCTACGGCGTGCGAGAGGGAAAATGGAGGAAGGGAGAAGAGTCAGTGGCTCATGGCGGTTGCGATGGTGGCCTCGGGGAGCTCGGGGAGGGGCTGGTGATGGCAGGAGGTCGCCGGCAATCTCGGCGACCCGAGGAGGAAGAAGATGTCAGGCGGAGCTTGGGGTCTTCGAACAAGGTGGCTCGGTGAGGGGGCTGGCGACGAGGTGCAGGAGCTCGGGAGCAGCTCGGGGCAGCGGTGGACGCGGCAACGGCGAACGGCGGCGATGGGCGTGTTCGGTGGCGTCGTATGGAGAGAGCAGAGGAGGGAGAGAGGTCCAGGGAGAGAGGAGAGGGGTGCAGGGGGTCCAGAGCGGCGCCGAGGAGGGGCTTCGAGGCGCCTCGGTGAGGCAAAGTGCAGGAGGAGGCGTGGCGCCTCGCCTTGGCGTCTGTTATCCGCCTCGCCTCTTGGCAGGTTAGGGATGACTGGGAAGGTGGGTTGGTGGGCTGGGCCAACTGGGCCAGCTCCAGGTCAGGTAAGATAGGTAGTCTCCCTGTCTCTCTCTCTCTCTCTCTCTCTCTCTCTCTCTCTTATTTCTCTTTTTATTTTTCTGTCTTTCTGTTTTATTTTATTCCTTTTTGCCACTATTTTAAATTCAAAATGAATTCAAAAATTATGCCAAAGCTTCTGAAATATTTTATGTTGCACATGTGGACCTAGACAAATGTACATAAAATAATTGAGGGTTATTTGAAAATATATTCTATGTATTATGAATATACTTCCAAATTCAAATACAGTAATGATTTAAATTTAGTGCCCAAAATAAATCCTTAAAAATGTTCATTATTTTTTGTTTGGATCAAATCTTTTGCCAAAAATATCAAACAATTATAAGAACATTTTGGAAAACAATGAATGCATTTATTAAGTTGGACCTATTTGGATTTCAGGTGCTTGGGTTTGATCACCCCCATTTCAAGTTTCTTTCAAATTTAAACATGATGCACACATGAAGCTAGCCTAGTGCATTGTCAGAAGCTAGGGATGTGACATTATAGGTCATAACAGTAGCTCATATCATAAAGCTTCTCATGATCAAGTAACAAGCTATTCACATGTTAAAGTATAGATCATAAACTTGTGCACCAAGGTGCCTCCCTCCGATAGTTTGGCTCCAGAAATTCTGATATATTGCATAAAAAATCCACGTAAAGTTCCGTTCCATTACGAGTACTTTTATTTCTGCACAAAAACAACACCATGGTAGTTCTCGCTGAAAACAAATAACCCAAGGTTAGTTTCGTTCAAATCATGCAAATTAGAGTCCAAAACAAGAGAAAAAACATTAGGAAAAGTATATACGTTGGATACGTATCAACTCCCCCAAGCTTAAACCTTTGCTTATCCTCAAGCAATTAAGTTGATAAACTAAAAGTGAAAAAGAAAAACTTTTACAAACTCTTTTGCTCTTGTTTGCATAAATAATCTTAAACAGCACCTAGGTTTTCAGCCAACATTATAACTAACCATGCCAACAATAACTCTTAAAAATTATATTAACTCATATCAATGACATAATCAGCTAGCGAGCAATAATAAGATATCTCAAACAGTAACACATTATCAAAACAACCATGATATAATATGACAATAGTGGTATCTCGCTAGCCCTTTCTGAGACCGCAAAACATAAATGCAGAGCACCTCCAAAGTCCAAGCAGCGAGTAAACATTGTAATTCATGGTAGAAAAGATCCAGTCATGATGCACCCAACATTAGCTACACACAAGCATCAGCATGACAGCAGTGCCCTCAGATTCTGGCGCTTGTTTTAGAAGGTGATGACACAACATAAAAGTAGAAAGATAGTACTTTCGCAGAGGGAAGCAATGATTTGCAGCGGTGCCAGAGCTCAAGTTTTTAAAATAGAGGTAAATGATATTTTGAGAAATGCACCTTCCTTGTTTACTTCACAACCATCAGTTATCAATATCTTCCATGCTAAGCACGCTAGTGGCGGTTCCCAAGCGATAAAGTAAAGGTTATGACTCCGTTTGGAGTTTTTGTTTGATTATTTGTAAGCTTTTTTCTTTTTGCAGTTTGGGACTGGGAATCCCTATTACCGCCCTTTTCTCGTGCGATGGTGAGTGAATAAAAACTCATCCTGAGAATAACCCTCTTAGCATGGAAGATATGATACGGGGCTAACCCGGTGTAGGCCGATCTTTCACGTTTGGAGTGGGATCCCTCGAAGAGCACGAAGAACACGGGGAAGAACGGGGAGAAATCACAAGGGGAAACACTCAAGAACAAGTACAATCACACATCCACTAGACAATCAAACACACAAGATCACAAGGTACATGAACAAAAAAGGGAAAGATACAAGGTAGAGTTCATCTCCGTGAGGAGATCTTGAAGGGGGCCGCCCAAGAGGGGGTCTTGATTATATATCCCGCAGGATCTTCTCCTAGGTGGAGGTCTTGGCCTCCAATGGAGTAGTGGTCTCTCTCTCTCAAGAGTGGAGGCAGGTAGGAGCAAAGCTCACATACAAATGATCTATCACTTTGCTAACCCTAGAAAGGAGGGGGAGGTGGTCTATTTATAGTCTTAGTGCAAATGGGGGGTGAAGTGAAGGGGTACATGGGACTCAGGCCGCAACTGGACACAGCCAGGGGTCGGACGTCCGGTGTGCGTCGGACGTCCGGAGACTCAAGGGCGGCCGGACTTCCGGAAGACGTCGGACGTCCGCTCGATTTGGCTCGGACGCAGGACTGCTGGATTTCCGGAGGGGGCCGGTCGTCCGGTCGTCGGTCGTCCGCTAGCGTCGGACGTCCGCTCATTTGGCTCGGGTGCGTGATCGCCGGTCGTCCGGTCCTGGCCGGTCGTCCGGTGGATCTTCAGGCTCCGGACGTCCGGACCCAACCGGTCGTCCGGTGGCTGGAGCTTCTTCGACATCTCTTCTTCTTGCGTCTATGTTTCCAGGCTTCCCTCGCGGATGGTGTAGGTGTTCCTTGGCGCTTGCACTCTTCCTCGTTGTCCGTGAAGCTCCGGCAATACCTATGCATGCACATGAGTGGAGTGTCAAGTAGTATACCATTCTCGAAGGGGTCAAGTGATCACGTGTAAAGGAGATGATTCACCTTTGTGTATGTGAAGTAGAGGTCGCACATGTCACTTGCCAAACGGACTCTTGACATGGTGATGTCCATAGGATGCTCCGCATCATCTCCCCTCCCTTGGGAAAGATCCGACCTCAGATCAAAAACCAAATCACCATGGGAAAGAGATGGCTTCGCTATGTAGAAGTGGACGTTCACCAAGTAGTCATCATCTTCAAGCTTGAAGTGGGCACTCTCCAATGTCGCACCGTCTTGTGATTCCTTGAAAAGGAGTAAATAGAACAAACACTTGGAAAAACAAATGTGGTTAGCGTTAGTGCAAAACCAAGCATTCAAGAGGTGATTCACCAAACAAGTGTTGTCATCAAGCATAGCATAGGGTGTGACAAAGGATTGTGACATGGCATGTAAGCATATGAATTGAGCAAAATCAAGGTCATCATGGAAACAAGCATGTAAATGTGAGGTAGTGATGCAAATATGTGTGACAAGAGAATAAGCATCTACCTCAAGATCATATAAAACATGCATAAAGTGCTCGACAAATGGTCGATGGTAGGTATAGGAATCATTCACAACACCAAATAAGATGACATGTCTAAACACATGGGTCAAGTGCAAGACAATCCAAGCATAATGTGCATAGGGTGTAGTGAATATAGTGTGGCACTCAACACAATAGAAAGAGCAATTGTTCATCATGTGTGAGGCAATCAAGGGAATCATGTGACAAGTAAAGGGGCATGGCATATGTGAAGAAATGATATTGGTGCAACCAATCATATGATAGTAGCAAGTAGACCAAGAATTGGATGCAACACACAAGGCATATATATCAAGATGCATGGAATGGTGAAAATGACAAGTCGAAGCAAGATCTCTAACTTGTGTGCAATCAAGTGGTCCAAGATGAACAATAAGCCTCATGGGGCAAGCAACACAAGTAGTATGATCCGCAATATCCATGCTCAAGAAAGATGTCACCTTGAAGGCATGTCCTTGTGCATTCTTCACAATGCCGAAGTGGCGGGGGATGTGGTGTAGAAGCGAGTCGTGGTAGAATGTAAGAGGCTCGCTCTCAAGAGCTCGAATGGTCAACTCACGTGAAGTGGAAGTCGACACAAAGTCCAAGTATCCTACACATGCACAAAACAAAACAAAGAATGTATGCGCATGGTAGGTAAACACATCATCCATCATGATGGTTCTCATCTTTTGCACATAACCATTAGAAGCACAAGTGCATGAATAATATGATGCAACAATGACAATATTCATGGCACTAGGTATATGGTGCAAAGAAGTAAGACACGCATGCTTCACAAGAATTATGTCAAAATCTCCAAATATATGTGAGAATGCTATGGGAGCAATCTCATGAGCAAGAAGAAAATCATTGTTGCACTCAATACATGGAAAATCATGTAGCATGAGAGAGGCAACACATAGAGATATATGACAAGAAGCAATATGAATCATGTGCGAAGCATATAGAAGGTTGTCATCAACCGCATGAAATGGTGATGCAACATAAGCAAGCATAGTAATCAAGTCGTGCAAACTAGTGGAGCGAAGATGCAACACACTAGGATAAATCATGGCAATCATGTCATGTGAGCAAATAATAGGCATAGACAATGCGCATGACATATCACAAGCACGAACACAAAGCAATATCATAGTATCATCATAGGGGTGGGTCACAAATGGAACATGGCAACAACAAGCAATATATCCACCAAGCTTGCAAATACACATAAAAGTATGAGAGTCAATCATCATGTGTAAAGCAAAGCATGGGTCACAAATGCATGGAAAAGGCATAGGTATGGGCATATCATGCAAAGTGAACATGGCAAGATGAGCATAGAATATGTAATGGGCAACAACCCATAGCCAAGTGAGGGCCATGTAGAAGAAATGCGTGAAGTCTTTGCGCGAAGAGAGCGGTGGGAAAGGCAATCCATGGGATCCCAAATCATCGTTGCTCTCTAGAGCTCGTTTTGTCAACTCGTGGGATTGCGAGTTTGACAAGTATTCATGGGTACCTACACAAAAGAGACACAAACCAAAGAAATGCGGCGCGTGGAAAATGTACACATCCTCCATCCTGATGTGTATGTGCACGTGTGAGTTAGCACAAGATAAGCATCGCTCAAAGAAATTGGATGCATGGTATAAGAACATGTCATCCATCATGAAAGAATAGTTATTATGTATGACACGATGGGGACACAAATTGAGAATGCACGTATATGGCACATCAATAGCATGTTTGTTCATGGGGAGCATATGGTGCACACAAGTATTGGGATCATGCAATGAATGGGATGAATCAAAATCTCCTAAAATGTATGAGGAAACTATGGGGGTCTCCTCATGAACAACATTGGAAACATCACATGGAGAAAATGGACAACATCCAAAACGATGCATATCCGAAGCTAGGTGGGCATGGCATGGCATATGAGATAAATGATGCAAAGGGAGCATATCAATATCATCACAAGAAAAACAAATGACAATAACCATGGGCTTGTCATCTATGCCACATGTGCAAATTCGGATTATTTTAATGGCATATGCATAGTCACTATGAAGATATTGCAAATAAGACATATGGTGTATCTCATGCATAGCATATGACAAGTCAAGCGGATTATCAAACATGATGTGACCTAAAGAATTGTCACAAGAAATCCTATGTAACATGGCATCACAACTAATAGACTCCACATGAGAATCATCATATTCATCATAAATGGGAAAATCATCGCATGGTGAAATCATACTAGCATGAAGCCTGGTACTAGGTGGATCAACATCACGCAAGCAATCAATGTCAAGAATGTCCACTAGTGGGACTAGAGCATCACCGTCACCTATGTTACCTTTGTCATTCCACTCAAGTTGTGTAGGGTGGGAAATACCAAACGGTGGTCATCTTCATCTTGATGGAACCATGTGGGGGGTGCATCATATTCCACCATGTCCATCGTCTTGTCCAAAGGGAGGACGAAGTCGTCGAGGATCGGCACGTCATCATAAATGGGACCTAGCACCAAATGAGAAGACACAATAGAGGTAGAGGTCAAGTCGTTAGTGTTGAAAGTGGCCTCACATGACCTATCAACTATCTCACTCTCTCTATGTGGTGGTTCACTCACTCCCTCGAAATAGGTGCACTCAAACTCACGTATGGTAGAGTCACTCATCTCACTCAAGTGGTGGTTGTGGCTCTCCTCACATGGGATTTGTGGCAACACATCATATATAGGGCTAGTGGTGAAGGCACTCTCACTCTCAATATGGTGGCACAAGTCACTCAAGTGATCATACGTCAGCCGCGGGTCGAGGTGAAATACTCAACCATCTCATCGCCGTCGCCATGGATGAAGGCCGAAGATGGCACAACATCACTCTCCTCCATGACCGAAGGGAAAATCCCATGCTCGATCATCTCGTCATCGTCGTCGTGGATGAAGGCCGAAGATGGCACAACATCACTCTCGCCTCCTAAGATGGAAGCATCATCCTTGCTCGACACCTTGTCGCCGCCTCCAAAGCTTGGTCCTTGAGGGTCTCCGTGAGTCGCATTTGCCACCGCACCATCTTGACAAAGAGTCAAGGTAGACTCGGCATCATCAATGCCACAAAGAGGGATGGCGGTGAAGTCGCACTTGGGAGCATCGTCTTGGAGCTTGTCGGGCTTGGACATCGTGATGGTATTAGCCTCATGCTTGTCGTAGAGCTTGGTCGCCGCGAAGTCTGCTTGGGGTGGAGAAGCCTTGGCCTTCATGAGTTCTTGTTCCGCCTTGAGAGCACCAATGTAGTAGTCGTCGATGGACTTGTAGTTATCGAGGAAGATAGTCTTGGAGATGTCGTTATTCAACCCCATCATGAAGTGGAAGAGATGTCGTTATTCAACCCCATCATGAAGTGGAACTTCATCGAAATGGGGTCGTCCACGCCGGCTCGTCGCAAGGCAATCTTCATCTTCTTGAAGTACTTGTCGATGGACTTGGATCCTTTGATGGTGTTCTCCAATTGGCGAAGAAGTTGTTCCGTGTAGGTTGGAGGCACAAACTCTCGCCGCAAAGCTCTCTTCGTCTTGGGCCAACTCATGTCGTAGTACTCCGAAGGTGTGTGAAGCCACCAAGACAAGGCATAGTCGTGGAAGTTTCTTGTGGCGCACTTCACTTGATCTTCGGGACGAACTTGATGTAGTTTGAGGTAGTCGTCCATCAAATGCTCCCACTCGAGATACTCCTCGGGTTCTTGAGTCCCATAGAAAGGAATCGCATGGTCGATGTCGAGGTCGTAGTAGCTCGTGGAAGTCGTGGACTTGAGCTTGGGGATCTTCTCTTGAGCGTAGTCTTGGGTTTCTTGTCGGCGAAGATGCCATATGTCCGTAGGCGAAGATGCCTTGAAGTCACTTGGCGAAGATGCCAAGGGAGATGGTGAAGTCTTTGAGCGGTTGTTGGTGTAGAGCTCTTGACCTTCACGTTCTTGTTGTTGATGGTGTCGATGCCGATGTGATCTTGCCGGATATGGTAGCTCGAAAGCATGTGCTCTTGAGCGTCTTCTCGAAGATGAGGAAGATCGCTTGTAGGACTTGATGAGGGCTTTGATCTCCTCCATTTGAGCTTGCATCTTGGCGTCGGATTTGTTGTTCGTGGCATCGAACTCGTCGTTGTTGTTGTAGACCGAAGGTGAAATGCCTTGCCTATCCATCACAAGACTCGAGTAGAGGTGAGTAGGAAATGAGATAAACAATACCAAGTTACCTTTTCCCAAAGTTGAGGATGTATCCCTGCTTCACTCAATGTGAGATGAAAGAATAGTGGAATTGGTACCGGACTTGTTCACTCACACCTATCAAGTAAAGCTTATGGTAGAGCTTGGTGAGGATAGTGGCACAAAAATTTGATGCAAAATGTTAGCAAGAGTCAATAATGTTGAAAGAGATTCACAAATTCGCAAGCGAAACAAGTAGACCAATAGCAATATGTGGCACACGGAAACACACACACGGATAGATAAATGGGGTCGTGCAACCAAGGAATGAGCACAAAATGTGGAATCCACGGAAAACGCTCGTGTTGCACAACTCAAGAGAGACGCTAGCACGATTGCTCAATAGGCGGATACGACACTTGTGCACAACCTATAAGATGCAAAATGGATAAACTTTCTATCCCAAGTATGCTATGTATGTATGGTTCCCGGTGTTTCTCTCAAGATGATCCAAGATGATCGGATATGGTACCATATGATATATTTTGATGCTATGGCTATTGCTTATAAGCTCTTTGCTCTCTCTCTTTCTTTGCTTAAAAGCTTATTCTCTTTTTCTTTTTTTTCTATGGCCACTTTTGCACAATGCACAAACCAAGATAGCTATTGTGTATATGCTGGAACAATATTGTGACACAAGAGATGATATGATGATACCAAGATGATATGGTATGTATGTTATGGGAAGTATGATCACTAATGTGCACAAGTAACGTTGCCGGCAATACTCAAATGGCTAGTCTCGATAGGCAAGTGACGCAAAATGGGCTAGGGGTTAACAATGCAATTGCAAGGGAATATACAATGGTGTCGTCGAGGTTACCGTCCTTTGCGATGATGAGTGGCGGTGTTCTTGATGTAAATACCAAGATGATGGAGACTCGTCCCTAAGTAGCCGAAACACCTTAGGAGACGGAAAAACGACAACTCAAAATCTCAAGGACAAAAGTCAAATGGTGGTAGTGGGAATGCGGTGGTGGTTTACACTTGGCAATGTGGAAGTGAAATGATGGGCTATACACGAGTTGGAGTTGAAGTTGTCATCCCTAAGTAGCCGAAACACCTTAGGAGACACAAATCAGAACTCAAACAAGCTCAAACAAAATTGGGTTAGGTTGCGGAAGTCGGTGGTGGCTATGTGGATGATGTGGTGGAGGGCCGAGGAAAACTTGCCAAATTCTCGAATATTTGATGGAGTCAAATGGTATTGGTAGTATTTTTTTGGGAAGTGGGATGTCAATAGCTTCAAAACGAGCTAAAGAACGTCAAAATCGGAGTTCGTATGAATTAGTTATGGACAAAACAAAAATCAGCCGAAGTCTGAAACTACAGGTTACGGACGTCCGTAAAGGTCGGATGTCCGGGGCGTCGGACGTCCGGGAAGTCGGAAATCCGTAAATTCGTTTCGGGTTAGGGGTTCCGGTCATCCGGGAAAGGTCGGACGTCCGGTCGTTCCAGTGGCTCCGGACGTCCGTAAAACGCTGGTCGTCCGGGGGGTCGGGGTCAACGCGAGATGCGAGTTCGGGGCACGATTTTGGGCAGCAAATGGGGATTTTGGGGGTCAAAATTGACGAGATTTCGTGGATGAAAGATGAGGAAACTTGGAGAAATGCTAGATCCACTCGAAACCAAGCAAATCCATGGATCAAAATCAACAAAACATCATCAAATCAACAAATCACAAAAAAACTTGGGGCTATTTTTTGTGAGGATTTTTGGATTTTGGGGAAGAACACAACAAAACAAGGCTAGAAAACGGTGGGAGGGACTCCAAATACGTGATCAACGTGGCTCATGATACCATATGATACGGGGCTAACCCGGTGTAGGCCGATCTTTCACGTTTGGAGTGGGATCCCTCGAAGAGCATGAAGAACACGGGGAAGAATGGGGAGAAATCACAAGGGGAAACACTCAAGAACAAGTCCAATCACACATCCACTAGACAATCAAACACACAAGATCACAAGGTACATGAACAAAAAAGGGAAAGATACAAGGTAGAGTTCATCTCCGTGAGGAGGTCTTGAAGGGGGCCGCCCAAGAGGGGGTCTTGATGATATATCGCGCAGGATCTTCTCCTAGATGGAGGTCTTGGCCTCCAATGGAGTAGTGGTCTCTCTCTCTCTCAAGAGTAGAGGAAGGTAGGAGCAAAGCTCACATACAAATGAGCTATCACTTTGCTAACCCTAGAAAGGAGGGGGAGGTGGTCTATTTATAGTCTTAGTGCAAATGGGGGGTGAAGTAAAGGGGTACATGGGACTCAGCCCGCAACTGGACACAGCCAGCGGTCGGATGTCCGGTGGGCGTCGGACGTCCGGTCACGGGCGGCCGGACTTCCGGAAGACGTCGGACGTCCGCTCGATTTGGCTCGGACGCAGGAGTGCTGGATTTCTGGAGGGGGCCGATCGTCCGGTCGTCGGTCGTCCGCTGGCGTCGGATGTCCGCTCATTTTGCTCGGGTGCGTGATCGCCGGTCGTCCGGTCCTGGCCGGTCGTCCGGTGGATCTTCAGGCGCCGGACGTCCGGACCCAACCGGTCGTCCGGTGGCTGGAGCTTCTTTGACAACTCTTCTTCTTATGTCTACGTTTCGTGCTTCTCGCGGATGGTGTAGGTGTTCCTTGGCGCTTGCACTCCTCCTCGTCGTCCGTGAAGCCCCGGCAATACCTATGCATGCACACGAGTGGAGTGTCAAGTAGTATACCATCCTCGAAGGGGTCAAGTGAGCATGTGTAAAGGAGATGATTCACCTTTGTGTATGTGAAGTAGATGTCGCACGTGTCACTTGCCAAACGGACTCTTGACATGGTGATGTCCATAGGATGCTCCGCATCAAGATACCTACTACCTCATGTCATTCCAAGAACGATCCAAGCACACAAAAAAGGATATTTATTTGAAGTTTTTAGAGGTGGCACATGCAAATTTACTTAGGACGGCAGGGTAATGCCGCATATAGGTAGGTATGATGGACTCATCTGGAATAACTTGGGTTTAAGGTTTTTGATGTACAAGCAGAATTCCAACTTAGTACAGGTGAAAGCTAGCAAATAGGTTGAGAAGCGACCAGCTAGAGAGCAACAACGGTCATGACCTGCATTATGCATAAGTAACATTGGACACTAGCATGAGTAGGATATGAACACCATGAACATAAATATCATAGACGCTATGTTGGTTTTATTCAACTACATGCATGAACATGTGTCAAGTCAAGCCACTCGAACATTCAGAGGAGGATAGCATATCATCATACTACATCACAATCATTTTAACGCAATGTTGATATCCAAGATAAATCATTATCCACTCCTAGATACTTATGCATGGCATGAGAAACTATAATCTCTAAGTGTCATTGCAAACATGTTTAATCCTAATGGACAAAATCATGGATACTTGGGTAAACATATTTACAAAAATAGAATAAGTCGAGTTCATACTCGTTTCTCGCTGCCACGGCCAGTTCATCAAATATCATCATTATTGCCTTTCACTTGCACGACCAAACGATGTGAAAATAATAATAGTGCAAGAGTGCCGTGGACTAAGCTGGAATCTGCAAACATTTTATTCAACGGGAGAATACAAGGTAAAATGGGCTCTTTGTTAGATCAACAATTATGCATATGAGAGCCATTCAACATTTTCATCGTGGTCTTCTTCTCGGTACGACTCAAAAAAAGGAAAAGAAATTCAGAGAAACACACTGGAATATTTTTGGAGTTTTTTTCTTGAACAAGCAAATAAAAGGGAAAAGAAAAAACAAGAAAAACTATTTACACGGGAAAGCTCCCAACAAGCAAAAGAAGAACAAGGAAATCTTTTTGGCTTTTCTTTTTAGTACTACAGCTAGCTACTCTAGAAAGAAAAATAAAAAAGAAGCAGGAAATATTTTTGTATTTTCTTAAAAAATTTCAAACACACAAGAAGAGAGCGATAATTTTTTTTAACATGGATAATGCAATGAAAAAGTGTGGACACCGACAACTGGAATGAAAAGTGTGAACATGAATATAATGTCAGTGGGAATACGTACTCCCCCAAGCTTAGGCTTTTGGCCTAACTTGGTAATTAGTCGGTAGCCTGGATAATAGTCGGGGTGGTAACTCACGGAGGCTCTCGGTGTCGATGTCTTAGCCTACCGTGCAGCTACAATTGACGTGTTGTGAGCTCGGGCCTCGCTCTCAATAACAAAATATCTTCCCTTGCTGGGATAATCAAAGAGACCAGGCGCAAGCAAATATGTGTACACCACGGATTCTTGATTAAACATCAATTTATAGGTGAAATTATCTGGCTCACCTCTAAGGATCTTATGACGTTTCATAGCATCAAAATCTAAATACTGCGTGGGTAGAATAGGGTCATAGGGTAAAGGTGCAACACCCAACACTCTTGCTAAGCGTGTGGCATAAATTCCACCATAAAAATAACCACTATTAGCTTTGTGTTGCAACCTGGGTGCAACAATCGCGAGAAGATTATAACTTCTGTCACCGGTGAGAGCAGTGCGTATGAGGCTCAAGTTTGGAGCACAAAGTGTACTACAATCTTGTTTGCCTACTATATATTTTCCATTAAATAATGCAAAGTACTAAATTGCAGGAAAATGAATGCTCTTTATTCTACCTTGCGTCACCCCCCCCCCCCCTCGTCTCACCGTAGCAAAGGCTAGTCCAAAATGTTTGGAACTCGGCTCTTGGTGGTTCGTCAAGCAAACCCCAGAATGAAATTTTGCAATGTTGAGCAAATCTCTCTAGTGATATGGTAAATGAATTTCCATACAGCTTAAATGACACCCTAGACTCATGGGGATGGAATTTATTTTTTTGACAAATGATTCAGTGAGAGTGTGGTGTTGATTGCACTTATCTGAGATGTAGGGACCGAGGTCGGCATTGTGAACATATTGCTCAAATTCCTCCTTAATGCCCACACTCAGCATATAATCGTCACATGGCCATAAGCATGTTTTGGTGGCGGCATATCATGTGGAACTTTCACTTGGTTCAACATAAGACCGACGAATGAAACTGTCACTAGAAGATGCCTCCAAGGATCTCCTCTTCGAAGACCTCCTTCCAAAGAGGTTCATCATGTTTGTTGGGGAACGCAGTAATTTAAAAAAAATCCTACGATCACGCAAGATCTATGTGATGCATAGCAATGAGCGGGAGAGTGTAGTCCACGTGCCCTCGTAGACCGTAAGCGGAAGCGTTATGACAACGCGGTTGAGGTAGTCGTATGTCTTCACGATCCTACCGATCCTAGTACCAAAAGTATGGCACCTCCGCGATCTGCACACGTTCATCTCGGTGACGTCCCACGAACTCTAGATCCAGCTGAGTGTCGAGGGAGATCTTCATCAACACGACAGCGTGATGGCGGTGATGATGAAGTTGCCAGCACAGGGCTTCTCCTAAGCACTGCAACGATATGACCGAGGTGGAATATGGTGGAGGGGGGCACCGCACACGGCTAAACAATCAACTTGTGTGTTCTAGGGTGCCCCCTGCCCCCGTATACAAAGAAGCAAGGGGGGAGTCCGGCCGGCCCTTGGGGCGCGCCAAACAGGGAGGAATCCTCCTCCTAGTAGGAGTAGGATTCCTCCTTTCCTAGTTCTACTAGGAGGGGGAAGGAAGGAGAGGGGGAGGGAGAGGGAAAGAGGGGCCGCGCCCCCCCTCCCCTAGTCCAATTTGGACTCCCTTGGGGGGCGCCACCTCCTGGCTGCTGCCCTCTCTCTCCCCTAAAGCCCACTAAGGGCCCAATAACTTCCCTGGGGTCGGTAACCCTCCCAAGACCGTTATATCCGAAACCTCCCGGAACACTTCCGGTGTCCGAATATAGTCATCCAATATATCAATCTTTATGTATCAACCATTTTGAGACTCCTCGTCATGTTAGTGATCATATTCGATACTCCGAACAACGTTCGGTACATCAAAACACATAAACTCATAATACCGATCGTCACCGAACGTTAAGCGTGCGGACCCTACGGATTCGAGAACTATGTAGACATGACCGAGACACGTCTCTGGTCAATAACCAATAGCGGAACCCGGATGCTCATATTGGTTCCCACCTATTCTACGAAGATCTTTATCGGTCAAACCGCACAACAACATACGTTGTTCCCTTTGTCATCAGTATGTTACTTGCCCGAGATTCGATCGTCGGTATCTCAATACCTAGTTCAATCTCGTTACCGGCAAGTCTCTTTACTCATTCCATAATGCATCATCCTGCA
The DNA here is from genome assembly GCA_021605145.1 of Aegilops bicornis. Taxonomy (NCBI): domain Eukaryota; kingdom Viridiplantae; phylum Streptophyta; class Magnoliopsida; order Poales; family Poaceae; genus Aegilops; species Aegilops bicornis. Next base: position 720,021,097 of record CM038671.1, read on the forward strand.
ACTAACTCATTAGTCACATTGCTTGCAAGGCTTATAGTGATGTGCATTACCGAGAGGGCCCAGAGATACCTCTCCAACAATCGGAGTGACAAATCTTAATCTCGATCTAAGCCAACTCAACAAACACCATCGGAGACACCGGTAGAGCATCTTTATAATCACCCATTTACGTTGTGACGTTTGATAGCACACAAAGTATTCCTCCAGTATTCGGGAGTTGCATAATCTCATAGTCATAGGAACATGTATAAGTTATGAAGAAAGCAATAGCGGCATACTAAACGATCAAGTGCTAAGCTAACGGAATGGGTCAAGTCAATCACATCATTCTCTAATGATGTGATCCCGTTCATCAAATGACAACTCATGTTTATGGCTAGGAAACTTAACCATCTTTGATTAACGAGCTAGTCAAGTAGAGGCATACTAGTGACACTCTGCTTGTCTATGTATTCACACATGTACTAAGTTTCCGGTTAATACAATTCTAGCATGAATAATAAACATTTATCATGATATAAGGAAATATAAATAACAACTTTATTATTGCCTCTAGGGCATATTTCCTTTAATGTTCGCGTACAATTTTCTGAAAATTTTTGAGTGACAAAAAATTTATCAACAAAACTTTACAAAATTGTACCAAGAGTAGTTAGTTATTCAAAATATAAACCACCATAGAAAAAACTAATTGGACAAACGGAGGAGTCACATACCAAGCAACAATCCCCCGAAACAGTTTCGGAAACAAAGCTTCGAGCAAAGAGATCGAAATCCGCGGGTTTGAGAGAAAGAACATGAGAGAGAGAGAGAGAGAGAGAGAGAGAGAGCAATGGTGAATTTTTTCTGGAGGTAGGTGATGAAGTGGTATGAAGAGATAAGTGAGGGGGCCCACGTGGGGACCACAACCCACCAGGGCGCGTGTAACATCCCAAAATTCTAAATTTTGGAATGTTACATTAAATAGATAGATTTGATTGTTGTGTGATTGATTGACTTAAAGTGAGTGAAATTTGAAACTTTTTGAAAGTTAAAAGAGAGGGAATAAAAGGACTTCTCCAAACTTTCATTTTTGCATTTATGATCTCTGTGAATTCAAATACTTTTCATCACAAAACCCTGGAGAGAAGATGACATGACTTCTTCCATTTATTTAAATGAAAAGGGTTTTTGAAAACATTTGAATTTCATTTGAAAATATTTCAAATTCAGAACTTTAGAAAACTCAATGATTTTCATGAGAGAAGATAAAATGACTTCTTCAAAACATATGAAATATGAGTTGGATGTTTAAAAGGATCAAATTCAAAGTCCTTTTGAAATTATTTTCAATTTGGAGTTATTTTGGTTTTATTCAAACTATTTTTCTCCAAAATAAAAATATATGGAAAATAGGGTAAAATGATTCCCTACATGAGAAAATTGGAGATAAATAAATTTGAAATCATTTTGGTATTTTTTGATTTTTATTGGATTTTAGTAGGGCAGTAGCACTCTTTGAATTCTTTGAATTTTTCCGGATTATATTTGACTTTACAAAAATGTCCACGTTGTAGAAAATCTTTTTCTGAAAATTTTGATATATTATATGCCTAGGTTCTATTTTTATTTTATTTTGCTATATTTTATTTTTTTCGTTGTTTTTAAAAAAACCTTCCTCCGACTGGGCCGGCCCAACTAGCCAGCCAGGCCCAGCCCAGCCGCGTCATCACCGACCACTGGCAGGTCTCACGCTGGCACGGGAGGCGCCCGCCGAGTCCGGCCGACTCGCGTCCACCTCGCGCCTCCTCCACGCCACCTCCTCCTCGCTTTATAAGGCCGACCCCAACCCCTTCTCCTCCTCTCGCGCCAGCCTCCGCCACCTCGCCTCAAGACTCCGCCGCCGATTGCCCGGCGCCATCAACAAGACTCGCCGCCCACGCCTCCTCAGCTACTTTCATGGCCCAGACGCCCAGCAATTGCCGCCTGGCCTCCTCGCCGACACCCCACCGGAGATCTGCCGCCTGTTTTCCGACGGACAACCCCCCGACCGGTAAAACCCTAGATCGGATTTTGTTTCGGTCCTGTTTCGGTTTTTATTTTTAAGCCGGTTTTCTTTTAGTTAGGTTAATTAGTGGACGTTCGCTAGTTTAGGTTCTGGAGCGAACGAATTCATTAGATTAGGTTCTGTAACGAACATTCGTTGATTAGTATTTTTCTTTTTCTTTTTAATTTCTGTCAGGGACCCGTTTGTGAATAAATTATTTGCAGAATAGCCCCTAATCTACAAAACACCGCAACTTTTTGCTCGTTTGTCCAAATCCAACGAAACCAACGCTCACTTCTTCGTTATGATCCCCTCTATCCAGTTAATCAACTTGAACATGTTTTTGAAAGTTTTTAAAATTTGAATTCAACCAGTTTTGTTTTTGAACTTCGTTTAATCGTAACTTGAGTTTTATAACTCCGATTTAGTTGATTCTTTTTGCAAATTAAAGCTCTTGACCTAAACTTTGCGATAAGGAAAAATTCATATAATTTTGGTACTGTTAGAAATGGTTTTCTGTTGCAAGAGTTAATTGCTTGTTTTCGAGGTTTTCCGAGATCTTTTCTTCGATTCTTTTGCATGATTGCTTATGTGTGGTTACTATTGCTTGCTTACGATAGATTGACCGGAGTGTGACCAGTAGAACTATCAAGAGTTTTGAGTGTGAATCATCTTCATCAACAGTACATGCAAGTTCACACTTTGATCATATCCCTTTCATACCCAGTTTTTATGCATTAGTTTCACCCTCAAACATTGCATGAGTAGGATTGATAACATGTGGGTATTGGGAAGTAGTTGATGAGGTAGAAACCTATTGCCCTGCATTCAAACCTTGGTAGTTACTATTACGTTATGCTTATACTGCCATGCTATGCTCGTAGACGTGGATTGGGTTTGAGTGTATTCCATGACAGATGTGAGCTTGTTTACTTAATGGTTCAACTTAAGGTGGCTACTTTAATACACATCTAGGTGGATTGGTTGCAGGCACCTGTGGATAGACCAGTGCTGTCCATTTGGTTCGCCACCCAGGCTCAAAGGGATCATAAGATTATTCATGCTAGAAACTTTCGTGTGCAGCCACAAGCTATTATGGTCTCTAGCATAGTTGAGTATGTTGTATGACCTCTTCTAGTGGTAGGCTAGCAGATGTAGGGGATGTAGGTTGGTACTGTCTACCCGGGGTTAGAGTTAATGCTTCTGAAAGACTGTGTCTCGGTCATTCGTTTCTCAAACACCATGTAGTGCGAGAAATCCAACGGAGGCGATTGAGTCTTGTGGGGAAAAGTGCGCAAACCACTGCAGAGTGTTCAAACTAATCATGATTAGCCGTGTCCCCGGTTATGGACATCTTGAGTATCTGGTTCTTGGATTATCATGTTGATATCATCACTCTGAATTAATTTTGTTGGGTTATTAATTACCTTTTAATTGGGATTGAGATGGGGATTTACCTTCTCAATGTTTTCAAAAAACTTTGTAGTTAAATAAAATATATTCATTTGCAGTAGGGAAAAATTGGCTTTTCGCAAAAACATTATGACCATAGAGCTTTTCCACCAGCCATATATGCATGTAGTGATAGCTATTATTCATCATTATCCTATGGTGTGAATTTGCCAGTACATTCAATGTACTCAACCTTTGTGGCTGCAACGTCTCATGTTGCAGGAATCTTACGATGAGTAAGTGATACGTTAGGGTTACGATTTCTACACTCAACTTTGCCGTTGGTGTTGATGGGAATCCACAACCTTATTCTTACTTCCACTATTTGGATTGAGGTAATAGTATTTATGTTACTTTATACATGTGATTTACCTCTGAGGCCGGGTCAGCATCCTGATCTAGGGATGACACTTAAGCACAGAGACTTGACCGTCTGAGGCCGGGTCGCTACAAGATGGTATCAGAGAACATGTTGACTGTAGGACGTGACCCTAGAAATTGGCAAACCCATACGAAAGATTTTCTCTACAACTTCATTTTCAAAAAGATCTTTTACCTCTCTTCCCTTCTGAGCTTATTCAAATATTCCCTTTTAGTGAGACCATACTCCTTTTCCCTTTTGACCACTCGAAGATTCGACTGATGAGACCACTCCAACAAGTACAAGATATCAGATAATTAAGACCACTTCAGAATGAAGAAGATTTTACCGTGTAAATGGAAACTACAACGGTTGAAGACTTCGAAGACTAGGAGAATATGAAGAATTTCCAGATTTGGTATGACCTAGGAAAAGCTACCCTTATGGAATTGTCAGACTATTGAAGCTGCCAATACCCGAGATCAAGGTGTGCCGGAGAAAGACCGGAACAAGGAGCATTAGAACTCAAAGTTTTTCTTGAGAAAACCCTAAGACATGAGATATCAATTATGGAATGATAGCTCATGGTGGGGACATGGGCATAAACATGGCTATCCATGATGTTATCGCCCGCTTATGTTATTGTCACCATGCTGAGATAAGCATGCATTTTGTCAGAAGGGTTGGATGGTAGAAGGCTGATGGAGCATCTATCAGCAAAGGATGCAGTTTTTAACCTTAACTGGTGTATCGCCAGGATTTGGAGTATTTCATCAGGAAGTTTAAGACGAACCTTCAAGAAGCTGTATTGACAAGGAGACATTTCGTGAAGAACTCAGGACCAGAAGCTGATAGTAGCCAAGCTGAAGGAGCAAAACCTCGAGATACCGGAGATTCGTCAGGAACTGAAGAACAGTAGTACGATGGTTCATGCCAAGGATGTTGAAACCCAGAAGTTTGGAGTGCAACTCCAGAATATTAAAGGACGCCACGAGAGACTTTGCGTCAATAGAGATGATCTGGCAAAAGAACTTGAGAAGGACAAGCCTGATCGGAAGAAGCCACTGGAGGCATGAACGAGACTTGAAGAGTTTGGCGATTTTGAAATTTATTTACCTTTAGAAGACCAAACCCCTGTTAAATACCTACGTTAAAGGCTACGATTGTGAGCTGTCATTTGATTGATGCTTTTCTGACAGCCAAAAATAAAATCTGCCTTTTTAAAACTTTTGTTTGTATTGTGTGCATCCTCTCGATCTCTCTTATCTCACCCCAAAACCCTTGGATCCAAAAAAGATGATGAATGGAGATGGACGAGTATTTCCGAGATTCATGACACAAGTGGAGGTAGCACACTGGATACGGAACATGGAAGATCGCATGAAGGAGCATGGTATTGAAGGAGAGTATATGGTTCCATACACCCTACGAAAGATCACACAAGGTGCTGCAAAATGGCGAGAGATGGAATGGAACCAATGCTTGGGATGAATTCAAGACGATTCTACTGAGATCCCGTCTGACCCGAAAGCCATGTGAACCTAAAGAGAAGAAGCCTTGTGCATGTAAGATTTGTGGAGAAATGGGACACACCCATAAAGAACACAAGGATGAATGCCCTAATTGTGAAGGAAGTCACCCAACTGAAGAATGCCCAACTAGGTAGATCTCTTGTTTCTTGTGTGAAGGGACTACCCACTACCTTGCTCAGTGTCACATTTACCCCATGGTACAAAGAACCATCCAGCAGAAGAAAGAAGCAATGAAAGGAGCCCTTATGGAAATTTTAGAAGAACCTGTGATGAAGGAAGAGGTGGAGGACACACCCAAAGAAGACCCAGTTAATCCCTGCACCAAGTCTTGCTATTCGTGTGGAGAAGAAGGACACTTTTCCCAGAATTGTCTGAAGGGAGATCTAGTAGCATTCCCGACAGTGGACGTAGAGTATGACCCACAGGAAATTGAAGCCCTGATTGGCACGGAAAAGTCCAGGAAGAGAAATAGATTGGATTCCAGGAACAACCCAATTTCTGCAGAGAAGGATCTGAGTCATATCACCTGCTACAAGTGCAAGAACTTAGGTCATTACGCCTATAAATGTCGAAAGAAGAAATATGGCGATAAATGTCGAAAGAGGAAGCCAAGAGCCCAAAGGGCGGACACCATCCCCAAGAAGCCTAAAGACTTATCGGAAGTTATTTGTTTACGCTGCAAGGAAACCGGACACTATGCTAATAAATGTCCCGACAAGATGAAAGCTGGAGCTAAGTAGTTGAGAATTTAATATTGGTAATAAGCGTAGTAGGAAGCATTTTTTGGGGGGATATGGAGTGAGTTATGGAATGGAAGTTTGAGATATTGTAATGAATTCATGAAATCAATAAACTCCTTGTGTCATGATTTCATATGTTGAATCTTTATGAGTTGTTACTAGCACATATGCCCGTGCGTTGCAACGGGAGAGATATTTTTTTACGAGAAGCTTCAGAGAGATAATTGATGTGTCCATCAAAATGGTCTCCGCAGTGGTGGGGCTACAGAGCGAGGAGGTGCGATGTTCTCACGGGTCATGTTTGGCCCACAAGATCTTAATAGTGATGGGGTTGGTCGAAGTGGTGGCCACCACCCAACTTGTGCCTTTTTTTTCTTCGGGTCCGCCACCGTGTCTAGGTTGTGGTTGCCTCCTCATTTTGTGGCAGCACGGCTACCTTTAGGCCATAGTTGCTTCAACCACTCTCTCCTATGATGGCGTAACAGATATAGTATGAATTGCAGCGAATCCCGTTTCATTGGTATAATCAACACATAACCAGGTAGTCCCTACTTTACCAGGGTTTATTCTCTGTAATTATTTCAGCGATCACTTGCCCACATATTTTTAGTCAGAGCCAAACAAACATATCCTCTTTTATTGTCACGTGCCCACAATTTCTTTTAATTATAGTCAACCAACATATTCTCTTTTATTGTCAAATAGCACGTCAGATGCACAACAGTTCAAGTCTGGCCAGGCAAGTGGCAGGCACCAAAACGACATGTGTTTGTAAAGCGCTAACAAAAATCTAAAACAACCACTGAGTTGAAGGATCAAACTCACGATCTCAAAAACTCGACCACGTCGCTAGCCACTCGGACAAACAAATTTCATGCTAACAAATGGCCAGCGCTAATGTTTAATAATATACTGTAGCGTACCATTCAAAACATTTTTTTTGAACTTATCAAAAACTAAATTGATAATTATGATATCTCGAATATTCTTCGAAACATGAAAATTTATTTAAATTCACAAAAAAAATTAAAAACATGAACCTTTTATAAGAAAATGAACATTTTTTTTGAATATGTGAACAATTTTTGAGAATTAAATATGTTTTGAACATTGAAACAATTTTCGAAAACATGTTTTCTAATACAAGCACTACTTTGAATTTGTGAATGTTTCAATAAAAATGAATAATTTTTGAATTTGTATCATTTTCAAAATGCAATTTATTTTGAAAATATCAAAAAAAATTGAAAACATAAAAAACAATTAAAATGCGAAATTTTTCTATAGTTTTCAATAAATTCCGGAATGGGAAGAAAATTTGAAGTTTGGAAAAAAATTCAAAATGGTAAAAATATAATAAATTCTGGAGATTTTATGAAAATTTAATCAAAAACTAAAATTCTGAAAAATTGAATTTATGAAAAAAGGAAAAAAACAAAAAGAAACTTGGAATAGAAAAAAGAAAAAGGAAAGAGAAAAGAAAAAAGAAAAAAGGAAAGAAAAGAAAAGGAAAAAGAAGCAGAACAGAAAAAAAAATAAAAACGGGCCGTCCCAATACTGGGCACCATATGCGAAACTTCGTCTATTTTCCGCCCGGTGCGGTAAATAAGGGTTCTCAACTGCATGGACATAAAATAAATGGGTTGGGCCTCAGCGCGCGTGACCACGTATGAAATTTTGGATAAAAATGTTTCTTTTATGGAAGATGGACACACAAAAAATTAGTACCACCTTGGATAGAACAAAAAAATCGGTGGTGAACGGATGGAAAAATCGGAGAAACGCACCTTGCTTTATTAGTAGGTATAGAGACTATGAAGAAAGATTTTGACCATTTTCGAGGATATGAGAAATACGGTCTATGGAAGATTTGTGCATTTCAAGGGTGGTAGTACCCTGTGAGGAGATTTGACCCCTGGAAAGGATAATGATGTTCCACGGAGTGGACTTCATAAGTATAAGTTTTATCTCGATATGTGGGATACCCCAAGTTTATGAAGGGATGAAGTACTATTGGACGTAAAGGAAGTATGATGTTGGAAATATGGAGCAATCGTAACTCCATGATGAGTCTGAGTAACCACGTCTTATTTTGGTACCAATAGAAGGAAGGGAGACAGTACCATTGGATGGATTTAAGAATGCTAGGAAGCTGGATGTTGGAATGAAGATCAGTTTCCGCACCGATGATAAGTTCAAGGATTACAAGCGATGGGATGGGCCATAACCCACAGGCCCCAGGACCTGCCAAGAAGCAAGCACATTCTTGCTGAAGGAAAAACCCTGGAAGAAGTTACAATTTTATCGACAAACGATCCTATAGGATTTTAAGCAAAACCTGAGAGTGCTGAAGAAACGATAGATGTTTGTTTGGCTTGCAGAATCAATGGATTTATCCGAACTTGGTTCGTGGACAAGAGAAATTCCGCAATGCTTGTGAGGATGACCGAGTGTTAGAATGCGAGATTCGCTAAACCGTATACAAGGTACTGATTTGGGTGCGGGATGGATTGATCACCATACCGACTTACTCTTATTGTTCGCCTTACTATATGGGATGGTAAATCGGAGTGACTTACCTATAGTAGAGAGACGACGATCAAAACCTTGTTTGAACCTTAGAATGGTATAAGTATTTTCCCCTTGTACAAGGCAGCTGTTGCCAATCGTAGGATATACGGTAAGGTTCAGCCCAGACCCATTTCCTGCAGGAGAAACCATATATCGATGACCACCATGAGATATCGATAAATGTTTAGTATTGGCGCCAGACCCGTCAGCTAAGAAGTTCCAGTCTCAGAATAAACCTTACCAAGGGCACAATAATTGAGGAAAAAGTTATGCCACTACCGGAAGAGCCCAGAGAAGGAATTTTCCCAAGAATTGGAGAAGACCGGCCCCGTCAAGAATAAGGATGGAATATATGAGTATTGATGGGACCATAACAATGTTTATAAGGGTGGTAACACCCCAGACCCCCTGTGATGCTCGACGGATTTTGAGAAGACCACCAAACCTAACATATTTCTTTCTAGCCTCTTCGAATCTCGAGAACGATATTCATTTTAAGGGTGGTAGGTTCATAACATCCCAAAATTCTAAATTTTGGAATGTTATATTAAATAGATAGATTTGATTGATTGTTTGATTTTTATGTGATTGATTGACTGAAAGTGAGTGAAATTTTAAACTTTTTGAAAGTTAAGTGAGAGGGAATAAAAGGACTTTCCCAAACTTTCATTTTTGCATTTATGATCTGTTGGGGAACGTAGTAATTTCAAAAAAAAATCCTACGCACACGCAAGATCATGGTGATGCATATCATAGAGAGTGGAGAGTGTTGTCCACGCACTCGTGAGACCGAAGCGAAGCGTTAGCACAACGCGGTTGATGTAGTCGTACGTCTTCACGATCCGACCGATCAAGTACCGAACGCACGGCACCTCCAAGTTTAGCACACGTTCAGCCCAATGACTTCCCTCGAACTCCGATCCAGCCGAGTGTTGAGGGAGAGTTTCATCAGCACGACGGCGTGGTGACGATGTTGATGTCCTACCGACGCAGGGCTTCGCCTAAGCACCGCTACAGTATTACCGAGGTGGACTATGGTGTAGGGGGGCACCGCACACGGCTAAAAGATCAAACAGATCAATTGTTGTGTCTTTGGGGTGCCCCCTGCCCCCGTATATAAAGGAGCAAGGGGGGAGAGGCGGCCGGCTATGAGGAGGCGCGCTAGGAGGAGGTGGGAGTAGGATTCCCCCCCTTCCAAGTAGTAGGAGTAGGAGTCAAGGAAAGGGGAGAGAGAAGAGAAGGAAGGAGGGGGCGCAGCCCCTCCCCTTAGTCCAATTCGGACTAGGCCTTGGGGGCGCCCAGCCTCTCCTCTCTCTTTCCCCTAAAGCCCAATAAGGCCCATATACTCCCCAGCAAATTCCCGTAACTCTTCGGTACTCCGAAAAATACTCGAATCACTCGGAACCTTTCCGATGTTCGAATATAGTCGTCCAATATATCAATCTTTACGTCTCAACCATTTCGAGACTCCTCGACATGTCCCCGATCTCATCCGGGACTCCGAACTACCTTCGGTACATCAAAACACATAAACTCATAATATAACCGTCATCGAACTTTGTTGCGTGGACCCTACGGGTTCGAGAACAATGTAGACATGACCGAGAAACGTCTCCGGTCAATAACCAATAGCGGAAACTGGATGCTCATATTGGCTCCCACATATTCTACGAAGATCTTTATCGGTCAAACCGCTTAACAACATACGTTGTTCCCTTTGTCATCGGTATGTTACTTGCCCGAGATTCGATCGTCGGTATATCAATACCTAGTTCAGTCTCGTTACCGGCAAGTCTCTTTACTCGTTCCGTAATACATCGTCCCGCAACTAACTCTTTAGTTGCAATGCTTGCAAGGCTTAAGTGATGTGCATTACTGAGTGGTCCCAGAGATACCTCTCCGACAATCGGAGTGACAAATCCTAATCTCGAAATACGCCAACCCAACAAGTACCTTCGGAGACACCTGTAGAGCATCTTTATAATCACCCAGTTACGCCAGGACGCTTTGGTAGCACACAAAGTGTTCCTTCGGTAAACGGGGGTTGCATAATCTCATAGTCATAGGAACATGTATAAGTCATGAAGAAAGCAATAGCAACATACTAAACGACCGAGTGCTAAGCTAACGGAATGGGTCAAGTCAATCACATCATTCTCCTAAATGATGTGATCCCGTTAATCAAATGACAACTCTTTGTCCATGGCTAGGAAACATAACCATCTTTGATCAACGAGCTAGTAAAGTAGAGGCATACTAGTGACACTCTGTTTGTCTATGTATTCACACATGTATCATGTTTCCGGTTAATACAATTCTAGCATGAATAATAAACATTTATCATGATATAAGGAAATAAATAATAACTTTATTATTGCCTCTAGGGCATATTTCCTTCAGTCTCCCACTTGCACTAGAGTCAATAATCTAGTTCACATCGTCATGTGATTTAACACCAATATTTTACATCTTTATGTGATCAGCTCACATCGCTCTGTGACTAACACCCAATGGGTTTACTAGAGTCAATAATCTAGTTCACATCGCTATGTGATTAACACCCAAAGAGTACTAAGGTGTGATCATTTTTTGCTTATGAGAGAGGTTTAGTCAACGGGTCTGCCACATTCAGATCCGTATGTATTTTGCAAATTTCTATGTCTACAAAGCTCTGCACAGAGCTACTTTAGCTGATTGCTCCCACTTTCAATATGTATCCAGATGAAGACTTAGAGTCATTTGGATCAGTGCCAAAACTTGTATCGACGTAACCCTTTACGACGAACCTTTTGTCACCTCCATAATCGAGAAACATATCCTTATTCCACTAAGGATAATTTTGACTATCGTCCCAAAGGATCTACTTCCTAGATCACTATTGTACTCCTTGCCAAAATTAGTGTAGGGTATACAATAGATCTGGTACATAGCATGGCATACTTTATAGAACCTACGGCTGAGGCATAGGGAATGACTTTCATTCTCTTTCTATCTTCTTCCGTGGTCGGGCTTTGAGTCTTACTCAATTTCACACCTTGTAACACAGGCAAGAACTCTTTCTTTGACTGTTCCATTTTGAACTTACTTCAAAATCTTGTCAAGGTATGTACTCATTGAAAAAACTTATCAAGCATTTTGATATATCTCTATAGATCTTGATGCTCAATATGTAAGCAACTTCACCGAGGTCTTTCTTTGAAAAACTCCTTTCAAACACTCCTTTATGCTTTGCAGAATAATTCTACATTATTTCTGATCAACAATATGTCATTCACATATACTTATCGAAATGTTGCGGTTCTACTCACTTTCTTGTAAATACAGGCTTCACCGCAAGTCTGTATAAAACTATATGCTTTGATCAACTCATCAAAGCGTATATTCCAACTCCGAGATGTTTGCACCAGTCCATAGATGGATCGTTGGAGCTTGCACATTTTGTCAACACCTTTAGGATCGACAAAACCTTCTGGTTGCATCATATACAACTCTTCTTTAATAAATTCATTAAGGAATGCAGTTTTGTTTATCCATTTGCCAGATTTCATAAAATGCGGCAATTGCTAACATGATTCAGATAGACTTAAGCATAGATACGAGTGAGAAACTCTCATCGTAGTCAACACCTTGAACTTGTCGAAAACCTTTTGCGACAATTATAGCTTTGTAAATAGTAACACTACTATCAACGTCCGTCTTCCTCTTGAAGATCCATTTAATCTCAATGGCTCACCGATCATTGGGCAAGTCAATCAAAGTCCATACTTTGTTCTCATACATGGATCCCATCTCATATTTCATGGCCTCAAACCATTTCGCGGAATCTGGGCTCATCATCGCTTCCTCATAGTTCGTAGGTTCGTCATGGTCAAGTAACATGACCTCCAGAATAGGATTATCGTACCACTCTGGTGTGGATCTCACTCTGGTTCACCTACGAGGTTCGGTAGTAACTTGATCTGAAGTTATATGATCATCATCATTAGCTTCCTCACTATGGTGTAGGAGTCCTAGGAACAGATTTCTGTGGTGAACTACTTTCCAGTAAGGGAGCAGGTACAGTTACCTCATCAAGTTCTACTTTCCTCGCACTCACTTCTTTCGAGAGAAACTCCTTCTCTAGAAAGGATCCATTCTTAGCAAATGTCTTGCCTTCGGAGCTGTGATAGAAGGTGTAGCCAACAGTAACTTTTGGGTATCCTATGAAGACACACTTTTCCGATTTGGGTTTGAGCTTATCAGGATGAAACTTTTTCACATAAGCATCGCAACCCCAAACTTTAAGAAACGACAGCTTAGGTTTCTTGCCAAACCATAGTTCATACGGTGTCGTCTCAACGGATTAGACAATGCCTTATTTAATGTGAATGCAGCTGTCTCTAATGCATAACCCCAAAACAATAGTGGTAAATCGGTAAGATACATCATAGATCGCACTATATCCAATAAAGTGCGGTTACGACGTTCGGACACACCATTACGCTGTGGTGTTCCAGGGGGCGTGAGTTGCGAAACTATTCCGCATTGTTTCAATTGAAGACCAAACTCGTAACTCAAACATTCTTCTCCACGATTAGATCATAGAAACTTTATTTTCTTGTTATGATGATTTTCCACTTTACTCTGAAATTCTTTGAACTTTTCAAATGTTTCAGACTTGTGCTTCATTAAGTAGATATACTCATATCTGCTCAAATCGTCTGTGAAGGTCAGAAAATAACAATACCCGCCACAAGCATCAACACTCATTGGACTGCATACATCGGCATGTATTATTTCCAACAAGTCAGTAGCTCGTTCCATTGTTCCGGAGAATGGAGTTTTAGTCATCTTGCCCAAAAGGCACGGTTCGCAAGCATCAAATGATTCATAACCAAGTGATTCCAAAAGTCCATCTTTATGGAGTTTCTTCATGCGCTTTACACCGATATGACCCAAACGACAGTGCCACAAATAAGTTGCACTATCATTATCAACTTTGCATCTTTTGGCATCAATAGTATGAATATGTGTACCACTATGATCGAGATCCAACAAACTATTTTCGTTGGGTGTATGACAATCGAAGGTTTTATTCATGTAAACAGAACAACAATTATTCTCTGACTTTAAATGAATAACCGCATTGCAATAAACATGATCAAATCATATTCATGCTCAACGCAAACGCCAAATAACACTTATTTAGGTTCAACACTAATCCCGAAAATATAGGGAGTGTGCGATGATGATCATATCAATCTTGGAACTACTTCCAACACACATCGTCACCTCGCCCTTAACTAGTTTCTGTTCATTCTGCAACTCCTGTTTGAAAGGTTACTACTCTTAGCAACCGAACCAAGATCAAATACCAAGGGGTTGCTACGACACTAGTAAAATACACATCAATAATCAGATATCAAATATACCTTTGTTCACTTTGCCATCCTTCTTATCCGCCAAATACTTGGGGCAGTTCCGCTTCCAGTGACCAGTCCCTTTGCAGTAGAAGAACTTAGTCTCAGGCTTAGGTCCAGACTTGGGCGTCTTCACTTGAGTAGCAACCTGCTTGCCGTTCTTCTTGAAGCTCCCCTTCTTCCCTTTGCCCTTTTCCTTGAAACTAGTGGTCTTGTCAACCATCAACACTTTGATGCTCTTTCTTGATTTCTACCTTTCGTCGATTTCAGCATCGCGAAGAGCTCGGGAATTACTTTCTTCATCCCTTGCATATTATAGTTCATCACGAAGTTCTAGTAACTTGGTGATAGTGACTAGAGAATTCTGTCAATTACTATCTTATCTGGAAGATTAACTCCCACTTGATTCAAGCAATTGTAGTACCTGCATAATCTGCGCACATGCTCACCGGGTTGAGCTATTCTCCTCCATCTTGTAGGCAAAGTATCGTCAGAGGTCTCATACCTCTCGACACGGGCATGAGTATGAAATACCAATTTCAACTCTTGGAACATCTTATATGCTCCGTGGCGTTCACAACCTTTTTGAAGTCCCGATTCTAAGCCGTAAAGCATGGTGCACTAAACTATCAAGTAGTCATCATAACGAGCTTTTGTCAAACGTTCATAATGTCTGCATCTGCTCCTGCAATAGGTCTGTCACCTAGTGGTGCATCAAGGACATAATACTTCAGGCAAAGAAAGAGGTTAACCCTCGATCACGGACCAAGTCCGCATCATTGCTACTAACATCTTTCAACTTAGTTTTCTCTAGGAACATATCAAAATAAAACAGGGAGCAAAACGCGAGCTATTGATCTACAACATAGATATGCTAATACTACTGTGACTAAGTTCATGATAAATTTAAGTTCAATTAATCATATTACTTAAGAACTCCCACTTAGATAGACATCCCTCTAATCCTCTAAGTGATCACGTGATCTAAATCAACTAAACCATGTCTGATCATCACGTGAGATGGAGTAGTTTCAATGGTGAACATCACTATGTTGATCATATCTACTATGTGATTCACGCTCGACCTTTCGGTCTCAGTGTTCCGACGCCATATCTGTTATATGCTAGGCTCGTCAAGTTTAACCTGAGTATTCGGTGTGCAACTGTTTTGCACCCGTTGTATTTGAATGTAGAGCCTATCACACCCGATCATCATGTGGTGTCTCAACACGAAGAACTTTCGCAACGGTGCATACTCAGGGACAACACTTATACCTTGATAATTTAGTGAGAGATCATCTTATAATGCTACTGTCAATCAAAGCAAGATAAGATGCATAAAAGATAAACATCATATGCAATCAATATAAGTGATATGATATGGCTATCATCATCTTGTGCCTGTGATCTCCATCTTCGAAGCACCGTCATGATCACCATCTTCACCGGCGCGACACCTGGATCTCCATCGTAGCATCGTTGTCATCTCGCCAACTTATGATTCTACGACTATCGCTACCGCTTAGTGATAAAGTAAAGCATTACAGGGCAATTGCATTGCATACAATAAAGCGACAACCATATGGCTCCTGCCAGTTGCCGATAACTCGGCCATAAAACATGATCATCTCATACAATAAAATTTAGTATCATGTCTTGACCATATCACATCACATCATGCCCTGCAAAAACAAGTTAGACGTCCTCTACTTTGTTGTTGCAAATTTTACGTGGCTGCTGCGGGCTTAGCAAGAACCGTTCTTACCTACGCATCAAAACCACAACGATAGTTTGTCAAGTTGGTGCTGTTTTAACCTTCGCAAGGACCGGGCATAGCCACACTCGGTTCAACAAAAGTTGGAGAAACTGACACCCGCCAGCCACCTGTGTGCAAAGCACGTCTGTAGAACCAGTCTCGCATAAGCGTATGCGTAATGTCGGTCCGGGCCGCTTCATCCAACAATAGCGCCGAACCAAAGTATGACATGATGGTAAGCAGTATACTCGTGCATATGACATCTAGCATAAAACCAGGCTCGGATGCCACTGCTGGGGAATGTAGTAATTTCAAAAAAATTCATACGCACACGCAAGATCATGGTGATGCATAGCAACGAGAGGGAGAGTGTTGTCCATGTACCCTCGTAGACCGAAAGCGTAAGCGTTAGCACAACGCGGTTGATGTAGTCGTACGTCTTCACGATCCGACCGATCAAGTACCGAACACACGGCACCTCCGAGTTCAGCACACGTTCAGCCCGATGACGTCCCTCGAACTCCGATCCAGCCGAGTGTTGAGGGAGAGTTTTGTCAGCACGACGGCGTGGTGATGATGTTGATGTTCTACCGACGCAGGGCTTCGCCTAAGCACCGCTACAGTATTATCGAGGTGGACTATGGTGGAGGGGGGGCACCGCACGTGGCTAAAAGATCAAACAGATCAATTGTTGTGTCTTTGGGGTGCCCCTGCCCCCGTATATAAAGGAGCAAGGTGGGAGAGGCGGCCGGCTAGGAGGAGGCGCGCCAGGAGGAGTCCTACTCCCACCGGGAGTAGGATTCCCCCCCCCCCTTCCAAGTAGTAGGAGTAGGAGTCAAGGAAAGGGGAGAGAGAAGAGAAGGAAGGAGGGGGCGCAGCCCCTCCCCTTAGTCCAATTCGGACTAGGCCCAGCCTATCCTCTCTCTTTCCCCTAAAGCCCAATAAGGCCCATATACTCTCCGGCAAATTCCCGTAACTCTTCGGTACTCCGAAAAATACTCGAATCACTCAGAACCTTTCCGATGTTCGAATATAGTCGTCCAATATATCGATATTTACGTCTCGACCATTTCAAGACTCCTCGTCATGTCCCTGATCTCATCTGGGACTCCGAACTACCTTCAGTACATCAAAATACATAAACTCATAATATAACCGTCATCGAACTTTAAGCGTGCGGACCCTACGGGTTCGAGAACAATGTAGACATGACCGAGACACGTCTCCGGTCAAGAACCAATAGCGGAACTGGATGCTCATATTGGCTCCTACATATTCTACGAAGATCTTTATCGGTCAAACCGCATAACAACATATGTTGTTCCCTTTGTCATCGGTATGTTACTTGCCCGAGATTCGATCGTCGGTATCTCAATACCTAGTTCAATCTCATTACCGGCAAGTCTCTTTACTCGTTCCGTAATACATCGTCCCGCAACTAACTCTTTAGTGCAATGCTTGCAAGGTTTAAGTGATGTCCATTACCGAGTGGGCCCAGAGACACCTCTCCGCCACCGCCGCTGACTGCCGCCGGCGCCACCAGCGCACTCGCCGCTCCACGTCGCCCTCCTCAGCTACTCCGCCATCGCCGTCGACGCCCGCAGCCGTCGCCCTGCTCCTCGCCGACGTCCGCCACCGCAGGAAGCCGCCGGAGATCCGCCGTCGGTTTTCCGATGGAAAACCGCCCCGACCGGTAAAACCCTAGATCGGATTTTGTTTCGGTTCTGTTTTGGTTTTTATTTTTAAGCCGGTTTTCTTTTAGTTAGGTCAATTAGTGGACGTTCGCTAGTTTAGGTTCTGGAGCGAACGAATTCATTAGATTAGGTTCTGTAACGAACGTTCGTTGTTTAGTATTTTTCTTTTTCTTTTTAATTTCTGCCAGGACCCGTTTGTGAATAAATTATTTGCGAATAGCCCCTAATCTTCAAAACACCGCAACTTTTGCTCATTTGTCCAAATCCAACTAAACCAATGCTCACTTCTTCGCTATGATCCCTCTATCCAGCTTAATCAACTTGAACATGTTTTTGAAAGTTTTAAAATTTGAATTCAACCAGTTTTGTTTTAAAACTTCGTTTGATCGTAACTTGAGTTTTATAACTCCGTTTTAGTTGATTTTTTTTTTTTGCAAATTAAAGCTCTTGACCTAAACTTTGTGACAAGGCCAAGTTCATATAATTTTGGTACTATTAAAAATTGTTTTATGTTGCAAGAGTTAATTGCTTGTTTTGGGGGTTTTCCGAGATCTTTTCTTCGATTCTTTTGCATGATTGCTTATGTGTGGTTACTATTGCTTGCTTACGATAGATTGACCGGAGTGTGACGAGTAGAACTATCTAGAGTTTTGAGTGCGAATCATCTTCATCAACAGTACAGGCAAGTTCACACTTTGATCATATCCCTTTCATACCCAGTTTTTATGCATTAGTTTCACCCTCAAACATTGCATGAGTAGGATTGATAACATGTGGGTATTGGGAAGTAGTTGATGAGGTAGGAACCTATTGCCTCGCATTCAAACCTTGGGAGTTACTATTACGTTATGCTTATATTGCCATGCTATGCTCGTAGACGTGGATTGGGTTTGAGTGTATTCCATGACAGATGTGAGCTTGTTCACTTAATGGTTCAACTTAAGGTGGCTACTTTAATACACATCTGGGTGGATTGGTTGCGGGCACCTGGGGATAGACCAGTTCTGTCCATTTGGTTCGCCACCCAGGCTCAAAGGGATCATAAGATTATTCATGCTAGAAACTTCCGTGTGCAGCCACAAGCTATTATGGGCTCTAGCATAGTTGAGTATGTTGCATGACCTCTTCCAGTGGTAGGCTAGCAGATGTAGGGGATGTAGGTTGGTACTGTCTACCCCGGGTTAGAGTTAATGCTTCTGAAAGACTGTGTCTCGGTCATTCGTTTCTTAAACACCATGTAGTGCGAGAAATCCAACGGAGGCGATTGAGTCATGTGGGGAAAAGTGTGCAAACCTCTGCAGAGTGTACAAACTAATCATGATTAGTCGTGTCCCCGGTTATGGACATCTTGAGTATCTGGTTCTTGGATTATCATGTAGATCTCATCACTCTAAATTAATTTTTCTGGGTTATTAATTACCTTTTAATTGGGATTGAGATGGGGATTTACCTTCTCAATGTTTTCAACAAACTTTGTAGTTAAATAAAATATATTCCTTTGTAGTAGGGAAAAATGGGCTTTTCACAAAAACATTATAATCATAGAGCTTTTCCACCAGCCATATATGCATGTAGTGATAGCTATTATTCATCATTATCCTGTGGTGTGAATTTGCCAGTACATTCAATGTACTGACCCTTTGTGGCTGCAACGTCTCATGTTGCAGGAATCTTACGACGAGTAAGTGATACGTTAGGGTTACGATTTCTACACTCAACTTTGTCGTTGGTGTTGATGGGAATCTACAACCTTGTTGTTACTTCCGCTATTTGGATTGAGGTAATAGTTTTTATGTTACTTTATACATGTGATTTACCTCTGTTATAGATCCTCGAGTACTGTGTGTGTCGGCATGCCGATCCAGGGATGACACTTAAGCACAGAGACTTGATCGTCTGAGGTCGGGTCGCTACAGCGCGCCTGGGGATCCTGGCGCGCCCAGGTGGGTTGTGCCCACCTGGTGCACCTCCCTCTGATATTATTTGCACAAAAAATTCTTAGATATTCAGAAGAAAAAAATCATATTAAATTTTCAGAACATTCTGAGAATATTTATTTTTGGGTCATTTTTTATTCCACAATAAATTCAGAAGAATGACAAAACATGGCCTTTTATTTTATTTAACTAATAAAAACAGAAAACAAAAAGTAGGGACAGAAGGTAGTGCTCACTAAATTCATCAATTCCGTACCCCTAAAAAATGATCCATTAATAAGGTTGATCAAGTCTTATTAACAACCACTTTTGATTAGCATGGAACCGAAGAACTTTCGTAAATCACTAAGTTACCTCAACGGGGATATGAATGTCCCCAACAATAAGCATTTCATATTTCTTTTTAACAGTAGGTAGAGGTAGTTGAAAACTTCCAATAGTGATTGTCAGAGATTTTTTAATAACATTAATATCATTCACTTGGAATTGTTTCTGCGGAAAGTGCACCGTATGCTCATTACCATCCATATGAAAAGTGACCTTGTTTTTATTGCAATCAATAACAGCCCCTGTAGTATTCAAGAAGGGTCTACCAAGGATAATCGACATGTTGTCGTCCTCGGGCATCTCAAGTATAACAAAGTCAGTCAAAATAGTAACATTAGCAACAACAACGGGCACATCCTCACAAATACCGATAGGTATGGCAGTTGACTTGACAGCCATTTGCAAAGATGTTTCAGTAGGTGTGAGTTTATTCAAATGAAGTGTTTTATATAAAGAAAAAGGCATTACCCTAACACCAGCTCCTAAATCACATAAAGCAGTTTTCACATAGACTCTTCTGATGGAGCAAGGTATAGTTGGTATTCCCGGATCTCCAAGTTTTTTAGGTACTCCATCTTTAAAAGTATAATTAGCATGCATAGTGGAGATTTCAGCTTCCGGTATTTTTCTCTTATTGGTGATGATGTCTTTCATATACTTTGCATAAGGAGGAATTTTTAAGATATCAGTCAAGCGAGTACGTAAAAAGACTGGTCTAAGCATTTCAGCAAAGCGTTCAAATTCTTCATCATCTTTCTTTTTAGTTGACTTAGGTGGAAAGGGCATAGGTTTTTGAACCCACTGTTCTCTTTTCTTACCGTGTTTTCTACCACCAAAGTCTCTTTTATCATATCTTTTATTCTTAGGTTGTGGGTTATCAAGATCAACTGCAAGTTCTATCTCAACATCATTGTCTGGTTCTTTATTACTTGTATGAGTGTTAGGAAACGTAGATACGTTGGAGACGTATCAGTCTCGCTGGTGGGCGTGTGTTGATGGACGAGCGCAGGATGGTGGCGTTTTCTGGCGTCATGGTGGCGTCGACGGCAGCTAGACCGGGCAAGGTAGATGCAGCAGTACATCATTGAAGATGGATTGATGGCAGGTGGTCATGCGGCCTCATACCCGTGACGTCTGGTTGAGGAGTGCGCCCGATGGTGGGTGCCCCATACCCGGCAAAGGCGTCTGGTTGGGACCTCGGATCTTAGATGTTAGGTCCTGCCATGAGGTCTCTGTTTGGTATTAGGCCCAGACTATCAGCATCCCTACATCAACTGGATAGGAGTAGCGACAGATGTTGCCTAGAAGTGGCTTTAGTCTTACTGTTGTATGACTTTGTAAGGTCTTGTGTGAACAATTAATAAAATGGCTGCATGCATCGTCCGAATGCAGAGGCCGGAGGTCCTCCTCTAATTCTTTTTTAAAAATATAACTTGTTATCTCGTCCAGATACGGTGCTTCCTACTGTATCCCTACACGTGCCAACGTGGCAAGGCCACTGTCAGTGGCTGAGGCTTGTTTTTTTAGAAAGGACCCATACATTCTATTTATTTTTACACAAAAAGTCCTCAAATAAAATGAAAGAAGTTGCAGCGCATGATGGGATTCGAAACAACAGGCTACCAGAGTATTTAACAAAAAAAACTACCACATTTTATGAAACCGTGCCTATAAACTACTACTTTATAAATTTATGCCGAAAACTATCATTTTCTCATTAATCTTTGACTAAAAATTACCATGTCTGAAAAAAACCCGATTTGGCTCTTTTAAATGCGTTTCTGACTAGTTGGACCCACACATAAGCGGGCTGGACGTGGACGGGGAGCTGCTCATGGCCTTCCGGCGCGTGGTCACCGCGGACCCGCTTGGTGCGCTCCGCAGCTGGAGCTACTCCAGCGACTCCGCATGCGCCTGGAACGACGTCATCTGCAACGGCTTCCCGCAGCCCCAGCGGCAGCAGCAGCAGACCTCCCCGGTCAACCTCACCTCCGCCACCGCCGACGGCAGCGGGAACGGGAACTTCAGCACGCTCGTCGGCGGCCGGGCGAACGACGCGCTGCTCGGCCTCAACGCGTCCATGGCGGCGGCCACGGTGTCCTGCATCATCGGCCTCGTCATCTGCAATTGGAGCCTAACTATTGGAGCGAGTTATCTCAATTCGTCTGCCATTGAAAGCCATAGGGAGACTCCATGGGGCCGGCGACATGGAGTCCAGCTAGCGCGACGGCTAGCTTGCTTGGTGGTGGGGCGGTCAGCTCGCCCACCACCGGCCCGACCACACTACGCGGAGTGCACACGAGGTGTTTGAGGAAATGCCAGAGAGAGGAGATGGAGGAAGAAGATTGATGCTGACAGGTGGGCCCATCCTGTCAGAGGCGTTTAGAAGAGACAAATCGGGCACTTTTCCGACATGATAGTTTTTAGTTAAAGATTAATCAAAAATGGTAATTTTTGCCATAAATTTATAAAGTGGTACTTCCTTCGTTCCAAAATGAATGACTCTAAGTTAGTATAAAGTTGAGTCATCTATTTTAAAACGAAGGGAGTAATTTATAGACACGGTTTCATGAAATGTGGTAGTTTTTTTATTAAATACTCGGGCTACCACAATCTGCCTAAGCCTAGAGAGCCACTAGACCAACTAACAGTTCACGTTTAAGTGCACAGTTAAAGCTATTTAACACGTACTGCATAAATTAAAATGACAAAAGTCTGTGCTGAAAAGGAAAGCCCCAGTTCGATACTATGACCTCGTGTACAAGGGCTAACCATGAGGCCAGAATGACACTTAATAACATAAACAAATTATTGTTATTTTTTCTATGTAAGATAGATTTGATTTTAGCTTATTAGTGATAAATAGATATAAAAGTGCTATGCATTGTATAGTATAAAATTTATGTATCCCAATGCCAGCAAGCTTTGCATAACTTTTTTACGCACAGATAGATTTTTTTGCACATAGTACCTAACTTTAAATATATATACCCGCAAAAAATAGTCAGAATGAATGAATGCAAATTCTTTTGGACAAACCAATGATTTTTTAATTTGATTTTTTTAAATTTTATAATGTGGATAAAAGGAAATAAAATGTAAAATGAATATACGTATTTTTTTGGACAAATCAACGAAATTTTTGTTTGAATTCGAATATTTCTAAATTTAAATATTTATATAAAAGGAAATATAGTGCACAGCGAATGTACGTATGTTTTTCGGACAAATAAACTCAATTTTTGTTTGAATTCAAATAAATGTAAATTTAAAAATCTAGATAAAGAAAATATAGTGCAGAATGAATGTACTTAAATTCTTCTGGACAAATCAAATATTTTTTGTTTGAATTCAATTTTTTTTAAACTAAAATCTAGATAAAAGGAAATATAGTGTAGAATGAATGTATGTTAATTTTTGGAGCAAATCAACTTTTTTTTTGAATTGGAACAATTTTTATTTTAAAATCTAGATAACAGAAAATATAGTGCACAACGAATGTACGTACATTCTTTTGGATATATCAACAACATTTAAGAAAATCTAGATAAGAGAAAATTCGGTTTTTGTAATACTAGTCCAACTGACTTCGGTTTTGGTAATGAAAAAATTCGGGCAAATCAACAGATTTTTTTTTGAATTCAAATAATTTTAAACAAAAAATCTAGATAAGAGAAAATATAGTTCAAAGCGTTTACGCTTACACTTGGATATATATCTTAGTAGTCTCAAATAAACATGAAGTAACATTAGGTGGTTGGTTAGGACACCGCTCCGGTTTGAAGCGGGGTTTCCCTTTTTCCTTATTTGATTTTTACTTTAATCCGTATGGTCTATGTTATATAAAGCAAATTGTATACATTTAATGTCAAACCTCAGCTGGTCGAGTGACTGTCTATCCTGGGCGAATCACGGCAGGTCATGGTTCAAATCCCTCAGACGTTCCACGTTTCTCCTTTTATTTGAGAATTTTTTGCATAAATAAATAAAATTATGGCCTAGTTCTTTTGCCAGAATCTAGGGATTCTTCCTGAATCCGACCCCTACCCAGCTTCTTCCAGAATCTTTGCACCCCATTTGTTTTACAATCCTATCTAATTAGACCCTAACTAAATAGGATTGTAAAACAAATGGGGCCCAAAGATTTTGGGAGAAGTTGAGTTTGATTCTAGAATCTCAGATTCTGGCAAAAGAACTGGGCCATAAGGGTGCTATCAAAAAAAATAGTGCACACGGATTACCACCATCTCAGCCACTGACAGTGGGCCTTGCCACGTGGCACGCATAGGAATACGGCTGGATACGGTAGAAAGCACCGGATATGGACGAAAGGACAAGTTAAATGACCAAAAACACGTATTTTACAAGTTTATACGCTAAACTGAACGTTGCGTGCAAGTTATATGACTTCCGCTGTATTTACCTTCAAAAGTTACATAACACTCAACTGTGACTGCAAAATTACATGGACTCTAGAGCTGTCATTGACTGTAAATTAGAGTTTTGATTTCAGCCGATTGCCAAACTACTACAGTAGATAATTATACAATTGTATACAGACAACAAAGACGAATATTTCCAGCCTATGCTGCCAATAGGACGAATTCCCTGTTAATTCAACAAGTCAGGCTGAAGAGCATGTGCGAACGTCCCCTGGCTTGGCATCTGATAGAAGCGGACCTTGTGGTTGACAACCCGGAGCTTACCGCCAGCGGAGGTGAGGACCTGCAGGGCCGTCAACAGGATGGCAGGGCGCAGGGGCGCCTGCTGGTTACCGAATCCCATGCTCCATGAGATGCAAAACTTTCCATTCCCAAGATATACCAAGGTTTGTTCTTGTGGGTAGAGGCAGAAACGGGTGCCGGACGGAGGGCACGGTGGCCGCGTCTCCTCCCACACGTACCGGACCGCCGGCGGGGATTGCTGCATGTCGCAGGCACACAGGCAGTTCTCCTTGGGGCACAGGCCGAAGCAGAGGCCGCCGAGCTCGGGGACGACGAGGCCGCGACCTGCGAAGGGCAGCTCCCAGTCGCCCTCCTTGCGCCACGCGCGCCGGACGGTGTCGAAAGTGCAGGTGCCCATCCCCTCTGCCGAGACCCACAGTCGCGAGGTAGGCCGTGACCCGTGGCGCGTCCAAGCGGCGGGAGCCGGGCGGGGGGTCGGAGAGTGCCCGTTAGACGCGTCGCTCGCCCTGATCGTTAGCCTCGCTCGCTGTTAAAACAGGAGGGGTTTTACGGTGCAAATTACTAGTCACGGGAGAGACTAGTATTTGAACAGATCCACCGTTGATTTCAAGGGTAATCTAGGCACTTTATATTAGATTTTTTTTCTCTTAGCCCAAGGGCAGTTTAGTCCGATAAAAGTTTACTAATCAACTGAAAGTCCCGACCGAATCGGCCCCGACACCTGCATTCACGTCACCCAAGCCCTAATTGCATTTCTCTTCGCCGCCACCGCCACCGTGCCGTCCGCCTCGAGATCCTTCACCGCCCGTCTGTTTCCGGCCATCGCAGCCTGCCGCCGCCGTCCGCCTCGGGATCCTTCCCGCCTGTCTGTTCCGACCACCGCAGCCCACTCGTCGCTCTCGCCGCCATTTGTCGCCGCCGCCGCCCGCCTCGATCCTTCACGCCGTCCGTTTCGTCGCAGCCGACCAGCTCTCGCCCGCTTCTTGCTGCCGTGTTTTCCACGCCGGAACCTTCCTGCCCGTCCTGCTCGCCTCTAACAAGAGCTGTGGCCGCCACTTGCCGCTGCACTACCGCCGCTAATCACCGTCACCGTTGGCTCACTTTGTTCATCCATCTCTACCACTGCTGGTCGGCTGCAGAAAGGTAATGCTTGAACATGAACAACTCTCTATGTCAGGCCGTTTCATTACTTAGTAGCTTTATTTGTCCTCGTTGTTTGTTCTCATGCGAATCCTGCAAACTACTTGACAAGTAATGAAACGGCCTGACATAGATTAGTCCCAGATCATAGCAGGATGTATATTTCCATGTCAATTGTCCTACGCAACATGAAATCTCCAGGATCACGAAAGCACTTGATAGCAGAATGTTGTACAAATCCGTCATTCAGGAAACCATGTCAAAGAAGCACCACAACTTTTCAAACTACTAGAAAACTTAGCTGCACATAAAGATTACTATCTGAGGCTTTGCACTAAACTGATATTTTTCCTAATAATCAGCTCTTTCCTCAGAGGAATGTACAGTAGAGATTATATTCCTTTCCTAATAATAATCTTGTTCCTCAGAAGGATATACATATACAGTACTACAACCAACTCATAGGATGATTTTTCTTCTTTGAGAAGCTGTAAGTTGCTATCAATGATTCTCTAGAGCAGGAATTGCTTGCCGGTGTATGTAGCATATATCTACACCCCTATAATGTTCGAGAAGGTTAAGGGGGAGATCGTGAGGTTATCAAAATGGCAAGTCGAGGAGGTGAACAAGGAAGATAGTTTGACGAGGTTTGCAGTTGTTCATAAAGAGCGCAGGCAAGCAATATTTGATGTGAGGT
This sequence comes from Aegilops bicornis, assembly GCA_021605145.1. Lineage (NCBI taxonomy): Eukaryota > Viridiplantae > Streptophyta > Magnoliopsida > Poales > Poaceae > Aegilops > Aegilops bicornis. The sequence goes on from CM038671.1 coordinate 720,047,414, forward strand.
GTGTTTATGTGGGCTCGGTGATAGCGAGTGTGCACTGCCAATGCCGGAAGATGGAGAGTGAGGATATTCCATGCACACATATATTTGCTATTCTAAAGTGCGTTGGGTTAGACACCATTCCTAGTTGTTGTGTTGTTAAAAGATGGACGATGAAAGCCAAGCCTGCCTTCGATTCAGACATGAGTGCCAGTACGCAGCAATGGTCAGAACGGATGGATCGTTTCCATGAGCTCCATAACGATGCAAGTGTTGCTTTTTTAAGGCTTCGAAATCCGCAGCGCAATCAGAGAGGGTGATGGCATTTCTCAACAGTATTATTGATGAGGGTGAGAATGACGAGAATACTAACATAGCATCATTTGGTCCTTTGCCGGCATATTTTTCTGGGGCACGCCAAATCTTCACAACTAAAGTTCTGGATCCAATACCAATTATTCCAAAAGGTGCTCCATCGAAGGGCAGGTTGAAGCCATTCCAGGAGACTATGAAGAAAAAGAAGCCCAAACATGAGTAAGGACGCGCTGTTTTTTCAGTGATATTTCTAACATTTGGCGCAGATAAAATAAGTTATATTTCCTCATAGAATGTGCTGCCCACACTTTCCATCTAATGTATTTTCTCTATCCATTCTCATCAGCTGCGGGCAAAGTCGGACAGGCGTTAATTATGCTGAAGAGCCACACATCAGTTGAATCAGCTATCTACTTGTCTAAACTTTTTAAAAGTGTCAGGATTTTCAAGTGTCTTGATGTAATTTTCCCTTTGGATATTGAACATTTTCCTTTTTGGCTCCATGCGTAGGACATGATGATTGTAATATGGTGGTTTTGGCTGTATCAAGCATTTACTTAATTCTGCAATGCCCTTTTGTCAATCTTTGACCTCCTGTGATATTTGTTGTTCTGGTCCTTTGATTATATAATTGTTTTTTAATAATGGTCTAATAAATCTTTCGAGCGCTATAATCAAGTTGTTGTTTGCCTGGCTAATAAACCATAGACCCACTTACTTTATGGGCCTATTCGGTTGCCTGGATGAGGCCCACGTAGGCCCTAGCGGGCTCAAAAAGTCACCCCGAACCCACCAGGTGCATCCTGTAGGCGCCGAATTAAACATGAAAGAAAATAAAAAAATCTCAAAAAAATCAAAGAAATTAAAAAGTCGAGATGGGGAGTCGAACCTCAGACTTCACATATGAGAGCAGCAACACTAACCAGTTAAGCTGGCAATTGTGAATAGATGAATAGCAGCGCCAAACTTAAAGTACTGTGCACAGTGTCACATCCGGGATTTTTTTTCAAAATATTAAAAATTTATGCAAGTAACATGAATTGACGAGTACCTAGCATTAAATACCATAGTTAATAATATGAAACGTACCTGTATTAGGGCTAGGTTGCCAGCTGGCCACCTTAAATACCTTCATTACGCATCTACGCCAAGCATCGGTCTTCATTGAACTATATGTGGAGGCACTAGGAGACTTCGCCTATTGCAAAGGTTCCTAATGGACCCTCGGGTGTATGTCTCTCCTTCGCATCCGCCAAACAGGATCATTTTTTTTCATCGGCTACAATGACCATGGAAAGCACGCATGCCAAAAATTATCGCGTTTCGACACTGTATGGATTTTCTATGATTTTCCGGGCCGAAAAACCCTAAAATAGTGCACGGACGTGACGCAACGTGCGTTCGGTGTCGGATTTCGTTCATTTTTGGCGTCGGGTACCCGGGTGGGGCCCCACACGCGCTGCCAAAAGTTGGGTAGATTCCGTGATTGCGCTCAGGCACGTCATGTGGAAGGCGGTGGTTTCGGTATGGGCGGAATGGACCCTTGGGTGTATGTCTCTCCTTCGCATCCAACAAACAGGATCATTTTTTTTTCATCGGCTACAATGACCATGGAAAGCACGCATGCCAAAATTTATCGCGTTTCAACACTGTATGGATTCTCTATGATTTTCCGGGCCGAAAAACCCTAAAATAGTGCCCGGACGTGACGCAACGTGCGTCCGGTGTTGGATTTCGTTCATTTTTGGCGTCGGGTACCCGGGTGGGGCCCCACACGCGCTGCCAAAAGTTGGGTAGATTCCGTGATTGCGCTCAGGCACGTCATGTGGAAGGCGGTGGTTTCGGTATGGGCGGAATGGACCCTCGGGTGTATGTCTCTCCTTCGCATCCGACAAACAGGATCATTTTTTTCATCGGCTACAATGACCATGGAAAGCACGCATGCCAAAATTTATCGCGTTTCGACACTGTATGGATTTTCTATGATTTTCCGGGCCGGAAAACCCTAAAATAGTGCCGGGACGTGACGCAACGTGCGTTCGGTGTCGGATTTCGTTCATTTTTGGCGTCGGGTACCCGGGTGGGGCCCCACACGCGCTGCCAAAAGTTGGGTAGATTCCGTGATTGCGCTCAGGCACGTCATGTGGAAGGCGGTGGTTTCGGTATGGGCGGAATGGACCCTCGGTGTCTGTCTCTCCTTCGCATCCGCCAAACTGTATCATTTTTTTTTTCATCGGCTACAATGACCATGGAAAGCACGCATGCCAAAATTTATCGCGTTTCGACACTGTATGGATTTTCTATGATTTTCCGGGCCGGAAAACCCTAAAATAGTGCCGGACGTGACGCAACGCATGCTCGTGTCGGATTTCGTTCATTTTTGGCGTCGGGTACCCGGGTGGGGCCCCACACGCGCTGCCAAAAGTTGGGTAGATTCCGTGATTGCGCTCAGGCACGTCATGTGGAAGGCGGCGGTTTCGGTATGGTGAAGGAGCTTAAGCCATTGCTACTAAAACACCATGCTGAAACCTATAGTCAGTTTGGCCATGCAAATATGAACATGCAGGACATTATGCATCAATAGAGATGTCTGGGTTATCGTTTTGAAGACTTCATCTCAGCCTACAATGTAAGTGTCTTCGGTGATATACCTTCAAGTTACTAAAATATTGAAAATGACACATGATCTTTTGTTTTTGCAGGACCATCGTTATGGAATTTCTAACAAAACAAAACCCACACATGCGTCAACATTTCAGAATTCAGGGAAGGAGCAAAAGTCAACCTTCAGGAACCTTTCACCTGAATTACAGGTAAGCACATATACATCTTTAATTAATTTATTAATGTGTAAATCTAAGACCTCATCGCATATTACAGAGTGCTGCTAAGAGCCCCAAGCATGCAGACAAAAAGTTCACTACGAAAGGAGCTACCAGTAAAGATGTAAAAGAGGCCGAGGATGAATCCCCAAACCTTTTCCACAAATCTGAGGTAAGCTCACATACGAAATTAATTATTTGCAAGTCCAGTTGTTTTCTGTAAATATAATACCTCTCTTGCATGTTACAGAGTGTTGCGAAGACCGCTGATAAGATGCCAGTCCGTATGAACCAAGTAGCTAAAGATGTAGCCGAGGAAGACTCAATTGGGTACAAAATCCGTAAAGAAGGAAGGAAGTCTACATCCTTTCAGAAAGATGATTTTCTGTATTACAACGCACCGAAAACAAGAAAGACTAGGAAGACTAAAGTCAAAAATGACAGCTTTGTGTCTGAAGGCAACAAAGATGAGCTTGATGTTGACAAAATCAGAGATTATATAAATGAATCACCCATTTTTGATGATCTTGTTCACATTGATGACGTTTATCTAGAGCAAAGGCATCTAAGTGTCTTAACCAGCGACAATGTTACCCGAGAAACTGACAAGTGGTTGGGAGAACAGGTATCTTTGCTTTCTGATTTCAAAGGAAAAAAATTCATATTGTTGGTTTAAATTGAAATCTTAATTGTGTGTGTTTTTCAAATAAAATAGCTACTTGATGCTGGCATCGAGTTGCTTAGGGCCAACAAAGTTGAAGATGTGAGGAAGGATGGAAGGGTCTATCTCGAAAGATCAATCAAGACCCAACCACGAGCGTGATGGGCTTCCTAACATGCAGAAGGAGGTTCTGTCTGGAAAATATGGTACAGCGCAAGGGGACAATTACCTTGCTCATGAGATGGTAAGAACCACCCTACACAAAACATAAACATATGAAAGGCGAAAACTAATTGTATTTTTTTAGATATTCCTGCCTATGAATCTGCAAAACCTGCACTGGTATTTGGCCGTAGTGAACACACACAAAAGGGAGATCCAGATCCTTGACTCCATGCTCGATCACGAAGACCGCCTAGAACTGCGCCAAACCGTGAGTTGCAATACGGATATTACTAAATTGTTATATGATTTAACTGTTAGATAATGACAAAATATCATATTTGACACTCCGTTTTGCAACTGCTAGGTATGGAAGCACATGTGAATCTATCTCTAAAAATGAAGGGGGCCCAAAATAGCAACTGGCCTGACTCACTCTCATCAAAATGGCCAGTTTTTGTGAAGAAGACCCCACAACAAATGATGGGTACATACACAATTGTCAAATTTTGTTTTCAAACTAAATTAGTAGGACTGCGCACTAACAATTATCTTTATTTATTGCAGTTGTTCATGTGGGCTATTTGTTCTAAAAAACATGGAATCCTGGACAGGAGATGAGCACACCTTGTGAGTTCAAGCGGTAAAAGCACACAACATATTCATATGCACTAGCAGTTTGACCGAACTAACTTTTCCTCTTGCATAGGTTCACATTGACAAATTCGAAGGGAACTACCTGCTATGCTGGTCAGCTCGCCACTTAACAAGTTGAGGAAGCGCTACCTTGAAGCAACAGCCAAGATGGACGAAGACTCCAAGATGGACCAAGATCGAAGACATACACGCGTCCGTGAGTCCCTTTTGAGTCGTGCCATCTAGTTTCAAGTCCTTTTCCGCGTTAGCAATTTTTAGGGAATAATATCGCATGAAGACAATTCGTGTTTTGTGGTTTCATTTTTGTGTGTTACCAAACTATTTTTACCATACTCTATTTCTTATGGAGTAATTCGACACTGAGAACACACAGAAAGAGAAAGCTTTCACTGTACTTATCTAACAGAGACACTGATTTCAGTACATGTCATTCACATGTTTGCTATCTAAGTGTTAGAAATCTATTTTCCAATATTTATGTTTTCTTCCTTGCGTGCCTATCAATCATCAACATCAATCTGACATTGAAGTTCTTTACTTTATTTAAGGCCTTGCAGCACGATGTGCTTCTCGGCAACAGATTGCCGCTGAATTCATGTCTGCCATGAGATGCCGTGCTAAAATGGAAGCAGGACTCTCTGGTTACCAGTGAACTGCATACTTTTCTCTTTTTCCATGCTGAATTTGATCAAGCGAATACAAACAATTTCTACCCTTTATTTGCTACATCCAAGTAAGAAAGCTTACTATAGAGAAACTTTTACAACGACCAATTGCAGCAAAGTTATTCCTTTTATAATCTGCATTTCCAAATTCATGCAAGGAACAGAGCTGAACAGTTGAAGGACTGTTAAGATAAACTAATACCATTGCAACAGCCTTTTGCTAAGCAATCAGTTATTCAATTGTATGAATTATTATTTCATACAAGAAGTATGGAAAAAATTATTAACGGAAGGATTGGTTACATTATAGAAAAACTGAGAAGTGGTGATCTAGCAATAGTTTTCCTAATGTTCACTGCCACATCCCTATGCCACCTTTTCTGTCTGTAACAAAGACTTGTTTGCAATTCCCCAGTTTCCACTTAGTATTTCCCTATTTCAAATATTTTTTTTCTTTTGATTAGAAGAGAGTTAACAGAATTTAATTCAACAATTTCAAGTAGTATCTTGTTATAGAGTTGACAGAAACTTGAGATTCAAAATATCAAATTTCACTTCCAACTGCAATTTCTCATCATGCCGGTGGCTCCCCTTTCTATGAACAGAGGAGAGGAGAGAGACATACGTCTTCGGTGGGTGATGATACTCGTCGACGGCCAAGATTTGGAGTGCACGCACATGGGGAATACCTTTTTCATCCACTCTTGAAGCGACGACAGTGCTTGCCGTACCTGCCTTCCACCGCAGCCGACGCCGCAATTTCTCCCAGATGCTTCTCCTCTGGCGACACGGCAGAGGCAACCAGCGGCCGCACCTTGCTCCGCCACCGCTTGCCGCCGCCAACCGTACTAGTCCAACGAAGCGCCACGTAAGGGCCGGGTCCGCCCTCCATAGCCTCCATCTTGGCGCCCGGCCTCGGCCGGGCGGCGCGCTGGTTTTACCGGCGATCTGGTCGTAAACGCCGCCATTTGGCGGTCTCCATTGTCGACGAAGCTTCCGGCGGCTGGAATAGCGCGCAAGCCGAGGAGGAGCTCAGTTGGCTGCGGCGGCACGGAATAGCGTCTTGACCGAGTGAGTGGATCTGGTGTGGAGATGCAAGGTGGGTGGAGTGCGCCACGACGGCGGTGGTGTGTGCGGAGAGAATGGATCGAGGATGGACGGGGTGGGCAAATTTCCATCTCCCAAAATACCCTTTTCGTGCGGGATTTTATTTTTATTTTAATCTCGTGCGGAGGCGTTTTCCCTCTGCCCATTTTGCCCTTCGGAGAAAAAATACTACTCCTTCGCTGGACAAGTATTGATCACGTTGGACCATCAGATCTACTGATTGGATGGCTGATATTTCTTTGTCCTTACCGTAAAAGGCCTCTAAAACAGACACTGGTTTCTGGAAAAATAGACACCGGTTTTCTAGAAAAAAACTGGGAATTTAAAAAGACGCGAATTTGAATAAAAATAGTATGGATTTGAAAAAAATACCATTTTAAAAAAGGTTCATGGATATAACTGCAAAAAAAGGTTCATTGATTTGAAAATTTTGTTCGCGGAATTTGAGTTTTTTGTGAATTTGAAAACAGTTCAGGGATTTGAAAAAACTTCACGGATTCGAAAAGGAAATTTACGAATTTGAAAAGTTCATAAAATTGAGAAATTTTTGCAAAAATGTAAAATATTCATGAATTTTAAAAATGTGATTTTGAAAAGTTCATAAATTTAAAAATATGTCACCAATTTATAAATAGTTGGTGAAAATAAAAGAGTTCACAAATTTTTAGAAAAAAAACAGAAATTTGGGGGAAAATTGGGGATTTGGAAAAGTTCACGAATTTTGAGGGAAAGAAATTAAAAAGTCTGAAAAAATCACAAGATTGAAAAACAAATATCGGATTTGAAAAAAAATTATGAATTCAAAAAAAATTCACGCATTATAAAAAATATAAAAAGCCAAATAAATAAATAAATAACCAGACACAAACTGGTCCAGAAAAACCACAAATAAAAGAAAAAACTTATCAAAAGCTTCCAGAAGCTTCACAAAGCCGGGAGCATGAGAGGGAGCTTCCCCGCTCATGCCTTAGTTGGGCCGGCCCATTAGAATGTATCAAAGGGGAGAGGGGTGTGAGTTGTGTACCAAACTTAAGCCTAAACCTTCTCGGCCATACACCAGCGATCGTCTTTTTCCCTTTCGTTAGGGTTTCTCTTTCCTCCTGGAGGCGACTCGCCGCCACTGAGGTTTTGATCTTCCCTGCCGCCGATCTCCCAGAAGGGCTGGCCTTGCTTCCCGCTTCCGATCCTAGGGATCGAAGCGAAGCTCGGACTGGCAGGACGAGGGCTCAACGGGCTTAGGGTTCCATCACACAACTCGATCGATCTCAATAGGGTTAGGGACTTACATGGCTTCGGAAAAGGCATCGGGATCAGCAGAGACCAGCGATGTCGAGAGGATGATGAAAGAGATAGGGCTACGCGAGGAGGATCTGGATGACGTCGTTTTTTATGAGAAAGAGGCGCCTCAAGAGGAGGAAGGAACAACACAACCCAGTATGAGGATTTTGAGGAGCCAACAGAGGAACAGAACGGCGTTGATATGCTTGACTCTAGTAGGAAGAGAGCAAACAACACAGTGCAAACTGAAGGAAATAGTGAGATTGAACAGATTGTAGGGGATCCTAAAAACAACCAGCTTGCAATAATCCCCCGGGCTGCATCTGTGATGAGTCCTCCACTGAAGAGGGATCCAAAGAGGTCAAAGGCAAACATTGACGACATTGATACGACTATGGCTGCAAAGAATTTGGCGGGCTCACTAGATGGGCACCGCCGGGCCCAATGAGTATCATAAGTTGGAACTGTCATCGGGCTGGCAAACCGGCGACAGTTCAAAAGCTTCGTGATCTAACGAAGCGTTTCCCCCCTCTATATTATGTATTCTTGGAACTCACATAGAGGGCTCTAGAGTCGAAAGTATGGTAGACAATCTAGGTTTTAGTAAAAGCTTTGCAGTTAGTAGTGTTGGTAGGAGTGGTGGTCTTCGTGTATTTTGGAAAGATTCAATATTAGCAAAATTTATTGGTTACTCTCAGTATCATATAGATATGGAAATAGAGGAACTTGTCAACTTCCCTTTTTGGTTCACTTTTGTTTATGCCGAGGTGATAGTATCCAACGTATCTATAATTTTTGATTGTTCCATGCTGTTATATTATCATTCTTGGATGTTTTACAATCACTTTATATCATTTTTTGGTACTAACCTATTGACATAGTGCCCAGTGCCATTTGATGTTTTCTGCATGTTTTTTACATCGCAGGAAATCAATACCAAACAGAGTTCAAACGCAGCGAAACTTTTTGTGGATTTATTTTGGACCAGAAGACATCCAGTGGGCCAAAGAAGTACCGAAGAGGGAGCCCGAGGTGAGCACAAGACACCAGGGCGCACCCTGGTGGGTTGTGCCCACCTTGGTGGCCTCCCACACCGCATCTTTGCTCTATAAATAACCCAATATTCCAGAAACCTTAGGGGAGTCGACGAAAATCAATTCCAGCCGCCGCAAGTTCCAGAATCACCAGATCCAATCTAGACACCATCACGGAGGGGTTCATCATGCCCATTGCTGCCTCTCTGATGATGCGTGAGTAGTTCATTGTAGACCTACGGGTCCTTAGTTAGTAGCTAGATGGCTTCCTCTCTCTCATTTGATTCTCAATACAATGGTCTCTTGGAGATCTATTTGATGTAACTCTTTTGTGGTGTGTTTGTTGGGATCTGATGAACTTTGACTTTATGATCAGATCTACGTTTTTATCCATGAAAGTTATTTGAGTCTTCTTTGATCTCTTATATGCATGATTGCATATAGCCTCGTATTTCTTCTCTGATATTTGGTTTTTTTGCCAACTTGATCTATTTATCTTGCAATGGGAAGAGGTGCTTTGTGATGGGTTCGATCTTACGGTGCTTGATCCTAGTGACCAAAGGGGAAACCACACGTACGTATCGTTGCTATTAAGGATAACAAGATGGGGTCTATTTCTACATAAATAGATCTTGTCTACATCATGTCATCGTTCTTATTGCATTACTCCGTTTTTCCATGAACTTAATACACTAGATGCATGCTGGATATCGGTCAATGTGTGGAGTAATAGTAGTAGATGAAGGCAGGAGTCAGCCTACTAATCTTGGACGTGATGCCTATATAATGATCATTGCCTGGATATCGTCATGATTATTTCAAGTTCTATCAATTGCCCAATAGTAATTCGTTTACCCACCGTTTGCTATTTTTCTTGAGAGAAGCCACTAGTGAAATCTACGGCCCCAGGGTCTCTTCTTTATTATATTTGCCTTCGGGATCTATTTTTATTTGCTTTTATTTTCAGATCTATTAAACCAAAAATACAAAAATACTTTGCTGCACTTTATTTTACTTGTGATCTATTTATTCAATCTATTACAACTTTTTCCCGTCTACTTGCCAATTTTTGGCACCGTTGCCCGAAAGGGATTGGCAACTCCTTTAATACGTCGAGTTGCGAGTATTTGTTATTTGTGTGCAGGTGTTGTTCACGTAGTGTTGCGTGGTTCTCCTACTGGTTCGATAACCTTTGGTCTCATCACTGAGGGAAATACTACCGTTGTTGTACTGCATCATCCCTTCCTCTTTGGGGAAATATCGACGTAGTTCAAGCCGCATCAAAAGAAATTTCTGGCGCCGTTGCCGGGGAGGATCAAGTCAAGATAGTCTCCCGGCCACGTGCCAATTTCTGGCGCCGTTGCCGAGGAGACATCATCAACATCTGCCAGGTTCCTAATCACAAATCTCATCTCCTTGCAATTTACATTATTTGCCATTTGCCTCTCGTTTTCCTCCCCCCAGTTTACAAAAAATTGCCGTTTTATTCGCCCTCTTTTTCGTTCGCCTTTTTCTCGTCGGATCTCATGTTTACTTGTGTTGCCATGTGCTTTCTATTTGCTTTCATCTTTGCTTGCTAATATTGATATGGATCCTCATCCACTTGCTAATCTTTTTAAAAGATCCAATTATGATGAACCAATTGCTAGTAAATTGAGTTCACTAGATTATCTTTATGAAGTTTTGGTTGAGATTTATGAATCTGAAAATTGTGATGAAGTGTTAAATGAAGGAATTTATAAAGTGATTCATGATAGTTCCTTGAAAGAAAAGCATGATTGCAATGATGTTATTACAAATTCTATTAATGTAAATTGTGCTAATAATATGCAAAACCTAATTGATAACCGTAACAAGCCAGGGGGTTGTCCTCATGACATGTGCACGTTTAATGATATCATCTGTAAGCAAAGCCTAATTGAACTTCCTATAAAAGGTCGATCCTACACCTCGAGTAACATGCAACAAGACCCCCTCCTGAAACAATTAGATTGGTTTTTTTACCTCGCTCTACTGGACTAATGCCTACCCAAACACCATGGTTAAACCTCTTGGTAAGCCTGTCTCTGACCACGTCCCCTACCTGGTTTCCATCCAAACCTCTATACGTCGCAGCAAAATTTTTAGGTTCGAACCATATTGGATTTTGCACCCTGGTTTTACAGACCTAGTTCAAGAGGTTTGGAACAGACCTATTAGATCCTCTAATGTTGCGACAGTCCTATGCCGTAAGTTCAAAGCGCTCAGGCATACCCTGAAAACTTGGAGCAAAAATCTTTCTCGCCTCTCGGTGGCCATCGCAAACTGTAATCAGACCTTGGCACAATTAGATGAGCTGGAAAACAATAGAATCTTGTCAATACCTGAGATGAACTTTCGTTCAATCCTAAAGAAACATCTGCTGCGCCTACTCAACTACTAAAACCAATACTGGAAGAAACAGTGTACCTTCCGTTGGATCAAATTTGGGGACGGAAACACAAAGTTTTTCCAAGCTGTTGCAACTGAACGGTTCAGATGTAACACCATTGCCAGCTTTAGAAACGGCGAGGGGGAAATTGTGGATGATCATGCTGGGAAAGAAGCGTTGGTTTTTCAAACCTATACGAACCGCCTGGGCAGCTCTAGACCAACTGATATGAAGTTCAATCTCCCAGATATCATCCATCGGCACACAAACCTGGACCACCTAACTGATCCGTTTACACATGCTGAAATCGACGCGGTGATTAATGAAATGCCGGCTGACCGTGCCCCTGGCCCTGATGGTTTTAGTGGAGCCTTTCTCAAAGCATGTTGGCCACTCATCAAACATGATTTCTACTCGTTATGTGATCAATTCCATGAAGGTAGCCTCGATCTCACAAGCATAAACGATGGGTTGATTACTCTAATCCCAAAAACCAACTCACCTGAAACTGTGAATGATTATAGGCCGATCACGTTGCTCAACTGTTGCCTGAAAGTTATAACCAAGCTCCTTGCCAATCGGTTACAACGCATTATCCTGAAAATCATCCATACAAACCAATATGGTTTCATTAAAGGGCGAATGATCCAGGACTGTCTTGCCTGGGCCTTTCAACATATTCACTAGTGCCAAGCCTCGAAGAGAGAAATTATCTTGCTCAAACTTGATTTTGCCAAGGCCTTTGATACAATTGAACACACGCCCATGCTTAACATCATGAAACACATGGGTTTCAATGACAAGTGGCTTTCATGGATTCATAGCCTCTTCTCTACTGGTCGATCTTTTGTACTGCTAAACGGGGTTCCAGGTCGCCAGTTTCATTGTCATAGCGGTGTACGACAAGGGGATCCCCTCTCTCCCCTTATTTTTGTGCTAGCCACTGACCTCCTCCAAGCCGCCATTAATGCCGCCTTAAGACAAGGCCGAATCCACGTGTCTTTTCCTTGTGCAGGACAATCGGAATATCCGGTAATCCGATACATGGATGATACAATCTTGGTAATGCCAGCCTTCCCACAACAAGCAACCATCATCAAAGGGATTCTGACCGACTATGCCTCCTCCATTGGCCTGCGGATTAATTTCCATAAATCCACACTCATCCAAATCAATCTTTCTATGGACATAGCGACTGCCTTTGCTAATCTGTTCGGATGCTTGCTACGTCTTGAGCTTGCGTTGGTTTTCCCTGAAGAGGAGAGGATGATGCAGCAGAGTAGCGTAAGTATTTCCCTCAGTTTTTGAGAACCAAGGTATCAATCCAGTAAGAGGCCACGCGCAAGTCCCTCGTACCTACACAAAGCAAATAACTCCCCGCAACCAACGCGAATAGGGGTTGTCAATCCCTTCACGGTCACTTACGAGAGTGAGATCTGATAGAGATGATAGATAATATTTTTGGTATTTTTGGTATAAAGATGCAAAGTAAAATAAAAGGCAAAGTAAAAAAGCAAACCAATAATAAAGCGTAAGAAGATTAATATGATGAAAATAGACCCGGGGGCCATAGATTTCACTAGTGGCTTCTCTCAAGAGCATAAGTATTTTACGGTGGGTGAATGAATTACTATTGAGCAATTGACAGAATTGAGCATAGTTATGAGAATATATAGGTATGATCATGTATATAGGCATCACGTCCGAGACAAGTAGACCGACTCCTCCTTGCATCTACTACTATTACTCCACTCATCGACCGCTATCCAGCATGCATCTAGAGTATTAAGTTAATGAAAACAGAGTAACGCCTTAAGCAAGATGACATGATGTAGAGGAATAAATTCATGCAATATGATAAATACCCCATCTTGTTATCCTCGATGGCAACAATACAATACGTGCCTTGCAACCCTTTCACATCCTTGGGTAAGGACACCGCAAGATTGAACCCAAAGCTAAGCACTTCTCCCATTGCAATAACTACCAATCTAGTTGGCCAAACCAAACGGATAATTCGAAGAGACTTGCAAAGATAACCAATCATACATAAAAGAATTCTGAGAAGATTCGAATATTGCTCATAGATAATCTTGATCATAAACCCACAATTCATCGGTCTCAACAAACACACCGCAAAAAGAAGATTACATCGAATAGATCTCCACTAGAGAGGGGTAGAACATTTTATTGAGATCAAAAAAAGAGAGAAGAAGCCATCTAGCTACTAACTATGGACCCGAAGGTCTGAGGTAAACTACTCACACTTCATCGGAGAGGCTATGATGATGATGTAGAAGCCTCCATGGTGGATTCCCCTTCCGGTGGAGCTCCGGAACAGGCCCCAAGATGGGATCTCGTGGATACAAAAAGTTGCGGCGGTGGAATTAAGTTTTTGGCTCCGTATCTGATCTGTTGGGGGTACGTAGGTATATATAGGAGGAAGGAGTACGTCGGTGGAGCTTCGGGGGCCCACGAGGCAGGGGGTCACGCCCTAGGGGGGCGCGCCCTCCACCTTCGTGGCCGCCTCCCTCCTTTCTTGACCGAGGGTCCAAGTCTCCTGGATCTTATCTGATGAGAAAATCACGTTCCCGAAGATTTCATTCCGTTTGGACTCCGTTTGATATTCCATTTCTTCGAAACACTGAAATAGGCAAAAAAAAACAACAATTCTGGGCTGGGCCTCTGGTTAATAGGTTTGTCCCAAAAGTAATATAAAAGTGGAAAATAAAGCCCAATATAGTCCAAAACAATAGATAATATAGCATGGAGCAATCAAAAATTATAGATATGTTGGAGACGTATCAGGCATCCCCAAGCTTAATTCCTGCTCGTCCTCGAGTAGGTAAATGATAAAAAGAGAATTTTGATGCGGAGTGCTACTTGGCATAATTTCAATGTAACTCTTCTTAATTGTGGTATGAATATCTAGATCCGAAAGATTCAAGACAAAAGTTCATATTGACATAAAAATAATAATACTTCAAGCATACTAACTAAGCAATTATGTCTTCTCAAAATAACATGGCCAAAGAAAGTTCATCCCTACAAAATCATATAGTTTAGTCATGCTCCATTTTCGTCACACAAGAATGCTCTCATCATGCACAACCCCGATGACAAGCCAAGCAATTGTTTCATACTTTAGTAATCTCAAACCTATAAGCTTTCACGCAATATATGAGCGCGAGCCATGGACATAGCACTATGGGTGGAATAGAATATAATGATGGGAGTTATGTGGAGAAGACAAAAAAGGAGAAGATCTTACATCAACGAGTCTAATCAACGGGCTATGGAGATGCCCATCAATTGATGTTAATGCAAGAAGTAGGGATTGCCATGCAACGGATGCACTAGAGCTATAAATGTATGAAAGCTCAACAAAAGAAACTAAGTGGGTGTGCATCCAACTTGCTTTCTCAAGAAGACCTAGGGCATTTGAGGAAGCCCATCGTTGGAATATACAAGCCAAGTTCTATAATGAAAAATTCCCACTAGTATATGAAAGTGACAAAATATGAAACTCTCTATATGAAAAACATGGTGCTACTTTGAAGCACAAAATATGAGACTGGCTATATGAAGAACATGGTGCTACTTTGAAGCACAAGTGTGGAAAAAGAGATAGTAACATTGCCCCTTTTTATTTATCTTTTTTTGGCCATCTTTTTTTCTTTTTTTGGCCTTTCTCCTTTTTTTTGGGAGAATGCTCTAGAAAATGATGATCATCACACTTCTATTTATTTAGAACTCAATGATTACAACTCGATACTAGAAAAAAGTATGACTCCATATGAATGCCTCCGGCGGTGTACCGGGATATGCAATGAATCAAGAGTGACATGAAAGAATTATGAACGGTGGCTTTGCCACAAATACTATGTCAACTACATGATCATGCTAAGCAATATGACAATGATGAATGTTTCATGAATAACGGTATGGTGGAAAGTTACATGGCAATATATCTCGGAATGGCTATGGAAATGCCATAATAGGTAGGTATGGTGGCTGTTTTGAGGAAGATATAAGGAGGTTTATGTGTGAAAGAGCGTATCATATCACGGGGTTTGGATGCACCGAAGTTTGCACCAACTCTCAATGTGAGAAAGGGCAATGCATGGTACCGAAGAGGCTAGCAATGATGGAAGGGTGAGAGTGCGTATAATCCATGGACTCAACATTAGTCATAAAGAACTCACATACTTATTGCAAAAATCTACAAGCCATCAAAACCAAAGCACTACGCGCATGCTCCTAGGGGGATAGATTGGTAGGAAAAGACCATCGTCATTCCCCGACCGCCACTCCTAAGGAGGACAATCAAATAACACCTCATGTTTCAAATTTGTTACATAACGTTTACCATACATGCAAGCTACGGGACTTGCAAACTTCAACACAAGCATTTATCAAATTCACAACTACTCAACTAGCACGACTTTGATATTATTAGCTCCATATCTCAAAACAATTATCAAGCATCAAACTTTTCTTAGTATTCAACGCACTCAAAAGAAAGTTTTACAAATCTTGAATACCAAGCATATTATTATTTTAAGCAAATTACCATGCTATTTAAGACTCTCAAAATAATCTAAGTGAAGCATGAGAGATCAATAGTTTCTTTAAAACAAATCCACCACCGTGCTCTAAAAGATATAAGTGAAGTACTAGAGCAAAACTATAAAGCTCAAAAGATATAAGTGAAGCACATAGAGCAAAACTATAAAGCTCAAAAGATATAAGTGAAGCACATGGAGTATTCTAACAAATTCCAATTCATGTATGGCTCTCTCAAAAGGTGTGTACAGCAAGGATGATTGTGGTAAACTAACAAGCAAAGACGCAAATAATACAAGACGCTCCAAGCAAAACACATATCATGTGGTGAATAAAAATATAGCTCCAAGTAAAGTTACCGATGGAAGTGGATTTAAAGAGGGGATGCCTTCCGTTGGCATCCACATGATTTGACTTTTTGGTGTCCTTGTATTATCTTGGGGGTGACATGGGCATCCCCAAGCTTAGGCTCTTGCCACTCCTTGTTCCATAATCCATCAAAAAAATTCACCCAAAACTTGAAAACTTCACAACACAAAACTCAACAGAAATCTCGTAAGCTTCGTTAGCGAAAGAAAACAAAAGACCACTTCAAGGTACTGTAATGAACTCATTATTTATTTGTTTTGGTGTTAAACCTACTGTATTCCAACTTCTCTATGGATTATAAACTATTTTACTAGCCATAGATTCATCAAAATAAGCAAACAACACACGAAAAACAGAATCTGTCAAAAAGCAGAGCGATGCAGAGTGATACGTAACTAACGCAAACTTCTCGAACTCCAAAAATTCAGTCAAATAGGACGACCTAGGAAGTTTGTTTATTGATCAGAAGCAATTGGAATCACTATTTTATCACGTTATGGTGATTTTTAACAATTGTTTTCGTGAATAGAAAGTTTCTGGAAATTACAGCAAGATCAAATAACTATTATCCAAGAAGATCCTATAGGTTTAACTTGGCACAAACACTAATTAAAACATAAAACCACATCTAAACAGAAGGTAGATGGATTATTTATTCCTAAACAGAAACAAAAAACAAAACTAAAAATAAAATTGGGTTGCCTCCCAACAAGCGCTATCGTTTAACGCCCCTAGCTAGGCATAAAAGCAAGGATAGATCTAGGTTGTGCCGTAGTAATAAGATAGATCAGTGAAACTCATTTCATACTCCCAACGTTCAGCAGCAAGTTTTCTTTGAGGCAAGCAAAACTAATCAAACGGGCTAAATTTAATAGCGCAAAAATCCCCATGATCAATTTTAGGAGGTATAGGTTCCTCTTTCGGCCCTTCGTATTGCACAACCAATTCATCATTATAAGCATTCTTTTGACAGAACCTTGTGAGCCTATACTCAAGAGAGTATCCTAGCTCATTATTTCGAATAGCCAAATCATCGTTAAGTTCAGAGATTCTATCAATTAAAATATTGGTAGGCACCTTTTTTCTAAGATTTTCATTGAAAGCAACATAGTCAATAGATTGAAAACGCATTATTTATTCTTGAACAAAGAGGATAGATTCTATGGGAGGACGGCCAGCGTCCACCCTATAATGCGCAAAGATTTCTTTGGCCTCTTTTATTATAAATCTGAATTCATGAGCCAAAAAGATCGTAGCAGCACGCTTAACAGAGGAATGCTCGATATTAGAAAATTCTAGGAAAATCCTTTGTATGGAAGGATGCATATGCATAAATTGTCTTTCAAGTTCAACGATAAGCATGGCAATAGCATCCACAAGACTACTAGTCCTATGGAGAATAGAACTGCCCATAGAGGGCAAAACACCGGCACAAGTAAAGAAATCTTGGATAACTCCTTTTCCAATAATATTACCGCTACCAATTCGAAATCTTTTTGTATGCAAGGCAATGGGTTCTTCAGCCGGAGCATCGGAATTTTCCATGTTATTATTATTGTCCATATCGGCAATAATTTCCCCAGTTTCTGATTACGACAAGCAAACGAGAAAAAGGCAAACGGAAAAGAGAGGGCGAATAAAACGGCAAGGGTGAAGTGGGGGAGAGGAAAACGAGAGGTCAATGGCAAATAATGTAATGCGAGAGATAAGGGATTGTGATGGTACTTGGTATGTTGACTTTGCGTAGACTCCCCAGCAACGGCGCTAGAAATCCTTCTTGCTACTTCTTGAGCTTGCGTTGGTTTTCCCCGAAGAGGAGAGGATGATGCAGTAGAGTAGCGTAAGTATTTCCCTCAGTTTTTGAGAACCAAGGTATCAATCCAAAGAGGAGGCCACGCGCAAGTCCCTCGTACCTACACAAAGCAAATAACTACTCGCAACCAACGCGAATAGGGGTTGTCAATCCCTTCACGATCACTTACGAGAGTGAGATCTGGTAGAGATGATAGATAATATTTTTGGTATAAAGATGCAAAGTAAAATAAAAGGCAAAGTAAAAAAGCAAAGAAATAATAAAGCGTAGAAAGATTAATATGATGAAAATAGACCCGGGGGCCATAGATTTCACTAGTGGCTTCTCTCAAAAGCATAGGTATTTTACGGTGGGTGAACGAATTACTGTTGAGCAATTGACAGAATTGAGCATAGTTATGAGAATATCTAGGTATGATCATGTATATAGGCATCACGCACGAGACAAGTAGACCGACTCCTCCTTGCATCTACTACTATTACTCCACTCATCGACCGCTATCCAGCATGCATCTAGAATATTAAGTTAATGAAAACAGAGTAACGCCTTAAGCAAGATGACATGATGTAGAGGAATAAATTCATGCAATATGATAAATACCCCATCTTGTTATCCTCGATGGCAACAATACAATACGTGCCTTGCAACCCTTTACATCCTTTGGGTAAGGACACCGCAAGATTGAACCCAAAGCTAAGCACTTCTCCCATTGCAAGAACTACCAATCTAGTTGGCCAAACCAAACGGATAATTCGAAGAGACTTGCAAAGATAACCAATCATACATAAAAGAATTCAGAGAAGATCCAAATATTGCTCATAGATAATCTTGATCATAAACCCACAATTCATCAATCTCAACAAACACACCACAAAAAGAAGATTACATCGAATAGATCTCCACGAGAGAGGGGGAGAACATTGTATTGAGATCCAAAAAATAGAGAAGAAGCCATCTAGCTACTAACTATGGACCCGAAGGTCTGAGGTAAACTACTCACTCTTCATGGGAGAGGTTTTGATGATGATGTAGAAGTCCTCCGTGGTAGATTCCCCTTCCGGCGGAGCTCCGGAACAGGCCCCAAGATGGGATCTCGTGGATACAGAAAGTTGCGGCGGTGGAATTAGGTTTTTGGCTCCGTGATTCCGATCTGTTGGGGGCGTGAGGTATATATAGGAGGAAGGAGTATGTCGGTGGAGCTTGGGGCCCACGAGGCAGGGGGGCGAGCCCACCACCCTCGTGGCCGGCTACCTCCTTTCTTGACCTAGGGTCCTAGTCTCCTGGATCTTATCTGATGAGAAAATCACGCTCCCGAAGATTTCATTCCGGTTGGACTCCGTTTGATATTCCGCTTTCTTGAAACAACCAAATAGGCAAAAACAGCAATTACAGGTTGGGCCTCCGGTTAATATGTTAGTCCCAAAAGTAATATAAAAGTGGAAAATAAAGCCCAATATAGTCCAAAACAATAGATAATATAGCATGGAGCAATCAAAAATTATAGAAACGTTGGAGACGTATCAATGCTCAGTTGGAACGATGCCATTCACATACCTTGGCTTGCCTCTCGGCATGTCGAAGCCCACGGTCCTTGACCTCATGCCACTGGTTTGTAGTGCTGAGCGCCCCCTCACCTCAACTATCGCGATGATGTCTTATGGTGGCAAACTCTCTTGGCTTAATGCAACCTTTACTTCTCTCCTTATTTATGCCATGTGCACGCTTAAGTTTCCCCCAAAGCTAATTGAGATGCTTGACAAGATCATAAGAAGGTGTCTTTGGACCAAGAAAACTGAACGAGGGGATAAATGCAATTCTTTAGCCGCGTGGGAAATGGTATGCAAACCCAAAAAACTTGGAGGACTCGGGGTTATCAACATCAAGCTGCAAAACGATGTGTTGCTCATGAAATTCCTCCACAAATTCTACAACAAGATGGATGTCCCGTGGGTGCGGCTCCTCTGGGACACATATTACACCGACAAGATACCGCATGCTATGGCACCGACTGGTTCGTTCTGGTGGCGTGATATTCTGAAACTTACCCCCACATTCTGGTATATATCACAAATACAGGTGGTATCGGGCACGACAGCGCTGCTTTGGAAAGATCTTTGGGGCAATGATGTACTACAATCCTCACACCCCCATGCGTTCTCCTTTGCCATGCATGAAGATGTGTCAGTCAAAGATTTCTTGGAGAACACGGCTCTCTCGGCGGCCTTCCACCTTCCTCTCTCCCCTCGGGCTTTAAACGAGGTACGGGACAACCAAATGGTTTCATCCCGTATGAGCCCGACCACCTCCAGTAATGATGTCTGGTTCTATACTTGGGGCAAAACGGATTATAGGCCTGCCAACTACTACAAATATTATTTCAGGGACGCACCGTTCATCCCATATTCAAATGCCTTTGGCAATCGCATTGCATCATGAGGATTAAGATCTTCGGCTGGCTCCTACTACATGACAGGCTCAACACACGCAACATGCTAAAACGACGCCATTATAACTTTGGTGATGATATAGTTGTCTCCTTTGCGGGGGACAGGTGGAAGAAATAGTAGACTACATGATCTTTACTTGCCCCTTTAGTCAAGCTTGTTGGCAAAAACTTGGTATCACCTGGCCTCGATTCGCATGCCTCCTGGATCTGTTGCAAACGGCCAAAGACAACTGGAGGGGGCCCCTCATCTTGACACATTCCTCGTGGCAGCCTGGAGCTTGTGGAAAGAAAGGAACAATAAACACTTTAGAAGGGTGTACCCTACTGTTGACGCCTGGCTTCAGAGGTTCAAGAAAGATTTTGGCCTACTACAACACAGAACCAAGAGGGCACATTCTGCTCTCATCCCCTCATTCATAGCTGATTTCTGATTAGTGGTTTCTGTTGTATGCTTTCATCCAGACCTTTTAGTTTCTCTTGATCACCCACATCCCTGTCTGTGAGGGTGGGAAAACGTTGTAAATATGATGTAACTATGTAAACACCCACATTATATATGAAAACACAGTAGGAGCCTCTCCTACTGTCCTTACCATCAAAAAATAATAATATGCAAAGCCCCAAGCTTGGGGATGCTAATATTGCTATGTCCACTACTTATTTCAATGATCATGATTGGGGTGATAATGATTCTTATGATCTTGAAAATTTATTTAAACCTCTTGATGAATATGCTTGTGATAATATTAAAAGTGGGTTTGGAAGAGTGTCAACCTTAGCTAAAAATAGTCCCACTATTTTGGAAGAGTGTCAACTTTGCATGCATGTGGATCATGAAGAGGATATTTTATGTGATAGTTATATTGTTGAATTTGATTATGATCCTACATGTAATTACTATGAGAGAGTAAAATATGGTTGTAGAAATTTTTATGTTACTAAATTACTTCTCGTTATGTTGAGATCGTCAATGTTTTATTCTTCTACCTTGAATATGCTAGAAATATCTTGTCTTGATAATTTGTTTGCTTATAAAATACCTATGCTTAGTAAGTATGTTAGACTTAAATGTGTTTTCACATGTTACATGATTCTCTCTTCATGTTTTAATTACTATCTTTCATGTGAGCATAATTGAAATCTTATGCCTAGCTAGGGGCATAAATGATAGCGCTTGTTGGGAGGCAACCCAATGAATATAATTTATTTTTGTCTTTTTCTTTCTGTTCTTGAGTGTTTGAACAATTATGCTAGTGTTATGATTGTGTTTTTTTGTGTTTTAATTAGAGTTTGTGCCAAGCAAATCCTTTGGGATCATGTTGGGTGATAGTTGATTTGATCTTGTTGAAAAACAGAAACTTTTGCGCTGAGAAAAATAATTTTCATAGATCACAGAAACGTGCTTTTGCTCTGAATTTTTTACATAAGATTGATATACAAATTGCCCATGTTGTCCTAATTTTTCAGAATTTTTGGAGTTACAAAAGTATTCGAAGTTCCCTGATTGCTACAGACTATTCTGTTTTTGACAGATTCTGTTTTCTTTGCGTTATGTGCTTGTTTTGATGATTCTATGGTTTTCTTTGAAGAGTTTTCGCCACATAAAAGTTGTAATACATTAGATATAATGCAAAAATAAAATATGAATGGGTTTGCAACAGTACTTATAGTAGTGATTTGCTTTCTTATACTAACGGATCTCACGAATGTTTGTTGAGTTTTGTGTGATTGAAGTTTTCAAGTTTTGGGTGATATTACAATGGATGAAGGAATAAGAAGTAAGAAGAGCATAAGCTTGGGGATTCCCATGGCATCCCAAGCTATTATCCAAAGAGAAGCAAGCAACTAAGCTTGGGGATGCCCGTGTGGCATCCCCTCTTTCTTCTAACGACCACCGGTATTTTACTTGGAGCTATATTTTTATACGTCACATATTATGAGTTTTGCTTGGAGCGTCTTGTATGATATGAGTCTTTGCTTGTTTTGATTTTTATTTTAATTCTTGAATCCTTGCTGGACACACTTATTTGAGAGAGCCAAAAGTATGCTATGACTTGTTAGAATTGCTCTCTATGCTTCACTTAAATCTTTATTAGCTATGGGATTGCTCTAGTGCTTCACTTATATCTTTTTTAGCACGGTGTGCTTCGTTATTTTTGAAGAAATGCTCTCATGCTTCACTTAGATTTATTTGGGAGTTAGTAAATCATTTTAGAAATTCTCTCTTGCTTCACTTAAATTATTTTGAGAGAAAGAAATATCATGCTCATGATCTTCACTTATATTTGTTTGAGCTTATTAAAAAAAGCAACATATGAAACTAGTCCCAAAGTGATAGATATCCAAGGAGGATATAATAAAAACTTTCATGAAGATCATTGGACAAAATAAACTTGATTCTTTGTAATAGTTTTGAGATATGATGATATGATATGATATGTGAGTCATGTTGATGAGTAATTGTGCTTTAGTAAGAATATTGATATTATGGTTTGTGATTCCCTATGCAAGCACGAAAGTCAATAGTTATGCAATGAAATTACATCCTACTTTGTGGTGCATTATTTGGTGTTAATTATGTTCAATGCTCGCTTATGAGATTTTTCGTTTCTTGGTTGGTCGCTTCTCAATCTTTTGCTAGCCTTCATTTTGCACTGAGTATGATCACTACTTATGCGTCCAAAATCATTTAAACCAGTTTTGCCATATGAGTCCACTATACCTACCTATATGCAGTATTTCCGTGCCGTTCTAAGCAAATTTGCATGTGCCATCTCTAATTTTCAAAATAAACTTCACTTTTGTGTGCTCGTACCGCTCATGAAACGGTAGGGGGTGGCTGATATATTTCCATGCTAGATGTGTTATTCTCACGATGAGTGTTTATTCACTTGTCATTGCACGAGAGTATGGCAAAGGTATTAGGGATGCCCAGTCCCGAAATGAAAAAATGAATTTACTTTATGTTGTCAAATAATAAATTCCTTGAAAGTGTTGGTATGAAAGGCACCCGTAGATACGGTTAGCCATGGAAAGTGAAACTATGGTGGAAAAAGGAATAAACTTTATTTTCTGTTTGAGAACCGCCTATGATATATCTAGCATGGAAAGTATTGGGAACTACTCGATCATTTTCGTTGAAAGGAAAAACATGCCTCCCAAAATGTTTTTATCTATCATTTTTGCTTTGAGCTCTGGCACCTCTACAAATCCCTACTTCCCTCTGCGAAGGGCATTTCTTTTACTATGCAATTTTTATTTTTTATTTGAGTCTCCATCTTCTCTTATAAAGCACCAACTAAGGGGCACTATGATCGTACTTGAGCATTGGGTGTAGCTAATATGCGAGTGTGTTTCATGAATGGATCAATGACTGAGCATAATGGGCTAGGGATAACTTGCTTTAGTGTTGATATTTTGAAAGACATGGTTGCTTGTTGATATGATTGAGTATTAAAGTCCTCATGTCAAAACTAGACTATCGTTTGAACCATACACTACAAAAAAAGACACATCCGTGACATTTTGGGCCGAACGAAAAAATTTATGTCATACATATGACACTTCTATGACGATAATTGTGACAAAACCCGGCATCATCATAGATGTTGTGGGCTCCTACTTCTATGACAAAAAATCATGACCGAAAATGGGCTTTTCATCCTGGGCGGGCCGGAGACGCAGCTGCATGACATTCTTTGGGCCGTCCATGACGGAAAAAACCGTGGTAGAAGCGAGGGGGAGGAAAATTTCGGGGAGTTGCCGGTTACGGTGGGAGGTCGGGGGCCGAGCGATGCGCGCTTCTCTCGTACACGACGCTGCTGCAGGTGTGCGAGGCATTGGCTCTAATCGAACCCGGCGAGGCGTTGGGTTGTAACGGAACCCGGCGATTGCACCGCAGTTACGCGTTCTCGAACCCGAGCGATCGATCGATGGATGTTAATCGAACCCGATCGAGATTCTTCGCCATCGCTGCTAATCGAAGCCGATCGATGCTGCCTCTGAGATGAATAAAGGAGCGCTATGGGCGGGGGGGGGTTGGATGAAGCGGTGAGCAATGGCGTTGCCTCTGGATGAACAGGACCCGTGGTGTGGTGGAGGGCTGGATGAACAGAGACGGTGGAGGGGTGCCCGTGGAGGGGTGGTTGAACAGGCCCCGTGGTGTGGAGGGCTGGATGAGCGATGAAGCGGTGGAGGGTGGTTGAGCAAGAGCTGATGGAGTAGCGCGGTGGAGGCCGGATGAACAGGAGCCCGTGGAGGCTGGAGGAGGTCGACGGTAGCCCGTGGAGGCCGGAGGAGGTCGACGGTGGAGATGGACAGATCCCGTGGAGTCCGGTTTGCGGTACGCCACACCCCTCCCGATGAACAGGACCCCCGTTTCGACCGTAGGAGGTCCATTTCGTCCGTTTTGCGGTACGCCACACCCCTCCACCCCCGTTTCGACCGTAGGAGGTCTGTTTCGTCCATTTTGCGGTACGCCACACCCCTCCCGATCAACAGGACCCCCATTTCGACCGTTGGAGGTCCGTTTCCTCCGTTTTGCGGTACGCCACACCCCTCCCGATCAACAGGACCCCGTTACGAACGTGGCTGGTCGAACACAAGGCCGTTTCCTTCGTTCTGCGGTACGCCAGGCCTCGTTTCCATCGCCTGTTCTATCCAAGCCGGTTGGCTCCCACGCGTTCCGTTGCCTCCCGATGAACATGACGCATTCCGTTGCCTCCCCATGAACACGACGCATTCCGTTGCCTCCCCATGAACACGACGACGACGATGTTTCTCCGTTCCGACCCATCCATGTACACGAGCCCTCGCCGTACGTATGCGCGAGTAGGCGTTCGACACCCTGCCCGTATGTAGGTACGTGGCCGTATTTTCTTTCTTGCACCCTGGCCGCTGTACGTACGTGTACATGCTACGTGCGCGCCTCTACAATGACCAGTATGTACGTACACGTTCGCGACCAGAATGACAACGCTACGTACGCTTCGAGCAGGTGGGTCCCGGCTGTTAGGCCCTTCCTTGCGTGCGAAGATGTAGCTGGTGGGTCCCAGCAGTCAGGGGGGCGAATCGTTTTTTTTTTGCCCGGACGCACTTCCTTGCGTGCGAAGGTGTAGCTGATGGGTCCCAGCAGTCAGGGGGGAAACGTATTTTTCGCGAAATACGGTGGCCCATCCAGTGGGTCCCCGTTGTCAGGTGGAGGAATAATTATTTTCCGCGTAATAAGGAGGCACTTCCTTGCTGCGGCCGTGGACCCAGCTGCCAGCCTCTCCACGTACAGTCCATGTCCGATGGAAGTCGTTCCTTGACCACGTTGACCACGCAGCATCGAGAGCACCAGGGCGGTGGACGACGGCGAGGCCTAGGAAGGG
Organism: Aegilops bicornis; assembly: GCA_021605145.1. Taxonomy (NCBI): domain Eukaryota; kingdom Viridiplantae; phylum Streptophyta; class Magnoliopsida; order Poales; family Poaceae; genus Aegilops; species Aegilops bicornis. The sequence continues at coordinate 720,073,067 of CM038671.1, forward strand.
GACAACGGGGAGCCGGGGAAGATGCGGCAGTGGAAGCCCGCGCGGAGAGGAGTGCGAGGTTCACCGTTGAGCTGCGGTGTGAGGTTGCTGTTGCCGCAGGCCCGCCAGTGGGAATAGTAGGGGCGGTGAGGCCTCATGGCTGCACATCCGACCACGGGAGGAAGGAGCATGCGGCACGACCGGCGCTGCTTTGGGCGGCTGGAGCAAGAAGACCAGAGGTTGAAGAAGCACTACCGCCGTTGGATGGACATCATACGGTCACTGGAGCTAGAATCATTTATATTGACTAAGTTGACAAAGCCCTCCGTCCCCGTCAACTTAGTAGGCCCACAAGTCAGCCTCCCACCAAGGTGGGTCCCAGCTAGCAGGGGGTATTCATTTTTTGTGCGTAATAAGGAGGCACTTCCGGTGGGTCCGGGCTGATAGCAGGGGGAACATTTTTTTCACGAAATATGATGGACCGTCGGGTGGGTCCCAGCAGTCAAGGGAAAACGTTTTTTTCATGAAATACTGGTGGCCCGTCCGGTGGGTCCCTGCTGTCAGGTGGAGGAATAATTATTTTCCGCGTAATAAGAAGGCACTTCCTTGCGGCTGCCGTGGACCCGGTGTCGGCCTCTCCACGTCTGATATTCTTCCGATGGAATTCGGTCGTTAACCACATTGACCACGCCGCGCCGAGAGTGCCACGGTGGTGGACGACGGCGAGGCCTAGGAAGGAGATGACGCGGAGCCGGGGAAGACGCGGCAGTGGATGCCCACGCGGAGAGGAGTACGAGGGTTCACTTGTTCGGATGCGCTGCCATCGCTGCAGAATAACAGGGGGTGTGGGTGAGTGGAGTGGAGGGATGGCCTGGCCAGCGGTAGGAGTAGTATGGGGGCGGTGAGGCCTCCGTGGCAGCACAGCCAACCACGAGAGGCAGGAGTAGGCGGCACGACCGACGCTGCTTTCGGCGGCTGGAGCAAGAAGACCAGAGGTTGAAGAAGCACTACGGCAGTTGGATGGACATCGTACGGTCAGTCGAGCTAGAATCGTGCATATTGACTAAGTTGACAAAGCCCTTCGTCTCCGTCAACTTAGTAGGCCCACTATACTGGGTCCCAGCTAGCAGGGGGAGTATTCATTTTTTTGTGTGTAATAAGGAGGCACTTCCTTGCGTGCGAAGATATAGCTGGTGGGTCCGAGCTGTCGATGGCGTGATAACGTTTTTTTGCGAAATACTGAGGCCCTTTCGGTGGGTCCCAGATGTCAGGTGGAGGAATCATTATTTTGCGCGTAATAAGGAGGCATTTCCTTGTGTGCGGCTGTGGACCCAGCTGTCAGCCTCTCCACGTACAACCCACTTCAGATGTATGTCGGTCGTTGACCACGTTGACCACGCCACGCCGAGAGCACCAGGGCGGTGGACAATGGCGAGGCCTAGGAAGGGAACGACACGGAGGCAGGGAAGACTTCGGCGATTGTTTCCCACACGGAGGAGTACGATCAGACGAGGGTTTACTAGTTAAATGCTGCCGTCGCCGGAGAAGAACAGCAGTGTGGGACTATGGGTGAGTAGAGGGATGGCTAGGCCGATGATGGGAATACTGGTGGGGCGGTGAGGCCTGTGGCAGCCTGACCCGGCCCATGAGGAGGAGGGACCAGCAGTCCGTCGGCGCTTGTTTGAGTGGTCGGAGCAGGAAGAGCAGAGATCGAAGAAGACGACGGCCGTTGGATGGACATCCAACGATATCTGAGCCATCTGTGGAAAGCCTCAAATCTATGGAAAACAGCATACAACCCATCTCGCCATTATTTCAAATAGTTTACAGCCCATTTGCTAATTCTTACGGGTTTTTTTGGAGCCCATATTCTTTTTGTTAGCATTACAGCCCATATTGTGGCCACGGTTAAAAAATTATATGAAATTTTGCATATGTCGGTCTTGATGCGAACAGTTTTTAATCCCGAAATTTCAAGTCACATTCAGACTGATTTTAAAAATAAATGTATATCCATATAAAATCCAATAAATTGTCCATGCATAAAAATCAATGCAATTTAAAATCTCGAAATGAAAAAAAGATATTTGAAACTAATTGCCGGTTTGATGTGTTTTAAAAATGTACATCCCATTTCTCATTACTGATAGGCCATTTTCTCGCCAAATTAATGAAGCTCTCCTCATCTTGAAAGATTTGCAGCCCAACAGGCACGATAAAGCGACTTACTTGACAAATCACAAAAAACTGGGCTAGCCATTATCGGAAAAGAAAAAAAAACTACTGTGTTGGTCTGTGGTAAACATAAAAGAAAAGGCTGTCTAGACAGGCCGAGTGTCCCGACAGCCCAGCTTGACACCCTCAAGGCCTCAAAAACAAATTAGATAAATGCCACTCCAATTATGGTGATTCATAAAATGCCACGCAATTTCCTAACTTTGAAAATGCCACTGCAATGTTTGCAAACTTTGGGAAATGCCACTGCAGTTTGCAAACTTTGAAAAACACCACTCCAGACTTCGAAAAATGCCACTAGAAATGGCATGAAATGGCATTTTTCAAAGTTTGGAAATTGCAGTGGCATTTCTCGGAGGCATTTATCAAATTAACCCAAAACAAAAATAACTGGGCGAGCTGCTGGGTCCCTGGTGTCAGCCGCTCGTTGTGCAATTCTCTCGTTTATTGACTACGTTGACAATGGCATGGGACCCAGATGTCAGAAATCCACTAGGAGGAGCCTTTTTTATTGGCTTGAAATAAGGAGGCACTTGCTTGCATACTGCCATGACCTTAGCGGGTCCCTGCTTGTCACATCCCAGATAGACCATGCATTAGGGTGTGCATCATGTTTAAATTTCATTTGAATTTGAAATGGGGAAGGCAGGAAACCCCAGAACACCCCCCCTTAAAACAACTAGGGTTTACTAAACATTATTTCAATGAACCTGAAATGCCCTTCAAAATGTTCATCCTCTTTGTTTTGGTTCGTAACCCATGTCAAAGGAGGTGTACCATTTTCTAGGTCATCTAAGGGTTCTAAGATTAATTCACAAGTTCTTGAAATGAGCATTTTAAATTATGAAAATTATTTTAAATGTTCAAAATTGCCAAACCAAAATGTTTCATGTTGGGAATATTCCAACAAGTGACCAGGAGCATTTTGATGATTTTTAAAAGTGTTTTGGTATTTTTCAAAAACCCCAACAGAAAGTTACGTAAAATAGAAAAGGCTTAAAAAGGAAAAAACCCTACTGTCATGCGCCCGGCCCACCTGACCCGGCCCAGCCAAGATAGCTGCTTGACGAGCAACAGGCAGCTGGCCCGGCCAGCCTTGAGCGCCACGCAGCTGGCCGCCCGCCACCCTTCATCGCCGCCTCGCCGCCTGGGACGACCTCCACGCCGCCACCAACCCCTGTGACACCCCATTTCCCCGCCTCTCTCTCGCTCTCCCCAACCCGCCGACGCCATCGCCGACGCGCCACTGCCGACGCCGCGCTCCCCGCCGTCCATGCCCCTCCCCACCATGTCCAGCAGCTCCGCCGCACCCCACTACCCCTAGCTAGCCGAGTCCCACTCGCTCTAAGCACCCCGAGGCCACTACACCGACCTCGACCGAGCTCGAAGGCGCCGGAGATCCCCATCGCCGTCGCCGCCGCATCAGAGCATCCCCGACCCCGCCGAGGCTCTCTACGAGATCACCGTGAGCCTGGCTACCTCTCCATCCTCTCCACGCTCTTCTTCGTGCACCACAACGACCCAACCGCGATCACCCGAACGCATCACGGAGCTCGTCGCCGACGAGGCTCCGCCACCCAACGACCACGCCACTGTCCATCGTGACTCACCGAGTTGCGCTGGGCCTAACTATGCACTTCCCGCCTCGCCGAGCCCCCTAGCAACTAACCCGACATCACTCGAGCCCGGCCGCCGCCTCGACTCGTCAGCCGGGCCCACTCCGCCACCCGACTCGACTAACCCCACTAAACCTCGCGGCTCACCTCCAGCTTCACATAGATGCTCCTCGCCCCATTTAGTGGCCGGAAAGTGCAAAAGCACTTTGCTCCGCCGCGCCTGGCCTCGCCGGCGGCTAGACGCCGGCGAGTTGACCACTGACCCCTGTCGGTGGGCCCCTGTTGACTGCTCTGAGTCAATGACAGGTGGACCCCCCCCCAGCTAACTAATTAGGATTAGTTCTAATTAAGTTAATTAGTTAAACTAACCCTGACATGCGGGTCCCACTGGTCAGTTTGACCTGGATGACCCCGTTGACCCCTGACGTCACGCTGACCTCATGCTGACGCATTAACTCAAATTCTGGATTTATTTTTATATAATAAATTCCAGAATATAAATCAAATTTCAAATGCTTATAACTTTTATTCTATAACTCCAAATGCAAAGATTTATATATGAAAATTTATCAGAAAAATACACTCTATCCATTGGTACAGGTTTCATGCATGTTAAAACAAGTTAACTATGCTGAATAACCAGAATAAGATATTGCACCATTATGACTAACTCAATGAGCTATCATTTGAATCTTGATTCAAATGAGTTCATCCCCTGCTCCTTCAACTTGCATTAGGCCAACACACATCCATATTGCCATGTCATAGCATGCATCATATTGTTGCATATTGTTTGTATGTTTATTTCGGTGTGTTTTCATGATAGGTTCTGCCTCAAGATAACCTCGACTACCCATCTCAAGGGCGCTCTCTACCCCAGTTCCATCGTGCAAGCAACTCGTTGATCATTCCGATACAAACCCATGTTCTCGCTTCGCTCGCTTTCGCATTAAGGCAACGCGATTCAAACTGTTGTGTGCTGCGGTAGTTGAACCCACTTCCTTTGCATGACCTGTCATTGCCACAAGAATTCAGATGAAACCCACTAGTATGTGTAGGAGTTGGTTGAGCCATGTTTGTGTTGTTCCTACCATGCTATGCTTGCTATGCTTAGAGTTGTGTCGTGTCCGCTCATCGGGATGATGAACCGGAGTGAAAGGTTGTGTTGGTTCGAGAGTGAAAATGTTGAACGCGATTTGGTAAAGGTATCGATGAGAGGCCATGTAGGAGTACATGGTGGGTTGTTTCATTGAAGCCGAACCTAAGAACCGAGATCTGTGTTTGTGATCCATGAGACAGTTACTACCACACATTGGGATCCTTAATTGACCCTCTCGGCTTCTTAACCACCCTTGTTCTTAGTCCGGGAGTTGCAAGTAGTTTCGGTGTTTGTAGTATGTCAGGGGCCGCATATAACGCTGACCTTAGGGGTGGGTTGTGTTGCGGTAGGCACCGTGGCCAGTGTACCGATTCGCCTGCTTGGTGTCCCGGAACCTCAGACACATCGTTCGGGGTCAGAGTGGGAAACCTCGGCCGACTCTCATGGATGGAACCCGAATAGGCGATAAACCTGGACTAGGGACTTGAGTGTTTAGGTAGGCTGTGGCCGACACCCACGCTGGGCTTCCGCTTGAAGGTTGCCGAGTACATGTCGTGTAAACGACGGTAAGTGGTGAGAGCGTGTGTGAAGAAGTACACCCTGCAGGTTAATTATGATCTATTCGACTAGCCGTGTCCACGGAGAAGGACTTCTGGGTTACCTATATCAGTTCATAGACAAGTAAATGGATACTACTAAAAGCCTCACGATAAGTGTGAGTATCGTGGATGGCCCTCTCGTGGGATGACGAGAGAGGATCCACGGTGGAGGAGTGTGATGGTGAGTAGTGGACTCGTGTGCGACAAATGCTTTACAAAGTGTGTCACGAGATAGCTTAGCCAAGAGTCAAAGCTGGCTTGTCAGCAAATAACTCCACCTCCTTCTTGAGAATGTGCATGTATGATAGGATTCTGTGGTAAGACTTGCTGAGTACTTTTGTACTCATGTTTGCTTAATCAATATTTTTCAGAGGACAATACTACCCCTCCGACGGATTCTATGTAGATCTTGACTTCGACGAGTAAGCTAGCCACCAGGTGGCGATCTAAGACTTGTGAAGGGCCATTGTAGATAGAAAGGCTCCAACAAGCTTTCTTTCTTTCTAGAGTCTCAGATTGCACTAGTTTGCTTCCGCATGTGCTTGTATGATTGTATGACTTGAGTGTTGGGTCATGTGACCCCTACCTGTATGACTATGTTATGTATGGCTCCTGAGCCTTTTAAATAAAGTACTTGAGTTGTAGAGTTTTGTTGTGATGCCTTGTTGTATTTACTCATATCGTGCATATTATGCGTGTATGATTGAAATGCTTGGTATGGGTGGGATCCGACAAACTAGTTGTTTATCCTTGGCAGCCTCTCATATGGGGAAATGTAAGTCTCGTGGCTTCGAGCGATAGTAGTCCGCTACATGCCCGGTTCACCGGAGTCCTGCTAGCCCAAAGACTACCGCTTGGACACTCGACCGGCCGCATGTGTTTCATTTCGTTCCTTATGTCCGTTCTTCGGGAAATGTCACGCGGTGATATTTGGAGTCCTCGCTTAGCCTGCTACAGCCCGGGATACCGGAGTCCTGTTAGCCCAAAGGTTACAGCCCGAATTCATACGTTGATGACCGACATGCTCAAGTGATTCATGTATGCCTGTCCCCATAGGTTAGTGCCGCTTTGGGTTCACGACTAGCCATGTCGGCCCGGTTCTTCGTCATGTGGATGCTAGCGACACTATCATATACGTGAGCCAAAAGACGCAAACGGTCCCGGCCATGGTAAGGCGACACCCGTGGGAATACCGTGCGTGAGGCCACAAAGTGATATGAGGTGTTACCGGCTAGGTCGATGTGATTTGGAATCGGGTCCCGACAGCGTTGGCATCGAGCAGGGCTGCCTGTGAGGTTCGCTTAAGCCAAACCGGTCGATGTTGAGTCTAGAAATGCTTTAGTTATATGTAGGGGAATTGATTGTGGGAGGAACGTAAGGCTCTTTTACTCCTTTACCTTATGCCCTCTCGATCCGAAAGTCATCCTCTTCTCATTCGACGTGGGTATAGGACTAGGCTCTCTTCTCTCTATCGTGTTCACATGTTACTAATCCGTAGTAACTTATAGGATTTGTTGGTTACATCCTCAGTTCAGTGCTACTAAATTTTAGTATGCTATCATTTGAACCAGAACCTTGATATGATGTTGTTGAGTGGTTTTGCAAATCTGATTTTGAATGTCTCAAATCTGATTTTGAGCATTTACAGATGTTATGTCGCCCGATTTTCCCTAGGAATTCTAATGCCTCGCTTTATGGCTGTGCTTTCAGATGGCCACCGCCCCGTAACCAAGTGGTTCGCTCGACCCGTTGCATTGGTGTGTGTGGTCACACGGCAATGTTGGTTCGGTGATGGTTGAGGCTGGTTATCGATGGTATCCTGAATATACCGCCGAGGAGCAGTTTAGGGATTTCAATCAAAGCCAATATCTATGCACGGTCGATTTATCCATCCTATCCCGAGCTACCGAACCGCTTCCACTTGTTCTTATGGGCTTGGGATCACTATTGGAATGTCTGCAAGATGCAGCCTATTCTATGATGACTATTATCCGAGCCGTAACTGCCTTTGTCGGTCAAAGTGATTTCCGCTACATGCCAAGATCCTCCCCGGGCGCATCGCTACCTTCGTGGTTTGTACAGTGATGCATCCCATGAGGACTCACTTCTTCGCACCACCACGGAGATGCTGGAAGACAAGGACCGTGAAAACCGGGCCTTGCGTATGGAGCTCTTTAATGCCCGTGGCCGATCACCGGCTACTCGACTAGGTTTGCACTGCCGTGCAAGCCGGATACATGGATATGAGGGACTTGTACCCAAGCGGGCTGGTCTGCCAGACTTTATGGAGTGGCGTGAGGTAGGAGGCATCACTCCTCCTCGTGGGCCTCGTCTGCCACCGCTTGTTGGACCACGACCACATCCGAGTCCCTATGGTCCACAAGCTCCACAAGATTGTCTGCTTCCTGATGATCATGTTCCACTTCCGTGATTGGGAGGTGACTTCTATGAGGACTACTACGGAGCTGTCTCGAGTAGTAGTAGTATCCCTAGTATTGTAATAGTTGTATTTCCGCCGTCCTGCGTGACTTGTGGAATACGACTTAGTGTGTATCATTCCGGAAGTGTAGAAAAATAATGTATAGAAGTTGGGATGCTTCCAATGAGATGTAACGCCTTTCCTTATAGTTGTACTCCGTCAGGCTTGTACTAAACTATGAATGGTGTGTATGACCGTTGGTATATATATACGTTTTATATTACCATGTCATACGAATGAACATCTTTGTATTCCATGCTATCCATTACCTTCCGCACTTCCTTGCTTAATTCTGCCATCCTGGTTTAAACCTTTGCTTTGTCTCCCGTGATGGTCAACACTCGCAACACTCCTGCTGTTCCAGAACAGGGGGAGGGTAGTGCAGCCAGAAATGTGAATCTGCCGCAACCGCCATCCTTGGCTGAGGTTATGCTGGAAGCAGAACGCAATAAGCGTGAGACCAACCGCTTATTGGAGCGGATTGAACAAAACACAGCACGCCAGCCAAGAAACGATGTGGTTTCACTCAACGATTTCGTCAAACTATATCCGCCAAAGTTCAAATATTCCGTCGAGCCACTCGACGCAGATGATTGGCTTCGCAACATCCACCACAAGCTGCGTTCCGCCAACGTGGCTGAGGCTGACAAGGTTACCTTTGCCGCCTATCATCTGGAAGGCCCTGCCAGTCTCTGGTGGGAAAATTATGAGGCTATGCGTCCGGTTGGACAAGTTACAACTTGGGATGAGTTCAGTGCCGCCTTCCGCGAGCATCATATTCCAGAAGGTCTTATGGACCGCAAACGTGAGGAATTCTGCAGTTTCACCCAAGGTAGGCTATCGCGATGCCTACAGCCGTGAATTTGGGAGGTTAGCACGTTATGCCCCGAAGAAGTTTCTACCGATGCTAAGAAGCGGGCAAGGTTCCGCAAGGGACTTAGCCTCGAGCTACGCCGAGATCTCCGTCTGCATGAGTGTACCTCTTTCCCGGCTAGTCAATAAGGCTATCAACTAAACCGCAGACTGATTTTGAGGCTTCTCGCAAGCACATCCGTGACTCGATCTTCATCCGCTCTGGATCCCGAAGCGCGGGTTTGGATTCAAATACTGCTCTACCACCTGTGTTCACCCCGAGGCCATCCTTTGCGGCGCCTCGCCCCAACCAGCAGTATGTTCCGCCCAAGACTTATGGAGGCCCCGCTGCTAATGTTGCTCCACGTCCTAACGTGATAACTTGCTTCAAGTGTGGAGAGACGGGCCACTACATCCGAGAGTGTCCCCAGAACAACCCCAATCAAGTTGGAAAGTCTGTCGGCCGTGGCAAGCCGCCAGGAAGGTGCCCTATGCTAAACCAGTTGCCACCGCCGTGGCCATGTCAACTATGTTTCGCTGAAGAAACCTATGAGGATCCCAACGTCGCCCCTCGGTATGCTTCTTGTTAATTGCCATCCGCAACCGTTCTTTTTGATACCGAGCATCTCATTCATTTATTTCTCGAGAGCTATGCTCGATTGCACAACACCACATTCGTGACATGCCTACCTCCATGGAAATTCAAACTCCTGGTTCTAGATGGCAAACCTCTAGAATAAGTCATGGGAATGAAATTCTTGTCGATGATTAGTTTTTCTTGCATCTCTAATAGCTCTCAAGTCCTCGGACATAAACATCATCTTGGGTATGGACCGGATGTCAGCCCATTATGCCAAGATTGATTGCTCTACTAGAACCGTTCAACTTACCCATCCTTCGGCAAGACAAAGGATGTTTTAACCCGAGTGTCTAAGCGCCAGCTTTACTCCTTAAATGCCAACCCCTTCCGCACCTCGAAGATATTCCGTAGTCCGTGATTTCCGGATGTCTTTCAGAAGAACTGCCAGTGTTCCACCGACAGGATGTCGAGTTCGTGATAGATCTTATTCCGGAACCGCTCCAATCTCTAGAAGACCTTATAAGATGGCACCCCTAGAACTAGCTGAACTCAAGAAACAACTCGATGAGTCCTTGCAAAAGGTTTCATCCGTCCTAGTTCATCTCCATGGGCTTGCCCGTCCTCTTCGTCAAGAAGAAGGATGGTACGGATCGGATGGTTGTAGATTACCGACTGTCAATTTGGTCACGATCAAGAACAAGTATCCGCTCCCGGGATCAACGACCTGTATGATCAGCTCGCTGGATCCTCGGCCTTTTTCCAAAATGGATTTGAGGTTGGGCTACCATCAAATCAAAATCAAGAACGAGGACATACCTAAACGGCTTTTGTTACTCGTTATGGCCAATACGAGTACACCGTCATGTCTTTCGGTTTAACCAATGCTCCAGCCACCTTCTCTCGGTTAATGAACTCAATCTTTATGGAGTACTTGGATAAATTCGTCGTGGTATACCTCGATGATATACTCATCTACTCCAAGAATGAAGAAGAACATGCCGAACATCTAAGGCTAGTATTGATGAAACTTCGAAGCACCGCCTTTATGCCAAATTCTCTAAGTGTGAATTCTGGTTACCGTAAGTGACCTATCTAGGCCATGTAATCTCTGGTAAGGGCATTGCTTTGTCAATCCCGAGCGAGTTCAAGCCGTCCTTGATTGGACTCCACGAATCGGTCAAGCAAGTTCGAGTTTCCTCGGTTTAGCGAGCTATTGCCGCCGCTTCACGAGAATTTCTCTAAAGTTGCTAAACCTCTAACCGAACTCCTCAAGAAAGATAAGAAGTTCGAATGGACGCCATAAAGGCGAAGTTCAGCTTTCAGAACTGAAAAGACGCTCGACATCTCGCCTCCGCATTTGTTCCACCAGATTGCTCTAAGGACTTTATTATCTATTGCGACGCCTCGCGACAAGGACTAGGTTGCATACTCATGCAAGATCGTCATGTGATTGCCTACGCTTCCCGACAGTTGCGTCCACATGAGGATAACTATCCCACACACGATCTAGAGCTTGCAGCAGTAGTTCATGCACTTAAAACTTGGCGACATTACCTTCTGGGTAATCGTTGCGAAATCTACACCGATCACCAAAGTCTGAAATATATCTTCACCCAACCGGATTTGAATCTCGTGCAAAGACGTTGGGTCGAGTTGATTACAGATTTCGACTTAGGAATATCTTACACCCGTGCAAAGCCAATGTCATGGTGACGCCCTAAGTCGCAAATCTTATTGTAACAATCTGATGTTACAACAAAGTCAACCATTTCTCCACGAGGAATTTCGTAAGCTTAATCTTCACATTGTTCCTCGAGGATTCCTTTCCACCCTGGTGGCGAAACCCAACCTTACGGATCGAATCATAGCTGCTCAGCAGTATAATAGGGGAATATCTCGAATCAAGGAGAACATTGCTAGCGGAGCTGCTAAGTGTTTCTCCATAGATGAACGAGGTGTTGTCTTATTTGAGAACCGCTTAGTGGTTCCCAAGAAACAACAGCTACGGCAATTGATCCTTAAGGTAGCTCATGACTCTCCTCTCACCATTCATCCTGGTAGTACTAAAATGTATCAAGATCTACGCCAGAGGTTTTGGTGGACTAGGATGAAGAGAGAAATTGCTCAATACATTGCTAATTACACGTCGTCGTCGAAAGTTAAAGCAGAGCATCAACGGCCTGCTGGTACCCTTCAACCTTTGGAAATTCCTGAATGGAAATGGGATAAAATCGGTATGGATTTCATTACCGGGTTTCCCAGACCAAGAGAGGAATAATGCTATCTTCGTAAATGCGTTGATCGCCTTTCCAAAGTAGCCCACTTCCTACCCGTCAGGAGAGTATAACCGCTTAGCCAGCTAGCTGAGTTGTATATCTCTCGAATAGTGTCTCTTCATGGTATTCCATTAGAGATTAACTCGCATCGTGGAAGTCTCTTCACCTCTCGATTTTGGGAAAGTTTCCAAAACGCTATGGGAACTCGTCTTTCCTTTAGCACCGCTTTCCATCCTCAATCAAGTGGTCAAGTAGAACGAGTCAATCAAATCCTAGAGGATATGCTTCGAAGCTTACACATCTCTTTCGGCATGAATTGGGAGAAATGCCTTCCATTCGCCGAGTTCGCTTATAACAATAGTTATCAAGCCAGCCTGAGCAAAGCCCCTTTCGAAGTTCTTTATGGACGGAAATGTCGAACGCCTCTTAACTGGTCAGAAACCGGGGAGAGACAACTCTTTGGCCCGGACTTGATTCAGGAAACAGAAGAGCAGGTTCGCGTTATTCGTGAGAAATTGAAAACAGCCCAATCTCGTCAAAAGAGCCAATATGACCGCAAGCATAAGCCTATGGCTTATGAAATTGGCGAGCAGGCTTACCTTCGGGTTACTCCTTTGAAGGGAACCCATCGATTCGGTATCAAAGGCAAGTTGGCTCCTCGTTACATTGGACCCTTTCGCATTCTTGCCAAACGAGGAGAAGTTGCCTACCAATTGGAACTACCTCCGCATCTTTCCAGAGTCCACGATGTCTTCCACGTTTCCCAACTCAGCGTTGCTTCTCGGATCCTATCCGTGGAGTAGACCACGAAACGCTTGATCTCCAAGATAACCTCACCTATCGAGAATATCCCGTTCAGATTTCTCGATCAAGCCGAGCGTACCACTCGACGCCGGAATATCAAGTTTCTAAAGGTTCAATGGTCAAACCATTCGGCGAGAAGCAACTTGGGAAAGGGAGGATCGCCTTCGACTTGAGTATCCCACCTTTTTCAAGAATAGATCCTAAATCTCGGACGAGATTCTTTTGAGTGGGGGTGAGTTGTCACATCCCGGATAGACCATGCATTAGGGTGTGCATCATGTTTAAATTTCATTTGAATTTGAAATAGGGAAGGCAGAAACCCCGTAACACCCCCTTAAAACAACTAGGGTTTACTAAAAATTATTTCAATGAACCTGAAATGCCCTTCAAAATGTTCATCCTCTTTGTTTTGGTTCGTAACCCATGTCAAAGGAGGTGTACCATTTTCTAGGTCATCTAAGGGTTCTAAGATTAATTCACAAGTTCTTGAAATGAGCATTTTAAATTATGAAAATTATTTTAAATGTTCAAAATTGCCAAACTAAAATGTTTCATGTTGGGAATATTCCAACAAGTGACCAGAGCATTTTGATGATTTTTAAAAGTGTTTTGGTATTTTTAAAACCCCAACAGTTACGTAAAATAGAAAAGGCTTAAAAAGGAAAAACCCTACACTGTCGCCTGCAGCCTGCCCACTGCCGGCCCAGCCCAAAGAGTCAGCCAATGAGCTGCTTGGCTCGGCCAGCAGTAGCCTGGTGCCGTGGCGAGCGCAGGCGCGCCACGCAGTCCGCCGCCCTGCTTCACCCCTTCGCCGCCTCGCCGCCCTGGACGACCTCCACGTCGCCACCCGAACCCCCAGGACACCCCCTTTCCCCCTGGCCGCTCTCTCTCGCGCTCCCCCCACCCGGCCGACGCCAGCGCCGACGCGCCACCGTCGACGCCGTGCTCACCGCCGTCCATGCTCCTCCCCACCATGTCCAGCAGCTCCGCCGCACCCCACTACCCCTAGCTAGCCGAGTCCCACTCGCTCTAAGCACCCCGAGGCCACTACACCGACCTCGACCGAGCTCGAAGGCGCCGGAGATCCCCATCGCCGCCGCCGCATCGTAGCATCCCCGACCCCGCCGAGGCTCTCTACGAGATCACCGTGAGCCTGGCTACCTCTCCATCCTCTCCACGCTCTTCTTCGTGCACCACAACGACCCAACCGCGATCACCCGAACGCATCAGCTGGCTTCAGCCGACGAGGCTCCGCCACCCAACGGCCACGCCCACTGGCCCATCGCACTCACCGAGTTGCGCTGGGCCTAACTATGCACTTCCCCGCCGCCGAGCCCCCTAGCAACTAACCCGACATCACCCGAGCCCGCCGCCGCCTCGACTCGTCAGCCGGGCGCCACTCCGCCACCCCGACTCCGACTAACCCCACCAAACCTCGCGGCTCACCTCCAGCTTCACATAGATGCTCCCCGCGCCCCATTTGGTGGCCGGAAAGTGCAAACGCACTCTGCTCCGCCGCGTCTGGCCTCGCCGGCGGCTAGACGCCGGCGAGTTGACCACTAACCCCTGTCGGTGGGCCCCTGATGGCCGCTTCTGAGTCAATGGACAGGTGGACCCCGGCTAACTAATTAGGATTAGTTCTAATTAAACTAATTAGTTAAACTAACTCGACATGCGGGTCCCACTGGTCAGTTTGACCTGGACGACCCGTTGACCATCGACGCCACGCTGACCTCATGCCGACGCATTAACTCAAATTCTGGATTTATTTTTATATAATAAATTCCAGAATATAAATCAAATTTCAAATGCTTATAACTTTTATTCTATAACTCCAAATGCAAAGATTTATATATGAAAATTTATCAGAAAAATACACTCTATCCATTGGTACAGGTTTCATGCATGTTAAAACAAGTTAACTATGCTGAATAACCAGAATAAGATATTGCACCATTAGGACTAACTCAAATGAGCTATCATTTGAATCTTGATTCAAATGAGTTCATCCCCTGTTCCTTCAACTTGCATTAGGCCAACACACATCCATATTGCCATGTCATAGCATGCATCATATTGTTGCATATTGTTTGTATGTTTATTTCGATTGTGTTTTCATGATAGGTTCTGCCCCCGAAGATAACCTCGACTACCCATCTGAAGGGCAGTTCTCTACCCCAGTTCCATCAGGCAAGCAACTCGTTGATCATTCCGATACAAACCCATGTTCTCACTTCTGCTCTCATTTACTGCATTAAGGCAACGCGATTCAAACTGTTGTGTGCTGCGGTAGTTGAACCCACTTCCTTTGCATGACCTGTCATTGCCACAAGAATTCAGATGAAACCCACTAGTATGTGTAGGAGTTGGTTGAGCCATGTTTGTGTTGTTCCTACCATGCTATGCTTGCTATGCTTAGAGTTGTGTCAGGTCTGGCTCATCGGGATGATGAGCTGGAGTGAAAGGTTGTGTTGGTTCGAGAGTGAAAATGTTGAACACGATTTGGTAAAGGTATCGATGAGAGGCCATGTAGGAGTACATGGTGGGTTGTTTCATTGAAGCCAACCTAAGAACTGAGATCTGTGTTTGTGATCCATGAGACAAGTTACTACCACACATTGGGATCCTTAATTGACCCTCTCGGCTTCTTAACCACCCTTGTTCTTAGTCCGGGAGTTGCAAGTAGTTTCGGTGTTTGTAGTATGTCTTTGGGGGCCGCATAGCGCTGACCTTAGGGGTGGGTTGTGTTGCGGTAGGCACCGTGGGTCTGTACCGATTCGCCTGCTTGGTGTCTCGGGAACCTCAGACACATCGTTCGGGGCCGTATGGGAAACCTCGGCGGACTCCTCGGATGGAACCCGAATAGGCGATAAACCCGACTAGGGACTTGAGTGTTTAGGTAGGCTGTGGCCGACACCCACGTTGGGCTTCCGCTTGAAGGTTGCGAGTACATGTCGTGTAAACGACGGTAAGTGGTGAGAGCGTGTGAAGAAGTACACCCTGCAGGTTAATTATGATCTATTCGAATAGCCGTGTCCACGGAGAAGGACTTCGGGTTACCTATATCAGTTCATAGACAAGTAAATGGATACTACTAAAAGCCTCAAGATAAGTGTGAGTATCGTGGATGGCCCTCTCGGGGATGACGAGAGAGGAACCACGATGGAGTATTGTGATGGTGAGTAGTGGACTCGTGTGCGACAAATGCTTTACAAAGTGTGTCACGTAGGATAGCTTAGCCAAGAGTCAAAGCTGGCTTGCTGCAAATAACTCCACCTCCTTCTTGAGAATGTGCATGTATGATAGGATTCTGTGGTAAGACTTGTTGAGTACTTTTGTACTCATGTTTGCTTAATCAATATTTTTCAGAGGACAATACTACCCCCTCCGACGGATTCTATGTAGATCTTGACTTCGACGAGTAAGCTAGCCACCAGGTGGCGATCTAAGACTTGTGAAGGGCCATTGTAGATAGAAAGGCTCCAACAAGCTTTCTTTCTTTCTAGAGTCTGTACTCAGACTAGTTTGCTTCCGCATGTGCTTGTATGATTGTATGACTTGAGTGTTGGGTCATGTGACCCCTACCTGTATGACTATGTTATGTATGGCTCCTGAGCCTTTTAAATAAAAGTACTTGAGTTGTAGAGTTTTGTTGTGATGCCTTGTTGTATTTACTCATATCGTGCATATTATGTGTATGATTGAAATGCTTGGTATGGGTGGGATCCGACAAACTAGTTGTTTATCCTTGGCAGCCTCTCATATGGGGAAATGTAAGTCTCGTGCTTCCGAGCGATAGTAGTCCGCTTCTGCCCGGTTCACCGAGTCCTGCTAGCCCAAAGACTACTGCTTGGACACTTGACTGGCCGGCATGTGTTTCATTTCGTTCCTATGCCTGTCCTTCGGGAAATGTCACGCTGATGATATTCGGAGTCCTGCCTAGCCTGCTACAGCCCGGATACCGGAGTCCTGTTAGCCCAGTGCTACAGCCCGAATTCATACGTTGATGACCGACATGCTCAAGTGATTCATGTATGCCTGTCCCCATAGGTTAGTGCCGCTTTGGGTTCACGACTAGCCATGTCGGCCCGGTTCTTCGTCATGTGGATGCTAGCGACACTATCATATACGTGAGCCAAAAGACGCAAACGGTCCCGGGCCATGGTAAGGCGACACCCGTGGGAATACCGTGCGTGAGGCCACAAAGTGATATGAGGTGTTACCGGCTAGGTCGATGTGATTTGGAATCGGGGTCCTGACACTGCTGTCATCCTCTCCATGTACAATCATCTCTTGATTGTGTACGTGTCAACTTGCTAGGCCCACAAGTCAGCCTCTAAACCCGTGGAGGACAAATACAACCCATTTAAAAAATAACAGCCCATTCAATACGTTCAAACAGAAAGTTCAACATTGAGCAAAGTAACAGTGTCCGATCCACATATAGAGTACTGAACTTCCACGTTGACAACCATCATAGCCAAGTTAACTACCTACTCCCACTAATACTCTAGTAGTGTACAAGTACTAACTTACTCTTAGCTAACTAGATGATGCCGGCCGCCATCTGTGGTACACCCTAAACGCCGGCACCGGTGTCCTGCGCCTCGCCTCGGACTTGCTAGAGGTGCGATAGGGCGCGTTGCTCGCGCGTGTTGGCCCTTTCCATGCCGGCGTGGTCAACCGAAGCTTCGGCTTCCAAGCGGGAAACCCACTTGATGAGCTGGTAGTATAAATCGGCGTCGTGAATGCGTGCGTGCCCGACAGCCTCCAGGGCTATTTGCCGGGCGCCGGCCTCAACGTAGTCGGCCCTGTTGCGGGCGCTCTGCTCGCGACTCAGAGCGTCGGTGCACTGCTGCTCCATGTCTACGGCGGCGCAAATCGGCGATACATCGCTCCTTCGCCAGCGGTCGCGCTCCAACAACTCCTGCTCCTCCGCCAGGCGGTCGCGCTCCAACAACTCATCGAACTGCGCATTGCCATCTAAAGACAGATAGAATGCCTCCTCCCTCCATCCGCCTTCCGGTGAAAAACCGAACACTAGTTCCGACGATGACCGCCTCTGGCGTCGCCTACCGCAGACGGGCGGGGGCATGGCGGACGTGGCGAGCGACGTCGGGCTGGTGGGGGCTTATGAGGATATGGTGAGTTGGGTCACGGTGGCACCGGAGAAGGCCGGGAAACAGTACTTATAGGGGGAAGGTAGCGCGATGGTCATCGGAATTCAATGCATAATGGCTTGGCGTGCCAGCTTGCCATGGAAAACTAGGGAAACTGAAATTATGACTGTGTCGTCCCGTCCTGTCTGGGTCGCACGCCGGCATGGCGGTCAAACGAGTGCACTCGAATCATCTCCCTCCTTGTCAATAATGATTCCACAGATTTAAAAAGCCCGCAACAATTAAAGCGTATCTTTTTTTGCATCAGTTAGCTACCTTAATTACGGTCGGCTGCATGGAGGCACTCAGAATCACTCGCAGGCAGTACGCAAAGCAGCATGCAATGAGTCGCAGCCTAGGGCACGCATGCAGCCACTTAAATCGCTGGAATTAATTAGGCTTAAACTTCTGCATGCCATTAATTATTGCCATGCCTTGGTCTTGCTGCTTTGCTCACGGGACTAATAAACCCGAACGGAGGGAGTACCTTGGTTGGTGAGAGGTTTGAATTAAGCCCTGCAAACCGGAAAGGAGGTACTAGTACGTGCGTGATCCGCTATTTATTCGTAGGATCGAGTAGGTCGCTTTCTTGAATTGAGCCCCGCAAACCGGAAAGGAGGTAGTACGTGCGTGATCCGCTATTTATCCATGTAGGATCGATAGTGTAGCTTGTCAGTTTCTTCAGAGGTAAGCATTTTTATCCGTGTAGGATCGATAGTGTAGCTTGTCAGTTTCTTCAGAGGTCGGCATTTTTATTCAAAAACCTGCCACTTCGCATCTTAAGGCCGCAAATAAAACTGCCAGAGCACATTTGTAGGCTAGCTAGTGATCGATCAAGAACTTGTAAACACCGAGCGAATAGAAATAAGTAATCATAATGCATCTCAATGATTCACAGATCATATACAAATATGTAGCTCCAAAGCAAAAGATCAGCCACTTCGGATCTTGCGTCAGCAACTAAAACTAACTAGTACGATTCCCTTACATAAGATCAACATGTTAATGCATCTCAATGATTCATGTATCTTATACAAATATGTAGCTCCAAAAGCAAAGATCTAGAAAAACAACTGTTCTTCCTACTAACATGGATGCTTCTCTTGGCCAACATTCAAGATGCATCGAAAGACAAATTTGTTTGTGAAGTCTACAATTCCTCTGTCAAACGTAAGTGGTTTCACCAACAATTTGGAACCATGAGAATGAACCACACATGATGGAGGAACATCCATCGCAATATGATTTGGTCTTCTCTCGATCACATCGTGAGACTATTTTCGAATACAAACTTTAACTTAGGCAAAATGATGCCCATTGTATAATCAGACCAAAGCAATGAAGCACCTAGTGTTGGCCAAGAATAGTACAAGATTACTTTTCTCGCAAATTCATGAAGTGACTATCCAATCTTTGTGTCTATTTTCAAATGGCACCGCATGCGGTGACTATACTATTCTCTTGTGCAGTTCAACCAAAATAGCAACGGGCGCACATCTCTGTCTCGCACAAATATCAAGCAGCTAGTAAACATATACCACACCATGTTCGCAGTGATGGAAGAGGTGAAATCGATACAACCGAAATTGAGCATCCAATCATTGAATCCTGTCCTGCACCTCCAATGTAGGTCCACCCTGCCAATAAATTCACATGCAAACCACTTTTTACTATCTAATGATAGTACAAGAAGAGTAGCAAGATAGTAGCAAACCATGTACCTTCGTAATGAACAGCTCATAGTGCCACCAATTGAATATAAAGGTTTGGAAAAAAACATGCTCCTAAAGTTGAACCAGTTGGACTTTTTGTGCAGTTCCACTAAAATCGAGCATCCCTTTTTGCATAGATATTGAAAGTGTGATTACTATAAAAGTGGCACTAGTTGAAGCATAGACTCACAAATATAAGCATTCCAATTTCTTAATGGGAAAAGTTAGCAAGACTGTTTCTAACCACCTGTTTGAAGGAATAAATAAAGCAACAACGGCTGATGTCAGGAAGGCATACATAGTTTTTTCTGAAAACTGAGCCATTCCTGACCTTTCCTCTTCTTTTAAGCAAATTTTGTGCAGTTCTACTAAAATAAAATGCCATCACCGCCTTGACAATTCGGTGACACTGCATAAAAGGAAATGACTTAACAATACATCATGACGCCGTGTATGTAGTCGAGCATTAGAGACAAACATACAGACCTCCTCCGATAACATAATGAACATTAATTTTAACAAAGGTGTGACTAGCTTTACCGGATAATTTGAGTGAACTCTACACCCTCTGTTCATAATATAAGACGTTTTCATGTTCAATTTAAAGTACCCAAACGCCTAGTATTTAGAAAACAGGTAGTAGTTTTCTTGAGCACATATCTGGGAAAGCTTGCCACACTTTATTTATGTCCATACGCTAATGCACCACCATTTGAATACTACAAATCTACACTAATCCAAAGGGCTAGTGCAACAATAGAGTAGTTAGTTTATTACAGGTACAAGACAATGGTTCTAATTGAATGATTTGAATAAACTCTAGCACTTTGGAAGGTTTCTATAAGAATTAACAATACAAAATGTAAAGGTAACAAGTTTCAAAGATTGGTATACTAGCCGTGCATGAGCATTAAACCAAATAAAAAGTCTGAAGGTAACTAGCATTATTAACTAATGACAGTATAAAAAAATTGCAAACCATGTACCTCCAAGGTAAATATCATTTCGAACTCGGGGGGACCTTAAAAATTGCTATCCCAATCTTGATAATCGATCAAACATAAAAACTTGATCTAACGAATCAAGAGAACAGCCAGAGGAGGAGGCGCCCACTCTTGACCTTTCCTCTTGTCTTCATAATTGTCTGTGCAGTTTAACCAAAATAAAATGACATCAGCGCCTAGGCATTTTGGTGACACTGTACAAAAAATTAACTTATCTCATGAAAGTGAGGTATGTAATCTATAAGCATTAACAAAGGCAAAAATCTGAAGGTAGTAACAAGTTTCATCGTTGGTATATCTGGTTGTGCAACAAAGCATTAGAATGCCTTAGCTGAAAAATCTTTAATACATCCACAATCAACAGCCTAACCCTGAAATAATCCAAAGGTGACATTAAATGGCATTGCTTAAATTTATCGGTGGCATTAGACCTGAGAGCGACATTAGTTAAATGTGGCATCACTTTAGCGATAGCATTGCTTGACTTGGATCACGGGCGTTATACTAACAACAAAAAAAGTGGCAATAAGAGCATGGGAGGCCCATTCGGACAGTGGGCGCACCAGTACGATGTACCTCCACGGACGCAGAGTGGTGAGGGAGGTATGGTTGCCTAGAGCAACAAATATCCATGCAGCATATGTGGATTACGTCCCATTTTTGTTCTCTTTAGCCACCTTTTTCCTATGTAAGGACAACAAACCGATCGACCTGGTCATTCTCTATTGCGTTGTCATGCATTTCTACCCTTCTTCAACCAAGAGACACGAGACTCGTTCCTTAGCTAATGATTTTCCCCTTTTCAACCTAGATGCGGGTTCGATTCCTACTCTATTGGACAGAACAGTCTCCTTCCTTTCCTTATTCAACCTGCATATGGATTAGTCTGCATGAAGTAGGGTTTCCTTTAATAGTGCAAATTATGGTTTTCGTCTGCGTGGCCAGCAGAGCAGAGGATAGCAAATTGGGAAGATGGTGGAGTGGAAAAAGATCCACATGCAACAACGTGGCAGATGGGGCAATAGAACAAGGGTATGGTTCGAAAAGAGGTAGCATACCTGAGGGTCGGCGGGAAGTGGCTTCGCTCGTGGTCGTCGCCCTCCGCACACACTACGGCAGCGAAGCTTGGGGACGAAGGCCATCCTGCTGGGCGCTTAGGTCCGAGAGGACGGCCTTGTCGCTGGGCAGGTGACCTCGCCGCCGACGACGAAAAGGCCAACGCTGCACGCCCTTTTCTTCCTCGGGCGGATCTGTGACCACCGTGAGGAGAGAGAGGGCCGTCTTTTTAGACACGGAGAGAGGGTGGTAGTGTGAGAAGCAAGTGGGCAGCCCTTGGCAAGAAAGCGCCAAGCTCCAGCCTATATATCTTTTTTTTATACTACTAGTAATCGGAGGTGGACTAGTGGTAGAGTAGTTTATATTTTCTCCGCTGCATACCCAGTTAGTTGTGCTTCAAAACTGAACGTCACGCCATTAAAAAAATAAAGGTCGATAACTAATGCGGCACCTCGGGCCAACGCGGCCAGATCGCATTTTGCACGAGAAATTATACACCATGTTTCATTGACATGTGGTCCCGTTCCAACATATCAGTGAGACGACGACGAGTAGTAGGAGTATTTCTGAACGGACGTGTAGGCCGGGGCGCCTCTTCGTGAACCATGGCAAATTGGCAACCGTCCACTGACTCTTCGCCTTTCCCTCTCGATTTGGAACTGCTATTGCACGCTCTTCCTCTCCCTCCTCTATTTTCCTTCAGCCCTTCACCCTTTCTTCTGCCATTGTTCAATCGTCTTCTCCATGGAGGGAACAGGCCGGAAACGACCCTGTTATTCTTGCCCCGATCTGAAAGATGACGTGGTGGAGGAACTCATTGATCGGTGCGACGTCATCACCTCGGCTAGCATGGCAGGTTCGTTCAAGCCCATTCTCGACTCAACTAATAACATCATTACAAGGAACCCAAGAGTCAAAGAGCAGTTTGATCTCCCCTATCTTCTTCGTCGTGACCCTGATGACTGGCGCCGTCACGACGGAGGCCTCGCTCTGTGCAAGTTGATGCCGCTTGATAATGATACGTATGATGTTAAGATGCCATCGCTTGAGGGCAAGGCTTGGGCAGGCGCAAATGGAGATTGGGTTGTTTACATTGGGTCCAACTGCGAGTGGGAACTTGTGAATGTGTACACTCGTGACCGGGTTTCACTTCCAAAAATCTCAGCAGACTGCCCAGAGGTTGAGCACACCGGTATTGTACGCACGTTCAAATACAATCATGGTGACTGTCTTCTATGGAAGATAGCAATTTGTCGAGTTCCCAACTGCTCTTGGAATTACAACAACTATGAAGTCGTTGCTATCTTCGACAAGCTTGTTGCCGTCCTTGGTGATTTGACTCGATGGATATTGCTCAAAAATCAGTTTCTGTACACGGATGAGTACTGTGATGCAATTCAATACGAGGGCCTTGTGTTTGCTGCCACCACTCGTGGCAATCGCTTTTTGCATGGCATCCTCGTAGTTTCGCACGCTTGTCTTCCACCGTAATTATAATTCTTTCATCCACATGCATGCGGGTTAGCAAGTTTCCCTTTACTAATTAACCTTCTTCTTGTGTTTCCAAGGTCCTGTGAACATTCCACCACCTATACTTGAAAATTTTTATAACCAAGGGGGAGATGACGATGGTGATGATCACGAGCATGAGGACGAGCAGCGCCCATATACTCTTTGGCGCCTGGCAACTAATTCCGATGGATCACCTCTTCTTGTGTGTATACAGCCCACTGATGATGTTAGTTCTAAGGAAGCAGGTGTAATCTCCCATGGTCGCACTCTCCGGACCTGTTCCAACACCTGTTGCATGGTATTCGGGATGGATACTAGTGTGCTAGCGCCAACTCCTTCTCCCTGGTACAGAATTGATAGTCTTGGAGAAAACTCGCTCTTCCTTGGACAAAACTATCCAATGATGGTGAAAGGCGATCCAACTGCTGTTGACACAACGTTACTACCATTTATGAGAAGCAACCGTGTCTATACCTCGGACATTTGGGTGGTTCCCTACCCTGGTACTGATATAGTAGGCCGCTTCAGCCTGGATGATCATTCCTGCGTTGGTCTCCAGATCGACAATGGATGGCCCGTCTCGTAGAATCACTTGTGGTTCAAAGCAAGCGTTCCAACGCCGAGGAATGGTTGAGTTGAAGTTCATTTCATTGCTTGTTATTTGTTGTGTGGTGAAAACTTTAGTATTTATAATGTATCCTCGTTGCCGATGTTGGTTGATGACCTGTTGTATGTAATAAAATGATATGCCTGTGATAAACTTACTAAATTTATGAAAGGCTTTCGAGTCGCTTCTCTGAGTGAGTGGTGTGACGAGGCAAAAAAATATTTTCCGAATACATAATTGTACATGCATTGCAACAGGTTATTGTTGGGGAGCGTAGTAATTTCAAAAAAATTCCTACGCACACGCAAGATCATGGTGATGCATAGCAACGAGAGGGGGAGTATATCTTCATACCCTTGAAGATCGCTAAGCGGAAGCGTTTATCAAGGCGGATGATGTAGTCGTACGTCTTCATGATCCGACCGATCCAAGTACCGAACGCACGGCACCTCCGAGTTCTGCACACGTTCAGCTTGATGACGTCCTCGCCTTCTCGATCCAGCAAGACGGGCGAAGTAGTAGATGAGTTCCGGCAGCACGACGGCGTGGTGACGGTGTTGGTGAAGAACAATCTCCGCAGGGCTTCGCCTAAGCACTAAGGAAACTATGACGGAGGATAAACTAGAGGGGACGGGGTTGCCGGCACACGGCTTGGTGTTTCTTGATGTGTCTTTGGTGCTAGCCCTACCCCTCTATTTATATGTTGAGCCTTGGGGTCGAAACTTGGAGTAAAAGCCTCCACAAAGTCGGTTTCACCCGAAAGGCAAGAGTCCTTTTCGGACTCCAGGGCCAGACGCCAGGGTTCCCGGCGTCTGGACCCAGACGCCGAGACCTGGCGTCCTGCCTCGACTCAAGAAACTTCCTTTTGCGCTTTGCAAAAACCTTGTGGGCTTTCCCCTTTGGCCCAAATAATGTGTTCTCATACCCAAACATTTCGGGAAACATCCAGAACCCCTTCTGGTGAATTCCGGAACCCTTCCGGAGATCAAACACTATTATCCCATATATCAAACTTTATCTCCGGACGATTCCGGAGTTCCTCGTCATGTCCATGATCTCATCCAGGACTCCGAACAACATTCGGTTACCAACATACATAACTCATATAATACTATATCATCAACAAAGCGTTAAGCGTGCAGACCCTACGGGTTCGAGAACTATGTAGACATGACCGAGACACGTTTCCAGTCAATAACCAATAGCGGGAACTAGATGCCCATATTGGCTCCCACATATTCTATGAAGATCTTTATCGGTCAAACCGCATAACAACATACGTTGTTCCCTTTGTCATCGGTATGTTACTTGCCCGAGATTTGATCGCCGGTATCCAATACCTAGTTCAATCTCGTTACCAAGAAGTCTCTTTACTCGCTCTCAGAATACATCATCCCGCAACTAACTCATTAGTTGCAATGCTTGCAAGGCTTAAGTGATGTGCATTACCGAGAGGGCCCAGAGATACCTCTCCGACAATCGGAGTGACAAATCCTAATCTTGTAATACGCCAAGTCAACATGTACCTTCGGGGACACCTGTAGCGCTCCTTTATAATCACCCAGTTATGTTGTGACGTTTGGTAGCACACAAAGTGTTCCTCCGGTAAACGGGAGTTACATAATCTCATAGTCATAGGAACATGTATAAGTCATGAATAAAGCAATAGCAACATACTAAACGATCAAGTGCTAAGCTAACGGAATGGGTCAAGTCAATCACATTATTCTCCTAATAATGTGATCCCGTTAATCAAATGACAACACATGTCTATGGTTAGGAAACATAACCATCTTTGATTAATGAGCTAGTCAAGTAGAGGCATACTAGTGACATTATGTTTGTCTATGTATTCACACATGTATTATGTTTCCGGGTAATACAATTCCAGCATGAATAATAAATATTTATCATGAAATAAGGAAATAAATAATAACTTTATTATTGCCTCTAGGGCATATTTCCTTCAGTCTCCCACTTGCACTGGAGTCAATAATCTAGTTCACATCGCCATGTGATTTAACACCAATAATTCACATCACCATGTGATTAGCACCCATAGTTCACATCGTCATGTGACCAACACCCAAAGGGTTTACTAGAGTCAATAATCTAGTTCACATCGCTATGTGATTAACACCCAAAGAGTACTAAGGTGTGATCATGTTTTGCTTGTGAGATAATTTTAGTCAATGTGTCTGCTACATTCAGATCCGTAAGTATTTTGCAAATTTCTATGTTTACAATGCTCTGCACGGAGCTACTCTAGATAATTGCTCCTACTTTCAATATGTATCTAGACCGAGACTTAGAGTCATCTAGATTAGTGTCAAAACTTGCATCAACATAACCCTTTACGACGAACCTTTTTGTCACCTCCATAATCGATAAACATATCCTTATTCCCCTAAGGATAATTTTGACCGCTGTCCAGTGATCTACTCCTAGATCACTATTGTACTCCCTTGCTAAAATCAGTGTAGGGTATACAATAGATCTGGTACACAACATGGCATACTTTATAGAACCTATGGCTGAGGCATAGAATGACTTTCATTCTCTTTCTATCTTCTGCCGTGGTCAGGCTTTTGAGTCTTACTCAATTTCACACCTTGTAACACAGGCAAGAACTCTTTCTTTGACTGTTCCATTTTGAACTACTTCAAAATCTTGTCAAGGTATGTACTCACTGAAAAAAACTTATCAAGCGTCTTGATCTATCTCTATAGATCTTGATGCTCAATATGTAAGCAGCTTCACCGAGGTCTTTCTTTAAAATACTCCTTTCAAACACTCCTTTATGCTTTGCGTATAATTCTACATTATTTCCGATCAACAATATGTCATTCACATATACTTATCGTAAATGTTGTAGTGCTCCCACTCACTTTCTTGTAAATACAGGCTTCACCGTAAGTCCAGATAAAACTATATCCTTTGATCAACTTATTAAAGCGTATATTCCAACTCCGAGATGCTTGCACCAGTCCATAGATGGATCGCTGGAGCTTGCACATTTTGTTAACACCTTTAGGATTGACAAAACCTTCTAGTTGCATCATATACAATTCTTCTTTAATAAATCCATTAAGGAATGCAGTTTTGTTTATCCATTTGCCAGATTTCATAAAATGCGGCAATTGCTAACATGATTCGGACAAACTTAAGCATAGATACGAGTGAGAAACTCTCATCGTAGTCAACACCTTGAACTTGTCGAAAACCTTTTGCGACAATTCTAGCTGTAGATAGTAACACTACTATCAGTGTCCGTCTTCCTCTTGAAGATCCATTTATTTAACATAGCTTGCTGATCATCGAGAAAGTCAATCAAAGTCCATACTTTGTTCTCATACATGGATCCTATCTTAGATTTCATGGCCTCAAGCCATTTCATGAATCTGGGCTCATCATCGCTTCCTCATAGTTCGTGAGGTTCACCATGGTCTAGTAACATGACTTCCATTACCGTACCACTCTGGTGCGGATCTTACTCTGGAAGACCTACGAGGTTTGGTAGTAACTTGATCTGAAGTTTCATGATCATCATCATTAACTTCCTCACTAATTGGTGTAGGAATCACTGGAACTGATTTCTCTGATGAACTACTTTCTAATAAGGGAGAAGGTACAATTACCTCATCAAGTTCTACTTTCCTCCCACTCACTTCTTTCGAGAGAAACTTCTTCTCTAGAAAGGATCCATCTTAGTAACGGATAACTTGCCTTCGGATCTGTGATAGAAGGTGTACCCAATAGTTACCTTTGGGTATTCTATGAGACGCATTTTTCCGATTTGGGTTCAAGCTTATCATGTTGAAACTTTTTCACATAAGCATCGCAACCCCAAACTTTAAGAAACGACAACTTTGGTTTCTTGCCAAACCACAGTTCATAAGGTGTCATCTCAACGGATTTAGATGGTGCCCTTTTTAACGTGACTGCAAAGTCTCTAATGCATAACCCCAAAACGATAGTGGTAGATTGGTAAGAGACATCATAGATTGCACCATATCTAATAAAGTACACGGTTATGACGCTCGGACACACCATTACTACTGTGGTGTTCCATGTGGCGTGAGGTGTGAAACTATTCCACTTTATTTAAAATGAAGGCCAAACTCGTAGCTCAAATATTCATTTCTACGACCAGATCATAGAAACTTTATTTTCTTGTTACGATGATTTTTCCACTTCACTCTGAAATTCTTTGAACCTTTCAACTATTTCAGACTTATGTTTCATCAAGTAGATATACCCATATCTGCTCAAATCATCTGGTGAAGGTCGAGAAAATAACGATACTTGCCACGAGCATCAACACTCATTGGATCGCATACATCGGTATGTATTATTTCCAATAAGTCAAGAGCTTGTTCCATTGTTCCGGAGAACGGAGTTTTAGTCATCTTGCCCAAAAGGCACGGTTCGCAAGCATCAAATGATTCATAACCAAGTGATTCCGAAGATCCATCTTTATGGAGTTTCTTCATGCGCTTTACACCGATATGACCCAAACGGCGGTGCCACAAATAAGTTGCACTGTTATTATTAACTTTGCATCTTTTGGCATCAATATTATGAATATGTGTATCACTACGATCGAGATCCAACAAACTATTTTCATTGGGTGTATGACCATTTGAAGGTTTTATTCATGTAAACAGAACAACAATTATTCTCTAACTTTAAATGAATAACCGTATTGCAATAAACATGATCAAATCATATTCATTCTCAACGCAAACACCAAATAACATTTATTTAGGTTTAACACTAATCCCGAAAGTATAGGAGTGTGCGATGATGATCATATCAATCTTGGAACTACTTCCAACACTCATCGTCACTTCCCCTTCAACTAGTCTCTGTTTATTCTGTAACTCCTGTTTCGAGTTGCTAATCTTAGCAACCGAACAAGTATCAAATACTCAGGGGCTACTATAAACAATAGTAAGGTACACATCAATAACCTGTATATCAAATATACCCTTTTTCACTTTGCCATCCTTCTTATCCACCAAATATTCAGGGCATTTCCGCTTCCAATGACCATTTCCTTCGCAGTGTGACCACTCAGTTTCAGGCTTTGGTCCAACTTTGGTCTTCTTCACGGGAGTGACAACTTGTTTGCCATTCTACTTGAAGTTTCCCTTTCTTTCCCTTTGCCCTTTTCTTGAAACTAGTGGTCTTGTCAATCATCAACACTTGATTCTCTTTCTTGATTTCTAACTTCGTCGATTTCAACATCACGAAGAGCTTGGGAATCGTTTTCGTCATCCCTTGCATACTATAGTTCATCACGAAGTTCTACTAACTTGGTGATGGTGACTAGAGAATTCTATCAATCACTATCTATCTGGAAGACTAACTCCCACTTGATTCAAGCGATTGTAGTACCCAGACAATCTGAGCACATGCTCACCAGTTGAGCGATTCTCCTCCATCTTTTAGCTATAGAACTTGTTGGAGATTTCCTATCTCTCAACTCGGGTATTTGCTTGAAATATTAACTTCAATTCCTGGAACATCCCATATGGTCCATGACGTTCAAAACGTCTTTGAAGTCCCGATTCTAAGACGTAGTGGGGTGGCATGGGCCATAACTAGCATTCACGTCTAGCAGTACGGCACACGCCACCCACACGAGTCCCATCCGACACCAATTTTTTTGGAGTCCGTGCTACAGCCATCTCTTCTCCCTCCTGTTTTCTCAGCCATTGCACGGTGGGCGGGGTGGGGGTTTGCCGATAGTCGGTTTGCTCAACTGCGATCTCACTTGTAAGTGAAAATGCAACACCGCACGCATTCCCGCTTGAGTGGCGTGCCAGACCAACCGTGTGGGGGTGCGATGCGAATGCGGCAGGCTTTTCCTTTTGAACTCGTAACTTATAAAATTTGGTTCTACTCCATGGCGCGACCGATAGATAGAAAATAACGATTTTGCCTAGAGTAATGAGAAGTTTGGTTCTGGCACCGTTCATGCATGGATTACGTACGAAAATTATGAAGTTGATGCGGAAGGTAAGATAATTACTGTAGTATCATATACTACTACATGGATTTAACGAAAAGAGAAAAATACATACGGATCCATCAACGACATCCTCACGCCCTAGTGCGTCGGGTCACCAACCGACGTGTGAGGAGCAGCGGCATTGGTGGCGAGCTCAACGTGCTTCTGAACAGTGCCGTCGAAGGTTGCCCTGCGGTCCAAGAAGGCCAGCGTCCGATCGTCCTCCTCTTGCATGTAGTAGTCCTTGTGGAGGATTTGCGCGTTGACATGGGTGATTATGTCGATGGTGTCTTGCTGCGCCACGCGCTGCGCGGTAAGCGCGACCTCGAGGTGGACATTCTCCGGCGTGACGGCGGGCAATCGCAGGGCCACCAGTGCATCGAAGAGGTTGTCACCATAGTGGCCGTTGAGGGTGGCGGGCATCGCAGAGCCTGGGCGCGTCGGCCGGAGGCTTACGTCAAAGTCGTCTACGAGCTTCTTGACGATGGTGAACTTGTCTAGGAAACCGACGAGGACCTCGTCGAACAAGGAGACGAAGCTGTCGTCCAAGCGGCCCCTCGCCCTGGCGGCCTCAAGCAATACTACCTGGAGACGCTCTCGGTGTCGGGCTGCAGTCGGCGTCGTGGACCATCCGCACAGCCTGGCCGATGCTCGCGCTCATCGCCTCCATGGGTCTAGCTTAGCTTCTAGTCAATCGATCTTGCGATTCGAGTGATCACTCTTTCCCTTGGTTAGCGTGCGTAGGTGCGTAGGATTTCGTGACTACTCCTCGGCCTCTCACTTTTTGCCTTTGGTCAGAGGATATGTGGGCCAGCCACCCCTCGCCCACGTGTCATTCACCCAAAGGCAGTTGCCGTGAAGTCAATGAAGCTAAGGCCCCTCCGTGCCGGCAAAAGATAGTCATCTCACTGGACCTCTAGTTGGGGCCAAACGAGAGAAGTTTCATGTTTACTGGTTTATTGGTCCCCTTTGCATTTTGCACCAAGTTTTGACCTTTGATCTAACTAATAAAATGTTAATGCATGTAAACAAAAATGTTGTGTAAGTCACCTTACAAAAACCAAATAATCCCAAAACACTTAGGCACGGTGCATTAACTCCTCCTTGTTTCTTATTTCGTGACATATCAACCAATGAGAGATGTGGGCCGTGCATGCTTTCAATGGCTTGAGACTACCAAACATGACATGCAGTGTTTAGTTCATTGCATGTAATCCTATTAGTACTCTAGTTAGCAAAAAAACATTAAGTTCTCTCGCCAATAGGAATAAAACACCATGTATTTATTTACAGAGGGAGTAGTACTAGATATTGCTAGTCAAATACTAAAATCCAGATGGACGTGGTAGTACTCCTAAATCCAGACGGTGGTGCTACTAGTACTAGTAGTAGTACTACCAATGTAGTAGTAGGAGTACTAGCACCGTACTACCCGCTGGTCAAATTATTACGTCTTTGCTCCTCACGGTGAAGTGACAAGACCTCGCCACGAGATGACACCTGAGTATAGGCTTCGTGTTCGGCATACCATAGTCAGCCTCACCGTCTGCAGTCACTATCATAATGGTTGTAGAGCTAGCCTGCTTACAACTAGCCCTGTTCGACATAATTTCCCATGCGTAGATGCCCGTGCACTGCACGAAACACCAAGATTGGGGGTGGACGGCTCCGGCAGCAGCCATCGCGCCAAATTTTTCCACGGCCTTGGAACAAGTGCTGATTGTGAGAGACAAGGAGTTGTTTGTAAATAGGGAACAAGTGCAGCCATCTTTTTGCAAAAATGGAGAAGCTTGGTTTGTATGCGTCAGATCTAGATCCGACGGCTATTGGTGAAAGATGGGAGGCACAACATCATCACCAACTCAGGACCTGTTTGATTCGCGGGATTTTGAAAACGCAGGAATAGGACAAGTTTCAAACTGATATTACAAATGTTTGGAGTAATGTTGCACCTACGAAGAGGGAATTACTAGGAAGTTTACGTAAGAACTTTCATTACTTTAGGTGGATGCAGCATTATCGTACAAACTAAAATCCACCGCCCTGACAAGTTTTCGAGTCTCTGGCCACTTGATGTTTCAAAAACAAATTCAGCTTCTGCGGAGACTTTGTCATTTAGGCTTAGACGCTTGCGGTGATCAGCACGCCATTCATTGTTGCGCCAAAGAACGCCAAACCTCATTACCTTGAGCACACTTGCCTCCAGAACAAAGAACCTGGCCAATTTAATCTCAGATGTGCTGCCTCGGTAGTCGATCAAATCAATTTCTCTAAGATGGAGATCAAGGCATTCGATGAGATTGTTATAGTGCAGCACATTTTTCACTTTCGGGTCTTTTTTTATCTGCAAAAGAAGAGAACATATTAGAGCAGCTGGCTACATAAGATTGCCGTGTCATCAAGAGGTACCAATATCATTCGCTCATACGATAGGGTTGGCTGGCTAGTGATATTTTTTCACTCTCTCTCTCTCTCTCTCTCTCTCTCTCTCTCTCTCTCTCTCTCTCTCTCTCTCTCTGTTTTCTCTCATTTAACTAGGAGCACGTGAAGAGCTTGGGCATTTGTTGCCTGCCACTATGTGGCCGATGCCATATTTCACAAAAGTATGCCACATAATACACATCGATGTCAAATCAAAAGATTTTGGCACCGCTCTCGCGATGTGAGAGAGTTGGCACCGCTGTGCACACAGACCCACATGTATAAACAAATTAATCAAACCAACTACACCAGCCTCTGACTCTCCCAAACAAGTGTTTTTTATTGCCTCAGTCCTCTCTCTCTCCCATGCAGTGTTTTTTCATTGCGTGAGTTAATTTGGCACCGGAGCAAAGTAGGTGATCCAGACTGGGGCACCAAGTGAGCAATGGAGGGGCATCGATGCCAAATG
This sequence comes from Aegilops bicornis, assembly GCA_021605145.1. Classification (NCBI taxonomy): domain Eukaryota; kingdom Viridiplantae; phylum Streptophyta; class Magnoliopsida; order Poales; family Poaceae; genus Aegilops; species Aegilops bicornis. Next base: position 720,105,542 of record CM038671.1, read on the forward strand.
CATCACAAGTGAATTTGGCACATGTTTTGGCCTACATAGCCCACTTTTGTACTCCCTCCATCCCAAAATTCTTATCTTAAATTTGTCTAAGTACGGATGTATCTAGTTACATTTTAGTGTTAGATACATCTATATCTAAACAAATGTAAGACAAGAATTTTGGGACGGAGGGAATACTACCTCGTATTTAGTATAAAATTTTGCCCATATATTTACCTAAGAAAATGCCAATGCATGTCACTAAAAATTACACCATTTGAAATTATGTTCAAATACGAATCCAACGATATAGTACTTAGTGTCGGGGAGGCTGATCGTACCCACTGACACCTATGGGGCCGGCGGAGCAGGCCCCTTGTGGTTCGGAGGGGGGCGGAGATCGCATGAAGAGCGGATCGAGGCGATGCACACGAGCAGTTTACCCAGCTTCGGAGCTCTCCGGAGAGATAAAACTCCTACTGCTGCTTGTTTGATGTATTGTGTTCTTGCCAGGGAGCAATGAGGGCTACAAAACCTAGCGTGAGTGTCTCTGGTCTCGAGTGGGTCGAATGAACCGAACGAGCCGAACCTCGCGAACCTAGCGAACCCTTTCTACGTTGCACCCGGGCCTTATTTTATATGCTCAAGGGGTCTCCGACAGGTGGCAACATAGGCGGGGGTACAAATGTAAAAACAGGAGTTGGTACACCTACTTGAACAAAGGTACAGCAAAATACCTAACTCGACGGCAAGGGACAAAAGCAATAAATGCCCATCATTGTCGCCCAAACAAGGCAACAGAGGTCGTCAGTGCGCCTCCGCTTCGCCACGATGGCGAGCCTGTCAGCCGCTTATCGCTGCTCTCCGCTGGCTGCACAACCGCCGACACGCCAGCATGGAACGGTCCCATGGCGACACGTCGCCTGGGTGAGCTGGAGCGGAGACGGAGAAAGTTGCATGCAGCTGACAAGCGCCTTGTCCGCGGCCGAATCCTTGTCGGCGCCGGATGCTTGTCGCGCTCGAACCTTCCCGGCAAGCTCCTCTTGTCGGGCCTTGTCTTCAGACGCTCGAGTGGCCTTCCCGACAAGCTCCTCTCGTCGGGGCCTTGTCTTCTTAATCAAATACTTTGTTCTTGAATGGCTCCAGGGAAGCCACGAAGGACCTTGGCGGTGACGAGGCACGCCTTGCCGCTGGTGTCGCAATCGTCTGCGTGCACTGCACGGGATACTAGGGTACCCCTACTCTAGTACACCGGCAGAGCCCCGGCATGGGCCGCATACGGTGCCGGCGCTTGTCGGGCCAGGCCCGTAACTGTGCACGGACACGCGCGCCTCGACCACGCCGCAACTCGCCCGGACCCACCACGATCCCCACTAACGGCACGCATGCGGACGTGGCGTCGTGCGAAGATCGTGGGCGCGGTCGTGGGGGTTCTTTATTAATATAAGCGAACGCCCGCCTCCTCCCCTTTATAAGCGGAGGAAACAGAGGCAGGCCGACCACCCCTGCCATTGCTGTCTTGTCAAGAAACCACCGCCGCTCCCCTCTTCTTCTCAGGTGCGAAGAGAGGAGCGCCCCGCCCCCTTTCGCCACAAGCACACTCGCCGCCGTCGGCCTCCTCCGCCCTCCTCGCTATGGCTCCGAAAGCCGATAAGGAGAAGGGCGTCAAGTCGGCCGAGGCGCAGCGGCTCGCGGCACTGCGCAAGGAGCGAGCCATCTTCCCCCCGCAGCTCGGCGCACGGGAGCTGCGGGACGTCTACTATCTTTTCTGGTCGACGGAGACTCGTGCGCATCCGCGCACGAGGGTGCTCCCCGCCTCCGCCCGATTTGGCCCCAACAGGTACCCTTTCTTCGCCTTTTCTTCTATTGCGGTCTTTGCCCGCCCGTTTTCCGGAAGTTCTTTGCGACATAATGAACACCTTTAGCCTCCGCCTCCTTGATTTCACCCCCAACGCCGTCTTGACCATGGCGGTTTTACCACATTTGTGCGAAAACATTGTCGGAGTCCACCAACGTGGCACTCTTCCGCCATTTCTTTGTTCCCAGCGTCGAGAGAGGAGAGCCACTTGCCGGAGGGATAGCACAGTTCTCTAGGATCGGCAAGAAAGAGGCCTACCTAGAGGGGAGTTCCGGAACAAGTGGGAGGAGTGGAGAGCCAACTGGTGCTGGGCCAGAGGAGAACCCGCAGCCCTTCACCACTGCGTCGCCAAACCCCAATAGTGCGCGGCAGGGATTGGAGTAACTTACGCCGGAGGATGCGGTTGAAGATAGCTGTGACCGAATTCTGCGCCTCGGGCTTGCCGGGTTAGCGATGAGCAGCTTGGCGCAGACTTCATTCACCGCCGCATCGCTCCCTTGCAGGAAAGGAGGAGGCCTGCTTGGGAGTTCCAGAATGCGGCGGACATCATGAGGCTGCGCCCGGGCCTGAATTGGAACTTTACCGTCATGGAGCTGGATTCAGTGTTGCTCGAGCTGTTCAAGAACGACCCCGAACATCCAGAGTGGTTCAGGTTGCCGCGAGGGGTCGTCCCATTGTGCAACAACTCGGCGCCGCATCAAGATCTCGCTTATGATGCCACCGCGACTCCCACGGAATCGCCCCAACATGGCAGGAGCCCCGACGCAGATCGTGCAGCAATTCTTTGATGACTTAGAAGAAGTGCCGATCCGCGCCGACGGCGTAAGAGGCTCACCCGCGACACCACCGACTAGGAGATGGCGAGGATCGCCACCAGGGTGGAGGAGGCGGCAGCAGCCGCTGCCGCTGGAGCCTTCGGGTTCATCGTGGAGGAGGCGGACGCGGCGAAGGCGGCAAGATCTGCCGAGCGAGGGGAGGTCGCCGGCGAGGACGAGCTTTTTGAGCCCGAGGCCGGGACGAGTGGACCCGCCGAGGGCGCTTCTTCCCCACCGCCAAGTGACTTGCCGCCAGCGGAGCCCCCGGCTCACCAAGAGGCGTCTCCGCAGAGTTGGAGACGAGCCGGGCGACTGGCCCGCCCACAGAAGCGCCGCCGACGCGCTTCCACCGCAGCGAAGCGAGGTTGCTGGGAGCGCCTCACACTGCAGCGACAACCGGGCGGAATCTTCGTGCCCCCGCCGACGCCTCCGCCAAGCGGCCAAGAGAGCCCACTCCCCCGCCTCATCGCACCGGAGGCGGGCCGGAGTTTGACTTCTCCGCGCTCAGCTCCGAGAAGGAAGGCGAAGAGTAAGCTTCTCGAGATTATGCTTGTGTTTCTTCAATCTGATTGCTTCATCTTGAATCTGACTTGCTTGCTCGACTCTTTCCTTTTCGTGACGCCGCCCAGAGAGCGGCGAAGAGGGCTAAGATCCCGGCGGTCGCCGTTGAGGACGATTCTCCGTGGCGGCGGAGGACGCGTCTGAGACCGCCTTGCCGGACCTGCAACCCTTCCTCAGAGCAGCCCCCAAAGACACAGCCCCCTGCAGTAAGTGCGCAGTTTTCTTCTTACTATTAGGTGTGCAGGGGTGCTCCTTCTTTGTTGATATCTGATTGTGTGCTTGTGTAGGAGCAGAGCAGCCTCATCGGGAGGGCTCGGAAGCCGCTTCCGAGATCCTGCCTTGTCACTGGCCGCCAAGGGATAACTCCCCGCAAGGGAGCTCCCTCCGACAAGGAGGCCACCCCTGCAAGGGAGGCCACTCCGGCAAGGGAGGCTACCCGGCAAGGGACGGCACCAGGACCCTCCAAAGCGTCGAGGTCATAGCTGCGGATCCTGCTGCAGTGTAACTCCCTTACACGAGATTTTCCCTTGGGCTTGCTTTCTTTTGTTTCTCTTTTTGAATATCCGCTGACTGCTCTTTCTTCGCCTGCCGCAGACCCGATGGAGGTTGAGGCCGCCGGCGGAGGAAACGCCAGCGACACGACGAGGCCGCCCGTCAAGAAGAAGAGGTCGTCGTCGTGGAGGAAGAGGCTGTCGCCGACGAGCCTGTCGCGAGGAGGCCACCGAGGCTGCCAACGCAGAGGCCGCCGAGGGGTCGGGCGTCAGACCGACGGCCCCGAGGTCAGCAGGAGCGGCAAGCGCTACACCGACAGCCGACTTCCCTGCTGCCAAGGCCAGCTCCGAGGAGCCCCAACCCGGTGCCTACCAGAAGGTCGGCGAAGGCGTCTTCATCAAGCTCCCCGAGCCGAGCTCTGTGGCGCCAACCGAGGGCGAGACCTTCGACGCCGAGCTACTTCGCCTCCATTGGCCGACGCTGGTGGACGCGCCAAGCAGCAGCAGCGGCGAAGTTCGAGGAGGAGCAATGGCAAGAAGCCGCTGTGGCTCTACCGCACCCGGCAGGCCAAGTTAGAGACCCGGGAAGCCCTTGTCGCGAGGGCGGGAGCGGATATGGAGAAGCGCGCCGAGGAGCTCCGGAGCGCCAACAAGGAAGCCCTCCGCGACGTGGCGGAAGCGCGGGGGCAACTCGCAGAAGAGCGCACGGCCTTCATCCTTGAGAAGGCCGCAGCTGATGAGGAGCAGCGGCTGGCTGCCGAGAAGCTCGCCACGCAAGAAAGCGAGCTGGCGCAGCGGAAGGTCAACCTGGACAGCCACGAGGAAGACCTTGCCGCGCGCGAGGAGTCGCTTGGCGGGGCGCTTCAGGAAGCGAAGGACGCTGCCGCAGCCACCGAGGCCGCCAAGGAAGAGCTGAAGGCGAAGGTGGCACAGCTGGAGGCCACCCTCAAGAAGAGCGGCGAAGAGCTTGCCGTGCTCAAGCGTGAGCGCGAGAAGGACGCCTACACCCTTGGCGAGCTGCAGAGCCGTCTCGCTGACAGGGCCAAGGAGCTCGATGCCGCCAAGGATTCCAAGGCGGATCTGGAGCTGAAACTGACCACTCTGACGCAAACGTTGGATGGCGCCAGAGAGCGGGAGGTGGGCTTGTTGGAGGCGATCAAGGCTAAGGAGGAGCTGGCGAATGCTGTCTCCGCCTGTAACACCTTGAGGGAGAGCGTGGAGCACTAGACCGAAGGTCTTGTGGACACCGCCACGACATCCACAACGAGTTGATGGAGCTTGGGATGGCGGACCTTGCATTCCTCCGACGAGCATCTCCAACCCAGCCGCCAAGCTCAAATTTTATTATTCAAAGGCGTGGCGACGGGTCTCCGGCGACTCCGAGAGGAGGTCCCGAAGCAGCTGGCCGAGGAATCACGCCAGGTCTGCGCCGGAGCCCTCGAGAAGGTGTTGATGAAGGTGGCCTTCCGCAACCCGGGCCTCAACCTTAGCGGCGTTCTCAGATCCTTGCCGTCCGACGCCAACGTGAGGAGTTTCAAAGCCCTTGTCGCACCCATTGTGGACAAGGTGAAAAAAGATCAAGCGGATCGAGGGCGACCGCGTGGACTAGGCCGCCAACCTTATCTTTCCTTGTCGCTGCTGATCATGTTTAGAAAACTTTGTTAGATCAGCGACAAGTTATTCTGTAATATACTCTATCTTAGGTGAACGATCAATGCAACGTTATTTCCTCTACTTGATTCCTTCCTTTGTACATTTCTGCCTTACGCATTTAGGGGACTTGTCGGTGCGGGCACTTTTGCCGCGAGCGCTGAGTGCGGAACGTCGGCAGCCTGCTGGCAGTGCCGCCTCCGACAAGCAACCTTGTCGCGACTAGCCGCAGCTCACTTAAGTTGTTGAGCGGACTCGAAACAAAGTAAGGGCGCGACTAGCCGGCGAGTTGGTTCCTCTCACAAGACATGTGTTTTCCATACAAAGTACTATCGCTCGAGGAAGATAACTTAAAAATTTAAAATTGATTGCTCAAACTTTGGCAACTTAGCTTTTCCGTCTCTTGCTTCCCGATGAGGTGAAACTTCCTCGAGCGGTGCTCGGTCCATAGTATTATCTCCTCCTTCCCCTGGTTAACTTGTGCGCGCGAGGGAGCCCTTCTTTCTTTGAGAAAAGAAAAGAAGAGGAAATAATGTTATGGAGCCCAGTGCTCGATTCTGCTTACTGGTATGGTTGCTGCACAAAGTGTTAGCCAAAACATGCAATAAATTGATGAAAGCATGAACTTGACAAGTTGTGCGCAACACATGAGCTTTATCGATGCACGGGTCTGCGCTCGCTTTGTACAAAGGATTACATGCAACAATGCAAGACTTGTATAAAGGTGGTTGCCGGAACGGGTTCCGACAACCGCGCTTCTATGGGTAAAACTTACGAAGATGCTCAATGTTCCAGGAGTTGCTCACCGAATGCCATCTTCGGTCTCAAGGCGGATGACAGCGCCAGCCTAGTGACTCGTTTCACCCGATAAGGGCCTTCCCACTTTGGCGCCAACTTGTTTGAATTCTTGGCGGACTGAATGCGCCAAGAACAAGGTCGCCTTCCTCGAGACTTCGCACTAACCCTCAAGGGCTATGGTAGCGACGCAGAGCTTGTCGGTAGCGAGCGGCTCGCAGACAATGCCTGAAGACGATCTCTCCTCAAGGAGCAGCGTGTCATCTTGTCGCAGCTGCTCTTGCTCTAGCTCATCATAAGCGAGCACTCGAGGCGATCCGTATACGAGTTCCGTGGGGAGAACTGCCTCTGCTCCATAGACTAGAGCAAAGGGTGTCTGGCCAGTGGCTCGATTTGGCGTCGTCCTGATCGACCAAAGAACCACCGACAGCTCCTCGATCCAGTTTCTTCCGCACTTGTGCAGCCTGTCGAAAGTTCTGGTCTTGAGCCCGCGCAGCACTTCAGCATTTTCCCTCTCCGCTTGACCGTTGCTTCTCGGGTGAGCAATGTATAAAGCAGACCTTGGCGCCAAGGTCTTGGACGACTTGCATGAAGGTGCGACTTCGTGAATTGTGTGCCGTTGTCGGTGATGATCCAGTTAGGGATTCCAAACGGCAAACAATCGACCAAGAACTTGATCACTGACCGTGCTATCACCTTCCTCACCGCTTCCACTTCCGCCAATTTGTGAACTTGTCGATGGCGACGCATAAGTACTCAAAGCCCCGACAGCTCGGGGAAGGGGCCGAGATGTCGAGCCCCGCACCAAAAATGGCCGTGGATAAAGGGATCGTCACGAGAGCTTGAGCTGGCCGGTGTATCTGTTTGGAATGGAACCGCACGCTTCACACTTGGTTACTTGTGCAGTTGCATCCCGGAGGGCTGTTGGCCGTAAGAAACCTTGCCGGAAAGCTTTGTCGGCAAGTGCTCTTGGCGCCAATGTGGTGACCACATATGCCTCCGTATCTCTCTCGCCAACAGCTTCGGCCCATCTTCCCCTGAATACACTTCAATTTCACACCGCTGAAGTCTTCTTCGCAAAGATGCCGTCGACAAACTGGTACATACTTGACCGCCGGGCTACTCTTTCCGCTTCTTCTTGCTCCTCGGAAGTTCCCCTGTCTCAAGCAAATGGACAATCTGCTTTGCGCCCATGCTGGAGCTTGCGGCTCGACAACAAGGACTAAAGGCACATCTGCTGCCGCGGAACATCAGCTTCCACGGCAAGAACTCGCGGCCTGCCGGAGCTTGATGCTCCCCGACAAGCTTGGCGGAGCAAGACTTGTCGGGAGCGCCTACTTCAACGAAACAAACCTCGGGGTCTGTTGGAGCAGATCGCCTCAAAGATCAAGCTGGTGTTGATCTTGGGGACCTTTGCAACGACGGCTTCAGAAGCTCGGCCGGAAAGTAGTCACCAGAGGCCAACTTCCTCTTCTTGCCTTGTCCAGCTTGATGGTGTTATCGTTGGTTGAGTCAGCTTGAGCACAAAGATCCCTGGTTCCATTGTGTAACTTAAGTGCAGCGCACTTTGACAGCCGTCGGCAATATCATTCGAGCTCTTGGAACATGTTCCATTTGCAGGCAGTCAAAGTGCTCTTCCAGCTTCCTCACTTCATCAACGTAGGCTCCCATCAACGGACTCTGGTAATCTTTGTTGACTTGGCAGACGACGAGTTGCGAGTCACCCCTGACAATAAGCTTCTTGATCCCAAGGTCCATCATGATCCCGAGACCGCAAGCAAACCTTCATACTCTGCAGTATTGTTTGTCGCTTGCTCCTTGGGAAAGTGCATCCGGACGACGATTTGAGGTGCTCTCCGTGGAGTGCAATAAGCAGCACGCCGGCACCGGCGCCTTGCAGCGAGAAGGCACCATCAAAGTACATCAGCCACTCTTTGCTTGCTTCTTTGACGGGAATGCTCGTCTCCGGAATCTCTTCATTTGGCGTTGGCGTCCATTCTGCTATGAATTCTGCCAATGCTCTGCTTTGGATAGTTGATGTGCTTTCAAACTTAAGACCAAAGCTAGACAGCTCCAAAGGCCCACTCGACAATCCTGCCCGCGCTTCGGATTCTCGCAAGATCCTCTTCGGAAAGCGAGTGACAACTGTGGATTTCGTGTGCTTGGAAGTAATGGCGCAGCTTTCGAGGCCATGAGGAGGCCGAAAAGCAATTTTTGCACACCGTAGTACCTTGACCTAGCCCCTGCAGGAGGGAATCGACAAAGTAGACCGGGCGCTGCACCATCCTTTTCTCAGATCTGCTCATGCGTCTTCGCTGACTCGCCCTTGTCGGGACCAGAGCTTGTCGCGAAGCCCCCGCTTGTCGCTGGATGTGCTTGCCGCGGTTCTTTGGCTCGTCATCCGCCTCCCTCTCCGCCACTAATGCAGCACTAACTACTTGATTGGTTGCCGCTATATATAGCAGCAACTTCTCTTGTGGCCTAGGTGCGACAAGTGTTGGAGTGGAGGACAGGTATCTCTTCAAGTCTGCAGCGCAGCCTCCGCTTCGGGAGTCCATTTTATCGACCTGCCTTTTTCAAAATCTTGAAAAATGGCAGGGCGCTTCAGCAGACCTAGAATTAAACTCGCTGAGAGCAGCCACGCAACCGCAAGTCTTCGTGACATCCTTGACGCGCTTTGGTGCTTCAATCTGCTCAATGGCCTTGATCTTGTCGGGATTAGCTTCAATCCCTCGCTGAGACACGAAGAACCCGAGAAGCTTGCCGGAAGGGACTCCAAACACGCACTCCTCGGGGTTGAGCTTGAGGTTGATCTTGTGCAGATTTGCAAAGGTCTCGTCCAAATCTTGAACCAAAGTTGCTTTGTCCTTGCTTTTGACCACTATGTCATCCATGTAGGCTTCTACATTTCTGTTCATTTGCGGCTCAAAAGCGTCATGGACTACCCTTGCAAATGTTGAACCAGCATTCTTCAAACCGAAAGGCATCCGTATGAAACAGTATGTACCACATGGTTTGATGAATACGGTCTTCTCCTCATCTTCTTCAGCCATGAAGATCTGATGGTATCCTGAGTATGCATCAAGAAACGAAAGCAAATCACATCCAGTCGTGGAGTCAACAATCTGGTCAATGCGCGGCAAGGGAAATGGATCTTTGGGACAAGCTTTATTAACGTCCGTGAAATCAATACAAAGTCTCCATTTTCCCATTTGCTTTGCGCACGACTACAGGATTGGCCAACCACATAGGATGGAGCACTCCTCTGACAAGGCCTGCTGCTTCCAGTTTCTTTATCTCTTCTGCTATGAATTCTTGGTGCTCCACTGCTTGCTTCCTCGATTTTTGCTTCGACGGGTCACAAGATGAGGACAAACGGCCAGGCGGTGCTCAATCACTTTCCCGGGAACACCGGGATATCGACGGTTGCCATGCAAACACATCGACATTCGCCTGCAGGAAAGCAACGAAGCGCCTTCCTATTTAGGGTCGAGAGAGGCAACCGATGGTGAAGGTACCACCAAAGGCCGCCCTCCTTGGCGGCACCTTCTTGGTCTTCGCCGAGCCACCATCTTCTTGCACTTGCCGGTGGAGCTCGATGGAAAGGCCCTCGACGGTAGCGCAGCACTCGAAGAGGTGCGCTTGCCGGAGTGAGCATCGAGCCCTTTGCCGAACTTGGACTTGGTCTTCTTCCCCGGAGCTTCAAATGCAAGTGTTGGGCAGTCACAGCCATGCTGCTGCATCCCGGTAGATCTTGTCGGCACAGATAAGGGCATCCTTCTTGTCGCCAGGACAGAGATGACGCTTATCGGGCCCGGCATCTTCAAGGGTTGTAAGCGTAGTGAGAGGCTGCCATGAACTTGGCGAGTGCCGACGGCCAAGTATCCCATTGTAAGGCAATGCGAAATCGGCAACGCCGAACGTAACCCTCTCGATCCCGAAGTTCAGCTTCGCTGCCAAATGTGACCGCAACGTAATCTTCCCCTTTGGCTTGCTCCTTCCCGGATTGATTCCTTGAAGGTACCGGTCTCTTCGAGCTCATTGTCGTGGATTTGAAGCTTCGAGCACCGCGGAGGAGATCAGATTCAAGCCGCCCGCCCGTCAACTAACATTTTGTGACCTTGAGGTTGCGGATGGTTGGTGAGACCAACATCGGCAAGCACCCGACCGCAGTTATGCGATCAGGGTGGTCTTCAATATCAAAATGATAGGCGTCTGGACCACTTCAGAGGCTTGCGTGACTCTACGGATGGCTCATTGCATTGACCTCCCGCATCCATTGCTTGAGTTGGCGGTGGAGGTATGCAGGAAGCACCTCCGCCAATGCAGTAGAACCTCTGTGGCTTTCTCAAACTCCTGCTCATCGGGCGTCTGCCTTCCATATCTTCGCTGCCGTCCTCATCTTCATCCTTGTCGCGCCGGGAGGTCGGTCTCCTTGTCGCCGCTTGGCCTTGCCGCGGCGTCCTCCCCGCCGGACGCTTTCTTGCTTGCTCCCCAAAGACCTTCCCCGGCCTTCTCCTTGTCGCGCCGCCGTACTCAGCTCTCTGTTCGACAAGCTGCTCGACCTTCTTGCAGCTATGGAGGTCGTGGCCCTTGGTGCGGTGGATCTTGCAGTACTGCTTGCCGGAGCTGTCCTGCTTGTCGGCGGCCGCCACCGGCTGGTGGTTGGCGTCAGCGGCAACCTCCTTGCCGGAGCCATCAGCCTTGGCGTTCTTGTCGCCACCTCCATTGCCGGACTGCTCGACTGCTAGCACTTCTCTGGCTTTCTTCTTCCTGTTGCCTCGCCGCCCTTCTTTTGCCGGGCGGTGTCATCACTGTCGAGATCCTCGCTTCGCATTCTCTCCAGAGTCTCCTCCCTTCCTCAACAAGGCACACTTGTGTCGGCCAAGGCGCATAGCTCATCGACGTCCTTGACTTTGCACATCGCCATCTCCTCCTCATCTCGCGTTCCGCACATTCTGATGAAATGTGCTGATCACCCGCGCGGTGTGGACGTCTCGATGTTGTAGTGCACACGGCTGAATCTCTGAATGAACTTGTGCAGGGACTCTCCTTCCTTCTGGGCGAGCAAGTGAAGGTCGCTCTCTTGGCCATAAGGTTTGTGGCCGCCTGTGAAGGCGCCAACAAACTGATGGCACAGATCTGCCCAAGAGGATATGGAGCTGTCCGGCAAGTGCATGAGCCAAGATCTGACGTTGGGCCTGAGCACGAGCGGGAAGTAGTTGGCGAGGATCTTGTCGCCCCGCCCCCCGCAGCCTGCACCGCGATGGTGTAGATATCGAGGAACTCGGACGGATGCGCCCTGCCATCATACTTCTCCGCACGCCTGGTTTGAAGTTTTTCCGGCTGGGCCACCGGACTTGCCGCAGCTCATGAGTGAACGCAGGGCAACCTACCGCAGACGGCAAGTCGCCTGCTCCTCCGGGCGCGCTGCGATGTCAACAGAAGGCCCAGCGCTTGTTTGACCGACGTCGGCTTCTCTTCGGGCGCCGATGCGAGTTCGAAGCGTCCTCTTGTTGTCGCTCATGAAGAATCTTGGCGCTGATCGCTGGCGAAGCTCGCTGGATCCGACGACGCAGTGGAGTCGCCGCCGAGGTGGATCCGGTGAGTCGGCGATCTTGGCCTTCTTGGAGGAGAGTGCACGGTGGTTGCACCTCCGACAGCGATCTCGCCGCCACCGGCTCGTGCCTTGTCGTCTCGCCGCGGCAATGATGGCGTTAGTTGTCGCGGAGCGTCGCCGTTGGCAAAGCCGATGAGGCTCTGGATAGTGGCCCTCCACTCGTCGACCTTGTCGGCCGTTGGAGGGTAGTCGAGGAGCAGCTGAGCTCTTGCCAGAGCTTCTGCTGGAGTAGTAGGCGGCATTGGAGAACGGTGCGAGGAGCGGGACACGCTCGGACTTCTAACTACATTAGAAGGAGCAGCGCCCCGTCCGGGCGCATCAGATCTCACTCGTGCCGGCATGTTGGCGCGCATGCTGGTCTTGAGGGTCTCGATTCAACGAACGTATGGCGCCAGGACGCCATGACGTTGTTGGTCCCGCTGCCTCTGAGATGGGCGCGCGGGGATGCGCGGACGCCGAGGTTTGCGGTGCCTTGTCCTTGGACTTGGCAACGCCGCGAACACCTTCGCCGGGCGCCTGCTCTCCGCCAGCGTCTGCCCCACCACCCGCTTGCTGCGGCGAGGGTGGGTACGATGCGGACGGTTTCGCTGCCGCCAAGCCTTCTTCTTCGGTGGCATGTTGAGGAAGATGTTGATGATGCTGCTCGTGTGAACGCCGGATCAGATTCACACGGCCTCGACGCCCCTACCGGGCGCGCCAAAGATGCCGGGAGGCTGATCGCATTCCACGGACACCTATGGGGCCGGGCGGACCAGGCCCCTTGTGGTTCGGAGGGGGCGGAGATCGCACGAAGAGCGGATCGAGGCGATGCACACGAGCAGTTTACCCAGCTTCGGAGCTCTCCGGAGAGATAAAACTCCTACTGCTGCTTGTTTGATGTATTGTGTTCTTGCCAGGGTGCAATGAGGGCTACAAAACCTAGCGTGAGTGTCTCTGGTCTCGAGTGGGTCGAATGAACCGAACGAGCCGAAGCTCGCGAACCTAGCGAACCCTTTCTACGTTGCACCCGGGCCTCCTTTTATATGCTCAAGGGGTCTCCGACAGGTGGCAACATAGGCGGGGGTACAAATGTAAAAACAGGAGTTGGTACACCTACTTGAACAAAGTGTATGCAGCAAAATACCTAACTCGACGGCAAGGGACAAAAGCAATAAATGCCCGCCATTGTCGCCCAAACAAAGGCAACAGAGGCCGTCAGCGCCTCGCCGCCACGATGGCGAGCAGCCTGTCAGCCGCTTATCGCTGCTCTCCGCTGGCTGCACAGCCGCCGACACGCCGCTGCATGGAACGGTCCCATGGCGACACGTCGCCGCTGGGTGAGCTGGAGCAGACGGAGAGAAGTTGCATGCCGCTGCAAGCGCCTTTGCCGCGTCGAATCCTTGTCGCGCCGGATGCTTGTCGCGCTCGAACCTTCCCGCAAGCTCCTCTTGCCGGGCCTTGTCTTCTCAGACGCTCGAGTGGCCTTCCCGACAAGCTCCTCTCGTCGGGGCCTTGTCTTCTTAATCAAATACTTTGTTCTTGAATGGCTCTGTGGAAGCCACGAAGGACCTTGGCAAAGGATTTAGGCACGCCTTGCCGCTGGTGTCAGAATCGTCTGCGGCACGAGTACGGGATACTAGGGTACCCCTACTCTAGTACACCGACACTTAGTGACATGCATTAACATTTTGTCAGTTAAATCTATGGTCAAATTTTGATACTACAAAATTGGAAGAGTAAACCAGGACGGAGGTAGTACTTGCTCTTAAGGTAACCATAGAGTTACTGGAGTAGTCTAATTTACTTTCCACTATGACTAGCCTAGGCTACTATATTAGTACAGCATAAAAATGATGCAGGTGATCACATGAGAAAAAAATACTAAAAACATTTCTTTCGGTGCAGTGCATAGATGCAGTTTTGAACACTGCACTTGTCATCGTAATTTGCAAAAATTACAAAAAAAATTGAGCTACGTTGTGATTACCGTTTACTTATAGGAAAGAAGTTTCACCTCGATGAGTAGCTTCTCCGTGCACGGAAAGCATGTAAGGAATCCAACAACTTTATCCAGATTGGGGCCGATAGATTTTAGTGCTAAGATCTTCACTGTGCGCATGGACTGGGTCAAGCTTGTGGGAATCATTTTCTGGAAGACGGTCGTAAATACATAAAGAAGAAATTTAAAAATGTGAATTTCAAGAAGACGGAGAAGAAGATGAGTGTTGTACCTGAACGATTACGGATCCAATAAAGAGTTCGGAGAATTTGGCAGACGAGTACACCAACGCTGTCAATTTTGGCGCGTCAATGACCCTAATTTTTGTTGGACCTTCTAGATCTGATACAAGCAATCTCTCAAGGAAAGGCGCATTCTCAATGACCAGAACAGTTGGAGTGATCTCTTCCCAATCGATGTCTTGTTGCGGGGCCAGCAAGACACATAAATCCATCAGAGATTCGTCGAGGTGATGTGGAGGCTAATGAACCCGTGGATCTGCTCAAGACGAAGGTACTCGAGCGCAGTACAGCTACGGAGCAGGTGCTCCATAGCCTTCTTCGAGATGACAACGTCGAAGAGGTCGAGCTACTTGAGTTGAGGGAGAAGAAGGGCGGGCACGGCATTAATCTGGGGAAGATAGCAGGAGCTGAAGCTGGCGCAGCGCAGCATTGGCGTGAGGCAGAGCGCGGACGGCGGCAGAGAGCGACATCGTCCAGCTTCAAAGCTGAGCTCCTCAAGATGATCTAAGGCGGGGGATAATAACCACTCGTCGAACTTGGGTTGGACCTTGCAGTTGGTACTGAACATGCGGATGTTAAGGCGTCTGGCTGCCCAGGGTGCGATGAAAGGATCTTGGACACTGCGGCCATGCGTTTGCAATCCCCGTCACAGAGGCAGCTATCGACGGTGAGGTTGAGGGGGACGCAGCGCCAGAGGGGGCACCACCGCCGGGAGAGCAGGGCGGTCCGCACGGCAGATTTGGTGGGGAGGAGGCCGATGATGATGAGCAGCATGTCATCGGGGAGGCTGCTGATGAAGTCCAGGCTCGCCGGATGCGGTTTTGGCTCGAGCTGCCTCCGCTTGTTGGCTGCCTCGCCGTCCATCTCAACCGTCGGCGACGCCGATGTACACGTGTGCTGGTGTGTGTTGTGTGCTAGGTGTGCGCGAGTGCGTCCTTCTGTGCATGCCGCCGCGCAGTGGTGAATTGTGCGCGAGTGCGTCCTTCGCGCGCAAGAAGTTTGTCCTCAATGCGACCTCAATTTACTAGCATGCGGGGTGCTACCCCGAGTGGTTTCAACTTTGTTTACTTCATGGCGTGTCAGATGGGCCTCTAGTTTACTTATTTTCACCCATTGCCACATACGAAGATACAGAACATGAGCTGACAAGGCAGCATGTGGATTGGTTGATCGGTCAACTAAACAATATACGGAGCTATACGCGGACACAGTGAGCGTATAATCCGTCGGTATAGAGAGTTCGAGTGAGAGGGGAGGCCCGTGAGAGATAGCAGAGAGAGAGAGAGAGAAAGAGCTACTCGCTCCGTTCGATAATGTAGTTCCAACATTTTTTAAGTCAAACTTTTGAAACTTTGACCAAGTTTATAAAGAAATTACTTATATCTACAATACCAAAGATAAATGATAGTATGAAGTAAGTACATGTTGTGATGAATCTAATGATCGGTCCGGATGTAAATGTTTTTCTCCACATATACCTGGTCAAACTTTTACGAGGTTTGACTTTTCAAAATATCCATATGCTTATGGACGGACAGAGTCCCTAACTAGAGAGAGAGAGAGAGAGAGAGAGAGAGAGAGTGAAAAGTGTGTGTGCGTGTGAAAGAGACATGGACAACACACAATAAAAGTAGAGAAAAAGCGTGCGTGTCTTATGCAAACATATCACACATGCATCTTCGACAATGGAGGCAAGGTGAGGAGATAGTGTGTGGTTGTTTGGAACCGAGAGAGCAAGACCCCTAGCACGTGCCAAGAGGGGTCTGACAAACCAGGGAGAGAAGTCGAGAGAGACATACGGAGAAAATGCAGACATGGGGAGGAGAGAGTGTATGTTTGTCATAGAGAGATCCCCTGGAGATCGTGATGGGATTACATGGGTGGGAGATCGAGTGACAAGGTGTGTGCGTGATAGAAGATGCCCCGAGAGATATCGAGATAGACGTATGGATGGAAGGAGACAATACGTGTGTTCCTGATGGCTAGTAAGAGATAATCATACTTAGGAGGGGGGGGGAGTGCTTGCGCCTATGGCCCTATTTGGATACTCTAACTCAGTTAGAGGTTAGAGTTAGATTCTAACCCTGAACTAAATCTAAGTAAAGAGGAGTTTGGATGGCAGGGTTAGATGGAGCGCGGATACGGCGAGGCACCTTCACGGTCGGTGCGAGGAGGGAGGGAGAGGACGAGAAGCTTAGGAAGTGGGAGGGATCTGCTGGGAGAGGCGAGAGAAAAAGTGTTTATTAGTGGTCCCGAAAGAACTAACCCAAATAAGCACCTCTTGGATGGGTTAGTTTTTTGGATGGGTTAGATGTATCTAACCCAAACTAACCCTCCTGTTTGGATCTTGTTGGGTTAGTTGACTCCAAACTAACCCAAACTAACTCTAACCCATGGATCCAAACAGAGCTTATGATGGAGTGAGGGATTATGGTACTTAGGGGGGTGCATGTCACATGGAGAGAGAACAAGGGAGGAGAGTGTTGGATGGGTCTATATGTATAGCGCAAGCGAGACATGTGTATGGGTGAACCAGGGAGATATAAGGAAAGGTTGGCTTGCGTCCTGAGCATCTTTTGCCTGGCCTGGGGTTGTGGCTGGATTTCATGCACGCTTGTTTGGTTGCTACCCTGTGAAAAAGAAAGCCCGCCTGGCCTGGGTTCCCTTGCACTTTAATTAGCCTGGTTGAACTCCAGACACTGCAAGTAGCCTGGCCCAGGCGACCGATTTCGAACGCCTGGCCGTGCCTGGTCATGCGGCCACGAGGCTAACAGCAACATGGATGGATATTAGCATTACATAATTGATGCATGGATTGATTGATGGGACGTTGATGCTTTGCCTAGCCCAGGCATGAACCAAACGCTTCAACACCACACAAGCCTGGCCAGGCAGAAATATTTTACATTTCACGTCCACACCAGGCAATACCGGCCATCGAGGCATGAGGGTCAGATCACGAACCAAACTGACCAATAAATTTTGAGAGAGATTGAGGAGCCCTGATAAGGCTGAGTGGTGCGTCAGATAGCTAAGAGGGGGAAAGAGATATTCCATCCGCTCGATAATGCAAAGGTATGTAAATTTTTAGAAGTCAAACTTTGGAAACTTTGATCAGGTTTACGCAAATGTTATTTATATCTACAATACCAAAGATACATCATACAAAACTACATCCCATGGCGTAATCTAATGGTATATGTTTGCCGTACTAGATGTAATTCTTTTTCTCCACGCATACATGGTCAAACTTTTGTGATGTTTGACTTTTCAATAAATCTATATGCTATGGACCGAGGAGAGGCAGTCGAGACAGATCAAGTGCGTGTGAAGGAGAATGAGTAAGTGTGCAAAAAGAGTATGTGTGTGAAAGAGAAAGTGACAACAAACGATAAATTAGAGAGAGAGTGTGTTTTTTCGTTTCTTATGCGAACATATCACGCATGCATCTCCGAGATGGAAAAGCGAGGCGAGGAGATACACGAAGATAGCTAGTGTGTGATTGTTTGCAACGGAGAGAGACACCCCTGTAGCACATGTCCAACAGAGTTCTGGCCAACAAGGAAAAAAGGTCAAGAGGGACACATGGATGGCATGGACGCATGGGGAGGGAGAGAGGGTGTGTTCGTGATAGAGAGATCCCCTCGAGATCGTGAGGGGACTATATGGGTGGGAGATCGAGGGAGTGCGTGCGCGATAGAAAGATGCCCCGAGAGAAATCGAGATAGACCATGCACATGTTTGTGATGGTGTCGGTGTAGCAACGACACCTATGGGATCACAAGAATCCCTACTACGGTTGCGGGCGCGGGGGTCGTGAGAAGAGCGGATCAAACAGATAGCACACGGTCTCTTTATCCAGGTTCGGGCCGCGGGGATGCGTAAAACCCTACTCCTGGTTTGGTGGTTTGTTTATCTGTGTTCTTGAGCTAGCAAAGGCGTGAGGGAGCTCCAAAAAGCGAATCCTCCTCCTGGTCGCCTTGGGCCTCCTTTTATAGGGAAAGGGGTTGCCACAAAGGGCACACGGTGAGGTGGAAAGGGTGCAGATGGTGCGAGTTTATCCCTCACATTACATGACAGGTGCCATTAATGCGTCTTGCTTAGGTGTCCTTGCTTTATCGGGACGGGGAGAGCCTGTCTCGTCTGGCCGCCTCCTCTCGTGTTGACACGCATACAGCTAGCGGTGCCCGTGGTGCCATGTAGGCAGGCAGGCAGCTGAGGTGGCACAATGGTGGGTCTCCACGAAGATCTGCTTGCCGCCACGCAGGTGCCTGCCCAACTGGTCGGGTCGGC
Organism: Aegilops bicornis; assembly: GCA_021605145.1. Taxonomy (NCBI): domain Eukaryota; kingdom Viridiplantae; phylum Streptophyta; class Magnoliopsida; order Poales; family Poaceae; genus Aegilops; species Aegilops bicornis. The sequence continues at coordinate 720,123,824 of CM038671.1, forward strand.
AACTGCATGCGAATGGCGGTGAAGGTTTGATTGGCGTGGGCCCGATGGTGGCCCTACAGGTGCCCTTGGCAAGGGCCTCATCGTAGCCCCGACAAGAGTCTTGCCGTGGCGCCTGCTGTCATCCCCAGCAGGGCTCTTGCCGGGGGCCTTGTGGTCCTCCTTGGCTGGGATCCCGCCAAGGGTCGTCGTCTTCTATAGTGTGCATCTGATCTTAAATGTCTTCACAAAGATCTGCATGCCACCACGGGGATGTCTCCCGAATCCTTGCCCCATGGGGGCAGTGGACTCAAGGGTGATTCGCTTCGTAGGTGTGGGGCGAGCTGCCCCGGTAAGGGTCTTGTCGGGTTTGCTAAAATTGCCCCCCGGCAAGGATCTTGCTGGGGGAGTCCACTCCATCCCCTTTGCTCTTTGTGGTCTTGGTCTTGGCGTTGTTCTGTTCCTCTTGAATTTTGGCCTTACCTTGGCTCACCTCCCTTGCCTTGCTCAGTGTGGCGGTGTCCGTGGCTCAGACTGCCCGTGCACAGTTATAGGGGTAGAAAAAAGCATACCCCTCTTTTTGTACACCGACAGGAGCCCTCGGACCTGGGCCACACGCAAGCGCAATCGCGTCATTGGGCTAGGCCCAAAAACGCGTTCTTGTGAGCGGGGTAGTTTTACATGATAAGTCTTTTTCATGGCGCTTCCCACGCCTCCCGCGCGTGGCTCGGCGTGGGGAGGCGTGTGTGACGTGGGCGGCATGCGTGGGTCTGGGCTCTGCACTCATGCGTCACGTCGCAGTTAATGTGAAAGGAGGTGGCCCGCGTTTTCCCCCATAAGAAGGAATAACCGCGGGCGCGCTGCTCACTTTCTCCTCCTTTCTCGTACCTTCCCCAATCTCAGAGCCGCCGCTTCCTCTCTTCCTTCCCTCCTAAGCTTTCACCGTCGCCCGCCGTCGCTGCTTCGCCACCCCCCCTTCTTCACTCCTTCAGACTTCTTGACCGCCATGGCAACCAAATCCGCCAAGGGCAAGGGGGTGGCTAAGAGCTCTGGGACCGTGGAGCCGCCGGAGAGCGCGCTGTCGGGGGACCGGACGAAATCTGCCTTCTTCATCCCCTCGTCGATCGGTGTTCATGAAATCCTGGCCTCCTTCAAGCCCTTCTGGGGAGTGAAGACGGGGGGAGAGAATTCGGGGCACCCGGCGACGTGCGTCATTCCTGCCGCCTGCGCCGATCCTGCTCCAAATCGGTATCCCTTCTTTGTCGATTACTTTTCTTGCGGGTTGTGCCCCCTTTTCTCCGATTTCTTCTGCGACATCATGCATACCTTTGGCTTTCGCCTCTTGGATTTCACTCCGAATGCGGTAGCGTGCCTGGCTCTCTTCGCACATCTTTGTGAAGGCTTTGCCGGAGTGCAGCCCAACACGGCACTCTTCCGCCATTATTTCTCCCCTCGAATCCAGCCCGGAGGCGCCGTCTTCGGATGCGTTGCCTGGGTCTCAAGATCCAAGGGGGCGTACCCGAACGGTGCCATGAAGGAGAGGTGGGATGAATGGCGTGGCTGGTGGTGCTGGATTGATGACGAAGACCCGCCGGAATTCTGCAAGGTCCGTCGGACGCCGCCGGTCCGCGGCAGCAACTGGGGTGATGTCGATGCTGCCGACGAGAGGCTTACTGTCGCCACCACCAGGATCCTCCGGCTGACCCAGGCTGGGCTCACCCTGGAGATGATCGGGGCGGACTTCATTCGCCGCCGGATCGCCCCGTTGCATGACAAGGGGAGGCCAGCCTGGCTTTTCACAAACCCGGCTGACATTATGCGGCTCCGCCCTGGCCTCGACCACAACTTCACGGTGATGGCGCATGCCCACTTCTGTCAGCGGCATTTCCAGCTCGACATGGGTCGCGACGATGAGATTGAATGGACCAGCAAGGCTGCGAGGATTGCCGCAAAAGTTGGCAAGGCCGTCAAGGGGTCGTTCTTCAAGTTGCCAGCGGGGGTAGTCCCGTTGTGCAACAACTCACGCCGGTCCGAGATCATTGCTATGATGCCGGACTGCAATGCGCACGGCCCTGTCCCGAGCTGGCAGGAGCCGACGGATGCAGATGTGCAGCAATTATTTGACTCCTTGGTCGAGGTATACGTCAATGCTGACATCGAGCGGTGGCTTGTCATGGACACCACCCAAGCGGAGCTGGACTACATCGCCACCAGGGCGAGGGAGGCACAGCTTGCCATGGAGGCCGGCAGTGCTGGGGGTGTGGAGGACAAGGCCGCGACGGTTGCGGAGGAGGAGCAGTTCACTCTGTGGGCAGCGGCCACCGGGGAGGTCAGCAGCGTCGACGCTGAAGCTCCGCTCGTCGAGGATGCGGCCGACGAATCATCATCGGAGGAGGGCGTGGCGGCGGGCTCGACGCCAATCAGGGGAAGAGGGCGAGTCCTGCGGCGGGCTGGCTCCGGCGAGCCGGTCCGTCCCGGCAGGGCTACGCGGCCTCAATTGACCCTGGAGGGGTCCAGGCGCCACACGAGGGCCACGGCGGCGAAGGGGCTGACAAAGGCCGCTGAGAAGAAGAAGGCGATAGCCCCTTCCTCATCCAGGCGCACACAAACCCCGCCGCCTTTTTCACCTCCTCCGACAGGCGTTGATTCGGACGATGACGCGGAGCTCCCTTTGTTGGGGAACGTAGTAATTTCAAAATTTTCCTACGATCACGTAAGACCATGGTGATGGCATAGCAACGAGAGGGAAGAGTGTCCGTCCACGCACTCGTGAGACCGAAAGCGGAAGCGTTATAACAACGCCGGTTGATGTAGTCGTATCGTCTTCACGATCCGACCGATCCAAGCACCGAACGTCGGCACCTCCGAAGTTCTGCACACGCTCAGCTCGATGACGCATCCCGGACTCGATCCAGCAAAGTGTCGGGGATGAGTTCCATCAGCACGACGGCGTGGTGACGATATTGATGCTCCACCGACGCAGGGCTTCGCCTAAGCTCATGACGATATGACTTCTCCGGCGAGGGCTTCGCTTAAGCTCCGCTGACGATATGACTTAAGTGGAATATGGTGGAAGGGGGCACCGCACACGGCTAAGGAAAGATCCGTGAGATCAACTTGTGTGTTATGGGGTGCCCCCTGCCCCGTATATAAAGGAGCCAAGGGGAGGTGGCGGCCCAAGGGAGGAGGCGCACCAAGGAGTCCTACTCCTCCGGGAGTAGGACTCCCTCCAATCCTAGTTGGATTAGGATTCCTGAGGGGAAAGAGAGAGAGGGGCGGCCCACCTTTCCTAGTCCTAATAGGACTAGGGAAGGGGGGCGCCCACCTAGGGCTGCCCCTTCTCCTTGCCTCCAAGGCCCCCTCTGGGCCCATGTCGTTCCCGGGGGGATCCGGTAACCTCCTGCACTCCGTAAATTCGATTTCACTCGGAACCTTTCCGATGTCCAAATGTAGGCTTCCAATATATCAATCTTTATGTCTCGACCATTTCGAGACTCCTCGTCATGTCCGTGATCACATCCGGGACTCAACAAACTTCGTGCATCAATACTTATAAACTCATAATGAACTGTCATCGAAGCGTTAAGCGTGCGGACCCTACGGGTTCGAGAACTATGTAGACATGACCTAGAACCATTCTCGGTCAATAACCAATAGCGGAACCTGGATGCCCATATTGGTTCCTACATATTCTACGAAGATCTTTATCGGTCAAACCGCATAACGACATACGTTGTTCCCTTTGTCATCGGTATGTTACTTACCCGAGATTCGATCGTCGGTATCCAATACCTAGTTCAATCTCGTTACCGGTAAGTCTCTTTACTCGTTCCGTAATACATCATCTCACAACTAACTCATTAGTTGTAATGCTTGCAAGGCTTAAGTGATGTGTATTACCGAGAAGGCCTAGAGATATCTCTCCGACAATCGGAGTGACAAAACCTAATCTCGAAATACGCCAACCCAACAAGTACCTTTGGAGACACCTGTAGTACTCCTTTATAATCACCCAGTTACGTTGTGACGTTTGGTAGTACCCAAAGTGTTCCTCGGTAAACGGGAGTTGCATAATCTCATAGTTATAGGAACATGTATGGGTCATGAAGAAAGCATTAACATACTAAACGATCAAGTGTTAAGCTAACGGAATGGGTCATGTCAATCAGATCATTCAACTAATGATGTGACCTTGTTAATCAAATAACAACTCCTTGTTCATGGTTAGGAAACATAACCATCTTTGATTAACAAGCTAGTCAAGTAGAGGCATACTAGTGACATACTGTTTGTCTATATATTCACACATGTATTATGTTTCAGGTTAATACAATTCTAGCATGAATAATAAACCTTTATCATGATATAAGGAAATAAATAATAACTTTATTATTGCCTCTAGGGCATATTTCCTTCAGTCTCCCACTTGCACTAGAGTCAATAATCTAGATTACAAAGTAATGATCCTTACACCCATGGAGTCTTGGTGCTGATCATGTTTTGCTCGTGGAAGAGGCTTAGTCAACGGGTCTGCTACATTCAGATCCGTATGTATTTTGCAAATCTCTATGTCTCCCACTTGGACTTGGTCCCGAATGGAATTGAAGCGTCTCTTGATATGCTTGGTCCTCTTGTGAAATCTGGATTCCTTTGCCAAGGCAATTGCACCAAGTATTGTCACAGAAGATCTTCATCGGTCCCGATGCACTAGGTATGACACCTAGATCGGAAATGAACTCTTTCATCCGCACTCCTTCATTCGGCTGCTTCAAGCAGCTATGTACTCAACTTCACATGTAGATCCCGCCACGCCGCTTTGCTTAGAACTGCACCAACTGACAGCTCCACCGTTCAATAAAAACACGTATCCGGTTTGCGATTTAGAATCGTCTGGATCGGTGTCAAAGCTTGCATCGACGTAACCATTTACGACGAGTTCTTTGCCACCTCCATAAACGAGAAACATATCCTTAGTCCTTTTCAGGTATTTCAGGATGTTCTTGACCGGCTGTCCGATGATCCATTCTGGATTACTTTGGTACCTTCACCTGCCAAGCTTACACTAAGCATACGTCAGGTCTGGTACACAGCATTGCATACATGATAGAGCCTATGGCTGAAGCATAGGAACATCTTTCATTTTCTCTCTATCTTCTGCGTGGTCGGGCATTGAGTCCGACTCAATCTTACACCTTGCAACACAGGTAAAAACCTTTCTTTGCCTGATCCATTTTGAACTTTTTCAAAACTTTATCAAGGTATGTGCTTTGTGAAAGTCCAATTAAGCGTCTTGATCTATCTCTATAGATCTTGATGCCCAATATGTAGGCAGCTTCACCGAGGTCTTTCATTGAAAAACTTTTATTCAAGTATCCTTTTATGCTATCCAGAAATTCTATATCATTTCCAATCAATAAGATGTCGTCCACATATAATATCAGAAATGCTACAGAGCTCCCACTCACTTTCTTGTAAATACAGGCTTCTCCAAAAGTCTGCACAAACCCATATGCTTTGATCACACTATCAAAGCGTTTATTCCAACTCCGAGAGGCTTGCACTGCACCATAAATTGATCATTTGGAGCTTGCACACTTTGTTAGCACCTTTTGGATCGACAAAACCTTCTGGTTGCATCATATACAACTCTTCTTTTAGAAATCCAGTCAAGAATGCAGTTTTTACATCCATTTGCCAAATTTCATAATCATAAAATGCGGCAATTGCTAACATGATTCGGACAGACTTAAGCATCGCTACGGGTGAGAAAGTCTCATCGTAGTCAACCCCTTGAACTTGTCGAAAACCTTTCGCAACAAGTCGAGCTTTGTAGACAGTTATATTACCATCAGTGTTAGTCTTCTTCTTAAAGATCCATTTATTTTCAATGGCTTGCCGATCATCGGGCAAGTCAACCAAAGTCCATACTTTGTTCTCATACATGGATCCCATCTCAGATTTCATGGCTTCCAGCCATTTTATGCGAATCTGGGCTCACCATCGCTTCTTCATAGTTTGTAGGTTCGCCATGGTCAAGTAACATGACTTCCGAATAGGATTACCGTACCACTCAGTGCGTATTTTACTCTGGTTGACCTCTCGAGGTTCAGTAGAAACATGATCTCAAGTTTCATGATCATCATCATTAGTTTCTTCACTAATTGGTGTAGTTGTCACAGGAACCATTTCTTGTGATGAACTACTTTCCAATAAGGGAGCAGATACAGTTATCTCATCAAGTTCTACTTTCCTCCCACTCACTTCTTTCGAGAGAAACTCCTTCTCTAGAAAGGATCCGAATTTAGCAACAAAAATCTTGCCTTCAGATCTGTGATAGAAGGTGTACCCAACAGACTCTTTTGGGTATCCTATGAAGACACATTTTTCCGATGTGGGTTCGAGCTTATCGGGTTGAAGTTTCTTTACATAAGCATCGCAGCCCCAAACTTTAAGAAACGACAACTTTGGTTTCTTGCCAAACCATAGTTCATAAGGCGTCGTCTCAACGGATTTTGACGGTGTCCTATTTAACGTGAATGCGGCCGTCTCTAAAGCATAACCCCAAAAGCGATAGCGATAAATCGGAAATAGACATCATAGATCGCACCATATCTAGTAAAGTACGATTCTGACGTTCGGACACACCATTTCTCCGTGGTGTTCCGGGTGGCGTGAGTTGAAACTATTCCACATTGTTTCAAATGTAAACCAAACTCGTAACTCAAATATTCTCCTCCACGATCAGATCGTGGAAATTTTATTTTCTTGTTACGATGATTTTCCACTTCACTCTGAAATTCTTTGAACTTTTCAAATGTTTCAGATTTGTGTTTCATTAAGTAGATATACCCATATCTGCTCAAATCATCTGTGAAGGTGAGAAAATAACGATACCCGCCAAGGCCTCAACATTCATTGGACCACAAACATCAGTATGTATGATTTCCAACAAATCAGTTGCTCGCTCCATAGTTCCGGAGAACGGCGTTTTGGTCATTTTGCCCATGAGGCACGGTTCGCAAGTACCAAGTGATTCATAATCAAGTGATTCCGAAGCCCATCAAGATGGAGTTTCTTCATGCGTTTTACACCAATATGACCTAAGCGGCGGTGCCACAAATAAGTTGCACTATCATTATCAACTCTGCATCTTTTGGCTTCAACATTATGAATATGTGTATCACTCTTGTCGAGATTCAACAAGAATAGACCATTCTTCAAGGGTGCATGACCATAAAGATATTACTCATATAAATAGAACAACCATTATTCTCTGATTTAAATGAATAACCGTCTCGCATTAAACAAGATCCGGATATAATGTTCATGCTCAACGCGGCACCAAATAACAATTATTTAGGTCTAAAACTAATCCCGAAGGTAGATGTAGAGGTAGCGTGCCGACCGCGATCACATTGACTTTGGAACCATTTCCCACGCGCATCGTCACCTCGTCCTTTGCCGGTGCTCGTCTATTCCGTAGTCCCTGCTTCGAGTTGCAAATATTAGCAATGTAACCAGTATCAAATACCCGTGTGCTACTACGAGCTCTAGTAAGGTACACATCAATAACATGTATATCACATATACCTTTGTTCACCTTGCCATCCTTTTTATCCGCCAAATACTTGGGGCAGTTCCGCTTCCGATGTCCGGTTTGCTTGCGGTAAAAACACTCAGTTTCAGGCTTAGGTCCAGACTTGGGTTTCTTCTCTTGATCAGCAACTTTCTTGCTGTTCTTTTGAAGTTTCCTTCTTCTTCCCTTTGCCCTTTTCTTGAAACTAGTGGTTTTGTTGACCATCAACACTTGATGCTCTTTCTTGATTTCTACCTCCATGACTTTTAGCATTGCGAAGAGCTCAGGAATTGTCTTAGTCATCCCTTGCATATTATAGTTCATCACGAAGCTCTTGTAGCTTGGTGGCGATGATTGGAGAATTACATCAATGACACTATCATCCGGAAGATTAACTCCCAGCTGAATTAAGTGATTGTTATACCCGGACATTTTGAGTATGTGCTCCTTGTGAACTATTCTCCTCCATCTTGTAGCTATAGAACTTATTGGAGACTTCATATCTCTCAATCCGGGCATTTGCTTGAAATATTAACTTCAACTCTGGAACATCTCATATGCTCCATGACGCGTTCAAAAGCGTCGTTGAAGACCCGGTTCTAAACCGTAAAGCATGGCACACTGAACTATTGAGTAGTCATCAGCTTTGCTTTGCGAGACGTTCACAACTTCTCGCTCAAGATCTGCAGCAGTTCGCTACCCAGCGGTGCTTCCAGGGCGTAATTTTTACGTGCAGCAATGAGGATAATCCTCAAGTTACGGACCCGATCCGTAATTGCTACCATCATCTTTCAACTTTGCTTTCTCAAGGAACGCATTAAAATTCAACGGAACAACAAAGACGAGCCATCTATCTACAAAGAAACATAGACAAGCAAAATACTATCGGTACTAAGTTCATGATAAATTTAAGTTCAATTAATCATATTAAAAAACTCCCACTTAGACGGACATCTCTCTAGTCATCTAAGTGATCACGTGATCCAAATCAACTAAACCATGTCCGATCATCACGTGAGGCGGAGTAGTTTCAATGGTGAACATCACTATGTTGATCATATCTACTATATGATTCACGTTCGACCTTCGGGTCTCCGTGTTCCGAGGCCATATCTGTTATATGCTAGGCTCGTCAAGTTTAACTCGAGTATTCAGCGTGTGCAACTGTTTTGCACCCGTTGTAGATGGACTTAGAACTTATCACACCCGATCATCACGTGGTGTATGGGTACTACGAACTTTGGCAACTGAGCATACTCATGTAGAACACTTCTTGATAATTTTTAGTGAGAGATCATCTTATAATGCTACCGTCAATCAAAGCAAGATAAGATGCATAAAGGATAAACATCACATGCAATCAATATAAGTGATATGATATGGTCATCATCATCTTGTGCTTGTGATCTCCATCGCCGAAGCACCGTCATGATCACCATCGTCACCGGCGCGACACCTTGATCTTCATCGTAGCATCGTTGTCGTCTCGCCAACTATTGCTTCTACGACTATCGCTACTCTTTAGTGATAAAGTAAAGCAATTACATGGCGTTTGCATTTCATACAATAAAGCGACAACCATATGGCTCCTGCCAGTTGCCGATAACTTCGGTTACAAAACATGATCATCTCATACAATAAAATATAGCATCACGTCTTGACCATATCACATCACAACATGCCCTGCAAAAACAAGTTAGGCGTCCTCTACTTTGTTGTTGCAAGTTTTACGTGGCTGCTACGGGCTGAGCAAGAACCGTTCTTACCTACGCATCAAAACCACACCGATACTTCGTCAAATAGACTCCGTTTTAACCTTCTCAAGGACCGGGCGTAGCCACACTCGGTTCAACTAAAGTGAGAGAGACAGACACCCGCCGGTCACCTTTAAGCAATGAGTGCTCGGGCGGTGAAACCAGTCTAGCGTAATCGTACTCGTAATGTCGGTCCGGGCCGCTTCATCTCACAATACCGCTGAACCAAAGTATGACATGCTGGTAGGTAGTATGACTTGTATAGCCCACAACTCACTTGTGTTCTACTCGTGCATATGACATCAACGCATAAAACCAGGCTCGGATGCCACTTTGTTGGGGGAAACGTAGTAATTTCAAAATTTTCCTACGATCACGTAAGACCATGGTGATGGCATAGCAACGAGAGGAAGAGTGTCCGCCCACGCACTCGTGAGACCGAAAGCGGAAGCGTTATAACAACGCGGTTGATGTAGTAAATGCGTCTTCACGATCCGACCGATCCAAGCACCGAGCGTCACGGCACCTCCGAGTTCTGCACACGTTCAGCTCGATGACGATCCCCGGACTCCGATCCAGCAAAGTGTCGGGGATGAGTTCCGTCAGCACGACGGCGTGGTGATGATATTGATGCTCCACCGACGCAGGGCTTCGCCTAAGCTCCGCGATGATATGACTTCTCCGGCGCAGGGCTTCGCCTAAGCTCCGCGACGATATGACTTAAGTGGAATATGGTGGAAGGGGGCACCGCACACGGCTAAGGAAAGATCCGTAGATCAACTTGTGTGTTATGGGGTGCCCCCCTGCCCCCGTATATAAAGGAGCCAAGGGGGAGGTGGCCGGCCCAAGGGAGGAGGCGCACCAAGGGAGTCCTACTCGGGAGTAGGACTCCCCCTCCAATCCTAGTTGGATTAGGATTCCCGGAGGGGGAAAGAGAGAGAGGGGGGCCGGCCTACCTTTCCTAGTCCTAATAGGACTAGGGGAAGAGGCGTGACCACCTAGGGCTGCCCTTCTCCTTTCCTCCAAGGCCCACTATGGGCCCATGTAGTTCCCGGGGGTTCCGTAACCTCCCTACTCAGTAAATTCGATTTCACTCGGAACCTTTCCGATGTCCAAATGTAGGCTTCCAATATATCAATCTGTATGTAACTACCATATCGAGACTCCTCGTCATGTCAGAGATCACATACGGGACTCATAACAAACTTAGTTGCATCAATACTTATAAACTCATAATGAACTGTCATCGAAACGTTAAGCGTGCGGACCCTACGGGTTCGAGAACTATGTAGACATGACCTAGAACCATTCTCGGTCAATAACCAATAGCGGAACCTGGATGCCCATATTGGTTCCTACATATTCTCCGAAGATCTTTATCGGTCAAACCGCATAACGACATACGTTGTTCCCTTTGTCATCGGTATGTTACTTACCCGAGATTCGATCGTCGGTATCCAATACCTAGTTCAATCTAGTTACCGGTAAGTCTCTTTACTCGTTCCGTAATACATCATCTCACAACTAACTCATTAGTTGTAATGCTTGCAAGGCTTAAGTGATGTGTATTACCGAGAAGGCCTAGAGATATCTCTCCGACAATCGGAGTGACAAAACCTAATCTCGAAACACGCCAACCCAACAAGTACCTTTGGAGACACCTGTAGTACTCCTTTATAATCACCCGATTCACGTTGTGACGTTTGGTAGTACCCAAAGTGTTCCTCCGGTAAACGGAGTTGCATAATCTCATAGTTATAGGAACATGTATGGGTCATGAAGAAAGCATTAACATACTAAGCGATCAAGTGTTAAGCTAACGGAATGGGTCATGTCAATCAGATCATTCAACTAATGATGTGACCTTGTTAATCAAATAACAACTCCTTGTTCATGGTTAGGAAACATAACCATCTTTGATTAACAAGCTAGTCAAGTAGAGGCATACTAGTGACATCTTGTTTGTCTATATATTCACACATGTATTATGTTTCCGGTTAATACAATTCTAGCATGAATAATAAACCTTTATCATGATATAAGGAAATAAATAATAACTTTATTATTGCCTCTAGGGCATATTTCCTTCACCCTTTTGATCTCAGGTCTCTCAGCCCGGAGAGGAAAAGGAAACTGGTGGAATAGGAGGGGACGGACGACGAGTAAGTACCCCGTTCCTTACTGTCATTTCCACTTCTCTGAATCGGGTCGCTTGTCTTGATCCATTTTCGCTTTTGCAGGGAGACGGAGACGTTGGCCCAGAGGGCGAAGAGGGCGAGGACCTTGGCGAGCGGTCAGCCCAGTGAGGCCTCAGAGACACCACTGGTGGTCTTTGAGCAGCCCGGACAAGAGCCCCCCAGCAGCCCCCACAGAAGTTCGTCACCCTCCTCTTACTCAACATGCGGTAGGCGCTCGATGCTATGACGCTGACCTTGCCGGGTTTGCAGGAGGGGAGCGGCGGCAGGAGGAGCCACAGAGGGCTGCTCCTAACACACCACCCCCATCGACTACGCCGCTGCAGGGGGCGGCCCCGGCAAGGGCATCAGGCATGGAGCCTACACCCATGGAGGAAGAGAGGAACTTGGGTGCTGGTAACTCTGCCGCGGTGCCAAATCTTTGGCGGAGAGGGACCTTCGCCGCAGCCCAGCACCGTGAGTCGCCTGTCCTTCGTCTCTGTTTTTCCCTTATTCTTTTCTTGGCTTCATCGCCCCCATTGCTGCCCAGGCCCTCCTTCAACAGACATGGAGGACGTGGACACTGTCGTGGTGGACATTGCTGAGGAGGCCACGGCGGAGGCCAGCAGGATTGCTGCCGAAGAGGCCGCCAAAGATGCTGATGAGGCCGCCGCTGACGAAGCCGCCAAGGGTGCTGCCAAGGGCGGTCTTTGCGGGGCCGCCAAGGCGGCCGCGAAGCTTCTGCCGAGGGCACCCGGTGGACCTGCCGGTGAGGCCGGCAAGGCCTCCGCCGAGGAAGAGGTGGCGGGTGACCAGCCCCCCTCCTCCTCAACCTCGGGCCCCGGCAGATACCTGAAGGTGGGCGACGATCTTTTCGTCCATCTTCTAGGGGCGTCAAGCCGAGCGCCCGCCGAAGGGGAAGCCTTTGACGGCGAGGTGCTTGCCACCACTGGGATTGAGGTGGTTGATGAGCCAGGCGTTGGCGGCGACGATTCTCCAGAAGAGCAGCTTTTCCGCGCCATGGGGGCCGACTTCCGGAAGCTCCAATCGCTCTACCGTGCTCGCCTGGACAAGGTCAAGTCCAGGATGGCAACGGTGGACAATGCAGAGGCGGACTTCAAGGCGCGCGTCGCTGAGACGCAGGCCTGGTTCCACTAGACTCGCGAGGAGCAGAGGGCCTTTCAGGAGGAGTTGGCCAAGCGCGACGTGGAGCTCACCATGAAAATGGCCGACGTCGAGAGGGCCCAGGAGGAGGCGGCGAACTTGGCTGCCGCAGCCGAAGCCGCCCGGAACCAGCATCAAGCCACCTTGGACTCTCAGGAAGAGGACCTCTCCGCGCGTGAAGCGAAGCTTAAGCGCCAGCAGCTCTCTGACAGGATGAGGAGCTCGAGGCCCTTGTTGCGCTCTGGACCCAGCAGCTGGAGCAGAGGCACAAAGAAGCACTCGATGCCCAGGCTCTGGCCCATGCCGGCAAGGCGAAGGAGCTGGAAGCGGAGCGGGACGAGCTGAAGGAGCAGGCCCTCAAGCTGTCCGGCGAGAAGAACACGCTCAACCGCGCCTTGGTGGAGGCGCAAGGAGCAGTCATCAGCAGGACTGGGGAGCTCTCCGACACGCAGAACTCCATCACAGACCTCAAGCTGAAACTAGAGGGTCTCGAGAAGATGCTGTCGGAGAGCAGGGCTCGGGAGGAGACCTTGACCAGGAGCCTCGAGGAGGAGAAGCAGCTGCAGGCAAATGAAGCTGCCTCCCACCAGGAATAAATGGTGGGCGAGAACAGGTGGATCAGCCATCTGGAGGTCGTCGCTGGCAGGGTCACCTTGCAATTGGCCACCATGGGGCTGCCAAACGTGAGGTACGCCCGAGCGCCAGGACCGTCAACGCCAAAGCTGACCCAGTTCTTCGAGGGCGTCCTCGGAGCCTTGGCCTATCTTCACTCCAATAGGACGGCCACACCGGCCGAGGAGGCCCGGCGACTTTGCCGGAGGGTTGTGACCAAGGTCCTCACCAAGGTGGCGCACTGGAATCCCAACCTTGACTTCGTGGCCTCGATGAAGAGTTTGCCGGACGGTGTTGACCTCACGGTGCTCAAGGAGCACATCAAGCCCATCACCAACGGCATCGACGAAATCAAGAGGGTGGAAAGCCGGTAGCCGGATTGAGCATCCCGCTTCTCTTAAGCCGCAGGTCCCGACCAAGACAAATTTTATCTTTAGTTAGAACCGCAGCTATGACGTGATGTAATATACCTTTGAAGTACTCTTAATTTTCATCCATGTTATTTCCCCGTTCAATTCCTCTTTGTATGTGCACCCCTTGTCGATTGGGTAGGCTTGCCGGCACGAAAGCCCCTAGCGGCGATTTGGGGACGGATCCCCAGGGCCTGCCGGGTACGCGTGCTGCTGGACGAGCCACCTTTCCGTTCCGAACGCGTCCGCTCGAACTGTCGAGCTTGACTCGAGGGTGTTGTCAATCGCGGAAGGTTACTCTGCCACTCTCGACGCAGCCACTTGAGCTGTTGAGCAGACTCGAAACAGGGCAAGGGCGTTGCCGATCGTGGGAGAGCCCCCTGGCGTGCAGGTTTCTCATACAAAGGCGTGACATTTCCGGGGGGGGGGATAACCTCAAATAAGAAGGGTAGCACAAGTAAAGGTTCGGTGCAACTTAGCTTCTGTTTGCGATCGCTCGAATGTCGATCTTCTGGTCTCCTTTCTTCTTCAAGGGTCACGAAGATGAAGGTGTGCCGGGTTAACTGCTAAAGCCGATTCTCACCACTGCGCCCCCTACCTGGCGTGCCAAAGATGTCGGTGTAGGAACGACACCTATGGGATCACAAGAATCCCTACTACGGTTGCGGGCGCGGGGTTCGTGAGAAGAGCGGATCAAACAGATAGCACACGGTCTCTTTATCCAGGTTCGGTCCGCAGGGATGCGTAAAACCCTACTCCTGGTTTGGTGGTTTGTTTATCTGTGTTCTTGAGCTAGCAAAGGGGCGTGAGGAGCTCCAAAAAGCGGAATCCTCCTCCTAGTCGCCTTGGGCCTCCTTTTATAGGGAAAGGGGTTGCCACAGTGGCACAGGGAGGTGGAAAGAATGCAGTGGTGCGAAGTTTATCCCTCGCATTACATGACAGGTGCCATTAATGTCGTCTTGCTTAGGTGTCCTTGCTTTATCGGGGACGGGGAGAGCCTGTCTCGTCCATCGCCGCTCCCTCTCGTGTTGACCGCGCCATGCACCAGCGGTGCCCATGGTGCCATGTAGGCGGGCAGCAGTGAGGTGGCGCAATGGTGGGTCTCCACGAAGATCTGCTTGCCGCCACGCAGTGCCTGCCCAACTGGTTGGGTCGGCAAATCGCATGCAATGGTGGTGAAGGTTTGATTGGCGTGGGCCCAATGGTGGCCCTCTGGTGCCCTTGGCAAGGGCCTCATCGTAGCCCCGGGCAAGGGTCTTGTTGGGCCCCGGCAAGAGTCTTGCCGTGGCGCTTCTTGTCATCCCGGCAGGGCTCTTGCCGGGGCCTTGTGGTCCTCCTTGGCTGGGATCCCGCCAAGGGTCGCTAAATCTTCTATAGTGTGCATCTGATCTTAAATGTCTTCACAAAGATCTGCATGCCACCACGGGATGTCTCTCAATCCTTGCCCCATGGGGGCGGTGGACTCAAGGGTGATTCGCTCCATAGGTGTGGGGCGAGCTGCCCGACAAGGGTCTTGCGGGTTTGCTAACTGCCCCGGCAAGGATCTTGCCGGGAGTCCGCCTCCCCCTTTGCTCTTTGTGGTCATGGTCTTGGCGTTGTTCTGTTCCTCTTGAGTTTTGGCCTTACCTTGGCTCACCTCCCTTGCCTTGCTCAGTGTGGCGGTGTCCGTGGCTCAGACTGCCCGTGCACAGTTATAGGGGTACAAAAAAGCATACCCCTCTTTTTGTACACCGACAGATGGAGACTAAGATTAGCTAGTCATATATATAGGGGGGACTGCGGGTGTCTACAATTGAGTGAGAGACCATCATACTTGGCTAGCTGGGCATGAGATTGTGTGTGTGTGCGTGTGAGATGGAGAGAGAATGAGGGAGAGAGATAGAGTTTTAGATGGGCCTATTGAGTGCGAGTGAGATATGCATGTATATGTGTGACCCAGGTGGATGGAGAGTTTGAGAGAGGCGGGAAGAGCTCCGAGACGACATAGTGGTGCGTGAGAGAGTTACGGGCAAAGAGCCAAGGAATTTGTGTGCGTACGATGAGTGCACCTAAGATATCTAGCTTGGACTAGCTAGAGTATCATACATAGTGTGCGAGAGAGACCTATAGATGGTGTATATATGCATGCGAACTAGAAAGACCCCCCGCCCCCAACACACACACACATAAAGAGAGAGAGAGAGAGAGAGAGAGAGAGAGAGAGAGAGAGGGAGAGAGAGAGAGAGAGAGAGAGAGATGGAGAGAAAGGGCGAGGGACCAACAAGGTTTTTGTGTCGGATGCGTGCGACAGAATTGAAGATTGTCGGAGAGAGAGAGAGAGAGAGACGGAGAGAGAGAGAGAGAGAGAGAGAGAGAGAACAGGAGTGCGGGAGAGGGGGAGGTCGCGTTTTATGCATCAAAGACTGATATAAACCATGTTTTGATATAAACTTGCATTCAAATATTTAAATTGGAGAACATGTTGTCTGCAATCCAGACATAAACGGATATATGCATATATCAAACAAGTTCATTAATTTGACTTTCAACATGTTCATGGAGTACTATAATACTGTACAACATGCTACTCGATTGAGGTGTTCAATTTTGGATTTAGTTCACTATTTTGACCTACTGAACGAGCTATTTCATTGAATCGAGATATTTCATTTTGGGTTTGATTCGCGTTTTTGAGTGGGTCAACTATTTGTCATATAGTAAATTGCTAGCAACGAGCATGTAAAAACACATTACTCCCGAGCATCATCTCTCCATCTAAAAAAGAAGTGGCAAGCTAATATTTCAAAATTTGATTCAAATCGACTTGGTAAGGTAGACGTGGATGCTCGTTCTCCCAAAATTTGAATGAACCATAAACATCATCTCTACTTGGTGGAATTCGCCCGAGCAAATAAATGGGAGACGCGAAATTACCGTCCTATGTGGGACACGCATCAATTGGCCCGTTGTACATCGAGGGTAGGTTTGTAACTTCATCCAAGCGCCTTCTCCTCGGCCGAAATGACATGTGCTGAATAATTCATAAACCATGGTCGGCAAAAACGCTCTCCTCGCCTTTGAAATAGCTCGCGCCCACTATTTGAAAACACGCTCTCCTCGCCTCAAATCGTCTGCGCCCACTATAGTTCAAAACACGCCCTCCTGCCTCAAATCGCTCCCGCCCACTATTTGGGGAGAAGCAAAGTTACTCTACTATCCCCGACCCTCAGTACACGGACCCAAGCCGAGAAGCCTATAGGCAAGGGTAGAACTATAACTCCCCCTCACATTTCAGAAAAATGCGTCCGTAAGACATGGTTCCACGCCCCTCCTAATCCCCCGCCCGCCCCATTCATACCTCATGGGCGCCAAATCACCTTCTCCCCGGGAAGCTCCCTTCTCCCGAGCCACGAAACCTCAGCCCCACCTCCATGGTGCCCCCACCGCACCAATTTCACAGCCTCCCTCCTCCCTAATGCCGGAGATGTTGTCCGTTTGCCGTCGTGCACTGGGCCGTGTGCCTCTTACTCCGTGTTGATGGTGCTGCCTCGACGACGGCCGCGTGAACCGTACCGGAGCCGATTCACACCCGCCGTTGTTCACGGCGCCGGAGCGGCTCCAACTTGGTCCGTCGAGTCTGGCGCTGCTTCCGCGTAGCCGTCGACCGTCACGACATCGCTCTTTCCCTGCCGCCGGTCGCCACCGCAACTGCGCCGGCCTCACCGACTTGGCGGTTGGACCTGCCTACTTCACCATGCCGCCAGATAGGTCGCACCCTCATCTCAAATCACTTTATTTAGGCGTCAGTTCTCTGAATTTTTATTCTGGCCCAATCGATTCCCAATGGGAAGCAACACCCTCGAGGCGGCGGAGCTCCTAGGCTGCCGGTTGGCTGGTGTCTAACGTAAGGGTGCAGGGCCCCAAGTTCGCCGCGGAAGAAACACTTAGATGGCTATCTTTAGAGTTGCGTGGGTTGAAGGTACTGCCGCCGCCGGATCTGGATGACGGGGAGTCTTTTTGTATTGGCCCGGGGGCGACGCAACCACGACAGTGCGGTGGGGCGGGGAGCGGGGTTTTGGCCGGGGCCACGGACGGCGGAGGCAGGCTGCTCTGCCGTTGGTCGCTGGCTCTTGAGGAAGATTCGAGCAGTGTCGTAGGGAGGCACAAGGCGGCCATCAAGCCATCCGGCGTGGGATCGGACGATACCAAAATAAAATAAAATCGTGTGACCCCAATTTAGTCTTCAGTCAACAGACGTGTGACCACTCTCATACCTTGTTGTTGATCTCTTAGTGTATTTCTTCAGATCAAAGAGATATGTCGTTCTTAACATTATGCGTTATCCGCATCTTCGCATTACACCGCCTTCCAACTCACCGCAATTTGCTCCAACAAGGGAAGCATACACCGGAAGGGAGCTATAGTCCCCACTCAGCAGTCCCCTGCATCGAATGCGCATGCCCGACATGGACAACCACAACAACTGCAGGGCCATCAACAAGTCAGCACATGATGCTCACTCCTATGGATGGCAGCCAGATAGGTTGTACCCTCATCTTACTTGTGTGCAAAATTTATGGCTTTGTTATTCATCTAAGCATGGAAAATAGATCATCACATTTCATTGTATATCCATGATGATCTCTTACAGGTCTTGTTCAGGAGTTCACGCTGTTCCATAGTTCAGCTAAGATACTTGTTCTTTAGGTAACACTATTCCATAGTTATCATCCATCAGCCAATGCTATCCCACATGCTGGTGATTATAGTATTATACCACTTCTAGTATTACCTATGTTGTTCTTTAATACTTTTGTGTGCCATCTAGTTAATCTCGAGTACAAATGATACATATTCTGTAGCTTTCATCTGTGTTCTCCCTTTGGTTTATGAGACTTGTTGCTGCTAGTTAACCCCAGTCCTACTATTTATGTCGTCTCCTACAGGCACTCATTACATACATCTAACTACTAGTTGTCTTCCATGCATGTCAGATATAATTGCACACACTGATATATCCACAAGAACCTCACGGAGCAATGTAAAGGCCAATAAACTTGATGTCAATGATACCCAATATGATGGAACATGTAAAGGCAGTTCTTCAGAAGACTTGCAGAAAGATGATGAATCCTCTTCACCCCACAAGGTCCTTGCTCTAACTTGGCCTGTGATATGGGTACAACATGCATATAATGTCCTGGAGTGTATCTACTTTGTTGCAATGCCATGTGCTTAGCATGCTGATCATGCATGTAAATATGTCATGCCTTCACTGTTTTTCAAGACCTATTCCATTCATGATAACATGTTTTCAAATTCAAATCTTGTCATTCTTCTCTATCGCAATGCCATCTCGCTTAATTTGGACATCATGCTTACGAATATCTTATGCATTGTTATTCATCGGTATGTACTTCTTCCGTCTGCCATACCATGTTTTTTTACATTGAAGTGTTGTTCTAGTGCTCTGTTGCAATGCCATCTTATTTTCCCAATCATACACGTGTATGTTGCCTTAGTTATTTCTGCACGTATTCCGCTAGCATATAGTTTTACATTCAACCAGTGTTTTTTTTGCTGTGTTGTCCTGTCAGTATCCTAGCTCTTACACCATACTCCCTCCGTCCGGATTACATGTTGCGAAATGGATAAAAAGGATGTATCTAGAACTGAAATACGCCTAGACCCATCCATTTCTTTCGGATGGAGGAATACATGTCAATATGTCATGCCTTTCTATTCTTGATTACCTATTCCATCTCTCTGCTTTGCATGTTTTATAATTAAAGCACCATTCTTCTATACAAGGCATGCAAGGGAAGGCGACTATGTTAGAATCAAGGGTTACAAACAAGGCCTTTGCAAAAGATCCAAGCGCAAGGAGATAATAAACCAAGTCCAGTTTTATAGATACCGCTCCAAGGCCAGAAACCCAACTCCTACTGATAATAAGCAGATTTCAGTGGCCAAAGAACTAGTCCGCTCCAGTCCAGCAAAAATTTATGTCATACATATGACACTTCTATGACGATAATTGTGACAAAACCCGGTATCATCATAGATGTAGTGGGCTCCTACTTCTATGACAAAAAACATGACAGAAAATGGGCTTTTAGTCACAGGCGGGCGGAGACACGGTACTGCATGACATTCTTTGGGCCGTCCATGATGGAAAAAACTGTGGTAGAAGCAAAGGGGAGGAAAATTTCAGGGAGTTGCCGGTTACGGTGGGAGGTCGGGGGCCGAGCGATGCGTGTTTCTCTCAGACACGTCTGCAGCAGCGTGTGCAAGGCGTTAGCTCTAATCGAGCAGGACCCGTGGTGTGGTGGAGGGCTGGATGAGCAGTGGCGGTGGAGGGGTGCCCGTGGAGGGTGGTTGAACAGGACCCCGTGGTGTGGAGGGCTGGATGAGCAGTGAGCGGTGGAGGGGTGGTTGAACAGTAGCCGGCGGAGTAGCGCGCGGTGGAGGCTAGATGAACAGGAGCCGTGGAGGCTGGAGGAGGTCGACGGTAGCCCGTGGAGGCTGGAGGAGGTCGACGGTGGAGATGAACAGTATCCCATGGAGTCCCGTTTTGCGGTACGCCACACCCCTCCCGATGAACAGGACCCCCGTTTCGACCATAGCGCTCCAACACAAGTCTGTTTCGTCCGTGTTGCGGTACGCCACACCCCGATCAACAGGACCCCGTTTGACCGTAGGAGGTCCGTTTCCTCCGTTTTGATGCGCCCACACCCCTCCCGATCAACAGGACCCCCGTTTCGACCATAGGAGGTATGTTTCCTCCGTTTTGCGGTACGCCACACCCCTCCCGATCAACAGGTCCCCGTTCCGAACGTGGCCGGTCGAACACAAGGTCGTTTCCTCCATTCTGCGCTACGCCAGGCCTCGTTTCCATCGCCTGTTCCGTCCAAGCCGGTTGGCTCCCACGCGTTCCGTTGCCTCCCGATGAACACGACGCATTTCGTTGCCTCCCCATGAACACGATGCATTCCGTTGCCTCCCCATGAACACGACGACGACGTTGTTTCTCCGTTCCGACCCAGCCATGTACACGATCCCTGGCCGTACGTATGCGCGAGTAGCCGTTCGAGACCCTGCCCGTATGTACACATACGTGGCCGTATTTTCTTTCTTGCACCCTGGCCGTTGTATGTACGTGTACATGCTACGTGCGCGCCTCTACTACGACACGTGCGCGCTTCTACTACGACACGTGCGCACCTCTACATCGACCAGTATGTACATACACATTCACGACCAGGATGACAATGCTACGTACGCTTCGACCAGGTGGGTCCCGACTGTCAGGCACTTCCTTGCCTGCGAAGATGTAGCTGGTGGGTCCCAGCAGTCAGGGGGCGAATCGTTTTGTTTTTTTTTGCCCGGACGCACTTCCTTGCGTGTGAAGGTGTAGTTGGTGGGTCCCAGCAGTCAGGGGGCGAATCATTTTTTTTGCCCGGACGCACTTCCTTGCGTGCGAAGATGAAGCTGGTGGGTCCCAGCTGTCAGGGGAAACGTATTTTCCATGAAATATAGTGGCCCATCCGATGGGTCCCAGCTGTCAGGTGGAGGAATCATTATTTTCCGCGTAATAAGGAGGCACTTCCTTGTTGCGGCCGGGGACCCAGCTATCGGCCTCTCCACGTACAGTCCACGTCCGATGGAAGTCGTTCCTTGACCACGTTGACCAGGCCGCGCCGTGAGCACCACGGCGGTGGACGACGGCAAGGCCTTGGAAGGGGACGACGCGGAGCCAGGAAAGACGCAGCAGTGGAAGCCCGCGCGGAGAGGAGTACAAGGGTTCACTGGTTCGTCTGCGGTGTGAGGCTGTCGTCGCCGCAGGGCCTGGCCAGCGGTGGGAATAGTAGGGGGCGATGAGGCCTCCGCTGCAGCACAGCTGGCCACGGGAGGCAAGAGCATGCGGCACGACCGACGCTGCTTTGGGCGGCTGGATCAAGAAGACCAGAGGTTGAAGAAGCACTACGGCCGTTGGATGGACATCGTACAGTCACTGGAGCTAGAATCGTTCATATTGACTAAGTTGACAAAGCCCTCCGTCCCCGTCAACATAGTTGGCCCACAAGTCATCCTCCCACTATGGTGGGTCCCAGCTAGTAGGGTGGGTATTCATTTTTTTTGTGCGTAATAAGGAGGCACTTCCTTGCGTGCGAAGATATAGCTGGTGGGTCCGACATGTCAGTGGGAACGTTTTCAGCGAAATACGAGGCCCTTCCGATGGGTCCCATTTGTCGGTGGAGGAATCATTATTTTCTTGGCGTCTGATCCTGCCAATGGATGTAGTTCGTTGACCATGTTGACCAGGCCACGCCGAGAGCACCATGGCGGTGGTGATATCAAGATATGTGAAACTTTCTTTTGAGTGCGTTCAATACTAATAAAAGTTTGATGCTTGATAATTGTTTTGAGATATGGAGGTAGTGATATTAAAGTCATGCTAGTTGGGTGATTATGAATTCAAAGAATGCTTGTGTTGAAGTTAGCAAGTCCCGTAGCATGCACGTATGGTTAAAGTTCTGTAACAAATTTGAAACATGAAGTGTACCTGGCTTGTGCATCCTTATGAGTGGCGGACGGGGACGAGCGATGGTCTTTTCCTACCAATCTATCCCCATAGGAGCATGTGCGTAGTACTTGATTTTTAATAACTTCTAAATTTTTGCAATAAGTATATGAGTTATTTTGACTAATGTTGAGTCCATGGATTATACGCACTTTTACCTTTCCGCCTTTGCTAGCCTCTTGATGCGTGCATTGCCCTTTCTCACCTCGAGAGTTGGTGCAAACTTCGTCGGTGCATCCAAACCCCGTGATATGATACGCTCTATCACACATAAACCTCCCTATATCTTCCTCAAAACAGCCACCATACCTACCTATTTATGGCATTTCGCCATTCCGAGATATATTGCCATGCAACTTTCCACCGTTCCGTTTATCATCATTATGACATACATTACTTTTGTCATATTGCCATTGCATGATCATGTAGTTGACATCGTATTTGTGGCAAAGCCACCATGCATTATCTTTCATACATGTCACTCTTGATTCATTGCACCATCCTGGTACACCGCCGGAGGCATTCATATAGAGTCATATATTGTTCTAGTTTCGAGTTGTAATTCATATGTTGTAATAGAAGTGCGATGATCATCATTATTAGAGCATTGCCCAAAGAAAAAAAATAAAAAAAAGAAGAAAGGCCAAAAGAAAAAAAGAAAGGCCCAAAAAAAGAAAAAAAAAGAAAAAAGAAAAAGGGCAATGCTACTATCTCTTTTTCCACACTTGTGCTTCAAAGTAGCACCTTGTTCTTCATGTAGTGAGTCTCATATATTGTGCTTCAAAGTAGCACCTTGTTCTTCATGTAGTGAGTCTCATATATTGTGCTTCAAAGTAGCACCATGTTTTTCATATAGTGAGTCTCATATGTTGTCTTTTTATACTAGTGGGAATTTTTCATTTTATAACTTGGCTTGTATATTCCTACGATGGGCTTCCTCAAATGCCCTAGGTCTTCATGAGCAAGCAAATTGGATGCACACCCACTAGTTTTCTTTTGTTGAGCATTCATAGCTCTAGTGCATCCGTTGCATGGCAATCCCTACTCCTCATGTTGACATCGATTGATGGGCATCTCCATAGCCTGTTGATTATCCTCGTCAATGTGAGACTTTCTCCTTTTTGTCTTCTCCACACAATCCCCATCATCATATTCTATTCCACCCATAGTGCTATATCCATGGCTCATGCTCATGTATTGCGTGAAGGTTGAAAAAGTTTGAGATTATTTAAGTATGAAACAATTGCTTGGCTTGTCATCGGGGGTATAGAAGTTGGGAACATCTTTGTGTGACGAAAATGAAGCATAGCCTAACTATATGATTTTCTAGGGATGAACTTTCTTTTGCCATGCTATTTTGAGAAGACATGATTACTTTCATTAGTATGCTTGAAGTATTACTATTTATTTTATCAATATGAACTTTTATTTTGTATTCATTCGGGTCTGAATATTCATACCACAATTAAGAAGATTTACATTGAAATTATGCCAAGTAGCACTCCGCATCAAAAATTCTCTTTTTATCATTTACCTACTCGAGGACGAGCAGGAATTAAGCTTGGGGATGCTTGATACGTCTCCAACGTATCTATAATTTTTGATTGCTCCATGCTATATTATCTACTGTTTTGGGCAATATTGGGCTTTATTTTCCACTTTTATATTACTTTTGGGACTAACCTATTAACCGGAGGCCCAGCCCAGATTTGTTGTTTTATGCCTATTTCAGTGTTTCGAACAAAAGGAATATCAGATGGAGTCAAAACGGAACGAAATCAACTGGAGAAGTTATTGTTGGAAGGAAAGCCACCCGATGGACTTGGAGTGCACGTCAGGGAGGTGATCACGAGGGTGGGGGGGCGCGCCCCCCTGCCTCGTGGCCCCCCCTTCGGTCCACCGACGTACCCCCTGCACCCATATATACCTACGTATCGTAAAACTTCCAGAACAAAAATTATAGATCGGGAGTTCCGCCGCCGCAAGCCTCTGTAGCCACCAAAAACCTCTCGGGAGCCTGTTAGGCACCTGCGGAGGAACCCATCACCGGTGGTCGTCTTCATCATCCCGGCGCTCTCCATGACGAGGAGGGAGTAGTTCACCCTCGGGGCTGAGGGTATGCACCAGTAGCTATGTGTTTGATCTCTCTCTCTCTCGTGTTCTTGATTTGGCACGATCTTGATGTATCCCGAGCTTTGCTATTATAGTTGGATCTTATGATGTTTCTCCCCCTCTACTCTCTTGTAATGAATTGACTTTCCCCTTTTGAAGTTATCTTATCGGATTGAGACTTTTATGAGAACACTTGATGTATGTCTTGCCGTGCTTATCCGTGGTGACAATGGGATATCATGTGCCACTTGATGTATGTTTTGGTGACCAACTTGCGGGTTCCGCCCATGAACCTATGCATAGGGGTTGGCACACGTTCTTGATTCTCGGTAGAAACTTTGGGGCACTCTTTGAAGTACTTTTATGTTGGTTGGATAAATCTGAGATTGTGTGATGCATATCGTATAATCATGCCCACGGATACTTGAGGTGACAATGGAGTATCTAGGTGACATTAGGGTTTTGGTTGATTTGTATCTTAAGGTGTTATTCTAGTACAAACTCTAGGGCTGTTTGTGACACTTATAGGAATAGCCCAACGGATTGATTGGAAAGAATTACTTTGAGGTGGTTTCGTACCCTACCATAATCTCTACGTTTGTTCTCCGCTATTAGTGGCTTTGGAGTTACTCTTTGTTGCATGTTGAGGGATTGTTATATGATCTATCCATGTTATTATTTTTGAGAGAACTTGCACTAGTGAAAGTATGAACCCTAGGCCTTGTTTCCTAGCATTGCAATACCGTTTACGCTCACTTTTACCACTTGTTATCTTGCTGTTTTTATATTTTCAGATTACAAATACCTATATCTACCATCCATATTGCACTTGTATCACCATCTCTTAGCGAACTAGTGCACCTATACAATTTACCATTGTATTGGGTGTGTTGGGGACACAAGAGACTCTTTGTTATTTGGTTGCGGGGTTGTTTGAGAGAGACCATCTTCATCCCTCGCCTCCAACGGATTGATAAACCTTAGGTCATCCACTTGAGGGAAATTTGCTACTGTCCTACAAACCTGTGCACTTGCAGGCCCAACAACGTCTACAAGAAGAAGGTTCTGTAGTAGACATCAACGTCAACCTAGTAGACCCACAAGTCATCCTCCAGATCTGTCCCAAACAGAATATAGCCCAAAATTTCTAGCCAGATTCAAATTAATTTTAAATCTAAATATACCTTAATTTAAATTCAATGAAATTTTACCCGCACAAAAACAATGAAATTTAAAATATCAAAATCCGAAAGAAAACAGAATTTGGAACTAATTGCTTGTTTGATGTATTTTTTTCATTTTACAGCCCATTTATTATTACTTATAGCCCATTTCTTATTACTTATAGCCCATTTTCTAGGCAAAATGCATCCCTCCTCGTCTTGAAAGATTTCCATTGAGCCGAGCGTAGAAAAGCAAGTAGGCCTATGTTGGTTATTCTGCAAAAAAAAATAGCTGGCTAGCCATTTTTCAGAAAGGAAAAAAACAAACTGGGTTGGTCATGTGCTAAACATATGAAATAAAAGCCTGGGCTAGACGGGCCATGGGTCCCGCACAACCCAGTTGATACCCTTCTCCGTCCCGAAAAAACAAAATTACTGCGCGCGCTGCTGGGTCCCTACTGTCATCCTCACTGTTGGGGAACGTTGCAGAAAATTAAAATTTTTTCTACGGTTTCACCAAGATCCATCTATGAGTTCATCTAGCAACGAGTATTCAGATTGGTTAGCATCTACATACCACTTTGTAGATCGCAACGGAAGCGTCGGAGTGAACGTGGATGAGGTAGTCGTGCTTGCCGCGATCCAATTCACCGATGATCTAGTGCGAGCAGACGGCACCTCCGCGTTCAACACACGCGTGCGGTCAGCGTAACGTCTCCTTCTTCTTGATCCAGCAAGGTGAAGGAGAGGTTGAGGAAGATGGCTCCAGCAGCGGCACGGCAGGCGTGGTGATGGTGGAACTTCTTGATACTCGGCGAGGGCTTCGTGCACTACGGAGGAGGAGGATGTGTTGGAGAGGGAGAGGGAGGCGTCAGGGCAAAGGTGCAGCTGCCCCCTCCCTCCCCTTTTATATAGGTGCCAAGGAGGGGGAGGCGCAGCCTTGCCCCCTCCTCCAAGGGAGGGGTGCGGCCAAGAGGGGGGGAGGTGTCCACCCTCCCCAAGGCACCCAGGAGGTGCCTTCCCCCTCATGGACGCTTCCCGCCTTAATCCCTAGGCGCATGGGCCCCGTGGGGCTGGTGCGCCTTGGCCCGGGTGGGCCTAGGCGCACCACCTAGGGCCCATGTGGCCCCACAGGGCTGGTGGCCCCACTTGGTGGACCCAGGACCCCTCCGGTGGTCCCATTACAATACCGATATCACCGAAACTTGTCCCGATGTCCAAAACAGCACTTCCTATATATAATTCTTTACCTCCGGACCATTCCGAACTCCTCGTGACGTCCGGGATCTCATCCGGGACTCGAGACAACATTCGGGTTACTGCACATACATATTCCTATAACCCTAAGCGTTCTAGAACCTTAAGTGTGTAGACCCTACGGGTTCGGGAGACAAGCAGACATGACCGAGACGGCTCTCGGGAAATAACCAACAGCGGGATCTGGATACCCATGTTGGCTCCCACATGTTCCACGATGATCTCATCGGATGAACCACGATGTCAAGGATTCAATTAATCCCGTATACGATTCCCTTTGTCAATCGGTATTTTACTTGCCGAGATTCGATCGTCGGTATACCAATACCTCGTTCAATCTCGTTCGCAAGTCACTTTTCTCGTTACCGTAATGCATGATCCCGTGATCAAACACTTCGATCACATTGAGCTCATTGTGATGATGCATTACCGAGAGGGCCGGTGATACCTCTCCGTCAAGCGGAGTGACAAATCCAGTCTCGATCCATGTCAACCCAACAGACACTTTCGGAGATACCCGTAGCATACCTTTATAGCCACCCGATTCGTTGTGACGTTTGGCACACCCAAAGCACTCCTACGGTGTCCGGGAGTTACACGATCTCATGGTCTAAGGAAAGGATACTTGACATTGGAAAACTCTAGCAAGCGAACTATGCGATCTTATGCTATGTTTAGGATTGGGTCTTGTCCATCACATCATTCTCCTAATGATGTGATCCGTTATCGATGACATCCAATGTCCATAGTCGAGGAAACCATGACTATCTGTCGATCAACGAGCTAGTCAACTAGAGGCTCACTAGGGACATGTTGTTGTCATTATTCACACATGTATTACGATTTCCGGTTAACACAATTATAGCACGAATAAAGACAATTATCATGAATAAGGAAATATAATAATAATGCTATTATTATTGCCTCTAGGGCATATTTCCAACAGTCTCCCACTTGCACTAGAGTCAATAATCTAGTTACATTGTGATGAATCGAACACCCATAGAGTTACGGTGCCGATCATGTTTTGCCTTAGGGAGAGGTTTAGTCAGCGGATCTGCGACATTCAGATCCGTGTGCACTTTACAAATTTCTATGTCTCCATCTTGAACATTTTCACGAATGGAGTTGAAGCGGCAACTTGATGTGCCTAGTCTTCTTGTGAAACCTGGGCTCCTTTGCAAGTGCAATAGCTCCGGTGTTGTCACGGAGAAGAGCTTGATTAGCCCGACGCATTGGGTATGACTCCGAGGTCGGTGATGAACTCCTTCACCCAAATTGCCTCATGTGCTGCCTCCGAGGCTGCCATGTACTCCGCTTCACATGTAGATCCCGCCCACGGCGCTTTGCTTGCAACTGCACCAGCCATCGCCCCACCATTCAAAATATACACGTATCCGGTTTGTGACTTAGAGTCATTCGGATCTGTGTCGAAGCTAAGCGTCGGCGTAACCTTTTCTGACGAGCTCTTCGTCACCTCCATAAACGAAACATTTCCTTAGTCCTTTTCGTGTACTTCAGGATATTCTTGACCGCTGTCCGGTGTTCCTTGCGGGATTACTTTGGTACCTTCCTACCAAACTTACGGCAAGGTTTACATCAGGTGCGGTACACGCATGGCATACATAATAGAACCTATGGCTGAGGCATAGGGGATGACACTCATCTCTTCTATATCTTCTGCCGTGGTGGGACATTGAGCTGAGCTCAATTTCACACCTTGTAACAGGTAAGAACCCCTTCTTAGATTGATCCATATTGAACTTCTTCAATATCTTATCAAGGTATGTGCTTTGTGAAAGACCTATGAGGCGTCTCGATCTATCTCTATAGATCTTGATGCCTAATATATAAGCAGCTTCTCCAAGGTCCTTCATTGAAAAACTTTTATTCAAATAGGCCTTAATGCTGTCCAAGAGTTCTATATCATTTCCCATCAAAAGTATGTCGTCTACATATAATATGAGAAATGCTACTGAGCTCCCACTCACTTTCTTGTAAACACGGGCTTCTCCATAAGTGCATGTAAACCCAAACGCTTTGATCATCTCATCAAAGCGAATGTTCCAACTCCGAGATGCTTGCACCAGCCCATAAATCGGCGTTGGAGCTTGCACACCTTGTCGACATTCTTAGGATCGACAAAACCTTCCGGCTGCATCATATACAATTCTTCCTTAAGGAAACCATTAAGGAATGCCGCTTGACGTCCATTTGCCATATCTCATAATCATAGTATGCGGCAATTGCTAACATGATTCGGACGGACTTGACTTCGCTACAGGTGAGAAAGTCTCATCGTAGTCAACCCCTTGAACTTGTCGATAACCCTTAGCGACAAGCCGAGCTTTATAGATGGTCACATTACCATCCGCGTCTGTCTTCTTCTTAAAGATCCATTTATTTTCTATGGCTCGCCGTTCAACGGGCAAGTCAGTCAAAGTCCATACTTCATTTTCATACATGGATCCTATCTCGGATTTCATGGCTTCCGGCCATTTGTCGGAATCCGGGCCGCCATTGCTTCCTCATAGTTCAAGGTTCACCGTTGTCTAACAACATGATTTCCAAGACAGGGTTCCGTACCACTGCAGTGCGGAACGTGTCCTTGTGGACCTTCGAATTTCGGTAGGAGCTTGATCGAAGTATCTTGATCATAATCATTAATTTCCTCTCTAGTTGGTGCGGGCACCTCGGGAGCGATTTCTTGAGTTTCGCCATTTTCCGGTTCAAGAGGTAACACTTCATCAAGTTCTACTTTCCTCCCACTTACTTCTTTCGAGAGAAACTCTTTCTCGTAAAAGAATCCATTCTTAACAACAAAGATCTTGCCTTCGGATCTGAGGTAGAAGGTATACCCAACAGTTTCTTTCGGGTATCCTATGAAGGCGCATTTTTCGACTTGGGTTCGAGCTTCTCGGGTTGAAGTTTCTTGACATAAGCATCGCATCCCCAAACTTTTAGAAGCGACGGCTTAGGTTTCTTCCCAAACCATAATTCATACGGTGTCGTCTCAACGGATTTCGACGGAGCCCTATTTAAAGTGAATGCGGCGGTCTCTAAAGCATAGCCCCAAAAGATAGCGGTAAATCGGTAAGAGACATCATAGATCGCACCATATCTAATAGAGTGCGATTACGACGTTCGGACACACCATTACGCTGAGGTGTTCCAGCCGGCGTGAGTTGTGAAACTATTCCACATTTTCTTAAGTGTGTGCCAAATTCGTGACTCAAGTATTCTCCTCCACGATCCGATCGTAGAAACTTGATCTTTCTATCACGTTGATTTTCAACCTCACTCTGAAATTCCTTGAACTTTTCAAAGGTCTCGGACTTGTGTTTCATTAAGTAGACATACCCATATCTACTCAAGTCATCGGTGAGGGTGAGAACATAACGATAGCCACCCATGAGCCTCAACACTCATTGGACCGCACACATCGGTATGTATGATTTCCAATAAGTTGGTTGCTCGCTCCATTGTTCCGAGAATGGAGTCTTGGTCGTTTTACCCATGAGGCATGGTTCGTGCGTGTCAAATGATTCATAATCAAGAGACTCTAAAAGTCCATCTGCATGGAGCTTCTTCATGCGTTTGACACCTATGTGACCAAGGCGGCGATTGCCACAAATATGTGAGACTATTGTTATCAACTCTAACTCTTTTGGTATTCACACTATGAATATGTGTATCATCACGTCTGAGATTCATTAAGAATAAACCATTAACCATCGGAGCATGACCATAAAACATATCTCTCATATAAATAGAACAACCATTATTCTCGGATTTAAATGAGTAGCCATCTCGAATTAAACGAGATCCGGATACAATGTTCATGCTCAAACTTGGCACTAAATAACAATTATTGAGGTTTAAAACTAATCCCGTAGGTAAATGCAGAAGGCGGTGTGCCGTGGCGATCACATCGACCTTGGAACCATTCCCGACACGCATCGTCACCTCGTCCTTCGCCATCTCCGTTTATTCCATGACTCACCTTTGAGTTACAAATATGAGCAACTGCACGGTATCAAATACCCAAGAGCTACTATGAGTCTTGGTAAGGTACACATCAATTACATGTATATCACATATACCTTTGGTTTTGCCGGCCTTCTTGTCCGCTAAGTATTTGGGGCAGTTCCGCTTCGATGACCACTTCCCTTGCAATAAAAGCACTCGATTTCGGGCTTGGGTCCATTCTTTGGCTTCTTCCGGAAACTTGCTTATCGGGCGCCGCAACTTCCTTGCCGTCCTTCTTGAAGTTCTTTTACCCTTGCCCTTCTTGAACTTAGTGGTTTTATTCACCATCAACACTTGATGCTCCTTCTTGATTTCTACCTCTGCTGATTTCAGCATAGCATATACTTCAGAATGGTCTTTACCATCCCCTGCATATTGTAGTTCATCACAAAGCTCTTGTAGCTAGGTGGAAGCGGCCGGAGGATTACATCAATGACCGCTTCATCAGGAGATTAACTTCCGATTGAGTCAAGCGGTTGTGCAACCCAGACATTTTGAGTATGTGTTCCTTGTGAGCCATTTTCCTCCATCTTACAGCTAAAGAATTTATCGGAGACTTCATATCTCTCGACCGGGCATGAGCTTGGAAAACCATTTTCAGCTCTTGAACATCTCATATGCTCCATGTCTCTCAAAACGCTTTTTGGAGTCCGGCTCTAAGCTGTAAAGCATGCCGCCTTTGAACGAGGGAGTAATCATCGCGGCGTGGATCGCCAAGCGTTCATAACGTCTTGTTACTGCGGGGAGAATAGGTGCGTCACCCAAATGTGCTCTTAGGACATAATCTTTCTTGGCAGCTATGAGGATAATCCTCGTGTTCGGACCCAGTCCGTATAGTTGCTACCATCGTCTTTCAGCTTGGTTTTCTCTAGGAACGCAGCGTTGAAGTTGAGGACTACGTTGGCCATTTGATCTACAAGACATATTGTAAATATTTAGACTAAGTTCATGATAATAAAGTTCATTTAATCAAATTTAATGAACTCCCACTTGAATAGACATCCCTCTACTAGTCATCTAAGTATTACATGATCCGAGTCAACTAGGCCGTGTCCGATCATCACGTGAGACGGACTAGTCAACATCGGTGAACATCTTCATGTTGATCGTATCTTCTATACGACTCATGCTCGACCTTTCGGTCTTACGTGTTCCGAGGCCATGTCTGTACATGCTAGGCTCGTCAAGTCAACCTAAGTGTTTTGCGTGTAAATCTGTCTTACACCCGTTGTATGCGAACGTAAGGACCTATCACACCCGATCATCACGTGGTGCTTGAACGACGAACCTTAGCAACGGTGCATAGTTAGGGTGAACACTTCTTGAAATTATTATGAGGGATCATCTTATTTACTACCGTCGTTCTAAGTAAACAAGATGCATAAAACATAATAAACATCACATGCAATTATATAAAGTAGTGACATGATATGGCCAATATCATATAGCTCCTTTGATCTTCATCTTCGGGGCTCCATGATCGTCTTGTCACCGGCATGACACCATGATCTCCATCATCATGATCTCCATCATCGTGTCTTCATGAAGTTGTCACGCCAACGACTACTTCTACTTCTATGACTAACGTGTTTAGCAATAAAGTAAAGTAGTTTACATGGCGTTCTTCAATGACACGCAGGTCATACAAAAATAAAGACAACTCCTGTGGCTCCTGCCGGTTGTCATACTCATCGACATGCAAGTCGTGATTCCTATTACAATAGCATGAACATCTCATACATCACATATAGATCATTCATCATTCATCACAACTTCTGGCCATATCATATCACAAAGCACTTGTCTGCAAAACAAGTTAGGCGTCCTCTAATTGTTGTTGCAAATTTTACGTGGCTGAATCAGGGTTCTAGTAAGAACGTTTTCTTACCTACGTTCAAACCACAACGTGATTTGTCAATCTCTATTTACCCTTCATAAGGACCCTGTTCATCGAATCCGATCCAACTAAAGTAGGAGAGACAGACACCCGCCAGCCACCTTATGCAACTAGTGCATGTTAGTCGGTGGAACCGGTCTCACGTAAGCGTGCGTGTAAGGTTGGTCCGGCCGCTTCATCCCACAATACCGCTGAATCAAGATTGACTAGTAACGGCAAGAAGAATTGACAACATCTACGCCCACAACAAATTGTGTTCTACTCGCGCCAAGAAGAACTACGCATAGACCTAGCTCGATACCTTTGTTGGGGAACGTTGCGAGAAAATTAAAATTTTTTCTCTGGTTTCACCAAGATCCATCTATGAGTTCATCTAGCAACGAGTATTCAGATTGGTTAGCATCTACATACCACTTTGTAGATCGCAACGGAAGCGTCGGAGTGAGCGTGGATGAGGTAGTCGTACTTGCCGCGATCCAATTCACTGATGATCTAGTGCCGAGCAGACGGCACCTCCGCGTTCAACACACGTCACGGTCAGCGTAACGTCTCCTTCTTCTTGATCCAGCAAGGTGAAGGAGAGGTTGAGGAAGATGGCTCCGGCAGCAACGACGGCGTGGTGATGGTGGAACTTGCGATACTCGGCGGGGCTTCGCCGTGCACTACGGAGGAGGAGGATGTGTTGGAGAGGGAGAGGAGGCGTCCAGGGCAAAGGTGCAGCTGCCCCCTCCCTCCCCCTTTTATATAGGTGCCAAGGAGGGGGAGGCGCAGCCTGCCCCTCCTCCAAGGGAGGGGTGCGGCCAAGAGGGGGGGAGGTGTCCACCCTCCCCAAGGCACCCAGGAGGTGCCTTCCCCCTCATGGACTCTTCCCTCCTTAAACCCTAGGCGCATGGGCCCCTTGGGGCTGGTTCCCCTTGGCCCATGTGGGCCTAGGCGCACCACCTAGGGCCCATGTGGCCCCACTTGGTGGACCCCCGGGACCCCTCCGGTGGTCCCGGTACAATACCGATATCACCGAAACTTGTCCCGATGTCCGAAACAGCACTTCCTATATATAATTCTTTACCTCCGGACCATTCCGAACTCCTCGTGACGTCGGGATCTCATCCGGACTCGAACAACATTCGGGTTACTGCACATACATATTCCTATAACCCTAGCGTTCACAAGACCTTAAGTGTGTAGACCCTACGGGTTCGGGAGACAAGGAACATGACCGAGGCGGCTCTCGGGCAATAACCAACAGCGGGATCTCGATACCCATGTTGGCTCCCACATGTTCCACGATGATCTCATCGGATGAACCACGATGTCAAGGATTCAATTAATCCCGTGATACGATTCCCTTTGTCAATCGGTATTTTACTTGCCCGAGATTCGATCGTCGGTATACCAATACCTCGTTCAATCTCGTTCTGCGCAAGTCACTTTTCTCGTTACCGTAATGCATGATCCCGTGATCAAACACTTGATCACATTGAGCTCATTGTGATGATGCATTACCGAGAGGGCCGGTGATACCTCTCCGTCAAGCGGAGTGACAAATCCGATCTCGATCCATGTCAACCCAATGACACTTTCGGAGATACCCGTAGCATACCTTTATAGCCACCCGATTACGTTGTGACGTTTGGCACACCCAAAGCACTCCTACGGTATCCGGGAGTTACACGATCTCATGGTCTAAGGAAAGGATACTTGACATTGGAAAACTCTAGCAAGCGAACTATGCGATCTTATGCTATGTTTAGGATTGGGTCTTGTCCATCACATCATTCTCCTAATGATGTGATCCCGTTATCGATGACATCCAATGTCCATAGTCGTGAAACCATGACTATCTCGTCGATCAACGAGCTAGTCAACTAGAGGCTCACTAGGGACATGTTGTTGTGCATTATTCACACATGTATTACGATTTCCGGTTAACACAATTATAGCACGAATAAAGACAATTATCATGAATAAGGAAATATAATAATAATGCTATTATTATTGCCTCTAGGGCATATTTCCAACACTCACCATGTACAGTCAGCTCCTTATTCCTCTCGATTGTTGACCATGTTGACAACACCGGAGGGCGGCGCCGCGGCGAGCGAACCAAGGTGGAGGACGATGGTGAGGCCTCGGATGGGAACGAACAGGAGCCGGGGAAGACCACAGCCAGCCGTGGGAGGCGGAGTAGCGGTCCCTTGGCCAAGCGCTGGTTTGGCTTTTATGCTCGAGGAAGAAGAGACTAAAGAAATGCGACAGACGTTGAATGTCAATCCAACGGTCAAGGTTGGCACAATCGTTTTTTGACTAAGCGGACACCAAGTAGCATACTTTTTTATATGTAGAAAGAAAACTGCGAGGAAAATGCGTTCGTCTGCCGTCCTCCTCATAGGGAACGTTCGCTACATAAGTGACTAGCACCCTTGGTTTTCAACCGAGAGGTCTTGGGTTCGAGCCCGAGGAACTCTCAATTTTGTCCTCCTTCCTTCCTTGCAAAAAAGGGAAAGAAAATCAAAGACTTGGGAAGGCGTACAGAACAAGCTAGTGTACCAGTAAAGAGACGTTGCCGAGTTTTAGAAAAAAGAAAGACGTGCTCCTGTAGCTGGTTCGAATCCAAACCTAGACTATGACTATATATGGTGCTATGCTACTCTGCAAGTAATGAAACTGACATATCCAACATTCTCTTCTCCTCTTCTCTATTTACTCTACCTAGCATCATAAGCTCTAGCGCAGCAACCATGTCCGCTGGCAGCTCGTCCACTGCTTCTTCAAAGAGTAACAACGAGATATGCGCCAAGTCGCCACAGCCTGCCATCGCCTGTGGGTCTCATCACACCCCCGCCGGCACGCGCACCGTAGCCGATTGCTCATCGCAACCCGCTGCCGTTGGTGTGGTGCCACTGCTGCAAATCACGCAGAGTCATCCGTCGCGTCTCAACCACAATCCGCAACCCTGGCCGAGTCTTCTACAAATGCCCGAATCATGGGGTAATAATATGTTTAAGTGTTGTTCTGCTGCTTTCAATTGCTGATTTTTTAATAGTTTGGTTGATGATCTTCCAATTTGATTAAATGCGTAAAAGGGAAGATTCGTGTGATTTGTATTTATGGGAAGTTGCTGATGTGGGGGAATGCAACTACGCTGATTATTTGGTTAGCCGAGGAATCCCAATACCAGCAGGTTGGGGTGTTGGACAAGTAACTGAAGGAACGGCAGAAGAGGAAGATGCAGAGCAGAAGGTTAAATATGTAGTTCCTCTGATCATGGCCAAGCAAAGCTGCTGAATGGCCTTGATAGCAATGAGGAGATGAAAGAGCTTGTGAAGATAATGGGAAAAATCGATGTGCTCTCTAGGATGATTGTCTCTTTATTTGCAGTGTATGTAGCACTCGTGATGTATTCAATGGCTACGACATGAGCACTTTGCTGAAACTAGTAATGAATGAAACCTGTGTACCAGGCTGGGCATAGTGTTGTGAACATCTAATGATTTCTATTAACGGAAATCAGGGGGTATCCCCTTTTGCTCATATAAATAAATAAATATCAGAGGCCCTGTCGGGTCAGCTTTGTTCTCATTCGAAGACATCGAGAAAATTGCAGTCCAACAGCAAACTATGTCATCAAATTCAAGTTTCATGCCAAATATGAGTACAAGTAAACAACAATGTCATCATGTTTTAGTTGTCATACAATCACCAAACACAAATCAGCATACATAACAAGTGATGTTCTCACATCAAAATACTAAACATGTTCATCAGGTTTCAGTTGTCATAGCAAACACAATTTCACAAAGTAGATAAAAAACGTCTTCTGACAGGAAAATACGACAAAAGCAATGTAATCATCATCCGCCGCAGCAGCGTCAACATCTTCCCCATGTGTATCAGTCTGAATCATAATTCCCCATGGTGTCATCTTCTTCTTCGTCCTCAACGTCCTCAAACGTTGGCTTCTTCTTGATCAACTCTTGTATGTCCACAAACGGACGAGGCAATCTTTTTCGCCGGCGTCATTGACGTGATGGTTCTCAAAGATATTAGGAACATCTGTGTTATCTTGTACATCGGGAAGCGATTAAGCATCATCTTGTTGTGCAACTTCATTAAACGAATTCCTCTGCTCAAACCTTTGCAATACTCTCCGATCATCGCTGTGTGCAAATGTGTCTTCCAAGAAAAATATATGTGTTGCTTGATTTGCCAAAACAAAAGGCTCGTTGGTCCGATACGCCGCCTTGACATTGATGGATTTGAAATAATCATCATCTGGGTTTTGCGATCACGGAAAACAGGTTATACCAACGACGACAACAGAACCACACACCGATGATCCTTGAAATCGGAGATATCTTTGCAAGCGAACAATGTACATTATGTTAGCATACATTTCAGCTTATCTCTTTGTCATACGTATCCGTGCTCATGATGGCACTGTTTTGTGTCTTCTGCCTTCGTCTCTTGCAAAGGGTGTTGTGGCGCACATCTTCAACAATGCAAGATTCATAATGTCTTCTGTGAGTATCAGGACCCATTGCTAGTGAGTAAAGGGCATCATCAACTGCCTGCCCATCCTCCCGCATCTTCTTAACCTATGGTTAGAAAATAGACAAGCTGATCATCTTATGTACTCAATATATTAAAAAACTGACAGTGCACTTCAAAATCTTACATGGTTCTTGAACCATTTCGCAAATCCTTCCATAACCAGTTTTTCAATGTTTATTGGATTTTGCGGCAGTAACTCCTCTTTGTAGATGCTGCACAACATAGTGATCTCGTCAAACATCTAAATATATAAGAATGTGCTGCAAGTTTAGTAGATTACGATGTATAAGCTGCAGTACTACACTTACTTGATATAAGGTAGTATCTTAGGACAGTTACTCAACACATACCAAACCATTTTGTCCAAATCTTTAGGTTTGTCCTCTTGTCGACTCTTCCCTGTAACTCGAACAGAATAATCGAAAACATTGAGCCCGGTATTGTCTTCACCCACCTCTTTGCTAAGTTGATCAGTTGTTTCAATGTATTTTGAGCAAAATGTCAACGCTTCTGTAGCAATGTAGGCCTCTGCAATGGAACCCTCGGGTCTAGCTCTGTTCCTAACATAGCCCTTGAAAGTGCCTAGCCGCCTTTCAATAGGGTACATCCAACCGTCTTGTCTTTGGACCTCTAAGTAGTGCCTCATCGTAGATGAACAGCCAAATGCACCATCACATCAAAGATGGTGGAGGATATATCTTCTCAAGGTCGCATAGGATAGTTGGTATCTTGTCTCTAAGACGCTCCAAAGCATCTATCCTGATATTTCTCTGCAGAGTTCCACGAAGAATTGTCCCAACTCTGCAATCGCTCAGTATAAGTCGGGGTGGCCCAATCCTCTAAGGATAACAGTAAAACCCTTTGAAGTAGGGCGTGGCGATCATGAGTTTTCAACCCTTGTACCTTGTTTCCATCTGCAGACTCTCCTTTCGGGGTTGGAAGCAAATCCATGTGGGAATCTCACACGAGACAGGACCTCGCAGAATTATTTTCTTTTACCTTGTCCAAGACGCATTACAATTTGGTGCCATATCCCGTGGTTTACCTTCATCTTGCACCTGCAAATCCTTTCTGATACCCAGGTGTATCAAATTAATCCTAGATTTTAAGGTATCTTTTGTCTTGCCTTCAATGTTAAGAAGTGTGACGATAATGCTGTCACATATATTTTTCTCGATGTGCATCACATCAAGATTATGCCGCAGATCCAAATCTTTCCAGTACTCCAAGTCCCACAAAGTGGACCTGCGGGTAAACAATAATCTCTCTTCTACCGTGCCATGCTTCCTTTTCCGCTACCATTACCAGGATGGTTTCCTGGTGTAATATGCCTGACCTTCTCTAATTCCACTTGCAAGTCATCGGCGGTGAGCCTCTTTGGCGCATCACAGTTTTCATGCTTTGCATTTAACACATGTCTTCGGTATTTTCTAGGATGCGGCTTGTCCTTGGGAAGGAAACGGCGGTGTCCAATGTAACTGATCTTGCTAAGTATTGCGTATGACAGCCTGTCACAGCGAACACATGCATTGTAACCATGTGTCATTCGCCCTGACATAGTGCCCAAAGCCGGATAATCATGGATGCACCAAATTACAACAGCACGCAGAAAGAAATCAGCTGGTGGGCTGCTATATAGGTCTCGAGTGAGAACACCCTTCCATAGATGTTGAAGTTCCTCCACAAGAGGCTCCATGAACAAATCAAAATCCTTTCCAGGACTTTTTGGACCTGGGATGAGCAAGGCCATCATGTAGTTTGATTCTTTGGTGCAGTACATTTGGAGGCATGTTGTAAGGATAACAAGCACCGCCACATGCCATATGTGGCGCTCTGGTGGCCAAATGGGTTAAATCCATCTGAAGCTAAGCCAAGTCTAATGTTTCTCGGGTCAGCAGCAAACTCTTTGTGTTTATCATTGAAACTTTTCCACTCACTACCATGAGATGGATGGCTCATTGCATTCTGATCTTTGTACTCCTGGTTCCTAGAATGCCACAATACATCCTCTCTTGTTTCAGCATCATGAAACAACCTCTTGCAATCTTGGTGTAATTGGAAAATGTCTCAGAACATTATGAGGAACCCTCTTCACATCATCGCCATCTTTCCATCTTGATGATTTGCATTTCGGGCATTCACTTAAGTTGGCATAATCCTTCGGAACAGAACACAATTATTCTTACAAACATGGATCATATCATATCCAATTCCAACTGCACGAAGGAAATTCTTCATTTTACTGTAGGTGTGTGGCAGCTCAAACGCATCTGGGAAAGATTTGTGGAAAGCAGCCAACATCGCATCGAATGATTTGTTGGTCATCTGCTCAGATGTATTCACCTGAAGAAAGGTGACCATAGCTGAGAATACTGACAGCTTATTTCCTGGGGTGACAGCAACGTTGCATTGTTCCAACATACGGGCCCACCATTTTTCTTCTGTAGGTGAAAGTTCACGGAATGCACGAGAATTTCGTAGCATTGTTTCAATGTTGGTCAAACTAACTGGCTCCGCCACCACCACCTCCTCCTCCTCTTCCACACGAGCATCGAGTGAGATCAAGATGGTGATCTGCTGCTTCCACGTAGTCAATAACATTGACGCGTTCACAGCTTCACCATGATGAACCCACCTAGTATATGTGACCGACATCCCATACAAGTGTAGATGATTTTGCACAGTTGACCGGGTCTTGTAACTGAATTCATACGATCGCTACAGGCAGAGCACATCTGATTTCGGACCACCGTACTCAGCTCGATAAAGTTCATGAAGTTTTCAACCCCTCGACATATGCAGCGGAGAACCTTGACGAGAAGTTATCCAAGTCTTGTCCATCTGTTGAACATACAAATTAGTTCTTCTACTAGATATTACAGGAAAAACATATATGCTTTTTTATGAAGTCCAGAAAAAAATACCTAGGTCGATGTCTAAAGCTATGGCAAGATATTTGGACGAGCAGATCTAAGTAATGAAATATATGTGAAGCTAATTCAGAAAACAGATCTGAATGCTAAATTATGGCAGGCTGTTTCAGCAGTCAATGAGGCCGAGCACACAGCCATCGAACTATCGAAGGCCATCGCAGCAACAAAGATCGAGTATAAAACGGTGTAGAGCTATTTCACCTAACAGATTGGTTACTAGACCATGGCAATCTACTTCACAATAAATATATGGCAAGATATTTTAGCAACTAATCGGCCTTGGAATGCCATCTCAGTTAAGCAGATTGAGTGCAGAACAGGGCAAGGAAGCTTCTTAAGCAGAGCATATTGACGATAAACTACTTCAGCAAGCAGTGAGATTAACAGCGTCTATCGGCTAACATTCAGCGCTACACCGACATGAACGGGGCCTCGGTCTAGAATCGCGTACCATGGGAGAAGCTGACCGCCGTCGTCTCCACCTGACGTCGCCCGATGGTGGCGCTGACCGCCGTGCGCCTCCACACGAACGTAGCCAGAGGTGGCGGCGCGGCTAGAGGACGACAGTCTATGAGAGCGTACTGTGGGAGCGAGAGGATCGCCGTGCGTCCCCTCGACAAACCGGGGCGCCGATGTATCGGCGCGGAGGGGAGGGCGGCTTTGGCGGAGCGAATGGAGTGGAGGGGGGACGGGGGGAGGGGGGTTTGGGGAATATTTGGCCGAAGGGCGGTTGAATCGGATTTGGGGGGAATTTTTGTGGGGGGTGGGGAGGATTTTCGCGCTGTGGGCGGGGGGAGTTTGGCGCATGGTCGGTTTCTCCAAGTGCAGTCCCACGTGTCAGTGAAGAGGCAAGCCGAAGCGCGTTCCATTTGCGTGAGCCGTGTGCAGGACCGAACGTGTGTGGGTGCAATGCGACCACGACAGGAGTGTTGTGAGTGTACCGCCTTTTTTCCTTTTAAACTAGTAGGTGCTTCGCCCCCTAAAAAAATTTGTTGCTTCGCGCGATCCATCGATACTACTACTAGTAATCCGGTAATCCCGACTAAAACGGTGCGGCCGGGTCTTTTCCCGCGCGATATGCTGGGAGGTTGGCTTAGTTGGGTTTTTTAGATTTGTCTCGTTCATTAAAAAGCAGAGTTGGTGATGATGGTGTGCCTGTCATCCTGCAATATAGGCTGTCCGATCTATATCTAACGGATAGGAAGGAAATTATGACAATTTACCCGCACTCCTCTCCACATTTGCAGATAAGGCTTTCCCTCGTTCATCCTTTTCTCCCACAAGATCTTGATCTTCCGTGCAACGCACGGGCATCTTGCTAGATTATTGTGAAAGCTCATATACACCGGCTGAGATTAATGCAAACACGGCAGATTTTCATTACATTTCCAACTTTTATAGGATAGAAAAATAAAAGAAACCCGACCCTAAACCTATTCTACGGCGGCGACCGACGTCCTCCATCTGCGATCTCTATGTACGGGGGCGGGGTTCAAGACCCGTGAAGTGAAGGTGCAGTCTCCGGCGAGGAAGAGTAGAACACGGGATACGGACCGGCCAGTTGGCACACCATGCCCTGCCGCCTCCCATGCCCTACTCATCCTCGGAGGAGCCCCTGATCTCGGCGGTGCCGGACGTTGGACGGCGGCAAGTAGGACGCGTGGCTGATGGTGCTCCTGTCGTCGGCCGCCAGCGTGGCCACCGCTTGTGCGGTTGCATCCGTGTTCGGCTACGCCGCTATTGCGTCGCGAGAGGCGACTTGAGCGAGGGCGGCGACCTCGAGCTTCATCCCCGAAGACAAGCTCTCCCGCAGAGTGTTCGCACTTGCGGTCATGGCGGATGTGGTGCCAGGTAGGAGGACGATACGCTATGGTGTGGAGGTTAGCTGGGCGTTGCCGCTTTAAGTAGTGCATTCCGGTGAGGCCAAGCGTCCGGGTGCGTCATTAAGTCGCCGGAGTTGGTTCCTCGGGCACCGAGCCTCTTAACAATGACATCTGAGCAGACGACATGAATGCGGGCAGTGGCGCCCGGTTGAACGCATCAGCTGACGGCGCGAGGGACGAGGGCTTTGGTGTGCCAGGGTAGTCAGCTGCGGTCGTGGCAACGTTGGAGATGCCCTTTGCTCAAATGCGAT
Source organism: Aegilops bicornis (assembly GCA_021605145.1). Taxonomy (NCBI): domain Eukaryota; kingdom Viridiplantae; phylum Streptophyta; class Magnoliopsida; order Poales; family Poaceae; genus Aegilops; species Aegilops bicornis. The sequence continues at coordinate 720,166,129 of CM038671.1, forward strand.
CCCCGCATGTCATTGAAAAAGGAAGACGACCCGGCATGGTCTCAGGTCCAGAGGATGCAGTTTGCCGCGCTAGACCACTCCGCGGACGCGTCGCGGCGCCCCGTGCATCCTCGACGAGCCGGGTGTTGGGGTGTGTTTGGATTGTGGCCAAAGTGCACCTTACCAAAATTTTGGTCATACCCAAACATAGGTCTTTGTTTGGATGGTTGCCATTTTTTTGGCATGCCAATGAACTCTAGCCAACTCTAGTTCATTTTTCTTGCCAATGTCGGCCAAATCATGGGCAACCAATACCTCAACCAAAATTTTGGTCATGACCCAAAGATTGGTCTTTGTTTGGATGGTTGCCATTTCTTTGGCATGCCAATGAACTCTAGCCAACTCTAGTTCATTTTTCTTGCCAATGTCGGCCAAATCATGGGCACCCAATACCTCAACCAAAATTTTCGTCATGACCCAGAGATTGGTCTTTGTTTGGATGGTTGCCATTTCTTTGGCATGCCAATGAACTCTAGCCAACTCTAGTTCATTTTTCTTGCCAATGTCGGCCAAATCATGGGCAACCAATACCTCAACCAAAATTTTGGCTACCCAATGCTTTGATGGGGCAACCTTGGGCACAAACCAAACATACCGTTGGTCGTGCCACAGCACTAACGCCACCCTCGGCCACCGAAACCGACCGTGTCTAGTGACGATATGAGTGTGTCGCTCACCTTGATCGCCGTGTCGAGGCGGTCTTTGGAGCTGTGCCCGTTGTTGGCTAACGACCCACATGAGCGGTTGTCGATTGGCGAGGAGGTCGTGGGCCAGCCCTCCATTGGACTAGTCTGCGCTCGTCGTCCGGCGGGTGTGCCCCACATGTCGGTTTCCCTGTTTTCCGGCCATATTCGACGTCGGTGCTCGCGTTGCGCATTAGGCCTTTCACTATGTAGGCCAAGCGAGACAACTTATTGTTTATTTGAGCCGTTCAAGTGTAATCATGTGGCGTTTGCTTATTTCTCATTCCTCTCCAACCCTCTTCCCCATCGATCATGTCTCCCTGCAGTCGAGTCCATCCTCCCGCATGCCTCATTTGAACATTCCGCCGAGTATCATTCGCATGTACCCACCCTAGTCCTCTTTCAATAGATCTCCGGACCCCGAGATGAAATCAAGAGGGAGCAGTGGGGGCACGTGATACCTAAGGCAGATTCAAAATTTTGAACCGGTGATCATAGCATCCGCAAATCATATATAAAGGGTATTCAATGTTCGTTTCGTTTTTGAACATACAATATACTCCCTCCTATCCTTTCTACTTTATATATAAGTTTTATGTGTAGTCAAAGTATCTCTACTATGATCAAAAAGGTATGAACATTCAACAACGCCCAATCAATATTCTTAGATTCGTACGTACTCCTAGATTTGTACTCGAGATGGTTCCCAATTTGACTGTTGACAAGATTAATAGTACATGAGATGTATAATGTGAAAATTATATCATTGGAAACTCCTTTCACATACAAAATTGACCGTATGCTTTATGTAAGTTGCATGTCATATATTATTACTCTAACATTTGGTCAAGGTTAGCCTCGAAAAACACATTAGACCCTGTATGCTTTGTGTAAGTTGCATGTCATATATTGTTACTCTAACATTTGGTCAAAGTAGTATAGTGGAAGTGGATCCTCTAACGTAGGTATCCCTGCCTTACCCTCCCTTTCGTCACTTACTGGCGGACCCCATGCTTGTTAGGCCCCGTATGTCAGTTACTCAATGGTTTCGACCACGTCAGGGGATCCTCATCCGTAGTATACTCCCTCTGTTTTTATTTACTCCGCATAAAACGGAGGGAGTGGTGGTATAATCAATGACAGGCGGGGAGGGAGGGGCGTCGGTTTGCTCTCAACTGCGGTCCCACAAGTGAGCCAGCAAAGGCAAGCGCGTTCCATTCGGTGAGCGACGTGGAGGGTCCAGCATGTCGGGCTACAACGCGAACGCGACAAGAGCGATGTACAGTCAAAACCGATTGACCGGTCATCACCAGAACCTTCGCCGCTCGGCCTACGCCAGCCACTGCCCTAAAACCACACCAAATCTCCAGCCCATTCCCCCACCTTTCAATCCCCTAGCCTGCATCAAGCGTCCCCTAGTTCGCCGGAAAGCCATGGTGCACCGCAAGATCACTTACTACAAGATGCTGATGCCGGAGCGCCGCGCAGAAATCGCGGCGGCGGTCGGCGCCACAGACCTCTGTTCCCAAGCTCGCTTTGCGGCGGGCCAATCCCCGAGTTCTCTGGAGCCAAGCTACGAGGAGGAGGAAGCCGATCCAATGTTCACTGCGGAGGTCGCGGTGCAGAAGGCCCCCGATGGGTATGAGACGATGGACGTCGACTTCGTGTCGGCGTCCGAGTCCCCCATGGTGCAGGCGGACCAGCGGTTCAACATGGTGATACTAAAGGAGGACCGGGAGGCAGAGACTCAACTCGACGCGGAGCGCGCGCATGCCACTGCCATCAAGGCTCTCCTGCAGGCGAAACCGGATGTCGTGGATGTGAACCGGGCGGCGGAGGCTCAACTTGAGGCGGAGCGCGCGGATGCCGCTGCCATCGAGGCCCTCCTGCAGGCGGAACCGGACGTCCTGGACATGAACCGGGCGGCAGAGGCTCGACTTGACGCAGAGCGCGCGGATGCCGCTCTCATCGACACCCTCCTGTAGGCGGAACCGGACGTCCTGGACTTGAACCGGGCGGCGGAGGCTCGACTCGACGCGGAGCGCGCGGATGCCGCTGCCATCGAGGCCCTCCTGCAGGCGGAACCGTACATCCTTGACTTGAACCGGGTTGTGCTCTCGTCCGTGCAGAGTGCCCGCACGCTCCGCTTGAACGAGTAGCTGGAGGCCGAGGACAACCACGGTGTGGAGACACACGTCGGCAGTGACGGCTGGTTCACGCCGGTAGCCAAGGACGACGAGGCCGTCTCTTTCTGCGAGCAGTGATAGTTTTTCTTTATGTTGTTTTTTTATGGATCTTTTGCTGTATAAAAACATCTTGTACTATATTTGTTATGCAAGTCGCTGACTTGGGTCGATCTACCATTTCAGGCGGTTGGATGAATATCCTTCGTCTCCTAACCCTTCTTTCCTTCTTCCTCACCTCTTCTTCTTCCCCAACAGACCACCGCACGGGCCTTACGGATACTCCCCAACATGCGGTTGGATAAACATACTCTATGAACGAAAATTATGTGTCAGCGATAGGATGGCTGAGTTTGGTTTGTTCACATGCGACAAAGACGTGTCGCTGAGGGTGCATTCCCTTGGTTGGGTTTGCGGCGTGCAGGAGCGACTGTGTGAGGGTGCGGTGCGACCGCGGCGTGCAGGAGCGACCGTGTGAGGGTGCGGTGCGACCACGACAGCCGTGCACAAGTGTACCTCCTTCTCATTTTGAAAACTTTAGTCAAGCTTGGCAAAAATGTGTGGCGAAGTTTGGCAATGCAAGGCCTAGACCCAAACAGGATAAGTAAATGCATTACTAGGAGTACTAGTGTTAAAAAAGAAAGGCGGGGTTTTCCTTCACGGGATTTAATCGATACAAATCCTCGTTTCATGTGTCAATTAATGCATTTTTTCGAAAGACCAAAGAGCTAACCATCTCACTCCTCATCGCTTGATTAATGCAGCGCCATGCAAACCAACCTTCTCACTTCCACATGCATGCAGGGGATATTAATGTCCTTGGTTGCTAACCCCATCAATTTTGCCTCGATTAGTGTTAGTGGCCCTTTGCAAATTGTAATTTTGATAATACTGGCCTTGTGTACAAAAAATGGAGGTAGTAACTATATTTGACTTCCTTCCCCATTGCGGTGATGTCGACGATTTTTTTTTATGGTTTGGCGAAGTGCGTTCGACGGAGAACACCATTGAGGAGACCACGGTAAGTCGTCCTCAAGTGCACTGCAAGCCGAGACAACCGCCTTATTTGCATCCAGAAGTCCTTTACTAGTACTACTACTAGGAGTACTAGTGCGGTGAGATGGTTTCTCGAAGAAGATGATGGAGAAGCGGAGTCGTGAAGAGTGAAATGATGGTTGCTTCATCCGTGCTTTGTGATTTGGCGCCTCAACGCTTTGTGATTTGTGATATAAGGGACAGGGAGTAGACTCTATGCTCTATACTTTGTACTACATGCGTCCAAGTATGGGAGAAAGAGGAGAGATGTTGCATTTTTCTATTCCTTCAATCAATCAATCGTGGAGCTTGGTTCCATCTTTTTGGCTTTGGCAACACCGTCCACAATGGTTCCCACAATGCCAAAAGCTATTTTCACATTTGGCTACACCTTTGTGGATGCCCTTAACCGTACCACTTGGTTTTGCTCCTATGTGCTATCTATACAAATCTCAATTATATTGATCTAAAAAATTATAGAATCAAGATTAGTAAAAAGGAGGTGATTTTGTCGCGCGGATGGCGGTTTGCTAACATGCGGTCCCACGTGTCAGTGCTTTACCAATCCGATCCGCGTCCCACATGAGGTAGAACAACGGCAGAAGCAACACGTGGTTAAGTTGAAGAAGATGAGGGAGAAGCGGATTCAGCAACGAGTGAAATGATGGTTGCTTTGTCCCTCCAACTTCTTTTTTTAGCATTATTACTTCGACCCTCCAACTTAACCGCGGAAAAGGTGCAGCTTTGTGATTTGACGCCTCATTGCTTATTACTACGCCGACGCCATGACTGGGGTGCTTCACCCCGGCTGTTCTGCATTGTATTCCGGTATGGCACGTGGACCCGGTAGCTTGATGTCCCACATGTCAACGAAATAGACTAGAAGATTTATGAAAGCGAGCGCTCCACTCTTACAACGGAGGAGTAGACGACACGACGGCCCAGTGAACTGTCACTTGTACTGTATAGTACTATAGTTTTGCTATTTCGCACGATCCATCGATACAAACCCGATTAAATAGGAAAGGGCGGGATTTTTCCCTGTAGATGATAATCTTGGCCATACATTTCAAAAGGCAATTTTAATGTATGCAAACTGAATAATTATAAGTAACAATATGATATCTAGTAAAACTAAAAACACATATGATTTATTGTGTTAGAGTGTAGTAGTAGTAGTCTTTGTATTGCATAGTTGTTAGATGTAACATGCGAGAACGTGTAGAGATGTAGTTTTGGAGGGCCTACAGAGAGAAAAGCGTAATACGGTCACCGAACTTCAGAATAAGCTGATTACGGTCACTATATACGTTTTGTGGTGATTATCCGGTCACTTCTCACAGTTCAGCATCGGATTGCACTCTGTTGACCGGCCAAATAGTCTGCGTGGCGCCATGTTGACTAGTTAAATTGACCACATTCCTTGTGGGTCCCACCTATCAGTTCGCATAGGGAAAAGGTCAGATAAACACAAATTTACGCAGTAGCGACAAGGCTCCAACCCGTCGCGGGAATCACCCGGTTGTGTATGTGTATGCCGAGGGCTGATGTGTGTGCATGCGCGTGTAGGTTGAGCACTTGAGCGTGAGAGTGTGTGTTGGCCGTGTGGTGTACTGGTGTGTGCATGCATGCGTGTGTGTGTGCGTGTGAGTGTTGCGTGCGTGCGTGGCTGCGTGTATACGTGTGAGTGTTGCGTGTGTGCGTGGGTCCATGTGTTTGTGTGAGTGTTATGTGGATGCAGTTCGTGTGCATGCGTGCGTGTGTGTATAATCACCACACCAGCTCTTGTGTGTTAAAACAGACGGCTCAGCATACCAATACAAGGCCACCTTGTCGGATGTGCCCGCGGTCATGACTTCGAACCACCGTCAAAATATTTTTTTGTCGTTTGTTTTCATTCTTACTAGCAAGATGCCCATGCGTTGCAAAGCTTAAACGACGTGCTCGATTTCGACTCCGAAGACATCGACGGTATGGACGACGATGTAGGAGACAACCATGAACCAGCACCTATAGGATACTGGACAACCACCTCATCCCATGACGTATACATGGTGGATACACCTAAAGGAAGTGACGACGAGGAACAACGGGACGCTATGAAGGATAAATCCCTCGAAAAGCAGTCAAAACGGCAACGTAAACTCCGCACCAAGTCCCGCCTCGACAAAGACCCAGCCATCGAGCAGGGTGAACCGGTGGACGACGAACATGCTATCGAGCAACCGTCCGAATAGGACAACTTGGATAAACAACCCGTCCCCGGCAAAGATAACAGTCCGGACGATCTCACGCCGGGCAAATTGTTGGAGCAGAAGAATAACATCAAGATGCATTTGTATGACTTGTTTATATTGTGAGAGAAAAGGATGAAAGAGGGAAGGCCTTATTTTCAAATGTGGAGAGGTGTGTGGGTACCTTTTTGCAAAATTGCCATAGTTTCTTTCCTATCCGTCAGATATAAATCAGACGGCCTATATTGCAGGATGGCAGGCACACCATCATCACCAACTCGGTTTTTTATAAGAGTGTATTTTATGTATTTTATAAGAGTGTAGATATAGAGTAGATACAAGTCGACAGGTGAGCACGATGGTAGTGAGATAATGTGATGCAACACTAGAGGTGCCACGTGAAGCGTTTAACTGGTCAGCTAGTCATGTCATGAGCAAATACAGAGTTGTATGGTGAGCACTGTATCAGATAATAACCACTAAACGTAAACGGTGACCGTAATGAGTGGATTATGAAGTCCAATGTATGTATCGTGCTTTCGCTTCAAATACAATGATCGCCATTGCATATATCGCGAGAGAAAGATGGAACAACGTGAATTTTACGGGGGCTTACTTTTAGAGGACACGGAGATAGTTTTGTGTGCATACGTGAAAGGCGTCTGAGGGGGTGTATGCGATGGAGAGAGATATGCTCTTCGTTTCTCTTTATTATGACTAACTTTGTATATAATATAAAAATATACAAATTCACAGTCTTGGAATAAATATCATTGTGGGCACCATGCAATGCAAATTAAGCGTTAAGACTACTCCATATAACTTTGTAATGTTGTATATATGTAGAAACTCTAAAATAATTTTTTGGCCACACTTTATTCAAAAGGAATGTTGTATGCGAAATACACGTGAAGAGAGGGCTCTTTAGATCAATGGGGTACGTGATGTAACATGTGTGAATGTGTAGTTGATGCATTTGGCGGGGCCTAGAGAGGTATGTGTGTGTATTACGTATTCGAGAGAGGCATGGATAGAGGGGCCGACCGGGGGCGTGGGAGAGATAGCACGAATATGATGTCACGACAAGAGATTCCATTCCCTTGAGTGTGTATATGCAAGGGGGGGGGGGATAGAGGCACCAGGAGAAATTTTCGGTGTGTGTGGTGTTTGTGTTGGTATGTGTGGGTGTGAGAAGATAATGAGACGTGGTGGCAGAGGGTGTGTCACCGCGTGAGGTCCGGTGGGTCGAGGTGAGGCCCTTCATTCGGTTTCGTCCTGCGCCACATTGGTCGGCCCATGACACATTTAGGAAGACCCATGGATGACTAGTCATACAAGACAAAGATAGCAGAATTGTGAAGGACTCTGTGTCCACTGACAAAGCCATCTAGGATTTGTAACCCTAGGTTCTTGGACTAAGGTAACCCCTTTATCTCTGATATTACTATTCATCCAACCTAACTTTAAGGGGCATCCTACGAATGCTCTGCTAGAATCATACTAAATCGATTAGGAAGAGAGGTGTGAGACAATGCGTGAGAGACAAAGTAAAGATAATGTGTGTACATGAGACATGTAGGCAGGTCCATGTATATAGAAAGGGTCGATGAGGATTGTGCGTGAGTATGTTTGCGAGAGGAAGAGTGCTTGTGATAAAGGTTAGTGAAAACAGTTGTAAATGGTTATGAGAGGGAGGGAGGGTTATATCTAGAGCATGTGTGCGAGAAAGACACCTCAGGAGAGAGTGTGTGAGCATGTGTGAGAGACCACCGATGGAGAGTGAAACTACACGTAAAGACTGCTCTACACATTGATTAAAGATATAAATTGTATCCAAATATTAGGATGGGATCATGATATTTGCAATTCGCGTAAGGAGCGGTCATTAATCCATCAGACATCTAGATTCTATCAAATTTGAGCATGTCTATGTTATTATTCGACACAATTGAACCACATAGTTAGTATTTTGAACTCCAGACAATGCATCGCTTTAGCAATCGAATATAAACGTGAGTATAGTTCATGTTGTGTGTGTAAAGCACATTATACATACAGAAATTTACACAATGGACATTATAAATAGCTACATATGAACTAGCATACATTTGAATTCAACTTAAGGTGGTTTAAAAAAATTGAATTCAACATGAAGTCCATTCAATTATTTGAATTTGATATCATGGCATTTGTAAACCATACCTAAATTATGGGGGCACCAATATTTGCTCTGATTTTGTACATAATAGCATATGTAGTCATGTACAAAATAGATTCAAATTTAGCTCCTCCATTCCAAAATAATCGTAGTTATAGGATTTTCAAGTGTCAAAATTTCAAAAAGAAGCGGATAATTTAATGAGGTTTTCAAACATACAAGGTCAAATATAACATTTTCTATTTAGGTCAATCCTCATAGTTCAAGAATACTCTAAACGTGAATGCTTGTGTTTCAAAATTTCGAACAAAGCGCCAAAAGAGCCTCTACTCGCCCGAAACCGCGTGAGACCAATGTTTGGTAGTACAAGGAAATTACTTTTCTAATAACTCCGACCCGTGAAACCCATGACCCGACGTCCAAAGGTCTAAACCGGGGTAGGTTTGTAGCTTCATCTAGACACCACGCAACCGCCTCCGAAAAACATTCATACACAATGGCCTCCTAACCACACATGCGCGCGGCCGAAATCGCTCCCGCCCACTATTTGGGACACCTGGGATTACCATCCTACCCCCGACCTGCAGTAGGTCCGAAATTTAAGTGGGGCAAAGTTTGTACTTTCCCCAAATTTCAAACAAGCGCGTCCTATCTTACATTCGTAAAAGCCAAAAACAAGCGCGTCCCTGCATCAAACATGGTTCCCCCCACCCGTCCGATTCCCCATTCGTACTCCATGGGCGCCAAAACTACCTCTCCACCAGCCGCGAAACCCCGGCGTCCTCCGTCCGCCACCCCATCCCACCCATCAACCGCCGCCCTCCTCCATCACGCTGGAGCCGATACCCCGACGTCGTCGTCCACTGCAACCTCAACCGTAACGCCCTCCACGGCTAGTAGTTGAAGCCGAGGCCGAGCCGTCCGTACCCGAGCCAGTTCAACCACGTCGTCCTGCGCCTCACTGCTGCCGCTCCAACTTTGCCACCCTCCACCGCACCGGAGTTGTTCCTGCTACGCCGTCCTTCGCCGCGTCGGATCTGCTTCCCCTCCGCCGACATACAGCCACGGCAACACAGTCAACAATTCGGCCATGGGTTCGTCCAAGCCTGCACCCTACAGAACATCGGTTTCCCCAGTAAAAAGAAGAAGATCGACGCGACATGTGGAGGTGACCACATCGGCAACCGAAGAAGGTACTCCTCTTCCCTTATTCGTGCAAATCTTATGTCTCTGCATGCACGGTATTCATCCCACGGAAGACACTAGTTGACCGCTTCTTATTGATACTAGATGTTCCTAGTAACTCGCGATGCACAAGGTTTCTCCTCATATACTATTTCACCTTAGCTAGAGGTCCATCGCCCCCTGAATTTCAGTTTATGGCCAGTTGATCCCCAATTAACGGAAGCATTCCCCGGCGTAACAGGCGCTAGTACGACTATTATGCCGGGGAAGCAGCGCCTTGGTGTTTATCTTAGGGGCGTGTGCGGCCTAGAGCCTCTTGGCGCCGATCTGGAGGTCGGCCGGGATTAAAGGGATGGCCCGGGGGCGCTGCCAAGCACGGCGGTGGTGTAAGGTCGATGGGAGGGCGGGGCGGCGGAGGCAGGGGTCTGGGCCGGTGGTCGCTGGCGGTTCGAGAAGGATTGTCAACAATGACTGGCGGGAGGTAGACGAAGACCATCTGCCCGTTCCTTATAGATCGGACGGTTCATAAAAAAAAATCGACTGACCTATTTATTTTTAGTCAACTGTTATCTTGATAGGACCACATGTGGTGGTGTGCTGGAGGAGTACCTGCATTTCCTGTGCTCATATATTACAAAATCATACGGAGTAGAATCTAATTTTGTTTGCCATGCAATATTGTAAAGCTATCATATGTCTCCTGTCATTTATTTTTCAGCCACCACTATCTGCTACTTTTACAATTGCACTACTTACGCACACACTTCACCCATACTCTCACTATTGTGTTTTTATGCAAGGGTATTTCAGACCCTGCCTTCACAGAAGCAGGAAAGAGAAGAGAAAAGTCGCTCCAGCATGGTACGCGGCTAGGCCAGACACGTTTCAAGACTTTAAAGGGTGTAGTGTCGTGAGATGGAGACAGGGAACGTAGCTGCAGGTTGATGATCTCGCTCGCCGTGAACCACCATCCCAGGTGCTTGCTTTAACTTCACGGTGTCATATGTGGTTGCATGTTGCATGTGGTGTCTAGCTTGTATTTGAAAGGCCGAAGTCAGTCTTTATCAAGATAAGGAAAGATATTTTTTACATGAACCACCATCCCGGGAGCACCAGAAGACAAATAGCTAGTCAGGGCCTTTGGCCGAGCCAGTGACAAGCCCAGCAAAGATAGGCATCACCTGGAAGCCAACTAAAAAACTGCGATGGTGGCGAAGCAGCCCGCCTCCCACCAGGCTCTCAGGTCCTAGATGATCATGCTCACCGCTCCAGCCGGATGTCTAGCTTGTATTGCTTCCAATTTGGTTAAATTTCATCTGCTTAGCTTACACATTATACCTTTGAATATGACATGCTTTTATGTTTTTGGTACATACCAGTACATTTGTGTATTAACCATGTTCTTACATCAAACTAATGTTCTTGTGTATCCCTCATCAATCACTTATGACGAGGCAGGCAGGCAAGGGGACTACTCATTTAAAGAATGCAGCGTCAGCCTCCCGACATGATTCTCAAGAAACAGAAATGCTAGATGAAGATAGTGAATGTAGCTCTGTAGTTGATTACAGCATTTACCCTACACTAGTATCGCAGGTGCTTGCTCTAACTTGGCAGTGTGATATGTGGTTGCATGTTGCATATGGTGTCTAGATTGTAATTCTTCCAATCTGGTAAAACTGCATGTGCTAGTCTGCTTAGCTTATAGTACATTATACCTGTTAATGTGACATGCCTTCCTGTATTTAGTACATAGTACATCTGTCTATTAAGCATGTCCTTACATAAAACTATTGTTTTTTTGTATCCTGCATCAATCAATATGACGAGACACCTTTAGTATATGCAGTGCGATATTAGTTGCATCTTTCATATGATTTATAGCATGCGCTGCTTCTAATTTGTTTAAATTCCATTTATGATGGGACGCTTTTAACTTGGCAGAGTCATATTGGTTGCATCTTTCATGTGGTGTCTAGCTTGCATTGCTTCTTATTTGTTGGAATGGTTTCTGCTTAGTTTACACAAACAGTTGTGAACATGCCATGTCGTCCTGTTTTTCGTACATATTCCATCCTGGTATCATGTGTTTGCCTTACATCAAAGTAGTGATTGTCAATATCATGCATGAATGAGTTCCGAAGAGAGAATTTTATTGCTTTTTCTTGTCGGTTTTACTTGACAATTCAAAATCAATAAAGCGGAAGGAAGTTAGCAAGGCAGCGGATAAAGGTGCTCCTTCCGAACGGAGGGCCTCTACAGTTTCTACTCCTCCACACCCCAAGATGATTTCCAAGACAACACATGCATAGACACTCAACAAAGCTGTGTTTATGATGAGCACGTCTCCCCTAGTGCAGCATCACTGGTGCTCCCTCTAACTTGGCACTGTTATATGTGGTTGCATGTTATGTGTGATGTCTAGCTTGTATTGCTTCTAATTTTGTTGAATTCCATCTGCTTACTTTACACATTATACTTGAATAAGACACGTGTTCCTGTTTCTAGAACATACAATATTTGTCTATCACACCATGTTCTTTCATCAAATTACTACTGTTGTGTAACCTGCAACAATCACTTATCATAAGACACGTTTGACTTCAGAGTGTGATATAGGTTACATCTCACATTCTTTTCTAGCTTGTACTACTAATTTCTTGAAATGGCACTTATGATGAGACAGTTTTAACTTGGTAGAGTGATATTCATTGCATCTTTCATATGGTGTCTAGCTTTCATCTATCTATTATATTATTAAAGCATAAGTCAAACAAGGCATCACGTTAGTCCACATATATTAAATTATCTTGGCCATTAATCATAGATACAGATGGTTGAGATTTAATGTTATAAACGTTACATACAAATATTGTGTAAAGCACTATTTGGCACAGTTGAAATCTGACACGTACATCTAGCCACGATGGAAAAGTCCAACCACCATCATGTGTACAAGACGGACATAAATCCACAAAGCCTAACCTGTGTGTGCGTGGAGTAAAGGAATTAGTCAATTCCTATTCGGACTCTAACAGAAGAAGAAGTAAAAAAAAAAAAAACAGACGCACTACATAGGCCAACCTGTCTCCTCCTTGGCCCAGAGCATAGGCGCATCATCATGTAAGCCCACGAGCAGAAGCGGAACCCTTAAAAAAATGACCAAAAGCGGACAGCTAAAAGGAAGGTCCTCCAATCAATAGATGGCTCTTATCAGATGAATCAATTTTGCTAAAAAACCAGTTCAATAATTTTTGAGAAAAGACAGATAGATTAAATAATACAACAATGTTATATATACGAAATTCATAAATATGATATATCTATTATATTATTATAAAACAAGAGACAAAAAAGCCGCTGTGATTTAGCCACATATGTTAAAAATACATGTTCCGTTGATTTAAATAGTACAATGATGTTATATATATGAAATTTGTTATATATTATCTATCTATTATATTATTATAAAAGAATAAACAAAAAAAGCCACCACGACTTATCCACATAGGCTAAAAATACATGTTCCATTGATTTTGATATAACGGACGAGATTAAATAAAATATCAAAGTTACTCGGGATTGCTCTTACCAAATGAATAAAATTTGCTAAAAAACCATATGAAGTAAATAATACAAGATGTTATATATATATATATATATATATATATATATGAAATTAATAATATATGATTTATCTATTATATTATTATAAAACAAGAGACAAAAAGCGACCATGATTTGTCCGCATAGGTTAAAAATACATGGTCCGTTGATTTTGATTTTGACAGACAAGATTAAATAAAATCTCAAAGTTACACAAAACATTAGCATGTACACATATTCCACACTGGGTGCATCGCTTGATGCAACGGAAGAGGGTAATCTTCCTTTTCAAAGAAAAACATGCAGCACATAAAGTTCCATTGCTAACATGGCCCATTATTATACTAAAGAAGGAAACTTTGATCCATATTTAGATCAATTTGTGCAGGAAGTTTCACTTGTCCGTAGGGAGAGTGTCAAATGAAAAGAACAGTGCTCTACTTGCCCCTTATACCACGGAAGATGTTCGCAAGGCTTTATTCGATATTGGGGACTTAAAAGCTCCAGGACCAGATGGTCTCCATGCTATTTTCTATAAAAGGTTCTGGCCTATGCTGGGGGAGGACCTAATTGAGGAGGTTCTGAAAGCAGTCAACACATGTACTATCCCGACAGGTTGGAACGATATGGCGATCGTGATGATTCCTAAGATTAATACACCAGAAAAAGTAACACAATTTAGACCGATCAGCTTATGTAATGTGGTATACAAAATAATTGCAAAAATGGTGGCTACCCGTTTGAAGGTTTTTTTACCAGAAATCATTAGCCCAACACAGAGTGCATTAAATGCAGGAAGACTGATAACGGACAATATTTTAGTGGCCTATGAATGTTTTCACACAATTAAGAACAAAAGAGAAGGTAGAGAGGGATTGTGTGCCATAAAACTTGACATGCACAAAGCATACGATAGAGTCGAGTGGCCTTTCTTGAAAGAGATTATGTTGAGATTGGGTTTTCATCAAGAATGGGTGAATTTGATTATGCAATGTGTCTCAACTGTCGAATACAGAGTAAGGATCAATGTAGAGGAAAGTGAGAGCTTCAAGCCTACTAGAGGATTGAGGCAGGGTGATCTGCTATCACCATACCTCTTCTTGCTATGCACAGAGGGGTTAAATGCATTGCTGACACATGCCGAGGAAAACAAAAACATATCAGGAGTAAAAGTATGTAGGGACGCCCCGCCAGTCGCAAATCTTCTCTTTGCGGATGATTCATTGATCTTGATGAAAGCCAATCAGAATAGTGTGGCGGCCCTGAAATCAGCTTTAGATTTATATTGTGCGGCATCGGGACAACTGGTAAGTGTGGAAAAGTCCAGCATTTTCTTTAGCCCTAATACAACGGTTGAGATCAGAGAAGAAATGTGTATAACGCTGAATATAATGACGGAGGCAATGAATGATAAATACCTGGGTTTACCAGCCAACGTGGGTGCTGACAAATCAGACTGCTTTAAATTTCTGATTGAACGGATTGTTAAGAAAATTAGTGGTTGGAAGGAAAAACTACTGTCCGCCGGGGGGAAGGAGATCCTACTCAAGGCTGTGATCCAAGCCATACCTACCTATGCAATGTCGGTCTTTAAAATTCCTAAAAAAAATTGTAAAGTAATCATTGACGCGATAGCGCATTTCTGGTGGGGTGACGAGGAGAACCAGAGGAGGATGCCTTTGGATGGCACAGTGGAAAATGTGTGTACCAAAAAACCAAGGTGGAATGGGATTCCGTGATATCCACTACTTCAACCTGGCTTTGCTCGCCAAACAAGCATGGCGTCTTATTGATAATCCTGATTCCTTGTGTGCCACTATTCTGAGGGCCAAGTACTACCCTGATGGCGATTTGCTGAAGTCTAAGCCAAAGCGTGGTGCTTCTTTAACCTGGCGAGCATTATGGCAGGTATAACTACTGAAACGTGGCTATATTTGGCGAGTGGGTAATGGACATAACATCAATATCTGGGAAGATGCCTGGATCCCCAAATTGTGTCGATGGGAAGATTGTGACCCCTAGGGGGAGCCATTTGCTATCAAAAGTGAGTGACCTGATTGACCCTGCTTCCAACAATTGGGACGAGGATCTGATTAGACAAACTACGTGGCCCATTGACGCACAACGAATTCTTTCAATCCCACTTTCGCAATATGATATGACAGATTTCATTGCCTGGAGTTACACAAAAAATGGTATGTTCTCGGTAAGGTCTGCTTACTCGGTGGAATGGAATTATCAGTACGGGAGTAGACTCAAATATTCTAATGGGATGGGGCGAAGCATACCAAATCCCATTTGGTGTCAGATATGGAAGTTATCCTACCCACCAAAAGTTAAAATTTTTATATGGCGTACATTACATGGCACTCTCCCATGCCGGGTAACACCCGCTAATAGACACATGAAGGTCTTGCCCTCTTGCCCGACTTGCTCTCGGGGTTTAGAAGATACGAAACACATGCTTTTTCTCTGTAGTAAAGCAAAGGAGGTTTGGAAGAGACTAGGGATGGATGTGATTATTGAAAAAGCTTGTGAGGTTGATCTTGCCGGGAGGCAATATTGGAATACCTTCTACTTCTTCCGGACCAAGACTTGAGTATTATGGGGTACCAAAATATACGTGAAATGATAGCTATTTCAGCTTGGTACCTATGGTGGGAAAGTCGAAAGTTAGTGCATAAGGAATTAACTCAGAATGCAAATCAGATAGCAATGGGGATCATAGCTCTCACATCCAACTTTGTAAATGCATCATCTCCAAAGGCCACGATGAAAAAGGGGGGTTGGTACTACCCTCCTAGGGATTTTGTGAAACTTAATGTTGACGCCTCTTTTGATCATGATATGTTGAAAGGTACGATGGGGGCAGTTTTAAGAGACCACAAAGGTAGGTTCATTGCAGGAGGAAATGGAAAGATTGACTATTGTGCGGATGTTTTGATGGCTGAAGCTTTAGCTCTCAAGTTTGGCCTAACAATGGCACAAGGGCGGGGTGTAACCGCCTAATCATCAACTCAGACAACATGGAGGTGGTTGAGACCATGCAGGAAGGAGGACAATCAACGGGGGCGGCGGCAGCAGTTTTCGAGGATTGTTACCACTATGCCTGTGATTTTGTCACGACTAGATTCGAACATTGTAATAGAGAGGCAAATAAAGTAGCTCATGAACTTGCTAGATTAGCTAGATTTTCTTCGACTTCCGACTGGTTTGAGGAACCTCCAAATGAAATTGTAATGATCCTCACAAACGATGTACTGGTTATTTCAAATGAATAAAGTTTCTTTTTAAATCAAAAAAAATTGGGCAGGAAGTTAAAGAAAAAAGATGAGACGTACGCCATAAAGATTCATCAATCGCATGCACATATACGGGAAAGTAGTGCCTTTCTATTGTTAAAAAAAGAACTAGCAAGCCTTTCTCAAGAAAAAAACTAGCAAACCTGACACATGTTTTGGCACACATGGATAATTTAAGATAAAGGTGAGATGTGCACTATATTGACGTGTATATAAATTTTGCTTTTGTACATGCACTGCCTACCAAAAATTATAACGCATAAATTGGCCGATAGTATACCTAAAATCGCAACCCCACGAGTATGTAATCTAACCGAAATATTTTTTGGAAAATGAATAGCTGTTTAAATTTTGCAATAATAAATTATTAAAAAGGCATTTTGTTTATCTCGGATGAACCTGAAGTATATGAATATCGAAAATTAAAAGTTGCTGTCCAACAAACTCCATTTGAAATCCTTAACAACTAAGTCATGAATAAAATATATCTTTTTTAATATCACATTATGAGTACAAACAATATGACTCTTTATATTTATGAATTTTGAATAAGCACTAAAATCAGTAAACGATTTTCATGTGTACTCCACCATGTCAAATAAATAAGCAGCAGATGTTAGCAGTCTATTATATATGTAAGTCTCAAGATTAAATAATTAATATTATATACATAAAGTTTAAAATCAGAAATACAAGAAATTTATCTATATGATTTTCATAGATTTCTATAGAAAATCCATAAATTTCTAAAATCTTGAATACTTATATGCGAAAATCTTGATTTCTGTTCCTTAACAAGGAATACATAGCGACAACGCCCTCAAAGGTATGCTAAAGCATTTGTTTGTTCTATCGACAAAAAAAAATCATAAAACCCATACTTGATGTTTGTAAACATAAAAACGTTTTCATAGAAGATCAAGAGTGGACATGAGTAGAATAGAGATGAGCATAGCGATCATGAAATAGTCTTACCTTTTTTACATAGATGAATTATTGTCATATCCGGAGCTCGAAGGACTTAGTGAGGCCGAGAGGAGATACTTCGACAAGAACTAAATGGTATATGCATGTACAAATTAGATACGAACTTGGGTAGGAAGAATATGTTATGTATACGAGTATCACATGGCATTAAAAACTGTGTTGTTACGATGGCAATAAATGTAGAAACAACAAATCATGTTGAGTACGTAACTGATTATTAATGTTATGCTAAATATTATAGGTTTATGATAATGATGTAAGCATGAGCGGAGAAACTGAAAAGATGAAAAATTGAGGAGGGAGAAGATAAACTGAGGGAGGGACAATGTTTAGGATAGCTAATTTTGTTATCAAGATTGTTACCAGTACATGTAAAAACGCACATAAATTCTAGCCGCGCAAATGCGCGGGTCACACTGCTAGTTGCTTCTAATTTGTTGAAATGCCTTCTCCTTAGTTTACACATCATAAGCTGTGAATATGCAATGGCACTAATGACGAGAGACCTCTAACATGGTAGTGTGATGTTGTTTGCATCTTGCATATGATTTATTTCTTGTACTGCTTCACATTTGTTTAAACGCCATTTATGATGAGACACTGTTAACTTGGCAGAGCGATATTTGTAGCATCTTTCATATGGTGTCTACCTTCCATTGCATTGCTTCTAATTTAGTGAAATGTCTTCTGCTTAGTTTACACATCATAGTTCTGGTTATCTCTTCCGTCCTGTTTTTCATACATATTACATCCTCCTATCATGTGGTTGTCTAACATCAAAGTTCAGTTCGTCTGCATCATGCATCAATTTGTTCTGAAGAACTAAATTGTTATTCGTTTTTCTTGTCGGCTTGACTTAACATGGAATAGAGAAAGAGGAAGAAACACAGAATGGCAGGGAATGAGAAGCGGATGAATCCTGCAGATTCTGCTGGTACTGATGGTGCAATAGAAGGTCAAAGTCCAGCGGAAAATTCTACAAACACGTCATCCCATGCTACACGAGCTGCAAAAAAGCCAAACAGAAACAAATAGCTGCCACCAAACAAGCAGAGACAGCCCTAGTTCTTGCAACACCTACCACAGTACTACCAGCTGCACGACATACTCGTGCGTCAACTGAGCTAGCAGCACGTTCCCAAGCTCCGTTGCCACCTGACACTACTTCCCAAGCACTCTTGAGACAAGACGAGTTGGAAATATCAGATGAACCTTGTGAGCTTCAACAGCAAGAAGGTAGTTCTTTGAGTCAAGTTCCAGTTGCATGCTTCTTTATATGTAGTCTCATAGTTTGATGTACACTAACACTTCCTATGTTCGTTGTTGGACTAGCACCTAGGCGCAAGAGGAAACAAACATCAGGGATAATGCTCGATAGGTTAACTAAATCTAGAGGAGGAAGAATGGAGATCCGTTTTGAGGCAGGTTTAAAAAGGCCACGTGATGCTACAGACAGGGGCGGAGCCCATTGGGCCTTCCCGTATGCACAGGAATACGGGTCCAAAAATTGGCTAGTAGTACCTATCTAAAAGAAAAAGCCCAGTGCATCAGAGTCGGCCCAACATAGTAGTACGCACCCACGCACGACTTACCGATCGACCTTCTCACGTAGTCACGTCACGTACAGCTCCCTCCACTTAAAAGAAAAACGTACTAAACTAATTGATCCATCTCCTGTCTCCGTCAAAAAAGAAAAACCAATTGATCGATCGACTATCGATCGATTAGGTTTCCGCGTATGGAGCCAGTCTAGCTCTTGTGTATCACCGTCCGCCGTCGCGTAGACAGCCAGACAGGCGCTAGCGGCAGGGCGCCGGCCGCCGGACGCCGCAGACCACGCAGCAACGACGGTGAGCCCGGCGACAGGGCGCACGCGACGGCGCTGCACGCCGCCCGGCTGATGCAGGCTCGGTAATTAGCGACCTTTCCAATCTTTAATCTTTGTCCCTATACACGTAATTGGGGTATATTCATCTGCCGATACAAGTCTGAATGTCGCATTTGTAGTTTGTTATTTGTCAAATACAGATACTATGGACAAGTTTCTTCTCAAAAGAAAAGCATCATCATAGGATGTTCCGGAAGAAATAAATTGGGAAGAGGAGATTCAATATGATCCGGGCAAGAGAAAATTGATAGAGCATTATCATCCTAATTTAAAAGATCTGGTAAGAAGGAAGTATTTGTTGAATGGACCTTGTCAGCCAAGAGAGATTGATTTTGAGTCCTCGGATTTTGGGGGTAAACAGAGAAAGTTCAATCCCGAATGGTTTGATGAATTTGAGAGCTGGCTTGAATACAGCGAAGAGAAGAAAAGGGAATATTGTTTTCCTTGCTTCTTATTTAGGGATCGTAGTCAGAAGAAAGAAGCTGGATATGAGGCATTCGTTGTGAATGGTTGGAAGAGCTGGAACATGAAATCAAGGTTAAAAGAACATGTTGGTGAGGTGGGCAGTGTCCATAATCAAGCAATGAAAAAATTACTTGATTTTAAGAAAAAAGATCAACACATTGATGTTGCTATGCAGGTTCAAGGTGAAACTTTGAAGGTTGCATATTTTGCTCGATTGAATGCCGCTATTGACACAGCTAGACTATTCTTTGAAGCAAGGGTTGCCTTTCCGGAAATGATGAGTCAAAGAACTTGCACAATAGAGGAAACTTCTTGGAAGTTCGTGACTTCTTAGCTGAGCATGATCCAGGTTATGCATGAAGGCTGTGGGAAAAGATGATGCAAAGAATTCTCTTATATACGCTCACGAAGTCCGTAAAGATATTGGTGAAGGTTTTGCGCATGTGATAGTGCAATATATTCTGAAAGAAGTTCACAATAATGTGTTCTGTTTGCTTGTTGACGAGTCTAGAGATGTCTCTGGCAAAGAACAAATGGTCGTGGCCTTGAGGTATGTTGATAGTTCCGGGGATTCTAAAGAAAGTTTTGTTGGTCTTGTCCATGTGAAAGAAACAACGTCTTCATACCTCAAGAGTTCAATTGATTCTCTTTTTGCAAAATATAAACAGAGTTACAATCAAGTCGGAGGACGGGGGTATGATGGTGCTAGCAATATGCGAGGTCGGTTTAATGGCCTCAAATCATTGATCATGAGAGAAAGTAGCACAACTTATTATGTTCATTGCTTTGCTCACCGGCTTCAATTAGTTGTTGTGGCTGTGGTAAGAAAACATAAAGGAGTTAGTAATTTCTTGACATGATTTCTACCTTGCTAAATGTTGTGGGTGGATCTTCCAAGCGAAGGGACATGATTAGAGATATTAATCTTGAAGAAATGAGAAAGGCTTTAGGGTGTGGACAGCTTACAACAGGAACAGGATTAAATCAAGAGCAATGTCTTCAAAGGCCGGAGACACTCGATGGGGTTCCCATGCTAAAACACTTAAGAGTTTGCTTCACATGTTCAGGTCAGTTGTTAAAGTTCTAGAATTTGTGGAAGAAGAAGACAGCGATAGAACAAATAGAGACCAAGCAAATGGTATTCTAGTGTATTTTCAATCTTTTGACTTCGTATTCTATTTGCATCTTATGTTGATGATCCTCACGACTACAAACACATTGTCATTAGCATTGCAACGGAAGGATCAAGACATAGTAAATGCCATGAAATGTGTGAAGTCAACTAGAATTGTTCTGAATGAACTTAGAGAAAATGAATGGGAATCTATGCTAGGTGAAGTTCATGTGTTTTGTGAGACACATGATATTGTAGAGTTGGACATGGAATAAGCATATGTTAATCCAAAAAAGAGAAGGCAAGTAACTGGAATTACCAACAAACATCACTATCAAGTTGATTGTTTCAATGATGTTTTTGATTGGCTAGTTCAAGAGCTTGACAATCGGTTCAGTGAGACATCCAATAATTTGCTTGTTTGGTCAGGACTTTGAGTCCAAGAGACTCATTTCGTGATTTCAATTTGGAGAATCTTATGAGTTTGGCTAAACTATACCCTCAAGATTTTGATTACGGGGAATTGAGGGATCTGGATAAGGATCTACGCCTCTATATTGCGATGTACGCACAGATGATAGTTTTTCCAACATAGCAACAATCACCGAGCTTTCGAAAAAATGGTGCGAACGAGGAGGCACATTATGTATCCTTTATTTTATCGGTTGTTGAAACTAGTAATTGTCTTGCCTATTGCCACAGCTACAGTTGAGAGATGCTTTTCAGCTATGAAACTGGTCAAACCTGCTTGTGATCGCCTCAATGATGATAGTTTGAGTGATGATCTTATTTGTTATGTGGAGAAAGAAGAAATGAAAAAGGTCACAAATGCTCAAGTGGTTGAGTATTTCATGGCTCGAAGGAACAGAACGTACTAAAGGTAACTTTCAATTTTTAGCCATTTAAGTACTTTCATTCGACCATCTTAGTATACTCTACTAGTATGTTTAATTCTATTTGTATCTTGTAGGTTATTGAACCTTATTGTCCGATGATGTATTTTGGGATTTGGAAATGCAGCGTGATCTTTTTCAAGTAATTTTGAACCTTGTTTTATTATTATAGTAAGCATTTTGATGGCTACATTTTATTTTTACAAACCGCCTTCTTGTTATATCCAATAATGTGTGCTAGAAGTTATGAAACACACCTTTATTTAATATAGTCGTTGCTTAATTTTTTAAAGCTTTGTTAAAGTGGTGCATCGGGTAACATTTGCTCCAGCTCTGCCCCTGGCTACAGAGTCAGCCAAGTTAGTATCAGAGGCAGCGGTTGCCGTTAGGTGTCATGTACGTATCCTCCCAACATGGATTTAGTACAGGAATGACAAAGACGAAACCCATTTCAACACCTTCCTCGACCATTTATCTGTAAGTATGGTTCTGTATGGAAACTAGTAAAATCGTCTTGCTCTGTCCAATACTTTCTAGGTTGCTGATAATGGGACTCCCATAATTTTCAACAGATGAGGTTCAAGTTGGATAGCCAAGATGATGCAACCAGACAAGCTTGCACCCATGTTTTCAAGTCTGCTCTGCGACAAGATGTCGGTATAACTTGAGGAAAACTCACTTTGAAGGCAAGGCTAATAGTGAACTTTCCCAAACATCTCCGATGGAAAATATATCGGATGAAGGCGGAGGGGCCTTGTTAAACACCGGTCCGATCCAAGTATCTGGTACATTATATATATGTGATCAGATCACATGTTGAAGTCCTATTTACGCATGTGTCACACAAATCTATCTTCTTGTAGGTGAACTGTTCAAAGAACAAGGCCAACCGTACGAAAGTGAAATTCCAACAGACGATAGGATCTCGTAGCTATATTGCACACTGCGAGGCTCTTGTAATTAGCTGCTGTTTCACTCTTTTCACTGTACCATATTATCAGATCTATATTGACTTGTTCGAATGCAGAGGAAAGCCCGCAAGGACCAAAAAGTACCTGAACCAAATGATGTGGAAATCTTCAAGGACTGTCACACCAGCAAGAAGAAGGGCATGACTACACCAGTCAAAGTCGCCGTTGTATAATCCTCATGCCTTTTAACTACTACTTACTCTGACTTGTGCCTTGAACTGCATGGTTTGCAGCCAATGTCTATTGCTCTTTTCAATTTTATACACAATTGTCTTAGCGTACCATTGCACCTTACAAGGTTTAAAAGAGAGGAGTGGTGTTCCTTTGATCTTGACCCGTAATCTAGTTCCGTGCTGGACTTGCCCACACAACGTTACAATTGCATGTTTATGCATTCTCAATTGTTTTGTGATATGAATGATGTCATACTATGCTTACCATATTATAAACTTCGTCTCTTTATCCTTAGCCCTCAATACAATGTGAAGAAATAGACAATACATTAGCGATGGTACATGGTCATATGTTTGGAACCTGGTTTTATTATGTACTTTGCAATAAAATACAACTAATATTTTACATGGGTTCACGAGAATAAGTTACGTATATAGACCAAAGCTATTTTGTTTGGTTTTGCTGCCTCCTTAATATCTTACATTACGGTACTACTAATGTAAAACCTCAACTTTTCAAATGAGCTATGGAAAAATGGTGGAACCGCCACCTTACGAAGGTGGCGAGGCAACTATAACCGCAATGTCAACTCTTTGCGGTGGGTCAATTACATCCACTAACGATTGCCAAAAGCACGTTCTGCGTATCTTGGGTTGGTTGTTAAGGCAATATCGTCCAAAGCGCCTCATGATCAAGATATGCAAGCTCAAAGCAATGTTGTATCTGCGCTCTAGACACAAGTCCATTCCCTAACAGAGGCCCTTTGTGAAACAAGGAGAAACATTGCTCAATGTCGTCAAGATATGCATGGTTTTGAAACCGGACTATCGGACATTTGCTATGTTGTTCAGAGCCTACGGAAATGAAGGTGACGGTTATGGTGCTCCATCGGACAATACTGACATGAAAGCATGTGATCGGTCGGTCAAATGGTGAGCTTGAACTTACGGTGGTGCATTTATCTGCTAGACTGTTAAGTTTTATGCCAACCTTCCTTTTGTTATATAGTTTTAATTTGTTTTGGTGCGATACAAAATTTATTCTTAACGTGCAGCCACCGGTTGAAGAAAACAGCAAGCCATTTTTGTATAGTGTAGGGTGTTCCCTATATTTGCACTGGTGGCGATCTTTGATGCCGAGTGGATGTAATCTGTGCAATCGCCTTAATAGCCTAGAGTTAGTTTCGGCCTTATTTATTTCCTAGTCTTCCTTTTCCCTGGTTTGCTAGTGGCCGCAACTACCATGGGCCATATACGGGCCGTAGGATCCATGGGTCTCCTACGGGCCGTCGATAAATGGGCCTATAATCGGTGGGCCTCGGGCCGTCGATAAATGGGCCTGTAGTCGGTGGGCCTCGGGCCGTCGGATAAATGGGTCTACATGGGCCGTGTCGGGCGTAATTGGTATCGGCCCGGCCGCGGTAGCAGGCGTTAACGAACCATAGGACTGCAAAGGCTTAATACATCACGAGCATAACGGGTCGTTAATGGGCGAGAATATAGGGCCGAAATTTGAAAGCGCAGCGGGTTAACGAGGCGAAGCGGGCCGACTCTTGCCATGGGCGAATTTGGCCCATTAGGGTAACGGGCGATGTGGGCGACTCTTGCCATGGGCGAATTTGGCCCATTTGGGGGCTATGCCGATGTGGGCCGACTCTTGCCATGGGCGAATTTGGCCCATTAGGGGAACGAGCCAAGAATGGGCGGAAATGTCGAGGGCGAAAAGGAGCCCAGAACGTATGGGCCGTCAATAGGCGAAAGCTAACATGGTGGGAAACGGCCCATGTAAATCACGGGCCGTTAACGGGTACAAACAAAATTACTGTTCATTATGGGCTAGAGTCGCCGTGGGCCTGTAAAGGGCCAAAAGATACGAAGGCCTCATATGGGCCGAAAGACATCGTGGGCCAAACATGGGCCGAAAGTGAAATGGGCTGGTGTTATATTCGATGGCCCACATGACGTTATTGGGCCGATTTCCTTTAGGGCCTAACGGGCCGTGAGTTAATAGGCCGTAAAATGGGCTATTTGCAAAGAGACCGTTAACAACTTTTCATGGGCCAGCCCGTTAACTTTTGACCAAGTCAAACGGGCCGGCTTTGTAAGCTAAATGGGCCAGTGGTGGGCCGTGGCACGTGTCGACATATCATAGGCGCCTATCTGACCCACTGACGAGCTGACACGTGTTTCGTCTGGCCAATAAGAATTTTACACGTGGAAATTTCCCATTGGTCGGGGCTGTTAACGGGTAATCGGATCCAAAACCCGGCCCGATAGCTTAACGGTGTTCCGTTACGGTGGATGCCACGTGTCGGTCACCCTTGACGAAAGCACTTCTGTGACGCGCGATTTATCGTCATGGAAGTGGACACTTCCGTGATGATAATTTTCGTAATGTCATGGAACACTTCTCTGACGACACATGTATGACTATCTTGATTCTGTCATAAATTTGTCATAGATGTACATGCATGACAAAAAACGTGACCTACTGTGACAAACACGTATCATCACAGAAGTGTATTTTTTTGTAGTGATATAAAAGTCCAAATGTCCATGCTACAAAGAAAAGATTTTATGATGAACATGTTAGGCAGCATTCCACATCAAAAATTCTATTTTTATCATTTACCTACTCGAGAACGAGCAGGAATTAAGCTTGGCTATGCTAATACCGCTCCAACGTATCTATAATTTTTTATTGTTCCATGCTATTATATTATCATTCTTGGATGTTTTACAATCATTTTATATCATTTTTGGTACTAACCTATTGACATAGTGCCTATTGCCAGTTGTCGTTTTCTGCATGTTTTTTACATCGCAGGAAATCAATACCAAACGGAGTCCAAACGCAGCGAAACTTTTTGTGGATTTTTTTTGGACCAGAAGGCATCCAGAGGGCCAAAGAAGTACCGAAGAGGGAGCCCAAGGTGAGCACAAGACACGAGGGCGCGCCTGGAGGCCCAGGCGCGCCCTGGTGGGTTGTGCCCACCTCGCTGGCCTCCCGCACCGCCCCTTTGCTTTATAAATACCCCAATATTCTAGAAACCCTAGGGGAGTCAACGAAAATCAATTCCAGCCACCGCAAGTTCCTGAAACACATGATCCAATCTAGACACCATCATGGAGGGGTTCATCATGCCCATTGGTGCCTCTCCGATTATGCGTGAGTAGTTCATTGTAGACCTACGGGTTCATAGTTAGTAGTTAGATGGCTTCCTCTCTCTCTCATTTGATTCTCAATGTGTTTTTTGGGATCCGATGAACTTTGAGTTTATGATCAGATCTACGTTTTTATCCATGAAATTTATTTGAGTCTTATTTGATCTCTTATATGCATGATTGCTTATAGCCTCGTATACTTCTCCGATATTTGGGTTTTGTTTGACCAACTTGATCTATTTATCTTGCAAAGGGAAGAGGTGCTTTGTGATGGGTTCGATCTTACGGTGCTTGATCCCAGTGACAGAAGGGGAAACGACACGTATGTATCATTGCTATTAAGGATAACAAGATGGGGTCTATTTCTACATAAATAGATCTTGTCTACATCATGTCATCGTTCTTATCGCATTACTCCGTTTTTCCATGAACTTAATACACTAGATGCATGCTGGATAGCGGTCGATGCGTGGAGTAATAGTAGTAGATGAAGGCAGGAGTCAGTCTACTAATCTTGGACGTGATGCCTATATAATGATCATTGCCTAGATATCATCATGATTATCTGAAGTTTTATCAATTGCCCAACAGTAATTCGTTTACCCACCGTTTGCTATTTTTCTCGAGAGAAGCCACTAGTGAAATCTACGGCCCCTGGGTGTCTTCTTTATTATATTTGCCTTCGTGATCTATTTTTATTTGCTTTTATTTTTAGATCTATTAAACAAAAAATTGACTTTATTTTACTTGCGATCTATTCATTCAATCTATTACAACACTTTCCCGTCTACTTGCCATTTTTTGGCGCCGTTGCCCGAAAGGGATTGACAACCCTTTTAATACGTCGGGTTGCGAGTATTTGTTATTTGTGTGCAGGTGTTGTTCACGTAGTGTTGCGTGGTTCTCCTACTGGTTCGATAACCTTGGTCTCATCACTGAGGGAAATACCTACTGTTGTTGTGTTGCATCATCCCTTCCTCTTTGGGGAAATACCGACGTAGTTCAAGCCGCATCACGAGGCACAAGTCCAAGAGCCGTACAAGACATGGGATCTATTACGAGGCATTATTGCAGCAAGTACACTACCGTTGGCAGCAATGGGGGATTTCAATGAGGTGATCCATGCTAGTGAACACGATGGAGTGGGCAGCCGGAGCCAAGCACAAATGGATGCATTTAGGGATACTTTGGACACATGTGGACTTTCTGACATAGGTTTCAAGGGTATTCCGTGGACTTTTGAAAAGAAGGTGATAGGGGGCACTTATACATGCGTCCGGCTTGACAGATGTGTAGCTAGAGCGGATTGGACGCTTACAATGCCGCATGCAGAATTGAGTCACGAAAATGCAGCATCATCCGATCATGCAGCCTTGTTACTTGATACGTCGCCAACGTATCTATAATTTATGAAGTATTCATGCTATTATATTATCCTTCTTAGATGTTTTATATGCATTTATATGCTATTTTATATGATTTTTGGGACTAACCTATTAACCTAGAGCCCAGTCCCAGTTTCTCTTTTCTCCTTGTTTTTGAATTTTGCAGAAAAGGAATACCAAACGGATTCCAATTGAGGACCAAAAGAAGACCACGGAGCATCGGAGTTGGGCCAGAAGAGTCCCGGGCTACCCACGAGGGTGGGGGCGCCCCCCCCCCCCCAGGCGCGTGGGCCTGCCTCGTGGACAGCTCGGGCACCTCCTTGACGTGAGACCGACGCCAAAAATTCCTATAAATACAGAAACCTCGGAAAATTAACCTAGATCAGAAGTTTCGCCGCCGCAAGCCTCTGTAGCCACGAGAAATCAAGCTAGGCCCTCTCCGGCACCCTGCCGGAGGGGGCCATCATCACCGGTGGCCATGGAGGAGTATCCCGGAGGGGCCATCATCACCATGAAGGCCAAGGACCCGGAGGGAGGCCATGAAGGAGGAAGCACAAGGGGGAGAACCTCTCCTCCTCTCTCTTGGTGGCACCGGAGTGCCATCGGGAGGGGAATCATCGCCGTGGTGATCGTCTTCATCAACATCACCATCATCATCACCATCCTCATCTATTTTACGCGGTCCACTCTCCCGCACCCCGCTGTAATCCCTACTTGAACATGGTGCTTTATGCCACATATTATGATCCAATGATGTGTTGCCATCCTATGAGGTTTTGAGTAGATATCTTTTGTCTTTGGGTTGATTGATGATCTAGATTGGTACGGGTGGTATGTTTTAGTTTGCTGCTGTCCTATTATGCCCTCCGTGTCATGCAAGCGTGAGGGATTCCCGCTGTAGGGTGTTGCAATACGTTCATGATTCGCTTATAGTGGGTTGCTTGAGTGACAGAAGCATAAACCCGAGTAAGGGGGTTGTTGTGTATGGGATAAAGGGGACTTGATATGTTAATGCTATGGTTGGATTTTACCTTAATGATCTTTAGTAGTTGCGGATGCTTGCTAGAGTTCCAATCATAAGTGCATATGATCCAAGTAGAGAAAGTATGTTAGCTTATGCCTCTCCCTCATATGAAATTGCAATGACGACTACGGTCTTGTTAACAGTTGCCTAGGACAATTCCGCACACCGATCCACCATTATTCCACACTAGCTATTTATAATATTTAGTAATATATTCTAACTTTATGATAACATCACCTACTTTTATATTTTAGCTCTCCGATATCATACAAAGTTATCCTCTTCATACCCACAAAATAGTTCTATTTCGTTGCTAGTTGGAAGCAAGCGTTGATTGTCGTGAAATGAGAGTCGTGTCGATGGCAGATAGGGCTTGAGAGAATATTGATCTTACCTTTAGCTCCTTGTGGGTTCGACACTCCATACTTATCACTTCTACCTTTGGAAATTGCTGTGATGATTCCTTGCACTTGGGGATTATCAAGCTCTTTTCTGGCGCCGTTGCCGGGGAGCAATAGCGTGGGGTTGATATTCTCGTGTGTGCTTGTTTGGTTTCTTCACTAAGTAGATTTTGTTTTTTCCTTTTTGTTTCTGTTTAGTTGTGGGTGAAACATACAAAAAAAATAAAGAATGAAAATACAAAAAAAATACTTGCCTTTCATGCCTAAAAAGTTTTTTAAAAAGAGAAGTGATTGGAAAGTTATGCATTGAAGAAGTGAGGGTCGACCTTGAGCACTTGTATTCATGCTCACGGAAACAATGTAGATTTTTTCATGGAAGTTTCTCTGTAAATAATTATCCCCTTGTATATATCCATTGTATTATAAAAATAAGGTGCCAAGCTTTGGTTTTAGGATGATTAGATTGCTTGTTTGCTATGTGCAGAACAAAAACAGAAACTTTGGCTGTAGTGCATGATTTTACATTTTTTATTGGAAAGTCAAATGGGTCCGAAACTTTTTGCACATTACTTCTGTACAAATTTTTCAATTTTGCAAATTTATTTAATAATTTTAGGAGTTACATAAGTTTACTAAACTTCCAGATTACTACAGACAGTTCTGTTTTTAACAGATTCTGTTTTGCGCGTGTTGTTTGCTTATTTCGATGAATCTATGGCTAGTATCGGGGGGTATGAACCATAGAGGAGTTGGAATACAGTAGGTTTAACACCAATATAAATAAAGAATGAGTTCATTACAGTACCTAAGGTAGTGATTTGCTTTATTACACTAACGGATCTCACAAGTTTTTGTTAAAGTTTTGTGTGGATGAAGTGTCTGAAGGTCGAGGAGCTATCAATATGAGAAGAATAAAGATAGGCAAGAGTTAAAGCTTGGGGATGCCCAAGTCACCCCAAGTAAATATTTCAAAGGATACTCAAGCATCTAAGCTTGGGGATGCCCCGGTTGGCATCCCATCTTTCTTCTTCAACAAATATCGGTATACCTCGGTTTTTGTCTTGTTCACATGATTTGTGTCCTTTGTGTTTTTGTTTTTCCTTTAAGAACCATGCTAGCATGAGATAGACCTTCATTGATTTATAGAATACTTCATGTGCTTCACTTAAATATTTTAAGTATGATCTTATAGAATTTCTCTTTGTGCTTCACTTAAATCTTTTGAGTATGGTTTTATAGAATGCTTCAGGTGCTTCACTTATACATTTTGAGCTTGGATATTGGTTAGTCTATATTAATTGTAGAATGCTCCATGAACTTAACTTATATCTTTTGGAGTATGAATAATACTATCATTTAAAGTGGGTTTGTAAGAGTGTCAACTTTAGGAATTAGTGATCCCACTATTTTGGAGGGTGTTGAATCTTAATGTGATATTTATGAAAGTGGATTTGGAAGAGTGTCAACTTTAGCTAGTAATGATTCCACTATTTCAGAAGAGGTTCCAATTGAGTATGAGAACAAAGTTGATATCCATGATGCTACTGAAAATTATTATGAGGGAGGAATACATGCTTGTAGGAGTTGCAACAATATCAAGTTTCCTCTTTATGTGCTTAAAGTTTTGAAGTTATACTTGTTTTGCCTTCCTATGCTAGTTGATTATTGTTCCCATAAGTTGTGTGCTCACAAAATCCCTAGGCATAGGAAGTGGGTTAGATTTAAATGTGCTAGTCATATTCTTCAAGATGCTCTCTTTGTGTTTCAATTCTTGTCTATTATGTGAGCATCATTGAAATCATCATGCCTAGCTAAAAGGCATTAAAGGAAAGCGCTTGTTGGGAGACAACCCAATATTTACCCTTACTGTTTTTGTGTGTTTACATGATTAAGCTACTGTATTAATCATGTTTTATAGCTTTTGTTTCAATAAAGTGCCAAGTAAGACCTTTGGGAAGACTTGGGAGAAAGTTAATGTGATCTTGCTGTAAAAAAAGAAACTTTATACTCACGAGATTAGCTGTCATTTTTACAGAAGAGTGCTTTTGAGTTGATTCTTTTTGAAGAAGATTAATAGACAAATTCCTCACGTCCACCAATTTATTTCTTAATTTTTGGAGTAGAAGAAGTATGGTTTATGTTCAGATCATTACAGACTGTTCTGTTTCTGGCAGATTCTGTTTTCATTGCATAGTTTGCTTGTTTTCTAGTTACTATGACTTATATTTCTCAATATAAATTGTAGAAATGATATGGTACAGTAGGCATTGTGTGATAACAATTATTAACCTTGTCTTTGACAGTACCAAAGTGAATGGTTTACTCTTTATCATACTAACCTATCTCACGAAGTTTCGTTAAGTTTTGTGTGATTGAAGTTTTCAAGCTTTGGGTGAGATATCAATATGAGGAGAATAAGGAGTGGAAATACCCTAAGTTTGGGGATTCCCAAGGCACCCGAAGGTAATATTCAAGGAAGACTCAAGCGCCTAAGCTTGGGGATGCCCCGGAAGGCATCCCCTCTTTCGTCTTCAAAACTATCGGTATACCTTACTCGGAGCTATATTTTTATTCGTCACATGATATGTGTTTTGCTTGGAGCGTATTTTCAATTTTACTTGCTGTTTGAATAAAATCATTGGATATGAAATATTGAATGAAAAAGAATCCTCCCATGTCTAGTTAATTATTTGACTACTCAGTGTTCTTCACTCATATCGTTTGGAGTAGTTTGTCATTTACTCATGTGCTTCACGTATATCCTATGAGTAAATGGTTGAATAAATTGAATGTCATAAACCTAAATTTATATATGTTTCATATGCTTATAACATGGGGAGTAATGACTTCACACCTAATAAGTATAGGTATTAAACTTATTGAAAGTTAGCAAACGTAGAATTGGTCACTTGAACAATTCATGAAAGAATATTGGAGGAAGAGGGATTTCACATATAAATATACTATCTTGGACATCTTTTGTAATTGTGAGCACTCATTAAATTATGACATGCTAAAAGGTTGATGTTGGACAAGGAAGACAAAGTAATGGGTTATGTTTTCTTATATCTGAAATAAAGTATATTGTCATGGATCGCCCAACACGTTGAGCTTGCCTTTCCCCCTCATGCTAGCCAAATTCTTTGCACTAAGTAGAGATACTACTTGTGCTTCCAAATACCCTTAAACCCGGTTTTTCCATGAGAGTCCACCATACCTACCTATGGATTGAGTAAGATCCTTCAAGTAAGTTGTCATCGGTGCAAAGCAATAAAAATTGCTCTCTAAATATGTATGATTGATTTGTGTGGAGGAAATAAGCTTTATACGATCTTGTGATGTGGAAGAAATAAAAGCGACGGACTGCATAATAAAGGTCCATATCACAAGTGGCAATATAAAGTGATGTTCTTTCGCATTAAGATTTTGTGCATCCAACCCTGAAAGCGCATGACAACCTCTGCTTCCCTCTGCGAAGGGCCTATCTTTTACTTTTATCTTCTACCCTTATGCAAGAGTCATGGTGATTTTTCACTTTTCCTTTTTACATTTTATCCTTTGGCAAGCACATTGTGTTGGAAAGATTCTGATATATATATATATATATATATATATATATATATATATATATATATATATATATATATATATATATCCAATTGGATGTAAGGCATCATGAACTATTATTGTTGACATTACCCTTGAGGTAAAAGGTTGGGAGGCGAATCTATAAGCCCCTATCTTTCTCTGTAATACGATTAAAACTTTGAACCCATAAATATCGCGTGAGTGTTAGCAATTGTGAAAGACTAAATGATAGTTGAGTATATGGAGTTTGCTAAATCAAAGCTCGACATAGACTCTTCCCGGAAATAAGATGAATTGTAATTGTTTGATGACTGATAACACGGTTTGTTAGTTTTCAAGAAAGTTTATGATCTATACTTTAACATGTGAATAGCTTGTTACTTTATCATGAGAAGTTTTATGAGATGAGCTACTGTTATGATATATAATGATGCTAGAAAAGCTGATTGAAATTATCATTGATCAAACTTGTGCACCTGCTAGCATTCACACTTCATAAATTATTTCTTTTATCATTTACCTACTCGAGGACGAGCAGGAATTAAGCTTGGGGATGCTGATACGTCTCCAACGTATCTATAACTTATGAAGTATTCATGCTATTATATTATCCTTCTTAGATGTTTTATATGCATTTATATGCTATTTTATATGATTTTTGGGACTAACCTATTAACCTAGAGCCCAGTGCCAGTTTCTCTTTTCTCCTTGTTTTTGAATTTTGCAGAAAAGGAATACCAAACGGAGTTCAATTGACGTGCCAATTTTTGATGACTTTTTATGGACCAAAAGAAGACCACTGAGCATCGTAGTTGGGCCAGAAGAGTCTCGGGCTGCCCACGAGGGTGGGGGGCGCGCCCACCCCCCTAGGCGTGTGGGCCTGCCTCGTGGACAGCTCGGGCACCTCCTTGCCGTGAGACCGACGCCAAACATTCCTATAAATACAAAAACCTCGGAAAATTAACCTAGATCAGAATTTCCGCCGCCGCAAGCCTCTGTAGCCACGAGAAATCAAGCTAGGCCCTCTCCGGCACCCTGCCGGAGGGGGCCATCATCATCGGTGGCCATGGAGGAGTATCCCGGAGGGGCCATCATCACCATGAAGGCCAAGGACCATAGGGGGGAGGCCATGGAGGAGGAAGCACAAGGGGGAGAACCTCTCCTCCTCTCTCTTGGTGGCACCGGAGTGCCATCGGGAGGGGAATCATCGCTGCGGTGATTGTCTTCATCAACATCACCATCATCATCACCATCCTCATCTATTTTACGCGGTCCACTCTCCCGCACCCCGCTCTAATCCCTACTTGAACATGGTGCTTTATGCCACATATTACGATCCAATGATGTGTTGCCATCCTATGATGTTTTGAGTAGATATCTTTTGTCTTTGGGTTAATTGATGATCTAGATTGGTACGAGTTGTATGTTTTATTTTGGTGTTGTCCTATTGTGCCCTTCAGGTCGCCATAGCGTGAGGGATTCAGCGTAGGGTGTTGTAATACGTTCATGATTCACTTATAGTGGGTTGCTTGAGTGATGAAGCATAAACCCGAGTAAGGGGTTGTTGCGTATGGGATAAAGGCGACTTGATATGTTAATGCTATGGTTGGGTTTTACCTTAATGATCTTTAGTAGTTGTGGATGCTTGCTAGAGTTCCAATCATAAGTGCATATGATCCAAGTAGAGAAAGTATGTTAGCTTATGCCTCTCCCTCATATGAAATTGCAATGACGACTACCGGTCTTTGTTGACAATTGCCTAGGACAATTCCGCATACCGATCCACCATTATTACACACTCGCTATTTATAATATTTAGTAACATATTCTAACTTTATGATAACAGCAGCTACTTTTATATTTTAGCTCTCCGATATCATACAAAGTTATCCTCTTCATACCCACAACATAGTTCTATTTCTCGTTGCTAGTTGGAAGCAAACGCGTTAAATTATGAGAGTCGTGTCAGTGGCAGATAGGGCTTGAGAGAATATTGATCTTACCTTTAGCTCATTGTGGGTTCGACACTCCATACTTATCACTTCCACCTTTGGAAATTGCTACGATGATTCCTTGCACTTGGGGATTATCATTACTCCGACTGAGCAATGTGCATGCATGCACCCGTAGGCCCAAGAGCTTTAAATACGAAGTGAGGTGGGAATCCCATGATGAGCTAGCAAACACAGTCCCTGAGAGCTAGGGAAAGGGACAGGACAACACTGTTCAGGGGATTAAACAAAAGCTGGAATCACTTTCGTCTGATCTAACTGCATGGGATCAGAATGTATTTGGGAATGTCAAGCGGGAGATTCGATGCCTGCAGCAGCAACTTTCCGCTATGCGCGTTGTCCCTGGACGGACAGAACCTTCGCATGCAGAGATCAAGATTTGTGATAGGCTCATGGAACTTTTTCACGTAGAAGAGATTTTGTATGGCGTCCGAGGGCGATGTCGAGTGGCTTGTTCACGGTGATAAAAAATACTTATTCTTTTCATTTACGGGCAAGCAGGCATAGAAGGAAAAATCAAATGAAGGCTTTGCAATTACCGGATGGTAGCCTCACAGAGGAGATTTCAGAGATGGAGGCGCACGCTACAACTTTTTACAGTAACTTATACATGTCAGAAGGAGTGCATGACATGAACCGAGTCCTGGATGTGGTGCCAAGAAAAGTAATTCCGGAGATGAACCAAATATTAGAAGCGGCATATACCCAAGAGGAGGTAAAGGTGGCCCTCTTCCTGTTGTTCCCGACAAAAGCGCCAGGTCCAGATGGATTTCCTGCTCATTTTTTCAACATCATTGGGACGTGTGTGGCACCAAGATCACAAATACTGTCCTTCATATAATTGATGGGACAGAATCAACGGAGTGCATTAAATAATACCATTATTATCTTAATACCTAAGGTAAAGAATCTCACGTGTTTGACACGGTTCAGGCCTATCTCACTTTGCAATGTCCTTTACAAGATAGCCTCCAAGGTCATATCAAATAGGTTGAAGTTAGTACTTCCTGACATTATCTCAGAAAAGCAATCAACATTTGTCCCAGGCAGGCTTATTACTGATAACATCATCACAGCTTATGAATGTCTCCATTTTATGAAGAGAAACAAAGCAAAGAAAAATAGACATTGTGCATTAAAACTGGACATGATGAAGGCATATGACAGAGTTGAATGGGACCATCTCTAGGGAATGATGCTAAAACTAGGCTTCACAGAGAGACGGGTGAATATAGTGATGAGCATGGTAAGATCTGTCAAGTTTTCTATTTTGTTTAACGGTAACAAGCTAGAGGAGTTCATACCTACTCGTGGGATTCGACAGGGAGACCCGATTTCCCCTTACCTATTCTTGATTGCAGCAGAGGGCCTTTTGTACCTTTTAAAATCCATTGACGAGTCATCCAACATAGGTGGTATACACACCTATTATTCGCTTATGACAGCCTATTGTTTTTTAAGGCTAGTGCAGAAGGGGCTAATGAGGTAAACCAGTTGTTGAACACATATTGTCAGGCTTCAGGCCAAAGGATCAATCATGGCAAATCATCGATATTTTTCAGCAAAAATGTCCTAAAAGCGTAAGACATGAGGTAAAAGCTTTGTTGCAGGTTCCAAATGAGACCTTGAGTGCCAAATATTTGGGAATGCTCTCTGGAGTGGGGGGCTCCAAAAACTATGCTTTTAAGTATCTGGAGGACTATGTGTGGAGCAGAGTTCAAGGGTGGATAGAGAAAACAATGTCTTCAGCAGGCAAGGGGGTGCTAGTCAAATCAGTAGCCCAGGTAATCCCAGTTTTTTCCATGTCTTGCTTTAAGTTGCCTAGGGGATTGTGTGAGCACTTGAATATGCTAATACAGAAGTTCTGGTGGGGAAGTAAAGATGGCAAAAGGAAACCTAATTGGGTCTCATGGGAGGCAATGACACAACCAAAGAGCATGGGAGGTTTGGGTTTCAAGGATTTTGAATTGTTTAACTTGGTTTTGTTGGCAAAGAAAGCATGGAGAATATTACAGTGTCCAGAAGCTCTAAGTGCTCGAATCCTCAAAAGTGTCTACTTCCCAGACACTTCTATTCTGTCGGCTGAGTTGGGCAAGGCAAATTTGGAGAGCCATAGTTGAAGGGCGGGATATATTAAAACAAGGTTTGATTCAAACCATTGGTAATGGAAGCTCTACCAATATATGGTCGGACAACTGGATTCCTAGAAAGGAGATGTTGAGGCCTTTTGGGGCACGAGTAAATAACCCCCCAGAATTGGTATCCGAATTGATTGACTCAACTTCGGTGGATCAGACTAAATTGGCAGAAATCTGCTTGCCGATTGACATACACACAATCTTACAGATACCTATCTGTACTAGCAATACCCTAGATACTTGGCGCTGGTTCTATGAGAAGAACGAGTGTTTTTCTGTCAGATCTGCTTACAGGATGATGATTGACACCAAACTGCAAAGAGAAGCCTGGCTTGATGGTTCTTCTGGTTCGTCAAGTACCGACTGCGAGGCATCATCATGGAAGTTGCTTTGGAAAACCCAAGTCCCCGGTAAAATTTGAATGTTTTTATGGCGACTAGCAAAACAATCACTTCCTATAGAATATGTCCACGCACACAGAAGGATGGCCTCGCCAGTGCATGTGGGCTATGTGGCGCTCAGGACTCTTGGCGTCATTCCATGTTGGAATGTTCGATGTCCTGATGCGTATGGGCTTTAGTTGATGGAGAGCTGGCGGAGCATCTATGTGCAACGACGGAGCCAATGCAAAGCAATGGTTGTTCAATATGATTGACACATTGTCACACGACGCGTTCATACGACTCGCAATCACACTCTGGGCATTGTGGTGGGCGAGAAGAAAGGCAATACATGATCAAATTTTCCAAAGTCCGTCCGCAACTCACCAGTTCATCCATGTTTCATTAGTGAGCTCAAGCTCCTACCAACATCAGGGAAGAAACGTGTAGCAGGTCCGAGACCTGCTGTAGTTAGACCCAAAGCACCTCTCGTGGGGCATGCAAAGATCCATGTGGATGCTGCAGTCTCAAAAGCGCAGACAAGGGGGGCAGCAGATGCAGTTTGTCGAGACGAGACGGGAAACTTTTTGGGAAGTTCAGCCCTGGTTATCACGGGAATAACGGATGTGGCGACCCTGGAAGTTTTAGCTTGCAGAGAGGGTTTGGCTTTGGCCGAAGATCTCTTGGTCCAGGACTTTATCATCGCCTCCGACTCAAAACAGGTAATCACTGATATTGAGAAGGCAAGCAAAGGGAATTATGGGGCCATCATCTATGAAATTAAGTCTAGAGCTCGAAAATTTTAATTGTAAGTTCATTTTCGAAGGTAGAGCAGCAAATCATGATGCTGATAGATTAGCCAAATACTCGCATTCTTTGGATCAGGGAAGGCATGTCTGGATGTCAATACCACATGATCCATTTTGTATTCCACAAGTTGTGGACTTTGAGGAATAAAATTTTGTTATACCCCTAAAAAACCAATGCCTTAAGCGTCAAATAGGAGTTGGCGTCTATGCTAGACGACATTACGGAACAACCATCTCAGCCTGCACAAATACACATTAATCTTGAAGCACATGTATCTGAAGGTGACGGGGTTGACAATGACTGGGTTTTAGCTGAACCGTAAAAAATATTACCATTACGCTATATTCAAGCAAACCACATACAATTTTTTTGAAAGAAATACAATTATATAAAGTCTTGCAAGAAAGAATGCCCCTTAGAATATTTAGCTATTGAATGAAGAACAAGTTTAGCAGCTCTCATCAACTTAGCCTACCCTAGTTTCTTTTTATTTTGTGTGTTAACCTAGTCTAATTCATAAAATAAGAACCTTGGCTCACATCTGTGAATTCATTGACCTTTGGACACTTGTCCGAGTTTTCCATCTTGACGACCATGCCGAGTGCGACCTAGTACAGAAGCACAATGCTAGTGTCCAATACTCAGTGGCCTTCGCTTATCCGGTGCAATTCTTGCGAACCATCCACTCTATGGAGCATATGGTTTGGGCTCCATCAAAGGTCAAGTTCTTTGGTTGGTTGACCACTCAAGATAAGATTTGGACCATAGATAGATTGACCGAACATGAATGGTCAATTTGTGTTTTTTACCCTCTATGCAAAAAAGAGGAAGTGTCCGAGATGCACCTATTATTCAAGTGCCAATTCAGTCCTAGGATTTGGAACTTGGCTAACAAGTGGATACATCTTTGGGAATATTGACATGTCCACTCGGCATTTGGAGCGCTCCATCAAGAATTGGTGGATTAATTTATCTGGTAAGAACATCTCAGTAGAAAAGCAATGGCTTCTATCACAATGCTCAATTGAACTATTTGAAATGAGGGAAACGCTCGAATCTTTTGTCACAAGAGCACTTCACCATCAATCTTGTTGAACAAAGTAAAATACGAGGCAAGGCTTCTGGTTACCGCTGGAACCAAAAAATTAGAGAATATAATACCACGGGAGTAATGACTATACATAAACTCTATTATCTTTTAGACTGACACAAATCTTAAGGTTTCGTTTGGAAAAAAATACGAGTACAACCTAGTTTTTTTTGCGCGTTAACCTAGTCTAGCTGTCCTAGTCGTCTAGTTCTGACTTTCACATTACGCGAACAACAGGATAGCTCCAGCACAGACAAGAGGATAGAAAGGCAAACATATTCAACCCCAAGAGGGGATTCGGTGTCTCTGCAAATCATGCCGCCCAGGACAAGATCGATGACCAACACAAACCCCAGGGTAAGGACAAGGTCGGTGACCAACACGAACCCCAGGGTAACCAGAAAACCCTGCAACAATAGAGGGGTGTGAGCAGGCTAATACAACATGTACATGGGTAGTTTCGTCCACGGCTAGTACCCTAATTATAGAATACAGACTTGGCAGACAAAGCGGAATATCTACACCTAATACATGTACGTGTATACACGGAACAAACACAACCATCCGTCAATACCCCCCGCAGTAGAAGCGTCGTGTTTGGCGATGCAAAGATTGGACCGAAGCTCCTCAAAGATTGCTACGATGTGGGAACATGAAGGACTCGAATCTTCCCAAGAGCAACTTGTTCGCGAACCAAATGAATATCCAACTATATATGCTTGGTCCGACGATGATGAACTGGGTTGGCGGAGAGGTTGACCGTAGAGACGTTGTCGCAGTAGACCATAGTGGCTTTGTGACAGGATGACAGAGCTCATGAAGGAGCTATTGAGGCCACGCACACTCAGCAATGGCGCTGGGCACGCCATGATACTCTGCCTCAACACTGGATCGGGAGACTGTGGGCTGTCATTTAGATGACCACGAGATGAGTGATGGTCCAAGGAACACACAATACCCTGAGGTAGAGAGACGAGTGTCCAGACAACCAGCCCAGTCAACATCTGAACAAGCGACGATGTCGGCGGAGGGTGATGTCTGCAAGGTGATGCCGACGTCCATGTGACCACAGATGTATTGGAGAATCCGCTTCACCAGAGACCAATGAGCATCGTGGGGAGCATGCATGTGAAGACACACCTGCTAAAAAGCATACTGCAACTTGTTGGGGAACGTAGCATGCAATTTCAAAAAATATCCTACGATCACGCAATATCTATCTAGGACATGCATAGCAACGAGAGGGGGAGAGTGTGTCCACGTACCCTCATAGACCGAAAGCGGAAGCGTTAGCTTAACGCGGTTGATATAGTTGAACGTTTTCTCAATCCAACCGATCAAGCACCGAACGTACGGCACCTCCGAGTTCTGCACACGTTCAGCTTGATGACGTCCCTCAAACTCTTGATCCAGCAAAGTGTCGAGGAAGAGTTCCGGCAGCACGACGATGTGGTGACGGTGATGGTGAAGTGATCCGCGCAGGGCTTTGCCTAAGCACTATGAAAATATGACCGGAGGCATAAACTGTGGAGGGGGGGGGGGCGCCGCACGCGACTAACAATTGTTGGATGTGTGTCTAGCGGTGCCCCCCCCTCCCCCCCCCCCCACATATATATAAGTTGGATGGGAGGAGAGGCAGCCAAGGGGGTGCCCCAAGTAGGAGGAATCCTACTTGGGGTCCTCCCAATTCAGCCTCCCCCCTTTCCTATTCCTATTGGGAGTAGGAAGGGAAGAGGGGGGAGGGGGAATCCTATTCCCTTTTTTCCTTTCCTCCTTCCCCTTTCCTTCTTCAATTTGGCCAGCCCATATGGGGGGCGCACCAGCCCCTTTGTGGCTGGTGTGTTTCCCCTCTTGGCCCATAAGGCCCATTGTCGGTGTCAAAACCGGCGGATCTCGGGTAGGGGGTCCCGAATTGTGCGTCTAAGGATGATGGTAACAGGAGACGGGGGACACAATGTTTACCCACATTCGGGCCCTCTCTATGGAGGTAATACCATACTTCCTGCTTGATTGATCTTGATAATATGAGTATTACAAGAGTTGATCTACCACGAGATCGTAATGGCTAAACCCTAAAAGTCTAGCCTATATGACTATGGTAATGAGTCTCTCCCCTCCGGACTAAGTCCTCCGGTTTATATAGACACCGGGAGGATCTAGGGTTACACAAGGTCGGTTACAGAGAAAGGAATCTACATACTTGATCGCCAAACTTGCCTTCCATGCCAAGGAGAGTCCCATCCAGACAGGGGTAGAGTCTTTGGTCTTTGTATCTTCACGACCCATCAGTTCGGCCCATGGCTAACAGGCCGGGCGCCCGAGGACCCCTTAGTCCAGGATTCTCTCACCCATATCTTTTGCCGGGGGTGCCCGAACCCCTTCTGGTGACCCGATAAGTACCCGGTGCTTCCTGGAACACTTCCGGTGTCCGAATACCATCGTCCTATATATCGATCTTTACCTCTCGACCATTTCAAGACTCCTTGTCAAACGTTAAGTGTGCGGACCCTACGGGTTCGAGAACTATGTAGACATGACCGAGACACCTCTCCGGTCAATAACCAACAGCGGAACCTGGATGCTCATATTGGTTCCCACATATTCTACGAAGATCTTTATCGGTCGTACCGTAATGACAACATACGTTATTCCCTTTGTCATCGGTATGTTACTTGCCCGAGATTCAATCATCGGTATCTTCATACCTAGTTCAATATCGTTACCGGAAAGTCTCTTTACTCGTTTCGTAATACATCATTTCGCAACTAACTCATTAGTCACATTGCTTGCAAGGCTTATTATGATGTGCATTACTGAGAGGGCCTAGAGATACCTCTCTGATACTCGGAGTGATAAATCCTAATCTCGATCTATGCCAACTAACAAACACCTTCAGAGATACCTGTAGAGCATCTTTATAATCACCCAGTTATATTGTGGCGTTTGATAGCACACAAGGTATTGCTCCGGTATCCGGGAGTTGCATAATCTCATAGTCAAAGGAATATGTATAAGTCATGAAGAAATCAATAGCAATAAAACTTAACGATCATTATGCTAAGCTAACGGATGGGTCTTGTCCATCACATTATTCTCCTAATGATGTGATCCCGTTCATCAAATGACAACACATGTCTATGGTTAGGAAACTTAACCATCTTTGATTAGCGAGCTAGTCTAGTAGAGGCTTACTAGGGACACGGTGTTTTGTCTGTGTATTCACACATGTATCAAGTTTCCGATTAATACAAGTCTAGCATGAATAATAAAAATTTATCATGATATAAGGAAATATAAATAACAACTTTGTTATTGTCTCTAAGGCATATTTCCTTCACAACTCGGGCCGAGTGAGTGTCAAGTACTGCATGGCACCACCAATGGACCGGTAGAAGGAGGCATCCGGGACGGGAGCACCATTAGTAGTAGATAGCTTGGCCTTCGTGTCGACACATGTGGCCGCGGGCTTGCAATTAAGCATGCCAACGCGGTCAAGTAGCTCATGAGCAGACTTCCGCTGATGAAGGAATAAGCCATCCTCATGCCGTACCACCTCGATGTCCAGGTAGTAGTGAAGAGGCTCCAATACCTTGATGGCGAACTCTGCGCGAAGCTCGATGAGTCGTCGAAGGAGCGGTGGTGCATGCCGTCAGGATGATGTTGTCGACGTAGAGCGACGGGTAGGCTGTAGCAACGCCCTATGTGTACACAAACAACAAGCCACCCGAGCGAGTGGAGCGAATCCCGAGTTGATGAAGAAAGGCCGCGATGCGCTGGCACCAGACACGCGACGCCTGCTTGAGTCCATACAAGGAGCGGGAGAGCAAGCAAACATGATCGGGATGCGCGTCGTCAATGAAGCCGGTGGGCTGCTGACAGAAAACCTGTTCATCAAGATGACCGTGAAAAAATGCATTGAAGACATCAATCTGATGA
Organism: Aegilops bicornis; assembly: GCA_021605145.1. Lineage (NCBI taxonomy): Eukaryota > Viridiplantae > Streptophyta > Magnoliopsida > Poales > Poaceae > Aegilops > Aegilops bicornis. The sequence goes on from CM038671.1 coordinate 720,208,974, forward strand.
ACGGGCCATGCACGCGACACGTCGAGCTGAAGAACGATGCGTATCGTGGCCGGTTTGACAACCGAAACAAAGGTGTCGATAAAGTCAATACCCGCACGCTGCGGAAAATCGCGGACCATCCAGTAAGCCTTATACCTACCATCGGGACGGAGCTTATGCCGGAACATCCATTTTTGCCGCTGACGACATTAGCACGTGGGAGTCGAGGTACAAGCTGCCACGTCCTCTTTTCAACATGAGTGATATGTATAGTACTCACAAAGACGTACTGTACTTTCGTGTACCCTCGCTTGAGGGCAAATTCCGGCATATGCAAACGCCTTTCGCTGTTCTCTCTGGTCATTGAAAGCGTAAACTGCAGCCTCTTCGTCCTGCTCCCCTCCTCGGGCCCTCGTCTGCGCCTTCGCCATGGGTCCGCGCCAGAACCGGCTGCTCCCCATTCTCCTGGCCCTCGTCGCCGCGGCGGGGCCCGCGCCGTCGGCCGTCGCCGGTGACGAGAGGGCGGTGGCGGAGGTCTCCAGCGCGCCGGAGGGGGTCGTGTGGGTGGCCCAGCTCTCGGATCTCCACTTCAGCGTGCACCACCCGGAGCGCGCCTACGACTTCCGGCGATACGTCGGCCCGGCGCTCGCCATGGTCAACCCCGACCTCGTCTTCATCACCGGTGACCTCACCGGTGCGTCATACACATCTCCCTCTATCGCCCCCTTCCTGTTCCTTCCTTCCGTTGATCCTTCGCCGTGTTCGGGGTGAACGGATGATATGATGTTTAATCTAGCTGGAGTGGTTCTCTGATGTTCGGTACAACTTGGTTGATGCGTGGGGATAGTTCAGAAAAAATTCAGAGACTAATGAGGCTTCAGTTTAAGCAAATGTGGTAAATGGATGGGTGGTTCGTCAAGGCACTGTAATTGATTGTGCCTAGGAGCAGAAACTTTTTTCTAAAATCTACTCCTTGTTGCATTTATAATTAGTAAGTACACTGCTAGAACCTTCTAGTGTATCGCTGTACATACGATAGTATTGAACTGAATTTCAGTATTACAATCACAATTTAAGGAACTGCGTTGATAGTGAGATACAGCATTAACAGTGGAGGCAGTTGGGTACTTTTCGGTTCATGCTAAAACCAGATAGGTTGAAAATTTAAGTACTGAATTCACAGTCTAAGTAGAACCTAGTATCAGGCCTGTTATAACCCAACATGAACTGTAACCGAGGCGACTGAGTAATAAAGGCCTAAAGTTCGAAGTTGCAAAAATCAGACATAGAACCACAATCAACATAGTCATTTCTTGTCAGTTGTCACGGACTCTTTTAATATCACATGTATTAAGGCACGGACTACTGACGGACTTAAAATAACTAGCATATGATCGGAATATTTTGCTTGAATAAACAGCTGCTTTGCTTTTCTGGTTCCAACCTGTTCACTTGTAACTAGGCAGTGGCAATCAGTACTACAGCTGATCTTAACCGCCCTCAAAACCTCAACCAACTAACCACTTTCTAATTTGGGAAGACGTGAAACCAGCTGCATTCATTTCGAAAGGTGTCCATATACCAAATAGTATATAAATGACAAGTGCTATTTTTATTTTGTGATTAGAGGGGAAAAGCAAAGATCTGCTTACAATGAAGCAAAATGAGGTGGAGTGGATGGAATATAGTAGTACGATGAAGGATGTCATTGAGAGTAGCAAGCTTCCAAGGAAAAAATTCTATGATCTGAGAGGAAACCATGATAGCTTTGGTGTACCTGTGTCTGGTGGGGACTATGACTTCTACGAGAAATATAGCATCAATGCTAACCTAAGACGACAGGGGCGCGTGCAAAGCATCACTTTGGAGGTCAGTGCTTCTTATATACATCCTATTGCTTATAATTTCTTCAGCGCCTAATAGTTAAATTGTACTGCGAATGATTAGTTTTGATTGCATTTTCTGAATATGCTTGGCATAACATATGGTAGAGTGTGGATGGATCTGCAGAATAATGACCGGAAGCATCTGTTTGTTGGCTTCGATAGCACAATGGAGATCGGACTTAGGGGCCCGACCAATTTATTTGGGCATCCAACTGACAAGCAGCTTATAGAACTGGACCAATCACTGTCGCAGTGGGACACTGACTTCAACAAGGCTCCAGTGACAAAAATTACAGTTGGGCACTTCCCGATGTCTTTCTCAGCATTGACAGAATCAGGAAAAAGTATCAAGGATGTCTTTCTAAAGCACTCATTAGCAGCATACTTGTGTGGACATCTTCACACAAGGTTCGGCAAGAATTTGAAGCGTTACTATCATCGAGCAACTCAGGAACCATCACTGTATGAACACTACTACCAATCTAACATGCACCAAGGCTATGCAATACCGAGTGCTGAAGAGAACTGTTCTGAAGCAGCAGCACCTGTTGAGGAGTTCTGGGAGTGGGAGATTGGTGATTGGAAAAGGAGTAGAAGTATGAGGATATTAGCAATTGATGATGGATTTGTCTCCTTTACTGACATAGATTTCAGGTTAGGCTCAAAAAGTGTAATTATACTACCTACCTTCCCTCTGGACTCGAGATTTATGCAGAGAACATCTGCTCCACGTGATTTCAAATGTCACACCATGGGAGCTTCAACTTTTGATACGGTGAGGGCGCTTGTATTCTCTCGACATGAGATAGTAACTGTCTCAGCAAAGATATATGACTCAAGACCAGGAAACCTTGAAGTGGTATTCGACAGCGAAATGAAAAGAGTGAGTGCCAATGATTCTAGAGGAGATATGTATTTAATTCCGTGGAACTGGAGAGCATTTGCAGATCCTTCTCCAGATCGGTACTGGCTGCAAATCGGGCGATGGATATAACAGGTGACATTAGTGTCAGCCAGTTGAGGCCATTCTCTGTGAATGGGTTGTTTGCAGAAGTTAACTGGACATGGAAGGAATTTTTCGTGATGGGCATCCAGTGGGCGTCGGTATATCATCCCGCACTGCAGTGCGTTCTTGCTCTGATTTTCACACTGCTTCTTGTGCCACGAGCTTCAGTAGTGCTACTTAAGGATCAACAATCTGTGTACACATATCTGCGTGCGGACGGTAGTCAGTATACATCACTGAAGTATCTACTTGGTGGTTTTATCTGGCTTTTTGTTGAGCTGTCCAGGATGATTCTTGTGTGGTCTTTGCTGTTGGTGTATATAATCTATCTGTTGCTCTTCCCTTGGTTTTCTGGTCACCCTGTAACCGAGGACAGCAGCCTCGCATCCATGACATTCAGAGGTTGGGCTCTTAAAAGTGGCATGAAAACTTTCCATGCCGGCACTCCAGACGTCATGGTCATCGTTCTACCTCACCTCTGTTTTGTGGTGTTACCAACGATCGTGATTCTCGCCGCGATGGCTGCCGAGAGGACCGCATTCCGAGAACACTACCTCTCACAGTCAGGAAAGAAGAAAGATGATCACCACCAAAAGAGCAGGAGAGAGGTAGGGCATGATAGCTTGTGGAGCGGTCGCTGGATAAGGAAAATCCTCATCGCTTTCTGCCTGGTGGTTCTGTGGAAACACTGGAAGGTATTATTATTTCCTTTCAGTCGATGCAAATCTTCTGTGACTGCGGTTTTTTGCTACTCTGAATATACTGATGACGCCTTCACAATCTTGCAGCTGTGCAGAGCTCTTATGAAGGCCTTTGCCATGGACCCTCTGCTCCATTCTCCGGTGCTCTTCTACTTCATACCGGCACTCATGGCGTTTGCTGTCTACAGAACCTCGTCTATTTAGCTGTTTCGGGGCCCTGCTCAATTTCGGCGGAGTTGCGAAGGCACTGCAGACGGAGCACCTAGAAGGCTAGAGCTCGCGACTGAAGATTTTATTGGCCGGGTCACTCGTCTGTTGCATTTTTTTTGTTTCTTTTGGAGAGGAGGTCTATTAGACAATCTATCTAACATGCATAAAGACACTGTCAGCGTTGTACTGGACATAATTTATTCAGACTAAACACGTCATTTCTTCAGAACTACTAGTACTAGGAGTTAAGAACCTGTTAACACTGGATGAAATTATTTGACCCTTACTGTACTTGCAATGAGCAACACCATTCCGCGTCTGATGTTTGGGGTGGTGATGTCGTCTGACTCACCCTCCATGGAAGCTTTAGCATGCCTATGATGAACATATGTTTTTTTTTTTTTGCTAGATAGAGTCAAGAAATCTCAATTTAGCTCAGAGATGGATGTTGCCCTCCTCTCGTTCAGTCCTTGTACTCCAATGTCAATTGCAGGGAGAATTATGCCTGTACACTATTAATTCAGTACATCTGGAGATTGGGCATTCCTTCCGGACTAGTCACAGGTTTTCTTCTGGCCGTTCGGTGACACTCGTCTTTTGAGCTGGGACTAGTTAGCATGCACGTGCAACGCACGTCTCAACCAAAGAACACATTATTCATGTGTATTGAATTCTATAGTGCTGATAATCCCTGCCTCTCTAAAGGTGTAGTGCTCTTAGAAGTCATAATCCAAGATGAAATCGCAATCGTAAAGTAAAGATTTCAGAAGTATGTCTGATTTATTCTATGAACTTGGAAGGACTTATAATACATATATGCATTGTCCAAGTGAAAACATGGCAGAGATGCAAACTGTCAACAAGATATACAAAAAAGAACGCGTCTTGGAACAACTGGATTTGTTCCCTCTTGGATTCAGGCTACATGTTATCTTCAGAATTTTTATTGATGGGCTCGACTACAGCGCCACAGTGGGAGTTACAGCACGCACCACGAGCTTGAAGAGTTCTCCGGTAGCCAGGACCATTATGCACCCATTCCGAGTCTCATCTCCAGGACATTCATGAACAAAAAAATGAAGAACGAAAATTTAGTAATTTGTGTATGACATACTCCCTCCGTTTCTAAATATTCGTCTTTTTAGAGATTTCGAATGGACTACCACATACGGATGTATATAGACATATTTTAGAGTGTAGATTCACTCATTTTGCTTCAGATGTAGTCACTTATTAAAATCTCTAGAAAGACATATTTAGGAACGGAGGGAGTAGATGGCATGCAAGCCACACTTTCTCCAGGCTTATCTTAGTCCTGGTAAGATAAGCAATGAAAACTTGTCCTATCAACATCTCAACAATGGAGAAAGGTCTACTATTTCAAAATGGAAAACTGTACAATAAGGAAATTTCCATGATTAGATCTTGTGCTAGGATAGTCATTGTTTCACAAACCTAAAAAGAAAAGAAAAAATCACAGAAAATTTTAGGAAGACCAAAGCCACACAACAAGGCCTTCCTAATGAGATGAATATACCATCAGGAAAATAAATCATACCAACAAGGCCTCCTATACAAATCACAAACTTCTATATGATCCTCTTATCTTCCTCTCGCCTTTCCAATGATTGTTTACACAATGTACATGCCGAAGACTTAATTTCTCTTATACAGAAGACATCAAGCTCAAAAAGGCCATAAACTCATGGTCATGTCATCTCTTTGGGCAACAACCAGTCCTAGCACTGCAGCTAGATAACACAAAAGTTGAGCTTGAAACCACAGTAAACCATGAAGCTAACTGCTATTTACTCACATATCACATAAAAGAAAAACAAGCTAACTGCATATTCATATTCAGTTATAAAGTAACAGAAAGCAAACTAAAAAATACCGAAGAAACTATCAGTTCTAGAAAACAATTTTGCTGCCCTCGAAAAATAGAGATTGTGCTTTCAGCTTTGTTATTAATCGGAAACCGATGTAATATGACTTCCTATTGTGTCCTAAATACCTCACATGCAGATCAAGGAGGCATTTCATCAAACAAATAAGGGCATCTGAAATTCATGTTCTGCTATGCACCCAATGCACATTAAGCGCAGAGCACAATACAGACTATAGATGACAATAGAGTAAGTAGATGTCAGAATTAGAGCATGCACCTCACTAACTCAGGAAACAAAGATCCTAAAGTATGAACATCTCCACCAACAGTCAAACATGCATAGGGGACATACCATTTCAAAATCTGCACATTGCCCATCTTGGGAAGAAAGAGTTTCTAGATCTGCACATATGCAGTCTTCGAATCATTGGAACCCCTTGGTAAAAATATAGACATATTCTGCATGAACTAATGTGAGAACTTTCACACAGAGAATAATAGTAACCTGAACTCTTGCCAAATGAGGGTGCACAAAATACAACACTACATTCCCGTATAAGATTGCTCTCTCAGGAATAAAATATAGTAGTATATTTCTAATGGAACAAAATACACTTGTCGGCATGAAATAAGAGGCCATCAAAGCTGCACTGTCTGTTTGAAATAGAAATCAGAAGTGAAGATGTTTAAGATCCATTGACAATATAAGAAATTGGATTATCCACACAAAAAGCGGAAGATCGAAATAAAAAAGAGCAAATCACAACTAAAGGACATACATATGTGTGAACATTTGATGATTCCCGTCTAAGAGGGATGCAATGTGATGAACAAGAGTAAGCTCATCAAGCAATAACTGTCAGTTTGTCACCTTAGCAATTCAATAATAGTAACTATCACTACAATTAACAACAAAGAGTGTATACTCAGCCTTAGACAAGTAGCATAGTCCAATCTTCTCAACTGATTCTTCTTGCAGGACGTTCCAAATTCCTGTAGCTAAAAAATTACACGCGGCGTTAGATGGCAGCACTGTATTTGGGCTCAAGAAAGTCAAGATGCTACTATGGTCACCCTCAAGGACATGTAAAAAGGATAGATAAAAAAATTACTAACCATTAATACATTCATTTGTCTCAAGTATACACATGTGATTCATTCAGCACGTTAATCTGATGCATCCAATAATTAGATAATTGCATGTGGACCCCTTTGTGTGTTCATTGTATATACCTTGAGCGTCTCCAAGGATTTGGATGGCACTGCCGGTAGTGTAGTTCCGGCGATTAGCACTGCCGAGCCTTCCGGTGGCGGCACCGATTACCCTTCCGGTTCATGCCATCTTCTGCAAATCGATTGGTTCTACCATACGCACTGCATGCACATATTGTATACACAACAATTTCAGATTTAAGCCTGGAAACACACTCTCATACAATTCACTCCCCTATACAGAACGACTTCAGATTTAAGCTTGGGAGGCTGGGACCAAGTACGAACCACAAGGTAATGAATGTTCAACTATACTATTGAGAATAATAATGTAAAAATATAATTTTATCATTTAGGCGTATGTCAGAGAGCTCTACATCCAGAGAAGTATCTCACTGATTGTTTTCACCCTTTTATAGGTCACTGTACATCAAAGCAATAAGCATAAGATGGAGATATTCCTGAGCAATTTTCCATATGCTCCAATTTCCTTTGTACTCTTTCTCAGATTGTTTTGAAGAAAAGAGCTGGGAAGCAACCACAGGTCCATCCTCTATTGTAGTAGCTCCTCCATTATTTGTGCTGTAGATTCCTGTGTGGATCCTAACCAGATATGATTGTTCTCGACAAAATTGTTTTGGCTGGGTAACAGAAGAAGAAAATGAAAGGAGAAGTGCTTGGCTCGGTGGTGGATCTCGGGCTGGTCACGTACTACTGGATGGGGAGGACCTCCACGCTGTCGAGCTCTTCCTGAGCTGGTGCTTCCGGTTCGCCACGATCGGAGAACCTATATGAAAGCCTGCAGAGCGCGTAAGTGGGCAAGTGGAGGCGTACCTAGGTCACCGCCGCGGCGGGCGGAGGAGCAGCCGGAGTGCTCTGCGGCGAGGTCGGGAAGGAGGCGCAACCGGCGAGGATCTGGTCGCGGAGCTCGCCAAGGCGCGCGGCGACATCGGTGCGTGTGGTGGCGGAGAAGACCCAGCCCTCGGGCTCCTTCCAGGACGCCTGGGGCGCTCCTCCTCGTGCTTGATCCGGATGTAGGACGCCCGCCCCATCTTCTTCCCCGCCGTCGCAGACGCCATCTCTCCATTCCTCCAACGCTTTGCCACTCCGGTTGCTTCGGGAGGTTGATTCCTCGCGCCTGGGGTAGCAGAGGAGAGGAGGAGCGGCGGACGGCGGCGGCGGCGGCGATAGGAACAGGGAGGAGTTCTATGGCGGCTGGGGGAGAGGGGGGCGCTATGGTTGGAGTTGGAGACGTGATGTTTTTTTCGCAACTGAGACGTGATGTTGATTCGGGGTTATGAGGTCTTGAGCGGATTAGTGGGCATGCATGGAGATACGTTGATGGCGGTGGCGAACATTTAATCTCGTCGAATTCATTTTGATGGCGAATGGCCAGAATGTCTGATTTCTTAGATCTGATTAAGCGGGTTAGATCCAAGGGTGCTGGTTAATTTGTGTACACTAAGTCTAGTGGGTTTAGGGTAATTCATGTTTGCTCTTTTAATAGTAGTATAGATAAACTGGCCGAACCTGGTCGTCTCTGGATGTTGCACCTTCGGGGATGAACTGCGAATACGTCTTTACATACTTCCTCTGTCGAAAATTGGTTGTCGCTCAAACGGATATTTATGGTTTTTTTATGCCTGCGCCTGTGCTTGCATCGGAAAACCAGACAGTCAATTTCTGGTCTCGTCGCAATGACACCAGGGCCCAATTTCCCCCCCTTTTTTCTCTAAAAAGAAAAACAAAGCACTGAGTGGAAGAAATCATAGCGCCACGTGCCTACGCGATAGACAATGATAGATCCGCCGCCCTGGCAGCACCGCAACAGGCAGGCAGAGTCCGCGCAGATTTGAATTTCGAAATCCAGATCGCCCACGCTCCCCGAACTCCTGTCGATCGTACGGCTGAGCGTAGCCCCCCGCTCCTCGAACCCCACGATCGGACGGCCGCGGAGCGGCCCCGCAGCCCGCAACCGTGTCCAGAAACCCTACGCCCCCACCCCCCGCACTACACAAACCCCACGCTCCGCCGGCCGCCGCATCTTCCTCTCCCAGTCGCTACCCCCTGGCACAGCCCCCGCCCCGCCCCAGCCGATCTCCCGGCGAGCCCCCCTCCACCCTCCCCGCCTCGCCGCGCCGCCTCCGCCCCCGGTCGACGTCGCTGGCCTCGGGTGGAAGCGGCCGCCTCTAGTCCCGCGAGCCCGACGCCGACGCCACCGCGGCCGCTGCCCCTCCCCGAGTAGACGCTCGCCGCCGTCTGGATCCAAGGTGAGCAAACGCGAGCACGGGTCTCCATGCCCTGTTCGTCCCGCGAATCCTCCCTAGACTCGCGACAGGATCGATGTGCCCCTCGCATCCCAATCTCAGATCTGCGACCTTGCGCTTTTGAAATAGATATCTGTGGATTTGGTTGCCCCGTATATTATCTCCTTCCTTGTGACACGGGCATTGGGCGCAGCGATACTCGTAGACAATCTACCAGTAATATAGTTGCTGGAACCAAGCTACTACAGTAGTAATCTATTTTGTTCCTCTGCGACCTACCCGTAGACAAGTACTGCAGTTCCGTGCTGCATATGTGTGCACGTACGGCTGGTTTGATTTCTACAGAGAGTTGTGCTTGCTTGTTTGATTTCTATGCACAGATAGTACTACCTGCTTGCACTTATTCTAACCCAAGTGGTCAATGTTGCTGGATTCTTAATTAGTTAGGTGTGATAACTTAGGTGCATATTAGTACTACTCCCTCCGTTCACTTTTATAGGGCGTCCTAGACATTTAGGACAGCACTTAAAACAGTTTAATTTCAGCTGCCTAAAACGACTTACAAAGTGAACAGAGTGAGTAGTTATTTTCATTAGTCTGCTCAGTTATCTAAACCTGGTAATCTGCTTTCGTTTTCATCATGCCAATCAACTCGAAAATTCTATGGACCAAATCTACTTGGTAGTGTGTTAATTATCTACATGATCGTTTCACCATTTGTAGCTAAAGCAGCATGTAGTTGGATCCTTATTGTTAAACAGCACGTAAAGAATCTCTCAGACTTCAGTGGTATTCAGGACATTTATGCTCCACAGTTCAGACAGCTAGTTACCAAATGGCTTTACTGCTTTCTCATAGCACACAGCCTACAGCTACTACTTTCCTGCTGAGCCACAGCTGAACCAAACACGGCTGTAGTAGTGTTACACCTTTTTTTTCTTGTGTTGGGTTGAAGTCCCGTTATGTTGTAACTGCCACTTGTGTCATTGATTTCCTATGTAAAACAACCACTTTGAGCTAAATGCTTGTCTTTACCAATTGACGATGTTGTTTGTCAACTGTAGACTTAACCATGTTTTGCTAATTGGTGTTTTGTTGTATCTTTGGTCATACTAGTGTTGGGTACCCTCAGGGACAGGCCCTTCAATTGCTCCACTAATTTCATTTCATTGTTTACTTATTAATACACCATTACTTCCTGTAATCTGGGATCATGCTAATCCCTACACTTGTTGATTTACCAGCAGGTTATTGTGTGAAGTGCCACGTGTCCACATGGCTTCAGCGGTGCAAGATTTCCAGCCCCGGACATTCTCCATCAAACTGTGGCCACCGAGTGAAAGCACTCGTCTGATGCTTGTAGAGAGGATGACCAAGAACCTGTCCTCCGAGTCAATCTTTTCCCGCAAGTATGGCCTTTTGGGCAAAGAAGAGGCCCATAAGAATGCCAAAAGGATTGAAGAGATGTGCTTTGCTTCTGCAGATGAGCATTTCAAGAAGGAGCCTGATGGTGATGGGAGTTCTGCTGTCCAGCTATATGCAAAAGAAACAAGCAAGCTGATGCTGGAAGTCCTCAAAAAAGGTCCAGGGATGACTGCGGAACCAGAAGCACCTGTTATCGATACACCTATTGAGCCTGCTGATACTGTGTTTGATATATCTGGTGGCAAGCGTGCTTTCATTGAGGCAGAAGAAGCAAAGGAACTTCTGAGTCCACTAACAGAACCAGGAAACTCATATAGCAGGATTTGCTTCAGCAACAGGAGCTTTGGTATTGGTGCTGCCAATGTTGCCGGGCCAATTCTTGAATCAATAAAATCTCAGCTCAAGGAGGTAGATATCTCAGATTTTGTCGCCGGAAGACCTGAGGATGAAGCCCTTGATGTGATGCGGATATTCTCCAAAGCTTTAGCAGGGTCTGTACTGAGATACCTGAACATCTCTGACAATGCTTTAGGCGAGAAGGGTGTGAGGGCATTCACAGAGCTGCTAAAATCACAGGGTGACCTGGAAGAACTATATGTGATGAACGATGGCATATCAGGGAAGCTGCTAAGGCTCTGTCTGAGCTTATTCCATCAACTGAGAAGCTTAAGGTTCTCCACTTCCACAACAATATGACTGGTGATGAAGGTGCTATGTTCATTGCTGAGATGGTCAAGCGTTCTCCAAATCTCGAGAGTTTTAGGTGCTCAGCAACCAGGATTGGGTCTGATGGTGGAGTTGCATTGGCTGAGGCCCTGGGGACATGTACTCGTCTGAAGAAGCTTGATATCAGGGACAACTTGTTTGGCGTTGAGGCAGGGGTGGCTCTCAGCGAAACCCTTCCAAAGCTTGGAGATCTTGTTGAGCTGTACCTCAGCGACCTCAATCTCGAGAACGAGGGTACCATAGCAATCGTGAATGTCCTCAAAGAGTCTGCGCCTCAGCTGGAGATCCTTGAGATGGCAGGAAATGAAATAACCGCCGAGGCGGCCAAACCTCTGGCGGAATGCCTGACAGCAATGCAGTCGCTCAAGAAGCTGACCTTGGCCGAGAATGAGCTGAAGGATGCCGGGGCAGCGGCGGTTGCAAAGTCTCTGCAAGAGGGCCACCCAGATTTGAAGGAGCTTGACGTGAGCACAAACCTGTTTCAGAGGTCTGGGGCCCGCTGCTTTGCCCAGGCGGTCGCAAACAAGCCAGGCTTCGTGCTGCTGAACATGAACGCGAACTACATCCCTGAGGAAGGGATTGACGAGGTGAGGAAGATCCTGAAGGCAGGCGAGAACTTGGCGGACGTGCTTGGCCCGCTGGACGAGAACGAGCCCGAGGGGAACCCTGATGACGAGGACGAAGAGGAGGACGATGATGACGAGGCAAAGTATGGGGACGATAACGGGAAGGATGCTGGTCTCGGCTCGAAGCTGCAGGACCTGAAGGTTGAGGCGGAGGAGGACTAGGCCCACCACTATCTTTTGCTCCGGTTTTAGGTTCTGAAATGTTTGGTGTACCGGCTGGAATTTCGCATAAAAGAGAAGGAACACCTCGCTGTGGCCGGCTCAACTGATTTTGAACCGAGCCAGGCGGCCTGTTTGCTGTGGTCTGGCGGTTTGGTTTATGTGTAACTTTGTTGGAACTTGCTTTCATGTTTTAGCACCGTCTTGGTTCTGTGGGAGAACTTGCGTGGTCAAGGTCAAGCCTGGACCCTTTAAAAATTTAAATCCGTGGAATATTTGGCATGGCATGTGTTTGTTTGCTGTGATATGCTGGGAACCTATCTATGCTGTGATCTCTCTTTTGAAGCTGTGATATATCTGTGTGATTATTATCCTTTGGTTTCTGCATATGGCCTTTGATAAGGTCCAAGGGTGTGCCGCCCCATGCAACCTCTGCGAGTTATCTTGCCCCGTGCAGGGATGAACGATTCCGATATCCAATCCCTGTGCACTTGACCAAGCACGGAAATGGCGAGTTCGTCACGTTCCGAAAACCTCATTGCCACTCAGTGTAGAAAGAGGATTTCTGGTTTTCCCCCAGCGGCCTCGTCTGCACACAATGCAGCCACCACGGTGTTGGTGACTTGGTGCTGAAAAACCCTGACCTGTATAAATCGCTTGTGTCGGGTGGGTACGTGACCGGTCGTTGCCGCGATTTGGAGCTTGCGCAGGAGATAAAAAGTAGTCATGGATAGACCCCCGCACCCCATCCCTTTGTTCGAATATATTCCATCTGGATTACATATGAAGGATGGATCAATGATTTCCAGGTATCTACGCGAATCTAAGACAAGTACTCCCTCCGTAACGTAGAGAAAGTAGTGATCTAAATGCTCTTGTATTTCTTTACGGAGGGGGTAACTCACAAGGGAGGAAGTATAGTATATACTAGATGGAAAGTGCGGCTTGCCGCACCCCGCACCCCTGCCGGGTGCGGACACGTATAACCTGACACGGTAGGTCACTCTTCAAAATCGATAGGTTGACATATTAAGAAACTGCATAGATAACATAACTGTGTCTAATACATGGCATCCAGGCAGTGCAATCTGTTACAGCAAAGGCTTAGCAGCATTTTGATTCCAAAAGTAAACCAACACGATGAGTCGTCACAAATCAAATATGGTAGTTCAACAATTATATAGACAAAGGGATTCATACAATTAATAGTAGTTGGCAGAGATTGTGAAGTGAAGTAGCTAGCTAGCATCAAAGTCCCGGTAGTCTCTCGGTGGAAACAGGTTCCCACTCCGGTTCACTTGGATGTGGTGCTGCTCATCAATCTCCACTATATCATAGGTGCATCTATACTTTTTTTTCTCCAATAAAGAGGTGCCTCTGTACATATAACACAAATAACCATGATCCTAATACCTGATCAAGGCATACAAATCCATAGAAAATTAGCCCTCAAACTTTATGTAGCTCAAGTACATCTTGATGCAAGTTCCCAACTGAAATAGGCCATGAGAGGGTCCTCTTGCAACTCGACCTGTGCGTACAATAAAATGACATCATTGATTTGATATGCTGGAAATTGAAGATATACTGTACGATACTGACAATATGGTGACCAGTTATGACAACCCCGCTTATTAGTTTACATGAGCACAAACCCATGCACCAAAGCTTGCAGTGAGGCGATAATAATTAGGTTTAAACAGAATATGATGTTCCTTGCATACAAATTAGTAGCGATTTAAAAACTGCAGATTAAAGTTTGAAATTAAATAAAATGCCAAAAATATAGACGCATATTTATGAATCTTAATTATTTGATTGGGAAGACAGTGGGGACAAATGAGATTCGTATCAAGCTTAACAACAAACGACACTATTTCCCATATTTGTTCGTCAGAGATATAGGTATTCAAACCAAAATGCGTAGAAGAGGCGAACCGACAAAAAAAACCAGCATACTGAAAAAAGATGTTTGTCAAGAATAAAATTGATTGCTCCTTGCCCAATTGGGACATATGAATATCAACCAACTATTAGTAGGAAAGAGGTTAAGGGGTCAGAAGTCCAGGCTACTTGTGTTTACTCATACTCACATGATGACTCTGAAGCTTTGGCAGTTTTTGTGTAGTTACTAAAGGCTGGAAGCTACAACTTCTAGGACATTAATGGTACCTGCATTGAAACAAATATGCAGACAGTAAACCAAGTGATGAAATCAAGGTGTATCTCATGCTGATTATACTAATAAAAATATATAATTTATTAAACTTGCTTGAGCTTGTGTTTGGAATAGCATCAATAGTTTACTATGTCTAGGCTAAAGAGAGATGCGTGTAGAAATGCTAGAAACTTACTGAGAACAAAAAAGTGATGTACACACTGAATTTAGACCAGGTGACATGGTAAGACCAAGCTATAATTTTGATGGTACACTATTACTCTAAGTATCAATTTTGAAACACACTATCATCAACCTACATGCTATTTTTTCTAATACATGTTAAATTTATTAACATATGACCAAGGGCATCTTTAAGGCTCCTTGAAGCAAATGAGACCATGTATGATCAGAAATATGCCATAACAGCCAGAACATGATCGATTTGAAAGACATCATAATCCTTCAAGGGAAAGACATCATAATCTTTCAAAATGAAACAAAATAAACTCTTGCACGATCTCTTGAAGGGAAAGGCTGTCTTGAGTACTCCCATAGCCATGCTAAGAGGGCCACCTATTTAACAAAACCAACAATATTTCTGAGAACACTAACTTTTCAAAGCCATTGTAGTAGATAAAATTTTGGGAGAATCTTAGATTTACTAAGAAAAACTGAATAATAATGTATTCTATGGCCTCGAACACCACCATAGATCAAAATACAAGTAACTATCCCATAATGTACACCAAAACTTACTAATGCCTTGTACCAGACTGGATTTGCTGACATCTTCTAGGAATAATATTTTGACAGCATATACTTTCCATGTCCCTGTTTGAGATCTACAGAAATGAAAGCATTCTTGTTAAGGAAAACTCAGAATTTCTGAAATTTGCATAATGTTGACGATAAATGGGATTATCACTTGTTGTTATCACATGAACACTGTAATTGTACTGATTCGAACTACTAATTTATTTCTCTTGCTCATATTATTTATCCCGCTATACATGGGATCTTTTAGTGATGAATATTCAGATAAATATGGTTCCATACATGGTTTTCGCCATTGCAGCAATCTCTAATAACATGTTTTATTACATCAGGCATGATAACATAATCTGATGAAATTACAGTACTCGGTTTTCAGTAATGTTTTGGAAAACAATTATATTTATTTATAGTGCACCCAAGATTCTTGCAATAAGTTAAATATATCCCAACTAATTTATTCTATGGCTAGTGTGCAAGATATATTCAATGTTGTAATACTGTACATATAGTAAAGGAAGAGAAAAGATTACCGATGTGTATACACAATAACTGACCTTTAGGAGTTAGTTTCAGAATCTTTTTCGTGATGACACCAATGCCGTACCATAATAGCTTAAAATCCTGATAGATGTATAAAGAGCATGTACATTAGATGTATAAGAACTACTCGATTAGTAATTTTTTCTCTGAGTATGTTATAAGATAAGCGCATCATCATTCCTTAATGTGGCATGTGCAAAAGGAACCGGAAAAGCAAGCATCACATTCACAGGTTACTCAACAACTGGTCGTGGCTAACAATCACATGACATTCCGGCAAAAATTAACAGATCCATCGACCAATTATTCAGTGCTTACATCGGAGCCTGGCTCACATAATGTAAATGAAACCTTGAACAGGTGCACGATTAGGGATTTCTGAATAATATAGTTTTGCAGCTGTTTGTATGCTGTCTTCAGAACATACATGTGAATGTGATATGCATCACTCTTAGTAGGTGCCTCACAAGAAACAGTTAAGCTTTGTATAAAACAGGAAGATTTCATATATAATCTGGAGCATTTGATCACATATAAGCCATGGAAAGAAATTAGTGAAATTCAAAACAATAAATTTAGGGATCACAGGAACTGTCAGCAACTGTAGTGACCAAACTCGAAAGTACTGTAATGAATACCAATTAGAACGATGGGCTATATTGAGAGAAAATTGGTTAGGTCTGCACATCTACACATGTCAAACAAATCACAACTGAAGAAAAATCCTCCAGAGTTCATATAAAGGACGGGGAAGCTACCACAACTTCCTGATGTACTAATAATCATCTAATACAAATAAACAGTGCAGAAAACCCTTGTTTACGTGAACCATACAGAATAGTTAGAGATGGATTGTGAAAGTAGAGAACAAATTATTGGCAATGGAGATTAGGGGTTTGCCTGGAATCCTTACGTTGCAGAGGAGTGAGTGGGGCTGTCCATTGAGCTGGTCAGGATCTCTTCGCACCCCTGTTGAACGCCGATGAGGCAGACGAACCATCGAAGACTCCCTGCCAAGTATGAATGTTGACTAACCGAATGTGGTGGCATATAGATAATCACTTGAAAGGGGTTGGGACGGTTTACCTCTTGATTTGGGATGGAATGGTGAGGAAAGAAAGGAGAGTGGGGGAGACAAGAGAGACACAATTTTTTGCGAAAAAATGCAAATATTGCCCATCAACACTAAATAACAATTTTTGGATTAACATGTATTTACTGTAAAACGTGAAACAGAGCGGAAACACCTTAAAACTCTATGGTTGTAATAACCTGCCAAAATATAATAGGCAAGGCAAGTACTTGCATCTACATCATAAACTCTGGCTCAAAGTATGATAAAACTCATGATCGATCTACTTGATCAGATTGTCATAAATCATCAGGCAGTGGTTGTAGCCACAGGCTTAGTTTTGTGCCTGCACAAGTTGCATCAAAGGCAAATCAGCAATCCATTCATTTATTGAACCGAACATTAAACCTAGAAGGCATATATGATGGGAGGTCGCAGGAAAATGAAAGCAATGGGAAGGGAGACAATTACCAGCCAGCTCCCAACTTCCTTGCAAGGTAAATGAAGGGCTTCTCAATGTTGTAGTTGGTCTTGGCTTTAACCTGCATGTTCTTCACAGAAACCTTGTCACTGCAGAGGACAACGAAGATGTGCTCACACACCCTACAAGAATTAATATCTAGACATCAGAACTCCGAACCACAATTTCACATGCATTTAGTAGAGAGCAGATGATTGATTCAGAAGCAAACATGCACAAGAGTTAATATGGCGCAAGGTGCCCGTCTAAAGCAGTGATCCAATGATCCAGCTTCTGATATATCAAGGAAGGATGTAATCCAAAACAAAGCATCAAAGCACAATACAATGTATGACGAAGACTGGAAGATACAAAAGGACAATAAATTTGAACAATGCCTGACAAATTCAACAATGGTCATTCTCACATAAAAGCATATGTATTGCGCATCATATGTACACAAATTGTAAAAAAAATATAGAAACATTATTCTTGTCAAGAAACATCCCAAGCATCTTGCCTACAATTAAGATGAAGAGAGCTTACTTTTACAACTAAAAGATCGATGATAATTCAGCAAGAGTTCAGTTTCTTGATATCTCGCCACACAACTTGAGCTATTCCCTTCAACTCCATAAAATTACTAAACTTGATGATAGACAAAGAGGATACCTGGATTAGCCAATTGAGCTATTTCCACGGCCATTGGTAACCTTCTCATCTGTAGAGAAACTACCGGTGTCGTGCTGGCCGCAACAACCTACCATGAATTAAGCGGATTTTATCAAAGGTGCAAATCATTGAACTACGCACACAACACCAAATGGCTAGACAGCAACTTAATCGAACAAATGGTGAGAAAAAAAGTGTATTCAAGATAGGTCACGGACAACCGATAAGGCTTTGGGATATTCAGTGTTTGTGTGACTACTCGGCTAATCAATATTGCAGCGCAAAACTCTGAATCATCGCAGCCCACAAGGCCCCTACTAATTAATATTCACCGACTCACAATGGTGAGAAAAAAAAAAGTGTATTCAAGATAGGTCACAGACAACCCATAAGGCTTTGGGATATTTAGTGTTTGTGTGACTACTCGGCTAATCAATATTGCCGCGCTAAACTCTGAATCACTGCAGCCCACAAGGCCCCTACTAATTAATATTCACCGACTCACATATGTATCTCCGGCCAGACCGCCTTCATCAGCCACTCCCTCGGCAGTGGCCCTTCTAGCAGTGGCCCAATAAGAGCACGGCTTAGAAACAGCCAGGGTACTCTATGAGCGAATCCAGAAACATTTTAAGATGGGTTCAGCTACTATACATGTATGCACATTAAATTTACATTATGAACTATTTTTTCATACCGCACACAACAAATCTTGGTTGTACGTGAGTTTAGAATTGATTTGTGGATCCCATCACCTGAATGTATGGACTCAATGTGCACTCAACCTTCTGTCGATCCGGTAGTTGCCGCGCCGAGCCGCTGCCGGCTGCCTCCGGTCGCTGAGGCCCTGACTCTGCTCGATCCTTTGAGAGCCGAGCTTGTGACTTCTAGAATTGGAGGTGTCGCACACGCGAGGAGGTGTTGGCAGCAGACTGCGTACAAGCCTGTAGGCAGTAACTAATACGAGATAATCAATTTTGGGAAGAACATCGCGTCATCACGCATCGGAACAACCGAACCGGGATCCGTTTGGCCTCCATGAGATCCATCGGTGCGTTCCAGGTCCTGCCATGGAACAATCGGGAGAGCCACCGCAGATCAGAAGCCCAGGCACAAAAATGTATCTGCAGACAGGGAATGGCGAGGGCGGGCTGCGTTACCTGGGTGACGAGGACGGAGCAGAAGTGGAGCACCACGGGAAGCCACAGGTGCGTCCACATCAGGCCATCGCCGCCGCTCCTGATGGCTCAGCCGCCCTTCATGGCCGCGAGGGGCTGGCACAAGGGAGGCCTCCTTGCCATTGGCTCCTGGCGCCCCTTCCTTCGATGGCGCGACGGCACACTCATCCGAGAGGAGGAGTGGCGCGGAGGAGCAGCCGCAGCGCTTCCCGACGGGTGGCGGCGAGGGGAGGCGAGGAAGAGAGGACAGAGCACACGCTGAGAAGGGGAGAGGGAGAGAGGGAGAGAGGGGCGGCTAGGGTTCACCCAATCCGCCGATGGCGCGAAGAACGGCCGCAACGGCGACATGGACGGCCGTCTCAGCAGGCCATGTTCCTCACGTTGATGCCGATGTAGGAGCTCGGCTCAGGAGCAGCGGCGCGGAGCAACAGCGGCCGCGGTGCTTCCTGACGGGTGGTGGCGCAAGGGAGGTGAGGAAGAGAGGCGAGAGCACGAGCTGACAATGGGAGGGAGCGGCGGCGGTGGCGGCGGCGACGCAAGGTAGCGAGGGAGAGGAAGGAGTGAGACAAACCCTGGCCATCGCACACGATTGGGGACGGGGGAACTAATCTGGATAAGGCACCTGGCACAGGGTTAAGTGAAATGCCGGAATTGCCCTCCGTGGCCACCGAAAATTACAGGCGATGGCGCGGCTCCTTCCCACATAACGACCAGCACCGCTAGATCCGACGGCCCATATCGTTTCGTTTGAGATCCAACGGCCCAGATTGTTTCATCTGCAGATCCGACGGACAAGATCGTTTTGGAAACGCAATCCAACGGCTGAAAATCCAAACGCATGGGGAGGCTCCATTTTGTTCTGAACTCTAACAAGGGGATCTCCAAAGCAACGGTCAGAGTTCGTCACGCTTCAGAAACATTTTTCGTCACCGTCGAATATGCACTGCGTAGCGTGCGTTGTGGAAAGTGGAAAGCGGATTCCCGCTTTCCCCGAGCGAGCACGTGAAAGTAGCAGCTTCGGATCTCATGGTCTGGTTTTTCCACAAAGAAAATGCCGAGTCCGATAAACCGTGCCAAAATTCCCCTGCTGTATGTCGTCTAAATTCCACAAAGAAAATGCCAAAGTAGCACCTTCGGCATTTTATTTTTCCACAGAGAACAATATGTCCGCTCCCACTCTGTCATATGTCCGCAGCGGCAACAAATTTTGATTTTTTTTTTGAAACGAGGCAAAAGATTTGCCATTTTCATTGATTAAGAAGAAGAGAGAATTGCCCGGTTAATTGGCAGAAAATCGTGCTAAAACCGATACAACTCAACCCACATGACATGGGTACCACCGGACAACCTGGCCACCAACATGGCACACAAAGCTGCAAAGAAGAAAGACATTCGCCGAGGAGTCGCAAGCGTCATCGTCATCACAGATTGCCTCGAACGAGCGACTCCGACTTCACCATAGAGCTCCAACCTCGACCAACCCGCAAACAAACAGATAGAAGCCACGACGCACATGCACCGAATGGCCACACGCCAGCAAGCAATCGACAAACTTTGACGACGAGCCTCGTCGAGGAGATATGCAAGACTTGCACCGACTGCGTGCCTGAAGAGCACCTCGGTCACGCCGGAAGAACCGACCATCAAGTCCACGACGGCCCGAGCTTCTCGACGCCATCATCGCTAAGCGAACGTAAACCAAAGGCCGCCTCGCCAAAGAAACCACGCGGCGAAGATGTCGCCATCCACGGCGAAGATGCCGCAATCCACCAGTCTCCCAGTCGTAGCCGGCTCCGAGACGATGCCCCCAAGGAGGAGAAAGACGCGAAGACGCCTTCATCGCCCTACCTAACGGATCTGAGGTTTCCCTCCGGAGCCAAAGCCGTGGGGAGGAGGAGCACACCTCCACGACAACGCTTCCAAGAAAGATCACGGCACCCGCGGGCGCCGCCATCGCCGGCTCCGAAGAAGGCCGGAGCAAAGATTTCTCCCGAGATGCGTCGACCACCTACCACCACCGACCACCGCCCACCGTACCACCACCGCCGAGGCCGACCTCATTCAAAGCCACGGATCCCACGATCTACCGCGACATGACATGCACCACTTCCCCGCCAAGCCGCCGCCCACCACCGCACCACCACCATGGCCACCACCACCGCAGAAGAACCCACGCCATCACGGTTGCGCAAGACCAGATCGATGCACCTCGCACCAGATCCAATCGGAGTCTGCACAGCGGCAGAAAGCGACGGCGAGATCCCTCCGCAGCACACATGGCACTCCAGAAGCACACCCGCCACGCATCACGGCCATCGCGCTCGACACGCGCCGCAGCCACCGCGCCCGGCCAGCTTGCCGCGCCCACGCCAAGACAGCGGATCCGAGCCACCGCCGCGAAGCGCTGGCCCACGCCCGCCACATCAGAGCTTCGGACCGAGGCCGCCCGCACTCCCACATCGTCCGCACCAACCGCTGCCCGCAGGATCCTAGATCGGATCGGGACTGCACGAGGCCGGCGACCGTGACCGCGCGCGCCGCCACGGCGCGCCCACCGCCGTGACCATATTGAAGGAAATATGCCCTAGAGGCAATAATAAAGTTATTATTTATTTCCTTATATCATGATAAATGTTTATTATTCATGCTAGAATTGTATTAACCTAAACATAATACATGTGTGAATATATAGACAAACAAGATGTCACTAGTATGCCTCTACTTGACTAGCTTGTTAATCAAAGATGGTTATGTTTCCTAACCATAAACAAGGAGTTGTTATTTGATTAACAAGGTCACATCATTGGTTGAATGATCTGGTTGACATGACCCATTCCATTAGCTTAACACTTGATCGCTTAGTATGTTAATGCTTTCTTCATGACCCATACATGTTCCTGTAACTATGAGATTATGCAACTCCTGCTTCTGGGAGGAACACTTTGGTGCTACCAAACGTCACAACGAATCGGGTGATTATAAAGGAGTACTACAGGTGTCTCCAAAGGTACTTGTTGGGTTGGCGTATTTCGAGATTAGGTTTTGTCACTCCGATTGTGGGAGAGGTATCTCTAGGCCTTCTCGGTAATACACATCACTTAAGCCTTGCAAGCATTACAACTAATGAGTTAGTTGTGAGATGATGTATTACTGAACGAGTAAAGAGACTTACCGTAACAGATTGAACTAGGTATTGGATACCGACGATCGAATCTCGGGTAAGTAACATACCGATGACAAAGGGAACAACGATGTCGTTATGCGGTTTGACCGATAAAGATCTTCGTAGAATATGTAGGAACCAATATGGGCATCCGTGTTCCGCTATTGGTTATTGACCGAGAATGGTTCTAGGTCATGTCTACATAGTTCTCGAACCCGTAGGGTCCGCACGCTTAACGCTTCGATGACGATGCTCATTATGAGTTTATAAGTATTGATGCAACGAAGGTTGTTCGAGTCCCGGATGTGATCACGGACATGACGAGGAGTCTCGAAATGGTCGAGACATAAAGATTGATATATTGGAAGCCTACATTTGGACATCGGAAGTGTTCCGGTGAAATCGGGATTTTACCGAGTACCGGAGGTTACTGAAACCCCGGAGGTCCATGGGCCTAATGGGCCATAGGAGAGAAGAGGAAGGGCCAGCCAAGGTGGGCTGCGCGCCTCCCCCTCTAGTCCGAATAGGACAAAGGAAGGGGGCGCGCCTTCCCTCTTCCCTCCTCCAATCCTAGTCCAACTAGGAGAGGGAGTCCTACTCGGTGGGAGTAGGACTCCTCCTGGTGCGCCTCCCCTAGGGCCGGCCACCTCCCCTTGCCTCCTTTATATCTGAGGCGGGGGCACCCCAAGACACAAGTTGATCTACGGATCTTTCCTTAGCCGTGTGCGGTGCCCCTTCCACCATATTCCACTTCGTCATATCGTCATGAGCTTAGGCGAAGCCTCTGCGGAGAAGTCATATCGTCATGAGCTTAGGCGAAGCCTGCGTCGGTGGAGCATCAACATCGTCCACCACGCCGTCAGGTCGACGGAACTCATCCCCGACACTTTCTTTGGATCGAGTCCGGATCGCCATCGAAATAACGTGTGCGTAACTCGGAGGTGCCGTGACGCTCGGTGCTTGGATTGGTCGGTCTCAAGACGTGCGACTACATCAACCGCGTTGTTATAACGCTTCCGCTTTCGGTCTCACGAGTGCGTGGGACGGACACTCTTCCTCTCGTTGCTATGCCATCACCATGGTCTTGCGTGATCGTAGGAAATTTTTGAAATTACTACGTTCCCCAACAAAGGGCATCCGAGCCTGGTTTTATGCGTTGATGTCATATGCACGAGTAGAACACAAGTGAGTTGTGGACGATACAAGTCATACCGCCTACCAAAGATGTCATACTTTGGTTCAGCGGTATTGTGAGATGAAGCGGCCGGACCGACATTACGCCAGACGCTTACGCGAGATCCGGTTTCACCGCCCGAGCACTCGTTGCTTAAAGGTGACCGTGGTGTCTGTCTCTCTCACTTTAGTTGAACTGAGTGTGGCTACGCCCGGTCCTTGAGAAGGTTAAACGGAGTCTATTTGACAAACTATCGTTGTGGTTTTGATGCGTAGGTAAGAACGGTTCTTGCTTTCGTAGCAAATGGCCCACGTAAAACTTGCAACAACAAAGTAGAGGACGCCTAACTTGTTTTTGCGGTGGCATGTTGTGATGTGATGTGGTCAAACGTGATGCTATATTTTATTGTATGAGATGATCATGTTTTGTAACCGAAGTTATCGGCAATCGGCGAGAGCCATATGGTTGTCGCTTATTGTATGAAATGCAACGCCATGTAATTGCTTTACTTTATCACTAAGGAGTAGCGATAGTCGTAGAAGCAATAGTTGGCGAGACGACAACGATGCTACGATGGAGATCAAGGTGTCGCTACCGGTGGCGATGGTGATCATGGCGGTGCTTGGCGATGGAGATCACAAGCACAAGATGATGATGACCATATCATATCACTTATATTGATTGCATGTGATGTTTATCCTTTATGCATCTTATCTTGCTTTGATTGACGGTAGCATTATAAGATGATCTCTCACTAAAAATTATCAAGAAGTGTTCTCCCGAGTATGCACCGCTGCGAAAGTTCTTCGTCTTTGAGACACCACGTGATGATCGGGTGTGATAGGCTCTACGTTCAAATACAACGGGTGCAAAACAGTTGCACGCGGAATACTCGAGTTAAACTTGACGAGCCTAGCATATAAATGTATATGGCCTCGGAACACGGAGACCGAAAGGTCGAGCGTGAATCATATAGTAGATATGATCAACATAGTGATGTTCACCATTGAAACTACTCCATCTCACGTGATGATCGGACATGGTTTAGTTGATATGGATCACGTGATCACTTAGATGACTAGAGAGATGTCTCGTCTAAGTGGGAGTTTTTAATATGATTAATTGAACTTAAATTTATCATGAACTTAGTACCGATAGTATTTTGCTTGTCTATGTTTCATCGTAGATAGATGGCTCGTCTTTGTTGTTCCGTTGAATTTTAATGCGTTCCTTGAGAAAGCAAAGTTGAAAGATGATGGTAGCAATTACACGGATCGGGTCCGTAATTTGAGGATTATCCTCATTGCTGCACGTAAAAATTACGCCCCGAAGCACCGCCGGGTGACGAACTGCTGCAGATCTTGAGCCGAAGTTGTGAACGTCTGCAAAGCAGAGCGATGACTACTCTATAGTTCGGTGTGCCATGCTTTACGGCTTAGAACTGGTCTTCAACGACGTTTTGAACGTCATGGAGCATATGAGATGTTCCAGAGTTGAAGTTAATATTTCAAGCAAATGCCCGGATTGAGAGATATGAAGTCTCCAATAAGTTCTATAGCTGCAAGATGGAGGAGAATAGTTACATCGGTGAGCACATACTCAAAATGTCCGGGTATAACAATCACTTAATTCAGCTGGGAGTTAATCTTCCGATGATAGTGTCATTGATGAAATTCTCCAATCATCGCCACCAAGCTACAAGAGCTTCGTGATGAACTATAATATGCAAGGGATGACTAAGACAATTCTCGAGCTCTTCGCGATGCTAAAAGTCATGGAGGTAGAAATCAAGAAAGAACATCAAGTGTTGATGATCAACAAGACCACTAGTTTCAAGAAAAAGGGCAAAGGAAGAAGAAGGAAACTTCAAAAAGAACAGCAAGAAAGTTCTTGATCAAGAGAAGAAACCCAAGTCCGGACCTAAGCCCTAAATCGAAAGTGTTTTACCGCAAGCGACCTTTAATCGAAGCGGAACTGCCCCAAGTATTTGGCGGATAAAAAGGATGGCAAGGTGAACAAAGGTATATGTGATATACATGTTATTGATGTGTACCTTACTAATACTGCATGAGTACACAGGTATTTGATCTTTGGTTACATTGCTAATATTTGCAACTCGAAACAGAACTACGGATTAAGCGAAGATTGGCTAAGGACGAGGTGACGATCGCGTTGGAAATGGTTCCAAAGTCGATGTGATCGCAATGATCGGCACGCTACCTCTACATCTACCTTCGGGATTAGTTTTAGACCTAAATAATTGTTATTTGGTGCGGCGTTGAGCATGAACATTATATCTGGATCTTGTTTAATGCGAGACGGTTATTCATTTAAATCAGAATAATGGTTGTTCTATTTATATGAGTAATATCTTTTATGGTCATGCACCCTTGAAGAATGGTCTATTCTTGTTGAATCTCGACGGTAGTGATACACATATTCATAATGTTGAAGCCAAAAGATGCAGAGTTGATAATGATAGTGCAACTTATTTGTGGCAATCGCCGCTTAGGTCATATCGGTGTAAAACGCATGAAGAAACTCCATACCGATGGGCTTCGGAATCACTTGATTATGAATCACTTGGTACTTATGAACCGTGCCTCATGGGCAAGATGACCAAAACGCCGTTCTCGGAACTATGGAGCGAGCAACCGATTTGTTGGAAATCATACATACCGATGTTTGTGGTCCAATGAATGTTGAGGCACGCTTGTGGTATCGTTATTTTCTCACCTTCACAGATGATTTGAGCAGATATGGGTATATCTACTTAATGAAACACAAATCAAACATTTGAAAAGTTCAAAGAATTTCAGAGTGAAGTGGAAAATCATCGTAACAAGAGAATAAAATTTCTACGATCCGATCGTGGAGGAGAATATTTGAGTTACAAGTTTGGTTTACATTTGAAACAATGTGGAATAGTTTTCAACTCACGCCACCCGAACACCACGGAGAAATGGTGTGTCCGAACGTCGTAATCGTGCTTTACTAGATATGGTGCGATCTATGATGTCTATTTCCGATTTACCGCTATCGCTTTGGGGTTATGCTTTAGAGACTACCGCATTCACGTTGAATAGAACACCGTCAAAATCCGTTGAGACGACGCCTTATGAATCGTGGTTTGGCAAGAAACCAAAGTTGTCGTTTCTTAAAGTTTGGGGCTGCGATGCTTATGTAAAGAAACTTCAACCGGATAAGCTCGAACCCAAATCGGAAAAATGTGTCTTCATAGGATACCCAAAGGAAATCATGGGTACACCTTCTATCACAGAATCTGAAGGCAAGATTTTCGTTGCTAAATTCGGATCCTTTCTAGAGAAAGAGTTTCTCTCGAAAGAAGTGAGTGGGAGGAAAGTAGAACTTGATGAGATAATCAGATTCTGCTCCCTTATTGGAAAGTAGTTCATCACAAGAAATGGTTCCTGTGACAACTACACCAATTAGTGAGGAAACTAATGATGATGATCATGAAACTTCAGATCAAGTTACTATCAACCTCGTGGGTCAACCAGAGTAAAATACGCACTGTAGTGGTACGGTAATCCTATTCGAAGTCATGTTACTTGACCATGGCGAACCTACAAACTATGAAGAAGCGATGGTGAGCCCAGATTCCGCAAAATGGCCGGAAGCCATGAAATCTGAGATGGGATCCATGTATGAGAACAAAGTATGGACTTTGGTTGACTTGCCCGATGATCGGCAAGCCATTGAAAATAAATGGATCTTTAAGAAGAAGACTGACGCCGATGGTAATATAACTGTCTACAAAGCTCGACTTGTTGCGAAAGGTTTTCGACAAGTTCAAGGGGTTGACTACGATGAGACTTTCTCACCAGAAGCGATGCTTAAGTCTGTCCGAATCATGTTAGCAATTGCCGCATTTTATGATTATGAAATTTGGCAAATGGATGTAAAACTGCATTCTTGAATGGATTTCTAGAAGAAGAGTTGTATATGATGCAACCAGAAGGTTTTGTCGATCCAAAGGGTGCTAACAAAGTGTGCAAGCTCCAACGATCAATTTATGGTCCGTGCAAGCCTCTCGGAGTTGGAATAAACGCTTTGATAGTGTGATCAAAGCATATGGGTTTGTACAGACTTTTGGAGAAGCCTCATATTTACAAGAAAGTGAGTGGGAGCTCAGTAGCATTTCGATATTATATGTGGACGACATATTATTGATTGGAAATGATATAGAATTTCGATAGCATAAAAGGATACTTGAATAAAAGTTTTTCAATGAAAGACCTCGGTGAAGCTGCTTACATATTGGGCATCAAGATCTATAGAGATAGATCAAGACGCTTAATTGGACTTTCACAAAGCACATACCTTGATAAAGTTTTGACAAAGTTCAAAATGGATCGTGCAAAGAAAGGTTTTTTGCACTGTGTTGCAAGGTATAAGATTGAGTTAGACTCAATGCCCACCACAGCAGAAGATAGAGAAAAAATGAAAGATGTTCCCTCTTCTTCACCATAGGCTCTATCATGTATGCAATGTCGTGTACCGGACACGACGTATGCTTAGCTGTAAGCTTGGCAGGAAGGTACCAAAGTAATCCAGAATGGATCATCGACAAATGATCAAGAACATCCTGAAATACCGAAAAGGACTAAGGATATGTTTCTCGTATATGGAGGTGACAAAGAGCTAGTCGTAAATGGTTACGCCGATGTAAGCTTTTACACCGATCCCGACGATTCTAAATCGCAAAACCGGATACGTGTTTTTATTAAACGGTGGAGCTGTCGGTTGGTGCAGTTCTAAACAAAGCGTCATGGCGGGATCTACATGTGAAGCGGAGTACATAGCTGCTTCCGGAAGCGACAAATGAAGGAGTCTGGATGAAAGAGTTCATTTCCGATCTAGGTGTCATACCTAGTGCATCGGGACCTATGAAGATCTTCTGTGACAATATCGTGCAATTGCCTTGGCAAAGGAATCCAGATTTCACAAGAGGACCAAGCATATCAAGAGACGCTTCAATTCCATTCGGGACCAAGTCCAAGTGGGAGACATAGAGATTTGCAAAATACATACGGATCTGAATGTTGCAGACCCGTTGACTAAGCCTCTTCCACGAGCAAAACATGATCGGCACCAAGACTCCATGGGTGTTAGGATCATTACTTTGTAATCTAGATTATTGACTCTAGTGCAAGTGGGAGACTGAAGGAAATATGCCCTAGAGGCAATAATAAAGTTATTATTTATTTCATTATATCATGATAAATTTTTATTATTAATGCTAGAATAGTATTGACATGAAACATAATAAATGTGTGAATAAATAGAAAAACAAGATGTCACTAGTATGCCTCTACTTGACTAGCTTGTTAATCAAAGATGGTTATGTTTCCTAACCATAAACAAGGAGTTGTTATTTGATTAACAAGGTCACATCATTGGTTGAATGATCTGGTTGACATGACCCATTCCATTAGCTTAACACTTGATCGCTTAGTATGTTAATGCTTTCTTCATGACCCATACATGTTCCTCGTAACTATGAGATTATGCAACTCCCGCTTCTGGGAGGAACACTTTGGTGCTACCAAACGTCACAACGTAATCGGGTGATTATAAAGGAGTACTACAGTGTCTCCAAAGGTACTTGTTGGGTTGGCGTATTTCGAGATTAGGTTTTGTCACTCCGATTGTGGAGAGGTATCTCTAGGCCTTCTCGGTAATACACATCACTTAAGCCTTGCAAGCATTACAACTAATGAGTTAGTTGTGAGATGATGTATTACGGAACGAGTAAAGAGACTTACCGGTAACGAGATTGAACTAGGTATTGGATACCGACGATCGAATCTCGGGTAAGTAACATACCGATGACAAAGGGAACAACGTATGTCGTTATGCGGTTTGACCGATAAAGATCTTCGTAGAATATGTAGGAACCAATATGGGCATCCAGGTTCCGCTATTGGTTATTGACCGAGAATGGTTCTAGGTCATGTCTACATAGTTCTCGAACCCGTAGGGTCCGCACGCTTAACGTTTCGATGATAATTCATTATGAGTTTATAAGTATTGATGCACCGAAGGTTGTTCGGAGTCCCGGATGTGATCACGGACATGACGAGGAGTCTCGAAATGGTCGAGACATAAAGATTGATATATTGGAAGCCTACATTTGGACATCGGAAGTGTTTCGGGTGAAATCGGGATTTTACCGAGTACCGGAGGTTACTGAAACCCCCGGAGGTCCATGGGCCTAATGGGCCATAGGAGAGAAGAGGAAGGGCCAGCCAAGGTGGGCTGCAGCCCTCCCCCTCTAGTCCGAATAGGACAAAGGAAGGGGGCGGCGCCTCTTCCTCTTCCCTCCTCCAATCCTAGTCCAACTAGGAGAGGGGGGGGAGTCCTACTCCCGGTGGGAGTAGGACTCCTCCTTGGTGCGCCTCCCCCTAGGGCCGGCCACCTCCCCCTTGCCTCCTTTATATACGGGGGCAAGGGGCACCCCAAGACACACAAGTTGATCTACGGATCTTTCCTTAGCCGTGTGCGGTGCCCCCTTCCACCATATTCCACTTCGGTCATATCGTCATGAGCTTAGGCGAAGCCCTGCCGGAGAAGTCATATCGTCATGAGCTTAGGCGAAGCCCTGCCGGTGGAGCATCAACATCGCCACCACGCCGTCAGGTCGACGGAACTCATCCCCGACACTTTCTTTGGATCGAGTCCGGGATCGCCATCGAGCTGACGCGGTGCGTAACTCGGAGGTGCCGTCGTTCGGTGCTTGGATCGGTCGGGTCGTGAAGACGTGCTGACTACATCAACAACCGTTGTTATAACGCTTCCGCTTTCGGTCTACGAGGGTACGTGGACGGACACTCTTCCCTCTCGTTGCTATGCCATCACCATGGTCTTGCGTGATCGTAGGAAATTTTTTGAAATTACTACGTTCCCCAACACATATGTCGTGCCACACGCCCAAGACCGCCTCCGCCGCGAGCAACGATGCCGCCACGAGGCCGAGCGCCGGACAGCCGCGACCCGCATGCGAGTGCCCCTCCTCCCGAGCGAGCAGCTAGAGAAGCGCCACGCCGGCTCACAGGCTTTGCACGGAGGCCACCGGCACGAGGGGGAGAAGAGGCTGGTGTTGGGGAGGCCGCGGGAGGGGCGGTGGTCGCCGCCCGTGCCGCCCCGGGGAGAGAGCGACGTGGGGGCCTGTCTTCCAAATTTTGATTTATGTACCGTGCGGTTTGTACAAAGAACAATACAACCGCTCGAAATGCAGAGTGGGAGCTTCAGCAGGAGCGTTAGAGCATCTCCAGTCGTTCGGCCCCTCAGGGCGCATAAAAATCGCTTCCTGGGGGCGAGCCGGCGATTCGTTCGGCGCTGGGGGCGGTATTGCG
The DNA here is from genome assembly GCA_021605145.1 of Aegilops bicornis. NCBI lineage: Eukaryota > Viridiplantae > Streptophyta > Magnoliopsida > Poales > Poaceae > Aegilops > Aegilops bicornis. The sequence goes on from CM038671.1 coordinate 720,239,632, forward strand.
CCCAGTCGCCGCCCCCAGTCGCCGGTTTTGGCCCACTTTTGAAGCCCCATTTCGGGGAAAAAGACCCATATGGGCGAGAATAGGCCCATATTCGGCATGGTTCGCCGTGGCTCGGCGTTCAATTATCAACATAAATATTTTTTTGTCACATATTTCATCACAGAAAATTCAAATACTTCAACAAAATAGTACAACAACAAATAGTTCAATACAAATTATATAGTTCAACAAATAAAAACTCATATTTCATCACACATCGCGCCCGGTGTCGCCCTTGAGCCTTTATAGGTGCTCTATCAAATCTTGCTGCAGTTGATGATGCACCTGTGGGTCTCGGATTTCTGGACGATATCGAGGTAGGCGGTCCATGTTGCCGTAGGCTGGTGATCAACTTGGGCAAGGGACCCTGCACGTGGTATGGTTCAAAGGTCAAACATCGGCTCTTCTCGCCGCTCTCAATGATCATGTTGTAACAAGATGACACAACAGGTCATGATCTCCCACATTTGATCTTTCGACCAGGTCTGAGTAGGGTACCGGACAATAGCAAATCGAGATTGGAGCACACCAAATGCCCGCTCGACATCCTTCCTGCAAGCCTCCTGAATCTTGGCAAAGTGGGACTTCTTGCCTCCAGGCACAGGGTTTTTGATGGTCTTCACAAATGTCGACCATCTCGAATAGATGCCATCAGCTAGATAGTACCCCTTGTTGTAGTGTCGCCCATTGATCTCGAAGTTCACCGGAGGAGAATGACCTTCAACAAGCTTGGCAAAGACAGGAGAGCACTGCAGCACGTTGATGTCATTGTGAGTTCCTGGCATACCAAAGAAGGAGTGCCAAATCCAGAGGTCCTGTGTGTCCACCGCGTCAAGTACCACACTGCAGCCGCCTTTGGCCCCTTTGTACATCCCCTGCCAAGCAAATGGGCAATTCTTCCATTTTCAATGCATGCAGTCGATGCTTCCAAGCATCCCAGGAAATCCTCTTGCTGCATTCTGTGCTAGGATCCGAGCAGTGTCTTCCCCATTGGGTGTTCTCAAGTATTGCGGTCCAAACACTGCCACCACTGCCCGACAGAACTTGTAGAAACACTCTAGGCTGGTGGACTCGGCCATGCGCCCATAGTCGTCCTGTGAGTCACCGGGAGCTCCGTATGCAAGCATCCTCATCGTTGTCGTGCATTTCTGGATGGAGGTGATGTTGGAAATATGCCCTAGAGGCAATAATAAATTGGTTATTATTATATTTCCTTGTTCATGATAATCGTTTATTATCCATGCTATAATTGTATTGATAGGAAACTCATATACATGTGTGGATACATAGACAACACCATGTCCCTAGTAAGCCTCTAGTTGACTAGCTCGTTGATCAATAGATGGTTACGGTTTCCTGACCATGGACATTGGATGTCATTGATAACGGGATCACATCATTAGTAGAATGATGTGATGGACAAGACCCAATACTAAGCCTAGCACAAAGATCGTAGTTCGTATGCTAAAAGCTTTTCTAATGTCAAGTATCTTTTCCTTAGACCATGAGATTGTGCAACTCCCGGATACCGTAGGAATGCTTTGGGTGTACCAAACGTCACAACGTGAATCGGGTGACTATAAAGGTGCACTACTGGTATCTCCGAAAGTGTCTGCATTGGGTTGTACGAATCGAGATCGATTTGTCACTCCGGTTGACGGAGAGGTATCTCTGGGCCCACTCGGTAGGACATCATCATAATGTGCACAATGTGACCAAGGGGTTGATCACGGGATGATGTGTTACGGAACGAGTAAAGAGACATGCCGTAACGAGATTGAACAAGGTATCGGGATACCGACGATCGAATCTCGGGCAAGTACAATACCGCTAGACAAAGGGAATTGTATACGGATCGATTGAGTCCTTGACATCGTGGTTCATCCGATGAGATCATCGTGGAACATGTGGGAGCCAACATGGGTATCTAGATCCCGCTGTTGGTTATTGACCGAGAACGTCTCGGTCATGTCTACATGTCTCCCGAACCCGTAGGGTCTACACATAAGGTTCGATGGCGCTTAGGGTTATAAAGGAAGTTTGTATGTGGTTACCGAATGTTGTTCAAGTCCGGATGAGATCCTGGACGTCACGAGGAGTTCCGGAATGGTCCGGAGGTAAAGATTTATATATGGAAAGTTGTTGTTCGGGTTCCTGAAAAGTTCGGGTTTTTTGGTATTGTACCGGAAGCTTCGGAAGGTTCCGGAGGATTCGGAGGGGTCCGGAGGTCCGGAAATTGTTCCACCACGTCCAATACAGTAGCATGGGCTGTAGGGGGCGCCCTAGCCTTAATGGGCCAGGCACCAGCCCCCAAGGCCCATGCGCATGGGAGGAAAACCCTAAAGGGAGGGCCTCCACTTGACTTGGGAGGCACTCCTCCCTTCACGCCGCCCCCAACCCTAGATGGGATCTAAGGGGGCCGACCCCCTCTTCCCCCCCCCACCTATAAATAGTGAAGGGGTGGGAGGGCAGCCGGACCACATGTTCTGGCGCAGCCCTCCCCCTCTCCCAAGTACTCCTCCTCTCCCGCGGTGCTTGGCGAAGCCCTGCAGGATTGCCACGCTCCTCCACCACCACCACGCCTGTCTTGCTGCCGGATGGAGTCTTCCTCAACCTCCCTCTCTCCTTGCTGGATCAAGGCGTGGGAGACGCCACCGGCTGTACGTGTGTTGAACGCGGAGGTGCCGTCCGCTCGGCACTAGGATCATCGGTGATTTGAATCACGACGAGTACGACTCCATCAACCCCTGCTCACTTGAACGCTTCCGCTTAGCGATCTACAAGGGTATGTAGATGCACTCTCCTTCCCTCGCTGCTGGTTTCTTCATAAATAGATCTTGGTGACACGTGGGAAAATTTTGAATTTCTCGCCACGCTCCCCAACAAAGGGCATCATGAGCTAGGTCTATTGCGTAGATTCTTTGCACGCAGTAGAACACAAAGTAGTTGTGGGCGTTGATGTTGTTCAATATGCTTACCGTTACTAGTCCAATCTTGTTTCGACGGTATTGTGGGATGAAGCGGCCGGACCGACCTTACACGCATTTCACGTGAGATGTGTTCCACCGACCGACATGCACTTGGTGCATAAGGTGGCTAGCGGGTGCCGCCTCCCACCTTAGTCGGAATGGATTCGATGAAAAGGGTCCTTATGAAGGGTAAATAACAATTGGCATATCACGTTGTGGTTTTGCGTAGGTAAGAAACGTTCTTGCTAGAAACCCATAGCAGCCACGTAAAACACGCAAACAACAATTAGAGGACGTCTAACTTGTTTTTGCAGGGTATGCTATGTGATGTGATATGGCCAAGAAGAATGTGATGAATGATATGTGATGTATGAGATTGATCATGTTCTTGTAATAGGATTCACGACTTGTATGTCGATGAGTATGACAACCGGCGGAGCCATAGGAGTTGTCTTTATTTATTGTATGACCTGCGTGTCATTAAACAACGCCATGTAATTACTTTACTTTATTGCTAACCGTAGCCATAGTAGTAGAAGTAATAATTGGCGAGACAACTTCATGAAGACACGATGATGGAGATCATGATGATGGAGATCATGGTGTCATGCGGTGACGATGATGATCATGGAGCCCGAAGATGGAGATCAATGGAGCTATATGATATTGGCCATATCATGTCACTACTATATAATTGCATGTGATGTTTATTATGTTTATGCATCTTGTTTACTTAGAACGACGGTAGTAAATAAGATGATCCTTACAACAATTTCAAGAAGTGTTCTCCCTAATTGAGCACCGCTGCTAAAGTTCGTAAACTTCTAAGCACCACGTGATGATCGGGTGTGATGGATTCTTACGTTCACATACAACGGGTGTAAGACAGATTTACACACGTGAAACACTTAGGGTTAACTTGACGAGCCTAGCATGTACGTACATGGCCTCGGAACACGTAGAGACCGAAAGGTCGAGCATGAGTCGTATAGTAGATACGATCAACATGAAGATGTTCACCGATGATGACTAGTCCGTCTCACGTGATGATCGGACACGGCCTAGTTGACTTGGATCATGTAATCACTTAGATGACTAGAGGGATGTCTATCTGAGTGGGAGTTCATAAGATGAACTTAATTATCCTGAACATAGTCAAAAGATCTTTGCAAATAATGTCATAAGCTCGCGCTTTAGTTCCACTGTTTAGATATGTTCCTAGAGAAAATATAGTTGAAAGTTGAAAGTAGCGATTATGCGGACAATAGAAAGCTTATGTCCTTAATGCACCGCTCAGTGTCTTTGAACCCCAAACGTCGTTTGTGGATGTTGCGTAACATCGGACATACACGCTTGGATAACTACGTGATAGTTCGCTTAAATGGTTTAGAGTAGAGGCACCAAAGACGTTTTCGAAACGTCGCGGAACATGTGAGATGTTTCGAGGGCTGAAATTGGGATTTCTGGCTCGTGCCCACGTCAAGAGGTATAAGACCTCCGACGATTTTCTTAGCATGCAAACTCAGGGAGAAAAGCTCAATCATTGAGCTTGTGCTCAGATTGTCTCGAGTGCAACAATCACTTGAATCGAGTGGGAGTTGATCTTCCGTGATGAGATAGTGATGTTTCTCCAAAGTCATTGCCACCAAGTCGCTAGAGCTTCGTGATGAACTATAACATATCGTGGATAGATATGATGATCCTTGAGATATTCACGATGTTTGACATCGCGAAAGTAGAAATCAAGAAGGAGCATCAATTGTTGATGGTTGATGAAACCACTAGTTTCAAGAAGGGCAAGGGCAAGAAGGGGCACTTCATGAAACGGCAAATCGATTCTTTGCTCGGTGAAGAAACCCAAGGTTGAACCCAAACCCGAGACTAAGTGCTTCTGTAATAAGGGGAACAGCCACTGGAGCAGAATTACCCTAGATACATGGTAGATAAGAAGGCAGGCAAGGTCGATAAAAGTATATTTGATATACATCATGTTAATGTGTACTTTACTAGTACTCCTAGTAGCACCAGGGTATTAGATACCGGTTCGGTTGCTAAGTGTTGGTAACTCGAAATAAAAGAGCTACGGAATAAACGGAGACTAGCTAAAGGAGAGCTGACGATATGTGTTGGAAGTGTTTCCAATTTTGATGTGATCAAACATCGCACGCCTCCCTCTACCATCAAGATTAGTATTAAACCTGAATAATTGTCATTTGGTGTTTGCGTTGAGCATAGACATGATTGGATTATGTCTATACATGTCTGATTTATTCATTTAAGGAGAATAATGGTTACTCTGTTTATTTGAATAATACCTTCAATGGTATTGCACCTAATAGGAATGGTTTATTGAATCTCGATCGTAGTGACACACATTTTCATGCCAAAAGATATAAGATGGTAATGATAGTACCACTTACTTGTGGCAATCGCCATGTAAGTCATATTGGTGTAAAAGCATGAAGAAGCTCCATGTTGATGGATCTTTGGACTCACTCGTTTTGAAAAGTTTGAGACATGCGAACCATGTCTATTGGTGTATACGCATGATGAAACTCCATGCAGATGGATCGTTTCGACTCACTTGATTTTGAATCACTTGAGATATGCAAATCATACCACATGGGCAAGATGACCTGAAAAGCCTCGTTTCAAAGAAGATGGAACAAGATAGCAACTTGTTGGAAGTAACACATTTTGATGTGTGCAGTCCAATGAGTGCCGAGGCATGCAAAGGAATATCATTATGTTCTTACTTCACGTATGATTTGAGTAGATGTTGAGTATATTTACTTGATGAAACACAAGTCTGAATTGTTGAATGGTTCAAGTAATTTTAGAGTGAAGTTGAAGATCATCGTGACAAAAGGATAAAACGTCTATGATATGATCATAGAGATGAGTATCCGAAGTTCTGAGCTTTGGCACGCAATTAAGACATTGTGGAAATTGTTTCACAATAAATACCGCTGGAACACCATAGTGTGATGGTGTGTCCGAACATCATAGTTGCACCCTATTGGATATGGTGCGTACCTTGATGTCTCTTATCGAATTACCACCGCTGCTCATGGGTTAGGCATTAGAGACAACCGCACTCACTTTAATAGGGTACCACGTAATTCCGTTGAGACGACACCGCTTGGAGAAACCTAAGTTGTCGTTTCTTAAAAGTTTGGGGTCATGACGCTTATGTGAAAAAGTTTCGTGTTGATAAGCTCGAACCCAAAGCGGATAAAATGCATCTTCATAGGACACCCAAAACAGTTGGGTATACCTCCTAATTCAGATCCGAAGCAATAGGGATTGTTTCTTGAATCGGATCCTTTCTCGAGGAAAAGTTTGTCTCGAAAAGTTGAGTGGGAGGATGGTGGAGACTTGATGAGGTTATTGAACCGTCACTTCAACTAGTGTGTAGCAGGGCATAGGAAGTTGTTCCCGTGGCACCTACACCAATTGAAGTAGAAGCTTATGATAGTAATCATGAAGTTTCGGATCAAGTCACTAACGTACCTCGTAGGGTGACAAGGATGCGTACTACTTCAGAGTGGTACGCAATCACATCTTGAAGGTCATGTTGCTAGACAACAATGAACCCTACGAGCTATGGAGAAGCAATGGTGGGCCCAAATTCCGATAAATGGTTAGAAGCCATGAAATCCGAGATAGGATCCATGTATCGTAACAAAGCATGGACTTTGGTGGACTTGCCGATGATCGGCAAGCCATTGAGATGAATGGATCTTTAACAAGAAGACGGACGTGATGTAATATCACCGTCTATGAAGCTCGACTTGTGGCGAAGAGTTTTTCACAAGTTCAAGGAGTTGACTACGATGAGATTTTCTCATCCGTAGCGATGCTTAAGTCCGTCGGAATCATGCTAGCATAAGCTGGATTTATGGAATCTGGCAGATGGATGTCAAAATGAGTTTCCTTACCAGTTTTCGTAAGGAAAGGTTGTATGTGATACAATCAGAAAGTTTTGTCGATCCTAAGGATGCTAAAAGGTATGCTGGCTCCAAATGATCCTTTCTAAGGACCGGAGTAAGCATCTCGGAGTTGGAATGTGCGCGTTGATGAGATGATCAAAGATTTTGGGTTTATACAAAGTTTATGAGAAACTTGTATTTCCAAAGAAGTGAGTGGAGCACTATAGAATTTCCGATGAGTATATGTTGTTGACATATTGATGATCGTAAATGATGTAGAATTTTCTCAGAAGCATATAGGGTTATTTGAAAAGTGTTTTTCAAGTGAAAACCTGGATTAAGCTACTTGAACATTGAGCATCAAGATCTATGAAGATAGATCAAAGACCGCTTAATTGTACTTTCAAATGAGCATATACCTTGACATGATCTTGAAGGTGTTCAAGATGGATCAGTCAATGAAGGAGTTCTTGCCTGAGTTGTAAGGTATGAAGTTAAGACTTAAAGCTCGACCATGACAGAAAAGAAAGAAAGGACGAAGGTCGTCCCCTATGCTTTAGACGTAGGCTCTATAATATGCTATGTTGTGTGCCGCACCGGAAGTGTGCCTTGCCATGAATCAGTCAAGGGGTACAAGAATGATCCAGAATGATCATTGGACAATGGGTCAAAACTATCCTTAGAGGAATAAGGATATGTTTCTCGATTATGGAGGTGATAAAGAGTTCGATGTAAAGGGTTATGTCGATGCAAGCTTTAACACCAATCCGAATGACTCTGAGTAGCAAACCGGATACGTATAGTGGAGC